>JAGTTD010000017.1:19817601-22217601 GCA_018398585.1 Simmondsia chinensis | reverse complement strand
TTAGGGACTTAGCTAGCCTAAAAGTGCTACACTAGAGGTTATGCTTACCTAAGAATCTTAGACTACCAGCCACTCCCCTTACTACTCTACTTTGCCATCTCCGCTATCCTAATGCTAACCCTCCAACGTGTCCTATCTGAGGCAATCTCCTCTCTTATGTTTAGGTGGGTTAGGTCTTGACGAATCGTCTCCAGCCAACTCTTCTTTGGTCTTCCCCTCCTTCTTCTGCTTATCTTTGTGTTTAGCTGTTCAAACCTTCTGACTGGGGCTGAGGTCGGTCTTCTGCTAACATGTCCAAACCATCTTAGGCGGTGCTCCCTCAATTTATCCTCGATCGAGGCTACACCCAGCTTACCTCGTATCACATCATTCCTAATCCTATCCTTTCTTGTGTGGCCACACATCCATCGTCTATAGTGCATGTTAAACAATAATTTCAAATAATGACAATGCTTTAACTAAAACAATAATTTCAAATAATGACAATCCTAATCCTAATCCTATAGTGCATCATACAATTTTAAATAATTTCAAACAATGACAATTCTTTAACTAAAATTCTTTAAAAATTAAATATCAAATAATGCATTGCACGAAAAAATACTAGTATACATTTGTGTTTCAGTTACGAACCATGGGCAAAGCTAGGGGGCTTTTGTCTGGCTTTACCCATGATGCGCTTCTAGTTTATTTTAGTAGTTCTGATCTTGTCATTTTCTCTCTTTCTTTCTTTTGTTATTATTTTAGCTCTTATTTCTATTGGAGGATATGTCAGATAGGAGTGCGTAAAGAACAGTCTAAACCATAATCCAAACCGGACCAAACCATAATTTAATGTTTGGTTTGGTTTATGATTTGAAAAATTATGGTTTGATTTTGAAAATTTTGGTTAATAGGATTTACAATTTAGGTTTGGTTTTAAACCAAACCTAAACCATAAAGCATAAAAACCTAAATAAGGAAGGTTCAATGTTTATTTATACCATTCGAATCATAACAAGTCACGTTAGTAGCAAAGTTTTACTCGATAACCTGATAAAAAAGTCACGTTTTTTATATTAATAGTCTTTATACTTTTTTTAGTGTGTCAATTTAGTCCCTATACAATTTATATTATGTCAACTAAGCCCTTTGATCAAATTTGAGATAAGTTAAGGATTTAATTATTAACGGCATAATCATACTTGTTTCAAGTAATCTACTGCAAATCATTCATTCTTTCCAATGAACACAGTCTTTGACTAAAAGTAAAAAACCTATACAATACACTTGTAAAGGAACTAAATTGACACAATAAAAAGCATATGAACCCATCTAATACAAAATGTAAAGTGCAGGGATCTTTAAAGTAAAACATCTAAAAAATTATTATTACTAAAATTTTGTTACATTAATGTTTATATATAAATAATTAAGGTAGAAAATTACAGATATGTTATTACCTAATTGAATGTAACAAAACCATAATATGTATCGATAATTAATCTACATTTTATTGACAAAGTAGTAACCTACTTAATATTATGGTTTAACCATAACCAAACCGGACCAAACCGGATTTTCTAAAATGGTTTGGTTTGGTTTGAAAAAAATCTCAAACCGTATTGTAATGATTTGGTCAGGTTTTGATGTGATTTTTATGAAAACTGGACCATGTACACTCCTAATGTCAAATATACTCTTGAGGATCCTATCATCTTAATTATAAAAAGAAAAACAAAATCCTCATAGGAGTTTACATACCAAAACATTACAAAATGGTGTGACATTGGGCCAGGCCAATATCAACCCATTGGGCTAGCCCAATATCAACCCCATTAAACTCCAACATTATCTCCCAATGAGATACACAAAGTAGTGGCCCGAACACCCAAGCCCTGAGTACCTGGGCCAACCCGGTAGTTGCAGATAGACCTCGTAGCCAGGTTAGGGTAAATATCGGTTCAGGTCAACCTCGAGTCTAACTTAGGACTTTATTAGCCTCGGATTGGGTCAACCTTGGAGCGGATTCATCTCATGTCTAGTTGGTTTTCTGGTTTACTTATCGGGCTATTCTAATAATTTATTTTTAGTATTTGTCTCAAAAATAATATTATATATTTCTATTATTATTTTAAATATACCTTATATTAATAAAGAAAAATGAAATACAGACCTTAATTTGATGAAAATTATTAAAATCTTAAATTGTTAATATTGTAGTATGTACCTTTTGCAGTTTTAACAAGTTTTTTGCCCATTATGAGGGCGTCTCAATTGGTGGCATCTCCAACCCATGCGGTCATCGCCCAGAGGTCAAGAGTTCGATTCTCACCAAGGATATACTCGAGACTTACCTGCTCATGGGAGCTTGTGGATGGTTCTCATGGGGCGAGGTTGGTTGGGGCAATCCAATCCCTCGTCACAAAAAAAAAATGATAAAAAATACTAATACACACTTATAAAATATATTTGAATAAAAATACAATAGTTGCTTATACTATAATATAAGATTTTAAAAAAAAATTATACACAATATATTTAGAAAATAAATTTGTTTAAGCACCTTTTGAATTCCATCAGCCACCCCAAAATATCACTAATTATGATCAACATTTTGCTTTTAGCACTAACCCAAACTGTACACATGCGAGTATACTACGCACTCACCCAAATTGGGTCAGATTTTCAGGTTGGAGGTCCTCGGAAACAGTCTCTCATCAGGGTCTCATGCTGGTGAGGTAAGACTGCGTGCATCTTACCCCTCCCAGACCCTACGCTAGTGGGAGCCCTTAGGGCACTGGTTATGTTATTGTATTTTGCTTTTAGCCTTCCACGAATTCAATAATTCAGAATTTCTAAATCAAAAGTAAATTTTTTGTACCCCTTTTTAAGATTCAGGGTTTACGGATGAAGTTGTTTGTAAAGATTTTTTTTTTTTTTTTTTTTTTTTGTTTGAGCACTTGTAAAGATCTATTTTCATGGAAGTATAAGTCAAAATATTCGAGCTTAAGGCTCATAGCCTAGTGGTTGGATTCCCGGTTGCCAAGTAGGAGCGCCGGGGTTCGAATCCCTACTAGTGTACCCCCCTTTCTTGGCTTTACCAAGATTAAAAAAAAAAAAAATCAAAATATTCAGCGTAACTGTTAGATATAATGAGCAATGTTCCAATGTGGCCAATGACTTTATCTGCATCGGTCAACTCTACGTCCGCACCCTGCTTGAACCAAGACCGAAAGCTAACCTTTTTTTGACATACGACGGGCTTACCATGCACAAAAATGGCATTGCTAGCCACCATTTTCTCTTTCGGGGGTGTGATAGAAGTAATATCGTTTTCCATAAGACATGATGATCTTCTCTTCGTCAATACAATTGGTATTATTACGCCAGTTACAACATTGTCTTAGTCAAGGCCATAAAATAGATTGAAGAAGTACTTGTATTAATCTTCGTCATGTAAAATTTGATTTTTCTCCCCTTTTGGAGAATTTCGGTGGATAGGGTTTGGGTTTGAGACTATAAGAATACCTTTTTCTTGGTAAAAGAAGCTCAAGGGCACTCTATTCATAGCAAACATTTACCAGAGTTGACAAAATCGAAAGAGGCGGAAAACCACCCAATCATGAGAGAATTTGGAAGGGGTATCTATAGGAAAGTGGGGTCGGGAAGTCGAAGTTAGAGTGAATTAATGAATTTAATTCAATGTTAAAATTTTAGAAAGGAGTATTATAGAAGAAAATGGCAAAAAAATTTAGATTTTCAAAAAACCTGACATGTTAAGTCTATATTTTTTTTTTATAATAATAAAGACAAAGGCAATAGCTTGAGATCCCCTTTCTAAGCGAGGGAAGACCTGAAGCCTCGGCTCTAGAGATGAGGATGAGGGTGCTTGAGGGCTCCAACTCTTCTACTTGGAAACCCGTTCTCCCATATCCTTTATTGACCCTAAAATCCGCTGATTTATTTGTTTCTCTGTAAACATGTGAAAAACTGATCTGACTGAGCTTGCTGCAGAGCTTCTTGATCTCTTCCAATATAATCCGGATGTCACTTGGACGCATATACTTGCCTTGTAGGGTTCTGATCACGACTTCATTATCACCTTCAGAACAACCTAAGTTGCACCTTTTGAAATGGCCATGGAAAGGCCGTCACGGGCTGCCAGAGCTTCTGCTAATATGATTGGCACATTACCCAGTCTTCTTGTCCCGTTGGCTATGATGTCGCCATTCCAGTCCCGAATGATAAATCCAGCCGCAGCTTCAGATACTCGTCTGGGCCCTTCAAAATTGACTTTAACCCAACCTAGATCAGGAGGTCCAGGTCACCCATCTGTTCATTCTCTTGCTTCTTGTGGTCCAGAAATTAGTGGTTTTACCTTCATCATCCATCAAATTCCTACAGTGCCATTCCATAACGATAGTCTTTGCCCGGTTAACAGCTTGAGCTGGACTGGGTTTGTCCTTTTTTAAAATGGTTGACTTCCTATCCTTCCAAATATGCCAGCAGAGCAAGACAAACTTTTCCGTACTGTTCTTGCCTTTCCTTATGCGCATCTCCTCGTCAAGTCTAGTTCTTGTCGGAGGCTTTGGCATCCAATTGGACATAGTCGCTGCTCTCCAAATAGCATTGGCTCGAGGGTAGCTTTGGAGAATATGGGACACATCCTCCATGTTCTCTCCACACCATATACACTGGCCGTTCCATAATGGGATCCGCTTTTTCATCTGGTCTCCCGTTGCCAAAAAATCATTCAGGGCTTGCCACAAGAAAACTTTGATCATTGGTTGAATATTCAAATTCTAGATCCATCTGAATTGCCATCCATTCCTGTCTTTCCAGTCATGGTTGTGCGCCATCCAGGTGGCCGATTTCACACTAAACTCACCAGTGCTAGTATAACCCCGGCATAGCTGATCCTCCATTGAGCTTTTTGGTATCAAGACTCCTAAGTTGTTTAAACACTCAGGCGTCACCACCCTTTCAAGCTTTTCCCGGTTCCTTTCCCCGTTAGATGTAAAATCCGCCACTTTAAGAGTCAAATCCCCCTCATCCTGATCCACGCTTTAGTGCCTTAAGAATGGGCCGCTGGCGGCCCACCAATCCTTCCAAAAATTAATCCCGGCCCCATTGCCCACCCTCCATTTAAGCCCTTTCATTAGAAGAGGTCTAATAGCCAAAATTCCCTTCCAAACAAGCGGATCAGTCCCCTTTCCTTTGTATTCAAGCAAGCTCTCCTTCTTCAGATACCTCTTCTGAATGACCTTCAACCATAGGTTGTCATTGTCTTCAGGGTTCTCCAACTGAGCTTGCACAAAAAAGCCTAGTTAACTGCTTCAATTTTCCGTAGCCTCAACCCTCTAGTGCCCCTGGATCTACAAATCTTTCCCCAGGCTGCCAAATTAAGACCGTTCCTACTGTTGTTGTTTCAGAAAAATTGCCTACTGATTATGTCCCCCTGCTTGCAAACAGTCTTTGGAAACTTAAAGCATTGCATGATATGGCTTGGTAGCGATTCAACTGAGGTCTGAATCAGTGTAGCTCTACTGGCCTTGGATAGTTTACCAGCCTTCCATCAAGAAACTCCTGTATCCATCTTGGAGACCAGATCACCCGCTACCTGGCAAAGGAACCTGCCCATCCCAAAAGTGCACCCTAGGTACTTCCCCAGAGCAGTGCTATCGGGTATCCCTAGGGTTTCACAAATTCTCTGTCTTTGATGCCGGTCCATATTGTTTGAGAAAATAGCATATGATTTTGCCCTATTCACCTACAGACCAGAGTCCTCAGAAAACTAGTTAATCGTCTTATGAAGTCTCTGGGCCGATTCTACCTTTCCCTCACAAAAGAGAAGACAATTGTTAGCAAAGAAAAGACAAGGAATCGCCATTGCACCTCTCGCAATTTGGATCTTGATCCCCGATTTCTTCTCCTTACTTAGTACCTGCAGGTTAGAAGCTAAAACCTCTGGACAAAGAATGAAAAGGAAAGGAGACAAGGGGTATCCTTGACAAAGGCCTCGGGACTGGATGAACCACCCCATCGGTTTATCGTCAATAAGAACCGAAAAAGAGGGCGAAGAAACACAATCGTTTACCCAACCGATCTATTTTGCATGGAACCCAAGCTGTTGGAGGATACGTTTCAAGAAGGCCTACTCTACTCGGTCATACGCCTTCTCCATATCTAGTTTTGCTGCAATCCAGCCTGATTTTCCTTGTTTTTTCTTGAATGATGCCATGATCTTGCAGGCTACCAGAATGTTGTCTTGGATGGTCCTACCAGTATAAAAGCAGCTTGCCACTGGCATACAATTTTATTTAATATAGGCTTCAATCTGTTAGCAAGCACCTTTGCTATAATCTTATACAGCACGTTACACAAGCTGATAAGGCAATAATGGTTAATCGTATGGGGGCCCTCTATCTTTGGGGTTAGAGTGATGAACGTGTGATTAACCTCACGCAGCAGGGAGCCACCCCTGAGCATGGCTCTGATAGCATTGCAGATATCCTTCCCTACCACCCCCTTGTAGGTCTGAAAGAAGAAGGCCGAAAAACCATCAGGGCCCGGGGCTTTGTGGGGATTCAGTCAAAAACAACGCCCTTAATTTCATCGTCAGAGACCTCTTCAAGGAGCTCTTTATTGTCTACTTCCGATACCCTCCTACTCAAGTAGCAAGGGACGGAAATGTGTTCCTTGTGCCACTAGATCTAAATATGGATTTAAACTCCAGGATAAAAGTGTCAGCGATTGCACTCTTTTCCGTGAGATTTAAACCTATGTCATTTTTAATTTCCATAATGCATCTCCTTCTTCTTCTTGCTTGCACAGATGCGTGGAAGAATCTGGAGTTCCTATCCCTTTTGTGAGCCATTCCTTGTGCCAGTACTTAGCCCAATACTTATGATTAAAGAACAGAAGCTTTTCACACTGCTTAATAAGTCGTTTGAGCTTCATGTTGAGCCAGTGGCTGCCGGGGTCAACCTCCAACTTCTCCGTAATCTCGCGGACCTTTCTCTTTTTTTTTCGACATTTGTTTTTAACCTCCCCACCACAATTTCCTTATTTTCCTTAAGACCTTTTTTATTCGCTTAAGCTTCTGGGTTACTTCGAACATTCTTGATCCCCTCACCCTGGTTGCCCAGGCCTGCCGAATAATATTGTCGGTTGCTTTATACTTTGCCCATCCCACCTAGAAGCAGAAAGGAGTTGCTTTGGATAAGCCCTACTCCTCTGTGCACAAGAAAAAAGGAGAGTGGTCCAAGACCACGCCAAACCCGTTGTAAATAAAGGACTTGGGGAAAATTTGGGACCAAGCTTGGTTAACCAAAGCCCAGTCTAGCTTTTCTTGGACTTAAATTCCATTTATGGACCTTGCCCAAGTGTATTTCTGACCCGTCCAAGGGATATCATCGAGATCTAGCTGAAAGCAGAGTCCGTTAAGCCAAATAAACCTCCTGGCACTAGCAGGAGAGCCCCCTAGTTTATCGGCTAGGATCCTTAGCTCATTAAAAGAGCCAATAAGACACCAGGGATGGAAGTTTAGGTGGCCTAGGCCTGCAAGCGTACTCCAAAATGGGTCTTTTTCATTTTCTTTAGCAGGTGCATAAACAAAGGAGATCACACCTCTTTCTTCATTGCTCTTGTGCTACCCTATGATCAGTGTACATGATGTCAACCTGGCATTGCATCGAATTCCACAAGAGTCGTATTCCTCCTACATGATTGACCGGGGAGACATAGTGGCTCTTGTCTATTCCTAACTGTGGGTGACATCTTTCAATAACCTGCTCCTTGGCAAGGGTTTCAAGGACAACAATCATATCAGGCCCAAATTTTTCAATCAGCCCTCCCAGTTATTGTTGGGCCGCCATACAGGCAACACCTCTAATATTCTAGCATAGAATTTTCATAATGGCTTAATACAATGACCCATTTGCACTCCAAGACACACTGATAGCTCTAGGCTATCAAACCATGCCCTTAGGACAGACAAGAGCCCAAAGCTCGCTCCATAAAACAAAACAAAAAAAAAGATCTCATTGCTGCACTCAAAAACCATGAAAATGGCTACAGACGCAACGTTGCAACATAAAACACCCATGCCTACAGTTAACATAGAGACTTTAACTGCGGGACATGCAAAAGGCCATAAGAACATACTCACATAAATCAACAAGAACAACATCACAGATACACTATCAGACACTTGGTTCCCTAGCCCCCCATCTGACCCGATGCTTGCGGTTCCAGGGCCACTTCCCAAAGAATAGACAAAGCCTCTTGCTCCATCACAATAAGGGACACAATCATCCTTATGGTGACTAGGGATTTCGGAAGCAAGACCGTCACTGGGTAGGTCTATATTAAACTTGGCATGTCATGTAATGTCACAAGTTGCTATCAAGTGTCAAGAAGACGCAGGTCTGGCATGATATAGAGACCCGTCAAGGGTCCAACACGAATCAAACCCATCACTAGCTTGGCACATGTTTGTCAAGGGTCAAACACGTCTCAATTAAAGGAAGCAAGCCAGCATTGCTCATGAGGTCAGATTGGGTTAGAACGAAAATTTTTCGACCCATGATTCAACTTTAGTAGCCTAAATGGCCATATCAAGTTGGATCTTCCAAAGGGGTTGGCCTTGGCCAAGGGTTGACCCAACCCATACCTGTAGTTTGCACCTATCCCTAGAAGCCGATCGGAGCAGACTGGGTCACGAGTCAATTCGGGTTGACCTAATTTTAGACTGCTGTCACATTATATACAACAATATCTATTAAGGTAATACATATTACTAGTCCAAAGTTTAATGTACTAATTTTGTAATATATAAATTTATGAAATAATTTTTTAATCCAAAAATTTATATGTATCTAATAAAATAGCTAAAAAAACTACGTAAACAAAATAAAAGTGAAACATATTTTATAACATTATACACCGCTTTTTATATTATTTTAGTAAATGTGAACTAGAAAAATTATTCGGGAAAGTTTTTGATAGAGAAGGACGAAACAGGCTCTATTAGTAGGACCCCTCACAGTGTTTGGTCTCTCTGAATATCCGAAAGTCCAAGTAAATTTTGCCCTTTCGAAACGACTTTGGTAGCACTAACCCTTAAGATATTATACAGTTTACATATTTATTACACATATATGTAATTTTATTAATTATTAAATAATATTTGTTAAATTTTTCACCAGAGGTTGACGATTACTGTTTTAGGAGCAGAAAAAAGAGAAGAAAAGATATAAAGAATAAGGATTTCGTAAACCCAAGCTGAGGGAGAAAGATTGATGTCGAGAGGCTTTGTGATTGAGAGACAGTGACGAGAGTTTATAACTTCCTCCATCTAAAACTATGTTTTGGGAGGATTGGTGACTAGCCGTGCAGCAGTTACACTTTGAGAGGGTTGATGGCTTGCCGTGCAGAAGCTACATCGAGGGAGGTTGGAGACTTGCCGTGTAGCAATTACACTTTAAGAGGGTTGGTGACTTACCGTATAATAGTCTCATTGATGCTAATAATTGATTGTTGATGACTGTACTGTGTTGGGGGTTATAATTAGAAACTTGTAATCCTTAATTTCATAATGAATTGAGGGACCCGTTCGGTCTCGTGATTTTTTCCCTCTAGCTAAGAGAGGGTTTTCACGTTAAAATTTGGTGTATTGTTTTTCCTTGTTTCGTTGATTTTACGCTTCCATTATACTTGATTGTGTGAATTTTTTCCAACAGTTACCATGTTAAATTTTTCACCACACCTTTTAGGTCAAACCCACTAAGTTCAAATTTACGAGGTCCACATAAACCAAAGTAGAGTTTCATCATAAAACTAATTGACATTGATAGAGCAACTAACTAGGATGCTACTTTATAAAGAGTTTATTTTCAACCATATATAATTATTAAATAAATATAAAAAAAACAATTAAATAGCTAATAAAAATTAACTGAAAAACAAATTTGTATTTCTGACTCCACCTACGAACAATAAATTAATAGACTTGTCATTGACTCATCACACACAGAGATCAATTGGTTCAACAAATCCTTTTTTTTTTTTCTTTTGATTTGCAAATCAATTTGAGAATCAAAATCATTCAAGTTGCCACGTCAGACACCTTTAGCCAATCAGAATGCAGTAAAAGATCCATTCCTTCTCGACATACTTGGCACTAATCTTTGATTTTATTTACACCAATGATTCTAAACTGGGCCCCATTTATTTCATTTAATTATTATATTTTCTTTTACCACTCAACTGTTGTTAAGAACTGACCCGGGCCCGGCCTCTCTCTCGAGTAATATTCTAAAGGAGTTAAATTACGTACATTCTACCCTCCCTCTCAAACTCTACTTACGCAGGAGCTCTTTGAGGTACTGAATTTTTTATTGTTGTTGTTGTTGTTGTATTGTTGAAAATTGAATCGGTAATCAATGTGTTGTACTTTAATTAAAAGATAATACATATAATTTATATAATTATGATAATATTTTTTATATGGCTTTTTCTAACATGTGCTTAAAGGCATATAATGCACATAATTTATCTTCTTTTATGATAGTAATAAATAATGTATTTTTTCAACAATTAATCTAAAAATAATCCTATAATATACCAAAAAATAATAAAAAAACTCTATTTTTCAACCAAAAAATAATACAATTCTAACTTTTCTATCAAAAAATAACCCAACTTTATTTTCTAATAATAATAAAAATTCCAACTCTAACTTTTCTATTAAAAAATAATTAAACTCTGACTTTTGTATCAAAAAATAACCAAACTCTTAAATTAATTTAAAAAAATACTGAATTGATGGCTAAGCATGGCGTATGCCATGATGCTCCAATAATATATATATATATATATATATATATATATATTTATGTATTTTTGGTTTAGCTTGATTTCTTTTCTCACCTAATCAAATGGAAAATACATTTTTTCCGATAATTGAGTATAACCCACAAAAAGGCAACATCCCGAGGCAAAGAACAAGGAAAACAATTGTGAAATACAACCAAAGGATTAAGGTGGCAAATGAGCTGAGCCGAGCCAAACCATTTGCTCGGCTCGTTAACTAAATGAGACCAGCTCGATATCAATATCATTTATCTAACCAACTCGCATATATGTGCTCGGCTCCACTCGTTTACTAAATGAGACCACCTATAGAGAACAAGCCAAATCAAAAATATATAGAAGAAAAATATACCGTCGGAGTATCATAATTCAACATTTTTTAAATCAAAATTTTAAAGTTAGGTTATTTTTAGATTAATTTTAGAGTTTAGTTATTTTTTGATAGAAAAGTTAGATGGATTATTTTTTAATAAAAAAATTAGATTTTGGTTATTTTTTAATAGAAAAGTTAATGTTGAGTTATTTTTAGATTTTTTCTTTTTTTTGGATCAAAATTATTTATGTAATTGTACAATAATAAAAGATGTACAATATTTCCCAATCAAGATATATAATATTAATTGCGTGGCACAATCTTCTCTAAAAATGAGTTAATTTATCAATAAAAATAACTAACAAATATGTATTTAATAGGTTTTAGGGACCTTTTTAATAATTCAAAAAAATTAAAATTATTTTCAAAAACTTCAAGGTACTACAATGTAAATAAGCCTAGGTCTTAACATGACAAACTCTTTTGATATTACCAAAAAATATATAATCATAGTATAATTAATGTGTCCTTAACATGTGTCTAAAAGGACACCTATTAGACACTCCCTTCTTCGGCTGAAATCGACGTCATATGTAAATCTATCGTTAAGGTTAAAGTCACCGCCTGTGACAAAAGACCTCCAATTTCGTCCATGGACTCTATGCAAACAAAATTGATATTACATCTATTTAGTCTTTTAATAAAATTAAAATTAAGTCAACATCGTAATTTTCAATGGCCAGGCAAATCTATTGAGAATGACCAATACAAAACCACCCATTGACCCAATTAGACCCCGACCTTTTAAAATTATATTGCTAACTAAATACTCATGTTGCTTCTAAATGAACTTAATATTTGATACAATTAAAAGTACAAATATTAAATTAACATAATTACTAAGTTTTGAGACCTATGGCGTAAATAACCCGAAAAAGAAATTACAAGGAAATTAGAAGAAAAGTAATCAACTTGAGAAAGATACACATAATCTAACAGGAAATATAAAAATCATCACAGAAAGATCAAGAACTTTCTGGAACTCAGGACGATGGAACGACGCCGTATCCACCATAATCCAGGCTGAAGATGTCTGACCCGGACCCGGATTCAGACCCGAGTAAAGGGTCTCCCCTGTTGTTAACATCGGTCCGTTTCGCAAACCGGCCCTTGATCCTAGGCCGCATTTCAGCGTAGGCCTTTCTAGAAGTGTATCGTATTGTCTTCTCAAACTTTCGATTCTTCCTCTTCTCCCTGTACCTCAATACTCTCGCCGTTCGGTCCATGTCAGAGACCTTTGTCGTCGACATCGGAATGCCATTCGCTGTGGTCGAGGCGTCTGTGTTGGTGATTTGTCTTGTGGGTTTGGTGAAAGTGAATGTTACCTCTGAGATTGAATTTGAGTTTGAGTTTAAGTTTCCGTCAGGAACAACCCCGATGTCTGACGATGTGAGCTACAAAATCAAAGAAGACACAAAATGATGAGAATTAATTGTTGGGTGTGATTGCAATTAACCTGTAATTGTGCAAAGGACTTCACATGTAAATCACACGTCAAAGTTACGAGAAAAAAGAGATCAATGTATAAGCTTACGTGCAATTTATATATGTCAACTATGTAAGTCGGATCTAATGATTATGGGCTCTTGTGAGACACACCATACCCTAGAAATGCATGCATTTAAATTTGTTGCATCAAGGGCTTCTCAAGAGTCGGATCCAACTCTAGCGAAAAAGGTGATGGGTGCAACTGAATAAGAGACTCACATGTGAGGGACACCTAATGCCAATTAATTTTAAAATAAAACTCTATTTGAACTTGTATATGAATCTTTTATGCTCCAATCACGGGGATCGGGCCCTAAGTCCGGTGAAATTTAACAGATTGAATGATTGCTAGGAAGGAATTGAAGCTTACACTGGTGCTAATACTGTGATTTGCATAGTTGAAAGGAGAAAGCTTGGATCTCGTAAAGTCAATATCAAAACAACTGTCATGATTACCAAACAAAAAGCTTGAATTCCCCCCTGATTGAGTAGGCACAACACTATCTGTCACCCCAAAATGACAACTTCTCATCTCCTCCAACTCAATTTTCTGCAAATTTGGTAGCTCACAATCCAACCCCAAAAAAGCATCCATGTCCAAACTCGGGTTCGGAATCAACCACCCATCCGAACCCCCCTCATCCTTAAATCCTGCATCGGAAACCCCCTTGTCCGGGGTCAAAAAAGTGGCAGTTGAGGCAGCGGAGCGAGCCACACACTCAGCCGCAGAGTCACAAAAAGGCACAACAGGCACGCGCTCATGGCGCCGCGCAAGTGGGTTAGCAGAGTGGATGTCACGGTCACAAGAGGCGCAAAGAGCGGCAGCATCAGCCTTGCAGGTGACACTAGCGGGCGCTTGCTCGCACACCTCGCATACCCAAACGCGCTCGTGCCTTGGCGCACAGCTGCGCATGTCATGGATGTTGGCGTCGCAGGTGAGGCAGAGGTAAGCGGAGTGGGAGCGGCAGAAGAGGGCTGCGGAGGCCGAGCGGCAGGAGTTGCAGGGGTGGGCGGAGAGGCCAGGCCAGGCGCTTAGGACGCCCATTATGTTACTGTCTTCTTGTAGTCCCATGGTGTCTCTCTCTCTCTCGATCGCTCGCTCAATTTGTGTGTGTGCGCGTGTGCGTGTGTGTGTGTGTAAAGATGGGTTGATAATGAAATGGGGAAGTGGGGGGCGGGGGATTGAATGGGGTTTTGTTTTGGGTTTGTGCTTGTCTTTTTTTGGGATGGAGTTACCTGATTGAGTAGGAGTAGCAGACAGACTGTATTTTGTTTTTTCTTTTCTGTAGTTTTTTTTTTATATTATTGTTATTGTTAGGACATAAATTATTATTTTAGAATAATGGTGTAATTTATAAGTAATAGGAGTCACAAAATTGTTTTAACAACTATGATTTTGTCCTGGCTATAACATTACCCTTTCACAATGCCTGTTTCTTAAAATTCTAAAGCTTTGTTTGGGACATGAAATTAAAATTGGACTGTGAAATTGTAAAATTTTTTAATTGCAATTTTGGTAGAATTAGAATTATAATGGAATTGAAATTCTATTGTTTGGTTTATCAAAGGATTTGGAGGTCATAATTATAATTGCATAACGATTCGAATTATCAAGAGTTATTGGTTAATCGAGTTAGAATATTTTAAGTTTTAAATGAACTAAAATCGGAATGGTTCACATTGCATTCAAGTTATTATGGCTGGAACGGTTCACTTTGAGTTCGAATTCTTTGAATTTCAAGTCAAATTAGGTCAAATATTGCGTTGGGTCATTTGTTAATCGGATTTTCAATTAATTGGATAAGGACTTTTCAAGATTTAAGCTAGAATCGATCGGGTTGGTTGATTTTTAGGCCATTTCAAGATTGATTCATCTTAGTTTTGGGACAAATAAGTTATATCATTTCAAATTTTAAGTCATTTTAAGCTGAATTTGATATAGATCGGGCCATTCCAAATTTGGCCGTAATAACTTTTGGGTCAATTTGGCGGTTTTCTTTCCACATCAGCTCATCTTGTTTACATCATATTCAAGTGACTAATTTCATTTTTTAGATTTAAGTCATCTCGAGTTTTAGGCCAATCAAGTTGGATTACTTCAAACTCTGAGCTAAGGTGATTTTAGTCATTTTAAGTTCAAGTCATTTGAATTGGGTGATTTCGAGGTTCGAGTCAAATTTTAGGTTGTGTCTTAGTCTTTAGGTTTTTGAGTCATCCTGGGTTTAGGTTAATTAAGTGGGGTCATTTTAGGTTTCCGGTCAATGAAGTTGCAAATCCTTAACCCATTTCCAGGAATTGGAAAGTATAATTTTAAGTAAAAATTCAATTTCATGGAGTTGGGCAATGAAATTGTAATTCCAATTCCAACAAATAAACCAAACAAAAGAATTGAAATTCTGGGCCCCAATTCTAGTCTCTAAACACAGCCCAGGGAAAATTATTATTTAATTATCTTGAGGTTTGTAAATTATTATCTAACTACCTTAACTTTTTAAGATATACAATGAAGTATTTGAGGTTCAAAATTTTATTATTTAGGTATCATGGAGTTTAAAAATTTTATTAATTGGCTAACCTTTACCAAAAATAGATAGATCTTTGTTAGAAATTGCTAACATGGAATATAATTATAATAATATATGGGTGTCCTCTATGATAATGTTGTGGTTATTTTTCATAAAATGCTAACATAACAAATTTTTTCACTAATATATGGATATCTTCCGCCATAATTTTGTGAATTTTTTTCCTAATTCGCTTGATTTTCATTGAAAATATTAACATAACTCATATATACTGTTATAATCATGTACCATATCAATATTTTATAGTAAAAATTGATCCGATTTTAACAAAAGTTCACTAGGTTCAAATACATCATACTTAAGTGATAAAACTTTAAACTTTTAAGGAATTTCATTATATATATTGAAATGTTAGCATAACTAAACAATAAATATTTAAATCTTAGGACATCTAAGCGATAAAATCCCAAATTTTAAAGCATTATTACACTTATAAATTTACAATTTTTTTGTAAATGGTAAGGATAGCACTAGACCACCTAACAAAGATGACAGAGTCTAGCCATTCTCGCCAAATAATCCAACTTAAATGCTAACTAGTATCTTCTGGATAGAAACCCCCATTTTGCCAATTCAGGCATGAAGTTGTAATCCCGACTATAGTCGAGTCATTGATGTGCCTTATTTTTACATATTTTATTTCTTATTCCTGCGACATATTCGGCTTTCACATGTGTGTTTTGTTTTAATTTAGGGACATTTATATTTGGAGTGTATCGGAGCAAACAAAAGTTGAAAAGTAACAAAATCAAGCATAACTCGGGCATATTGGAAGACTATTCTAAGAAACCCACCATGTTTGTGAAAGAAAGACCCATCAGGTCGTAATTCAGTAACCCAAATAGATCTCGTAGGATTTCGGGTACTAAACGACCAATTGGCACGAAATAACGATCGGTCAACAGCCCACAATATGACGAATCCTATAGTGGCACTGCTGACCGATCGGCTAATAGTGTTGATCAATCGGCAACCCACAGTCGGCTAGCTGATCGATCGGTCATGTACCCAAAGCGGACCCCTAGGTCACACCATGGATGTAAATAGAGAGGAGGAGACCTATTTTCCCATCTTTTACCTCGTCTCCTCTCCTCCTCTCTTTCCGAAGCCGCTATGAGATCCAAGAGTTAATGCCAAAGCACAGGTGATCGGAGTGCTAAGGGAATCAAAGAAAGAATCAACGCTCACGTCAATTGAGGGAATCTTCACTTCTAGTTTTTATTCATTGTTTTCTTTTCAGATTTTATGATATTTAATACTCTCATGGAGGAGTAGACTGTTTTAGTTTAAAGATGAAGGACGAGTAGTTCGCTGATTTACCAAAACAAGGGACGGCTAACCATCTATGTCCCAGATTTGTATTATATTTTTGACAATGATTGTGTTATGTTATTTTCACACCCCCTGTGGGAAATTATTCGTCGTTGTTTAGTTTTCTTTATGTATGCTTGTAGCCATGTTGAGATTTTCAAATTATTAACATTTGTCTATAAGCTTATAGCCTACACCATGACATAACAGGTTTTCAAGTGTGATCAGAGTTGAGGTTGTACCCCACCCTGAACACAATATTTAAGATAAGTTAATATTGAATTAGGAGCAAGAAAGAAATTAAGTAGTGCAAATGAGATAACTTATGCTACACTTAGGGTGATAAGACATGTTATGCCTTTAGACTAGTTCATTATCCTAAACCCTAGTTTAAATATTACGCCGTGCTTAGTGCTTGTAGTCTAAGCCTCCTAAATCATTGTCTTAAGTAAAATATAATGACGGAATACGAGTTAAACTATCCTGAATTCATTCCATAAACTATCCCCAATTGATTTGACAATCCTTTTTAGTGCTTGAATTGCATTAGGATCGTTAATTGCTCAATTCACCAATAGAACCAATTCAAACTACTCATTAATAACTGAATCTGACTAACATCGATTCCTTGTGGATATGACACTCGTATGCCCGACTAAGGCACGACAATATCATACTCTTGCGAGTAAATGATTTTAAGATACACTTTAAAATCACATCAGTCGTGTTTCCATTGTGTTAGATATGAGAAACACAACATTACCTAAAATTAATTGGAGCATATACCAAATACTTATAAATTTACACTACCCTATTATATATTAGACATTCACAATATTTGAAAAAATAATTATATAGTATTATTTATTTAAATTTTTCTGAAAAAAAAATTAGTTTTAATAACAAAATGTAATATTATTATGTATAAACTACATATTTAAATTAAAAAATAGCAAATTAAATATTTTCTAAAGATAAAAAATAAAATTTTTGGGATAGATATAATTGAGATTGTTTAAAACTTTACCACTTCAAAACAAAAGGAGAAATATTGAAAGCTTTTATTAGTTTATTTTAGTAATTCATTTTTTTTATCAACTATTTTAGTAATTCATTACTGAGGTTTTGACATTTATTATATTGTTATCTTAATCTTTTAATATATATAAAGAGATATCTTAAAATTTTAAAATTGTCATTGAGTGAAGCTTAAAAATATTACCAATCTTATATCTTCGGTCAAAATTGGTGGATTTCTATCAGAAATTGTTGATGTAGAAGTTGATCGCAACAATTTTTTTTTCTTGATATGATTTTTTTTTTTTTTGGTCAAGAGTGCTAACACATTATATTAATAATATATAGGCATTTTTGTCAAAATTTGGTAATTTTTTAGAGTTAGTTGGACTTTTGTAGAATAGAATAACATGATTCATATATATTTTTGTAATCTTTAAAATATTTTCTCTACTGCCATATAGTATCAAAGTAGTTCTAAAAACTATTTTGTAAAATTCTTTACTTCCTCTTTTTTTTTTTTTTTTCCTTTCTAATCAGTTAAGTTTCCCCCTTTTTTAAGCAATGGCAACAAACCCTAATCCTAATTGCACTAACCCTAGTGCCGTTGCCCAACCCCTTCCCCATGCTAATTCTCTGGCTATAGCTGCCCCATGCTTGGCTAAGCATGAATTTTCCTATCTCATTGTCTCCTCAAAAGTTGCCTGCTATTAGGATGGTGGTGATAGACCAACTCTATGCGAGTCCCACCAATATAAGCTCTACCATCCATGGGGCGGTGGATGCCAGTGTCGCCATTTTCGATGCATCACTGCTTTTCATGACGCCCATAGTAATTCAGGCACTAGTCTCAGCCGTCCCTCCTCCCTTCCCCTTTGCTCGTCTCTACCAACTGGAACGCTTGCTTCGTGACTGCCAATCTTCAGACCAGCTGCGTCCTGCAAACACTACCGACTATAGTAATCCCTTTTTAGCCCTAATCCCAACTTCCCTTCCCCATCAGAGTTCTCACATATTCTCTTACACCTTTCAAATATTTCTAATATAGTAACAATCAAACTTGAACGTCAACCAATTATCCATTGCCGAATTACATACTTTTAATAGCCAATAAGCTTTTAGGTTATATTGATGGTACCTATCTATGTCTTGCCGTTCACATGATCAATTATGAGGGATTTACCCCTCCTAACCTCGATTAATTAACATGGGTACGTACTGACCAAAGTCTTGGGCCGTGCATTATATTACTATTATTCTTTCCCATTCCTTAATTAATCAATGATTTATCAGACACTTGAATTTTAAAGTTATGTGGGATGCTTAGCCGACAGTTTCATGATCACTCCATGGCCAAAACAGTTTGATCTATGAACTCAAGTTACCACCCATCGCAAGGATAGAAAAACATTGGATACCTACCTCTTAGAACTCAATCCATAGTTAATTATCTCACCCCTTACATGAGAGATTGTGGGGACTCGTTGAGGCTCCATCCGAAGTTGGTTATTGATAACGTGAGGTCTACCTAATTTGGTGTGGGTCAATTTATTCTTTACATTGACAATCAAGTTATAGATACGAGGGCCCGGATTACTTTTTCCCACGTCTAATCCTTCTAAGTCACCCTTCTTAGTCAGACTCACGATCATCAGCTCAGGCAACTCATCTTCTTCTTGCCTTACCCTTGCTAGGGATACTCTAGATAAATCAACTAGGCCTTTGGACTCTACTGAAATCCAAGCTAAGGATGTCGTAAGTGAGAGTGACCCTAGGTCCTCGGGGCCCGAATACCCATGAGGTTTTGAACCCTTCATCCCAGTTGACGAGAGTTCTTCAAGATGGTGTTCAGTAGGGGTGTTCATGGTTCGGTTAACCGCAACCAAAATACTCAAATATCTCTAACAGTTACCGTAACCGAAAAGGCCGGTTAACTGACTTTCGGTAATTCAGTAATTCGGTTCAGTTATGTCAGTTAACCGGTAACCGAAAAAGTAATATAACGTCTCTTTTATGTTATATATCTATCTCCTTAATGGTTTGTAAATGTCCAAAAAATATATTAATTGTGAGAATATTCAATAAATTATGAGCTTATAATACAACAACAACAACAACAGTCCCAGTGCCTAGTGGTCCCGCAGAAAGCAGGGTCTGGGGGGGTAATGTACGCAGCCTTACCCCTTCCAGATGGAAAGGAGACTGTTTCTGGGGACCCCCAACCTGAAGTAGTTGAGTGCCTGCAAAGGAGCAAGCAAGTAGCACTAAATTGTAGGAACGTAGTGCTTAATTAGTATTTAGGATATAACAATGAAGTACAAATACTCCGTAATAGGAGATGAACTAGGAAAAAGATAAATTAATCATGTATTATAGGAGAGTCATCTATATGATAGAAAAACATACTTAGTAAATAATATAATATTATGAACATGTGAAAATATATACATGATATATATTATTTCGGTAAATCGGTTAACCAAAATAGACAAAATCACTAACCGTTACCGTCCCGAAATACCTCGAACTTTTTCGGTTCGGTTAACAGAACCGAAAATTCGGTATGGTTAACCGCATTTTTGGGTCGGTATTTCTGGATTTCGGTTCAGTATTTCGGTTACAGATTTTTTTGAACACCTCTAGTGTTTAGGTACTGAGCTGGTTCTAATAAGGCAAGGGAGAAAAGGGGGAAGGTGGTGGCGGAATGTCACTAACTTCGTGTTGTTGAAGAAGAGTCGGAAAGCCCAAAAGCACAGATTTAAAGAACAAGTAAAGCGAACCCTGCAAGAATTTCACAATGATATGTCACTCAAGAGTAGCATGAGGAGATCGGTCAAGCCTCAATTGAGACTTAAGGTTAGCCTCAACAAAGCCACTCCGGGATCCACAACCTTGGAGGCTGAAGCTCTTTTCAACCTGGAGTAGCACCTTCATATCCCTCAAACTAGGCAAGGCCTGTAGGTAACTCTCCCTTCAACCCTAATGGAGATTTGCTTAGACTTCATCCTTAGTTTTGTCAAATTTGTTCCAAAACAGTTATGCCGCTCTTTCATGTCCTCAACGGTTCGATACAAACTCCTCCTGTCCCTCTCAATCCTTTTCTTCCATGACTCTTTGCGAATCGCATAATTGGTACCTTGACTCATAACCTTTTAACCACACGATAAAAGTGTACTTATTGGTAATGGTGTCTTACCGTCGTTCACAAACGTGGATTCCTCCTCTATCTCCACTCGATCCCACTCACTTGGACTAAGAAACGTTATATCAACCCTGAAACTCACCTGTAACCGCTTAATTATTAAAATAAAGATAAGTTAAAAACAGATGAACCAAAAATAATTGATAATAATGGAAAAAAGTTGAAGAGGGTGGGTGGGCAGGAGAGAGAAAGAGAGGGACACGTGGAAGGCCAATAGCCATAAAAAAGGTATGGGGGGGCCAAATGAGGTAATTTGAAAGTCGTAGTTATCATGGGAGGTCTGTGCCGACGTAGGCCCCACGCCTTACCTGGGTTGGCAATCCTGAAAGCTACAGGGCGCTGTCTCCATTAATTTTTACTATTAATAAAATAATATTTTGTTAACTTATCCTATCAAATTAATCCTCTATTTCATATATTTAACGGAAATTATTATATATTTTCGGAAGTCCTCACCCTCAGGTTGGGTGTGTAAGAAAATAGTCTCTCTTCAGGTTAACACCCTGAAGGGGGAAGGCTGCGTACATCAGCCCCCCCAGACCCTGCGTAGGCGGGAGCCCTTGAGGCACTGGGTATGTTCCTTTGTTCCTTAACGGAAATTATTATTTATGTATCTTAAAATTTGAGCAGTTATTATTTAGATATTCTGACATTTTAAGTTTAAATGTGTTATAAGTTGGGGGTTTTTTTCGATTAGTAGCGAGGAAAACACGTGAAACAAAAGCTGGCGTCTCACGTAACACAAAGTGCAGGGGAAGGAAACATACAAAAGATACCTAAATAAATGCATATTGACTCGATTATAGAAACCTACACCAGGTACTCTAAACCTACCAGTAATGCATGCCCACAAATGGTCCGTACCTAAGAGCAAAAACACATATAAGAGTCTTACGCAATTCAAGAAGAGCAAGCTAACGAGCCCATTAAGCTACCAAGCTTTTCTGAGTAAATGATGTGCAGCATCTACTCGCAACAGAGGCAAAAGTACACCCAAACTATCAAGTAGCAGTAGATAACAGAAACCCCAAAATGCACTCAACAGAACCTCATCAGAAGCCTCGTCCAGAATCTCGATGTTTAAAATTGTATTAGCCAAATATCCTTTTGTTGAAATTCGATGAATTTTCAGTTAAAATATTTTAAAATTACATATAATTCTAACAACATATTAATATTTTCATTAAAATTTGATTTTTTCTTTGCCGAAAAATGCTAGCATAA
The DNA here is from genome assembly GCA_018398585.1 of Simmondsia chinensis. Lineage (NCBI taxonomy): Eukaryota > Viridiplantae > Streptophyta > Magnoliopsida > Caryophyllales > Simmondsiaceae > Simmondsia > Simmondsia chinensis. Next base: position 22,195,544 of record JAGTTD010000017.1, on the reverse strand, counting down.
CACAAAATTTTGGCAATATTTACATAATTTACATTAATTTTTGGTGAATATTTTATCTCAATTTGCTAAATTTTTTATGAAAATACTGACATGATCATCGTAATCATGTATTATATCAATAATTTTTGTATAACATTGGTTATATTCTTATTAAAGTTTATTAATTTCCAACATAGGGTACCTTGCTGATAAATATTCAAATCGGGAATTTAATAACCACGCAAATATATGATTGGTGCTAATGTGATAGCGTGGGAGATAGACATGGACATCATGTGCAAGTAGATCCCATCCTATTACTCCTCTTGGTTCTCATAATTCCTTTAAACTCTTGGATATTCCCATACATTTTTTCCCCCTCTGTTTGTGTGGTACTATTAACAGTGTAAAAAATAATGTGACCTATAATAAATAATAACTACAAATTTTTAAAAAATTGCTATGAGATTAACATCTTTGTTAGGACACCAACATTACATTTTGAGTGTGGTTTGACAGGCCGAATGAGAACATGAAAATTCGTACTCTGAGAGTTTGTCTTTATACCTTAATTTCTAAAACCTGAATTTAAGATAGTAAATCTAGTAAAATAATTAATGTTATACTGGATTCATACTATATTCGTTTTTTTTTTTTTTTTTTTGATAGGTTGCTGGAATTTCATATGAGCTTCAAATCCTATTGAGAGGTCTAATAGAGATCAATAAGGTTTTTGAATAGATCATAGGGAACAAGATCTATGAGTGATTCTGATGCAAGACACTTGTTAGCCTTTTGTTCCTCGTCTGCTATCCTTCTTTTGGTATCTGCATTTTAGCTTATGACAAATTCTTGTTGCATTCGGGGTAATATCATGTCCTATATGTATATAACAACAACAAGAATAGTAACAACATACCCAGTGTATTGAGGACTCCCACATAAGCAGGGATTGAGATCATGTCCTATAAGTATAATCTCTTTAAAAATTGTAACCAAAATATAAGAGGTGGGGGGAGCTGTTTAACAATTTCTGACTAGCATTTCTTAGATTCTCAAACTAAGAATATCCTTTTTAAAATTTTAAAGAGCCCATACTATAATTAGTAAACATAGTTTATTTTTGTTGAATTGACCAATTAATATTTCATATTAAAGAAACATTATTCTTTCTACGAAGAAACTTTATTATTTTTTGATTTTCGAAATAATTAATACTCCGCTCCTAAAAATCATTGCAAGTATGTTACACTTTAATTGTTACTCTTATTAAAAAAAAAATAATGAAGCAAAGAGATAAAGTATAAGTGCTTACTAAGGTACACAATTTTTTTTTTTTTTTTTTGGCTGTTAATAAAAAAAATAGTATTATTATATGTGATATATTATTTTGCACAATCATCAAATAAATTTTAAATAAGACTTGCATGTGTACTAAAGATATACTTGATAATGCATTATAATAAATAATATTCAATAACATTGCAAGTACCATATGCTCGATATATATACTTGAAAGTATTCCTATGGCCACCATTCAAATATATATATGTCGTAGTGAATAACCTTCTTGGATCTGCCACTGATAATGGCCTGGTATTTTAGTTGTGCGAGGGAGGCATAGGAGCAAAGCTAGTCGTGACATATCATTCATTGACCTGTAAAGTTTTGGAATAAGTCTATTATGCATGGTGAAGGGTGGTGGTAGCCAATGGATCGACCAAGATTGACACATGACTCAACCCACGGATCAAGGCTATGCACTGGCTGAGTCAAGTTGGAGCCATCCGTATCATAGGTTGAGTTGGTTTGAGTCTAGAGAAAAAAACTCTAACCCTGTTTTAATTCATGATACATGTCTTAGGACGGATCGAGTTCAATTGGGTAAAGGGTCTAATTCGGGGCCAATCTGGGTCCGGTCTATAGCGGGTCTTCCCCAGGTCAATACTAGGTTTGACGTGATCAAATTCAGTTTTGCCTATTTTTTTGGTTTTTAAATCAAAAATGTAAATTTAAGACTACAAAATTCTCATATATAAAAAAATAAATGAATCATATAATTGTTTATTAACATACATTCATGTTTTTGGGGAGGAAAATTTATTACGACTATAGTCCATAACATAAAATGTACGAGTTCTTAAGGAAAGTAAATACCTAAAGTCAGGTGATGATAATAAGATATATATACACAGAGGATATCTTATATACAAAAAAGTAATCTATGAAAAAAAAATTACATGCATTATATAGGTTAAACATATAACAATAACAACAATAGACCCAGTGCCTCAAGAACTCCCGTATAAGTGGAGTCTTGGAGGGGTGGATGTATGTAGCCTTATCCCTTCAGGATGTAACCCGGCCTAGAGGCTGTTTCCAAGGACCCCCAACCTTACAGGGTTGGCAACACGAGTACTTCCCAGGAGGTCACCATCTTGGTACTACTCTCGCCTAAGTACGCTTAACTTCAGAGTTCTAATAGGATCTGTTGCCTTAGTGCCTAGTAAATAAACCCTAGGTTAAACATACTATACTATATAAATAAATAATTAGTCGGTACTTGCTTTAGTTGGCGTTTCACTTGTGGTCGTATCATCTTCTTCATCACTTGGAGATGCGATGACATGATCCCCCTAAGTTCTTCCAATGCTAATAGGCTTGTTTTATTATCTTTGCTTCTAGCAGTCTGTCACTTGCAATAAAAACAAACTTCGATGCTATAGTTGATACGGGTGTCATTTGTCAGGGTGAAAAGCACAAGATATTATGATCACTATGACTTCCACTAGCGGTAAATGTCAAAAGGCACGTTAGTATCTTTTGATTGGAAATCAATGACAGGAGAACGCAAGTAAGAAGAAAAGTCATCAAAGCAAATTTAGGGATGGGTAACAGAAGAATTGAAGATGAAAAAAATTTAAAGATATGTAAGAGACGGATTTGAGATTATGTTTAGAGACGGAACTTGTTGTCACTAAACAGTATGTACTAGTGTATAACAATAAAAAATCCAAAAAATGTGGGTGCCATCTCATATATTTATAATAGCAAATTAAGTGGTGTACATAAATACAAGCCTAAGCCCATCAGGGCCCATATAATATATGAATACATGACTACATAACTACATCAACTAACGCTCCCTATCAATTGTTACAAGAGGAAATTAGATGCGAAGATTGTGCTTCAATTGAAAAAATAGATGACGGGGAAGACTTTGAGTAAAAATATTAGCAATCCGTTTCGACAAGGGAACATAAAGAACACAAACAAGACATGTATGAACCCACTCCCAAACAAAATAGATATCAATCTCTACATGTTTGGTTTAGAGATGTTGAACCAGGTTAGAAGACAAGCAAGTAGCGGAGATGTTATCATAATGGACCTATGTGGCCTTAGGAATGGAGAATTTTTTTTTCCTCGATAAATTGTGACAAAGTCGCTATACAAGCAGACCACTCGCAAGGCGAGACCTGAGTCCAAATGTAACAAGATGGGGACCAAAAACAGACAACAAAAACAAAAGGACAGAACAACAGGAAAAAAATGCTCGCCCCAAACATGACACAGCAGACACCGAGTACAAGTTCAGACAAGACACAGGGAGACATGACAATACAGCAAGTTAGAACAACTCAAACAGGGACCTCAGCTAAAGATAAAACAAAAGATTAACACATGAACCGAGGGCAAGACTGATGCTGCCCAATGGCCTCGACAAAATAACCTATCAACATCATTTAGCAAGTATATCTGCGACCATAGGTGGGTCAAAACCATCAAAATTAAGACCCACCCTTTTTCCCATCTCTATTACTCGCTCCGTTTCCATGATCTTCTCATCATACTCCGCTTTCATGTTCTTCTCATCATATTTAGCGCTATTATTCCAATTCCTCATTTTTTGTTTTTTCTTTTTTCGGGTTGTCTTTGTCGATTTTCCCACACTACTCCTGGGTGACATGCCCTTCAGGAATTTCTGAAGTTCTCGCTTCTCTTTCTTCTTCATCTTGCGCTTCAGCGCTCTCTTGCCTCTCTTTGATATCATTAGTTTTTCCTTCCTCCACCGAGCTGTGCTAGGCCCTTCCATAGCCGGTGTCGTCATATTATGATTCTCAGGCATACTATCCTCTGTACGCAAGTGACCACTCAATATAGGGGGCTCAAAGCCTGGAGGGAATTCTGGACCAGAGGCAGCGGAGTCATTATCACTAGTGTTTCCAGGATCTTCATTCTCTTGATATGTTATCTGGGTATGAGACTGTATTGATACAACTTTATCACTCTCGACCCACGGTAGCAGAAGAGGCCGATGCTGATTTTCTCGTTCGTCCTGAAATGAAAGTTGGGTCATAGGTTGTGGACCGTAAGGGGTCAAGGTGGCATGGGGGTAGAGGCATCCCAGAGGCCACCTCTCAAATATCCGGTCATTGAAATGGAATGAGACCTGTCCTAATGTTGCCATTTGGCACCCAACCCTTCATTCATTGCCCTTGTAACCGGCATTCTCGGCTCCTCACAAATAGTCATAACATCCATTATCCGCTCAAAAGTACGTTGAACCCGTGCCGTTTGCCAAGCTGTTGTGGTAAGATAGGACTACGTCGAAAAAAATGACTCCTCCCTCGCCAATCTTGCTGAGACTGCGAGACCAACAAATCTGGAAGAATAGTCAGGAATCATCAAAGAGCTACCTTCTTTAATGAGAACCAAACGGAATCCCCCGTTATACTGAACCTGAGCCATCTGATAGATACATGTTGTGTGGCAAGTCTCAATTAGGATCCTGGCAACATCAACACACCTCATAGTAGACGTTCTCGGATCCACCCTAACGAACGTCTCTTATACTCTAGCGATGTCAGCAAAACATCCATTGGACCAACATTGGCCGGGAAGACCATGGACCTCAAGCCACACTATTCTATTAAGAGATCTAAGGGTCTCACCGAAGTACTTGTACACATCGTTGAATATCCATAGTACAGTCTCCTTACGTGGGCCAAGGTAGGATTCCATGGTGTTAACAGAATCACATACCAGGATAAATTTTGTGTTGCTTAGCCCTCTAGGGGTTAACCCGTGGAGATCCTTTTCGGTGATAAAAGTGGGGATGTCATCAAGACTGGCCTCATTAGGCGAGTGTGCAATGATTGACCGCTTAAGCCTTGCTTCCATACTTTTATTGGTACTCGACAACACAATCCTCAGAATATCTGTATTCTCAGCATTCCCACCCCGACTAGGTCGTGTATTCCCATTATCATGATTACCACTAGCGCTTCTGTGCTGCTAGTCCTCCCTTTGCTGTCGTAGGCTTCGTACGGATGGGGTATTGTTCTTCTGTCTGGGTTGGCCCATTGGACTCTAACCTTAACACCCACAACCCATCTTCCATTCATGGATGTGACCGCCCGTGTAGCTTCGTTCAAGTCATGAAACCGAACAAAGCAATAAGACCATATAGACCTTAACCTTCTCTTTACAGGAACAAAAGTGTCGTAGATTGACTTAAAATCTTGAAAAATAGCTCTAAGCCATGAATTTATCGTTCCTTCTGGTAGATCGTCAACGAAGATGGACACCCCCTCATCGACTATCGGCATTTCAAGATTGGGTTGGGATATGGTGGGGAGATTTATAGAGGAAGCTGGGCTGTAAGGTGGTCATTGAGGAGGTGACAAGCCCTTGGACAGCTGGCCACATGCCTACACGCGTCTATGATAGGTGGAGAATGGTGGAGGTATGTTGTTGGAAGTAGAGATCTGGTGGAGATGGTGGTGGTGGTCGGTGGTGGACTCTGGTGTTAGAGATGGTGATGGTGGTGTTTGGTGGTGAAAATAGAGGTCTGGTAGAGATGGTGGTGGGTGGTGGTGGAAACCGGTGAAGCGTTGATGGGTGATGGGATTTGGTGGTGGATGGTAGAATCTGGAGGTGGGGAGTGTTGGTGGAGGTTCGTGGTGACTATAGGGTGGTGGAAGCATACCAACTAGCGGAGGCACGGTGGTGGCTAGGTGGTGGCGTACCTAGTTGTCGAGGAGGGAGGCGGTGGTGTTCCCTCCATGGGCCACCCGACCATTGACGGACGGCGGCGACAGTTGTACGACCGGATCGGCAGGACGACGTCGAGTCCTTGGCGGTGACTCCGGCCTCTTGGAAGCTATCCACGTGCCCACACACGACGGGATTGGGTGGCGCGTGTGGGGTCTTGTGACCGTTGGGGCTTTTTGTTTTTAGGAGAAGAAAAAAACAACATATTGAAATGGCATTAGTAACGCCTCCATACTGGGCATTTACATTGGAACGAGAGAAAATGGGCTCTCGCTTAAAAGACCATAAAATAATGTTACCACTAAGAAAGATATAGAGTCTAGATGTGGAATGGCAGGTGTTTGGTCAACTTGCCCAGTTAGCATCTGAATACGCCACAAGTTGATCAGTGTAAGATGGTGAAATAGATAAATCATGATCGACGGTGCCTTTAATATATTGAAGGATGCACTTAACGATGAGCCAATGAGATCCGCACGAAGCATGAATAAAGACGCACCTGCTGAACGGCCTCTTAGATGTTAAGATGCAAAGAAAGTGAGGTACTGCAAAGCACCAATCACACTATGGTAAAAGGCAGGATCATTCATATGTCCACCATCTTTATTAGAGAGCTTGCATTTAGAATCCACTGGATTTCAAGCAAAAAATTAATATGCTCAATACTCAATTCGACTTACCTTGTTACACTAATCTAGGTGAGATAAAGTTACAATCGAGTTAAGCTATTCAAGTAAGCAACGAGTCCTCATCCATCTTTCATCTTGCTAATGTCAAGCAATAGATAAACTCTTAACGTCCTCCTATTAAGCCATTTATCAACTGGTCACGAACTATAATAAACCAAACATAAATAACTATTTATCAATTTCAAATGTAAATAATTCATCAAACATTAGATTTATTTAGATGCCTAAGTGTATCTCAAGCTGGCCCATCTCGAGGAAGCCCGGGAAAGCCAGGATTAAAAATGGTTTTTTTCTTTGGTAATATTATTGTCAAGGCAAAACTCTTATTGCCGGAGCAATTTTATGACACTCATTATTTGTAAGTCATAATTTTGTTTTGATAATAACGATTTTATTAGAAAAAAAATGTATTTTATTTTAAATCAAAAATTATTTATTTATATTATTGCAAGTGAAATAATTTTTCTATAAAAGAACTTTTTAATGCTCAAAATTCACAATCATGCATGGCATTATTGAAATATCTGTCATGGAGTTGCATAACGTTAGAGAAGGGCAAGTTTAATGGCTTTGACCTATCGTATTTTATTTTTCAATTATCCTCCATTCTTTCAAAAAATAACAAGTTTGGTAATTATAATTCGAAATCTTTTATTACTGCACTAATAAAGGTCCCACGAGCTATAAAATCTTGAAAAATGGGCGCATTGAAGCTTAAATCTAATCCTCTTACACAAGGGACATTTCCTTTTTAAGGATATTGCTTTTTTATGTCTCAAGTCAAGTTATGTTTTTTTAAACCGTTTCTCTATTTAATTTGCTTTCATGCATCCGTTATTGTATATATCAAAATTGCTAGTTTTAAACTAACAGTATTTGAATAATGTTATATTTTATTTTCTAGTTCTAAAACTATTAATATTTTGATATTAGTTTTCAGTTGATATATATTTTACATATTTTTATCATGATTATAATATTTTTTAAGATAGAGTATTATTTTAGACTAAAAAGTATAGAGTTCAATTTCTTCCTTGAACAACTCCATAAAAAATTTTTAACTTAACTAACTTATATAATAGATAGGTCGTCATATGAATCATAATTTATCGGATAATCGAATTTCTCGTTTGCAAATAACAATTTGCATGACTATAAGACGTCATTGTATGCGTCAGTAGGGGAAATCAATGTGGAAGTAAGCGTCAGGATATGGGACAGGCTGGGCCCTCCACTATGCGACTGATTGTTTTTGTCTTTTTTATTGAAACTCGTTACCCCCTTTCTTACTTTCTTTTTGAAAATTATTACTTAAATATTTTAAAATTTTATTAAAGCTTAAATATTTATCATTTAATTATTTTAAAATTTTAAAATATTATTATTGAGAGGTATTTCTTCCCAAAAAGATAATATTTAAAAGACCCCACAAATCATTAATTAAAAATTAAAATGACCCTAAATTTTAATTTTGACCAAGGGGTCTTAATAAATATTATCCCTTTCAAAATTCAAACAATTGTTTCTTTTGTCCTTGATTTGTGCAATGCATGCATTTTTATGAAAACTTGTTAACTTTCTTACTTTTTGGGGGAAAATTATTACTTAACTGTTTTAGAGTTTGACTATTTATCCTATTAATATATATAATAAAACACTTTAAAGATTAAACATTTAACCACTTTTTTTTAAACCGATAAAATTTTAATTACTTAGATATTTTAAAATTTTACAATTTTATCGATTAATAAATTTACATTCAAAAATATCGAAATAAAACAAGTTTCCAACAATACATATTCTTTTTTTTTTTTTGAACATTAAAAAGCCCAAAGGCCAACAATACATATTTATATTCATAAGAGTTTGAGTGATTTTTGACTAATGGAATGACATATGATTTCTATAATAAATAGATAATTTGTATCAAAATTCAATGAATTTTTTTTATTGTAACTTGTTGAATTTTGGTAAAAACATTAACATGTAGCATTTTTGTATAAAATTTGTATGAAATGCTCACTAAAATTTATTAAATTCAGATATAAGGTACCTAAGCAATAAAATATTCAAACCCAAGGGCACCTTATTATAAAGGTTTCAAAAATAATACTAAAAAATAAAAATATAAAAAATAATGCTGGAAAAAAAATATTTTCATATCTACTGTTGAACCGCGTCAACAAGACGCTTTTAAATTTCAAGTAAACCGTATCACATAAACGCGGTTTAATTAAGAATAAACCGCATTAACTAAACGCGGTTTAGTCCTGAACCGCGTCTACAAAACGCGGTTTACCTTCAGGCATCCAAAATCCCCTTTTTTTCACTTATACTTGCCATTATACCGTAATTCTTCACTGTTTTTGTTTGCTTATAGTTTCCATTATGCCGCAATTTGTGATAATTATCATATTGAACCCATGTCTCTCTTGATGAAGCTCCAACATCATAAGGGGAGGTCAAATGACTCCAATAATGGTGCTTGAAAGATCTCTGGTGTATAAGAAAAAGAAAGACAGCGGATGACGTGACCGGTGGCAGATTAACGAGAAAGAGGCAGAGAGACGGTAAGAGCAGGGGAGAGAGCGCGTGAATGTATGGGGTTTTAGATCCCAAGTACACGCTATAGGACATAAACCGCGTCTTAATGACGCGGTTGTATTGGAGATAAACCGCGTCTTAATGACGCGGTTATAGTGTTAAACCACGTCATTAAGACGCGGTTCTATTTAAATAAACCGCGTCTTAATGACACGGTTATTTAGTTATAACCGCGTTTCTAAGATGCGGTTTTAATAATATAACCGCGTTTTTAAGATGCGTTTTATGAGAAGTTTAAACGCGTTTTTTTGACCCGGTTTATTAAAGTCGCATTTTATAAACGCGGTTCAACAGTAGATTTGAAAATATTTTTTTTTCAGCATTATTTTTTTAATTTTTTTGTTGTTTAGCATTATTTTGGGAACCGACTCCTTATTGTATATATTAAATGTCATAATATCTAAATAATAAATAATCAAATGTCAAAATAACTAAACAATAATTTCCCAACTTTTTGCTATTACGCATTTTGAAACTTAGGATCTGTTTAGGATTGCTGTGAAAAAAATTGTTGATTTCAAAAGTACTTTATATAAAAGCACTGTAAAAGCGTGCTTAGGCGAGAGTAGTACCAGGATGGGTGACCTCCTGGGAAGTCCTCACCCTCAGGTTGGGGGCATTGGGAAACGGCTTCTCTTCAGGTTAACTCCCTGAAGGGGAAGGCTGCATACATCCGCCCCCCCAGACCCTGCGTAGGCGGGAGCCCTTGAGGCATTGGATATGTTCCTTTTTTTTACTTTCTGTAAAAGCATTGATGTGAAAAGTGTTGTTTTGAAGAAGCAGTTTGTGTTTGGCTCAACTAATCAGAAACGCTTATTTTATTATTATTAATATTTGGCCAGTGTTTAAGAAAAGTATTTTTTTGTCAAATTACCGAAAAGGACCGAATTGGTTGGGTAAAGGGTTAGGGTTTTGAAAGATGATATGGTATGTGTTAGAATATATTGTATTATGGTTAGAGTATTTTGTATATGGTAAATATGGTTAGAATATATTGTATTATGGTTAGAATATTTAGGATATGTTTCCATAAATTGTAATCCTATGTATTCCTTATAAATATACGAGACCGCCACTGCTCAAGATGTGCTTCTTATTCTTTCATGGTATCAGAGCTCTCCCGAGTCCTCTCGTAAAGACAAACCCTAGCCTTCTTTTCCTTTCCTTTCTACCAAACAAAAAAAAAGGGAACAGCCTAACCCTAGCCGCAATCCTAACCCTAGACGCACCAACCCAGCCGCCGCCGCAGGCCTAACCCTGCCATGCTACTTCGCTCCTCTTTCTCTCTCTATGGCCGACGCAACCTCTTCGTCTGTCTCTCCAAGTACCGACCTTCCCACAACGCCACTCGCCGCCACACCCGCAAGTGGTGGAACTCTCTCTCTTCTCACACCATTCAACGTCTGTAATGTCCGCCAACATATATCATCTACCCTTGATTTAAATGATCCATCAACCTACTTGGTATGGCACTGCTCTTTTTTCTTAGCCTGTCGGGGTTATGCTATTGATGACCATCTTGATGGCTCCTCCCTCCCACCCGTCGTTTCAGATCCTACCCAGCGATAATGGAGACAAGTTGACAATCTTCTTATCTCTTGTATACTTGGTACTATTTCCTCTAACTTTGCTAGTGCTGTGTGTGGTGATGATGATAATTTAACTGCTGCCTCTCTATGGAGTTCTATCTCTAAACTGTTTACTGATTTTGCTCAATCACGCCAATTGTAATATAAGCGAGAATTGACCAATATTAAGAAGTAAAATCTTTCAATGTTAGCATATCTCACAAAAATTAAGTCCTTAGCTGATAATCTCAAATCTGTACATGCCTCTGTTTCCAACGTGGATATGGTTTTCGCTGCTATGGATGGTCTCTCTGATGATAAAGATTTTCATGTTGTTTGTAACTCTATTACATCTAGAGCCCCTTTTCCATCATTTATTGAGGCCAAGTCAATATTAATGAACAAAGAATCTCGTCTTAAGAATGCTAACACAGGTGCCCCTACTCTTCTCCTTGCCACTGGGACCACCAAGGTGGCCTAGCCGCCACCACCAGTGGCTGCCGTGACACAGCAACAGCAGCAGCCGCAAGTAGCTGCCTTAGAATAGCCCGTTGCACTTCCTGCTCATCATACTTCACATATGTCTGGTTATGGAAATCAGTCTGGTGATGGTCGAGGTAATGGCAGTGGTCATGGGGACCGAGGTAACAGCGGTGGTCGTGGCCATAATGGACGTGGTTATGAAAATTCATGCATGCAAATCATGTGGGGTTCGAATTATAGGGGAATGCTGTGGCCCATGCCTCCTTTTTACATGCCGTTTTACCCACATCATTTTGGCTCTGCTCCTCAGGGTGATAACATACCTTCTTATCCACAGTTTTATCCTGCAAATAATGTTTATACCACTGACTATGGTTCTTACCCAGGTTTTGATGTTAGTCAGTTCCCTCCACAGTCTCATTCTTCCCCTATTCTTGAGCCCTCCTGGGTCATGGATACCGGAGCTTCCTCTCACACGACAAATAACTCAGGTATCCTAACATCCTTGTCTTCATATACTGGTACTGAAAAAATTTTAGTGGGTAATGGTGCGTCCCTCTCTATTGCGGGTATTGGGTCATGTTTTCTCTCTACTCCCGTAGGTCGTTTTATTTTAAAAACAATACTATTCATCCCAGGTCTATCCAAAAATTTACTTTATGTCCGTCAATTTTGTTCCAATAATAATTGTCTTCTTGAATTTGACTATTTTGGTTTCTTTGTCAAGTATCCTAAATCGAAGTCCACCATCATCTGCTGTGTTAGTCTGGGGCCTCTCTTTACCGTACCAAGATCCTCCTCCATCCATACATTGTTTGTTGCGTCTCGAGTCTCCTCCTCTCTCTGGCACGGTCACTTGGGTCATCCAGGAGAACCAGTTTTATCAACTTTAGTTAAGCAAAAGTTCATTTCATATTCTAGTTCTTCAGAATCCAGTTTGTGTCATGCTTGCCAACTAGGTAAGCATGGTCGTTTACCTTTTCAAAAGTCTGTTACCAATATTACGCGTCCTTTTGATATTGTTCATTCTGATGTATGGACATCGCCTGTTATTAGTTTCAGTGGTTTTAAGTATTATTTGTTATTATTGGATGATTACTCTCATTTTGTGTGGATTTACCCTATGCATGCCAAATATGAGGTTTTTGACTTGTTTCTTCAGTTTCGTAATCTCGTGTTAAATCAATTTGGTATGGAAATCAAACATTTTCAGTACGATAATGGTACTGAGTACATCAATCGTGACTGTAATGGAGTTTTTCTGCAACGAGGCATTCTCAGTGGGGTCTCCTGTCCTCATACCTCCCAACAAAATGGGAAAGGTGAACGCATGCATCGAACCATTGGTAACATGATGTGTTCACTCCTTTTTCAAGTCTGCATGCCGTTAGAATATTGCGTTGAAGCAATCTCTGTTGCTGCTCATATTATCAACTTACTACCATCCACTTCTATTATAAAAAACATACCTTTCCAACGCCTGTATAAAACAAAGGTTAATTATGATCACTTTCGGGTTTTCGGCAGTGCCTGCTATCCAAATTTAAGTGCAACCACTCCTCATAAACTTGCACCGCGCTCTACCTTGTGTGTTTTCTTAGGATATCCACCAAGTCATAAAGTTTATAAATGTTAGGATATTTCTACAAACAAAGTTATTATCTTGAGGCATGTTATTTTTGATGAAGCAGACTTTCCCTTTGCACGTTTGGGTACCTTCTCTCAAGTCACAATGGACCGTCACCACCAAGTTTTCTCCGCGCCACTTGCATCATCCCCATTCGCTGACTTTCCCCATCCTACCGCCACCCCTGCAGCGCTGCTACCAGCTGCTACCGCTGCACCTCCCTCACCAGCAGCCCCTACTACTGCAGCATCTGCTGCTCCTCCGGCAGAACATACCCCACCAGCATCCCCTCTGTCCGGTTCACACCATCCCATGGCCAATCGAGCCCAAGCTGGTATTGTGAAACCTCTTCTCAAACCTTCTATGCTTGCTCATAATTTATTGCCCGAGGTTCCTTTTTCCTATAAGTAGACTCTTAATGATGAAAATTGAAAGAATGCAATGCTTGATGAATTTAATGCTCTTCAACGTAATAAAACATGGGATCTCGTTCCTCCACCTTCTCATGGTAACATTGTTGGTTCCAAGTGGATTTATCACATAAAACAGACTTCTACTGGTCAAATTGAACGATATAAATCTTTGTTAGTTGCTTAGGGATTCACACAGCGGTATGGCATCAACTATGGCGAAAATTTTAGTCCTGTTGTTAAACCTGCCACAGTTCATACTGTCTTGTCTATTGCCACTTCTTGGCACTGGCCTATTCATTAGCTTGATGTCGAAAATGCATTTCTTCATGGCACCCTTAATGAGGAGGTCTATATGAAGCAACCACCGGGTTTCATCAGCTCTGAATATCTTGATCATGTCTACAAGCTTAACAAGTCCCTTTATGGTCTCAAGCAGGCTCCTCGTGCTTGGAACACCCATGGTTGTTAAAATAGCAATTTAAATTGCAAAATTGTACCATTCTACGTTTTTACTTTGCCCCAGCGATCCAAATCGGATAAAAAATCATACTGAAGTAGAATCGTGTTTGAATCGTAGCAAAATCGGTAGAATCGCATCAGAATCAGTAGAATCGCAAGTAGAATCGCGATTTTGATGCAATTTTACCCGATTCTACTTAAAGGCTTGTGCTCACGTGCAAAAGTCATGATTTTAATGTATTTTTCTACATTTTTGTATAATATATTAAGCCCTAACTTTCTATATTAATCTCATTTTTGATTTTATATTTTCTAATAACTATTGAAGTAAAAATCTACTATTAATTGTACATCTTGATGAGGTTTTACTATTTTAGTACTGAAATTGAGAGTGTAATCATCGCCTCAAGTGATATGGAAGGTTTAGTTGGAGATGATGTTACCATTGGGGATGATTCTCTTAATGATGATGGAAATACAAAGACTAGTATTGCAAATGATATTGACGACAGTAATTTTGATTTTGGATATGAATTTGATGGTGTCATGAGTTGAGAGACTTGAGCGTATATTTTATGTTAGAATGATGTTACTCTTTATCCTACCTTTAGGTTTCCAATGTATTGTAAAACTATTGTCTTGTGGACTTTTTTATGTTCTTTATCATATATTTGATAATTATTATGCTAATTTCGTCAATATAAATAATTTATTTATACAGATTCTCGATTTGATTCTACGATTCTGATTCTACTGGCCCCGGTCGATTCTACGTAGAATCCCGATTTTGACAACCTCGGGTACACCCGGTTTGCTACATTTTTGCATCGTTTGGGTTTCCATAGTTGTAAGTCTGATTCCTCATTATTTGTCTTATGTCGAGGACATAACATGGCTATATTGTTGGTTTATGTTGATGATATAGTTCTTACGGCTTCATCTAACACGGTACTTTAGGATGTGCTTCGTTCTCTTCAATCTAAGTTTGACATGACATATTTGAGATGCCTTAACTATTTCCTCGGCATTTCAGCATCTCACTTATCTATAAGTCTTTTTCTGTCCCAATCCAAGTATGCTCACGACCTGCTGGATAGGGCCAATATGCTCTCTTGCAAACCCGTTGCCACACCCACAGATTCCAAGTCCAAACTTTACATGGAGGATGGCGAGCCCATGTCCGATCCCACCTTGTATAGGTCCATTGTCGGTGCCCTTCAATATCTCACTTTTACTCGTCCTGACATTTCTTATGCAGTGCAACAAGTATGTCTATTTATGCACACTCCACGCTCGTCTCATTGGATGGCTGTTAAACGCATTCTTCGATATATCAAGGGCACCATTGATCATGGTTTGACTATCTCTCCCACTCGTCTGGAACAACTTGTGGCATACTCTGATGCTGACTAAACTGGATGTCCCGATACTCGCCGCTCTACATCTGGGTTTTGTGTTTTTCTTGGAGGTAATGTTATCTCCTGGTCCTCCAAACGATAGCCCACAGTCTCTTGTTCCAGTGCAGAGGCTGAATATCGTGCCGTTGCCAATGCCGTCTCTAAATGTTGTTGGCTCCGCTCTCTCCTTAGTGAGCTCAGCCTTCTTCCTCGAGCTACCTTGGTCTATTGTGACAATGTATCTGCCATGTACTTGTCTACGAATCCAGTCCAGGATGTTCGCGCAAAACATATCAAAATTGACATCCATTTCGTACTAGAACGTGTTCAAATGGGTCTTGTTCACGTTCTGCATGTGCCCTCATCTCAACAAGTTGCAGATATCTTCACAAAGAGTCTTCCACGACAACTTTTTCTGCTTTTCAAGTCCAACCTTCACATTCGGTTACCTCCTGCTTCGGTTGAGGGGGGATGTTAGAATATATTGTATTATGGTTAGAGTATATTGTATATGGTAAATATGGTTAGAATATATTGTATTATGGTTAGAATATTTAGGATATGTTTTCATAAATTGTAATCCTATATATTCCTTATAAATATACGAGAGGGCCACTGCTCTAGGTGTGCTTCTCATTCTTTCAGTATGATGTAATTTTAATGTTTGAGTAGGGGTATTTTTGTCCTAAAAGTTTTAAGTTTTTGATTCTACTTCTGCTTATAATTAGAAGCACCAAATTTTTGCTTATGCTTATAAGCAATAAAACAGTTTCTGTTTGCAATAAAAAATAAAAAAAAAAAAGCTTTTTGATGTTTGCCAAACACTCTCCAGATTCCAGAAAAGTGCTTTTTCAAGAAAAAAAACACTTATTTCCCCCAAATAAGTCCCAAACAGGCCCAATTACTACTCCACATTTAGTTTTCATTTATAGTATTTTATTAGAGAAATATCTTAAATATTCATGAATTATTAATTAAAATTAAAATAACTCTGTTAGTTTATAGTTTTATTAACTATACTTTTGAAATTAATTATTGGTCAAAATCATAACAACTCCAATCTTTTTATATATTATTACAAAATACCACCACCCCAAAAGCCTCCAAACTCCCATTTAAGTAATTTTAAAGGGGTGTTATCAGAAGCCTCAAAACTTCAGTTCAATTAATTCTAGGAGAGTGTCATTGATATTTTAGATCATAGAAAAGAAAAAATAAGAAATTCAAGTTTTTTACTATGATATTTTAAGAGAATATAATATTATATCTATATAAAATTTAACTTAAATTCAATATGATAATATAAAATTATATAAATATCCTCCGTGCATCACATGAGTAACACTGGTATATAATTTAATCAAAGACACTACTATTAATTAAAATTAGTATAGTTCCTCAATTTCTAATCACTAACATTATAAACTATTAAAAAATTATTGAATTAGCTAATTGAAATATTATGTGCCTAATATTATAGTAAAAAGTCATTAATTATGATTGATTAATGTCAAAGTTAATTAATTTTTTACAAACTACTTGCTTTTATAATAATCAGGGAAATTTTAACTTAGGTACTCGAGGTTTGAACATTATCACTCAGGTACCCTGACTATCCCGAGGTTTGAATATTTTATCACCACTTCCTCCACCCACTGTCATCACCTTCTCCTCCCCGAATCGTTAACTGTCATCACCTTGCACCACTTATTTCTCCGGATGCCAACAGAACCAATCACTTGAAATGCCGATTGCCGGTGCAGGGTGGTCCATCTTCGATGATGGCCTACGAGAAAGAATGACAAATTCATGGCTCAGGGTGGTGTTCCGTGATTTCAAGTCAATTTATGATACCTTTGTTCCTATGAAGAAAAGGTTGAGCTCTAGATGGAGTTATGGCTTTGTTCGGTTTCATGAACTGAATGCAGCTACGCAGGCAGTTACACCCATGAATGAAAGATGGGTGGTGGGTATCAGGCTTAGAGTGAAATGGGCTAACCCAGACAGAAGAACAATTTTTCCATCCGCTCGACATCAACCGCAGCGAAATGAAGTCTAGCAACCCAGAAACGCAAGCGGTATTCAGGAACAGGGGAATACACCACCTAATCGGGGTGGGGAAGATGTCTATGCAAATTTTCCGAGGATTGTGGTGTCAAATGCCAACAGGAGTGCTAAGGCATGGCTTAAGCGGTCAATAATTATCCATTCATCTGTTGAGGTCAGTCTGGATGATGTTCTTACATTTGTCACTGAAAACCTATACGGGCTTACACCGAATGGCTTAAGCAACAATTCCTTTATTCTGGTTTGTGATTTGATTGACACTATGGATGCCTACCTCGGCCCACGTAAGGAGATTCTCCTACGATTGTTCGGAGAAGTATATAAGTACTCTGGAGAGATGCTTGGATCCCTTGACAGAAGGGCTTGGCTCGAGATCCATGGATTGCCTGTCCAGTATTAGTCAAATGAATGCTTTGCTGATATCACCAAATTCTAGGGGAAGTTCATTAGGGTGGATCCCAGAACATCCACTATGTGATGCATTGACGTTGCAAGGATTCTGATTGACACATGCCACACAACATGTATCCACCAGACTGCCCAGGTTTAACACAGTAGGGGAACCCATTTGATCTTCGTTAAAGAAGGAAACTTTATACTGATACCAGACTACTCTCCCGGTGTGGTGTCCAGAGCTGCATCTGCTAGATTGGCTAGGAAGCAGGCTTATTTATCATCACATTCCCCCCAAGGGAACGAATGCACAACCGTGGTTAGAAATTCTTCACAGGTTCAACCTTCTCTGCATCTAGTACCAGAACGCTCGATTATTTGTGAAGAGATTAGAATTCGTGCCCCGCAGTTGGCAAATGAAGGGATGGGAGTGGCTTGGCAATCATCTGGACATGTTTCCCTCCGCCGCAACGGCCAAATCATTGGGAGATGGACCCTGCAGCGATCGCTCATGCAAGCCATGCTTTACACCTCACAGCAGGTGGCACATCCTCCTCTACTTCTGCCATGGGTTGAAAATGATGAAGCTCTAGCTGATCAACATCAAGCTCAGTTAACCACGCCTGATACTAATAGTCGGGGAAGTAATAGTGATAATGAGTCAACAACATCTGGGCCTGAATTCCCTCCAGGATTCGAGTCCACAACAGCAATCGGGGACTCTCAAGCTGAGGATAGTTCATCGCAGAGTCAGCAAGTTTCAGCTCCATGCGTGGAAGGGCCTAGCACGAACTAGAGGAAAAAGGAAAAATTCCGCACAACAAAAAGAGAGAGAAAAGCGATCAAGCGCAAGGTGAAGGAAAGAGAGAAGCAGGAGTTGCAGGACTTCCTCAAGGATATGTCTCCTACAAGTAATGCTGAAAAATCATCTAAGAAAGTCGGAAAGAGTAAAAAACGGAATGGGGAAAATTGATTCCAGAAGATCATGGAAGAAGAGTATGATGAGAGGATCCTAGAAGCGAAGCGGGCAATTGAAATAGGAGAAAAGGTGGGTTTTAACTTTGATGGCTTCGACCCGGCTATGGTGGCAGACATTCTTGCTCAATGATATGGCTTGGAGTTTGGGTTGTGGCTTCAGCCCCGTTCCCGGTTCTTATGCTGGCCTTTTGTCTCTTTTTCAGCTAGGTTCTTCTTCAGCTAGGGTCCCTGTTTGTGTTGGTTTTGCACGTGCTGGTGATTTTTGCCCCCATGTCTTTTCTGGTCATGTTCTCTTTGTCTGATGTGTCTGGTTTTGAAGCGAGTGGTTAGCTCCTGTTTTCTTGTTTTGTATTGGATGTTTTGGTTCCCATGTTTTTGTGAGCGGTCTTAGGCCTTGCCTAGCGAATGGCCGGCTTGTTTAGCGATTTTTTCACAAATTATCCGAAAAAAAAGTCCTATGTCGGAATTTGATGAAGTTTTATCAGAATTTGATCAAATTTATGCAAAAAATGTTGATATGATATATGTTTATGATAATATATGTAAGTTAATGCAAAAATTCATCAATACGCAAATTTTGATAAAATAGTTACTGAATGTTGATGTAAAATACGTAATATTGCTACAATTACGTGTAATTTTCACATTTTTTTGGCAAAAGATCATCTAATTCTATTGATACCAATTGCAAGAATTTCTGAGTAAATTGGAAGACTTTGAACAAGAATGAGAGAAAGGAGGGAGAAAAGAGATAGAAATGAGGAAGAAAAAGAACATGTTTATTTCTTATGGATGATTCTCAATGAACATAACAAGAAGTATTTATATGAGTTACAATTGACTATGAATTTCAGCAACTAATTGAAGATACTACTAACAAACTCTTGGCGGGAAGTTGAACAACTTCAACTAACACAACCAAAATCCAAAATATCAGCATTTACACGTGCACCTCACATGACTTACTAAAAAGAACTTAAAAATGCAGCTAATCCTCTTCATTTCCTGTATCAAATAGTTGTTGCCCAAGCAACGCCCTTGTCCTTAAGGATGAAAATGAGGAAACTTCTGCTGTAAATTGAATAGGAATTCCCCATGTTGCATCCTCTTTGTGTAATCCCTTCCATTGAACAAGTACTTTAGTGGCAGCTCCATGCCCAAGTTGCACTAATCTTCTGTCCAAGATGGATCTGGTTCTTTGTTATAAATCAGGTCTTCCCTAATAAGAAGGCCAATAGGCGTAGAAGGGAGGGGTCCATGATGGCGTGTAAGCTGAGAGACATGAAATATATCATGGATTTGAGTAGAAGTAAGTAAACAAAGCTTATATACAACCTTTCCCACGACAGCAACAATCTGAAAAGGCCCAAAGACTCTAGGTGAGAGCTTTTGATTAGTTCTGTAAGCAACACTCACCTGTCGATAAGGATGAAGTTTGAGATATACCCAATTCCCTACTTGAACACATCTATCTGATCTCTTTTTGTTGGCTATTTGACACATTCTGTTTTGAGCTTGATGCAAATGAGATCTCAGAACGTGCAACATTTCTTCTCTGTTGTGCAAACTTCTATCAACAGACTCTACTGCACTTTCTTTTGGTAAGTGAGGCAAGTGGAGAGGGGGTGCTTGACCATAAACAATCTCATAAGGAGTGGTTTGTGTAGAGGAGTGCCAAGTGGTGTTGTACCACCATTCGGCAAGGGACAACCATTTGGACCAACGAGTGGGATTAGAGCTACACATACACCGAAGATAAGTCTCTAAGCCTCGATTAACTACCTCTGTTTGACATCCATTTAAGGATGGAAAGAAGTAGAGAGTAACAAATCAACTCCTTGAATTGAGAACAAAGCTTGCCAAAATTCGCTTTGAAAAATTGCATCACGGTCACTTACAATGGTAGTAGGCATACCATGTAACTTATATACATGGTCCATGAATGTTTGAGCTACCGTCAAGGCTGAGTATGGGTGAGTAAGTGCCATAAAGTGTGCTGCTTTGCTTAGTGAATCAACCACCACAAATATAACATTTTTACCAAAAGGCCGCGGCAAACCTTCGATAAAATCCATGGAAATATCTGTCCAAACTGTATCAGGTATTGGTAAAGGCTGAATGAGTCCAGGTGACGCAACATTCTCGTGTTTACATGACTGACAAACAAGGCATTGTTGGACAAATTCGCACACAAACTTTGACAACCCCTTCTAGTAAAAGAGAAAGCGCATCCTATGGAGAGTAGCTTCTCCACCCGAATGTCCCCCATCAGGAGAACTATGCATCCGTTGCAATATTTTGAGCTTTAATTTAGCATCTGCTCCTACTACCAACTTTCCCTTTCTTTTCAATTACTCATTGCTCCAGAAGTACTTGGGATGATTCTGAGGATGCTGCTGCAATTGGACAGTCAACTCGTGAAGAGAGGGATCAGTTTGCCAAGTTAACTGGATCATGGCATAAAGATTGCTCTCCACAGTGGTAAGCATCATACATAAGACTTCATGGCTAGTGACTCTGGAGAGAGCATCCGCAACAACATTATCTTTTCCATTTTTTGTAATCAATCACATAACTAAAGCCCATAAGCTTTGAAAGCCAAAGTTGCTAAAAATAAGTGCTGATTGTCTGCTCCAGAAGATATTTCAAACTCTTTTGATCAATCTATATGACAAAGGTATTGTTAAGCAGGTTTTGTTGCCATTGCTGCACAGCATACACCACAGCCAATAGTTCCTTTTCGTATACTGATAAAAGTTGTTGCTTAGGACTCAATGCCTTACTCAAAAAAGCCAAGGGATGTCCATCTTAAAGCAATACAACACCACTGCCACTGCTGCAGGCATCTGTCTCGATTACAAAGGGCCTGTAAAATTCTGGCAATGTCAATACTTGAGCTGAGCAGAGAGCATTCTTCAACACTTCAAATGCATATTGAGCTTCAGTTGTCCATTTCCAACTGTTTGTCTTTAATAAGGCAGTTAGAGGTTTTGCAATGCCCCCATAACCTCTAATGAATCTACAGTAGTACCTAATAAGGCCTAAAAATCCCCTTAGCTGTTTGACATTCTAAGGAACTGGCCAACATTGGATTGCTTCAATCTTTTTAGGATCAGTAGAGACCCTTGCAACTGAGATCACATGCCCCAAATACTCAATCTTGTGTGTTGCAAAAGAGCACTTGCTCTCTTTAGCCTACAATTGGTGACTTTTCAAGACATCAAAAGTAAGTTTTAAGTGTTTCAAGTGGCTAGTCAAGTCAGTGCTATACACTAGAATATCATCAAAGAACATTAAAATGAACTTTCTCAAGTAAGGTGCAAAAATTGAATTCATAAGCGATTGAAAAGTAGAGGGAGTGTTGGTAAGACCAAAAGGCATTACCATGAATTCATAGGGTCCAAAGTGAGTCTTGAAGGCTGTCTTTTGGACATCATCTCGATGCATTCAAATCTGGCAGTATCCGGATCTTAATCAATCTTTGTGAACCTCTTTGGACCTCCCAATTCGTCAAGGAGTTCTTCAATCAAGGGAATAGGGAATTTATCTTTGATTGTTGCTTGGTTTAATTCCCTGTAGTCCACTAACATGCGCCATCCCCAGTCCTTCTTCTTTACCAAAACCACTGCTGAAGAATAGGTGCTAGTACTGTGCTGAATGTGCCTCTTCTCTAGCAGCTCTTGAACCATCTCCTCTATCACATTTTTCTGCAGCATAGGATATCTGTAGGGCCTTTTATTAATAGGCTGCGTTCCCTCTTTCAAATGAATCATATGATCAAAACCTAATCTGGAGGGAGGACTTCCCTGGGGTTCCTCAAATACATTTGCATACTCATTAAGAAGTTCACAAATTTTAGCTGGAAGCTGCTGTGGCTCCTGACCTTGCTGCAGAAATTCTAACTTCATTATCTAGACACCTTCTTCTCTGAACGTTTGTGGAGTCACTTGCAGCATAGCAATGTAAGAAGCGTGCTTGAACTCTTTAGTAAGAGTCTTTATTCCTACCATCTTGCAAGGTTTGGCAGATATGCCCTTCAATGTATGTTGAATGCCATCTAGAGTAAAGATCATGGTTAGGTTCTTGAAGTTCCAGCTTATATCTCCCAAAAGTGATAACCATTCAACTCCTAGAACCACGTCACACCCTCCTAATGGTATCAAGACAAAATCAGCTTCACACTGGAATCCTTGCATTTTCCATGAGAGGCTGCTGCACTGCGAAGTACAAGATAGATGGCTTCCATTAGCTACTAAAACTGATAGAGGACCCATACTTTTCACTGCATGACCCAGCTTGGTAATCAATGTTTCATCCACAAAATTGTTAGTAGACCCTGAATCAATGAGTATCTGATTAGGTCTTTTTCCCAAATGTCCATCTACTCCCAAGGTTTGGAAGTTGTGCGCACCAAACAAAGCATGTAAGGAAATCAAAGCTGTTGATTCTAACTCTACTTTATCTTCACTTGCATCGTACGTTACTTCCCAATTTTCAATATCATCTTCACCATCAACCTTTATGATATAGAGCTGGGGCCCTTTAGTCTTACACCTATGGCCCGGTTCAAATTTCTCATTGCAAAAGTAACATAGGCTCTTGGCTCTTTTCTCTTGCATTTCACCCCTAGACACAATACGGTGAGGCCTATTTTGAGGCATAGGGCTCATGCACTGAGCTTGGCCTTTGACATTCAGCAAGGGAGGTCTATTTACACCCTGAGGTGTGACAGAATTGGCCCTTGGCAATGATGGTGTAGGTAATAAAGGTACTTTGGAGTACCTTAACTGCTTTGCTAATGCTTTTACTTTTGCTTCAGCCAATTTGGCTAAACAAGTTGCTTGTTGCAAATCTTTTGGGTGTCTTGACCTAACATCCAGCTCCAAATCATCTCTAAGACCGGTTAAGAAATAGCTCATTAACTGTGCCTCCATCAAGTCGGTTCGTACTGCTATCATATCAAACTTAGCTAGGTAGTCTTTGACACTACCTTCTTGTCTTAGATTCATGATTTCTGCAACAGGGTCGTCATAGGCATTGCCAAATCTTGTTTGAAGGGCATCAACATACTCTTCCCAACTCATGTTTGCACCATAGGGCTTAGTTTTCATTAATTGCTGGGCCATTGCAAAGCCAACCCCCTTAAGTGTATTGATGCAATTCTAATGTTAGAATGGGGTGGTGTGTTATCAATTGTGAAGAATTGTTCACAAATATAAAGCCATCCCTTAACATCATCACCAAAGAACAAAGGAAATTCGACTTTACTCAATCTGGTTGCATAAGAATTGTTACCTACAGTATACCCCTATTGCTAGCTCACTTGTGCAACTTCTTAAGTAGCTGAATCAGCTTGCCCCAAGTCTCTTTCACCATTTCTGCTTCGATGTAAGGTCAACCCGACTATCATCTCACATAATTCCTGAATTGAAGATTTTAAATCTTTTACTGAATTTCCCACAGTTTCATTTGTTGATTTCAATTGTGTTGTTAGGGTTTCTTCTACCCTTTTAATTTTTGATAAAGATCTAGTATTTTTAGAAATTGCGCATCAATTGCAGTTTCCACAAGTCTAAAAATCAGCTAGCTCTGATACCAATGATACCATTTGCAAGAATTTCTAAGTAAATTGTAAGACTTTGAACAAGAATGAGAGAAAGGAGGGAGAAAAGGGATAGAATTTAGGAAGAAAAAGAATGTGTTTATTTCTTGTTGGATGATTCTCAATGAACATAAAAACAAGTATTTATATGAGTTACAGTTGACTATGAATTTCAGCAACTAATTGAAGATACTACTAACAAACTCTTGGCAGGAAGCTGAACAACTTCAACTAACATAACCAAAATCCAAAATATCAGCATTTACACGTACATCTCACGTGACTTTACTAAAAAGAACTTAAAAATGCAGCTAATCCTCTTCATTTCCTGTCTCAGAAACTTGTGTATCGACGCACACATTGGCAGGATTTGAAGGCAGACAAGTATGAAACCTTTAAGGAAAAAGCATACACTACGATCAACTGGGACTTTAAATCGCTTCATTATGACAATTTTAAAATATGCCATTTGCACATTTTTTTTTACTTTTTGTGAGAGACTTATGACTTTCATGACTTATTTTGGATTTTTTTTTATATAGAAGCGCCCTCTAAAATTATTTATAGTAGAACTTGAAAAGCTTTGGAGGAAGAGGGACTTCTACGATATTAGAGAGAAGAGAACCTTACTTATAGGGATGTAATCGAGTTGAGTCAAGTATCTCAGTACTTAACTCGAACTCGATTAACTGTATAAGTGCTCGAACTCGAGTTGATCTCACAAGCTACTCATGAGCAGCTTGGACAATTTACACCCCAGAGTTACACAGCGAAGTCATCCCAACACCCGAGGGAAAGAATACATAAACTGGGCCAAGGCCATTACTACAGCAACAACAACATACTGAATGCCTCAAGGGCTCCCGCCTAAATTGGGAGGAGGGTTGATGTACGCAGCCTTACCCCTTCAGGGTGTAAACCTACCGAGAGACTGTTTTCGAGGACCCCAACCTTATAGGGTCGGCAACACGATGACTTCCCAGGAGGTCACCCATCCTGGTACTACTCTTGCCCAAGCACGCTTAACTTCGGAGTTTTAATGGGATCCAATGCATTAGTTCCTCAAGGGCCAAAGCCATTAATAAATTGGAAAAAAAAATTTAATAATTATTAAAATAATTAATACCCACATTTTTTCCGATAATAAGCACAGGGTTGCATTACAAAATGGCAACTTGTACCTACAAAGCCATAGTCAACTTGCACAAAAATGGGGATCGAGGAGCAAATACAAAGAAGCCAAGACAAAACAGAAAAACATGACAAAAACAGAGCATACAAATAAGCAAGAAATAATCCAACAAACACTACAAGTATATAACACCACAAGCTGAAACGGGCCGTGGCTGCAGGAATGACCAACTGAACCAAAACTGGAGTTGAGATCAATAGAGTTCAGAACACCTAAAACCCTATTCCAACCTTGCGAACAACTCTACCATATCCGACTCATCACCATTATAAGACAAAACAAGGTTTTTTTTCCCCAAACTCCCACATGCCCCTCGCACCAATAAGCTTCGCATCCTCTATAGCACTGTCGCCCCTCCTTGCCAACCTCCCTTTTTTTGTTTTTTACTAGAGGGTTTAACCGGTTTTTAACCCACATCTAAATCAAATATACATATTTTATATATTCTGCTAAATTTATTACTTTAACTCTCAAATTATTGTTTGAACCATATTATTTTTTTTGCTATTGTTAATGACATAATCTTTACTTTTACATGCTAACAAAATCTTAACAAAAAATTTCACGTAGAAATCCCAATAATATATTATACACGTACATATTAGCTCCGATCAGGGTTCATCCAACACCCACCATCGACTAAATTACATATTAGTTTCATAAATTTTGACGTGCTAATTTTTACTTTACGAACTTTGTGAAATAACTTTTTGACCTAAAAGTTACATGTATTTAATAAGATAGTCCAACCAACAGTGTGAAAAAATGTAAACCATACTGCTATTTTTAGTGAACCCACCATCACCTCGCTATTTCCCCCATTCCATACCAGAACCACAATTTTGTAACATTGTTAATAAAAAAGAGTTGGATAAGAGACTATTTGATATCCTTAGATATTGTCTTTTGTACTATTTTTTTAAATACCAAAATTTTTTAAACTAAAATATTATTTTACAAAATTTATATACTAAAAATTATTACACTAAATCTCGTGATACCAGAATATAAAAAAATAAATTGGACAAAGGCTCATTTCGTAAATTGGGCCAGGGCCCATGCCAAAATTGAAAGGCCCCCGTCCCTCTCCCAAATCCTCTATCTACTACAAAACCTTTTTGAACCCTCTCCACCCTCACTTCACTCGTATTTTCAACTATTTTATTAAATATATAACAATATTTAATTAAAATATTATTTTATAATATTTATAAACTAAAAAATTATTATGCTAAATCTATACCGCAATGAATTATGTTACGGTTGTAAAATTTTTGTTTGAACCCATCTCGGCCACCCTCTACACAATTCATTACGACCCATGCTTAACCTATTTGGCCTATTAGACTAGACTTGTTGTGTCCCATTGTATGGACAGGTCTGACTTGAAGACATACATGTCCAAGTCTTGTCACAATTGCACCAAACCAGACCTCAATAAGGGTGCACAAAAAATGGTTTAAACTGTAATAAACTAAACCAAAATATAATTTACGGTTTGATTTGGTTTATGGTTTAAAAAATTATGATTTAGTTTATAAAATTTTGGTTAATAGGATTTATGGTTTAGGTTTGGTTTAAACCGTAAACCATATAAACCTAAATAAGGAAGGTTTGATGATTATTTATATCGCCTGATTCATAACAAATCATGTTAATAGCAATATTTTACTTGATAACTTGATAAAACAGTTACGTTTATTTATACTAAAGGTCTCTATACTTTTTTTAATGTATTAATTTAGTCCATGTACTTTTATTTATATCAATTTAGTCCCTCTCTAATTTATATTATGTCAATTAAGCAATTTGATCAAATTTAAGATAAATTAGTGTTAAAAAAAAAAACATAAGTTAATGATTTAATTCTTAACAACATAATCATGTTAGATGTAAGTAACTAATTGCAAATCATCCATTGATTCCAATTAACACAATTTATGACCAAACACTAAAAAATTTCATTAACAACTTAATATAAATTTTATTTTAAGGACTAAATTAATACAATACACTTATACAGGAACTAAATTGACACAATAAAAAGTGTAAGAACCAATTTAATACAAAAGGCAAAGTGCAAGGATCTTGAGAGTAAATAACCCGAAAAAATTATTGTTATTGGACTTCTGTGACATTAATATTTATACATAAATAATTAAGGTAAAAAATTACAGATATCTTATTACCTAATTAAATGTAACAAAACTGTTTATATGTATCGATAATTAATCTATATTCATTAATAAATTAATATTATGATTTAATCATAACCAAACCTAACCAAACCGTATTTGTGGTTTGGTCCGGCTTGGTTTAAAATCTAAAACAATTTGGTTTGGTTTAAAAAAAATTTCAAACCATATTTTAATGGCTTGGTCGAATTTTAATACAGTTTTTATTAAAACCGAACTGTGCATACCTCTAGACCTCAAAACCTAACCACGATAATAAGAACAATAAACTCATTGCCTCAAAATACTCCCGCCAAAAATAATGACTAGAGAAGGCGAGTTTCACGCAGCCTTTGCTCCGATACGCACCTGAGGACCTACTGTCCCAAAAAGCCCTCGAACGTACAGATAAAGTGGGCCAAGGCCCATTCTACAAAGTGGGCCAAGGCCCAATCCAAATTGAAAACCCCCGTCCCTCTCGCACATCCGCCATATAAAACCCTCTCGGAGCCCTCTCTGCCTCCACTTCTCCACTTCACTCTCTCTCTCTCTCTCTAAACTAGGGCGACAATGGCGAGCACGGAACCGGAGCACAGAGAAGAGGAGGAGAACGTGCCCAATGAAGACGAAGACACTGGAGCTCAAATTGCACCTATTGTAAAGCTCGAAGAAGTCGCTGTTTCCACCGGTGAAGAAGATGAAGACCCCATCCTCGATCTGTAACCGCTCTCTCTTCTCCCCCCCCCCCCCCCCCCCCCCCCCCCCAATTTCTGGATTGGAAATTTCTTTGATTTGTTGTTTCGTTAATTAGTTTTTGCTTAGGGTTTATGATATTGCTGTTTTTGTGCTGAAATCGGAGAGTTTCATTGAATTTTTCTGTTGTTTTTTCATTTTAATAATTGATTCAAGTGTTTGGCGTTGTATTTCTTTAGATATCTATAGCTCTAACGATTTGAAAAGTTCCAAGTGTTTCGAATTTAGTAGTTAGTAGTTGCTAGGGTTTGGTGCTTTAGCATTTACATGCTGATTCACATTCTAGGGTTTTCAGTTTTGGTGTATTTTTGTGATTTTGATGGTAATTTTAATTGAAGTTTTCTGATGTTTTGGATTTTTTAATCAATTCAAATTTTTATATGGTATTTTTCTAGAGATCTATAGCTCAAATGAGTTGATATAGATGAGAATCATGGAAATTTCTGGAGTTGTTTGGAATTTAGTAGTTACTGTTCGCTAGGGCTTGGTGCTTAAGTATTTACCTGCTGATTCGTATTCTAGGGTTTTTGGGTTTTGTATATTTTTGTGATTATGATGTTAATTTTGATTGAATTTTTCCGATGTTTTGGAATTCTTAATCAGTTCGGGTTTTATGTTGTGTTTGTGTAGAGATCTATAGTTTAATTGATTTGATAGAGAAAGGGATCATGGAAATATCTGCAGTTGTTTTGGATATAATGGTTAATAGTTGGTAGTGTTTGGTATTTGAGCATTTACCTGCTGATTCATATTCTAGGGTTTTCAGTTTTGGCATGCGTTCTTGTGATTTTGATGTTAATTACTGAAGTGGATTTGTTCTGAATTGGTAGAAAGGCTAAGCTTTACCGATTTGATAAAGAGGGGAACCAATGGAAGGAGAGAGGTGCGGGTACGGTCAAGTTTCTGAAGCACAAGGTCAATGGAAAGGTTCGGCTGGTTATGCGCCAGTCGAAGACTCTCAAGATCTGCGCTAATCACCTCAGTTAGTGGCAATTCACCTTGTCTATTGATTAGTCCTTGCTATCTTGGCTTTGTTGCTTGTGAATTAGGCATTGATGTGTTTTTCTGTGTTCCCTTGGCAGTTCTTCCAGGCATGACTGTGCAAGAGCATGCAGGCAATGACAAGTCTTGTGTGTGGCACGCGTCTGATTATGCTGATGGGGAGTTGAAGTATGAAATGTTCTGCATCAGATTTGCATCAGTTGAGAGTGAGTATTTCATTCTTAAATTAACTTAATTTATGGCTTGTTATATCATCGAGTTTGGTATTTTTCTCTGTAATACACTGAATGAACCTTTTGTTGCCACTCTGATTGTGGTAATTACTTTGCCTTTACCAATTGTGTGTAATTTTTGTGCTATAAGTCATAGAGGAAGCGGACATCGTATGATGAAAGTTGCATCCTGATTTTGGATATTGATACTGATGTTAACTTCCAGTGCCTGTTCCTGTTGACGATACTTCGCAATTGTAGTGATTCTTGCTAAACTGCAGTGTAGTTTCTTTTGTGCAAGTGGGAAACTAGTGTTGGCAGGGTGTAGATGCTTTCCTCTGAATTTCTTCCATCCTTAAAGGAGCTGAATTAATGGTGGAAAAAATAGGTGGATTTGGACGCATCCTACTCAATTGTCTAGCATAGCAGTCTTGACTGTCTGAGTTTCACTTTTATGATTGGCTGATTTCAATGATATATCCTGTGCTTTCCAATGCTTTTCTGATGGAGAATGTTAATAGATGGACGTGCACATAGCATGGAACATGCAGATTAGGATTTCATTCTCATTTCCTGCTGTGCTGATATCATGTTCTTTTTTTTTTTTTTTTTTTTTCCCTCTCTCTCTTGTTGGTAGTGTGAGGATTATTTGAGAATCAAGCCAAAAAATAACATAATTTTGACAATAGATTGCAATGCATGTATTTCACTTTTAACTAGATACATTGAATTGATGCAATTGGATATTTATTCTTCTTGCTTGTGGATAAGCTGTTAGAGTTCTGTATGTGTTTTTTTTTTTTCCCTGAAACACTATTGGCTGAATAATTTTTGGTGATATGTTGCTCCTTTGTAATGACAATTGCCATTCTTTTACGCTGTACCACAAATGCAAAGTATTCACTACTAGTTCCAGTGAGCCGCTTATTATGAGTTGTGTCCCCTTGAGCATTTTGATTATGGCACTTCCTCTTTGCCTATTTTGGGTTTTTACCCTCTTTCAATCAAGGTATGTATGTGCAAGAGGAATGAGGTTGGGCTTATTGTGGAGTAACAAGGGATTTGCTATCTAGTTGTTGGAGAAAAATTTGTTAGGATTTAAGGGAACAAATTTTAAAAAAGACAGAAGGTATAATTAGTGGTAGGGTTGAAACAAAGGGTGGAGGATATGCAGATTAGAGAATGACGGAATCATCTTGTTGACTATTCCTTGCACCATGGTTGGGGAAAAAAAAATTGATGTTTGATTCTGGAGTCAAGTTGGTTATGCTCAAAGAACTTTCCTAGGAGCAGTAAATGCTGTACCACCTTGTTTTGCACCATATATTTATGAGATTTTGTAGCTCTTTTCACTTCTCTCTTACACTGGGAGCATGGAGTTGCTCTATTAGTGTTGTTTTTGTTGCCCTAGGTTGTCCAACATATAAATTATATGTAAGCTTGTTTATGCCATACTACCTTGTGCTTTTTCAAATTTCTCACTTTAGTTCCCATACTTCTCGTTATGTCAATTTAGTTCTTGTGATGTCATTCTATCTGCAAAATGGTTCAAGGTTAATATTCCTCCTCAAATTTTGAAATGGCCATGGCATGTTCTCTCTCTAAAAAAATTTACAAAATAATTTTGAAATATGTTTTGATATTAAAAGCAACAACAACAAAACCCAGTGCCTTAGAGGCTCCCGCTAATGAAGGGTCTGGGGAGGTGAGATATATGCAGCCTTACCCCTTTAGGGTGCTACTCCAATGGGAGGCTATGTTCGAGAGCCCTCAACCTAAATGTTTTGATATTAAAAGCGAGTTTCATTTTTGAATATTAAAAATTCATTTATTTGAATTGTAATTTGGACCCTTTCTATTTACATCTTCAAAAATAGTTGGACCATATTATACATTATTCTTTCTTATTGAAAAAAAATTTATTATTGAGTTATTTACGTTAAAGGTCCTTGTACTTTGCCCATTGTGTCAATTTAGTCCCTGTATAATTCAAAATGTGTCAATTTGGTCCTTAGAGGAAATTTTATGTTAAGTTTTTAATGAAATTTTTAATGGTTTGGCCACGAATTGGGTTAAATTGAGTAAATGGATGAATTTATAATAAGTTGCTTACATCTAACATAATTTTTCCGTTCAAAATTACGACATTAACTTAACTTAAATTTGACCAAGGGACTAAATTGACACATGTTTAGGAACTAAATTGACACAATTAAAGTACAAGGACCAAATTAACACAATGGGCAAAGTACAAAGACTTTTGACATAAATAACCTTCATTATTAACCCTACTATGGAAATATAATGGAAGGTCGGGTGGAGATAAACTTTAGTAAATGGGATTAATGATTGCTCGTGATGTCTAATTATCATGATTGATTGTTGTTACCATCAAATCTTGGTGGTCTCACTGGTATTATAAGTGTGTTGCGCATTTCCTTGGTTTCTTTATTGCCAGACAAACTCCTCAGAAAGTGTTTCCCGTTGTGGAATAACGAGTGCTTTGGCCTTTTCTTGCTAAATTTCCGTTTCCGGTTTTTAAATGTTCAAAGCTGTTATGTGTGTATGGTTTTTGGAATGTGAGTCACTAGATTTTGATTAAGGTTGGGGGCTTTTTGCAAACCTCTTTTCAAGGTATAGTACCCTGTAGAGATAATACCCCCCCGGGGACCCTATAAAGGCACTTAATGATTGTTGTTGGTGGTCTTTAGATTTTGATAAAACCCAGTTCCAGGGTGCCAATGAATCAAGGTGGTAAAAGCTAGTTTGCGTCGATTTTCAGTGGTGAGCTTGTCAAATCTCCTCCTTCCTTGGCTGCTAATCCTTAAGTTGATGGACCCCAAATTTTTTGGTCAAGGAAATGATTCCTAAACCATACGTTCAATGTTGCGGCCAGTTACACATCACCCTGGTTATTATGAATTTATGCATAGTGCCTTATAAAGTATTAGTAAGTCATCGAATTACTGAAATTGAACATTGTACTTCTGCAACTTTTTTTCTTTTTGATAGTTAAGCAAGTTTTGGATTACGAGGTTCAAACCTAGAACCTCCTGTATAGTGTTGCGCTTGCTGCTAGTGGAATCTGTCCAAGCTTTGTGCCTTTATTGTAACACATTAATTATGGGGGATGGTAGCCTAACCATTATACCAAACCCAACAACTCATAAATATGCAGCAAAGTTTATGCGTTTGGTTGTACATCATTTGTGGGTGACATCGAGGTTTTTTGTTCAATCAGACTGCAAAAACTTTATGGAGAAGTTCCAAGAGGTAGCCGAATCCCAAAAGAAGGAAGGAGAAGAAAACAAGGAAGCATCTGCAACTGCTGAAGCTCTCGAGAAGCTGACAGTTGAAGAAAAGAAGAACAAGGACACAGCTGCGGAGGAGGTCCCCACCAAGGAGAAGGAATCAGAAACAGAACCCAAAAAGGAGGTTGAAGAGAAGTCAGCCGAGGAGCCTACTGCTTCAACTTGAGGTTGCAGATGTTGGAAAGTAATTATTCTGGAGAGTGAGATTTGTGTGGGTTTGTCAGTTGGATCTTGTAGAGTCATGTCGATGAACAGTCAATATTTGTTGGTCTTTTTTGGATGTCGACGGTGTCTCGCTGGTGTTTATTTATATATTTTTGTAATTTGGATTGGTTTTGTTTTTGGGTACAATTGCAATGATAGTTATAGGGAAGAAAGAGGCTTTTGGTTTGTGTGTGAGTTTCGATTTTAGAGTTGATGAGCACAATTTTATGTTGAATTATTACCACATTTATATGCTTGATTCACTTTGCTTTGTTGCTCATTGCGCTGTTGCTTCATTGTTGCTCTATCGATTTGTTTGTTCATCTGCTTTTATGGCTTTTAGGTTGAGGATCCTTGGACACAGTTTTTTTTTAATGTGGCATTCTGTAAAGGTAAGGTTACGTATATCGCCCCTCCAAGACCTTGCTATAGCGGGAGCTCTTGTGGTATTAGGATTATTTTTCGCTTTCATGAACTTATGAATGTGTTTTTACTGTTTGTGATTATGGCTTCCTTTAGTTTAAAGGGAATCAAAATTTGTGTTCACAATATTTTCAATTATAAGTATTTTTTAACAATGTGTTTTTGAGCTAAAGAAAATGGTTTTAATTTATAAATTTGTAAGAGCTTCAACTTTATGGTGTAAGATTACAACAACAAACCCAGTGTCTTAGAGCGCTCCCGAATAAACAAGGTCTAGGGGGTAAGTGTACGCAACATAAAAAAAAAAAAAAAAAAAAAAAAGGGAAGAAGAAGAGAAAGGAAATTTCTGACAAGGGGCTCGAAAATCTTGTGGGCTGTGGCTGGTGGCTTGCTGCGGCTGTCACCCCCCACCACCCCAAAAAAAAAAAAAAAAATCACAGGATTGAAATTCGCTTTGATGCCATGTAAAATTATAAAATTTATGAAGACTGAACAATGAAAGAAATTGTGTTTTGTATTGAATGATTAACCAAGTACATAACCTGAGCTATTTATACAAGAGGACTTAAAAAAAAAAAAAAGCTAGAATGCATGAGTTTTCCAATCCTACAAGTTATAAAGAATAAAATGCTAGTAATGAAGATCATAAAGGGCCGGTTGAGAAAGAGGAAAAGAGAAGAGAAAAACACTTAAGGCTAAGATTTAATGCTATACCTAACTTAATGCTAAGTATAAAAAATATTTCAAGCATAATACAAATACAAAGAATATACATAACTTATATACAAAACTAGTATTCAACACAAATGGCGATCCGACAATTCTATAGCTTAAATTTCTCTACGCAAAGAGTTGATATCATCTCCCAAAAGTAAAAGCGAAATGGTAAAATATATTTAATTTGTATATTTAACAATAAATATAATATAATATTATAACTTATTAAA
The DNA here is from genome assembly GCA_018398585.1 of Simmondsia chinensis. Taxonomy (NCBI): domain Eukaryota; kingdom Viridiplantae; phylum Streptophyta; class Magnoliopsida; order Caryophyllales; family Simmondsiaceae; genus Simmondsia; species Simmondsia chinensis. The sequence goes on along the minus strand of JAGTTD010000017.1, from coordinate 22,161,010 downwards.
AATACGTTATAATAATTATTACCTCAAAAAGTTAATAATTTTTTTATTACATATCTAAGATATACAAATTTTAATAGTCAGATTACGTATCTATGGCTATAACATTTGTTAAATTAAAATTTTTTTATTATAGACGTTTTGAACATGGATTCATGCCTTCTCATCTAAAATATACCTGCTAACAATAAGGTAACATGTGCGTTTTCTTGATATTATTCGTATAATACATGTATTATAAAACGTATCCTTAGTTTTCTCATTTAAAAAATATATTATAATTAAAAATAATCCATACTTACTCCTAAAATAAATGTCGATATCTATACTATATATTATTGCAAAGACCAACTTTCCCCTATAACCCTCCAATCTCTAAACTAAGTATTTTTATGAGGTCTCTTTTCACCTCCCTCTTACATAACTAAATCAAGAGAAAATAATATATATAAAAAAAAAAAGAGGAATAATTTTGCACAACTAATCAAAAGAAAGACCCTTTTTCCCCTGAAATCCTATAATCTCTAAACTAAGCATTTTCATGAGGCCTCTCTTCACGTCCCTATTACATAACTAAATTAATAGATAAAACATTGTATAAAAGCAAAAAGAACATAAAAAGAAAAAGAACAGTTTTACACACTTAAATCAAAAGAAATAAAAAAATTTGTACAAAATAAAAGAAACAGAAAAATATAATTTTAAATTGAAGGAAAATTGGAAAACAAAAAAAATAAATAAAATCTGAATGAAGAAAAAATAAAACCGAAATTATCTATCTATCCAATATATTATTGCGAAGACCCTCCCCACCCAAAAACCATCGATTTGTGAACCCAACTATTTCTAGAGGTGACCATTGAACTCCGCATCCAGAATACACGATGAAACTCCTCTGCTTCTTTCAAAACAAAATTGCAAAAATTAAATCTTCCTTAAATGCATCAAAATCATAGCTATAAGTCTAATTCATTTCATTAAATTACAATCACAATATCAGTAATTGAAATAGCCTCAAATTTCAGTACGCAGCAATCACATCACAAGCACTCATTTCACCCCCACAATTACAAGGGCTGGCAAATCTTTTTGGAGCTATAGCCATCGCTTGAAGGTAAGCAGTGTCATGCATACAACAACTACTGGGGTTTCTAGCACAACCTTAGGTTGTGACGGAAAGAGAGAGGTTTGATGAGAGAAAGGAAGAGAGAAAATAGAGATGAGAAAAGAAAATCAGCTTGAATAATTCTTGGATGATCTTATAATTACAAGTAATTTGCCTTCTATACTTAAGGCTAAAAATGCTGAAAAAAATATCTATACAACTTAATGTTTACTAACTAACTCTAGAAAGTTCTGGAAAAATGGCCTAACTGACTGGCAGGGCGGGTAGCGTGTCACGGCTGTGATTTCAGCATGGATGATAGCTTAGTTTGCGACCTGGCAGCGAAATGGGGTGTCTATGACACGGCGCTAGTTCACAGACTCGGTACCACTGCGTTCCTGACTTTGATGCTGGGGAAATCTCACAAAGAACGGGCCCAGGCTCCCTGCTAGCTATGTCACCGCCTTGGTGAATGCATGCGCGTGACATTGCCTTTCTCTTCAAACAATCCTTGTCCTCAAGGATTGAATTGGGAAAATTGAGCTTTAATGAAAGCCCAGGCCTCCTATGTTGCGGTGTCCATTAGCATGTTGACCCACTGAACTAAGACCTGTGTGACGAGCTTACGGTTGTCCACCAATGTGCGCTGCTTGAGCACTGCTTCGAGCTTGACCTCAGGTTGTCCCTCAACGTCAAAATCTGGCAACTCGGAGCTCTAAGTCACATTGTCTCCCAATTTCTTCTTGAGTCTCGACACATGGAACACAAGGTGAACCACGGAGCCTTCTGGCAGCTCTAACTTGTTATATATTTACCAAATTTGTCACTTTGATTATCAAATTATTGATTATACCAAATCATTTATTGTGTGTTATGATTTTACTACCACTATTGTAACTGATACCATTTTAACTTTTATAGATCAACAAAATTCTTGAACAAAATTTCATATATAAAGCGAATATTACACATATATATTACTTCCCGTTTAATTTTCATATCGTACAGGGAAATAAAATTGAGGCGTTACAGGCAAGGCTAGACGTAACCCAAGCAAACCCAAGCAACCGCATTAGATGGAGTAACAAGGTTATGTTAAATTTCACTAGGCTTTTAAGCTCGACCCACGGAGTTGACACACATGAGATTAACGTACAAGCCAACATGAAGTTCCATCTTAAAACTAATTGGTATTAAGTAGAGTAACCCATGAAGCTTATATATTGATCTCTTCTCCCTCACAACTCCCATATAGAGGATTTTACTAGACTCACATGCGGAATGCTTACAAGATTATATATATATATATATATATATATATCGGGGCTCAAGTGATTCACCGAAGCGACGAGACCTTGAAAGCTGATTTTTCAAGCGTCAATAGCGAGAAGCTCCACCTTCAAAGGGAGCTATGTGGAACCAACTACCATTGCATTGCGCTCGATCGAATCGGAGTGGATCCAATTCATTGGCAAATGAGAAATCTACCGTTTTAAAACTCAGAAAAAAAGTAGTCTAAAAAAGAGACGTCTGCCTTCGTTGTCGTTCAAGCTAAAGCTCAGTCGCCTACATTAAATCAATTGATTCATCATCGTAGAGAAGAAAAACGGCAACCTAAGCGCACCAAGGAGCTTCCGCCAATGAAATGGAGATTTTCTAGTCCAGGCCAAGGGAATCATTGATATGTGTAAAAACTTGACAAACAAATAAACAACAATGAACACTAAGAAGAGGAGGAAAACCTGAATAATTCCATTGAAAATAATCTAGCCTATTTATAAGTACATCAAAGAAGATGAAAGGATGCAAAGAATCCTAGGCTAATTACACTAGGAAATAACATTGAAAGCAAAAATTAAAACAGAATTGAAGAGCCCATTGATGGGGGAGGGGGCCGGTTACACCATTCAAAAGAGAGGAGGAAATGCCCTATTAACTACCCTAAATTTAATTCTAGATCTAAATTAAATTTAAAGTATTTACATTAAAACAAATACAAAATACACATGTATACGTAGTATATTTTCAACATGTTAAATTTCACTGGGCCTGAGGCCCAACCCATGGAGTTTCAACACATGAGATCAACATATAAGCCCAAGTGGGGTTCCATCCTAAAACCAATTGGCAATAGGTGGAGTAACACACTAGGCTTATAAGGTGATCTCTTCTTTCTTTCAACTCTGATGTGGGATTCCACAAGACTCACATGTGGAGTCTTCAACACTCCCCCTTGCATGTGAGTCTATGACAAACGTACCCCTCGCCTTCTCCGATCCAATTGGATCCAACGTACTAGAGAGGCCCTTGGCGCACCAAACACAAATGCACCTCCTCTTCATGAGGACAAGGTGCGACAAACACGAGATCGGGATCAACAACCCGCTCTGATACCATGTTAAATTTCACTGGGCCTGAGGCCCAACCCATGGAGTTTCAACACATGAGATCAACATATAAGCCCAAGTGGGGTTCCATCCTAAAACCAATTGGCAATAGGTGGAGTAACCCACTAGGCTTATAAGGTGATCTCTTCTTTCTTTCAACTCCGATGTGGGATTCCACAAGACTCACATGTGGAGTCTTCAACAATATGCCACCATCCTACTACTCGAATGCTCGACGAATTGCGTTTTTTCAGAGATATTTTTTTTTATTAAGTTAACAAAAGACATAGAACTTAATTTTGGACTATCAAAGAAAAAGTGACTTCGAACTTGACTTGGCGGGCCTCTCACGGGGGTCCCGCCTATTAGCTGCCGGGGGCACGGGCGGGAGTAAGAAGAATAAGGGCTTGGTGTCATTATGTTAATAAAAAGTGGGCGATCAAATTTTTGGTGGAAATCATCAACTTTATAATATTTTAATATATATAGGATCATAGTAGGATAATTATCTCAATCTTTTCTACATTGTAATACAGAAAGATAATTAAATGGCGAGGCAGCTGGTGAGGTGTCATGACCCGAGGTGGACTCGGATTATGACTAAAAAGAAAGAGAGTTTGGGGTGAAGAAGAATTGAGAAAGAGATGAGGAAGAGATGAGAATTAGAGAGAATAGAAAAAAGTAAGGGGAATTAAGATTGTTATATTTCATTAAATGATGATTACAAGTGAGGAATCACTACTTATACTAGTTCAAGTTTAGCAATTATCTAACTAATGTGCTTCACCAAGACATAGCTAACCAACATAACAAACTCAATCTAACTATGCAATACATCTACCAATACAAGAATCTCCCCTAACTAACTAATAACTAACATTTTCACTAGTTACTAACTGATATAATATAAGAACACTTATACCAATACTAATGACTTTAATACTACTTATTACAATCATGACATGAGGCTGCATATGAAGTAGGCATGATGTGGGAAAACATTGGGGTACCATACGTGGTCGTGGTGGTGGTGGTGGTGGTGGGGATGATAATGATGATGATGGTGGTGGTGGTGGTGGGTATGGTGATTTTTGCATGTGCTGACCCTAAAAGCCCGAGGCTCAGAGCTGCTTTATCGCAACCTTTTGAACCATATAAAAGATCATCATCATCATCGTCATCGTCATCATCATCTTCTGTATCCAATCATCCCTTTGCTAGTGGTGGTAGATCTTATGCTAGCAGGGCCGGTGGTGGTAGCGGTGGTGGTGGTGGTGGTGGAAGCAGTGTTGGTTGTTAAATGTTTCAAGTGTGTATTATGTATTGGTTTATATTTTATGTACGGGTTTCTTTTATTTGGTAAGTGTGGTTGTGAATTAGAACCCTTCGGAAACAGCCTCCCTTCAAAATAGCATCCGAAAGGGGTAAGACAGTGTACATCTTACCCACCTCAGACCCTGAGGCGTTAGGTTTGTTATTGTCGTCGTTGTTATTATTGGTTGCGGATTAGGGGATGGTAAGTTAGAATCTCTTGTCTATAGCCTTGACATTGATAGTATTTTTACTACTCTGATATGTTTATTTGGTGTATATTATCCACATAGTCTATTAATCCGTTAATGTTATGTTCATATGATACATATCTATCAATCTTATTTTATATATAGTTTCTTATGTATCATGGTTTAAGGATATTTATCTTGGATTATTCATATTTAGTGTTAAGAATTTCCTTCACTAAACTATAATGTAATATATCACAGTTATGGAATCGATAAAATTGCGTGCCGAATGTATTCAAACAACTATCTGGATACAGTAGAGACATTATTTTCTCACTTAAGTTTCAACCAACGTAACTACATAGCGCCTGCTAGCTAGTGTCTTTTTTTTTTTTTTTTGGACAAATAGGGAGAAAATTCTCGATACAAAACAGGGGAACCCACCAAAGTGGAGCCCAAGAAAGCCCACAAAAGCGAGATGAAAAAGAGAAAAAAAAATCCTAAATCTAAAAGCAATACACCCCAAGAAAAGCTAAACTCCAACACCTGCAGGAACTCCTGAGACACTAAGGGTCTGTTTAACTTAACTTATTCTCGGAAAAAAAAAAGTATATTTTTTTTCTTAAAAAAGCACTTTTTTCAAATTTGGAGAATGTTTGGCAATCATAAGCAGAAATTTGGTGCAATTATATTTAAGTTTGTTAATATGTTTAAAAATCAATTTACATACTTGATAACAATTTGGGAGAGGTCTGGGTATACCAAGCATATATCGATTATGTGGATGGCGGCTCAGAACATACTGTTGACGGATGATAGACTTTAGGCGAGAGGTTTCAAATGGGTTAGTATGTGTTCCTTTTGCCAGAGACAACAAGAAGATGGGATTCATTTATTCTTTTCATGCTCATAGGTTAGACAAGTTTGGAAGCACATATGTTTATGGAGCAGTATCCAATGCACCTCACTAGAGCATGTGCTAAATTGGTTCAAATCCAAAGTTAAGAATCGGCTAGCTACGAGCAAGATCACGAGAATAGTTCTGGCTGCAACGGTTTACACTATCTGGAAGGAGAGAAATTCTAGAAGGTTTCGAGATGCTGAGCTAACACAAGAAGGAGTAGTAAGGGAGATCAAGACAATAGTTTGGGCTCGATTTAATTTTTTACATTTAAAGGATAGGAATATAAATTGAATACTTGTAAATAGTGGTGAGTTTGTAGGCTCTTGAGAAGAAGTAGAATTGATGTATATAGCTTAATTGTTATTTTATATAGATATCACTATATGCGCTTGCCGGTGGCAAAAAAATAATTTATATATTTAAAAAATAGTTTATATACTTTAAAAGTATATTAAATATAAAAAATTTTAATAATTAATAATATACTTAAATATTTATAAATATTTGAAAAAGTAATTTTAAATATTTGTGAAAAATATTTTATTTTTTTAAAAACTAAATATTTTACTTATTTGTGAAAAATATTTTAAGTCTTTAAAAAACTAAATATTTTAAATATTTGTGAAAAATAATTTTATTAGTTTGCGAAAGAGTATTTTTATGATTTTTTTTTTAAAACATTGGTAATGCCATGGGGAGGAAGTTGCCGCCCGTGTTCTCGGAGTTAACCAAACTGCCACCCTAACTATTGAAACAAAGTAGAAATCCGGTGCTCAACTTTATGATATTCAAGCAAAGTTTCCCTTTTAAAGTATATATTTGCATTTTTGTAAGTATATATTTGCATGAGTGTTGGGAGAGATTATACATAGTGTTAAATCAGGAATGAATTTGTGACAAAGTCAAATGTTGAATGGTAGCCTGAGCTTGAGCATTTGTGGGGTAACAATAATATAACAACACACACTCGACACGTGAAAATGGATCATCCATTTAGAAACATTATAATCTCATCTCTGATCTTTTGTGCCTTTTATTTATTGTTTAAAAAAGAAAAAAAAAAAAAAAAACCTTTATATTACTCTAAGCTTATAATTTTCACATGTGAGTCTTGTTGGTGTATTTTCAAAATAAAGTGTTTCGGATGAGTTTTGACCACAGAATGCCGTGTGGTAATATACATATGCTAGAAATGGTATTAGGAAGGTATGCGTCGACACACAGTCTTATAGAAACTCTAATGGCCAAATTTTAAGTCTGTGTGTTGACACACTGTTGCATGCTGACACACAACTTCAACACACAAGGCAGTTTCTTATGATGATTGGGGAATGTTTTTGGGTTATTTTGAAGTGTGCAGAATAAATAACTAAGAATTGAATTCGATACAAATACTATAACACACAAGAGAAGTAAACAAAAGGTAAAAAAGAACAAACGAAGAACACAGTGATTTACGTGGAAAACCACTCTTCAATCGAGAAGGGAAAAACCACGGGCGGAGATGGAGAATCTTTACTGAATGCAAATAATGGAAGAATTACAAAAACACTTCCTCTGAACGAGATCTATGGAAGAATTACAGGGACACTTCCTCTCTCTCTCAATGATGACAGCTCAACTTTATTTGGATACCTAAAACTGAAACCCTGAAGGTCTATTTATACTGAGCATACTAGGGTACGCGTGTTTTGGGTTCCCAATCGATCGGCATCTCCTGATCGATCGGCGGAGTCTCTGCAGCTCCTCTGCTCTAGCGCTGCACCCTGATCAATCGGACATTCCCCCGATCGATCGGCTTGCTCACAGTGAGACTTATAACTAAATTACCTAACATGAAGGTTTGTGTCCCTTTCCTAGGGACATGATATAAATCTATATAAAGCCCCATCAAACTTTACTTGAAAGAATTTGGAAAAAGTACTTGTTGATGCAGCGCGTGATGGGATAAAAGGGGGTACGGAAAGGTTCAACGGCCTTCCCTTTGTATTTTATTAAAACTGATAATAAAATGAACAAAGAAGGGTAGAAACTCGCTCACTCACAACCCGAGGAGTCAATATTTCTCTAGAATAACAATTCATAATTCTCAAATTCAAAGTCTTTTTAAACCTAAGCCTAGCCTCTCATTTATATAGAGGAGGGATAATAATTCAAATTTAAATTCGAAATCAGATCTAAATCTAGTTAAGGAAATAAATCAACTAATAATGAATAAATCAAAATTAAGGAAAGAGATAGTTTGTTGAGTCGGAAATAAACCAAAATCGTCCTTGAATCAAGCCAGAAATCCCGCAAGGCCTTCAACCGCGTCTGACCACAGTGGCGCCAAGTTATGGTAGCGCCAAGAAATAGGTCCCCAACTATGTCTGACCACGGGTGGAGCCAAGTTCGGTCAAGCCAACTACTGGTGAAGCCAAGATTATGTTTTCCTCTATTGGCTTTGCATTTTCCTTCCTCCAATGGTGAAGCCAAGCACAAGGTAGAATATTTGGCTTAAGCCTATACCAACATGGCTCCCATCTCCTCTTGAACTTGCCCCGCTTGGGCCCCGACCATCGAGACGTTGACCCGATAGTGTTGGCCCACCATTGATGGATTACCCACTGCATCAGTGGTAAATTAGCTTGAAAAGTACTTGACAACAACAACAACAACAACAACAACAACAACAGTCCCAGTGCCACAGGGGGCTCCCGCTTGCGCAGGGTCTGAGAGGTAGGATGTACGCAGTCTTACCCCGCCAGGGTGAGACCTTGATGAGAGGCTGTTTCTGAGGACCCCCAACCTAGTCTTTGGAGTTTGATAGTTATGAAGAGCCTGAAAGAAAGAAAGATACTTATCATTCTTTTCTTGTCTCAGTAATCCTTCCTTTCTACACACTTATTTCACTTTGTTTATGGTTTCATTGTATCCCCAAGACTATTTCGGTATCCACAATAAAGATCTTAAGAAAAGTGGTTCACTCCATACCTTGAAGCCGTTAACTGTTTTTACCCCCTGTTTGGCAACGGGGTAAAGGGGGGTAAGGGTAAAGGAAGGTAAATTTCTACCCCTGTTTGGCAAAGTTGTTCGAGGGGTAAAGGGGGGTAATGGGGGGTAATTTTTTACCCCCCATTACCCCTCTTTACCTCCAATTTCTTTAGCCCCCAAATTGGGGGGTAAAGGGGGATAAGGGTAATTTTTTTAAAAAATTTGACATTTTTACCCTTATTTTAACTATAATTCTCTTTACCCTTACCCCTTTACCCAATTGCCAAACAAGGGTAACTCATTTACCCCTCTTTACCCTTACTCCTCTTAATTTAACATATCCAAACAAGGGTAGAATATTACCTTATCTTCCCCCCCTTTACCCCTCTTTACCCTTACCCTCATTTACCCCTCTTTACCCTCCTTTACCCTGTTGATTAGTACCCGGTTTTACAAATTTCCCAAACAAATGTAATAAAGTTTCCCACACATAATAAACTTATATGATAAAAAAGATCATCATCTAAGTGATCTAGAGGGTCACTCCATCAAATGCCAAACATTTTAAAATGGAATCTCAGTTAAACTTCCGCCGAACAAGTTTCCAACTCACCGAAATTTTGCATGATATCAAAACAGAAGGATGATATTGGACTGTTATTCAACACACCAAATCCTTAAAAAGGGGGGTTACTGAAGAAGACTCACATATGATGTAAGAGTAGCGTAAGTCCTCTACATATGATATGAGTCTAGTAAAAAAATCTCGCATTAAAGTTGTAAGCAAAAAAGATCAACATATAAATCTAATAAACTATTCCAGCAATCAACATTTATAGTGTGATAAATATTCAATTCCTATTTATTTTTTTTTTATTTTTGATAATGAAAGTTAAATGAATCCTCCAAAAATATTCATTAACAATATGGTCATAACTGTACCAAATGGAAGAAAGTCCTCATGTCTACATGAACAGAGGATGAATCTAGCTACCCCACTTGGGCCTTGTCTTAGTGGTAGGAGGCAAGTGAAGAGATAGAGTATTCCTTTAGGCCAAAAGGTTTGGAGTTCAATTCTTCTCTTGAACCTCTCTCTAAATAATCATTGACTTAACTAGCTCTTATGATGTGTGGGTTGCTGCATAGGCCAAGGTTTATCGGGTAATCGGATTCCTCATTAGCAAAGGATGAATCTTGGCTTCTAACTCTTTTTCCCCACAAGTACTCACTTTGATCTCTAAATTTTGAACTTCCTCTCATTTTCTTTGATTGATCAAATTATAATCGCTAGAGCTTTAAGGCTCGAGCAAATTCTTAAAACGGGTCCTTTATATATATGTTAACATTATCTATTAAATAAATATTTTCTTTAGCAATATAAATATTACTTCAATAAATTATAAAAATGTATACACATTTTAGAGTAAGTAGATGGTAGATTGTATTTTAATAAATTATTCTTTTGATCTATGTGTCTCTTAATATTTGTCACTTGGTCGTAGTGAAATAACTTTTTAGTTCAACCGCTGGCAATTCCTTGAATAGAATTTACATAAAAGTGGCATCATTGCGCCTGAACGCTGATGTCATATACCAAAAAGGTGATGTCATACACCAAAAAGGTGATCTTATACGCTAAGGTTGTGTTTGAAAAGTAATTTTTCATAGCGTCTTTCACAACTTTTAGCTTTTTGACTAGTCAAACAGCTAATAGTACTGTTTTAATAGCGTTTAGCTTTTGAAAAGTAGGTTTTTATAAGCTAAACAATTTAGCTTTTAACTTTTCAAATGCTATTTAATCAAATTTTATATATCATTTTATAATAATCCACCAACTTCAACATCTAATTTTACCAAGCACATTATTACCCATCAGCTAACAGCTAACAACTAATGAGTAAGGCTAAACGCTAACAGCTACAACCAAACATAGCCTAGAAAGGTGATGTTATGATCCGTATTTTGGACTAATAAATTATTTTATCCTAACCGGTGGAATATAAGCCGAAAATTCGTAGATTAAAAAAGAATATAATCAAACTTTGGGTAAAAAGATAAGTAAACTTTTATAGTATGAAGCATCATGATTTGACAATGAAGGTAAACACATGAATCATGGTAGTAATGGTTTAAGAAATTGTCAATTAACCTCATTTTCATGCGTTGTAATCTCTTTGTTTGACTGGCTTTCTCGTTTGTTGTCCCTTACCCCCTGTTTCATAACAGGGTAATCAGGGGCAAGGGTAAGAGTGATAAATTCTTAACCTTAGTTGATAAATTGTTTTAAAGGTAATGAAGGGTAATGGGGGGTTAAAACTTACCCCTATTACCCTCCTTTACCCCTGTTTTTCTTGGCCCCCAATTTGGGGGTAAGGAGGGTAGGATAAAATTTTAAAAGATATTAGACAATTCTGTCATTATTTTAACTATAACTCTTTTTGTTCTTACCCCTTTATCCAATTGTTAAATAAGGATAACTTATTTACCCCTCTTTACTCTTAACCAATTGACAAAGGTAGGATATTATCTTACCCTGCCCTGTTTACCCCTCTCTACCCTCCCCTGTTTATCCTCATTCACCCTATTGCCAAACAATTAATTAGCAACAAATAGAAAGTGAAAAGGGGAGGGGCGTAAGATATTATCCTATACTTAGAGTGCGTTTGATTTAGATTATTTAATAAGATCTATATCTTTTTACAGTGAAGTGTTTGGTTGTGCAGTGCAGAAAGATCTTTTTTTACAAAATAAAGCATATTTTAATACAAGTTAAAAAAGTAACTTACCTACTATAATCACAAAAATGACTTAATAATATACATTATCTAATTATACTAGGTAAGAGAGAATCATGATAATAGTTTGTCATAGTACTAGAACGTGGTGAGTGTTCCAACCCATGACCATAAAAGGTGTCGTGGTTGGTGGGAGTGGTGATAAGAAGTAAAAGTAGGTCATGTTGGTGAAGATTTAATATTAATATAATATTTTTAAAGTATTTCTCTGAAATAAGCTGTGAAAAAGATCCAGTTTTGCATCTTTTTCTGTTTAGTTATAAAATAATTTTTTTATCTTTCTATTTAAGTTGTGAAAAAGATATGAAAAGATCTTTTCTGCAAACCAAACGCAAGCCCTGGAGTCAAAAGGAGCTTTTTCACAGCTTTAAGCTGTTAAAAAGCTGAACCAAACTTAGCCTTAATAGGTAAAATTAAAAGGGGTAAGGGTAAAGAGGAGTAAATAAGATATCTTTGTTTGACAATTGAGTAAAGGAATAAGAGCAAACATACTTATAGTTAAAATAAGAACAAAATTGTTCAAATTTTTTAAAAACTTACCCTTCCCCTCTTTATGTTAACCAAGAATAATCTTGGTCGACTTCAAACACCAATTAACAATGAATTAGAGTTTTAAGGGAGAGAAAGAAGGTTTAGAGTGTTAAGGGAGAAAAGAAAGATAACTTGTATTTCATTTATGATGATAACCTAAATGACAACTTAGTAATTTATAAGAGCTACAAGGTAATAAAAGAAATTATAAAGTAAATGATAATATCTAAATATCTATAACTAATTCTTCCTACTTGCTGAAAATATCTGAAAATATCTGTAACTGAATTGATTTGCTTCTGATTTGCTGTTAGTCACGTGCCGGGCGCATGCCCTGATTATTTAAATGGTCGTTAGCTGCCAAAATCCCAACGGCTCTTCCTGCTTCTTCCTGCACAGCTTATGAACTCTTTTTTCGACCATGATTTAGCTCCTACTAGCGACACTGTAACAAGTACTCTCCCCCCAAAATTACCCTTGTCCTCAAGGGTGAAATTCAAGATACTTCAGCAATAAATCATGGAGGAATTCCCATGAAGCATCTTCTCGGGGCGAGTTCGTCCATTTGACCAACACCTTTGTAGCAGCACGATTGTTGCGATTCACCATTTTTCTTTCAAGGACAAGTTCAGGGACTTTTTGTGGTGGGGCATTCCAATCAGCAGGGATATGATGAATTTCTTGTGGAAGAGGTCCTAAATGAGGCTTAAGTTGTGAGACAGGGAATACATTGTGTATGCGGGCAGTCTCAGGCAACTCCACCTGGTAAACGACCTTCCCCACTGCTGCTAAGACCAGAAAAGGTCCAAAGAACTTGGGAGAGAGTTTGTGGGTGCTTTGGTGAGCCACTGTAATCTGACGGTAGGGATGTAATTTGAGGTAAGCCCAGTCTCCGGGACTAAAGGTGCGGTCTGATCGTCTTCTACCAGCATATTGCTTCATACGGTTCTGTGCTCGGGCAAGATGGAGCTTAATGACCCGGATTGCCTCTTCTCGCTGCTGTCAGCTTCTATCTACAGCCTCAATGGACGTTTCTCCCGAAGATATGGGATATGTAGTGGTGGAAGTTGGCCATATACAACTTCATAAGGTGTTTTCTGAGTAGAGGGTGCCAAGTGGTATTGTACCACCATTCAGCTAATGGCAACCACTTCGATCATTGGTGAGGGGGGTATTACACATGCACCGTAGATACGTCTCTAATCCTCTATTAACCACCTCAGTTTTCCCATCTGATTGAGGATGATAAGCTGTAGAGAGGTGGAGCTCCGCTCCTTGTATAGTGAAAAGGGCCTGCCATAAATCACTTTGGAAGACTGCATCACGATCACTTACAATGGAGCTGGGAAGTCCATGTAGCTTGTAAATCTGATCCAAATAAAACCGAGCCACGGTAAGTGCAGTATAAGGATGAGCAAGGGAAAGGAAATGAGCTGCTTTGCTTAATCTGTCGACCACCACCAGGATCACATCTTTACCATGGGAAAAAGGTAGTCCCTCAATGAAGTCCATAGAGACGTCAATCCATATGATTTGAGGGATAGGGAGAGGTTGAAGTAGACCAGGGGAAGCCACTGTTTCAGATTTACACGCCTGACACACCAAGCATTGCTTCACAAAGTCAGCTACATCTTTAGTCATGCCCCGCCAGAAAAACATAGATTTAATTCTTTGGAGGGTCGCGTCTCTGCCTGAATGCCCCCCACGAGGAGAGGAGTGTAACCATTGAAGAATCATCTGTTTGAGGCTGTGGTCCTGGCCAATAACGAGTTTTCCCTTCCTTCTAAGCTGCTCCCCCTGCCAACTGAACTTGGGATGAGGAGGAGAACCTCTGGTGAACTCGGCTATAAGCTGCTGTAGTGTGGGATCAGTTTGCCATCCCAATTTTATCAAGGCATATAAGTTGCTATCCGCGGTAGAGAGCAATTGGCAAGTGATTTGTTGACATGTTATCCTTGAGAGAGCGTCAGCCACTACATTCTCCTTCCCCTTCTTATATTCAATGACATAGTTGAACCCCATGAGTTTAGCTAGCCAAAGTTGCTGAAAGTGTGTATGAACTTTTTGTTCTAACAGATACTTCAAGCTTTTTTGATCGGTACGAATAATGAAGGTGTTGTTGATGAGATATTGGTGCCATTTTTGCACTGCTGCAACCAGAGCTAAAAGCTCTCGTTCATAAACTGATAATGCCTGTTGCCATGGGCTTAAACTCTTGCTAAGAAAGGCAATGAGATGATTTGCCTGAGCTAAGACAACCCCAATACCTGTGTTGCTTGCATCAGCCTCTACTTCGAAAAGTAAAGAGAAGTTTGGCAAGGATAAAACAGGAGCAGAAATAATGGCCTGCTTCAAAGCATCAAAGGCCATCTTTGCCTTATCAGACCATTTCAGCTTCTCCTCACCAGTCATTTCAGTCAAGGGTTTAGCCATCATACCATAGCGTTGTATAAATCTCCTGTAGTAGCCAGTGAGACCAAGAAATCCCCTTAACTGCTTCAAGTTCTTGGGTTCAGGCCATCGTTGGACTGCATTCACCTTCTGAGGGTCGGTAGCAACCTTCCCATCAAATATATTATGGCCTAGGTATTCAATTCTAGCAGCAGCAAAATAGCACTTGCTCCTTTTGATAAAGAGCTGGTGCTGATGTAGGAGGTCGAAGACCAATTGCAGGTGCTTCAAATGGTCCTTGAGGTGATCACTGTAAATCAGGATGTCATCAAAGAAAACCAGAACAAATTTTCTTAAATAAGGCCCAAAAATGGAGTTCATGAGGGCTTGGAAGGTAGATGGAGCATTAGTTAGCCCAAAGGGCATAACTAGGAATTCGAAATGACCAAAGTGTGTTTTGAAGGCAGTCTTTTGTACATCTTCCTTGTGCATCCTGATTTGGTAATAACCAGATCTAAAGTCAAGCTTTGTGAATAATCTAGCGTTGCC
Organism: Simmondsia chinensis; assembly: GCA_018398585.1. Taxonomy (NCBI): domain Eukaryota; kingdom Viridiplantae; phylum Streptophyta; class Magnoliopsida; order Caryophyllales; family Simmondsiaceae; genus Simmondsia; species Simmondsia chinensis. Next base: position 22,145,876 of record JAGTTD010000017.1, on the reverse strand, counting down.
TAGCTCATCAAACAACTCCTCCACTAAGGGAATAGGGAATTTATCTTTGATTGTTGCAGCATTCAAGTCCCTATAATCAATGCACATCCTCCATCCGCCATCCTTCTTCCTTACCAACACTACAGCTGATGCAAAAGGGTTGTAGCTGTGCTAGATGTATCCTTTGTGAAGCAATTCTTGAACCATTTCTTCCATAACATCCTTCTGCAATGAGGGGTAACGGTAGGGTCTCTTATTGATGGGTTGCGTGCCCTCTTTCAGGTTAATTTTATGATCAAAAGGACCCCTGCTTGGAGGTAGTTGTTGTTGGTCCTCGGAAAAAAGTTATACTGCAGTAAGAGAGCATCAATTTCTCTGGGTAATGGCTGGTCAGAGAGCTCCTTTGTATGCAGGGTTATTAGCTGATGTTCTGAATTTGGCTCATGGAGATCTTCTAGTAAGGCTTCTAGCAAGGCTATAATAGGTGAAGCAGATAAAGCCTTAGAGAGAGCCCTCACTCCTACAGTTTTGCAGGTAATCGAGCTATTCCCCTTAAGTTCTCTAATTGCGCCTTCATAGAATTATGTCATAGTCAGGTCCCTGAAGTTGCACTTGATGTTGCCGAATGTGGAGAACCATTCTATCCCCAACACCATATCACATCCCCCTAAAGGAATGAGCAAGAAGTTGGAGGTGTAGGAAGCTCCTTGCATTTTCCAGCAGAGGTTCCGACATTGATGTTGGCAACTCAAATTACTACCACCAGCCACTGTTACCGCAAGAGGAGAAACTGATTTCATGGAGCACTGCAATTTGTGAGCCAATGTAAGGTCTATAGAATTTTGGGTGGAACCAGAGTCAACCAATATATGAATCGGTTTGCTCTTAATAGCTCCTACCACTCTTAAGGTTTGGTATGAAGAAGCACCAGATAAGGCGTGCAAAGAGATTTAGCCGTTTGCTCTTCAGGCTCTTCAGTATCTTCCAATCCTTGCTGCTCCTCTTCAGCCAATTCCTCTTCAGCATCGATAACAAAGAGCTGTGGCCCTTTGTTCTTACATTTATGACCCACTTCAAATTTTTCTTCACAAAAGTAACACAGCCCTCTTGCTCTTCTGTCCTGCATCTCAGCCCTGGTCATTGTTCTTTGGGCTCTATGGGGAACTGCGTTGTTCTGAACTGGGTAAGGGGGTCTGGCAGTGTTGGACCTGTAAGGGTTGAGGGTTGATTTTTGGGTGTTAGGGGTAGGTAACAAGGGTACCTTTGAGTATTTAAGTTGCTTAGCTAGGGCCTCGAACTTAGCCTCAGCCAGCATAGCTAAGCACACAGCATGATATAGGATAGTGGGTTGAGAAGTCCTGACTTCCAGAGCAATGTCTTCCCTAAGGCCTGTGAGGAAACAACTAATGAGTTGAGCCTCTGTGAGGTCTGCCTTGACTACGGCTGTGTCGAACCTTGCTACATAATCTTTAACTATCCCATCTTGTCTCAAACTCATCACCTCTGATACTGGATCCTTGAAGGCAGTACCAAATCTCATCTTCAAGGCATTACAATATTCATTCCAACTAGGCATTGGCAAGTTTCCCCTAGTTAACATGTACTTTCTATGCCACTAGAGGGCTAAACCCTTCATATGTACTGATGCTAATCTAACTTTATCATGTTCCAATGTTTGGTCAATTACAAAAAATTGTTCACAAGAGAACATCCAGCTATTCACATCCTCACCACTGAAAAGGGGAAATTCTACTTTTGTTAAACTAGTAAAGTAAGGATGGTTACCCATGGGAGCGGCTGGTGTTTGTTCCCTGATCAGTACTGGGGCCTGATGCCCCTCATTGACAGTCGGAGCTACAGAAGTGGAGCCTCCTTCCATTCCACCACCTCTTTCCACAGATGGTTGATATCGGATTGTAAACCCAGTCAAGACATCCTTGATGCCAAGCAGAATGGATTTCATCTCCTCTTGTGTCTTTTCCTGCTTATCTATGCTCAAACGAAGCTGTTCTGAGTTCACCCGAAGCTGCTCAGCCACATTTTCCTGCCGTTCGTTGCTAATCCTAAACTGTTCAGCCATGGATTCCTCAATTCTCCTCAGCTCAGCTATTGAACAAGTGTTGTCTGCCATTGTGACTCAAATTCTACCCACAATCGAGAGAATCTTTTAGCTCTGATACCAATGTTAACCAAGAATAATCTTGGTCGACTTCAAACACCAATTAACAATGAATTAGAGTTTTAAGGGAGAGAAAGAAGGTTTAGAGTGTTAAGGGAGAAAAGAAAGATAACTTGTATTTCATTCATGATGATAACCTAAATGACAACTTGGTAATTTATAAGATCTACAAGGCAATAAAAGAAATTATAAAGTAAATGATAATATCTAAATATCTATAACTAATTCTTCCTACTTGCTGAAAATATCTGAAAATATCTATAACTGAATTGATTTGCTTCTGATTTGCCGTTAGTCACGTGCCGGGCGCATACCCTGATTATTTAAATGGTCGTTAGCCGCCAAAATCCCAACGGCTCTTCCCGCTTTCTTCCTGCACAGCTTATGAACCGGTTTTTCGACCCTAATTTAGCTCCTACTAGCGACACTGTAACACTTTAACCCTAGTTTGGCGGTTAAAGAAAACATGGGTAAAAGACGAGTAATGGGCGGTAAGAACTTACGCTCTTTACGGCTTTTAAAAATTTGTCGAACGGGAGCAAGGGTTTACCCCCAATTACCCTTACCCACCTTTATTCCCCATTATCTTGCTTTCAGACAGGGGGTGAACATTTGTTTATAGATTGCGAGCCAATCTTGGTTAGTATGGGCTTTGACTAGCCATTGGGAGTCATTAAGGAAGTAAAACTAATGAACACTAGACTATTAGTATTTGCTGGCATTTGTGAGGATTATGAAGTGCTTAGACATGAGGATAGACTTGTTTCAAGTCATGCGACATGAATTTCAGTGCCCTTGACAAATCAGGTACATAATGGAGGATATTTGGGATTCATTACACATCTTGTGGAGCATCGAGTCTCTCACGATCTTCTTGACGACAATGAACCGGCAAATAGTTTGGGATCGCATAGGCAGAACGTGAGAGGTTCTAAGGAGAGGATTTGGAAGGAACTTTATCGGATATATCTATTAGAGCAACCTTCTAGATTATTCTTTAGTCTAGGTTTAGCTTAGGATTTACCATTTTTACCCCTTGGCTTATATAACCCTAGAGGCATTGTTAGTCATTTGTCATATGTATTTTTTCTATATAAAGGGCCTTGCTTGTACCTATTTATTATCAATCAATAATAGAGTTTCATATGGTATCAGAGCCATCTCTCTGAGTTAGTTTTCTCTTTTTTTTCCGTTTCCGCTGTTACTTGTTTAATTCTTGTGTTGATTTTCTCTAGCATTTTTTTTACTTGATTTTTTTTTAATTGAGCAACGGCATCTAAACCTAATAGATCCTACGCAAGTGCCTTGTCCTCTTCCCCCTCCCCCTCCCCCTCCCTCGGCACAGACCCGGGTCTAGGGGCGGCCGGCTTCTCCCATGTAGGTTCACCGCCAGTCACCACGGTGCCTGCTGCCTCTGCTGCGGTGGTGTCCGACGCCATCAATGTCAGTCCCATCACCTCAAGTGTCCCTTTCTTTCGGTCGGTTGATACCGGCGTCGCCATCTCCGGTACTCCACCACCACTTGGGAGGTCATGAATTAACCCGGCACTTAACTTGGGCGTCACACCCCCCACGTCCTTCTTCTCTGCGTTCTCTCTCCCAGGACCCACCGGTCCCGTTTTCGCCGGCGCCACCGTGCCCGGTGGTTCGTTGACCGGTGCGGGTGGTGCCTCCTCCTCTCTCTCCCCGGCTCTTCTCCATGCCGGCGGGGGGTTGACGGCGGCATCACTACCCCCCCCCCCCCCCCCCTCTCCCTCCCTCCTTCACAACCCCTAATTTCATGAACCCTAACACATATAATCACCCGTCTTCTCCAATTATAATTCCACTATCAAATATTACTAGCATAGTCACAATTAAACTTGAAACGACCACAGACTATCCCCCCTAGTGTGAACAGTTTAACATGTTATTACTTGCTCACCAATTGTTAGGGTTCATTGATGGGTCTTATCCCTGCCCCCCAGCCCAATTAAATAACTATGAATCGACTTATACAAACCCTGATTATATAACTTGGCTTCGTTCTGATCAAAGTCTTAGGTCTTGCATCGCTGCAACACTATCCCGCTCACTCATAAATGACATTGTTCGCCATCCAACATCAAAAGCCATGTGCGATGCCCTAGCTAAGCGTTTTTGGGATCACTCCATGGACGCACCAATAATGAAGAAGGTGCTATTACACGAACCACTGGACGCACCAACCCTGACCCGGCTCAGGCTATGGTAGCCTCGAGCCACTCTCCCCAACCCAACCCCGGCCATGGTGGCCGTGGTAGAGGTCGGGGTCGAAACAAGGGCCGCGGGGGCCGTGGTGGTCGGGGTGGCCGAAATCCCAACCCCCACGGTTCCCAACCCCAAACTGTGCCCCAACCCCCTAGCTCCCCATACCCGGTTCGACCTCCAGTTGGTCCCCCCCTTTCACTCTAATGCAGGTGTGCTCGGACCCGCTCATTAGTTTTGCCAGATCTGCTCTTAGATAGGTCATTCCGCTATTGTTTGCCCCCATCGGCTCGATACTACTGCTTTCCCTGATCGAAGTCACTCTCTCGCTGCCATGACTCTTGGAGAACCGCACGACTACAATTGGTACCCTGACTCCGGTGCATCCAACCATATGACGCCTAACCCAGGTATTCTCTCTAATTTTCTTCCTTACTCTAGTCATAAAGGTGTTCTTGTAGGAAATGGGGACTTACTGCCTGTGACACACATTGGGTCCACTACTATCCCTAAAACTCCCCTTAAACTTAACAATGTTATGCTTGTACCAAACCTCACCCATAATTTACAATCCATCAAACAGCTGTGTCATGACAATAGCTGTAGGGTTGAATTTGACACCAACTCCTTTTGTGTTAAGGACAAGGCTACGGGGACACCACTTCTACAGGTACCCAGTAACGGACCGCTATATAGCTTCTCACTGCACAATGTTGGCCTCATAGCACGCATTAAGCAGGGTGAACTGTGGCATCAGCAATTAGGGCATTTAGGAAATGTTGTTCTTGACTTGTTATGCAAACAACATTTTTGTCCGGATGTTAAGTTTTTGAATAAATGTGTTTCTTTTTGTTCAGGCAAATCTGCCAAATTACCTTTTGAACGTGCTTATCATACAACTACCATGCCTCTTGAATTGATACATTCCGATGTTTGGCAATCACCAATTCTCTCAAATTCTGCATATAAGTATTATGTTCTGTTTGTTAATGATTTTTCAAGATTCAAGTGGCTATATCCGATGCAACGTAAATCTGAAGTTTACGAAATATTCACCACTTTCAAAACACTAGTGGAAAACCAATTTAACGTCAAAATTAAAATTTTCCAAAGTGATGGTGGGGGTGAATTCGATCATAGACTCATGAATGCGCTTTGCCGGGATGTTAGAATTCACTTTCACTTATCATGTCCTGATACCCCCAAACAAAATGGGGTAGCAGAACGCAAGCATCGACATTTATCTGAAATGGCACGGACACTATTAATTCATTCAAAACTCCCTTATGAATTTTGGGATGACGCCTTTTGTACGGCATGTTTTACTATAAATCGTGTCCCAACGCCAACACTTTCAAATCTCTCTCCATTTCAAAAGCTTTTTCGTACAAACCCTGACTATAAACAGTTTCGAGTCATTGGATGTGCTTGTTACCCAAACATCACATCCCGTGCCCCTCATAAATTGGTCCCACGGTCCACTACTTGCATTTTTTTAGGGTATGCGGCACGATACAAAGGATATCGTTGTTTTGACCCCTTCAACAAACGAATGTACATAAGTAGGCATGTTGTCTTTGATGAATCTATTTTTCCTCATAATGCCCTAATTCATTCCACCGACCCTCTACCAATGCCACAACAACCTCACCCTTAGTAATTCACACATCTGCCTCACAGTGGTCTCCACCTAATCCCACAAGTTCCATCATAGCCCCACCACCCGTGCCCATAGCCTCGGCTGGACCACGGGCTCTCCCCTCCCCCACTGCCGTCTCATCCCCAGTCCCCCTTGGTGTGGTCCTCCCGGCGTTGGACTCTACCGAGCCTATCCCGGTCCAACCACACCCGAGACCAGTCCTCACCCGAGCCCCCACCCCACCTCCACTGCACGCCTCCCACACCTAACCCTCCTCTGGAACCCCCACCCACTTCACCCGACACCAGTCCCCAGCCAGGAAACACGGTGGTCACCCACCCGCCTGAGGCCGAGCCCCACCCAGACCCCGTTCCCGTGACTCACGACCTTAATTCCCACCCGATGCTCACCCGACTAAAAAGTGGCATTCGTAAAACCAAGTACCCACTTTCCCCGTCGTCCATAACTGTCATACAGGAGCCAACGTGGTTCTAACAGGCTGTGAAAAACCCGAAGTGGCAAGAGGCTATGGCAAATGAATTCAATGCTCTAATCCTCAATAACACCTGGGATCTTGTTCCCTTTGACCCATCTAAGAACATTGTAGGAAGCACTTGGAAATACAAAGTTAAGTATAAAGCGGATGGTTCAGTTGAGAGGTTCAAGGCTCGTCTTGTTGCCCAAGGCTTTCATCAACGTGAAGGCCTTGACTACAAGGAGACTTTTAGCCCCGTCGTCAAACCCGCTATCATCTGTTTCATACTTACCCTTGCTATTACACATAACTGGCCAATTCAGCAACTGGATGTTAAAAAACGCTTTCCTACATGGTCAACTTAAGGAAGAAGTTTATATGAGACAACCTAAGGGCTTCATACATCCCAAGTATCCTAATCATGTATGTCATTTGAGGAAGGCGCTATATGGTCTGAAACAAGCACCTCGAGCTTGGTTCCAACGGTTTAGTGCGTTCTTATTTAGTCTTGGTTTTATTTGTTGTCGTGCTGACGCTTCTTTGTTCATTCATAAAACACCAACCCATCTCACGTGCCTTCTACTAAATGTGGATGACATAATCCTCACTGGCACCAACGCCTCTCAGCTTCACACCCTCATCCAATCTCTCTCATCCCAATTTGCCATGAAAGACCTTGGCCCCTTACACTTCTTTCTTGGTATTTAGGCGCACCGTACTTCCCACGGCTTATTCCTCTCCCAACACAAGTACACCCATGGCTGAGGCTAAACCCATCAAAAGTCCCATACCCACCCGAGCACACCTCACTCTAAGTGAAGGCGACCCTCTGGAGGATCCTACTGAGTACAGGAGTGCTGTGGGCGCTCTCCAATATCTGACCATGACCCGTCCTGACATATGCTACGCTGTTAACCTAGTCTCACAGTTCATGCATGCTCCATGCACTTCCCATTGGCAAGCAGTCAAACGCATCCTCAAGTACCTCAAGGCTACCCTTGACCATGGTCTTCTCCTCCGCCCTGCCCCTCGCCTCCTCATTACTGCCTTTGCTGATGCTGAGGCTGTCTCGACACACGCCACTCCACCACAGGTTATGTTGTCTACCTCGGCCCAAATCTCATCTCATGGCGAGCCAAGAAGCAAGCTACAGTCTCCAAATCCACCACAGAATCTGAATACAGGGCTGTCGCTCAAGATGTTGCTGAAAGTGACTGGATTCGGTATATCATGAGAGACCTTGGCATTCGACATCCAGGACCGATACTCATATACTGTGACAATGTGTCTGCTTCCTACCTTGCTGCCAACCAGGTATCCAATGATTGAAGCAAGCACGGCGATGTTGACTTTCACTATGTTCGCGAAAAGGTAATCAAGTGCAATCTTCAAGTACTCTACACTCCTACCACCAAACAGGTTGCTGATATTCTAATCAAAGGTCTACCTGCTGATAGTTTTCTATAACACAAGACCAATCTTCACGTGCTTCCACCCCGTTCAGATTGAGGGGGCCTATTAGATTAACCTTCTAGATTATTCTTTAGTCTAGGGTTAACTTAAGATTTACCCTTTTTACCCCTTGACTTATGTAACCCTAGGGGCATTGTTAGTCATTTGTCTTATGTACTTTTCCTATATAAAGGGCCTTGCTTGTACCTATTTATTATCAATCAATAATAGAGTTTCACAATATCAACTTGAATTGGTAGGTTGCTCAACCTTTCGTTAAGTTGTCTGGTGTATACTATGCCTTCATATAAAAATGTGAAAGTTAACTTTGCCGGGGTTCAAGATTAGCGTAATGCAGTGGTTGGATACGTTATTGGAGACTATTCGAGCTCATCGTTATAACTAGATCAAGGAATATGCGAGCATGTTTAGTTATGCTTTCGGAGGCAATGGCGACTAGACAAAGGTCTAAGAAATGCCATTTTTCCAGGGATATTTGAATATATTTATCTGAAGGGGATAATGTTATGGCCATCAACGCTATCAAATGAGTTTTTAATACACCCTGAATAAGGTGAAGAACATCCAAAGACTAATGCAAGAATGTAAAGCTTTGAAAGTTAATCATTGTTCCGAAGCATTGTTAGTAAAATACGTGTATAATTAGCCTATTAAACACGTATCACTATTTATTCATTTAAAAATACTTTTACATACCATTGCCACTAATACAGTAAAATACGCATTTTTTATGTTACCCATATCATACACATTTTATAACATATATCTATATTTCCCCAAATAAAAAGAAATGATCAATTGAAAGTAATACCTCATAAATAAAGCATCCATATTTTATATATTAGGATAATAGAGTTGTTTATATTATTATTAGCCCAAGGGCTTTCTTGTAATTGTATTTTCCTTAGTTTCTCTATATATATGATACCTCAGCACCATGTTGGGTACGTTACCGTAACTTAACTCTCACATGGTATCAGAGCCTTACCCTTGTTACCTTCTTCTCTCAAAAAAGAAAAAAAAAAAAAGAAAATGGGGGGCCGAAACCCTAACCCCCACGCCCCAACACCAGCGCCACCATCGCCCTCCCCCACGCCCGGGGCTACTGTTGCTCCTCCTCCCCACGTCCGGCCGCCGCTCTTCTCTCTCCGGTACGATCTCAGAAGGCATAGTCCATGTATTCCTCTTCGATTGGTGAATCTATAACTAACAACCCAACCTCCTCCTCCTCTCCAACCTCCACAATAACCGTCGGCTCTTCTCCGGTAAACCCATCACCGACCTCCCAACCCACCACCGGTCGGCCACCCATACCACCGACTCTCGGTTCTCTTCCTCCCGTCGTCACCTCTGCTCCCTTTACCGGGTACACCCATGGTATGTCCTTCCCCAATTACAGCTCTCAAAGTTTACTTTCTATGCCTCCAGGTATTGATCATGCATCCTCGATCCCTAGCCTATCTCCTACCCCTCCCGGTTCCCTAATCGTGCCCCTCTCTGGGTATCACCAACCGGTCCTCCTCTCGGCCCCCCTTCCCACATCGTCTTTCATAAGCCTGGTTACTATTAAACTTGATATCTCAACAGATTATCACGCCTAGCGTGAACAAGTCTCCATGCTCCTTCGTTCCCATCACTTAATGGGCTTTCCTGATAGCTCGTTACCTTGCCCTCCTCCTCAAATTCAAATCCCAACTGGTGCCTTCATCTATAATCCTGACCATCAAACCTGGGTTTGTATTGATTAGAGTATTAGGTCCTGTCTCTCGGCCTCTCTTGCTCGCCCAGTCCTCAATGACGTTATCCATCACCCAACCTTCAAGGCCATGGGGGATGCCCTCGCTAAGAGATTCCATGATCACTCCCTTGCCAAAGAATTTGACCTCCCCTCCCAACTTGTCACTCTCCGAAAAGATAACAAAACTATGACTGCCTACCTAACCAAGCTTAAGACCATTGCCGATAACCTCGCTGCCATAGATTCTCCTGTCTCAGATCGCGAATTAATGCACTATGCCCTCTTTGGTCTTCCACCGGAATATGCGGCCTTCAGTACAATCACTCGTTAGTCCTCTTGGGATCATCCCTTTGAGCGCCTTAAAAGTGCACTATTGGATGAAGAAGCTGCCATCTCCCGGATTCAATCACGGTCTGCCTTCGATCACGTGCATGCCCTTGCCGCGTCAGGTACGCCATCCGACTCGTCGAGTCACGGCCGGGGTCGTGGTGGTCGTGGGCATAAGGGTCGTGAGCGCAACTGCAATCGCCAAGGAGGTCAAGGGGGGCGTGGTGGGTCATACGATCAACTGCCGACCTCGAGGACAGGCACGGTCAGCTCTGGAGCCGCACCCACTCCACCGCTGCCTTGGTTCAACAATACCGACTATGCTCCTCATCCACCGCAAGCAGGTATACTCAGTATTGATCCCGTTGTTTGTCAGATTTGTCATCAGGTTGGCCATGCTACTTCTCTTTTCCCCCACCGCTTTGTTCAAACCGACCTCTCCCACTCCCTCTCTACCTTGACGGTTGTGGACTCTGCTGATCCTACGTGGTACCCTGACTCTGGAGCGTCTAATTAAATGACCTCTAACCCAGGTATTTTACAAAATATTTTGTCGTACACTGGTTATAAATCTATTCAAATTGGTAATGGATCCTTGTTACCTGTTACCCATACTGGCTCCTCAAAACTACGGGCTCCCAAGCATGATTTAAAACTATCTAACGTTCTTCTAGTGCCTGGTCTCACTTATAATCTTTTATCTGTTAAACAACTGTGTCGTGCCAACAACTGCTGTGTTGAGTTTGACTCTTCCTCCTCTTGTGTTAAGGACAAGGTTACGGGGATGCCCCTACTCAAGATGCGCAGTAGCAGTCCACTATATGGCTTTTCTCTGCATTTCACAGGGCTTGTTGCACAAACCGCACCTCCAGATCTGTGGCATCGGCGCCTAGGACATTTAGGTCACTCAGTTTTTGATGTTTTACGTTCACGTTGTATACTATATTCTAGTTCTAGCTCTCTCATTGTCAGGCTTGTTGTCTAGGTAAGTCTCGTCGTTTACCATTTACTCGTGTTTTACATACAACAACTACTCCTTTACAGTTAATTCATTCTGATGTTTGGCAACCTCCGGTTCAATCAACTTGGGCTTTACGTTATTATGTGCTTTTTATTGATGACTATTCTCGCTTCTCCTGGCTTTATCCGATGCAACGGAAAGACAAAGTGTACTCCATCTTCTCCAATTTTAAGGTTTTTGTCGAAAATTAGTTTCCCACTACAATTAAGTGTTTTCAAAGTGATGGAGGTCGTGAGTTTGACAACAGGAAAATGGCGGCCCTTTGTCACAATCATGGTATTCACTTTCGTCTTTCATGTCCTGATACTCTACAGCAAAATGGAGTGGCGGAACGTAAGCATCAACATTTAAGTGAAATGGTACGGACCCTTCTACTTCAAGCCCAACTTCCTTATGAATTTTGGGCAAAAGCCGCCTGCACTGCCTGTTATATTATTAATCGGCTACCAACACCTCTACTGCGTAACTTGTCTCCCTTTGAAAAGCTTTTTCATCGGGCCCCTGATTATAACCTTTTTCGGGTCTTTGGGTGTGCTTGCTTTCCCAACATCACATCCCGTACCGCTCATAAATTCGCCCCACGCTCTCTCCCTTGTGTTTTCCTTGGATATGCAGGCCGGTACAAAGGTTGCCGCTGTTTGGACCCCACTACTAGTCGTGTTCATATCAGTCGTCATATGCATTTTGTTGACAATGTTTTCCCATATCACATGTTAGTGTCTAGTTGCACGGCACCCTCGTCTAGTGGCCTTGTTGAGGTTCCCCTCCCCCTTCCTCTTCTCCCTGGTGTAATGTCTATAGGCATCATGCCCTTAGTCCAGCCGGTTGCACCAGCCCCGGTTCCTACTTTGGTTAATGACGACGCAAGTGCTCATGGGTCTCCTTCGCCTCGCCCTTGCGGTGCAAGCCCGTCGACTCCAGGGGGGTCTTGGGTGGCTCCTCACCCGCGCCCCTAGCCAGTCCCACCCTACCTCTCAGCCTCTCTCTTGTTCGATCTCATGCGTTGCCATGCCTGCAGTCCCGGAGGATTCCTCCTTTGTCCAACGTGGCCACCCCATGCGTACTCGTCTTAAGGACGGTATTTGCAAGTCTAAGCACAAAATATCCCTCGGCTCAGTTGTTGTGATTCAAGAACCCACTTCTTTTTCTCAGGCCGTGAAAAACCCTCAGTGGCAGGAAGTCATGGCTGAGGAATTTAATGCTCTTATTCAAAATCAAACTTGGGATCTCGTACCTCCCTCCTCTTCTCATAATGTTGTTGGGAGCACTTGAAAATATAAGGTAAAGTATAAACTTGATGGTTCAGTCGATCGCTTCAAGGCTCGCCTTGTTGCCCAGGGCTTTCATCAGCGTGAAGGTATTGATTACATCGAAACATTTAGTCCTATTGTAAAACCCACGACTATCAGGTTTATGCTGGCCCTTGCTGTTACAAAATCCTGGTCCATTTGCCAACTTGATGTGAAAAACGTGTTTTTATATGGTCTTTTGAATGAGGAAGTGTACATGCGTCAGCTACCTGGGTTCATCCACCCTACGTTCCCTACTCATGTATGGACGCAAAGCCTTGTACGGCTTAAAATAGGCTCCCCGGGCCTGGTTTCACAGATTTAGCACGTTCCTCTTCAGTCTTGGGTTCTACTGTAGTAAGGCAGATCCTTCCCTATTTATTCATCACTCCCCTACCACCAATGTGTGCCTTTTGCTCTATGTTAATGATATCATCCTCATAGGCTCTAATCCTGCGCTTCTCGGTCAACTAACTACCTCCCTATTCACTCAATTCGCTATGAAAGACCTCGGTCCGCTCCACTATTTCCTCGATATTGAGGCCAAACGATCCCGCCATGGTCTTTCCTCTCTCAGCACAAATATACCCTGGACCTTCTTCGTAAGCATGACATGCTTGAGGCCAAACCTGTATAAACACCGATACCAGCCCGAGCACAACCCTCTTTGACCGATGGGGACCCCCTAGCCGATCCCACCGAGTTCCACAGTGCAGTGGGTACACTCCAATACTTAACCATGACTCGTCTCGACATATGCTTTGCAGTTAACTGTGTATCCTAGTTCATGCATGCTCCCACGATGTCTCATTGGCAAATGGTGAAGCGCATAAGCTTACTCCTGATCACGGTCTCACCAACACTCCTAGGTCTTACACATCAGTCACCGCTTATGCTGATGCTGATTGGGGTGGTTGTCCTGATACGCAACGCTCTACTACAGGTTTCGCTCTCTTCCTTGGTACTAATCTCATCCCCTAGCGTGCTAAGAAGCAGCCTATAGTTGCGAAGTCTACCACTGAGTCTGAGTATCGTGTTGTTGCCAAAGTCGTAGCAGAATGTGACTGGATCCGATACTTGATGCGTGATTTGGGTCTACGACACACTAGTCCGATTCTTATTTACTGTGATAACGTGCCTGCCACTTACCTTGCTGCAAATCCTATCTCTAATGATTGTAGCAAACATATTGATGTCGATTTTTACTATGTACGTGAAAAGGTTGTCAAGGGTGACATCCAGGTTCGATTTACTCTTATTACCAAGCAGGTTGCTGATATTTTTACGAAATGGTTGGCTACTGCTTGCTTCCGCTACCACAAAGTCAATCTGCACGTTGGTCCCCCGAGTACAAATTGAGGGGGCATATGAGGATAATAGAGTTGTTTATATTATTATTAACCCAAGGTCTTTCTTGTAATTATACTTTCCTTTGTTTCTCTATATATATGATACCTCAGCACTATGTTGGGTACTTTACCATAACTTAACTCTCACACTACAATTTGCTAATTTATCACTTCAACCCCCAAACTAATTACTGTCGCTTTAACTTTTAGTATGTGTCATGCTTCTTACTACTGCTATCATGGGTAACTCCATCAAGAGAAAGTCAAAGTAACTAAATTATATCCCTCTCTAATCTGTTAGTATTTTATAAAAAATTGTTATATACATAAATATAATCATATATAACATTTTTCATAATTCAAAGAATTTTTGATGTATAAAATGCACGAACATATTAAATTATATTTAATTCCTGTACCGTATTTTACTAAATATGCTCTAGAAAGGTCAATAGAGGATCCTACTGGAGCGTATAATTCGAGCACTCAACATCTTTATGGTTCAATAATTGGGCTAGACAGACTTAATTCACTTCTATCTTGGTGGTGGCTTTCCTTGAGAGGGTTTTCATGGTTGCAGTCGGTGGTGGGATGATATTTGTAAATTTTTTCCCTCCTACTCTGATACTCGTAACAGGATTGCTTTCACGTGCTAATGAATGATATTTCTACTTCTCGCATACCAAACGAGGCCTCTTTTAACCCATAATTTTTTGAACCAAATTTTTTAACCCACAAAGGGTGTAAAAGGAGCAACACTTTCCACCTCATCAAGCAAAAGAAGGGAAAAAAAAAAAATTTTAATTCCAATTGGAAAGAATTAGGGATTGGCAATGGGATGGGGAAAAATCTGTTACCCACGAGTACCCACCCCGTTTGGGGCGGGTATAGATATAAGTGAGGCGCGTAGCAAGTACGGGTATACTGTTATACCCACCCCGCCCAGCCCTGCCTTATATTTGGCATACCCACTTTCTTTTTATTTAATTAACTTTTAAATTAAAAAATACATACTCAAATTTAATTACCAAAAATTATTTATCAATTATGTATAAAAAAATATATTTCAACTTTCAAAAATACTACCAAATAATTAATACGGATGGACACGAATAATTAGTTTGTACCCATATTAAAGGGGGTATGAGGCGGGTAACGGATACCTGCGGGTACTGGGGCGGGTACCGGTATGGTTTTGTACCCGTCTATGGGTATGCATTTCATATCCGTGATGGATAATAGGACGGGCACGGATATAAGATTTGGATAACAGGTACGAGTATGGAGGAGGCATCCCGTACACGCCCCTCCAGTATCCCTAGAAAGAACCCTTCCAACATGTCCAGAATTTTTTTTTTTTTTTTTTTCATTCTACACCACAAGGAAAACGAGCTTACACGTGTCACTAACCCAGTGGCTCCCTAAAAGGTGCCTCTCTTTTTTTTTTGGGGTGGGGGGGGGGGGGGGGGGGGGGTGGGGGGTGGTGTTGTGTTGAAGCCTTTAGCTGGTAATTGAAGCAAAGTTGAAAACCAAAGTGAAAACTACCAATACCTGCCATTCCACAGCAACTAGCCTAACATAACCCCCATTCACCCGCCCTTCTCCTCTCCATGCACATCACACACAATAGCAACTTACACATGGTAATTGACCATCCAAAACTATATAATAATGATAATATTAATAATTCCTTTTGGCCTCATACATGTGATCTTTCAATCTCATGAGAGCCAGAAAAAACAAAATGACAAGAAGAGCGAAAAATATAAATGTGAAGCTTTCCAGTTTCTGCTCCAATTTGCAGGGAAAATAGAGACGGAATTCATCAATCATTTAAAGAAGAAGAAGAAAAACGAGCTCGAGAAGAGAATGGGATATGCAGAAAACATAGAGAAGTACCGGCTCGGTCGAACAATTGGTGAAGGAACTTTTGCAAAAGTGAAGGTTGCGAATAATGTTGTTAATGGCAAGAAAGTGGCGATCAAGATCATTGATAAGAAGATGGTTATTGCAAATGATCTCATGTATCAGGCGAATTATCGTCCCTTCACTATCTATTGATATTCAATATGTTTTCTTGTTGGGTTAGCAAGAGAAATCAAAAGGGCATTGACTATTTGGTGCAATCTAACTCCTCATGTATTCTTGTGTTTCAGGTACAAAGAGAAATCAGGACAATGAAGCTTTTGAATCACCCGAACATTGTTCGTATACATGAGGTATGAAGCGGGTTTTTTGTGCTTCATCATAGATAATGAATACATGAATGAGAAACTAATGAGTAAATAACAAGTTGTTTAAGCAAGGCATTTCTTCAAACTCCACTCGTTGACATTAAAGTGATTGCTTAAACTTAGCTCATTTACTTATCAGAGCCCAAAACGAATATGAACAAGTCTCAATCAATGTCAAAGACCAATAGTTTATCAAAGGCTTGTTCTTTTACACTCATCATTATAGCCATAGCTGAAATGTTGTGCGGTACGACGACAGGTTATTGGCACAAAGACGAAAATCTACATCGTGATGGGATACGCAGCAGGAGGGCAGCTCTCAGACAAACTGGTAAGATTCCTGAACATTCGATCTTTAGAGACTGAAATGCAAGAAAACTTTGAATCTAATTCATTCTCTTGTCAGTCCTACGTCAAAAATCTAAGTGAGAAGGAAGCAAGGAAATACTTTCAACAGTTGATCGATGCGGTTGAATATTGCCATTGCAGAGGAGTATATCATAGAGACATTAAGGTAATTCTCTCTCAGGGTGTCCCCTTTCAAAATCACGGCGAAATTAGGAAATTCTACGTCTGAATTGTCTTCTAATATCTCCCAGCATTCTTTCTACTCGCGCATGTACTCGTAAAATATGAAGTAATATGTTAAAAAGTATTGAGATGTTCGAATTTATCTCAATATGGTCTTTCAAATGAATACTTTTCCTTGTTGAAAAGGTGATTGTCATTTCAGATTTGTATTATTGGATTTTCGTCTAACAACCTTCGTTTTAGAGCTAGTTGGTTCCTTGACATTGTACAATCCTAAGATCCAATCGCAAAAAACCCCCACTTTTAGCAACAATATAATTTTAGTACAAGAAATAAGCTAAGTTTGTTACTATCCACGATTCAAGCCCAAAAGATTTGCGTGGGAGCATGTTAGTATAAAAACCATTTTTACACCTTCACCTATCAACTTAAACTTTCAATATAATTGGTAATTGATAGCAAAGTTATTGATGAAAAAATTCCTTTTTCTACACAAAGTGTGCTCCACATTTTTATCTTGAAAAGAAACAAATGTGTCAAATTAGTGTTACATTACAAAAAGGCAAAGTCTATTCAACCAAAATAGCAAGCAATCAACATTCCCAATGCCCCAAGGGCTCCCGCCTAAACAGGGTCGGGGGGGGGGAGGGGGGGGGGGGTGGGGGGGTGGATGTAGGCAGCCTTCCCCTTTCAGGGTGTTACCCTGAAGAGAGGCTATTTCTGAGTACCCCTAATTTGAGGGATGAGGACTTCCCAGGAGGTCACCCATCCTGGTACTAATCTCGCCCAAGCACACTTAGCTTCAAAGTTCTAATGGGATCCGGTGCTTGCGTGTTAGTATACTCTTTAGTAAAATTCTATTCAACCAAAATAAAGAGATGATATTCATTAGGAGACGAACCAGTAAAAAGTGAAAAACCATATTTGGGACTGAGAGAGCAATTAAACATGGAGGCACTTACCATTAGTTTCAAGACATCGGAATTTTGATAGCTAAAGTTCAACCAAATGCTTCATCTGCAGCCGCAAAACCTGCTTTTGGATAGCAAAGGAAATCTAAAAGTATCAGATTTCGGACTCAGTGCATTACAAAAGGTAGCCGAACTTCTTAAGAGTCATTCTATTATTTCTGGTTGAAAGTCAATACAAATTCTAAATAACGCTTATCTTTGAATTCATTGTTCAACAGCCTGGAACCTTACTGTCAACAGCATGTGGCTCTCCGTGCTACGTCGCACCTGAGGTTAGAATCAAATTTCTTGCTAGCTTTACTAGGTATTAATGGAACAAAGCCATTATGTACCACAATAGCTGTTACTTGGTTATGTTATGTTACCTTTGTAATGGCACTTATACAACAACAAGCCCAGTGCCACCAAGGGCTCCCGCCAAAAGCAGGGTCTGGGGAGGGTAGATGTACGCAGCCTTCCCCCTTCAAAGGGCTACCCTGAAGAGAGGCTGTTTCCTAAAACCGCCTAGTAATGGCACTTATAATTTAATATATATGCATGCATACATACATACATACATACATATATATATATATATATATATATATATATATATATACACATACATACATACATACATATATACATATACATATATATATATATATATAGGATGACTCTTATGAAGGGTGAATTATGGACCACACATTTGGATAAAGTGGAGGGAAGGGGGTGAAGTTAGGCGGGGGAAGATGATGTCAGTAGCCAAATGAGTGGTCTAAAATGCTCCCTCTCCCTCTCCCTCTCCCTCTCCCTCTCACCCTCTTATAAGATTCATTCTATATATATATATATATAAGTTATGTTTATAAATACATGTTTAAAACTAGTGAAGGGGTATCAAATGTAATGTATGGAAGTCCATTCAAATTCTTGCAAACGTAAGGTCTGAAAACAACTTATGTTTAGAAGAAACCCAAGGAAATCATCACGACCTATTAAGTCCACGATACCCTGATTCTGCAAAAATCATGACATGACAGTAAATCGTTATCTGAATCCATGGGTCATTGTTGTGGAACAAAACATTGAAAAATATCGGGAAATATGAACAGCAGTGAGGCTTTTCATAGTTAACACGCATTACCTAAGTTCTTGTCTTTTGCATCGAAGAACAGCTTCTGAGAAACAAAGGATATGAAGGTGCAGCAGCAGATGTCTGGGCCTGTGGAGTAGTCTTGTTCGAACTACTTGCTGGTCGTCTACCATTCAATGACCATAACCTGTTGGATTTGTACAAGAAGGTATATCTTTAATGATCCCAAGCTTCTAATAGTCATGATCAAAAAAAAAAAGCTTCTAATAACAAAATTTTCTGCATCTGACAACGTATCCAATTCACAGATATTGACAGCAAATTATAGATTTCCAGAATGGTTCACAAAAAGCCAGAGGAGGTTGATTTCCAAAATATTTGATCCAAATCCGAACACGGTAGAACATCTGAGTCCATAAGAATTTCCATAGAAGTAATGTAAAGCCTAATCGACGTAATTTTTTGTATGCAGCGAATCTCAATAATCGAGATTATTGAGGATGAGTGGTTTCAGACAGATTATGAGCCTGCAGTGGTCACTGAATTCGACAAAAAGGCCACCTCAGATGACATTTGTGCAGCATTTAATTCCGTTGAGGTAATAGTTAAAGCCAAGAAGGATTAGTAATACAGAATTACTAAAACAACTAAAACCTGGGCTTTTGTACAGGACAATGTAGCGGATGGAACCAAATCTCAAACCCCAGGCTTCATTAACGCGTTCCAACTTATAGCAATGTCACATGACCTTGACCTGTCAGGCTTATTTGAAGAAAAGGCAAGCTCGCTACACGGAAGCGATAAATATGTTTCATTCTTTTCTTCTCCTTGGGGGATATAATATCTATTATGTGATAAGTAATTTACTGCCTAAATATGACTTTTCACATTATTGCTAAAATAGTGGTCTACCGGGTAAAGGGTGATGGAATTGCAAAACATGGGGCAGGTATGAGGATGTTTTGTACTTGCATCGCCAGGTACGAAAAACAATTAATGCCCTGCCGGCTGGCAAGTAACGAGGCGAACCAAGTATAGGAGACCTGTTTTGGGTACAAGTACCCGGGAGGCACCCTTACCACACCCCATTGCCAAGCCTAATATCAATAATGTCTTCGACTCCTTGCTCTTAAATGCGTGATTCTGACTATTCTTCTGATACAGGACGAAGATAAGCACAGGATAATGCTTGGGTCCAAGCATACAATCAATGAAACCATAGAGAGAATAGAAGCTGCAGCAAGGGATGCAAGCCTTTCCATTGAAAGGATGAACTCCTCCAAGGTAGAACATGCTACTTTTCTCTTTGTTTCAACCGAACAGAGCAAAATTATCTTCTCCCTGACCATCGTTTTCGAAACATCAGATTAAAATTCAACCAAAGTCAAGAACGAAGTGCAGATCCTGCTGTAACCTAATGGCAGAGGTAAACACTTTGACTCTAATACCCTCTAAATACAAGAACATACGGAGACTCAAGTTTCATGTAACTCCTCATAGGTCATTGAGGTGGCTCCTACTGATTGTGTTGTGGAAATATCTAAATCTGATGGAAAGCTAGAACTATATCAAGAGGTATTGTACTAACCTTCAAGAACTCCGAGCAATGAATCCAAGCATGCTTTTGCCACTACTAACATGTGGTACAGTTTTGCAAAAGCTTGTCCAGCTTGCTCACGAAAGAACCAAGCAAGCATATTCCGATGCAGAGATCCAAGGATGATAGCTTCATTAGCACAAACATCAGAAGTAATGCAAGGTAAAGTAACTTCACGTTGATAAAAGCACAGATAAAATCAATAGAAGCTCAAAAGTCACTTATTATCATGCAGCTCGGAAGAGGAAGAGAGTGGCCATAAGTTTTGCGGATACAGCTCATCATAGCAAGTCCATCTTAGAGAACCTGATTGTTATGCTTGGAGAATCTCATACTCATGGATGGACATGCTAATGTTCCTCAAGAACATGTGAAATGCGAGAAAAGCCCTATATCTGTTGCGACTTTAGTAAGAAAAATGAGCCAGATGCAGGTCATAGAAAGGCAGAGACAATGTTAACAGAAACACTGTAAGTCTCCATAAAGCTTGGGCACAATATAGCAACTCCCATCTACATTGTTATGGATTCGTGGTCTCCGCGCATCTATTTATGCTGTCCCGCTTAGCTACTACGTATTCAATCAGAGAAAAAAAATTTGGAAACGAAATGTAAAGGACCAACCCCCACCCCCCAAGTAATAAGAAGGAACGTAAGTACACAAAAGAAAATTCAAAATCTTATGATATGACAGCAAAAGCAAAGCAGTCCAGAGCGCCCACCAGCAAAAGAACCCCCAGCAGGACGGATGAAATTCTCCAATAAACCTGGTACAAAAATCAATGAAAACTGCCTTCCTGCAATGTTCAAAAACTTTCAGTCAAACTTCTTTTTTTTTTTTTTTTTTTGGGCGGGGGGGAGGGAGGGGAGGATAGTTACTTTCAGTCAAACTTTCTTTTCCTTTCTTCACTGGATGGCATCATCCAATTTAGAGAAACTCAGTTTCTGTACAATAAATCGCCAAGCCAGCACAAGCCCGTCATTTATCAAATATTTACAGAGCAAGACACCACTCCTCCAGCAGTAGAATTCACAAGGCTATTGCATATGCCGATTAGACATCACGGAATAAAATCATTTGATGTATAATGGTTGCATATATTACACAACAGGTTGTGGTGATCGCGTTGGTTTTTGAAGGGAACATAAGTTGCTTTTGAGCATTATACTTGCCGAAAATTGAATTAAATAGCCATTAATCATTAATTTTTATATTCCTTCAATAGTTTTTAACATACAATACCTCTATAAAATGTTCTGTTATATAATTATACATCCATTATGAGGCCATCACAGAGGTGTCATAACAGCCAATCAGGTAACGGCTACCACAAAGTCCATTGCATAGCAGCCTAGAATTCATGGTAGACATCACTTCTAAACGACAGGAAGCGACAAGAGCAACATAAGAAATTAAATGCAACGTAATGACGAAGCACAGAAAGGGGGAAAGGAAAATAATGACCACACAAAACCACAACAGTCATAAATGCATGGCCCACACATATGAAGCACAAAATTTAAACAATCAGTTTGATTAACAGCAAACAGTACTGTGTACCTAACGTGTCATAGACATTTCAACATAACGGAACACAACTACAATTTATTTGCTAATACCGACATGCATTTTACAATTTAAGCATTCCGAGTACCTCTGTGAGAACTCGCCATAATAATGTGTAAAATCACTGAGTGGAGCAGCAACGGGAGGAGCAACTTAAAATATCAGTGTCATGTCTCATCAGACAATCATTCCTTGCATCTCCTTGAATTTCATCACCAATGCAGCAGCCACAAGTTTCTAAGCAGAGACAATAGACAATTCTTCATTCATAAAGACACTGGCCCTTGAAGTACTAATTTGCAAACAAATTAGAACTCATCCACACTCTCCCTCATCTTCACTGAAAAACAACAGACAGCATTGGAATTTACTCTACATCTTGCTAATGTAAAGATGGAGCAACAACGTGTAACCGTGGATTATCCTCATCATCTTTATAACTGGATTCTTTAGACTTCTTTCTTCCGATGCCACAACACAGGAGAAAGTTAGAGTGAATAATGTCTGAAAGAATCACAAGATCTGAAAAGTAAGCACATATCCGCAAACAGGATTGATAAAACTGGCCAAGAATATACCCACTGACCAATAGTTCCAGAGTTATTACAGATCATCTTTCAACAATTTATTAGTTCTGCTAAACTGTACTAGATCTAGGCAAAAGTGTGTCAAGCATGGTGATGGCCCTCCCACATGTCAAGATAGAAGAGAAGAGTACTGATCTCAGTAATAGTGACCAGAAACTACACCTGGTGAAGGTTGCAAGAAATGCCAGACTAGTGAATTTTCCTTTTTTAAGTATAGAGACAGTTCTGAAAAACTGAAAATAAAATGCACTTCTTTACGTATCACATTCTTTTGGTAACCCGCTTTACATGTCAAATGATACATTATGAGAGAGATTCCTAATCAGGCGACCAAGGGCAACAGCAAATTTTTCTTCTTTCAATCTTCTAGATTTTGTGGATAGCTTTTCTCATAGAGATGGGATTTTTCCTCTTACGGTTTCACTTCAGAATTCTTGGATGCTTTCTTCAGAATCTCACTTATTTTAGTTCAGCGCAATAAAGTCGTACAATTTCTCTGGTAGCTGATAGAAAAGAACTATGATTACAGAGTACATAGATGTACAGAAGCACAATGAAGGTAAGTAAAATCTAAGGATACACCACCGAGACCTTCTCAGGAGAATGTAAATGTTACAATTTACACAGGAACAAAACCCAACAGCCAGATAATGCTACAAGCGACAAACCAACTCCTCGATTAGAGAAGGAAGTTATCAATCATATGAAATATCACATCAGCTCCATCAGAATTCAACCAATAGCTCTTCACCTGTAAGTACCAAAGATGAGAAGACATTGATGAGGAGGCACTTTGGTGGAAAATCAGAAAGTACTACAAAAGCATATACAAATTAAATTATTAGAATGCGGTCCACATGCTAAGCTATAATCTTGGAGGATTTGGATAATGTTCATTAAGAAGATAAAAACAGATTATGACATGCAATGCTTCTCAAATATCTTTGTATACTTCGAATTCAGATACATTTCTTTTATTGGGACAGGTGAATATTGAAACTTTTGACACAATTAAAACAACATTGTAAGTCAACAAACATGTATGAACTTAGGAGCTCATCGTGCAAAGGCATGACGAAGATTGGCAGTTCTTGCTCCAATAACCAAGCAGATATTAACTGCATTTGGTCAGTTTCTAGACTGAACCTTTTACAAATGTCAAAGCGGCACTCAGAGGGCTAGAGATCAAAGCCAGTAGTGAAATGGACAAGACCACGCCCTCTAGACTGTAACTCAGGTAATGCAAACTAGGCCCTCAACTTCAGTCCTGGTGGCCTCTTGTCTAAAGTCAGGCCTGGGCTTACGGGCAGGGCTAATTTGATGACTAAATACAAGGCGCATCAAAGTATCCATCGTCCCCCAACATTGCAAATAGCAGCAAAATGAGCAGGCAATGGTGGAAGACAAGCCAGCAATAAGATTGCGGACTAGTTGATAACTTGATACAAGCAAGCACCTCAGAGAGTAATGTCTTATCTAACCGAGAGAGGGACAGCAAAGGAAAGAATTAAAAAGAGGAACAATAAGGAGGAAGAAGTAAAAGAGTAGCCAACAGATAAGATTTGTACAAAATGAATAGGAAATCAAGAAGGCTAGAAAGAGGAAATGAGAGAAGAGAAAACAGAGAATCAACACTTCTAGTTCCTTGTTACTCATATGAAATACCAATACACGTATTTCAGGAAATCATATAGAAGCACTGTAGCCTCTTTGATACGCTTTTGGAACATCAATTAGAAATGCAATCACCTAACTAATTGCACTCTAACTCCATCCCAGCAACTATAACTAACTAAACTAACTCTATCGTTGCAATTCTGTCACTAATGAATATGCACAACTATGATAGGAGGCAGCATAGTGGTGGGAACGCCTTCTTGTAATGTGAAAATTTGAGTTTTGATAACGTGGATGGGGTCCAAATAGATTCTATGCCCACTTGGTTTTGGTAAAATTAACTAAAAGGTTTTGGCCAATTGAGGGCGGGTGCGCTCGTGGGAGGTGGAATGGAAGCGGTCAATGATGCGAGCAGTAATATCGATCTTCAGATGTAAGAGACTAATATTTCTATGCACGCATGAGCTGGATCAGTGGGCTACTAGACTATGAGGATTACAGGGCACCACGAGAGGACAGATTAGCAGATATTGACTAACAATGGCACTGTGCATATTTTCTAGATCTTGAAAAAGCTAGAAGATTAGAAGGCTCAATTTCACCAACAAATGCGATGCATGTATATGTTCTTGATGGTAAATTTTTCCTTTGCCAGCATAGGTTATGGAAACTGTCTGACTTCTCAGCATTTTGTTCGAGCACATCAAACTCCTTGGATCTTCAAAGGTAGCAAATGGCAACGAGGACAATGTGTTCAGTCCAGGAGCTAAAATTCAAACTCTTCTTTTATATCAGAAACTATCCATTAAAACTCTCATACAACAATGACATGGCACACAGGAAGAATACAGTCAAGTCATCTTTCACAATAACTTGCCTGAATAGTGTTATGTGCAACATATCGCTGCCTGCTTTTGTCAAAGCTGACATCAACTCGTTCCCAAGGTACTTGTGTAAGACCTCTAATCATCTCTTCTACAAGAAAAAACAGAGTTCCATTAAAAGAGGGATATATAAATGTTGGAGAAAAGGAAGAAAACATGTATTTTGAAACAAAAACGTCATATACAAATAAGATAGACAATTTTAAGAATACAGGTTGCTTTAATTCAGGGTTCATTTACCAGGTACTAAAGCACAGGATCCCATTAGAACTCCGAAGTTAAGCGTGCTTGGACGAGAGTAGTACTAGAATGGGTGGCCTCCTGGGAAATCCTCGTGTTGCCAACCCTCTAAGGTTGGAGGTCCTCGGAAACAGCCTCTCGGCAGGGTTACACCCTGAAGGGTAAGGCTGCATACATCCACCCCTCCCAGATCTTGCTTATGCGGGAGCCCTTGAGGCACTGAGTCTGTTGTTGTTGTTGTTGTTTTGTTTGTTAGGTTGTTTTAATTCATCGCCGCCGAAGTGGAAACCAGAAAAGAGTGAATCCATTTGTTTAGCTACTTAAGTGCCATTACTTAGGGTTACTAAGCCAAGTAAAATCATTGGCAATCATATGTATGATTAACGCAAATTACACAGAACATTGACCACAAATTTATAAACTAATGATCAGATTAGTGGGTTGTCAGCTCAAAATACATTTGTTCCATAGAACTATGCAATTATGCATATGAAGCAAAATCAGTACTAAACCATTTGAAAGTCAAACCCACTCCAATCACCTCACAGGAAAAATGAAAAAAAAAAAAAAGGAAAACAAAGCCCAGATCACAAGACATCCACAAAGATAAGTTTTCTTTCTCATCAACCCTATCAATCTCCACAACATGAGAACAAAACCAAGGAACAAGATGCAACTGCTGATCTCTTCTCAATCCCATCTGATAAGCCCTAAGGCTTGATTGGTAGTTGGATCCCATAGCCAATCTCTCTAGGGTACTTCAGCATTACATGTGGTGATGACTTCTCACTTCTTTTTTGGTAAGTTGGTGATGTCTTCTCACTTATGAAGACTGGTAATTATTAACTAGGAAGCATGAACACAGATGCCTACCGATACGCTTACACATGATTTTTTTTTCAAAAAAGTATGATGCGCGCCACCTTGGAACACATTACTTCAAAATTATGTATTCTATATATATATATATATATATAGATGTAATTAAAAAAAAATGATTTCACATCAAATTAGCAATCAATCATAGTCATTATTTATACAGTGGAATCACGTGTTTAGAAAGTATGGTACCATCAAAAACGGATGTCGGACTGTATCGGTACATGTCTCAATGTGATGTCCAATAGTCTTCTTTTTTTTTAAATCAGCCCACCTAAAAGTTGGGCCTATTCCTTATATTAGAAGCCCTTAAATAAACGCCCAATATAATGTCCAATACTTTTTTAAAGTCAACCTACCAAAACCGTGTCGGAAATTTAAAATTAAAAAAGAAAAAACCAGATACTTTTTTCACGTATAGGACACGTATTGAAACGTGTCGGGAGCATGTCGAGGTCATATACGTAATGCACACCAATACTCTAGCAAAAAAAGAGTGTCGGTGCTTCATAGATTATTAAAGCAGGAAATGAGACTAGTATTTCTTTGGTGCCCCAAAGCTCCTAACCAATGGCAGGGACCTATACTAGTATCACAATATTTTTGTAAGTGGATTTTGAAGGTAATTGCTGGCAGACTCCAATAGATATTCCCCAGTATGAGCAGAGCTAACCAGGGTACTTTTGTCAAGAAGAGATCGAGTCCCTACAATATATAGCTTTGCTAGGGAAACGGAAGAAAGAAAACCTCTCCTAGGTGCTGGACGAATAAAGGCCTAAGGTCTATGACCAAAAGAAGTGGATATTTTTCAGAGTTACTCGGGCTTTTGGGTTCCCAAAAACAACTCCCTTCACTGTGTTATGATATATCTTTCTAGAGACGAGGATCCTATCTCCCCTTCCATTATTTTTGCAGCAACGAATTGCTTCTCAAGAAAGATGTGAGGTATGGCGAGGACAAGACACCTGAATGTTGCAATTCAAAGTTAAGGGAAGTAGGACTCAGACCTTTTCAGAAGGTCATCCTTTGTGCAATGGCTCAAATCCAAGTAATAGCACAACCCTACAAGAGAGAATTAATATGGAGGTTTCAGAAATAAACCTCGCTCAACCCATCAAGGCAGGCTGTGTTTTTGGTAAAACGTTGTTCCAGTCTTTCCGGCATGACTCTCACGTAGCCAATCCAACTTAGTGGCACAAGGCTTGGCAAACAATGGCCCAGTCATGAACAGAAAACTTTAGTAGATAAAACAAGAAGAAAAAAAGTCAGCACATGGTTCTGTTTGAGTACTGGTACCACAAAGTTGTTTAATATTTTTGGTATGCTGAGTTCTTATAGTGTTTTTGAGGCTCTTCTATTATTTAACATATTTTCATGAACACCCTGGTCATCACATTGTCAGTCACAAGTCAATTAGCAAGGCGCTCAATGACCCTAAAAAGTTCGTTTATGGAAACAAAAAAATTGCCCACAACCACCATGAACATGTCAAAGAAGCATGAATGATGGAAGAAGATTCTAGAAATAAGCAAATTTTTGCATTGGTGGACATAAACAATGTTTCTATCTACTGAACAATGTCGCCTTTTCTCCCCTGGTATGTCTCTTTTATCTAGCTGAACACGAAACACCAGCTACTGGCATGATGTTGAGGGTACCCCCAAAAAAAACATATCAAATAATATGGTACCTCAAAAACACTAAAAAGAACTCAAGGATACTCCCAAAAAATTATGTTTAACTTCAAGGAAAGAATTTTTCTTAAACACAATCAGGATACTCCCAAAAAAAATATGTTTAACTTCAAGGAATACAACAACAATAACAATAACAAACCCGGTGCCTAAAAGGCTCCCGCCAAATGCAGAGGGTAAAATGTACACAATCTTACCCCTACTAGGTGCAACCTTGAAGGAAGACTATATCCGAGGGCCTCCAACCCTAAAGCAATAACTTCAAGGATTGGATTTTTTTAAAACACAATAGAATTAAGTGTAGCGTTCATTTTGGAATGAGCACATTTCCTATCCATTCACTTTCTTTCCTTTTAATAAATTCAATGAAAAATGTTCTTTTTCTCCTTTCTTCCCAGCCCTCCTGTCAAAGATTCCCTTTTCACATCTACTTGACTTGCTCAATGATGATAAACCGCCATATCAATAGAGGAACAGAATAAAGGATGTCGAGCCAAGAGCACTTATTCAAAAATGATGGATATAAGAATCCACAACAGATCATGTCCTTCAACTTGCACGTGATTTGGTCAGCCAAGTGAGATCTTAAATATTATTTCAAAAAAGCCCACCTTCCAGCACGTCAACATCATCGACACAAAATAAGCAACAAGGCATTTCAATTCATAATGAAACAGAGAATAGCGAAATATCAAGAAAATAACCTTCAAAGTCGAATTTCTGGCCTTGAATGTATGAAGATTTCTCATGAAAAACGCATCCCAAAGCTTCACGCTCAGTGTGAACGATGTGCGGGTATTTATCATCTTTAACAAGAAGGTTGGCCTAGAGGAATTACAAACATTACTAGGTGGATGTGATTCCTCCAAACAAGTGTACTACTAAAAGATGAGAGCAACATAAGCATAACAGGATAACAAGAGCAGAACCTTTGGTAATTCATCTCGGCGGCGAATTGACGATGTACTCCAGCCAACGACATCTTGACATCAGTCAAGAAAAAGATGAAATTAACTCAGGTAAGATATTGCTATCAATGATGTATAAATAAGAAAGTCAAATTGAAGTAGAGGAAGCATACGGTCATAGTTCACATTTGCATATGCAACACGGCGCTTGAAAGCCCTCAAAGCCGAGCTGCAAACAGCACCAAAGTATTACACCGGAGAATTTGGGGCTAAAGAAGAATGAAAGGATTTCTGTCTTAGAGTATCTTTCTATTGAATACTGACATGAACTTTAAGTCATTTGAGTCTGTAACCATCCGCAGAAGAAGGGGACATCTTCCATCCTCTTCATCAGTTAGGAAAAGATGTTTCCCAGACCTTCCAGCGATCAAGTGTGCAGTTTGTGATGCTCGTTGCTCCAGGAAAGACAGACCACAAAGGAGAGGCAGCTACGAAGGGCAAGAATAGAGTGACACAAAACAGTAACAGGGATAATACAAATCAATAATTGTCATGGATAAAATTAGTTCAAGGAAAAAGACAAATACAACAAAGCCATGATACAGTTTACTTTTAACTAATATACTATCCTCATAAAGATTGAAAAAGTCGCCTTTGGGGGTTCATAGAAAGTAATACAAGAAATGGTGAAAGGCACCACCCAATGTAGAACAGGGTATACATCTAAGGTTAATTTTTAAATTCTAAAATTGCATCAATTATAAGTAAAATAATATTTATAGCCCAAGCTACTTGAAAACAAGGAAATATTCAAAGCACTTTTTTTTCTTGAAAAAGAAGTATTATCAAGAAAGAAAGAATTTTCATCTTTTCAGGGATAAGATGTTCCTAGAATTGAAAGAAACAAAAATATAAAAACCAAAAGCTAACAAAATAAGCCTTCCAGCCTATCAGAAATTTCGCCATGGCTATGCCAGAAAAGCTCCAAACTCTTTATCTAGAAAGATCCTAGAAAAAGAACTTTTTCCCATTAGAAATTCACTGGCATGCTCCAAAAATCTTGTTTTTTCTATTAATTGAATATACCAAAAACTACAATCTTATCAGTAAAAATTAACATTTTGACATCTTTCCTCTTTCCTACTCTAAGGAATTAACATTTTGACATCTTTCCTCTTTCCTACTCCAAGGAATTGGATCAAAAAGACCCTCCATAGATCTTGAAGATACCCACATCTATCGTAAAACCAAAAGTAACCTACACCACAAATCCCAACCCATTTGATAAAGCTAAACTAACTGATGATATGCCTCCCCATTTTGGGGTCACATTTCACAATTAGTATTTTGCAAACAATCTTAAGTATTGAGCTTGTAGAGGGAAACAAAGCATGAAAAGGCCCTAATTCTAAAGAGTACCTTGGCTTTCCGAACAAAAAAGCATATGGGGAAAATAGTTTAAGCAGTGAAAGGCTCATTCATTCAATACCAAACTCTATCCAACAATGAAGACAAATGTCTTCAGTCAGAATGTAGCTTAACTATATAAAATTCATCTCATTCTCTTATATTGAGATTCGTTAAAAGGTGTAGCTCCAAGAGGGCATCATCCCATTTATTTGTAAAGAGAATAATTAGAGTATCACAAATAGTGAATAATCCATGTAGAAAAGAAAAAGTTATCAGCAAAAGAGACATCCCAAGCTTTGGTACCTTTAAAATCAAATAGGTCACCTGATTCTAGACATGTGGAAGAAAAAAAGGGTAAAGTAGCAATATGAACTTCATAGAAAGGAACACAATCTATTGTATCCATCAACCCTGCATTCCACGCATTCTTGCAGAGAATATACTCGGTCTTAATCACCATGTGCCAAAGGGAATTAGGGGAATCATCATAACCATTATCCAAAAGAGAAAAGTTCTCAGACACCACATTACCAATATCCACTCCCCACAACTGCATGACCTATAGATGTTGTCCATTGAATCAAATGATCTTATAGCCCTCATCCACGCCCTCACCAACTAATATCTCATAATATGCTTGATATGTTTCCTACAAGTAGGAGAATCCCAAACAAAGACATGTAATATATATGGGAATACTAGAAAGGAAGACCGGATAAGGGTTAGACATAAAAGAAGAAAGCATATTTCCAACCATCCAACCTTTTGGAAATTTTTCCTACCATGGGCTCTCGGAGCCTAGAATGCATAGATTTTTGCCTAAGGGAACAGCCAGATAAGTAAGGGCAAACTTATGCACCACACAATGAGCTAAAGAGGAGCATGCACTGATGGTCAACTCATGTACATTAACCTCAACATGCTTGAGTTAGCCAGGTCGATTACAAGAACAAGAAAAATGTTCAAATGACTAAATAACTGCTAATAATGCTTTAAAACCTTTAATGTCATCTTCTTTGAAGATAGCGTCATAAGCAAATTGAAAATGAGGCACGCACACTATCCCTATCCACTCCAATTCCATGAAACAAGCCATGCTCTTGACCTTGAGATCACACCCAACTTAGAACATCAACCCATGCTATGTCTGTTATATTACTAGCCCTTAATATTCCAAGCATATTGGACAAATAGGGAAGCCAATAGTCATCCTGAAACATATGCCATAAAATGAACTCTATACAGAATGCTACTTTTATTATTTTTTCTGGTTACTTGCCTAGATCTATGGTCATGGGCAATGCACGAGGTAATCACTCCGTTGATCTATCATGACATAGTCACAACACACCCCAATTTCTTTTTTTATTTTATGCTCCCAAGTGTTGTTGAATATTAAATATGTCATTTAATCAATTAGGGTTTCACCTTCATCATCCTATTTTAAGCCTTCAAAAAGCTTCAGTTAGTCAGAGCATCCTCCAGTTGATGTCTAATTGGCATGCTTTACCCTAGACAAAATGAAGGTTTTCTTCTAAAAGTGACAGCTCGATTCCACAAGCATTTAGCTACAAGTTTCATCTGGTCTCATAACCTTTTCCTCCATTTATTAAACTAGGCCAGAATCGTAACATAAATTTGCACCCCTAACTTCAAATCAGTCAAAAAATTAAGTACCACATGAGGTGTAGAAAGAGAAGATGAATCTCATTAAGTCCAACATCAACTTTAATATCAGAGTTTCATGCTATCTCCATATTTTGTAAGGTTCTACGAAATGCAGCCAGGTGAATCAATCCAAATGATTATCAAGATTCATGTCCTGTAGACTCACGTAACATAGGAAGATACCACTGGCAAGTTATCAAAATGTTAATCAAGTAGCCAATAGTGAAGGTCGAAAACAACTCTCCCCTAGATTGCAGGGTGAGTGCATGGCATGTTATCAACATTCTGATTGACTTACATCTCCAAAATATTGAGCCCCACCTGTCTGTGTCCCCGTGAACCAAGATGGGGAGTTGCAACCGTGATGAAGTTCATGGGCTCCAATCCAGCAACTCTACTGTTGCAATTTTCCTCGAGGCTTTCCTTGTTTTCACTCACGCAGCTCCCATCTGCATCCAAATGATCTGATTCCCGCAGGTATTGATAGAGCCTCCCAACAGCATATCTTGCAACAAGGCCACCTAGTGAGTGAGCAATGAAGGATATCTTCTTCAGTCCTGGCTTGTGCCTGACAATAGTCGACACCTGCAGCAATCATCCTCAAGCCTCTCACTATAGGAACAACAGCATAGACAGCAGTATCACTATATTTCTCTTGAAGGAACCATAAACCATTTATTTAGAAGTCACGAGGATTGAATTGCCATTACCCAAGTACCTCGTCAGCCAACCTTTCACCCATCAAATCAACACCATCAAAAGTCAGTTTATCGTAGTTGCGTTCACTGCCTGCACAAGAAACCAATAAGGTAACTGGTACATTTAGTTGAAATCATGGGTCTAGCACAAAAGCTAGTTTTCACCTTGAGCCTCAAATGCCTTTTAAGTAGAACAAAGTTCATTCATCCATGGAAACATTTTCGTAGACAGAATATTTGTCCCACTAAATATAGATAATGAGGCAAGGGACCACAATTTATTTCATAGTTGGAACCACGAGATGAAATGAAGGTAGTTATGAACTTACAATGCACAATAACTTTGTCAGGGAGCTTCTTCACAAACTGATCAGCCGCAAATTTCCAGTCTGAGGCACTAATGACAAATAAACAAAGTATCCACAAGTTGATAAGATTGTGTGCAAATAGAGTTGGTTTATGAGGTGTATGCACGCTAAAACTTCCATACATAAGCTTTAAAGATATGTTGTGTGATAACTAGGTGATGCCGCATATGCAGACATGTAATGAAGGCATTTGCCGCGCGCAAAACAATACAAGAAGAAGCTAAACCCTCTAGTTCTAAGCTAGATGAAAATTCAACTATTAGAGTATGGAGAAAAGATGATTCAAGTACAAATCATCAATTGAGCTCAAAATTGTTGAATTAAGCAGTTTCAATGTTCTTCGATGGACAATTAGTGAAATATAATGAAAATTCAAAAATCAGTTTAACACCAAAGTTAGTTGGTGACTATTGGGTTTGGCGCCAAAACTATCAACTCCGATTTTTCTATTTCCCTTGCTGTTTGTCTTAATCCTGATATTTTTCCGTCTTTTTACCCTCTCCCCTCTATATAACGAGTAGGCAAACCTAGTAATGAGATTATCATTGATGATTAACAAAATTTACACCTCTTTAATTCTCTTCGTCGTCCCTACTTCTCCCTCTCCCTTATAATTCCTCTATTCTCTGCTTCAGTTCTTCTCTTCTCCCTCATTTTTCTCCATTCATGAAATTCAAATGCAGAAACTGCAAGGTTCATTAGTCTTGGCTTGTGACACAAATTAAATTAACCAAATCCAAAAGAAGGACCGGATTAACATATTGTGAATAAAAATATAAGTAGTTCAACATAATATAAAAATTGAGTAACAATGGACTAGGCCCCAGTTGGAAAGTTAGACCTCGAGATAAATTAAGGACAAAATGAGTAGGTTGCTACTGTATAAAACCGGACATTAAAATACTAGAATTAAAACAAAGATGGTGGTATAGGGAGAACGAGTCGAGAAAGAAGACTGGATTAGCAGCAGAGCCTTGGTTCATTCTTTGGTTATTTAACGTAACAGGAAAAATCTACAGAAGCTCCTACAGGATTGAGATAGACAAGGAGTTCGAGGATTCCTCCCAAATTGCATTGATTTGTCCTAATTATTTTTTATCATATGGGATCATCCATACTTTAGCAATCCAAAAAAAAAAAAAAATTTCACGAGGGTTGTATCACTTCTCTCCTCTTTCACCGCTTCTATCTCTTCTCTTTCCATCTTCACCGCCTCCCTCTCCTCTCTCCTCCTTAGGGGTATAAAGGAGCCAAGCATTCCTTGTTCAAACTCGAGCTCGAAAAGCCTTATTGAGCACGAGTTCAAGCCATGCTACTATTGAGCTTTCAAATCTTTGTTTGAGCTCGGTTCAATAAGCTTTTAGTGTGTTTGATACTCGAATCAGCTCGGCTCAACTCTTTAGCCTAATCGAGCCGATTCGAGCTTGTTATCGAGCTGAACCAAGCCAAACTGAACTCGTTATCAAATTGAATCAAGCTCATAATCAAGCCAAGCTTGCTACCGAGTTGAGTTGTTCAAGCTATATCGAGTCATTATCAAACTATTTTTGAGTTAATACCAACTTTTGACGAGCTCTTATTGAGCCCTCATCGAACTGTCCGTGAACATTAACAATCAAAGCACCCCCTTATTCAAATTCGACTCTATAAGAATATAGAGCTTGCTCAAACTCGCCTGATAAGCTATTGGGCCCCTATAATGAACACGAACAAGCTTTAATTGATATTAAGTACGAGTAGTTCATCGAATGTTCAGTTTCTTTACAATTTACACCGCTCCTCTACATATATAAGTATTTATTATGTTTATTTATCTCTTCTTATTCTTGCTATTATTTTTGAGACCTATATTAATTTAGACATCGAAAGGTTTCCCCCGCGAGCTAAACCCGCGGCTCCCTCTAATCTTTTGTTCATCTTGCAGGTCACCTTGGTCCTAAGAGAGTGAACTCGACTCTCTTTATCAAAAAATCTAAAAACATGTACTAAAACACATACCTTCCAATAATTCCATTAACCATCACCACTAAATGCTCAGGCGACACCTTCCCCTCCATCGCTGCAGCATCCATCACATCCTTCCCGCCAGGAACTGACTCAATTTCCACCTTGCGCTCAGGCACCGATCGAGCACCAAAGCAACTAATTCCAACTTTCTGAATCAAATTCATCATCCCAACCCAATCACCAAGCCTTGATTGAACTGGAAGTTGAAAATGCGCCCTCCGCCTGCAACGACAGGGATAGCAATGTAAACCTAAATGATATGAATAAATATCATTGCAGAAAACAACAACAACAACAACAAAAAACCTAGTGCCTCAAGGGCTCCCGCCTAAGCAGGGAAATTTCATTGCAGAAAACGTTCCATAGTAATTCCTAACTAGCCGTTGAATATGTACGAGAGAGATTGAGGAAGAAATCAGATTTCACTCTCTTAACCACTTTTATTAATGCACAATAGGATGGAGTATTGTACTTTCAATTGTTGCCCATGTTCATTAGGTTATGATTAAGAGAGGACGAGACTCTTATTTACAAAGGAAAAAGGGGTATATTCTATCAAAACGCCGAGGGTCATATGTCCTTTCATTAATAGATATGTCTTTTCATCAATATACAAGTTTATTATTAATAGATATGTCTCTTCACTAAATATGTTTCTTTACTAAGAAATGTACCCTCTTATTAAAAGACATGTTCATTCATTCAAAAGACATACCTTCTTATTAAAGGACATGTTCTTTCACACAAAACGTATGTCTTTCCTTAAAAGACACAGGGCCAAGTCATGACATTTTCGGGTCCCAAGCGAATGTTTTAAATGGGGCCCTTTACATATGATAAAAAAAAAAATTTAAATAACATTATAGTAATACAACAAATTATAAAAATTTTAGAGATAAAACTTATTAATAATTGAGATTCTAAAAACATACCTAAAATTTGGGGGCTCCTTGAAATTTGAGACCTCAAGCGGTTGCATGGGGTTACTTCCGGCCCTGAAGAGACATAACATTTCATTAAGAGTCATACCTCTTTACAGACCAATTGGATTAAAAATTTATTAAAACCACTTAATTATCAAATACAATTGGAAAAAGAACATATCGAGCACAAGGGGAAGTGAAAAATAAACAAAACCACACAAAATTTACATGGGAACATTCTCTGAACTAGAGGGGAAAACTACAGGGTCCAAACGGGTACCTCGTCCACTGTGAAATTTAAAGAATTATAATCTTTAATCATAACCCTCAAATCTCGTATTAAAATCATCATCATCAATGTGACTATTGCACGGTAAGCTACCAACAGTCCCACAATGCAGCTTTGAATGGTAAGCCACCAACCTTGGCACAATGCAGCTTTGAACGGTAAGCCACCAACCTTGGCACAATGTAGCTTTATACAGTAAGCCAACATCCCTCACGTGACACAGTTTGGATAAAGAAAGATACAAAAACTCTCTCAATCAAAGCACCCAAGCATGACTCCCTTCGAGCTCGGGTGAACCTCACTCAACGTCAAAACCCAAAACCTCACAAACAAAACTCTTAAATCATTTTCTCACACGGTCTCTCCCTACCCGAGTGCCCAAGGGCATTCCTTTACAACACCCACACACTCACTATATTTTTCCTCTCCTCTACATTCCTCACACTCTACTCTTCCCAACCAAACCCAACATCTTATTTATAAAAAACTAGCACAAATGCAAGGTTCAAACTCAAAACACTTTGGATACTAGTCAACCTACCCTTTTTTTCTTTCTTTTTCATCCTTCCATTATGATATAATTTCTTATTCATTTTGCCTTTTTCTTTTTTCTTCATTTTAAATTATGCACATTAATTTTGAAGTAATAAAAGGCAAAATTGACTTACCATTACCAATATCATAATTTTTAAGGCAATTTTGTAGCTTTTACTATTTAAAAGTTGTATTATTACTCTATTAGTAACAATTTTTGTTCCGATAATAACAACACCCAATAAAAAAAAGTAACTAACAAATACAACATAAATATCTGATAAAATAACCATTAGAATACGATGATTCTTACAAGGGAGATGGAATCGGGAAAGAGAAGCTTGTAGAAATGGAAATTGGGGGTTTCGGTGGTGGAATTGCGCTGTAGATCATGAGAGAAAGAAGATGTTGATATTCATCGGGAATCAATTCGGGAGAGAGAGTGGAGTAGATGTCGGCAATGGAGAAAGAGAACTCTTGAAGTTATGGGTGTGTGAGGTGAGTGGCAAATGATTGAGAGAACGGAATGATTATCGATTCACTGTATCGTTTAACTTATCAATATTGTAATTGTTTATGAAATTAGTGAAATTTAGACTTTCATTTATTTTAAGAAAATACTTTTTTTTCAAAAAATATTTTCTTT
Organism: Simmondsia chinensis; assembly: GCA_018398585.1. Classification (NCBI taxonomy): domain Eukaryota; kingdom Viridiplantae; phylum Streptophyta; class Magnoliopsida; order Caryophyllales; family Simmondsiaceae; genus Simmondsia; species Simmondsia chinensis. The sequence continues at coordinate 22,108,855 of JAGTTD010000017.1, read as the reverse complement.
TAGAAAAAGTTTTTCATGAAAAATATAATTTTCATTGAGCTTTTTTATTGTTTGTTTCAACATAATAATATAAGCTCATATTGCGATGTTCCTTGTTTGCTCTAGAGAAATTATCTTTTATCAATTATTTTATATCTAGCCAAAAAAATAATATAAGTAACAATATAATATATTTAAAATTATCTAGACTTTGTGTGAAATTACTACTAAGTTATCCTAAGGTTTATCTCAATATATACAATAAGGTACCCGAAATTTATTATTTTATCATTCAGGTGCCATATATTAAAATTTGATGAATTTTTATAAAAAATCTGACTAAACATAAAAGTGCTAATATAATACAAAATTATGATAATATTTACAAGTCATGTCAATATTTTCAACAAATGAATATTTTCAACAAATTACGATAAAAAATTTATCGTATGCTGATGTAAACTACCTAAATATGGTCGAAATCATTTTAGTTTGATCCATATTAGACCGATATATACTATCTAAATTCTTTGGATCAATCGAAATGATGACTTTCCCTTTTAAAAGGGAAGTCATTCTCCCCTATTTGAGGAAAAACCATTTCCAACAGAAAATATTTTCGATCAAAAAATGCATTCAAACAACAAAAAAGGGGAAAATCAATTCTTATAATGTGTTTTATCTCCTAAACAAACGGAAATTTAATAACTGTTATCGTTCGTTTAAAATCGGCTAACCAAAATTTTGGTTGTCAGTTGTTGAATTCGGAAAATCGGTTATCTAACTAATTAAAAATGGAATTCAAGTTCTTTTTCATCCGTCTAATTTTATGTGCTCTAAAAACAGAAAATAGATAGAATAGCTAATATCAAAAATATTAATTGGTGCTTGAGAATAAGTATGGCAAGGAAAGCCTTTTATATGGATTTAACAAAGGAAAAAAAAGAAAAATAATATAGGGTTTGAAATGTAAAACTAAGCTACAACTTGTGATGGATAATTTAATACTTTATAAATATATAATTGGTTTATTCTGTCCATTGATTTAGTTAAATTCATGAATCCTAATCGCCCAAATTAACAAGAATTTTTACTGACTCATCCCTAATTCTAAGGCACCAAAAGAACTAAATTCCTACTAAAAGTTGTGTTTTTTAAGAAATTAATTCATGCATTAACTTTCTAGAAAATATGTCTAGTTTCCTAAATGGAATATAGAACTTTGTGAAAATTTAATTTATATGTTTTGTTTTAGACTCGTCCCAAATCAAGTCTCATTTTTAACGCTCCATTTTTATCGCTTAATTTATATTGTATAATCGTTTTAATAGTTGATGTTATTTATATTATTTTAATTATTTTAAGATAAAATAATAAAATTATAGATATAGAGAACTATTTGAAATTTAGGAAGGATGTGTCATGGTCGAAGCCATGCATGCGAGATTTAGGGCAAGATCGCGTGAAAGAGCCGGAGCTCGGGGAAGGGGAAGGTGAGATTGAGAGAGAGAGAGAGAGAAGGGAGAGAGAGAGAAGAGTAAAGTTGAATTGTATTTTTTGAGATCTGAATCTACAGTTGGGGCTTTGGGTCAATATACCCAATTACATGAACTAATTGTGTACAGCCAATTAACAACCCATTAACAACTAATCAATACAAGAAATATGTGTACTAATGTTTTTATACTACTTATCCTACTTATTACAATCATGACAGGATAGTATTGAGATAATAGATTAAATTTATGAAAATTAGGATTCATAATTCGAGAAATAACTTAGTATAAATAACTAGATAGAAGAATTACTCAAAATTTAATATGTAAAGTTTTGACATAACTTAAAATGTATTCTAAATAAAATTATTACTTTATTAATTAAAAATAATAAATAAATAACAAACTATATAATATGTTTTATTAATTAAAAATAATAAATAAATAACAAACTAAAAAAATAAAAATGTATATATATGAAGCCGTAGGGGTAGTCTTATAATATATAGGACAAAATATTTAAAAAATATTAAACTATATGTTAGAGTGTAAAACTATTCTTGGACATTCACCCATCCTCTTAAGCTTTTGGAAAGGTTGGTTCATTAGCATGGTATTAAAGCAGTACTGAACAAGAGGTGACAAGTTCAAATCTCAACAGCACCCACTTTCAATATTAAAAAAAAAACAATTCAAGCACAGAGTATGAGGTGGGCCTGTGCACTATCTACGCTTCAAACACAATTGGCATTTGCGTGAAGGGACATGTTCGAGTATAAAACTATTTCCACATCTTCATCCATTAGCTTAAACTTTCGAGACAAATGGCTCATTGATATGGTATCAGAGCCTTGATGACCAAGAGGTAACGAGTTCGAATCTCAACAGCCCCCACTTTAATATAAAACAATTTAAGCAGGAGGTATGAAATAGGCATGTGCACTATCCACGTTTCAAGCTCAATTGGCATTCATGTGAGGAGGCATGTTAGAGTATAAAACTATTCATAGACCTTCATCCATCAGCTTAAGCTTTTGGGAAAGTTGGTTCTTTGATACTATATCTTTAAAAAAAATTTGGTATTTAACTCTTCAGTGGTAAAAAAAGAGCATTAAACACCCATATAAGAATTAATTTAGAATTGAATGCTTATGTAGAAATTGATTTGGAATTTACAATAGAAGGACAATAAATTTAGCACTCTAGATATATATATACATAAATTTTGGTTATTTATGTAAAATATTCTTATACTTCGTCCAAAGTGTCAATTTAATTATTTTACTTTTAATTGTATCAACTTAGTTATTGTGCAAGTTAATAACATATCTTTTAATCGTTTAATCATATTAGATATACGACGCAGTGCAAACCCAACTTTTAACCTAGTTAAAATTACTCCTGACCCGACTATTAAAAATTTTTCACCTCCTTGACGTTAATTTTGTAGTGGGATCAAATTAATTATACTATTTTTTTTTTTTGGTGATAAATGACTAAATTAATTTAACCTAATTTTTCCTCCTAGTCCTATTTAAAAATTAATTGAGCCTAATTAATTTTGTCCTTATATAAAATTAATATCGATGAAGTAAAAAAAATTTTAACAGCTTAGTCACAAGTGAATTTCATTAGGCTAAAGGGTGGTATGCATTGGGTCGTGCATATAATTTGATCAAACAATTAAAAAACTATATTATTAATTTGTATGATATTTAAGTTGATACAATTAAAAGCAAAATGACTAAATTGATACATTTGATGAAGTATATTATGTAAATAACAATAATTTAAATGTACATAAATTATAGCTAGTTTTTTTTTTTAAAATAGATTATATATATGTATCTAAAATGTTAAATTTATTCCCTTTTAATTCCAAATTAGTTTTTATACTAATTTTAACATGGATGTTCAATACTTTTCTTTTACCATTTAAGAGTTAAATAATACAAAATATCTTTGTGATAGCATCCAATACTTTTTAAATATTTTTTCTATTATTTAAGTTAAAAAGGAAAATCGGACAAAAAATTTAAATTCTTTCAGATATAAACAAAGTACAATTGGAACACAGATAATTCAAAGTAATGCCAACTCGATATTAAATAAACAATTTTTTTTTTTAAATATAAATTCTGGTGCACCACATGGAATGGCATTAATAAGACTATCAATTTAAATAGGTTAAATTTAGGAAGTTATTATTATTAAAGTAAAAATTATTATTATCAAAGCAATTATATGACTTACAAATATTAAAAGTCATAAATTATCTTAAAAATTATAATTATACTGATAAAGATATCATTCACTACTCTTATTTGTACTTTTCAGCATAAAATTAAAGACGTTATAATAGGTAAAAACTATCTATTTTCCCTTTGTTTAAAACTATGATATTGAATTTGTCATTTTACTACAACATTAATACTCTGAAGTTAAGCATTGGGCAAGAGTAGTACCAGGATGGGTGACCTCCTGGGAAGTCCTCACCCTCAGGTTGTGAGAGCACTTAGAAACAGCCTCTCTTCAGGTATAATATCTTGAAAGGGGAAGGCTGCGTATAGGGATGACAATGGGGCGGGTAAAACCCGTTACCCGGGGGGTACCCGCCCCATTTGGGGCGGGTACAAGTATAAGTGGGGCGGGTAGTGGGTATGATACAGGAAAATTAAGATTCAACACCCAAACAAACACCAGTAACCAGAATTTAAGAGATAGAGAAGAGATGAAGAATGAGAGAAAGATAGAAGGAAAAAAAGTGACTATTTCATTGGATAAAAACCCTAATTACAACTCAACCCAGTTTATATATGCTTCATAATAGAAATTGAAATTAACAAATAAAAGAAATGCAGAAATGGAACGAAGGAATCAGAGAATCGTAACAGAAAAACAAAGAGCAGCTGCGCCTGGTCACGTGCCGCTCACGAGCGATAACTATCCCCCTGCTCACGTGCTGCTCACGAGCGATAACTACCCCTCTTTGAGCTCCAACGGTCCAGAGCCTTCCCGCCAAAATTGTATTCTAAATTTATGAATTTTCCACCCGAAAATTAAGCTGTAACAGGGTACGGGTTCGGTGTACCCGCCCCGTACCCGTCACGGGTATGGGGCGGGTACGGGTATAGTTTTGTACCCGCCCCGCCCCGCTCCATACCCGCCTCGCTCCACCTCATACCCGACATACCCGCTTTATTGTACATAATTAACCTTCAAATTAAAAAAAATACATGTTTAAATTCAATAACTCAAATTGTTTATCAATGTTATAAAAAAATATAATTTGATTTTTAAAAGTAGTATTAAATAACTAATATGACCCGGTATAGATAATCGTTTTCTATGCACATTAGAGAGGATACGGGGCGGGTAATGCATTCCCGTTGGATACTCGCGGGTAATGGGGCGGGTACGGGTATAAGTTTGTACCCGCCGGGGCGGGTACGAGTATCCACTTCATACCCGTGGCGGGTAATGGAGCGGGTACGGATATAGGATTTGGGTGGCGGGTACGGGTATAGAGGAGACACCCCCCGCACCCGCCCCACCCCATTGCCTTCCCTAGCTGCGTATATTCACCCCCAGACCCTGCTTAGGTGAGAGCCCTCAGGACACTGGATATGTTGTTATTGTTGTTGATTTTACTATAGCATTAATAAAAAAAACAGTTGTACTTTTACTCTATTGACAAAAAATAATGTTATCATACTAGATAGTGAACTTTTTATTAATACGATAAAAATTTAAACACCTATTTATTAATACGATAAAAACTTAAAAATATTTTTATTAATTTAAAAAATTTAAAATTTATTTTATTATTTTCAAAAATATAAAACTACTAAAAAGGTAAATAACCTAATAATTTTACGTCACGATAACGTTAGCTAATTTAGGATATCTCGCTTTCTCATTGAAAACGGTGAAATTTCAAAAAAAAAAAAAAAAAAAAAAAAAACCCTGATTTAAAAATAACGAGACCCTGCTCCTACACCTCGAAGCGCGTGCCCTAGCAACAAAAACAAACAAATCCCCGCTACAACCACCGTAAACCCCACGCGCCAAACCAACGCGTGGGACAAAGCTAGCAGTGATACAATCACACGCTGCGGCTCCTCCAGTAAACCAGGAGATGCCACGTGTAACACCACCTGGCATCATCTGGGCATCTTTTCTGAATGTTCTCCTCCGAAGAACGAAACAACCACCGCGACATCAAGCCATGGCCTTCAATCATCATCATCATCATCCTTCTCTCTCTACTCGGCGGCGTCATCTTCAGCTCTGACGAACTGTTGATGTGATTAATTGGATAAGAATCGGAGTTTCGTCGGTGATATTGGTGATTTCAATTGAGGTGTTTAGTTGGAAATTAGGGTTTTTTCGGGATTCTTTATTGGAATGATTCGGTTGTTTTGGATTGAGCCGGTTGTGATTCGTCTGAATAGGTAATCTAATCTATGAACTTTTTGGTTTTTTTTATTTGAATTCTTATGATTCTGCGCTTGTTTTTGATGTAGTGGAGTTGTAATTGATTATCAAACATGAATCGGAATTGTAATTATGAAGAGTAGTTAGATTTTAACGTGTAGTTGTGGTCGTTGATTTCAATTCTTATGATTATGCGCTCGTTTTTGAGGTAAATGAGTTGGAATTGATTATCAAAAAGAAACAATAGTTGTAATTGTGAAGAGTTTTGTAGATTTTTGCACTGTAGTTTGGTTCAAACGTTGATAATTTTGAATTTTTTGGTTACGGCAGGGGTTGGGTATTGATACGGGAAGAGTGACTAGATTACGCTCATCAAAGTTAAACTAGAATTCAGAGAGGGAGAGAGAATTAATCTTTCATCATTTTTTTTGTTTTCAAACACTATCATTCACTTCATACTTTCCATACAACTCTGATTGATGCTTATATAATTGAAGTGAAGGGACTTCTAGCTAAATTCTAACTACGTAATAAAAGGGAAAATTACTTAGATTATCACTCAAAATAAATCGACCTACTAGAATACTATTTAACACATGTCTAACACGTTATTAGTTTATTTTTCCTATAATAGGTATTGTCGAGAGCTGCTGAGTTTTGAGAGATGCTCGGGTCTAATAAGGACGACATAGTATTGGTGAAAATCCATCGTTGTTGCATTTTAATGCTTTGATTAACAACGAACACCTCCCGGTTGGTTATATGATGGATAATCCATCCCCAAATCCAGCTTCTGCACTTGTTAATGATGAAAGCTCTCGTGTTAAGTTTCTGTGTAGTTTCTCTGGTAGCATATTGCCCCGTCCGCAGGATGGGAAACTTAGGTATGTAGGGGGAGAGACACGAATTGTGAGCGTCCCACGTAATATCACATATGAGGAATTGATGGCTAGGATGAGGGAGCTCTATGAAGGAGCTTCGATTTTGAAGTATCAGCAACCTGATGAGGATCTTGATGCCCTTGTATCGGTTGTAAATGATGATGATGTGACGAACATGATGGAGGAGTATGACAAGTTGGGTTCAGGAGATGGGTTCACAAGGTTGAGGATTTTCCTGTTTTCCCATCCTGATCAAGATGTATCGCCACATTATGTTGATGGGGATGAAACTGAGAGGAGGTATGTGGATGCTTTGAATAGCCTGAATGAATTGCCAGATTACAGGAGACAGCAGCAAAGTGATTCTCCGGTAATGACCCCGGCCGATGAAATTCATATTGCTGATCAGTTCTTCAATTCAATTAATCTTGATGGAAGTCAACATAATCAGAGGAACTATGAGATTCCAATGTCACAATATAACTTACGTCACCTTGCAGTTCCTGCTATTGGCTCACCACAGCATTCATCACCTGTTGCTCCAAGATATAATGATGAACTTCCATGGAGTCCTGCATACTACTCCCCAAGATTTGCTGGGCGCCATGATACTCGCACAGTTCCAGACTTCCCATCTTCACCTTCTTCTGCTCGATATCTTTTACCATTTCAAGATGTTTCAGATAAATGCATGGATAGAATGCCTGAAGAATGCATGCATCAGCATGTAAATCATCAACCCATATTTGATCAGCAACAGCAGTTTGCTGAGAATATGTTATGGGTACCAACTGGGGGAATGCCTGCTGAGAAGGGTGGATTTCCTGGGAATATACTTCATGCAGCCAATGTCTTTGACGGATCGAGTGTCTGTGAACAGTGCAGGATCCCATTTCAAAGAAACCAATCCACTACAGATTTTCAGCGGAAGCTTGAGGAGCAGTCGCACTTGGATCAGGTCAATGTGGCAAATGGCCACCTCCAGGTTGGGGGTCCTTGTGTTGACTGTGGCCAAGACAGGGAAGCTCTCATTCCGAACTCAGACCCTAAATTGCAGTATGTTGTCTATGATAAGGAGCAGAGTGGTCCTCGATCGGTTTATGGTGAAACACAATGTCCTGATAGATCATGGGTGTTACAGCATCAGTTGAATCCGCGAAGGGAGGAGCTGAGAGATCACATCTCTGGAGCTGGAAGGATTAGTGATCGTTATGTTCTGGATAGTAATGGCATGAATATTCCTCTTGCACAGGGCAATTTGTCGAATGGCCAGCTTATGCCATCTAGTTTTGTCTGCCATGGAGATCCTCGGCATGTTCAAACGGGAACAGAACTGGGAAATGAGGTAGTTCACAGCCAAACTGTGTCTGGCGGGCCTCAAATTCATGTACCTCTGGAGGAAAGAGTCGTCCACCCAGCCTATTCGCCTTCTGCTTATGGAACAGATATACCCCATCAAATGTTATATGGCCATCCGTCTGCACATGCTTTATGGAGAAATGTTCCAACCCATGTGCATATACCTCCTACATATGACACATCTAGCTTCCAGCAAAGAAATGGTACGGCTAGTCCAATGTTGCCTAGGGGTACAGTCGAGGGCAGTCCAAGAGTCTGTGCCGGAGGTGATCAAAATCCTTGGGTTGATTCATCACATAAACAGTGTGGCTTTGATGGATCAATGATACAGGAAAATGCTTATGCCCATGCTCCAAAGTTGAATTCTGGTCCCCATTTTCAGGAAAACCGGCAGATATATGCTCAAGATCATGGTCCAATTGCAATCAATTTGCTAGATGCTACATCTCTTATGGATCCTATGAAGTCCTCAGATAGAACTTCTAATGCAATTGATGATAATTTGGGTTCTGCAGGTAGGAGGGTTTACAATCCAGGACCTAGAAATTGCAATGGCAGTGCTGGAGTGACAAGCTTGGATGAGAGAATTGTTCATGGGAAAGGAAATGAATCAGTTCAATTTAGACCGCTTGAAGGTGTTAATGTGAAGAATATTCATTTGCCAGAGCAAAATGATAATGGCTGTACAAATTCAGTTGTGGCAATGGGTCATCCCGTCAATTCTAATATGATGCCTTGTGATGCGAGGATGGATTGTGCTCAAATGGTTGAAAACACTTTTCATGGTCCTGCAGAAAACACAGACTTGAGTTTCTTGCCAGATTTAATAGCTTCTGCCAAGAAAGCGAAACTGGAAAATGCTGAAGTGGTGAAGGCCAGAGTTCGGGAAGATGGGAAATCTGATATGTTGCATAATTCCCCAGCGAAAGATGCTAATCCTGATGAAACTGAATCTGTGGTCAGAACTAGTTATATTTTCCATCTAGCGTGCTACAAGTTACATTGTTTTGTTGTTTACTTGATTGACTGGCTTACTTGTAATAGGATGGCCATGAAAATTCTGCCTGTGGATCAGATAATGCAAATTTTGCCTCCAAGATCGAGCCCACAAAAGCTGAAGAAGAAGCTATTGCCCGAGGACTACAAGTGCTTATTCTTTCATTAATCTTCTCTGTTCTGTTATTTGTCCCATTTCCCATTTATCTATGAAGGGAAGATAAATGGTAATTATCTTTTCTAGCTTCTGTAATTGTTTCTCACTGCCTGTAGTTTATTATCACTGTTTCAGACGATAAAAAATGATGATCTGGAGGAGGTACGGGAGCTTGGTTCTGGTACGTATGGTGCTGTTTATCATGGAAAATGGAAGGGTTCTGATGTCGCAATAAAAAGAATCAAGGCTAGCTGCTTTGCTGGTCGACCCTCTGAGAGAGAACGCTTGGTACTTTCTTTGTTTCTTATACCAACTTTATTTTAACAATGGTATTGTCTGCTTGCACAGTGGTAGTCCTAAATGGCTTCCCTGGTTTTCCCTTCAATCTGCTCATAAGATTTATGGACCAAATCTGCCACTATCACTGTCCCACGTTTTATGCTGGAATTAATCCTGTCAAAAAGGTGCTTGGGTGAGGCAAAATTGAGGATTCCTTTTAGCTCGATTACCTTTTAATTTGCTGTGCAATAATAAGGCAGAAGAATCATATGCATTCTCTAATCAAATATGACTCAGAACAACAACAACAACAACAAAAAACCTAGTGCCTCAAAGGGCTCCCGCATAAGCAGGGTCTTGGGGGGTTGATGTACGCAGCCTTCCCCCTTCCGGGAGCTACCCTCAAGGGAGGCATCAGAGATGTACGATCAACTTTTCAGTTTATAAACTACCTCCACGAGAATCTTATATGCGGAGAGAAAATATCAACCTCTTTTGTGATGAATAAAATCTAGGAAGCACGGATACGAGATACGATATGACACCGATACGGCGACACGTAATTTTTCAAAAAACTAGGATACGACACTTTGGGGACACGTTACCTAAAAATTATGTATTTTCTTAGATATATATATATATATATATATATATATATATATATATATATATATATATATATATATATATCATGTAATTGATGAAAAAATATGAGTTATAGACCCTTTAAAAAAAAAATTATAATAGCTTAAGAAAAAGATAAAGCTTAACTAAGATAGAGCAAATTCAAGCATATACAATTAACAAAAAAAATTAACAAAGGTTCAAGCCATGCTATCTCGCTCTCTCCCCTCTGACTTAAAAGAGAAAGAGACTTCCTTCTCTTTTTTTCATCATTCTCTCTTTTTCAAATTGTACAAAAATATTGATTTTTTTTTTTAATCAAAATAGCTATAAAACATTTGAAAATATTATTTTATTGTTTTAATTTAAATATAATCATATTAAAGTCTATGTAATATAATTTAACTATTTACTATTTGTGCTATTGTATTATATACATATAATAATATATTATACTATTATATTTTTAAAGTCAAAACATAAAAAATGTGTAGGGACGTATTGGAAGCATGGTGGAAATTCAAAATTCAAAAAAATGAAACGGATACCCTTTTTTCACGTATTGGACATATGTCGGAAACGTACGGAAATTCAAAATTAAAAAAAAAAGTATCGGATACTTTTTTCACGTTTCGGACACGTATCGGAAGAGTGTCCGTGCCGGATACGTGTCCGACACTGATACTCTGGCCAAAAAAGAGTATCAGTGCTTTCTAGAATAAACTAAATTGATTTATTTAGATTTTACACATTGATTGCGTGTGGTTTCTCAATCTTTATAGGCTTGGAAAAGTTCAGGGCTTGTTTGGTATTGTTTTTTGTTTTCAGTTGTTCTAAACTAGGTTGTGGAAACGAATTTTTTAGTGTAATTTCTTGTTTCCAGTTTTTTAAAGGTTTCTCACGAGAGGCTCATTTCCAAAACCTGATTTTGGTGTTTGGAAAAACCAAAAATTGAAAACAAAAGGTTGTAACAAGCTCTGAAGTTTTGAGGAGGGGCTTGGCTGAAGTTGATGAATAATATGCATAAGTTGTTGCTGGTCTTACTGCAGAAAATGGGGATGGGTTTCTCATACTGGTTGAGGCCAATATTGTTTTTTCAAAAGGTGGCGAGTGAGACAAGAGTATGCGGGGGAGTATCTCTAAGATTTGGACTTCAGGCTGGGAGTGACTTTTGAAATGCCTGGAAGAAATAGTTGTTGGTCTAGAGATGACTTTTCAAGGTTATATTTGGCGAGTTGTTCATTGTACGCATTAATTTTGGTTTTGTTAAACAGGATGATGAGTTGGAATTGCTGCAAAGAAGAGTGTCATGAACTGAGATTTGGCCTTTTGAGTTGCTATATTCTCTTTACCTGTGATATTTAACGTTTGGGATTAGGCATTTGGAAGTTCTGATCTGAAATGTCTGGCCCCCCATTTTGTGGAGCGGATGCGAAGGCGCTTCCCAGAGAGATGGGCGTATTCCTTAGGACGGCCTAGAGTCCGCATGGGGAGGATCATGACTGATGAAGCGAGCTTACTGAGGCAAAAATATATGTAGTGAAATGGCTGAATTGCCTACAGAATTCTATAATTTGCCAAGAATTTCTATAGTTTGGGTTAAGTGTCTTGTTGATCCAAATTATGCAATGTATAAACCCCTACAAGCTGCGGTCTATGGTCACCGTTCTGGTGTCGTGGAAGGACATTATATATCATGTCGTAGCTATCCCATATGTCATGAATAGGCCAAGTCTATTTTGTGACAGTCATTAACTCACATAATGGCCTTTATTTGATTGCATGAATCCTAAACAATAATAAAATAGGACAACAAAAGCAGAACTTTTCCCTGAGCATGCAGACTTTTTCAGGAGAAAAGATTCCCCGACCCGTACGCATCTTGATATAAGGATGCCAATGATCATTGTCATGTTTGGTGCTGTAATATGTAATTGTAGTCCTCAGGGCAGTTTTTATGTCTTTGGGCTTTCCAAACGGAAGGCTTTTGCCTTGTTTGGATACATTGTGATAGTGGAAGAGAATTATATATGTCATAGGGAAAGCGGCAAGTGATTGCAGAAGAGATAATATGAATGACTTTAGTACGCTTCAGTGTTCCAGTATTGTGATGTATCTGATAGGGACAATATATCTAGTTGGTGGTTGAATCCCCACTCTGCATAGCTTGGCACCATTTGGTTTGTGTGCATATCCTTTTCATGACCTTCCTCTTTGAAGTGTGCATGGCTTTTGTTCATTTGTGGTGAGCTGCTTCCTCTTAAAGGAGAAATTTATTTCTCAACAAAGGAACAGGTGGAGATGCTGGTAAACAATTTCCTGTTTTATCTTGGCTTTTGTATATTTGCTCCTTGATCCTCGCTTTTAGGCAGGTTGATTGTGGTCTCGTTTTTACGAGTTGCCGTTTTGTATTGTGACCGTATCGCTAATTATTGGGAAAAAAAAATTGTTGGTAACCAACAACAACTACAAGCTAATGCCTCGAAGAGGCTCCCGCCATGGAAGGCTTTGGGGAGGGGAAGATGTCCGTAACCTTATTCCGAGAAGGTGCTACCTTGTAGAGAAGTTGTTTCCGAAGGGCCCCCCAACCCTTAAAAGGAACAATATTTAGGTGGAGACATTGGTAAACAAAAAGATAAAATTGATTGACAAGTATTACAGTTTCTGTAGTCTATTTAAGGAAGAACTGGCCGACTCTTATCTAATTGCTGTAAAAGAAACACTTCGTCCTGAAGCTCATGTTTGCTTCTAACCTCACCTTAACTATGAAGTACTATATTTTGGATCATTCATGGGGCTTGTTGTTTGGTTATTTTGACTTCTTCCCCCCACCCCCACACCACCACCATCGTTAAGGCACATTTATACTCCTTTATCAAGTAATCCACTTGATCGACATGAAAAATTGCTGCAATTTTTCTTTCAGATGAATTAATTCTTTTTCTTTTTCTTTGTATGACCGTTTTAGATTGCAGACTTCTGGAAGGAGGCTCTCATATTGAGCTCATTGCATCATCCAAATGTTGTTTCCTTTTATGGTATTGTTCGTGATGGTCCTGATGGATCTTTAGCAACGGTCACCGAGTTTATGGTTAATGGATCACTGAAACAGTATCTGCAGAAGAAGGATAGGTAACATTTGAGCTGCTGATTTTAAGGTTATAGTTCTGGGAATTTTCTGTTGGTTAATGTTGCCATATTCTATGCTGTTTTCTCTCTCTTTATCTCTCTCACTCATATGGGGATGAGTAGAAGAATCATCTCTGGACGTTGAAAATTTTATCTTGTAATTCCTTTTGGGCAGAACTATTGATCGCCGCAAGAGACTCATTATAGCCATGGACGCTGCATTCGGAATGGAGTATTTGCATGGAAAAAATATCGTTCATTTTGATTTGAAATGTGAAAATCTCTTAGTCAACATGCGGGATCCACATCGACCAGTGTGTAAGGTATACTTTCGTGATATCTTGAAATGTTTCTGATGTGCCCTTGGGTTTTAGTTCTGAAAGCTGTATCCGGTGTCCTTATGTATCTCCTCTCATTTTCTTTCTTCCTTGTTACCGTGATTCTCAATTGTTTCTTCTTAATTTGCAGACAGATCTTGATTCTGAATTTATTTTCAGATGCTGTGGTTTTCCCTTGAGTTTTACTTTTGAAATCTATAGTTAAGATCCCTTTGTCTTCTTCTACTTTGTTGTTTCTTTGTTTTTTCTTGCCAGTTGTAAAACTTTAAGTGTGTTTGTGAAAAATACTATCAGCTGAAAGTGACTGAAACTAGTATGTCGCAGCATCCTGGAAATTTGTTAATTTCCATACCTCTCGTGAGTTTTTTCATGTCAAAATATTCTTTCAGTTTCTTCTTCAGTTGATTGTGACATATGGACTCTTGTACTTTTTTTCTTACTTCGGTAATGCCTGTGGGAGGGGGATTACCGGGTTTGACACTGCGTTTCTGGATTGGCCAACTGCCACCCCAACCCATTAGGACAAATGGGGGACTGGCTGGAAGTTAGAATTATGCTGTAAAGCTTTGGAATCATTTGCTCTTCCCAATATTTTATGTTTTTTTTCCAGATTGGTGATCTGGGCTTGTCAAAGGTAAAGCAGCATACTTTGGTGTCAGGCGGTGTCCGTGGAACTTTACCCTGGATGGCCCCTGAGCTTCTCAGTGGAAAGAGTACCATGGTCACGGAAAAGGTGGAGTTAGGATTGTCTTTTAACTGTGTCTTAAAGTGCTTATAGAGTATTCTATAATTTCTTATCTTTTGAATTTACCTTTTCTTTCATTTATGTTGTGATAGGTTGATGTTTACTCATTTGGGATTGTAATGTGGGAGTTGCTTACTGGAGAAGAACCTTATAAGGATGTGCGCTGTGCATCTATAATAGGTAAATCTCTTCTACAGTATGTATATATATATATATATCTCAAATGATTATTATAATTAATAAAATAAAACAGGAAATAATTGTTAGTAAGACAACGATTATTTCCCTCTTTTATCTTTGAACCTATGCATGGCATGAATAGGTGAGAAACAGACTTACTATTCATAGGTGCTTCAATTGCATAAAATGCGAACGATCTAAGCAGAAACCCGATGCCGTGTTTCGAAAGATTCACATTTCAAGAGATTTGATTCAAACAACTATTGATCCTTTGGAGAAGAAAAAATTATCTTTTGTCAGCTAATTCATTTTTCTAACCTTATCGGATGACTTGTTAGCTAATTATATTTATTAAAAAGGAGACTCTTATATGTTGGACTTAACATTTTAATCTTACTTATTAGAGTACTACTCAATTCAAAAATCTTTTGGGTTTTTTCTTAATATTAACTAACTTTGTTTCTATATTTCAGTGGTACAACTGATGAATTCTGATATAATTTTTTATGTATATTTTTTTTTTTCTATAAGTAGAATTACAATCCTATGGTAGGCGAAAACGCTGGGGTAGACTGGAGACTTGGCAAAAAGCAAAAAGACAAAAGCCAAATAAAAAAAGGAAGGGGGCAAACCCCACCATAAATTTTCTATATACATGTAATATATTTTACATAACCACTCCCTCTACGCTCCCAACTTTAGAGACTTCTAAGACTACTCTGTCATCTACTAATGCTTCTGTTCTCGCTCTTGCTTTTGCTTTCGCTTCGTGCAACTATGCTACTAGCTTCGAAGGTTGAGCATGATGACAAATAAATGAGCAGGGTCAGTGTAATCTGATAACCTTTTGGCTAATTGGTGCCAGTTGAAGGAAATGATTGACTAGGAATTGGCTTTTGGAATTGTCGTGGTGATCCATGGTCCATTGGATCCTTCTGTGGCCACAATTGTGTTCACATTCTTCTAATGAATTTGGTTGGAGGACTGAAATTCTTTCACCTTTTGAAAGTATGGCTAACCACAACCATGGAATTAAATTGTGATTCAGAGTTGCAACATGTTCTCCAGTGTCATGGAAGCAGATGGCATTGCCTTTATATAACATGTCTCGACACTTAGGTCACATGCTTTATGCTGCGGACAAGCCTCTCAGGTTGGGGGTCCTCGGAAACAGCCTCTCTTCAATGTAGCCCCCTGAAGGGGGAAAGCTACGTACATCTACCCCCCCAGACCCTGTTTTTGGGGGAGCCCTTGCAGGCACTGGGTTTGTTGTTGTTGTTGTTGTAACATGTCTCGACACTTGTAACGTAACTGTTACCTCAAGATCCACTACATAATAGCCGTTATGTAATGGCCTTAATTTTGTTTCCAAGAGCATTGCCTGTTGTCACGACCCACATCCAAACAAACATGTCTGTGATAACTCATACTAGAAATCTGCTGAACGCCACCAATTAAATAATTTTCCAAAGTTGTATTATTAAATAGATGTCCAGTCCCCGATCCAAGAGAATGCAGGGGCCCGAGACGGTTAGAAGTTGAGGAGAAGAGCTTAATGCTTTGTCTTAAGTTATCAATGAAACTATTGGTAGGTATATACCCGCATGGGATTGAATACTAGCCAAATTGAAGTGAGAAGCAAGCCCAGCAGTTCCTGCCTCAACCTGTCCTGAGACATCTACCACTCACTAGGCTGCTAGCATTGCTAACTGCTTTGCCTTGCCAAAGTGAGTAGTACTATTAAGCATGAGTGTCCAGTTGGGTTCTTTAATCTTCTAAAATCGAGATTGTGTTGGTCTATAGTTGTCAGCTAGAGAGTGGAAATCTTTGGTTTGGGCAGTTCTGTTTTTAAGATCTAACTTATTTGGCCTTTTGACACCACATTATTCTTGGGCGGATGTCAAAAGATATGAAGTAGCTCCCTCCAACGTACATACAATTTTCATTGAGTATGGCTTGCCTTAATCCATGGGAAAAATAGGCAGTACATCCTCTCCAATGAGAAACATTATACCTTGTCTGAGAATGGTTAACAACATGGTGAGCGAAACCCCGCAATTTGATTGTCCTGACTTGAATGTTCACGTTTGTTACATTTTCAATAAAAAAAGCAGATAGAGGCTCTCTCTGGTCCCCAGCAAAGATGGATTAAATGAGAAAAATAGGCTAGTGAAAAAGGGTGACGTCATTCTTACCCGTAGGACTTCATAGAAAAGATATTAGTTTGGCTATACTGGCAAGCTTGGAAAATCATGATGTTAAGTATCAGCTATACATGCTTAATTGATGGAAAAAGATGTGACTGATTGAAGTGGGGAAAATTGCAAAGTTGCTCTTGTAGATCTACAAAATGCATATACGTAACAACCGTTACATAATGGAAATTAGCCTCACCATGATGCTATTACTGTCTCATAGTTGCTGCTCACCTCGTTAGGAGACCATTTTGCAATTATACAAACGGCATTTATGATTGCAATTATAGGCCATAATTGTGACACTATTCATGTGCGATGTTTCAGCGGGTATTTAACATGAAGTGGTTTTTTTATGGTCACTTTAGGTAAAGAGCTTTGGTGGCTTTTCGGCATGCCCTTAGTTTAATTTGTAGAGAGATTGGAGTGCTTTACTTTGTTGGTTTATATTGTTGTATTTCTTTTCTTCACTGAGGACATCTTGTCCTTTACGTTTTGTACTTCTTTTCGTTCTTATTCCTATTTCTTTTGCTACAAATGTCTGAGGTGGTGAGAATACTGAATCTTAGTTCTCTCAGCTACTGGGCATAGATATGAAACTCAAAATTCTTGTATAATTTGAATATTTGGTCTTATGATCCTTTCCGTCCTTGCTTCTAGGCGGCATAGTGAACAACATGTTACGGCCGGAAATTCCAACATGGTGTGATCCAGAATGGAAATCTTTGATGGAAAGTTGTTGGGCATCGGACCCAGCTGCCAGGCCATCGTTCTCAGAAATTTCGCAGAAATTGAGGAGTATGGCTGCAGCAATGAACGTGAAGTAACAGCAATTTTTTTCCCCGAGTCTTTCACCTGTTCTGCAAATTAGCTATATCTGGTAGTTACCCAATGATATGTTGGGACTGCAAGTCTAGTGATGCAGCATTTTGATTTGCATTCTATACTACAAGCTGGTGCTCTTGACAATCGAAGACAACGTGGATTTATTTGTAAGTGCTCTTTCCTATCTTCCATATTTTGTTAGATGGTAAGGAGGTACGACAATTCCCTAATAAAGGATACTAACATCTGGGGTGCAAGGCTGAGCTTCGTACCTGAGACTTCATGCTTGGAGGGGATGGTAGTTTAATCATTACGTCAATTCTAACCCCTCTTTCCTAACTCGAATATATCTTAAAAGGCAATAGTAGACTAATTCATGAATAAAGAGACACAAGCTCCGTTTAGTTGGACATAGAACATTTTTTGTCCGGAAAATATTTCTTTAAAGTAGATTTTTTACTAACAATTATCTTTTGTGTAAGATTCTACTTTTTTTCAAATTTAGAAAATCAGTTTTATTAAATGAAAGGAAAGGAAAGGAAAGGAACATACCCAGTGTCTCAAGGGCTCCCGCCTACGCAAAGTCTGGGGGGGGCGGATGTACGCAGCCTTCTCCCTTCAGGTTGTTAACCTGAAGAGAGGCTGTTTCCCAGTGCCCCCAGCCGGAGGGTGAGGACTTCCCAGGAGGTCTGCCATCCTGGTACTCCTCTCGCCCAAGCACGCTTAACTTCGAAGTTTTATTATATAAATTTGCATATAAATCATACTTGATCCTGTTTGAAGTCGATTTTAGATTGGGGATGAAAGATCAAAGCAGAAAAGGTTTCCCCACTTGTGAAGGAGGACCCCATTCTTTTTCTTTGAAAAGAAGTCATCTTCTCCCCCCCATCAATACTCTCTCTCTGGGCTATTTTTACTAGCTTTTCATAAAAAAGAAATACTAAAATAGGATGGAAAACATTTTTCGTCAGGCCAAATGGAGTCATAAGGTTTGGGAAAAAAAGAAGAATAAGAAGGGTACTGTTGTGATTATCTATCAGAAAAGCTTATTAGAATAGTAGAAGGCTGGCGTTATCCCTTAACAGTTGGGCTTTTTCACAGTTGGGTCGCTACATCAGTGCCCTTTGTCTTTTTGGGTTATTTATGACGTAGGTTCTAGAATTTTGTCCAATGTATCAATTTAATTTTTGTATTTTTAATTATGTCAATTTAGTCTCTATATAATTTAAATAATGCTAATTTAATCCTAGAATTGATGTCAAGTTGGTGATGATTTTTAACGCTTGGATCACATATGGGTTTAAATTGGGTCAACGTTTATAGTGGATCACTTGGCATCTGACATGATGGGCCATTAAAATTTGACATGAACTTAAGTTTCACCATAGCACTAAATTGACACATTAGAATTGTATAGGGATTAAATTGACATAATTGAAGGTAAACTAAATTGATGCTATAGGTAAAGTACGTTTTATGTTTTCCATGAATAACCCCCACCCCCCCTCTTTTTTCTAATCATTTCTCTTTTTTTTCATAGATTTATGAAAGACGTTCTCTTTTTCATTTTCTATTACATACTGCCCCTCAAAGATACTGGTCTATCTTTCATTTACAACAGCAACAACCACCACCCAGTGCCTTATAAGGCCACGGTAGGGTCTTGAAGGTAAAACGTATGTAGCATTTACCTCTACAGGGTGCTACCCTAAAGGGAAGTTATTGCCAAAGTGCCCCCAATCGTAAAAAGAAAAGGAAAAAAGAAGGAACAATATAAAAAGAGTCAGATAAAGAAAAACCTAGGCATGCAAGCAACAATATAACATTAACAAACCGATATCCTCGTTTTTGCAGAATATCGGTATGAAATAATATCCTTGTTGTTTTTGCAGAATATCGTTGTTGATGGTGGTGGTATGGAAACATTCTCCAGCAGCGAGGAGTTGCACAAAACTGTATATATAAATTGATATGACCTGTCTCTCTTAAGCATTGTCCATATAAGAATGATGATGATGCGCCGTAAACTTTGTTCATAGAACTATAAACTCTGCACTTTTTACACTATCAATTTTGCAAAGTATTCTACGGAAAAATTGGTTTCTACAATGACACTTTGTTCAAGCTGCACTTTTGTTATATAGATGTTCGAAGAATTTATTGTTACTTGTTTATATTAGGGTGTAAATTCATCGTATCAATCTTGGGTTTGCAGAGCTTGAAATCAGTCGAAGACTGGATTAGGCCAGACATAACCCCAAGTGGCCCAAGCAACCGCTTGCGGTCTCTGAATTCTTGGAATTGTGATCTTTAAAGTGTCAATTGTGAATATTGCTAAGTTTGTGATAAGAATTTATGTAATTTGTTATACATAAAGGGCTCCAATAGAAAATTTTGCTTGGGGTCACCCTTTCCGAAGAGATTCTTGCCAACACCATGGATCTCCCTTCAGCTTGAAATTGTCAGGATTGGCCTTGAGCTGGATTGAGGGAAGAATGTCATTATTGTGGTTGATCGACTGAGTATGTTAAAAGATCGATGTTCCGTTCTGTGGTTTTTTCAAGCGGAGTCTTCATTAGAGACCTTTCCTTTGCGTTTGATAGCATGGTTTGAGCCACCGTGGGGTCAATCGGGTCAATAGCTGGATTTGCTGTCACAGATTCAGAATTGTAATCAAGGGTGGGCTTAAATTAAGAACCAACTCCGCTTCCTGCTTTACTCCATTTATTGGTCCATTTTATCCTTAAATTACAGAAAATTTTTCTGTCTTTTATTTTAAAAATATAAAATTTTTCTCATAAATAAAAGCACTCACAAAACCCCATTACTTTTAAAAATTTATCACTTAACCTCCATGCAACTTATTTTTGACCATTTTGCCTTTAATGTTTAATTTTATTTTTAGAAAATGGTTTTATATTATTAGATAAAAATTAAATATTTTATATTTTTATATAAGTTCAGAAAATAAAAAGTATTTTTTTAAAAAAAATATTACGAGATAAAATATAATTTTTTTTTTGTTGAGGGGCAAAATGGTCAAAAAAAAATTATTTGGGGGTAAAGTGAAAAATTTTTAAAAGTTAGGGGATTTAGTGAGTGGTTTTATTAGTGAGGGGGTTTTTTTGTAATTTTTCTTTTTTTTTTTAATTTAAAGTCAAAATTTGGCTTTTTATTATATAAATTATCCTCTCTTTCTAAGCACATATTAATGACATATACACTAAAAATTTTTGAGAGTTTAAAAGATTAATTGTGTATACACCCAAATGAAACCATAACATCTTAAACTATTTTTGTATTATTATATGCTAAGAAAACTCATAATCTTAAAATTCTCCAATTGAGGGTGGGCCTGAGCCCACATTTAGTCAGATATGGATTCACTGGTGTGGGTTTGTACTGGGTCAGTTGTATCTAATATGAGTAGAGTATTCTGTTGTATCTAATAGGGACAGACTATCTAATATGAGTCAGATGTGAACAACTTTATATTACAGACGGGAAGAGAGGGAGAGGCCGAAAGAAGAGTTGGATGGAGGCAATTCCAATAAAATCTTGCCTATCTCAATCTAAATGAGAAAATGGCTCTGGATGAATTTCAGTAGAGGATTAATACAGGTGTAATCGATATAGCGGTTTAGGGGCATCAAGCACTTCTAAGCTGCCTCTAGTGCCACAAGGCTGCTTGCATGCCTGTTTGTGTTATACACAGTTTTTTCGTATGTTGGATGCTTATAATCTCTATACTCTACATATGCTATATGCTTACATTGTGTCGTATGTAGGCTCTTTGCCCTAGATGCGTATTTGCTTTTTGCCTTTCGCTATTGCTTCTATGTTTTCATTCCATGCTTCCATGCTTTTCATGCCCTCAATGCTTTCTATACTCTTCATGCCTATCAAGTTGGGGGTCCTTGGAAACATTCTCTCGTTAGAGTACTACCTTGAAGGGATAAGGTTACATACATCCTACTCTTCCCAAACTCTGCTTTCGTGGGAGCCCTTGAGGCACTGGGCTTGTTGTTGTTGCTGCTGCTTAAATTGATACAATATCAATTATATGGAGATTAAATTGACACAAACAAAATTAAAACTGATAAATTGACTCAGTGAACACACTACATGGATCCTTGGTGTTAACAACCTAAACAGCAGTGCGAAAATGGAGAAAAATTTTGACGTTATTTGTTGGTAACCTTGGCATCCCATCGTTATATCTTTCATACCACTTGCGAACCATAATATTGTGACACTTTTTAGAAAGAAAGGTTGGATGAGGGGCATATTGTACATCTTTAAGCATTACAGTTTAGACTATTTTATTAAATATATATGTAAATTTTTGAACTAAAAAATTATTTTACAAAATTAACGAACTAAGATATTAATATACCAAACGTATTAATATGTAATTTACTATAACTTTTTTATTTATTTTAGAATATATTATAGGTAGGGTATTCAAAGAAAATTCATAACCAAAATGCTAAACTGAATTTTCAAACTATCGACCCGAAAATATGGCTAACCATACCGAATTTTAAGGTTGGTTAACCAAACAGAAAAAATTTGAGGTATTCCGTGACAGTAATGGTTAGTTATTTTGTTCATTTCGGTTAAGTGATTAACGAAATAGTATATATCATGTATATATTATTACGTGTTTATAATATATATTGTCAATTACGTATGCTTTTCTAGCATATAGGTAAATATTCCATAACACATGATCAATTTTATCCTTTTCTCCAAATTCATCTCCTAGTATCGAGTGCTCGTGTGCCCCACTGTTATATCCCAACTATTAACTAAGCACTATTTTACTACAATTCAATCCTATTCGCCTGCCCACTTGTTGGTGAAAATGAGATAGTATATACTTATTTTTCTAGAATTGGATTATAAGCTCATAATTTATTAAATATTCTCACATTTTTAGACATTTACAAACTTTTAAGGAGATTGATCATATAACATAAAAGAGGTGTTGTATTATTTTTTCGGTTATTAATTAACCATTATAATCAACCGAATTACCGATTTACTGAAAGTTGGTTAATCGGTCTTTTCGATTATGGTAACTGTTAGAGATTTTTGAGTATTTTGGTTACGGTTAACCGATTTGAAATACTTCTCGATACAGTTAATTGAACAATGAACACCCTTAATTATAGGGAAATCATCATTTAGGTATTCTAAGGTTTGACCATTTATCACCTATATACTTTGAGGTTTCAATATATACAATTTGGTACCTTGAGATTTAAAAATTTTATCATTTAGATACTTTGATGTTTAAAAATTTATGAACCAGATATCTTCTTTTAGAATTTAATATATTTTCATTAAAAATGCTAGAGCGAAAAATGATTTTGAAATATATATGTATATTGATTTGAATTTGATGATTTATTACCAAAATATGCTAACATGATACATGATGTCGGAAATATTTAGGTAATTTATATTAAAATTCGGCGAAATTTTATTTTAATTTGTTGAATTTTTGTTGAAAATATTGGTATAACTTATATATATTATCGTAATTATGTACTACATCTGCATTTTTATGTAAAATTGGTCTGATTCTTATAAAAATTTATCAAATTTCCTACAAATAAGATATCTAAATGATTAAATATTCAAATTTTAAGATATTTTATTATATATATTAAAATATTAAGTACTCAAATCACAAAGATTCAAACTTTACAGTGCCTAAATGATAATTTT
Source organism: Simmondsia chinensis (assembly GCA_018398585.1). Lineage (NCBI taxonomy): Eukaryota > Viridiplantae > Streptophyta > Magnoliopsida > Caryophyllales > Simmondsiaceae > Simmondsia > Simmondsia chinensis. The sequence continues at coordinate 22,085,499 of JAGTTD010000017.1, read as the reverse complement.
TCAATACTATGGGCTCGTTTGGTAGGTAAGAAGTAAATCCTAGGAAGTAGAAATTAATGCAAAGTACGGATTTTAACTCTTGTTTGGTTGGCAGAATGAACGAAGTAGAAATTGCTTCCAAATTATTCAAAACACAGGGAGTAATTTATCTAACCCCTTTAGATAAGTTCTAATTTCTTCGTTTTTAACTAATCTCCCAAAAAAAAATTATTTTCTATATTGGAAGCCAAATTTTTTTTGCTTATTTTTTAAAAAGTTGATAAAAATTAAATTATTATAAAATATAACTTTTTACAAAAATTTAATTTATGTGATAATCAAAGAAGAGCTGGTGCAACTAGAGGCAATTCAACGACTTTCAACTGGACAAGGAAACGACCCCAACATGCCAGAGGGTAGAGAGACACCCGCACACGCACACCACGCAAAGCAAATATCTCTGTGGCCCCTTTTCTCTTTCTCTCTCTACTAGTCTATAGTATATACTTCTTACCCAGAGAGCAGTCAAAGTCTACTCAAAACACTTCTCTCTCTCTTTCTCTGTGTTTATCCCTTTGCTTCCTCACCCACCTTGATTTCTCTCTGTATCTCGCGCCGCCAAACAACTTAGGGTTCTTGGTGAGTCCTAATTTGCTGAACTTTAGTTGAAATTTTCAGTCTTTTTACATGGGTAATCATGAATTTGGTGTTTTCTGCCATTTTTTGGGTCCAAGATTCGTGGTTAAATGAAGTTTTTATTGTTTAATCTACTCGAATTTGAAGTGGGGTTGTGATTGTTTCGTGTTGCAGATTTGTAAAGTTAGGGTTTTGTTGAGTCCTAAGTAGCTGAATCTTAGTTGAAATTTTCAGTCTTTTTACACGTGTAATCATGGTTTTGGTGTTTTCTGTCATTCATGATTGGTGGTAAAGTAGAGTGCTTGTTCTTTAATCTAGTTGAATTTCAAGTGGGGTTGTGATTGTTTGCTGTTTTGCGTATATGTGAAGTCAGGGTTTTGGTGAGTCCTGAATTGCTGAATCTTACTTGAAATTTTCAATCTCTTTTACATGGGTAATCACGAATTTAGTGTTTTCTGCCATTTTTATCCGTGATTGGTGGTAAAATGAAGTGTTTATTCTTTAATCTAGTAGAATTTGAAGTGAGGGTGTGATTGTTTGGTGTTGCAGATCTGAAAAGCTAGGGTTTTGTTGAAGGGTTTGGTGTCTGAAAAGATGCAGAGACAAACAAGGTCTATGGAGAGATCTAATAGTATGGCAAGGGGTAAAAGGGCCCTGGAGGGTGGTGGTGCTGCTGATGGTGAGCAGCCGGAGCGAAAGAAGCCTGTTTTACATAGGTATGTCTAATGTTTTGTTAGTGGGTTTGAACTTTACTCTTGCTTGTTTAGAGTTTCTGCTTTATCATTTGTTTGGCGACTGGGTAAAGGGGGTAAAAAGGCGTAAAGAAGGGGGGGTTAAAGAGGGGAAGGGTAAGATAGTATCTTACCCTTGTTTAGCCTTATAAAGAGGGGAAAATGAGTTATCTTTGTTTGATAATGGTGTCAAAGGGTAAGGATAAAGAGAGTTATTGTTCATATAAGGTCAAAATTGTCCCATTTTTTTAAAAATTTACCCTCCCCCTCTTAATGGGGGTAAAAGGGGGGGTAAAGTTTTTACATCCCTTTACCCCTCTTAAAAATTTGTCAAACAAGGGTAAGGGTTTAACCCCATTACCCCGTTGCCTAATAGGGGGTTAGTTTTTTCGTCGAAAAAACAGAAATTCGGGAAAGAATGTATAAAAAAGCTAAGGATAAGATGCTCTCAATCATCAAAATAACGTAGAAGCTAATAACCCAAAGCCCTCCAATTCCTTTGCAAATCTGACAGCACTATGTTCAGGAAGCTCTCAAAGCTCATAGCACAAAAGCTACTAAAAAGACCACCTTACCTCATAAGAAATTAACTGATGTATACTGTTATTTGAAAATCCTAGCATTTCAAGTTCTTTTCTAGTTTTTCCTCCTAAGAACCTTTAGGAGGAGATTTGTAGAGTAGGTTGAGTTGAAGGCTTGTGTTTCATAGAGTTGTTTGATGGTAAAAATAATTTTTTACTATTGCATAGTATGACTGACATATTTGTCAGCAAGTATTGCACAAGGTACTTTACAACAAGAGGCCTGAGAAAACAGTCGGTGATGAATGGAAGGAAATGCAGATGAAGGTAGTAAGTACTGTTTGGTTACGGATATTAAATATATTTTATTGGATGAAAAACCTCCTAAGTCATGTGGAAAAAATTCAAAGGCGTTTATGTGTCCAAATTCCCATAAATAAATTGTATTTGTACCAATTGAAAGGATAGAAGAGGGTACTAATGTAAGAGATTGTCGGAACACCTACAATAGACTGATCTCTCTCTCTTTAATTAGGAAACAGTGCCAAAAGGAAACTTGATTGAGAGCAATTAGCTCTCTTCTCTAAGGTCTTGCATCACACATGGAATTGGAGCGTGAAATTGGGGCGAGATTGGAATTGGGGCCCAAATTTCAATTCTTTTGTTTGGTTCACCTGGGTTTCAATTGAAAATCATGCATTCAAATTCTTTGGAATGGGGGTAAGGAATTGCAATTTCAGATTAACTCTACTAACCTGAAAACTAAAATAACATCACTGGATTAAACCAAACTCAAGATGACTCAAAACCGAAAGACTTAGACAGAATCTAAAGTTGACCTAAACCTCGAAATCACCCAATTTGAATGTTTTGAACTCAAAATGACTCCGGACCAACCTGATTGGCCCGAAACCTGAGATAATCCAAAAATGAAACTACTTGACCTGAGTGTGATGTGAACAAGCAGAGCCTAAAGTCGAAATGACTCGACCAAATTGACTTATACACAAAAATGACCTGATCAATATTACCTTAGCCGAAGATGACTCGAAATTTGAAATGATACAAGCCGTCTCAAACTCAAATGACTTGAGCTTGAAATGACCTAAAACGACTCAACCTATCCCATTCTAGCCTGAATCCCAAAAAACCCTAACCTGGTTAACTGAAAATCCAAGATGACTTGTACACTAAATGATTCAACACGATACTTGACCTAATTGACTCAAAACTCAAATAAGTCGAGCTTAAAAGTCAGTCACTCTGACCATAATCTGACCCTAGCTGATTCAAACTCGATATGTTCCAACTTGATTGACTGAAAACTAGTGATGACTTGAATCATGCAAAATTTGTAATTTCAACCTCCAATTCCTTCGATGAACCAAACAATGGAATTCTAAATCCAGCAAAATTCCATATCCACCAGAATTGGAATTAAAGCTGGAATTGCAATTCCACACGCCGAACAGAGGGAGAGCTCCTATCTCACTAACATCTGAAGCAAAAAGAAGCAACACAAATGTACGAGAGGTTAATACAACAAAAGTCTATAGATTGATCTCTATACTGGCTAATTTGAGGGAAACATTTGAGGAGGAAGATAAGGGCCTTAGTGGTTTTAGCTTCTCCCCCTGGAGTTGTATATGAACAATTATGCTACTTTGCATGTTTGGAGAACACTTTGAAGTTAGATGAGGGCCATGGGGCCATTGCACGAGGGAGCTGCTTCGGCAGCGAGTTGAAGCAGGAGGAGAAGTAATGCATGTAGATCTGACGGTAGAAATAATGCCAGGTCAAATTCTAGACCTAGAGGGGTGGTGGTATCAAAGCCGTCGATCTTGTGCTATGGATTGTTGGTGGTATTGGGGGCCAACGTCATTCAAACGAAGAAGAAATTGTGACCTAAAATCCTGTGCTCCCAAAATCACAGAGACACTCTTAATTCCTCGCACATGCAGCTCCTGTATTTTTTCTTCTTCAGTCACTATTTGTGTGATGCCCTGTAACACATAAGGCACTGTATCTATAGAGATAATATGCTTTCTGTTCTCTTCCTTTTTGCTTTTAACGATAATGTCTTGGTGATGTTTATGAATTGTATTACTTATGTACTCAAATATCATTCAAAGGTTAGCTGATATATTTCGCCTTGCCTGAATACTCCCACAAGATATTGAAAGATTAAAGTTATAGCTTTTTGGTATACATTCTTTCTTGCAGTGTTATTGTAGAAGCTCTCAAGTTGGATAGTTTGCAGAGGCTATGCTCATCCTTGGAACCTATACTTCGTAAAGTTGTAAGATAACTGACTTTTCACTCGCTGGATTTATTGTAGTATTTCCTACTGCTTTATTTACTTGTAGTTAGTCACTGAACTGTTTTGCCAACTGTTGCCTTTCCCATCACTTCCAGTTTCTAATATGTGTTATCCACGACATTCAAGTTTAGATTACAGGACAGACATGTGCTTACCAGACAAAATGTCATTGTCATTGTTCATTTTAAAATGCCTTTGTCGTAATATGTTCGATCTAATATCAATCCTTGGTTTCCTTAGTCCCTTGCTGACTTTACCTGTTACGGCTTTGTTTGTTTGAACTTTGACATTTTCCATGCTTACCCCATGATATGATGTTAAAGTTTGTTCTTGTTTGCACGAACCATTGAAGACTCTTTCATGGATTGCTAATATTTGATGCTAGCTTGCCTTCTTTTGCCCCCTCTTGCAGTGTCTTTATGTTTTTTATTCCTCTCTCTCTCTCTGATTTTTTTATCTCCTCTACTTTGGTTACAGGAAAATGTTAGCTGTTCATACGTCATAGTAATTACATGTAAAACTAATTGCTTTACTTACAGCTGGGATTGGGATGAATATTTGTGGCTAGATTTTGCATGGTAGACAAACGTTTGTAATACGCGTTTGCTGTTTTCTTTTGCAATGCTTCGATGGAGGACTGAAGAATTGGGAGGGAACTTTATGGCTGCTATGGCCTGATGGAGTTCCTCTGCATAATCTTTAATGTGTGATCACCGGAGTTGTGCATTCATTGCTGTGAATACACAATAGGAATGTCTGGATAGATGCATTTGGAGTATCTGTGGAACTCTAAATTCTTGGATCTGCAATTCCATGCATTAGAATCCATGGAGTTGCAATCCAATTTTTGGCACGAATTTTAGATTCTTGGAATTCGTTTAGTTTTTAGTTTTTTGTTTGTATAACCATGGATTTGATATGAAACTAATCTTCCCTTTGACCCGACGACTAGCATGCTTTTGCTACTCATGACAAGTCTAAACTATGTTTAACCCATGTCACGACCCTAGTTAGATGCAGGGCCTGACGTGCTTGGTACTTACTGACTTCGCACAACCTATACATGTCCAAGCTGATCTATAGAGTTGAAAATTTTCTAAACTAACCCTTGCGGCTTGCTTGTGGATTGACTTAGGGAATGGCTTGGATTATTCACTTCTTTAGTGGATCCACACCATTGCTTCATGGTGTGAAAGCTAAACGCACCCTATTGGTCATGATTTCTCTTCCTGAATTTCGAGCATTGCTTGCGATTGCTGTGAAGGATATGTTCCTTTAACGTTTATGTGAAGCTTGCAGTATGGTTTGTAGATGGTGATACGGAGGCCTGAATGATTTACTGTGAAAATTACGTTTGGCTAGATGCTGAAAATAGCTGATGGAACAATGTATGCTAGTGAAAGAATGTATTTGGAATCGGAGCCCTTAGTTTCATATTCTTTTCTGAATCTCAACATTTCTTCTCTTGAGTTGATTATCCGTAGTTTGCATAGTTGCTTTTCCAAACTGGAATTAAGCTCAGTCTGGTGCATAAGTCTTACATTTGTTGAATCAATAGGGACCTCACAAAACTAGTTATGAATTTCGATGTGGTTTTCCAAGACACTAATTATGCTGTACAGTTTTCTGTTTAGATATTTAAAACCCTTGAACAGAATGAGTTTATTTCTGACCTTTGGTTCCCTAATGCGTAATGATCCTAAAAATTGCTCATCACTTCCCCATCCCAGTAAAAAGAGGGGGAAAGGGAGTGCACAAATTAATGGTGTGCCTGTGGCTTTCACATAATTTCTCATTTTTGCCCGACATTTGTTTGGCGGTCTTCCTTAGTAGTTAATGGTTGCTTTTAGTAGATTTCATACGTTTCTGATGTCTTGTTGGATTCATTTGCTAATGCTGTAGGTTAGTGAAGAAGTGGAGCGTGCTTTGGCAAGGATAGGCCCTGCAAGAATTAGTGGAAGGTATGCAGTAGTATTCTTTGTGCTTGTCAAAATAGCTTGTTGAAAGTGAGTGTTATTTCATGTACGGTTCTTTTTTGATCAGAAAAGAAGTACTATATAGGCGGAATGTACACAGTATTATGGACGAGATTTAGAAAAATAGATCAAATGTACAAAAATCAAAGGCAAGTAACATTATGACCCTCTAATCTCTTTGTAAATCAACCAACGTATTTTTTCCTGCTGCACATTTTTTCTTGCTCATGGCCTATGTTCCTCGGGCTTTAAGAGGACAATGTACCATTATGTACTGAGGCTGGATCCGTCCTGTGTCAGGCATTTTCATATGTCATTTGTTGTTGTTCGGAGTGTCTAAAGTGCCATATTGTATATAGATATCCAAAGGACATGGGTATCTAGGAGTGGAATGAAGGAATGGTCCAAGTGACGTAGCTCATGACCAAGGAATCTCTGTGGTCTTTCATGAAGCTAGTTACAAAGGTTCCCTGTTGTGATTTCACGTTAAATCTGCGGTCTTGTCTTCTTTGTAACTGCTAAAATATAGTGATACGCTGTCTTTAGCAATGTTCTAGTTTTAAGCTATATGGTCCTATGATAAATATTCATAATCTTGAGATTTCAGGACTTCGCCCAAGCGAATTGAAGGTTCAGATGGAAGGAACTTGCAGCTGCATTTTAGGTCCAAATTATCACTTCCGCTGTTCACGGGAGGGAAAGTTGAAGGAGAGCAGGGTGCTGCAATCCATATTGTATTAATTGATGCTGATACAGGACGTGTGGTGACATCTGGGCCTGAATCATCTGTAAAGCTTGATGTTGTTGTTCTTGAAGGAGATTTCAACAATGAAGATGATGAAGGTTGGACTCAAGAGGAATTTGAAAGCCATGTTGTGAAGGAGCGTGAAGGAAAGAGACCGCTTTTGACTGGGGACTTGCAGGTAACGCTGAAAGAAGGTGTCGGCACTCTAGGGGAACTTACATTTACTGATAATTCAAGCTGGATTAGAAGCAGGAAGTTCAGGCTTGGCCTTAAAGTCGCATCGGGGTATTGTGATGGTGTACGAATACGTGAGGCAAAAACGGAAGCATTTACTGTCAAGGACCACAGGGGGGAACGTACGTACATTCGGTGTTGTGGCATCCTTTTGTTGATTGGTGCTAATATATCATTGCACTCACCTCTTTTGCTTTTTGTTTTCTGTCTCAGTATACAAGAAACACTATCCACCTGCATTTGATGATGACGTGTGGAGATTAGAGAAAATTGGCAAAGATGGTTCATTCCACAAGAGGCTCAATGGCGCTGGGATTTACACTGTTCAAGATTTTCTTCGACTTGCCGTTAGAGATTCTCCAAAATTAAGAACTGTTAGTACATGCTTATTATTTTTTGTCCATGAGTTATCAATGGGACTTCTTGATATATGTTTTCTGATGCATAATCTTTGTGATGTAACTTGTCTGATTCTAGACTCTTGGAAGTGGAATGTCAAATAGGATGTGGGATGCCCTGATGGAGCATGCGAAAACTTGTGTGCTAAGTGGGAAGCTGTATGTTTATTACGCTAACGACTCAAGAAATGTCGGTGTCGCATTTAACAACATATATGAGCTGAGCGGCCTTATTGACGAAGAGCAGTTTATTCCTGCTGATTCCCTTTCTGATAGCCAGAAGGTTGGTCGTATTTATGTTCCTCCGTTAGATAAATGGCATTTTGTTTTGGCTGAAATTTTTGATGGCTATTTCATACTTTCATTGTCCTCCCTTTAATAAGTGTATGTATGTGCAGCCTTTAGTCTATAAGGAATTTTTTTTTTTTTTTTTTTGTGGGTTTTGGGTTGTTTTTTTTTGGGGGGGGGGGGGGGGGGTGTTTAAATTATATATACATCGGCACCTTAAGATTTAGTGTATTAATTTTTTAGTTCATAAACTTTGTGAAATAATTTTAGTTTTAAAGTTACATGTATTTAATGAAATAATCTAAATGACAGTGTAAAAATGTGTAAAACTTGTTTTTTGTTGGCAACCCGACCAGCCCCTTTTTCCCTTCATCCCACAGCGAACCACAATTTTGTGACATAGCTAATGAAGAAAAGTTGGATGAAGGGCCTAGTTACACTGTTATACACTGTCTTTTAGACTATTTTATTAAATACATGTAAGCTTTGGACTAAAAATGGACTTCATAAAGTTTGTGAATTAGAAAATGAATACACTAAACCTTATGGTGCTAATATGTAAGCTACTTTTTTTATTTTTTGCATTTTTCCCTTTTCTGTGTGGATAGAGGTTGCTTGTTTAACTCGACAGTGTTCCCAAAAAAAAAAAAAACTTGACACTGTGCTCCGTTTGTTCATCTAACTGTAGCCTTCTTGATGCAGGTCTATGTTGATACCCTTGTGAAGAAAGCATATGAAAATTGGCATCAGGTCATCGAGTATGACGGCAAGTCACTTTTGAACTCGAAACGAACTACCAGACGGTCAAGCGCTTCTCGTATTGATCTGCCAATAAACACTGTCAACTATCCAAATGCTTTAGACAACCCTCTGACTCTGCCCCACTTGCCAGTTTCAGTCCCTTCCGAGCTGCCTTTAATGAGATCTGGTCTACATTCCTCAGGTAATCGTTACATGTGTTTCATTATGATATCGTTTTCGTGATCCGCAAGTAACGGAAGGATGCTACTAAGTCAGTTCAGTTATCTTTTTTATCACTCACTAAGAGAGAAAGAATGTACAAAGAGACAAGGACAAGCCGTCCTCAATCATCAAATAAAAACCTAGAAACTTAATCAATTCAGTTATTCTTAGTCTAGTTCATCAGGCTGGTTGGTTTGGTTGAGTTTATTGTCAAACATGCCAAGATGCTACAATTCAAACTTTATATCGACCACTGCGTGTGCTCCTTTAGAGTAGAAAGGAAAAATTTGGTGGCATCACATTATAGCTTTGAGATGAACATAGCGAAAAGGAGAATGATGGGTTGAACGTTATGATTGGAATCCGTGACAAAGTTACAAGAGGAAAATTACAGTGACACTGATGACATGACATGGAAGCACGCCTTAGGGGCTTTTTTTTTTTTTTTTTATAGTCAAAAAAGCCCGAAGGCGCACTATAGAACTTGATTGTTAACAATTGCAGACAAAATGGAAGGGGGAGGGGAATTAATCCAGTCATGGGAATAGGCTCCCAATCTATGAAACTTCGTCACTTCATAGGCTACAACATTTGCCTCTCTAGGGCACCAACAAAAACGAACTGCAGTTAAAAAAAGATGACATGAGCTTAATGTCATTAATAATAGGCAAAATATCCCAAGGGGGAAGGATGCATCTTCAAAGGCACGATTCACATCATGACAGTTAGTCTCAAAAATAACGAACGCGTAGCCGAATCGAATGGCAAGAGAGCATGCACCCCTCAAGGCAAGACATTCAGCCATATGGGCTGAAGATGCAAAAGACGAGCCACACCAACCTGAGATAACTACTGCTCGCTCATCCCGAACAACAACTCCAAGAGCCACTGCCCTAGACGATGAGGACCAACAAGCATCCGAATTACATTTAACCCACCCGACTGGAGGCCTAGACCATCCCCTACCCACTTGAATAGCCGACGGAACAGGAGAGGGGGACTCACCCGCAACAGAAAAGGCCTCAAAGGCATCAAAGCAAGCGCGATCTGCAACTCATTTAGGATTATCGGTAAAATCTTCATAAGCAAGCCTGCAACGAGACTTCCAGATCCACCAGCAAACATAAATAATTCTAGAAATCAAAAAGCGATCATTGAAAGACGAACAAACCAAATTTTCCCACCATGACGGAAATCCAATAGCCTCCAGCTTCAACCCCAAATCTGACACAAACCAAATAGCACGAGTGAAAGGACATAGAAAGATATCATGGTCAGCAGATTCCGGTTCTAGTTTGCATCTAGGACATAACTTCGGGACTTCTGGAATTCTAATCGCTATGTTTGCATTGCAAGGGCATCCATCATAAGCCTCCACAGGAACATACGTAATCGAGGGGGAACCGGTGCATTCCATAATCTACTTAGACACTTCTTCTCAAGGAAATGGGAAGAAGAGGCCTGCAATCTTCTATCACGCTCGGAACAAGAAACACTCCATAAGGCATACCCCTGTTTGACTCGGTAGGAACCTTTCGGATCAAACTTCCAAATCAAACGATCATCCAGACAAGGATTAGAAATGGGGATACATCGAATTACATTAACAACATCCCTAGGGAAGAGTCTTGAGAGAGCATTGAGGTTCCACGCTCTCGAATTTGGTAAAATAAGATCAGATACCCTCGAATAAGATAAGTCACCAAGACTCAGAGGGGGTGGCTGACAGCCCCTATTCGGCACCCAATCATCAGTCCACACCTGCACCGACCGACCATTATGATTATTCCATGCAAGGCCCTTTTTAAGAAAATCTCGACCCTCAATGATGCATCTCCAAAACCAAGAAGGGAGGTACCCAATATGGGCCCTTAAAAAGTCCCCATCAATTCAGTTCATTCAGAATTCTCCAAGCTTGGTTGGCTAACATAGCAATATTCATACCTTCCATCTCACGGAACCCCAAACCTCCCAAACTTTTAGGTTTCGCTATCTTTTTTCAGCTAACCCAATGGATATGCCTTTCTTTATCGCAGTTTTCTCTCCACCAGAACTTAGCAATCAAACTATTGATTTTACGAGCCAAGGATAGAGGAATTTTACAACAATGAAAAATGTATTGAGGAATAGCCGAGACAACGGATTTAATAAGAACTTCACGACCCGCATGAGAGAGAAGGGGCGATTTCCAACGCTGGACCTTCTTCTTGATTCGATCAACAAGGTACCCTAGAGTATGATTTTTGTCACGCCCCACAACACATGAATGCCAAGGTATTTATCGTCCAAAATTGAGAGGCGGAACACCTAACTTGGCCAAACATTCATTACGGACTTCTGGAGGAGTATTCACAGAGAAAAATGCGGCTGATTTCGCAAAGTTAAACACTTGCCCCGAAGCGTTAAACATATGTAACATGTTTGACCTCCCGAACCACATCAATATTTGCTTCGCAAAAGAGTAAGCACTCATCAGCAAAAAACAGGTGGGAAAGAGAAGGGGAGTGCGCCGAGACGACAAAGGGGCGCCATGAACCCCTATCCACCGCATCCTGAATCAAGCGAGAGAAGATTTCCATGACAAGGATGAATAGATATGGAGAGAGAGGGTCCCCCTGCCTAAGTCCCCGTGAAATGAAAAAGGAAGGTAACCGGGCTCCATTAACCACCGGGCTAACCGACACCGACTTAACACATTCCATAACCCACGAGATAAAGGTAGAGTCAAAACCGAGCTGACCGAGAATACCCTGAAGCATGAAAGACCTCATGAGCAATAATGATATTGTCCTGAATTCTCCTACCATGAACGAAGGCTCCTTGACAAGGGGATATAATCGACGGAAGAAGGGGTTTTAATCTATTAGCTAAAATCTTTGAGATAATTTTATATATGAAGTTGCACAAGCTAATAATTGAGTGATGAGTTCAGGATTTTGAACCTTTGGGATAAGGGTAATTTAGTTTGGTTCAGAGATCTTAGCATAACCCCAGACTCAAAGAAAGATATAACAACACCATACACATCACTGGCCAATATCCCAGAATTCTTTAAAAAAGATACCTGAAAAGCCATCAGGTCCCGGAGCTTTGAGGCTACCCATACTATCAACAGCCGCTTTAACATCTGTACAGCAAATACGAGCAGAAAGCCCCTTGTTAGAGGCCTCAGAAATCAAAGAAGGGCAAGCCGAGAGGGCCTCTGCCAGACCCCTAGATTCAACCGCAGCAAAAACAGATTTAAAATGGGACAAGATCAGATCCTGAAGGCCTCTTTCATTATCAGCCCAATTATCCCTCACATCCTTCAGTCTGTGAATGCGGTTCCGACAACGCCTAACAATTGTAGAAACATGAAAGAAGCGGGAATTACGATCCGCGAATTTGAGCCAATCAATACAGGATCTTTGCTTCCAAAATAATTCTTCCTCCTCCCAGAGCTTGTTTAACTTACAACTGAGTTCCTCCTCTTCAAGCCTGTCATTCAGGAATTGGTGCCGACTTTGGATTTCTTGTAATCTACTTAAAATATGATCAATTTTAGCAGCAGAGGCATGGCGTAATGATTTACTTGAATCTGAAAGACGGGCACCACGAAGGAAAGTTTGCGCTGAAGGTTAGACGTGGAGCCATGCCCAGTGTGAGCCATCCAACCATCTAAGATTACATTAGGACAATTATTATGGAGAAGCCATTTAGCTTCGAATTGAAAGCGATACCGGGGCCTTTTCACAATTCCAAACAGTGACACAAGTAATGGGGAATGATCAGATTCAATTGTTGGGAGGAGCTGAACAACAACCTGAGGGAAAAGATCTAACCATTCGGCATTAATAGCAATTTTATCGAGTCTCTCTTTAACATGTCTTGACCCATCCTGTTTATTCGACCACGAAAATTGACATCCTTTCGGATCTAGTTCCCTTAAAGAGCACTCATCATAGAAATTTTGAAGCCAGCTTAACTGAGAGGCAGAGGGCGGAATCGAACCAAATTTATCATCGACAGGAACAAAAGCATTAAAGTCCCCAGCAATAGCAACTGGGCCATCAAGACCACCACAAATCGAAGACATTGAACTCCAAAACTCCCTTCTTTTACTTTGATCAGGCTCCCCATGGACAAAAACATGAGACCACCACAATTCGATCGCAATACTGTAACGCATCAATTTTCACAGAGTCCTTCCAGAGAAGAGCCAAACCACCCCTAGTTCCAACAGGACTAACACAAAAGCAGTTCACAAAATCACAATTTTCAGCTAATTTAACCACTTGACTATCCTTCTGTGTAGTCTCCATCAAAAAAAATTATACCTGGCTTGTGCTTTTATTAAGCTCTTTTAGAACTCGAATTGTCTCTGCATCCCTGACAGTTCCAGCATAAGAGATTCATGGCTCACAGCCTCGACGGCACCGGAGGGGGAGGGCACACAGCCCACTCCTTAACAGAGCACCCAAAAAAAGGGGGGGGTTCCTTTCTTTTTTTCTTTACTTTTTTTTATTATTGCAGTGAACCAAAGAGAAAAAAATAATTTTTTTTTTTTTTTAATAAAACTGGGGAGACTGATGGCAGGGGAAGAAGGGGAAACAGGTGGGTTATGTACTGACCCCACCAAAAATAAGATGATTGAGGAGGAGAATCAGGTGGAAAGCATTAATTTGTTGGGGGGGGGGGGGGACGTGTTAACATCAGCGGGCAGGGGGAAATTGATTTTGAGGGCCAAAACGGGGAAAATGCAGTCGGAAGTGAACGGAATCCGGGCCGGAGAACGGTGAGGGAAGAGGGAGAAAGGATGGAAGGAGGTGGGTGTGTAGGAAAAGGGAAAAGGGAAAAGGGAAACAAAAAAGAGGAGTGGAACCTGAGAAGTGGGAGCACCGGTCGGAAACCGGGCCGGAGTGAGGGAGAAGGCGGGCAGACCAAACTCCGGCAGCCGTACCGGCGCCGAAGGGAAGAGGACAGTGGGTCCTAGGGTTTCACCACTGGGGGCGAAGGGAAATCGCCACTGGGGACGAACTTGGGGGGGTACGCCTTAGGGGTTTGAACGAGTGATAAGGAGACCACCCACTGTGTAGATATCTAAATAGTTGGAGGATTCTTAATGAGGAACTAAGTGGTAGCTGTAGGCGTAAATGAGTTATAAGGGGTCTATGAACTTAACATTATTTACATGTTCGTTAGTGAAGGAGGTCCTCAGATACAACCTCCCTTTAAGGGTAGCACCTTGAAGGGGTAAGGCTGCGTACATCCCTCCTCCCCTGACCCTGCATATGCGGGAGCCCTTGAGGCATTGGGTCAGTTGTTATTGTTGTTGTTTTAGTAAAGTGGTGGCCTTGAATAATAGAATGAAGATGGAGAATACCAAAAGAACACCTGAGAAGTTTCTTCTTATCCAAATGAGTCGACGAGTTCTCCTTAAGTTTGTGGGACAATTGATGGAATTTGATATTTTTTTCATTATGAAGTGAATAAATTCGAATGTGTATGCCCTATTTTTAATGTCTTGGTTCATGTCTTTTTCCCCACTAGTTCTTTGTGGATGAAAATATATAATCGTATATCTTTTAGTTTGCATCTATTTTTCAGATTAGGGAATAAATTAGGCCATTGCAGCATACATAATGTAATTTGGTAATTTAATGAAATGGTAGGTACTATGTGGTTGAGTGTTTAGATGGTAGTGAGAAAAAAATTGTCGTAGTAAAAAAAATTATACAATAATAAAATTATAGGATCTATTGTGTTTTCATATATGCTTATAAATGACATTGCATTTAACTTGTAATACGACAATACCCCCAGGCTTTCATATTAGCTATTGTTGCTGTATTTTTACTTGCATGCTTGCTTGTTTGATACTACTTTATTTGACTCAACTTTTACTTTCACTTGATTCTATAATTATTGTTCCCCCTTTTTTCTTTTAGGGTTAGGGGTCCTTTGGAAATAACCTCCCTTCATGGTAGCACCCTATAGGGGTATGGCTGCGTACATGTTACCCTCTCTGGACTCTGCCTTGGCGGGAGCCTTTCAGGCACTGGATTTTTTGTTGTTTTTGTTGTTGTACTTCAACTTGTGTTCCTGAAGTTGCAATGTAGCGCTTAGATTCATTGCTCACTTGGAACTTAGGTGCTATCATGGATGTACTTTGTTTGATGAACATGGAACTTGCTTGCCTTAGTCATGGGACTCTTTATGCTATGGAACTTGTGTTGAGAAGTGTTAGCTAGTTTAGTTGGTGAAGTCTCTTGGAGGTGGTGCCCGAGAATCCTCCCTTCATCATTTTGGGAGAGGGGTTTAAGGGGATTCGGGAAGAGCTTCCCTCTTGTGCACGTGGCTTTCTTAAGTCTTAATGTAAAGATTCTCTTCTTCTTATGTAGGTTATAACGATAATCTATCGGATAGATATGCTAATCAATCCCCGTTCATAAACTCTACCTCCCAAACTCAGTTCGATGGCACCTCATTCCCCCACCACAACCTCATCAACAGTCCACAAGAAACTCTGAACACCGAGAACAACCACCGTGTAGGCTTAGCCTTGGGTCCTCCACAGTCATCTACATCAACCTTCCAAACGATCGATCAATCAGCTCACCAATCCAGTCTCAACTCATATGAGGACTTCTTCTCTGAGGAAGAGATTCGTATGAGAAGTCATGAAATGCTCGAAAGTGATGATATGCAGCAGCTACTTAGACTTTTCAGCATGGGAGGCCATGGTTCAATCAACATGCCTGAAGAAGGATTTTCGTACCCATCATATATTTCAGCCCCGTCTTCTAACTTTGGTTATGATGAGGACAAATCGCGTCCTGGAAAAGCGGTTGTGGGTTGGTTAAAGATCAAGGCGGCGATGAGGTGGGGCTTTTTTGTTCGTAAAAAAGCTGCCGAGAGACGCGCCCAGCTTGTCGAGTTAGATGATTGATTATTTGAGCAAGCTTTGAAGAAGGATGACTTATTGTACAGCTTTCCTGTATAGTAAATTGTAATTTTCCTTCTTTAGGTGTTCTCTTTTTGGGTAATGTTTTGTTGGGGCAAAAATGTTAATACCCGAGCAATTTTGTGAAAATTTGTGTCCGTTATTCATGGTAAGTCACATCATTGCTCTGTGAATAATACTTTTTGCCCTTACAGTAACATTTTTTCTCTCGTTGTCTCCCATTTATTCCTAGATTCTCTTGTGAACTTGAAAGATTTTAGTAAGCAGATGATGGATGACACTATTCTGCTCACTTTCTTGTTTTTAAGGGCTTTCTTAGTATCGTTTTTTGTTTGCATTTTTGGGTTTTGTAAAATTAAAAGCTAGGTTTTGAAATTAATTTTTTGTATTTTGTTTTATGTTTTCAGTCTCTACTCAAACTAGGTAGAAACTGAAAATAGGAAACTAAAGACCCAAAAATTTTATTTTGAAAATCTGGTTTTTTGTTTTTTTAAAAAACTAGAAAATGCAAATAGTAAGTAATATCAAATATTTTATAAATGTGTCTTGGAGAAATTCTGATTTATGTAGCCTTCAATTGTAATGAACTAACACCTGCGTTGTTTGCTTGGCTTTGTTCGGTATTATTGTACTGTCTTATAATTATTGATTGTGCTGTCAGGACCGTTGAGTTTGGTAAAATTGAGTGTTATTTACTATATGTACTTTGCTCACTATGTTAATTTAGTATTTTTACTTTTAATTATTTTGTTTAGTTCATATACGATTTATAGTGTGTCATGTGGATAGGGTTCATTTATCAGGCACTAATGTTTTGGATTTCATTAGAACTCTGAAGTTAAGCATGCTTGGACGAGTGTAGTATCAGGATGGATAACTTCCTAGGAAGTCCTCGTGTTGCCAACCCTACAAGGTTGGGGGTCCTCGGAAACATTATCGCGGCAAGGTTACACCTTAAAGGGGTAAGGCTGTGTACATCCAAGTGGGAGCCCTTGAGACACTGGGTCTGTTGTTGTATTGTGTCATTTAGTCGTATGAGTTAAAGTTATGTTAATGACGTAACTTAATGGTCTGCTTATGTTAGATGTGACCTAATAAAATACATTTATTGACCCAATCTATATCCATGATTGACCAATAATTTAAAATTTCACCGTTAATATCTATTTTATTCTATTATTAAATTAATACATTTTAGATTATAGATGAATAAATTAATATAATTAAGAGTATAAATACTAAATTGCCAGATTAGATAAAATACATAGATGTATGACATAAATATTCGTTTTTTTGTATAGAATTATTGTAACATTATTGTAGTGATATCTTGGTCATAGACTTACAGTCTGAGATAATATTTTTTGTATCATTATTGCTAATGAATTATTTTATAGAGCCTATATGAATGATATTGTACTTTTATTGGACACAAATCATTTTTTTTCACTCAAAGAAACAAATCCTTGTGTAAGTTCGTAGCAACAAAATCGGTTCGAATTGGGTGACTAGTTACAGGATCTTTCGTATGCAAATTCAATACAATGATAAGAAAGCCATATGGGTTCCAAAAAAATGGGATTTGATCTTAAGTTTCGAGTACTATCCCCTTGAGACATTACTAGCTGAACTGACACCTTTCGATCTATAATAAAAAATAAGACAACAGTAGCCATTGGGTTAAGGAGTGTTTGGTCTGCTCTGGCTCAAATTTTAGGGTTAGAGATGGTATTCATTTTGCTTTGTCTCTATGATATAAGTGAGTGTAACAATGCTGTACTCGTTGAGGCATTTTGGGGTAAAATTAAGATATCTTGAAAATTTTATGGTACTAAAAATAGGATTATTTACACCAAAGGTCCCTATACTTTGCTCATTGTGTTAATTTAGTCCTTATACTTTTAATTGTATTAATTTAGTTCCCTCTACAATTGATATTGTATCAATTTGGTCCCGAAAGTAAAATTTATGTTGAATTTTTAAAGATTTGGCCATAGGTTGGGTTAAACTGAGCCAAGGGGTGGATCTTTAGTAGATTATTTGGATCTAACGTAATTGTATCGCTAAAGGTTATGTCAATTCCTTAACTTGAAATTGACCAAAGGATTAACTTGATATATTATAAATTGTAGAGGGACTAAATTGACATAATTATAAGTACAAGGCCGAAATTGACACAATGATAAAAGTATAAGGACCTTTGGAGTAAATAACCCTTAAAAATATAGCACATTCTTAGTAAATATGGTTCATGAACAATTCAAAATGTGTCAATTTAATCATTGTGTCAATTTGATTCTTATACTTTTAATTGTGTATATTTAGTTCATGAACAATTCAAAATGTGTTAATTTAATCATTTGGTCAAATTTCAGCTAAGTTAATGTTAATTTTGAAAGGCAAAATTATTATTAAATGCAAGCAACTTATTATAAATTCATCCGTTTACTCAATTTAACCCGATTCGTGGCCAAACTATTTAAATTTTTATTAAAAACTTAACATAAAATTTTCTCAAAAAACCAAATTGACACATTTTGAATTGTACATGGAATAAATTGATACAATTAAAAGTACAAGGACTAAATTAATCCAATGGATAAAGTATATAGACTTTTAGCATAAATAACCCTTAGTATTATTTTTAAAAGTTTTCCCTGCCCCAACGAGTACACATTGGCTCCATTAGTAAAAATAAATACAACAGACCCAGTGCCTTAAGGGTTCCCGCATAAACGGGGTCTGGGAAGGGTGGATATATGCAACCTTATCTTTTCAGGGTGCAACCTTGCCGAAAGGCCGTTTCCGAGGACCCCCAACCTTATAAGGTTGGCAACACTTACAATTAAAATTTAAAGGCTTTTGATAGGGATGAAGTTCTCTAATATATTATACTGATATTATCTCTTACGATGAATGGGAACATTTATATTGAAAAATTATAATTTTGAAAATTTAATTACAATTTTCACTTCAATATGTAGAATGACAAAAGTTGAAATAGTACATAGTCGATTGAAAGATTGCTCTTATAATCATAAGATCCGAGCGCTGAATGCTTTCGACGAGGAGAACTTAGCTATAATGTATAGAAGGATAGAATGATATACATTTTAATTCATATTCAATTAGGTATTGAAAAATTATCATTTAGGTATCTTGAGTTTTGATCATTTATTAACTAGGTACCATAATATTTTAATATATATCATGTAGTACTTTGAGTTTTAAATATTTTATCATTTAAATGCCTTAAAGTTTTAAAAATTTTATTAATCAAATACTCTTTTATTGAGATTGGATAGATTTTCATCCAAATATGCTAAAATTGAATACGATTTCAACAATATATTAGTATTTTTATTGGAATTTGAATTTTTTTTTTTGATCAAAAGGCACCGGCTAACCTGCCGGGATAAAATTATATTCCATCATGAACTATTACATCTGCTAATATCTGCGGTGGACTTATCCACCAATTGTGATTATAATCTTTACAAAGATGGAACTTTGCTCCCATATGAGCTACCTGATTACAGTTTCTAGGAACCCAACTAAAAGTGATGCATTCAAAAAGTGACTTACAATGCAAAATATCATCAATTACTGTAATAACATTCCACTACGATGATGAACTAAGATTCAAAAAATTAATTGCCTCTCGGCAATCTGATTCAATCATCACTTTCTTCCATCCACGCGACAAAGCAAATACACATGCTCCGCGTATAGCCAAAGTCTCGGCAAAAGAGGATCACTTGCTTTAATTGAACTACACCATCCCTCTAAGACTTCTCCATTCTGATTTCGAGCTATTGTTGCTACCCGCTGCCTCTTCTTTTCTCCAAGCTGCATCTACATTAATTTTAACAAAATGTCGAGGAGGCGGAGTCCATCTAATGATCCTATTAACATAGCTCTGTGAACTCGAAGACTGGAGTGACGCCAAAAACTCCACAGCTAGGCCCTCAGCTTCAGAACATAATAGCTTTGGTGGGTGATTTTTGTTCCTAAAAACAAAATCACAATGGCTCTTCCAAATAAACCAACACAAATATGCACATTTAGATATAATCCAACTATCATTAGTAAATGTTCTATTAAGCAAAAACCACCATATTAAAAATCCAGGAAAGCCAATGATCTCAGGTTTAAACCCCAAATTTGATACTCCCCAAACAGTACGAGCAAAAGGACAAAAAAAATATAATGTGCTCTATAGATTCAACATCCTTTTGACATTGGGGACATTGGGGAGATTGGATGAGCTTCCTACGGAATAAATTTTCATTGGTGGCAATTGCATTTTGACATAAACGCCATATGAAAAATCTAATTTTTGGTTCACATGGAGAATTCCATATTAAGGAAAATGCTTTGGAGTATTGGTTTCAACAGAAAACATCACCTTCCTTCTCATGATCAGCCTTTTTACAAATCCAATTTTCGTACATGAATTTAACACTATAAGTGCCATTTCTAGTCCCCAACCAAATTTGTCTATCATCAACATTAGGGCCTCCTATAGGAATTTCCACAATTTTATTAGCAACTAATTTTGGGGAGAGGCTTCTGACCTTAAACAAATCCCATTTTCTAGCATTGATGTTTATTAGATCCGCAACCATTATAGGAGAAGAACTAGGTTGAACAGGTTCAATGTTCAGAGCATTCTTTGGTCCTCGGATCCAATTATGTTCCCGAATATTAATTTTTGCACCATTCCCTATAACCCAATATAAGTCTTTTTCTATCAAGTCCCTTCCCTCTAAAACGCTTCTCCACCACCAGGATGGGTTACTCCCCAATTTAGCTTTAATAAAAGACTCTTTCGGGAAATGTAAACCTTTGATCACTCTTACCCAAAAAGAATTCGGGCTTTGAATGATTCTCCAAGCTTGTTTACCCAACAAGGCAAGATTGAACCCTTCAAAATCCCTGAACTCAAGTCCTCCCTCTTTTTTGGGTTTTGAAATAACATCCCATTTTTTTCAGTGCACATAGTACTAGGATGGGTGACCTCATGGGAAGTCTTCACCCTCAGGTTGGAGGCACTAAGAAACAGCTTCTCTTCAGGTTAACACCCTAAACGGGGAAGGCTGCGTACATCCGCCCCCACAGACCCTGCGTAAGCGGGAGCCCTTGAGGCACTGGGTATGTTCCTTTCTATGTCTTGCACTGTTTGCCTGCCCTTTCCACCAAAAATCAGCAACTAACGCATTAATCTTTTGACAAAAACATTTAGGGAATTCGAAACATTGCATAGTATAAAAAGGAATTGAGGAAATGATAGATTTAATAAGTATGTCTCTCCCTGCATGAGACAACAATGAATTTGGCCAACCTTTCATCCTGTTTCTAATTCTGTCCGTCAAAAAAGTTAGAGCTTTAGTTTTAGATTTGCCCCACATTAGCTGCACTCCGAGATATTTCTTGTTTCCGCTCATAGGTTCGATGTTAAAAAATCTGATATAATAGCGAATGGGTGCCGTTTCATATAAATAAACACACTCCGCCCATTTCACATCTTTTTTTTGCGGATGATTGCATTTTGTTTTTTGAAGCAAATTTATCAGTTCCAGCAAAAGTAAACAATTTATTGCATCTTTTCTATTCGGCTTCGTGCCAGGAGATAAATTTTTCCAAATCAAAAGCATTTTTCTCTTCTAATGTTGATGCAAACATGAGAGAACAATATATCTGATTTTTTATTTTTTTTCCTGAAAAATGCGAAAATGACACGTGATTATAGTAATATTTAGGTAGCACATATGAAACATTCGGTGAATATTTTATCATAATTCACTAAAGTTTTGATGAAAATATTGACATAGTTTATTTATTATTGCGATCATGTATTATGTCAATATTTTTTGTATAAAATTGGTCATTTTCTTATAAAAATTATTCAAATTCTAACATAGGGTACCTAGGTAATAAATTGTTCAAACCTTAGGATATCCCATTATATATATTAAAATTTTAAAATACCTAGGTGATTACTTTCCTTAGATATTTTATAGGTTTTTTTTACTGAAAATTGCATAAATTTTAGGTGCGGATTCAAAAAGCAACCTACGTTTTCTATTTTTTTAAAAATCACCTAAATTTTTAAAAAACTTTTCTATATCACACTGTTGGATATATTTTTTACCTCAAAAATTAATGTATGTAAAATATCAAATGAGAAAAAGGAAAAAGAAAAATGGGAGGTTCACTTTCATAAGTCACGTAGGGGGTGTGAGTATAGACTTATAGGGTAAGAAATTTACTTCCACAAATTAGTTGGTACGGTTTTGATATCCTTTTTTGTCTTAGTGTTTTTTGTTATAAATGGGTTGTTGTGCTGTGTAAAAAAAAGTGTAGAGAATAAAGAAGAGAAAATGTAGAGAGTGAGTTGGGTTTGTATAGTGGTGCCTAGAGGGACACCCGTGTAAGGGGAGAGAAGTGAAAATGATTGTAAGAGGGAGTTTCCTTTGTGAGGTCTTGATGTTGAGTGGGTTCCCGAGCATAGAGAGAGTCATGCTCGAGTGACTTGTTCGAGTGTTGAGAGAGGGTTTTTGTAACTTCCCCTTTTAAAGTTATGTTGTGGGAGGGTTGGTGGCTTGCCGTGCAAATCTATATTGATTCAAGCGCTGGTGACTTGCCGTTCAAAGTTACATTGGAAGAGGCTTAATGACTTACTGTGCAACAGTCATATTGATGTTGTAATATGAGGTTTGGGAGATTATGATTTGATATTATAATTCCTTAAATTCCATAGTGGATTAGACATCCATTTGAGTCTCGTGATTTTTATCTCTAGTTGAGAGAGGGTTTCCACGTAAATATTGGTGTTCTGTTTTTATTATTTTTTGTTCATTTTAGGCTTCTGTATGTGTTCGATGTATAATTTTTCCCAACACACACCTTAATGACAATGTCGTTAACATCCGTTAGTTTTTATTGATGTAGTTTGAAAAAAAAGAGAAAATAATTTTAAAGAATTCAAATTTATATTTAAAATAATTCTTAATATTCAAAAAAATATTTTAAATATATTAAAAATTTGTATATATTTTTAAAAATAAATTTTATATTAATTTTTTTTATATGCCACGTAAGTAAAAAAAATAATAGATATTAACGACATTAACATTAAAGTATGACATTAAAAAATTTTAAAAAGTTTAGGAGTGACTTTGAAAAATTAAAAAAAATTCAGATAAATTTTTAAAACCGCACATAAAATTTAGGTAGTTTCAATTAAAAAAAAACCTACTTTATATCTTGATTTTTATAACAATTTCAAGCATGTTCAAAAAAGGTACGTAAGAAAGAAGAACATTGTTACACGTCTCGAAAAAAGGGCGCACGAAAATTTCACAAATAGGGCATAGTTGATTGATTGTTAACGATCAACTTGATCTTAAGCACCTTTCTTTTTGATATTTTTCCTTGTAACTTGTACACTTTTTGCAGAAAGAAATCGCTTCATTTTTTAACAAAGAAATCTACAAGTCACAAGAAAAAAAGTTACGAAAATATCGTAAAAAAGAGAATACTTAAAAACAAGTTGAACCTTAACAACCAATTATGTCACATACCAAACGAGGTTCTGTTTTAAAAATTAATTGACAATAGATGAAGTAACACTCCTAGTATATAAAATGATATTTTTTAATGATTCCACCGATACAAGATATCTTTAGATTATAACAAATTATAACCTATTCGTGATATTTTCAAGCATCGCTTCTGGCCACGCGTGGCAATGTTGTTTTCTAACACGCCTCTCCGACTCCGGCCTTCCTCAACTCCAAGCGTGCAAATATCTATTTTTATACATTAAACCAAAAAAAGGACATTAAAAAAAAAAGCCACAACACACACACATATACACAGTTCTCTTTCTCCCCCGATTATCATTTTACTGCTCCCTTTTCAAAATTAATTCATTCTCATTTTTCAAAATCAAAAATAAAAAATTAAATAAAATAAAATTCCGCCATTGACGTACTTCTCAGCTCTCCCCTCGGAGCTCTCTGGCTCCCGCTAATGATCTTACGGCCCCCTCATTCTCTCTCCTTTGACTCTCATTTCTATAGGTTTGACCATTTTACTTCACTATTTTGTCTAATTCTTGGTCTTAATGTTAATCTCGTTTGTGTCTAGGGTTTAATGCAATTGATTTAATCCTGTTACTTGGGTTTGTGGGATTTTGTTGTTATGATGCTCTGTTCTGGATTTTTTTTTTTTTTTTTTCTGAGTTTGTGTTAAGGAACCAATTAAAGTTTGAGTTGATGTTGAAGACCCATGAATCGTTTTGTATTCTAATATGTCCCCTCATGCGAGTGCTGATTGGGTTTGAAGCATGGATATTGTATATGTCTACCTTATAGCTTGTGCTTAAATTATGGTAATATTGAAAGTGGGGATTGTTGGGATTCTAACTTGTGACCTTTTGGTCAATAAGGCTCTGATATTGTGTCAAAGAACCAACTGTCCAAAAGTTTAAGCTGATGGGTGAAGGCTCATGGTTAGTTTTGTACACATAGCGTCTCACGTGAATTTCAATTGGGCTGGAAGCCTGAATATTGCATAGACCCCTTTATATCTTCTGTTTAAATTATAGTAATATTACAAGTGGGGCTTGTTGGGATTCGAACTCGTGACCTTGGTCTACAAGGCTTTGATTCTGTGTTAAGAAACTGTCCCAAAAGCTTAAGTTGAGGGGTGAGGCCAATGAATGGTTGTGTACTCTAACAGTTTGTTCCGTTCATCAGGTGTTTGATTTTTGGTCAACGAGGGGGCCTCAAGGGCTTATTTGGTTTTGATTCATAGTGTCTATTGAGATTCTTAGTTGTACAAAACTATTTTTAGTGACGGTACAAAGATGGAGGTTTCCTGTGGTTTTAAGCAGTCGCATCTGGCATATGGGTTTGAATTTGGAAAGGCTGGCACATGTGTTAACTGGAAATCGGGGTTTAGAGTTGGTTGCTTTGAGTATAAACATATTGGCACTTTAATAGGTAGCTCACGGATGTGTGTGAAGAGGAATGTGAAGACAGCTGTAAATTTTAGCAGCCCTTTTGATTCAAATATAAAGATTGTAAGGGAAGGGTTCCATTCATTTGGGTTGAGGACAAGAAAACTGATCTCCGGTGGTTTTGGAAATGATTTTGAGATTCTGAAGAGGATAGGAACAGTTCAATGTCAAGGGAATGATGCACTAGTTTATGTAGATGGGAGTGATCTTAGGAAAGTGGAACTAGTGGGAGATTCTGAAGAAGATGGTTCAGTAACAGAAGCAAATAGCGATTCAGAGGCCAGAAACTCTGGAGGAGAACAGGATGAAGATGAACCTATAACAATTCCAACTATGGATGAATTGCGAGAATTGTTGCAGAAGGCTCGTCGGGAGTTGGAGGTTGCGCAGCTGAATAGTACTATGTTCGAGGAGAAGGCACAGAGGATATCAGAAGCTGCCATAGCTTTGAAAGATCAAGCAGCGAATGCTATGGATGATGTCAATTCTACACTAAATATGATTGAAGAAGTTGTCATAGAGGAAATAGTTGTGAAAGAAGGTGTACAAAAAGCGACCATGGCACTTTCTTTGGCAGAGGCAAGGCTTCAGGTTGCTATGGAATCTGTGGCAGCTGCCAAGACCAGGAGGGTTCTTCCAGAAGGTTCCAGAGACAGCGACTCAGAAACAGAAAGCGATGAAGAGGCTGTGATCCTGCTGAGGCAAGAGGAGGAAGTCCTCTTGGTTGCTCAGGAGGAGATGAAGGACTGTAAGTCAACTTTGGAAAATTGTGAAGCAGAGTTAAAGCGGCTACAGTGCAGAAAAGATGAGCTGCAAAATGAGGTTAACAGACTGAAGGAAGTCGCTGAGCAGGCACAACTAAATGCATTGAAAGCAGAGGAGGATGTGGCTAATATAATGCTTTTGGCCGAGCAGGCTGTTGCCTTTGAGCTTGAGGCTGCACAACGTGTGAATGATGCTGAGATTGCCTTGCAGCGAGCAGAAAAATCTCTTCCTGTTTCTCAGGTTGAGATTGTGGATACTCCATTACAACAAAATGGGCAGTCTTCTTCGAACAACGATATTCTTCTTGAGGCTGAGGCAGGCAATCAAGGAATTTCCACTGATAGCATTGTCGATAGCGAAGGATTGGAGACAGATGGTGCGTCCTCAACTGGCAGGCCTTTACCAGAAAGTGCCTCTGATACGTCAAGCAACAGTTTGGTTGATTCTAGTCTATCTGAAGCTTTTAGTGATAAAGAAAATGGAAAATTGAGTCTAGATGCTGCTAAAGAAGCTGATGTAGAGATGGAAAAGGCAGTGAGTTCTGCTCAAACAAAGAAAACGGAGATTCAGAAAGACATGACCCGTGACAGTTCACCTTCTGGCACCCCAAAGTCATCCATGAAGAAGTCTTCTCGTTTCTTCTCTGCTTCATTCTTTTCTTTTGTAGATGATGGTGAAGAGTTTACACCAGCCTCAGTGTTCCAGAGTCTCATTGGATCTGCAAGGAAGCAAATACCTAAACTGATTCTTGGGTCGTTGCTGCTTGGAGCAGGGTATGTGGTGTTTTTTTTTTTATCTTGCTTGATGTCTATTCCATGAGAAGATTGCACAAAATGAAACTTTTTAGAAACAATAATCTTCATTGCGCCCACTATAATATGGCAATATGCAATTGCTACTAGTTCTTTTACAATATTCTTCTCTACTGGCTGAACGGAGAGGGCAGAGTGAAAACTCTATTTTCTTTAATTGACTCTTGCTGGAAATTTTGGGTGGAATGTCAGCAGGACTGATGAAATTCCACCTTAACTTTTTCCTTTGAAAATCATTCTCAATTCTAGTAGTTCTTCCGGCCTTTTTACTCCTTTTATATTTGGTCCACCACTGACCAATGAGTACTTACCATTTTCTTCCAAACAATCTATATAATCAACTAGAGGATTTGAAGCTGCGAAGTTTTGACGACCTCTTCTAATGCAACATAAAAAACTCAAAATTGCTCGACATGTAGTGCTCAAGGAAAAGGGCAGAGAAATTTAGTATAGCACTTAATTTGGTGCTTTCTTGTTTAGCAGTACGTCTTCGGCATGTGAATTTTAACATCTTTTAGGTTTTCGAGAAGTTCCTAGTGAATGATCGAAGAGAGAGGGGTGTTAAGTTTATTGAGGGAGGATTTATAGCTAAGGCATCATATTAGCGGGACATAAACAGTCATAGCACTCTTTATTTGTAAATAATTTACTTTTAGATACTCGTTTCCTTGGTGACGTCTTTTGACTTCGTATTCGTCCGACTTGTGCTCTATGCTTAGCGTGATTGACGGTCCCAGCATTTGGTCTATTTCACCTTCTGCAGCTTTTATAGATCTGAGTTTAGATCATAATATACTAGATGCAGGTTGAAATCTTCTTGTTCTCTGGAAAGCTTTATTTGGCTAGGCCTAACTGTGAACTAAATGAGTGAACAAGTGAGTATCAATGGTAACTCTTTCTTGTTGTAAATTACGGGTGGGATGTGGTGCTGTAGGATCCTCTGGCACTGATTCCCTTTTTTTTTTTAACTAGTATCAGTTACATTGGCCTGAATTTTGATTTCCGAAGAATTGATTGATAGATTTTTGTAACTTCGATTTTTAATGCTCAGACATCTTGAGTTTGATGCCATGTTGTTTCCTCATTTACCTTAGGCTCTGTTGGTATAGGGGAGGTCCTCTTCCGTCGGTTCTTTGGAACAGATTTTACAAGGAAAACTAAAATCTTGTTGAGGTTATCTGTTGTTTGTTTCAAAGGAAAACTTGCTCCCTCATTGTTATGTTTTCTTATTTGGTTTAAGTAAATATTTTTCATCAAGCATCTTATACCTTATTATATAATAATATATAAGTAGCAATACAACATATGTGAGAAGTAACAAAAAATAAAATGACTGTCAAAGCTATGTATAATAGGCAAATAATTGGGTTATTTACATTTTAGTACCCTGACGTTTTTGGAAATAATAAAAAGGACCCTGACCTTTTTGAATTATTATAAAGGTCCCTTAGTTTTTGTCGTATTAATAAAAAGGCCCCTAAGTTTTTCTCTTATTAATAAAAGGCTTCTCTCTAACTTAATGATGTCATTTTTAATTGATAGAGCTAATGTAACAGCTGTGTTTTTATTAATCTTACAGTAAAATGTCAAAAATACCCTTTAATAACCATGTTTTGAAACAAATTAAGCGAAAATAGATAGCTTCTACATAACACAACATATCAAATTTTATGCTTATAAAGTACTAATAAGGGCGTTGAAGCGTACTTTAAGTCATTTTATTGTAGCATTAATAAAAAGCAATTGCCACGTCAGCTCTGTCAATGGAAAATGACGTCACCACTCTTGAGACGGGCTTTTTTATTGATACGATAAAAACTTAGGTGCATTTTTAATAATTCAAAAAGGTTAGGGTCCTTTTTATTATTTCGAAAAATGTCTGGGTACTAAAATGTAAATAACCCTAAATAATTTTAGGTACTCTAATTATGTATATTAAAACATTAGGGTACGTATTTGATAAATGCTTAAATCTCAGGGTACTTAAATGATAAATTCCCTATATATTATATGAAAATCTACAGTGATAAAAATTGTTTTGTTTAAAAATTGAAAAGTACCGTATGGGCTCCATTGAATTGTTTGGTCCACCTGTCGGTTGATGTTACAATGTCAAAGGTTTACATTCCATTTCTCATTCATTTTGGTTCGGTCCGCATCTTCACGATGATTGCTGTGAAGCTTTATGGGCCACTTGGAATGATGACTTCCCATTCTATAAGGGAAATCATTTTCTATCAATGGGTGGAAAACCTTTTCCTTTGGAAAATATCTTTTGTCAAAAATTGCGTGACAAGCAATAGAAAAGAGGAAAATCTATTCCTATAATCTAGTTTTCATTTCTACCAAACGGAGCCTTAATTTTGTTTAAGGGAGTTGGGGGGTTCAGGTCACGATGAGAACAATGACTACGCGTCTTATGTTCAGCGACTAGATTTTGGATGCTCAGAGTTGCAGTTCAAGGTTTTTCTTGTGGGAAGGACCTTAGACATTAATGCTTGGGCACATATTTCGTGGACTTTCTCCTTGTTTTCTTTTCCTTCTTCAGAGGACTCATGAACATCCTATTTTCTCGTCCTAGTCAGAAGTTAAGAATCTCGCTAAACTCAAGCTTATATCTTAAGAGAATAATGAATAATCATATGAATGATATTTTCTCTCATCCGAAAGGTTCAGCCATTGTTTGGATCAAGTTTCCTTTAAGTTTGATATGTGTTCAAAAGCAAATTTAACTTCTGAATGCTAAATTGAGTTTTTGAGTATGAGATGTTGGCGATTTAGGCAATGCTGCAGCTATGAAACAAACAGCTGTGTGGGTGGGAGGATCAGATATACTCCTTCCTAGTTATAGGATGTAGTTCTTTTTGCTGTCTGGTTCAAATAAAGGAATTGTGTTGAAGAAAAGGAAACCAGCTAGGGATTGATTTCCCTTGCGAGTCACAACTCAAGGGCCTTTGTTCTGGATTTTGGTTGCAGTAAAGACATATGGGCAATTCCTTTATTCAGTTGTTTCCTTTGCCACTTCTAGCCCATTTTATAAATATGACTTCTGATGACTAAATGCTGAAATTTATTACAGGATCACATATTGTATTAGCCGATATGAGAAAGGTACTCGGATGATTCAACAGCAAGATGTAATTACTGTCGGTATTGAAGAGGTTTCTACGAATGCAAAACCTCTTCTTCAAAAGTTGCAGAAGTTCCCCAAGAAGCTGAGGAAAATAATTGATAAGCTCCCCCGTCAGGAGGTTCATTGATCTTTATTTCTGTTCAATCTGCTTTTCTGGGTGAAGGGTACCTAGTTGCACAACAATGTACTTAATATTTTCCTTATCCTTTCTTAGATAAATGAAGAGGAGGCATCATTGTTGGACATGCTGTGGTTGCTGCTAGCCAGTGTGATATTTGTCCCTATATTCCAGAAAATTCCTGGGGGTAACTCAACCATCTTATCTATAGAACGAATTTTCAGCCTTCTGAGGACGATTTCTGACCTTATTTTTGCATTCTTTAGACTTGATATACATATATAGATGCTACACGAATACAAGGATCAAAGAGAAGTTACATAAACAATATATTTTAAGATGCTACTGAAACCCAAGCTTATCGTTTTTCTGAGTAGATTCTACAAAGTGTTGTTATGAGAAGTTTTCCTCATGTTTAATGGACACCATCACTGCCTTTATTTTATGCAAAGTTCAGGCAGTCCTGTTCTGGGGTACTTGGCTGCTGGCATCTTGATTGGTCCTTATGGTCTATCGATTATCCGTCATGTGCATGGGACCAAGGCAATTGCTGAATTTGGAGTTGTGTTCTTGCTATTTAACATTGGCCTTGAGGTGAAGTACAAATTGGTTTTAGGCCTTTCTTCTCGTATCTACATTATCTAGACTGATGTGAGCAAAAAAAAAAAAAAAATGAACATGTGTTTGTATCTTGACAGCTCTCTGTTGAAAGACTAAGCTCCATGAAGAAGTACGTGTTTGGATTAGGATCAGCTCAGGTGACTAAGTAAAAACTGTTTGTCCCAAGTTCACTTGTATTTTGCAGTTATATTGAACTTTTTTATATCAGTTCTTAATTTCTAATATTGATGCAGGTCTTGGCAACAGCTGCAGCAGTTGGCTTGGTTGCTCATCTTCTTTCAGGGCAGCCTGGTCCGGCAGCAATAGTAATTGGAAATGGCTTGGCGTTGTCTTCAACTGCTGTTGTCCTCCAGGTAGCATTTTAAAAAGGGTATTACTAAAGTTACTATAACTGTGAAGTAAATTAGAAACATGAAACCTCATATAGATATTCACATGAAAGCTACAGGGGCAAAATCTCACCTATATGAAGAGGAAGTTAAATTTAAATATGTTCAAAATCTTTCTTGGTTACGTTTTGAATTTTGCACATAAATCTTCACCATTTATGTTCATAAAAATAGGAGTTGAAGCGGAAGTGGTACATTAAGGAATATAAGTTGCAGTTGCTGGGGGCACTTAGACATTGACAGGGTATGGATGGGGAAACTAAGAATTTAAAAAGGTGGGGGGGGGGGGGGGGGTTAAAGTGGGGTTGGGGTAGAGCTTTCTGTCTTCCTTTGTTGTCTCACGGGAGGGGGAGTGGTGGCAATGTTGCTGATTTCAGTAGGAGCTTAGTTCTTTATTGTTTGATGTCGATCTTAATTTATCGGCTGCATGGTTCAGCAATCTGGAAGGCCAGATTAACCTTCCTTTTCTATTTCCTAGCCTTCTTAAGAGTTTTTTATGGTGTAAGGGTTGTACTGTCATCCTAATTTGCGGCCTCAGAGCAAAATTTACTTCGCAACCAGTAGTTCATGCCTCAAGACAAACTTTTGGCATTCAAATGGAGTCTTTAAAATGTTGATGTTGGCTGCACAGGCAGATACTTGATATTGTGATTATCATCTGCTTGAACTCGGAGTGCCAGCCTCATTTCTTACTTTATTGCATTTCTAGCCTCATTTTCTCCTTGTAAGTTGAGGTTATTTCTGCATTCTCATGTTAACAACTTATTTCAATGAATTTTCGGTTACGAATAATATCATTCTAAATTGATGATTTCCCTCATGTAGACCCCTAGTTTTTTTTTTTAAAAAAAAAGAGGACAACTCACAAGGTTTGTTGTGGACTAGGTAACATTACTCATCTCACTTATCGAGGCTTGGGATATGCTAGGGAAGGAAAGTTCCCTCCGTTGGAGAACTTGTTATTATTACCATGGAATTAAATAATGGCCATTATATAATTTAACCATTATTACATACTGGAAATTAGCTTAGCTATTATATTAACAGCATCCCTTGACAATTGCAATCCATCACATTATGCTCATGAAAACTTTGTTTTTGCAACTCTGCGTTTGTGAACGTGGTTTAAGATCATGATTGTTACTCCTTTCATTACAAAATAATATGCCGTTTCATTTGAGGTAAGATGACAATTTATCATGTACACTTGTGAATATTCTTTCATGTATGTATAACGTTAGCGGACAAGATACGGAAAGGGATATTTTTAAAGCTGTAATATGGTGAACTAACATATAAATGTTGTTATATCAAAAGAAGTGAAGATTCTTGGAGACTTAAAATGGAAAGAGTAACAATCCTTTTGGGAGGATTGTGGAGCCAGAGAATCAACCATAAAATATCGTGTGTCAATTATATACAAGGGAAAGATTAATTATATATAAGTAAAAGATTATGAAAAATTATCACTTAGATACCATAAAATTTAAATATTTGTCACTTGGGTAGGAGGTAAAATTTATCACTAAGGTGCTTTGAAATTAAAAAAATTTATCAATTAAGTATCCTACCGAAATTTAGTAGATTTTTATTGGGGAATGCTAAAGTGGAACATGATCTGTTAGAGTATGATACTTTTTTTGACAGAAGATACCAACATGACGCACAATTTCAGCAAAATATATTTATCTTACATCAAAATTAGGTGAATTTTAATTGTAATTCGTTGAGTTTACCAAGAATAAGAATGAGTTAATTTTTATATATTATTATAATTATGCGCTACATCATCACTTTACGGTGAAAATAGGCCTTGTTGAGACAAAAATTAATCGGGTTTTGATAGGGTACCTAAGTGATAAAATTTTGAAACCTTAGGTTAAATTGAAATGTTAAGGTAATTAGGTGATAAATCTCAAACCGAGGGCAACCGAGTGATAAATTTCCATAAATTAATTGATTAATTATTTTAAAGTTTCATATAAGAGAAAAGTGTGTGCACTTGGACAAAAGATATGCACTGGCTAGGATGTGAACCTACAACCCACATACATTATAGCGCATTCGAACTCTTGGGACAGCTTTACTGACGAAAGCAATATGACTCAATATATTATACAGGGACTTGCAGGAATTTTCACTGTTGTACGTGTATGGGGCCAAGTATATTACGATGAACCTAGTTGTTTTAAGATCACCCCTCTAAGTTGTGTCCTCCACTGTTTCGGACAATGGGTGTACTGTTACTTATCACCAGAAAATTTCATTTCTATGTGCATATCATGGCACCATTTTTATGTTGCATATACTGTATTTTGACGGCATTTGATCTGAGTTCCTTGAATATTTGCTTTTAGGTCTTGCAGGAGCGAGGTGAGAGCACCTCGCGGCATGGACGTGCCACATTTTCAGTCTTACTTTTCCAGGTGAGCTTTTAGCCTCAAAATGCTGCATTTTTCTGCTGTAGCCTTTTATTGGTTGGATTTTCTACATATTTACATGGTGTGGATCTTTGCGTATCATTCCAGGACTGTCTGGATGAGGGTCTTTAGGGCTTTTAATAAGGTGCAACCATGCAAGCGGTACAAGTTTTTAGCATCCATCGCATTCAGGAAAGTTGCAAAGGATTTTGCATCACAATTCACTAGGCAAATTAAACATAATAAATGAAAATCACCTTCCTAAAAATTGCATCTTAACCAGCTGCGGAAGGGCTTCGAGAGTGGTGTTCTTTGCTTGAATCTCAGTTCCTCGAAGCTTTCTTCTTTTCCCCCTCTGGTTGGCATAACCTTGGTTTCGACTTATTTTGGGTACCCTTTGGCCTGGGTCCATTTTCTTCTGTGACCATATGGGGTAAAGCTTTCTAAGATTCTGGATGGGTACGAGGGAGAGAAAGACCGCCCTCCGGGGGGGGGGGGGGGGGGAGGATTCTGATTCTTTTTGGGAAGGCATATTAACTTAATTCAATTTTGTTCGTCTTATAGTCCATTGTATCATCTCGCAGTTTTTAGGCTTTGGGGAAGGTAGCTGCTAGAGTGAATAGATATTTGAGGGATTTTCTTTGGTCAAAGATTGCAGAGCATTAAAGGGATCATTTGATTAGTTGGGATTAATTATTGCAGGTCCAAGGAAGAGGTATCTTTGGTTTTTGATATTTTGGTGCCGGAAAAAGATTGCCTCATTATTAGGAAGATGTTTATAGTGTTTCCTTTTTGCATAAGTTGATTTGGAGCTAGTATTCTTCTGATTCGGTTGGTTAAGATACGAAGGCTAGCATTAGTCACCCTTTTGCATAGCCCTAGAAATTAATTTCAAAGATATCTTATCATTTTTTTTTTTTTTAATCTCATTGACGTTTTAAAATTGGGTATGAGGATAGACTCCAGATCTGGCAGGATGACTGGATTGATAACCTTTCTCTTTTCTCGTGTGCTGTCTAGCTTTTATCAGTTGCTGTCTTCTATTCATGATGCTTTTATCTCCCAATTTATTTTACTTAGAATTGTGTGCTATCTTGGAATATTCAATTTATGTGGGAGATTGATGGCATGGAAGGTAGGTGAGTTTGTATGATATCATAGCCTAATTCCTTGTTCTCGTGCTTACCTTTTCTTCTATTGGTTGAAAATGTCCAATCACCCAAATTTATTTTACTCAGAGGGTGGGTTATCGCGGAATCATCATTTCTTGGAGGAGATTAATGATAGGGAAGTAGATAAGGTAGCTCCTTTACTTCGAAGCTTGAGTTCCTCTAACCGTGAAGATCATTTAGATCATATGGTTTGGTTGTTGGATACTTAATATTTGCTAGCATATTGTTTCTCCTACATCGTAATCATTCCAAATCTCACTTCTTTCTGCTTTCTTGGCTCATTTGGAGAGCTAAGATTCCTTCCATGATTAAGAAATTTGTTCCGATGGGTGTGGAACCTGCAGACTCCGTCTGTTGAGGCTGTATGAGTCCCTATCTCCTGATATTTGTACCTTCTGTGCATTAAGAGGAGTGAAATGAAGACCTGTTTTCTTGGGCATCTCAGGTTGTTTGCATGTTTGGTGTTCAATGGGTGCCACCCTCCACACGCCCCCCCCCCCACCCAAAAAAAAAAGAGGCTTTTCTTTGCAGAATCCAAGAGGTTTTGAGGGAAGGAAACATGTTTTTGCGATCACTTGGGGCATTTGTTGGAAGGAAACATGTATTTTGAGGGAAGGTTTTTGTCTGTAAATGTTCTTTATTCCAGGTTTACTTTGATTGCTTCTCTCTGGGCCACAGGCCATGGAGCATTTAAGGGGTTATACTTACTGATATCCGTGGGAATTGGGTCGCATTAGCTTTGAAACTTTTGTTTGGGTTGTGATGGCATCCTTTTTTTTTTTTTTTTATGCAAAATTACTCACTTTTAGTAATGAAGTCCCTTTTTAAATCACCAAATATTTCAAGACATCGTCTCTAATTGCATGGTCATAGTTGCTGATGCGTGCTTTGCATTTACAACTATGGATACCTTTCATCATTTGCTTAAATCATGCCAAGTACCTTCTCATAAAGCTTTTATGTTTCATGAAGGTCGTAAGCGTCCTATTTTCTTATGTTTTCCTGCCCCTGTATGTCACTTATTTGTACAAATCTAAAATTTTAGCCTGACTTGTTACTCTGTTAGTGTTGCTTTGATTTGTCACAGAACTTAAACTTGAATTTGTTTCTCTCTCTTACTTACCAGGATCTTGCTGTGGTTGTTTTGCTGATACTTATACCTCTTATTTCACCAAATTCATCTAAAGGCGGGGTAATGTTCTTCTGCTTATCATATATCGTTGTTTCTAACCTCATGTTTCTTTTCTTGTTTCATGATGCTTGTATGCATATCATCTTTTCATAGGTCCTATAATTTTAGTAGAAGCTTGAAAAAAGTTGTAAAGACAGAAATCCCACGGTGCTTTACCTACATGAATTATAATTTACAACTTGTGAGAATCGGATCTAAGCAGGGTTTTCCATCAGTTTGAGCTGCAGAGAAAATGTGTATGTTTTGAGCAAAGATTTCACTTGGAAACGAAGAGGGGAAAATGTGAATTGGAAGTTTGATCTTCCCAGATTCCTTATTGATCAAGCCCTAAGAGGTGGACCGAGGCAGACGGGTGATAATTGGGCTTACTGAAATCTTTACAAAGTAAACAACTTTTTGTCAACCAATATGTATGGAAGCTGCAGTGCTTCACCCTTCAGTAATCTGAAAGCTTAAATGGTTTACTCCTATGGAACAATGGTGGATGTTTGTGGGCTGCAGTAGCTTCATGCAGCAGTGACGATGGTGGAGTGGTGAGATATGTTTGCAGCTGCTACTTCTTTGCGGCTTGGCTAGTTTTAATAATAAGAGACGTGGTAGTAACGGGGAAAAGATACTACTCAGGGGTAATATCACGCTTAAGCGGTGTCAATAGGGTGGCGGCTACAGTGGCTTTGCGGTGGCTGTCCAGAACTAGAGCTTTGATACCAAATTGATGCAGCACAACTCGCTAATGAAAAACACAACTCGATTTTATTTCTCCAAAACTGAAAACTAATGAATTATAAAGTTCTATTTATAGAAAGAGTTAAACCCTATGATAACTAAAGAGATGAATAAGAAAAAGATCTAACTTATCTTACTAACTAAAACAAGACTAAAATATCTTATTGACTTAAAAAGATGTGTTCTAATCTAATTCTATCAGTTATCTATCAATTCGTAATAAAATATCAGATTTTTTTTAATCAGTAAACTTCCTCTTTTTGTGTTGCATCAGGAGGATTAAATAGTAGTAAGTGTTTATGGTTCTTGATCATTGTGTTGGAACCATTCATTTGCTCTTCATTTTATATGGTCATGATATGGGACTGTGCTCAGAAGTAGTGAATACGATGTGTGCGTGTGTATACATATGTACTTTTTTTGTTTTTTGGATTGGTAATGCCTTGGGGAGCAAAGGAAGGGGGCCAGTGGCGGGGGGAAGAAAGAAGGGGGTTTACCCTTTAAAATCCCCGTAAGGGGGAACCACAATGTCCCTAGTGGGGATTGAACCCGGGTGGCGTGGTTGGCCGTTGGTGTTCTCCGCCACTGAGTTATGTCCCTAGGGGACCGGTGAATACGCTGTATATGTTTCCATGAGTTGTTAGATTGATACAATTCTGGATTGATGAGAAGGCTTTCAAATGGGAAGCACACATAGACAACGGTCGGAGTCCAAAAATATATTTTACGTTTAAATAAGATGCCAAAGGGGTTGAAGAAAATTTTGTTCAGCTTATTATTTTTGTATGATGGGAAGTAAAAGCCTCTTTGGAGAAAAAATAAAGAGAGCACATGTAAAAACTTGATGATTTGCATAATTGCTGATAAGTGAAGCTGTGCTGAGAGTTCAATTTTCTGTTATTTCAGGTTGGTTTTCAAGCTATTATAGAAGCTCTAGGACTCGCTGCCGTCAAGGCGATTGTTGCCATTGCTGCTATAATTGCTGGTGGACGCTTGGTGAGTGTTATCAATTAACTGAAGTGCATTATGTACCTGCATTCTGGTTGTGCTACTAGTGGTAAAGGGGAAAGAAAAAGAAGGGGGAGGGGGATTATATGCTAGAGCAGCACTGATAAAACAAACTGATATATTGGCTTATCTGAAACATTTTACTGCATTACTCATATGCACTAACGAAAGTATTCCAATCATGAGATTTGGTGAGGGCTGACTTTCTGGGGACAGGTTAAGGCAGGGCCTGCCGGGCTTGCTTCTCATGAGATTGGGCGAGGGAATCGGAAAGGGGCTCATAAACTGGGCAGGAAAACCTCCAAGGTGGTTGTTAAGGAGAGAAAACTGAATGAGATTGATAAAACCAGAAATTTTGGCCAAACAGAAATCAATCAGTAAGAACAGGGATCTATGTAGGTCCCATGAAGTTTCCTTTTATTTTTTTTATTTATTTTATTTTTTTTACTGTCCTTTTCCTGTGTCAGTTATATACGCCTTTGTTACTTTGTAGACTTTAGCTGCTAGTTCTTTGAATCTACTCTATAATCATATTGCATAACAATGTGAATTTTTTTGAGAATGTTGGATGGGGCCATGCCCCTCCGTTGGCAAATGTTCTCTGCTATTGCTTGCTATAGTGCTTAGTTCTCAAATATTGGGTAAGGTTTACCTTCATGTTGTATAATTGTTTTATGAATGCAACAACATCAACAAACCCAGTGCCTCTAAGGGCTCCTGCAAAAGCAGGGTCCCCCAGCCTTCCCCCTTCCGGGAGCTAGCCTGAAGGGAGGTTGTTTCCGAGGACCCCCAACCTGAGAAGCTAGTCCGCAGCATAATTGTTTTATGAATGTGTGGAACACTTTGTTGTTTCTAAATATTCTTGCTAAATTAGTGCCCATGTTAAGCCTGCTTCTTAGCAGTAACATCTATAAGGCTCATACTGGTAGTCCTTGAGTCCTAGGTTCTGCTGTCACTTCATGATACCATTTGCTACTTGCTAGGATGCAGCTGGACTAGAATTCACAATGATAAATTGACATGTTTGCTTTATTTCCTTATTATAAAGTTTAGTGGAAGTATCTGATACCAGCATGCTTTCATGCATCATGTCATGAGGAATTACAATGTAAGCAGTAGTTCTGATGCTTTCCCATGTCCCAAAGCCAGGCATTTTCCTTCTTTGTTTTGGTTGAAAGCTGGTCACATTTATTTTAATGAGTTTTCATCCCTTATTAAACTGTATGTACTAAGTATACCTTTGCATTTGTGCTCCACGCATAACTTGTACTTCTGACGTTCCTGCAGCTGCTTCGACCAATTTATAAACAAATTGCTGAAAATCAAAATGCGGAGATATTTTCTGCAAATACACTTCTTGTTATACTGGGGACCAGTCTTCTTACAGCAAGGGTAGGTAGACATTATCTAAATTGTGCCTTTTTACTGTTGTATGGAGTTTGGATTCAGAGTTGCTAGCTTTTGCTGATCAGCAAGTAGTTGTAGTGGTTTCCTTACTGCAATCATTTCCAAGAGTTTATGATGCCTCTGTTTTTGTTGGATCAGGCTGGTCTATCCATGGCTCTAGGAGCCTTTTTGGCTGGTTTACTTCTTGCAGAAACAGAATTTTCCCTGCAAGTTGAGTCAGATATTGCACCATATCGTGGGCTTCTGCTGGGGCTCTTTTTCATGACGGTAACATTTCCACTTGTACCCTCACAGAATTTGATATTCGCTTTTTATTAAAATATTGACCTTTCAGCTGCTTCTTTAGTTCTCGTAGAAAGTATAATGCGAAAAGGACTATCAGGTCCTCTGGGCTCAAAGTTCCCTGTTCCTTGCCTGTCTTAGTCGGTGGCTTCCTTCTTGCAGAAATCTAATAGCTCTGATTGTAAAATTTCTTAGTAATAGATTGTACTAGTTAGCCTACTTTCGAGTCAAGTGAACTTCTAGAACTAGTCTAGTCTTCAGCTTAAGAAGTTATTAAGGGAATATCACTGGTATTTGATGGTATTAGAAGGCTGTTAATATAATTCTTGCCTGGAAGATTGGCTGATTACGCAAGAGAGAAATCAATCTTAAATATATTCATTGAACTACCAAGCTAATTGTTTATGTAAGTAGGGATATTATTTAATCTTATTTTACAACTCAGTATCAGGTCTAATAGCCAGTGGCAAGTACTTTTATTTTTCATGAGTACCAAGCTACCTGGAGGCAGAACTATGATACCAAGACACCAACGATAAGTAGTGTTATGAACATTAATCAATTGTAACAGCTATGCTGAAAACCCTCTTATCTATTTTCTATTTGTTCTTTCTGTCAAATGTATTTTCTTGATTTGGGTTGGTCGGATGCTTCTTCCTGGACCTCGTGCTGGGTGGATGGGTTGGTTTTAGCAAAGGGTTTGCTTTTCTTTTCCCTTTTCTGATCGTAGGAGAGAACATGCCATAGAGGACAAGGAAACCTCTAAGATGATGCTGTAAACAAAATTTAAAAGAGCATCAAGGAGGTTGAGTCCCTGAAATTCCATGGGGTCGTTCCCTGCGATATGCAATAAAAGTTATTTGATTCCACAGAAAGCATCATTTGAAGAGCCTGCCTACCTTGAGAAACTCTGGCATTGCCCTTGTCCGTATGCAACATAGAATACCAAAGCCACACATCCCTGATATCTTCCATACTCTATCTTGTTGTATTCAGCTTTGAAGAAGTATAGCCTCCAAGGTAAGAGGCAGAGTTATGTTCTGTATCGTCAGAGAAAAGACCAGACATGTTCAGCAGACACAACAGAAGGTGCTCATACCCCAGATTAGAATGCTAGATTGGATTTGGGTCTCACAGTTGACCATGTTAGATTTGAATTTATGCATGTGGTGAAGACTATGACCGGGATTTTCTGGCTGTCCCTGAAGGAGTTATTTATATGTCTCTCGTTGAGTCTCCAACTCCAACCCCCGTGAAAAATAAATCTATGAGAAGCCTCTTCATATAAGTGTGTCAAGTGTGTTTTCAATCAATATCTTATATATGTAGAGTATATTTTCGCGACGATCTTGATGTTCGAAGAGAAGTGGTGTTACTAGTCTGAAATGGAGTCGCAAGTAACAAAGTTTTCTGTTTGGTTTCAGGTTGGAATGTCCATTGATCCAAAACTTCTAGTCTCAAATTTCCCTGTTATAATGGGAACATTGGCGCTTCTTATTGTGGGAAAGACTATCTTGGTCACCTTAGTTGGCAAACTATTTGGCCTGTCAACCGTATCTGGGATTAGAACTGGCCTTCTTCTTGCTCCTGGGGGAGAGTTTGCATTTGTGGCATTTGGTGAAGCTGTAAACCAGGTTTGATTTGAGAAATATCTTTTTGTGTACTGATGTCATTTTGCATCTAGTCCTATTCTTATCCCCTCCCCCCTCTCAAGATAAGGATAAGCTGTCATTTTTCTGGACATAACATGGTTGCTAGACTTGCTTTATCTTATGTTTTGCTGCTATGTATAAGAATTGCAGTAGAGGTTCATTTGTCTATGTTCTCTCTGTATAGTTCCATTTGGAGAGCCAAGATTCCATCTGTGAGTCAAGACTTTTGTTTGGATTGCAGTGCTTAGTTGAATTATAGATCAGTCATCTTCACGGGAGAGGGGACTAGTTTTCATCTTTCCTTCTCTGTTCGTATTATTGGTGCCTCTAGAATATATTGTTTGATGTTGGTCTACAGAGTTAGTGTGCCTTTCTACCTTGGAGCATTTTTTAGCAAGTTCTTTGGGTTCTGTAAGAAGGGTAACAATTTTGGCATTGCATACATGAATGAGCCAACTGCTAAGATTTCAGTGGGCAAGACCTGCCAGTTTGTCTCCAAGGGGTAAAAGGAGATTGTAGGACACTTCTCTGTGGAACCTTCAAGCGGCCTTTCTGTCTTGATGTTTTGAATGATGTTCTGTGTGATTGCAGGCTTCATTGTCTTGATTTGTTTTGTTTTCATTATCTTGGGCCCCAGCCTTGTCTTTTAGTTTGTATCCTTTTCTTTTTCATGCATGTAGTTTTCTCCTTTCTCTCTCTGGAAAGGGGAATAACACTGGACTGGCCAGAGGAGGGGCGTAGAGGGTCCTTCTCAAAAGAACATAACATACCTTCAGTTCTGCCGGAGCTTCCTGGTCTTGAATCGTTTGCCTCAAGTTCTTCCTTTTTTATGCTTAGTTTGGTCAGTTGTATGTTCCAAGCCTCAAATAGTGTTACTATGTTCACTTTTGATGTCTTTTTTTTTTATTGACTTATTCAATTCCCAGCATCACTGTAGTCTAAACTCAATTCAAACTAGGCAGGAGCAGATGTCCATAGGATTGAGAAATTTCTACTATTTCGCTATTGCAGTATTATGCAGTTTACTTTTATGAGGTCACATTTTGCTCCTTCTGGATTTGTAGGAGTGTGCAATGGAATATAAAAGCGCCATTATTTAATGGAATTTGAGCTAATTTGATGCAATTGGTCATTACACGAGGCTGTGTTTTTTGCAGCAGCCTCCATAATGCATGTGTATTTCATTTTATTTACTAAGTTACACTTGTAAGTTGTGTACCTGTTAAAACTATCATTGGGAAACCTTTTGTAAACATAGGTCTTCAAAGCTCTTGATTTTCCCTAGAACACCAATGCGGTTGCCGCGACCTGTCATGTAACATTTGCAACCACTGTATCTGCAATTATGTGCTGTCTGTGCACAAAGATGCACAGGGAGTTACGATTCTTACTGCGTAGTCCACAAATACACATCTAAACAACATCTCTGATCTTTTTCACTACTCTGAGAAACAATATGTTTGATATAGGAATCATCTGGAACACTGCATGCATTAGCTATTTCTGTTTGCGTGATTGGCTTATAAGCAGCTGTTCATTAGTGGACTTGCTGGGCAGAATGTGCCGACGGGCTTCTATGCTTTTGTCTGTCATGGTTGGGATTTCCATGGCTTTCTAACATCATGTTTGATCTGAAAATCATTCAAAATATACCTCCTGTTAGCTATTCTAGGACATGGCATATTAGCTCTATTGCATGATGATCTTATA
Organism: Simmondsia chinensis; assembly: GCA_018398585.1. Lineage (NCBI taxonomy): Eukaryota > Viridiplantae > Streptophyta > Magnoliopsida > Caryophyllales > Simmondsiaceae > Simmondsia > Simmondsia chinensis. Next base: position 22,043,330 of record JAGTTD010000017.1, on the reverse strand, counting down.
GGCAGTCGGTCACTATTAATCTCACTTGCAGGGCATAATGTCTCCCCAACTATCATCTTTACTTTTTCTCGTGGTGGGAATTTCCATGGCCCTCACTCCATGGCTGGCAGCTGGAGGACAGCTAATTGCTTCTCAATTTGAGCTACATGATGTGCGGAGTTTATTACCTGTTGAGAGTGAGGTATGATATCTTTGACCAAACTGTTGTCCCTTTATTAATTTTGCAGTGACATCATGTTCAAAATTTTTCCCTTTAACTTTGCTTCTTATATCATTTACAGACTGATGATTTGCAAGATCACATCATTCTTTGTGGCTTTGGACGGGTTGGACAGGTATGAACTGCAATGAACTATACTGTCAGTGAATTACTTCAGATGTAAAGGACGACTAAGAGTTGTCTATATATATGTTCTGGGACGTCTACAATTTAAGTATGTTTGTTCTTTGACTCTTAATTTTAATGCAGATTATAGCTCAGCTCCTGTCAGAACGACTAATTCCATTTGTTGCTCTAGATGTGAGAAGGTAAGCTTCTGAATCTGTCCAAAGTTTGTTTCCAGAAAGTAACAAATTCACGTGGGCATCAGTATGCTTCTGCCATGTCAGTTGTTGACCATTAGCAAAGTTGACTTTAAAATTATTTTTTGTGTTTGGTAGGATGGACTTTTAAGGTTGGGGGCCCTTTGGAAATAACCTCCCTTCACGGTTGCATCCTGTAGGGGTAAGATTATGTACATTTTACTCTCACCAGTTCCTGCCTTGGTGGGAGTTTTTTAGGCACTGGGTTTGTTGTTGTTGTTGTTGTTTGGTAGGATGGAAATAAATAAATATGAACTCTGCGACCAAAAAAAAAAAAGGGTCAATGGTGCTATACTGATGTATCTATACTGAAAAGCACACAACCAATCAACTAATATCACAGAAGCCGCAGAATAGGCAAATGATCCTTTGGTGAAGACAAAATTATGGGTCTTAAACAATACAATCAAACAAAGGCCGTTACATTATAGATTTTGCGTAGGCGTTATCGATCACTGTAATATAGCATGTAACATCAGCATCACCTGCTTGTACACAATGTGATGGGAGGATTCGTGATTATTCAATGTCCAGCCCAAGTGTCCTTGAGGAAGACAAGAGCATCTTCCATTTGTTTGATGATTATCTAAGAAACTTTTAGAGGGATGCATTCAGTTTTTTTCTCTTCCTTTTTTTCAAATATCTTCCATATTGCATACCTCTTCAACTTTTAGCTCTTCCCATCTCCCTTCCCTCCTAGAATAGGTGAAATTGAAAAACAAATAGAGAAAGAAAAGCATATCAAGCAAGCCACTGATCTTCGAGTTCATATGTTCGCCTAGTTTAAAATTTGAGCATCATGCTATTGTCAACAATACCCTTACGAATCTTTCAAAAGAGGTCCAATAACCTAGATCTTAGTATAGAAGTCCCTTAATGGAGAAGCTACTAAAGTTTAACTCCAAAGTACAGAAGTGCCTGAGACAAAATATAGAATTGACCACTCTGAAAATCCAGTGAGAGAAACAAGAGATCAACTGATCTCTCCTGTTCTCCTTCAAGTCCAACTATCATAACTTATCTGAATCTACGGAACCCATCAATATTTTTTTATATATCTGCTTTCTTTCACTGCCAAGTAATATAGGAAGTTGTTTAGGAATTCTTATAGGTATAATTTGATTCTCAAATCACTGGATTGCTCCTTTTACCAAACCAATGGAAAGGTCAGAAGCTGCAACCCATTATCTAATGTCTACAGAATTTTGTGACCATGATCTTTTCCATGAGTTTGTCACAATCTCATTTACTATTCGATCCGTTCCTTCCCTAAACATAAGGGTCTCTGCTGTCCTATGCTTACCTTCAATGGACTTTTCAAAGGAATGTCCTCTAAAGATCCAGATTGCGTGGGTTACGAGCATGTACTCAAGCAGATATCTTCATACCTCTTACCCACTAACAAACTGGCTTAGAAGTCTTTTCTGCTCCCTTTATGATTGTTTTGGCATCCTCTTTTTCACTTTTTGATGAAGTATAGTGCTCTTTGTTGTATATCTTAGTTTATATTTATCAACTGTCTTTGCCACGACATTCTCACCCAATTGTTCACACCTTCACAAACTTGAAGCCAAGCAGCAGGCGTAATTTCCTGGATAATTTGTGTGTAGTCACAGAACCACCATTTTGAGTCAGTGGCAACAATCAACGTTGTACTCCAGGAAAGCAAATGAAACATTTTCTGTTGATCTATCATGTTTCTGCCTTTACAAAGCTTATGTTGCAAGATATTGCTGATGAGTATCGTTTTAACTTAAATATAATGAACTCAAAAATGTGATAGAGATCCATTTACGACCTTTGGTGCCGGTTCACAACTAAATTACTTGAGTTAACCTGTTCTAGATTTGTGTATGTATAGTGTTACCATTGATTTCAAAATATATCTGAATAATGCTTGGACTTTTGATTGTAAGGAGTAACTATATATATAGCCCTTTAATTCGAGCAACATTATATTTCATTTAGGCTTGGCTGTAAGCACACTGAGCCTGGAGACTTTGCATTCAAGCTTGACTTGTCAAGCTTCAAGCTAAGATCTTCTTGTTTATGCTCATTTAAGCTCGATCGTGGCTCATTTGGGCTTGATTAGGTTTAAAGTTCGTTCAATTGGGCATGTTAAGCTTATAAATTATATGGATACTGGCTCATTTGGGCTTGGTTCATTTACACTCATTTAGGCTGGCAAGCATTTGAGCTCGAACGTTATGAGGTTTTGGGTTCTGCTTGTTTAGTTAATGTGCTCACTCGGCTTGGCTTGGATCGAGATCAACATGAGTAGAGCCTCTCTTATATATTATTTAACGGGATGGCTCACAGGGGATTGCTAGCTGGATTGGCTAATTTATACTACCAATTTCATCGTTTCTTCTCTTGTCAATAGCTTTTATTAGTCTTTTCATAAAGACACGATGTCTCATGTTTACTTCCATGATTTCAGTGACCGGGTGGCAATTGGACGTGCTCTTGATCTTCCTGTGTATTTTGGAGATGCTGGAAGTCGCGAGGTGAGATAAAACTACAAAAACCTATTGGGACCTGTTGCTGCTTCACATTCTGATTTGCTTTGGTGTCACTTTCTAGGTCCTCCATAAAATCGGGGCTGAAAGAGCATGTGCTGCAGCAATTACTTTGGACACTCCTGGTGCAAATTACAGAACGGTTTGGGCCTTGAGCAAGTATTTTCCCAATGTGAAAACCTTTGTCCGAGCCCACGATGTTGACCATGGTCTTAACTTGGAAAAGGCTGGTGCGACAGCGGTACGGTGCCTAATTTCCTTGTTGTTCACATCATTAGGGTAAAAACTTACGTAACCCTCACATCGCATCACATGATATGCACATGATATGGCTAAATTAGTTAAATGAATTTTGGACGGAGTTGTAATTAGTTGGTGGGGTGTGTTTGATGATATTAGAAGTTGAGAGGTCACTTTAGTAACAAATAATGTAGGGCCCACAGGTATTTTACCTCAAACAATACAAATAATTGGCACTTATCGACTAGGGAAGCTTTTCTGTTTCCATTATCATGCACGTGGTAAAACTGTGTTTTCTCGGATAATACTGCTCTATATTGGACCTAGAAGGGATAATTCTTTCAGTTTTGACTTGTGTTCAATCTCATGTTTGAATTGGATCAGGTTGTACCTGAGACTTTGGAACCAAGTCTGCAGTTGGCAGCTGCTGTTCTTGCTCAGGTAACTCTCCTGTGACAATTTGTCGTAACTCATATCATTATTCTCTGTGCACTATTGTTTTGAAATTCTGGCTTGGTGCAGTCACGTGGATGTTTCATGTTGTGTACAATGACACATATGGTGGTAATTTCGAAGGCTAACATATTACACTACAATTCACGTACACAATGTAGAGTTGACTGTGTTCTTTGGCTCTCAACTGGTTATAAAGGTAGAAATTAATAAATAAACAAACAAAATGAAGTCAGCGTTTATCTTTAGTTTAATGAATTGGCGTAGATGCTTGGTTACGTTCTTTTTAGCTTTGAACTTTACTATATTGTATTCATGAGCTATATATATTAATGGCTTCAAACTTATGCAACGGAACTGTTTTCCTATGCTTTGGCGTCCCCATGCTATCATGACTTGATTCATTGTTTTCATATTCTTCATGAACATGGAAGAATATGAGAACACTTGTATGCAGTTTGTTATGTTATTTCTTGCTTACAATAGACAAACTTTGTAAGGCATTTGGGGCCTATCTGGCCAAAGTCCTTAAATCTGGAGCGTAAGACTAGCAATTACTCTGAACCGATTGAAATTCCCTTCCCGTCACTCGGGATATATTCATGACATTCGCAAAAAGGTTTATACTTTCATGATATCATACCATTTTTTCATGGTGTTGTGGATATTAGGTGACAGTTATGGCATCACATTGGGTCTTTTAAGGGAATATAAATATGTTTTCAACTTTATATTTGTGAAAATTTGAATGAATAGAGATACGATCAACTTTTTGATGTCTTCGACAATTTTTAACATGTAAATATATTTTTAAAGGTGTTGTGATAAAATTAAATATAATATGTACTCATTCTAGACGCCCTTGGAAAAGTATGTTACATAACAGTCAATCCTGGAACGGTCTTTTCAAATTCAGTTAAGTAACAAAAAATCGTTTAATTGGCAAGCTCAACATCCGCAGCGACCAGGACATTATGTGATGGCCTTTATTTGATTCCTAATATATTTAAAATGGTCTTTATTTGAGAAAGCTACCTGTGCAACAAATGATGACGATATGTGCACAGACAAGTGTCCCTTTTCCATTGTATTTTTTACCATAACTTGTGTTACAGTGATAGCCAGGTTCTTTCGGCTCTTAGCCTTCTGTTTTTCTTTTTGTCATTGCTTTCAGGCGAAATTGCCCACGTCAGAGATAGCAGCAACGATTAACGAGTTCAGGTCTCGTCACCTCTCTGAGCTCACAGAGGTACTCTCCCTGATTCCTAATATTCTCCTTCACATGATTGTAACATGTTTTATGCAACATGTTTTATACACAATATTTAAAGTATCCTATTGATTACACAGAGAAATAAATAACTATTGTTAATTGGAAAGTAGCATAGAAACCCCTTGAACTAATAGTTCAAATCAAAATGCCTCTTGTAATTTTACTATTCTCCTAACTATCTGCTTGTATTCTTTTGAGCCTTTATTGTAATTTTTGGCCAAATGAGCATTTTCCAGTTCCCCCTTTGATCCCTATGAATATAAGAATCTTGTATTTCTCGTTCAACAAATCCATTTTTGTTTATGCTGCTAGCACAATTCCGACAGCACCATATGTGCCACCTTCATATAATTGGATGATCGTATCTGGTCAAGTATCTAGTGTCAAACTCTCATGTTCCTTTTATTGCGTCTTTTTAACTCAAAACACGATCATTTGATTAAGTTTAAGTGTGACCTTCCACATTAGATCACATGATGTGCATATGATTTTGGTTACTGATGGAGCCAAGATTGAGACAGATTCATAGTAAAGGTTGAATTAGGACTAGTCAAGACTAAGACTCCCTGCAATCGCTTGGAGCCCCCAGTTTGTTAAGACCCTTCAAAACTCATTATATTATGAATTTATTTCCACCACATTTTATCATTCATAACTGGAGAAAGAACAACTTATATATAGTATTATAAATGTATATGTACATATATAATATACCGGATATCATGAAGATTATTTGAGATGTGCTTGAGTTGATCCGAACACCTCCATTATCAAAAAAGCAAGCCAACTTTGCTTTGGGCCCCTAAAATCTTGAAACCACCCATTGTTGTAATCAATAAAAATAGATAGTTTCAGGGTGTGTTTGATGAATGAAAGGTTGAGAGGGTGACTACGATTTGAAGCAATAGTGGAGAGGGGGTTTTATGGAATTTTCTGTTAAATTGTCTTTAAATTAGGTACCAAGTGACCGTACCATAACATCACATGAACCGGAATTTAACGGTGCGTGTTCATTCATTGATGCAGCTGTGTGAGGCAAGTGGAAGCTCGCTGGGCTACGGGTACTCTCGTGTGATGAGCAGACCTAAATCTCAACCTTCCGATCCTTCAGACGACAACGACGCCATTGAAGGAACTCTAGCCATATGAATAATAGCCTCGCGGAGTACGGAAAACTGCAGGGAAGAACTGTATAGTTTTTACAAAGTTCCATCACTACAGATTGTATTAATTTCTACTTGTATAGCTTTTACAAGTTCCATCACTACAGATTGTACAGAACTCTGGACGGAGAAACTGCAGCAGGTTCACATTCAGTTTTCTTTTATGGGTCACATTTTTGCTTTTTTAATCAATATTGGCAGAAGTTGCTTCATGTTACTTGATATGAAGTCTCATTGTTGCCTTTTTTCTTTCGATAATTGAGAATGGTGGTTGTATTCCTTCGAGGCCAAGAGGAAGTGCTATAATCGCCCTTCACTGATGGAACTGTCTAATCATAGGTCCGATCAAGGCAGGGTTTGAGAAGAATAAGATGTTCACAGTCTTACTCGTACAGGGTATTATCATATGGTGAGGCTATTTTCGAATGACTCTTAACTCTAAAAAGAAACTATGAAGAGTGTCTTTAAATGAAAGAGACACTCCTCGGCTCTCCTATGATTGATAGCTGAAAATTCTGTCCAACTCCAACCAACTATTTGTCATATTTGGTGGTGAGTTAAATGTCCACAAACTAAGTGTATAGGTTGCTGGCATTCCTAGCTCTCTCATCTACTCCAATATTTTAGGATTTTAATTTATATGTGGTTGGCCTAGTTGTTAAGAGAGAGAAGTACATCGATGCTAGTTTACAGTGCTCTTACGTTTGTATGTTATTGTTGTTGCTTTATTCGCCTTGGATAGGGTTCTTTTTAGTGTTGAGGGCCCTTTGGAAGAAACCTCTCTATAGTGTACCATTCTATAGGGATAAAGCCGTATACTCGTACTTTTCTCGAACTCTGCCTCAATAGGAGGATCTTTGAAGCACTGAATGGTTGTTATAACTTTGATAATATTTTATCACCCACCATCAAGGTTGGAGGTGGCCGGCCCAAGCACGTGGCCCTAGCCCCTAGGTCGGGCCTCACCCTCAATTTACGCCAAAGTCCCTATATTTTGTCCATTTGGTCAATTTAGTCGTTATATTGTTAATAGTGTCAATTTAGTCCCCATACAATTAAAACTGTGTCAATTTGGTCCTTAGATAAAATTTTATGTTCAGTTTTGAATGAAATTTTTAATGGTTCGGCCGCGAGTTGGGTTAAATTGAGTAAACGGATGAATTTATAACAAGTTACTGGCATCTAATATAATTTTTGCCATTCAAAATTATGTCATTAACTTAATTTAAATTTGACCAAATGACTAACTGATACATTTTGAATTATTCAGGAACTAAATTGACACAATTTAAAGTATAAGAACTAGCGCTTTAGTTTGGATAATTAAGGCACCTGCTTCTCTAGTGACCTACTATCAATTTTATAGGCCAAAACAAACTCTTTTGTCTCACAAATCAAACCGGACCGGATCATAATTATGGTTCGGTTTATAGTTTTAACCATTATAATAGAAAAATTGTTATTAACACTACTATAAACATAATTTGATCAATATTAAAATCATCATTAACTACAAAAATATTCTAAAATACAAAAAACTTTACTTCTCTTCCTAATTCATAATATAAAACATGTTTATACTATATATTACATAAACAAAACCTATGAAAATTACATAAAATTGGTTTGTTAAATTCAGTAGTAATGTTTTTTGGACAAATTCAGTAATAACATTGAGTCTGTTAAAATTTTTGTTAAGTTGTTAATGAAATATTTAGTGGTTCAATAACAGATTGGATTAAATTGAATCAGTGAGTGGATTTTAATTGCATCTAATGTGATTCTGTCGTTAAAAATTATATTATTACCTTAAGTTACAAATTCTAAAGGGATTAAATTGACATAATTAAAAGTATAAGGCCTAAATTGACACCATAAGAAAAGTACAAGGACCTTTATTATAAATAACCTATTTTTATCACGGTTCATTTACCAAGCACTAGTGCACCGGATCATATTGGAACTCCGAAGTTAAGGGTGCTTGGGCGAGAGTAGTACCGGGATGGGTGACCTCTTGGGAAGTCCTCGTGTTGCTAACCCTATAAGGTTGGGGATCCTCGAAAATAGCCTCTTGGCAGGGTTACACCTTGAAGGGATAAGGCTGCGTACATCCACAATCCCAGACCCCACTTAGGCGGGAACCTTTAAGGCACTGGTTCTGTTTTTGTTGTTGTTGTAACCCTTATTATTTTTATCGGGTTATCAAGTAAAATTTTGACACTAATATAACTTGTTATGATTTCGATGATATAAATAATCATTGGATTCTTTAGTTTATGATATATGGTTTAAGTTTGGTTTTAAACCAAACCTAAACCATAAGTTCTAATAACCAAAGTTTTTAAAACCAAACAATAATTTTTCAAACCATAAATCAAATAAACCAAAAGTCGTGCAGAGGAGGTCTGGTTCCTCTGCTACTGCACGTGAAGAATAATGGAGGTGTTGGTCGTTGCACGCCATCCTGCAGGTCGTGCAACGACCAACAAGAGAGCTGCACATAAAATAATGGAGGGGGGGTCGTTGCATGCCCTCCGGCATGTCGTGCAACGACCTGGGGGCCGCATCTCCGGTTGCACGACGTGCCGCTTGGCGTGCAACAGGTCCGGCACCTGGGCTATCATTTTTCTCCTTTGCACGACTTTTGGTTTGGCGTACAACCAGCCATCTACAGTAAATCGTCCCATTTTGCTAAATATTTTTCAAACCATACCATTTTTCTAAATTTTTTTTCAAATTGTACTATATTGCAAAAAAAGTCTCTTTTTTTTGTTGTTGCTGTTGATGTGCAGGTAGGGTGTATGTATACATACAAAAAAGGGGTGGGGTTGATGAGTCATCAAGAAGGCTCATATTTGTGACAAGTGTTACAATTTGTACAAATACCTATTTATATATATGTGTGTGTGTGTATATATATATATATATATATGTGTGTATAAATAGGTATTTTATATAATTTTTAATTTTCTATGATATTTAATAATATCTATACTCAACTCTAAAATTTGTCCCCGAAAAATATTTAATATTTACAATACTCTCCCTTTGGATATTTTCCTTTATACGGGACACAATGTCTAAGCTAAATACGCATGCCCCATCAAAAACCTTGCCAGGAAAACCCATTGGAAAAAATCATAGCGAAAGGAAAAAGAGTACATCTCATATTTAACTCCCCCTATTAGCAAGGGGCTTTTTTGAGTCGATGCATACCAGCCTTATAAACTAATTTCTCAAAAGTTGATGTTGATAATGCCTTCGTGAACAAATCTGTCAGATTCTCACTTGAGCGAACTTGTTGAGCATCTATTTCACCCATCTTTGAAAGCTCGTGCGTAAAGAAGAACTTCGGTGAGATATGCTTAGTTTTGTGGCCTTTAATGTATCCACCTTTCATCTGAGCAATACATATAGCATTATCTTTACATAGTATTGTTGGACTCCTCCTGATCGTTGGAAGACAGCATTCTTCTTGAACATGTTGAATAAGGGATCTCAGCCATAAGCATTCCCTACTTGCTTCATGAAGTGCAAGTATTTCGGCATGATTTGAAAAAGTTGTTGCTGTTGTCTGCTTGGTAGATCTCCAAGATATAGCAATATCACCATAGGTGAATAAATATCCTGTCTGTGAATGACCTCTATGTGGATCAAACAAATATCCTGCATTTGCATATCCAACCAATCTCGGACTTGATTGTCTCTGGTAGTATAATCCCATATCAGATGTATCACGGAGATATCGAAAGATATGTTTAATTCTATTCCAATGTATCCAAGTAGGCATTGAGCTATATCTTGCCAATAAATTAACTGAAAAAGCTATATCTGGCCTCGTATAGTTAGCAAGATACATTAGTGCACCTATTGTACTTAAATATGGCACTTCAGGGCCAAGAATTTCTTTATCATCCCCTCGAGGTCAAAACGGGTTCTTATTCACATCAAGTGATCGGACGACTATCGGGGTGCTCAACAGATGTGCCCTGTCCATATAAAAACGTTTAAGCACTTTTTCGATATAAATAGATTGATGGATTAAAATTCCATCAGATAAGTGCTCTATCTGCAGGCCAAGACAATATTTTGTCTTTCCGAGATCTTTTATTTCGAATTCTTTATTCAAATATGTAACAGCTTGTTTAATCGCTTCAAGCGTTCCTATGATGTTTAAATTATAAATATAGAATGCTATTATAGCAAATCCACAATTCGATTTCTTAACAAAAACACATAGGCTAACTGTATTGTTCACATATCCTTCTTCCAGAAGGTATGTACTAGGATGATTGTACCACATTCGCCTTGATTGTTTCAATCTATACAGTGATCTCTATAATTTAATTGAACACATCTCTCGAGGTTTTGAGTTATATGCTTCTGGCACCTGTAGCCCTTCAGGGACTTTCATATAGATATTATTATCAAGTGATCCATATAGGTGAGTCGTTACTATGTCCATAAGACACATGTGGAGTCTTTCATAGACTGACAGGCTTATTAAAAATCTGAATGTAATTGCATCCATTACAAATGAATATGTCTCTTCATAGTCAATTCCTGGCCTTTGTGAGAAGCCCATGTGCTACGAGTCATGCTTTATATCTCTCGACTTTATTCTTTTCATTTCTTTTTGCACAAAAACCCATTTGTAGCCTATGGGTTTTGTGTTTTCAGGCGTTTGGACTACAGGTCCAAAAACTGCACGTTTCGCAAGTGAGTTTAACTCCGCCTGTATTGCTTCTTTCCATTTTGGCCAGTCATCTCTTATTTGACATTATTGAAGAGATTTAGGTTCAAAATCTTTACCTTCTATAGTCAAATTAGCGGCCACATTGTATGCGAACACTTGATCGAGAATCGTTTCATTTCGATTCCACCGTATGCTAGTAATAGCATAGTTTATCAAGATTTCTTCATTCTCGAGATTTTCATCACTTCTACAATTCTCAGGTATTTGATACCCTTAAAGAGCCCTTTTGCCCTCTGTTTCTTTTTCTTGGATTTACATTTGTACCACTTCAGGGATTTTCTCTTCAGGAGTTTTAATAAAAGGAGCCAACTTGTTCATCCTACTCTCTTTTCTTTCTTGGATTCTTATCTTTAGAATCAACATGTCTACCACGCTTCTGGCGCGCAGTAGATGTATTTGCCAATGTCTTAGAAGACTGTTCGTTCGGAATATCAATTCGAGTAGGGGCATTCATAGCTGGGACATGTGACTTGGTCACTCTTTTCGTATCAACGAATGCATCTGGTAATTGATTCGCAATATTTTGTAAATGGATAATCTTCTAGACTTCCATTTTACATTGATTTGTACGTTATTAAAAATGTGATATAGATGATGCATTCCATACAATTTGACTCTTTTCCAGCTTTAACTTTTCTCCCCCTAATTCTGGAAATATTGTTTCGTCAAATTTACAATCTGCAAACCGTGCAGTAAAAATATCTCCAGTCAATAGTTTAAGAAATTTTATAATTGACGGGGACTCAAACCCAACATAAATTCCCAGTTTCCTTTCGGGACCCATCTTTTATGGGCTGGGGTGGAGCAATTGGAACATATACCGCTCAACCAAAAGTTCATAGATGGGATATATCTAATTCTTGACCAGACACGAGTTACAATGGGGAGTATTTATGATAAGCAACTGGCCTAGCACGAATAAGTGCTGCAGCATGCAATAGAGCGTGTCCTCATGCAGAACTAGGAAGCTTTGTTTTCATGAGCAATGGTCTAGCAATTAGCTGCAGACGTTTAATCAAAGATTCTGCAAGACCATTTTGTGTATGCTGGTGAGCCACATGGTGCTCAACTGTAATCCCAATTAACATATAATGGTCATTAAAAACTTGGGACGTAAATTCTCCTGCATTATCAAGACGGATCTTCTGGATCGCGTAATCCAAAAATTAAGCCCGTAATCGGATTATTCGTGCAAGGAGTCTCGCAAATGCCACGTTGCGAGTATATAATAGGCAAACATATGACCAACGTGTTGGGACGTCTATCAACACCATAAAATATCGAAATGGTTCACATGATGAAATAATAGGCTCACATATGTCTCCTTGTATTCTTTCTAGAAAGTTAGGAGATTCAATCCCAATTTTAGTTGGGGATGGCCTAGTAATCATTTTGCCTTGAGTCCAGGCAGCACATGAAATCTCATCTTGAGAAAGAATCCCCACAGAACTTTCAATAATTTTTCTCATCATCGTTATACCTGGATGGCCCAAACGGTCATACCATAGGGTAAAAGTTTTGCAATCAGTTAACTTCTGGTTAACCACAGTATTTGATTCAATCGGGTTTATGTAAGCATAATATAACCCGGAAGAAAGTGCTGACAATTTTTTCACTATTTTCTTTCTTCCTGAAGTAAGCGACGCAATATAAAGATATTCTTTATTGCCCTCATTTATTGTCTCAATATGATAACTGTTGCGACGAATAACTCGAAAACTGATCAGGTTTCTTTGTGATCAGCTGAAAAACAGAGCATCGCTTATATTTAGTTTTGTTCCTTCGGGGAACATAACATGTGCTCTTCCAGAGCCTTCAACCAAATTTGAAACACCCGATATTGTATTAACATTCGCTTCAGCTAATCGTAGTTGAGAGAAATATATTTTGCTTTTAAGGATAGTGTGTGTCGTTGCACTGCCTGCTAGACATAAATCTCCATCTTTGATCAAATCCATGTTTCTATAAAATACATATGTATTAGTGGGATTCCATTAAAATTTTATTGAAAATAACTCATTAAAATAAAACACCAAAACATATTATTTTATTGCACACACCCCAAACTATATTATTACATCAAAAGTAGGACAAACTTGGTTCAAAAGATATAACAGAAAATATAACACTTTATTCTAGTTTAACACTTCTATCGCATATCAGGTGATTGATTCTCTCACTAGGATCCTCAAAGAAATCAGAGGCATCAAGATGTGTCACATTAAATGGAGAATGATCTTCAGCAAAATTTATTTTCGAGAACTTTTCTTTTCCTTTCAATGTTGCTTGATATAGCTTCACCAGATGATCAGGCATACGACAGGCACGCGACCAGTGGCCTTTTGTGCTACAGAGGTAACAACTTGTTTCAGCGTCTTTCGACGAATTTGGCTGATTGGTTTTCTCCCTTTTATTTTTCTCTTCATTGTTGCCGTACCCCTTAGGTTTTGGTCTATTTTGATTACCTCGTCCACAACCACGACCGTGTCCACGACTACAGCCACGTCCGCGACCACGACCACAGCCACGGTTATATGTATTATTTTCACGAGAAGGAATATTCACCTCAGAGAATGGCTCTGACCTAGCCGGTCGTGACTATTGATTTTTCATTAACAATTCATTGTTCTGTTCAGCAACAAAAAGGCATTGAATTAACTCTGAGTATTTTTTAAAATTTTGTTCTCGATATTGCTGCTGTAGGAGCATGTTCGAGACATGAAAAGTCGAAAATATTTTTTTCCAACATAACCTCCTCAATAATATTTTCACCACACAATTGTAATCGGGAGGTAATACTAAATACCGCAAAGTTATACACGCTTACAGTTTCAAAATCCTGCAGCCGCATGTGAATCCATTCATATCGAGCTTTAGAGAGGATCACATATTTCTGGTGCTCAAACGTCTCCTTTAAATTAAACCAAAGGACAAGCGGGTCCTTTATAGCCAGATACTCAGCTTTCAATCCTTCGTGGATATGATGCCTTAGAAATATCATAACTCTTGCGCGATCCTGCAGGGATGCGCTATTACTCTTTTTAATCGTATCTCCGAGATTCATAGCATCAAGATGAATCTCAGCATCAAGGGTATATGACAAATAATTCTTGCCACTTATATCAAGAGCAGTAAAGTCAAGCTTTGTTAGATTAACCATTAGAAATAACAAAGATTAGGATAAAAAAACTTTACCTCAAGCTTATGATAATCCTTGTTTGGAAAGAGACTCGTGCTGATAACGTATTGTAGAACTATACATATTATACTCAAAAGGAAAAGAATAAAAAGATGAACCCGAATAAACTTGAAAAAAAAAGTAAGTATTTTATATTAAAATGAGATTATTTTATTAAAATATTTTTTTTCTCTTTCCCTCTGTTTTCCTTTCCTTTTTTGTTTTCTTTCTTTCTCTTTCTTTTTCTTTTTCTTTTTCTTTTTCTTTTTCTTTTCTTCTTTTTTTTGTTGTTGCTGTTGCTGTGCGTGTAGGGTGTATGTATATATACAAAAAGGATGTGGGGTTGATGAGTCATCAAGAAGGCTCACATTTGTGACAAGTGTAAGAATTGGTATAAATATTTATTTTTATATATATATATATATAAATAAGTATTTTATATAATTTTTAATTTTTTATAATATTTAATAATATCTAAACTGGACTCTAAAATTTATACCCAAAAAATATTCAATATTTACGACACAAACAATATTTTTAGCTTCTTTCGCTTATCACGTTATGTACTTTTTAACTAATAGTTAATTTATAAACATTTGGGATCTATAACATACAAATTTTTTTTTTTTTTTTTGGAATTGTATTATCATATAATTTTGAGTCGGTTCCCAAAATAATGCTAAAAAATAAAAAAAATAATGTTGAAAAAAAAATATTTTCAAATCTACTTTTGAACCGCGTTTGTGAAACGCTTTTAAATTCAATAAAATCGGATAAAAAAATGCGGTTATTTCACTATAAACCGCGTTTACTAAACGCGGTTCACCTTAACATAAACCGCATCTACTAAACGCGGTTTATCCCTAAACCGAGTTTACAAAACGCGGTTTAACGTCATGAATCCAAAATCCCCTTTTTTTTCACTTATACTTACCATTATGCCGCAATTCTTCACTTTTTTGTTTGCTTATAGTTTTCATTATGTCACAATTTGTGATGATTATTATATTGATCATATGTCTCTCTTAATGAAGCTTCAACATCATAAGTGGAGGTCAAATAACTCCAATAATAGTACTTGAAAGGTCTCCAGTGTATAAGCAAAAGAAAGGAGAAGGCGAACGACGTGACTGGTGGTGGGTTAACGAGAAAGAGATAGAGAGACGGTGAAAGCAGCGGAGAGAGTACGCGTGAATGAATGGGCTGGGGTTTTTTAGATAAACTTAGTAAAACGGGTCATAAAGACGCGGTTATAACGACAAAAAATCGCGTCTTTATGACGCGGTTTTGTTTAAATAAAACCGCGTCTTCATGACGCAGTTTTACTGATATAACCGCGTCTTTGTGACGCGGTTTTAATGATATAACCGCGTTATTAAAACACGGTTTATGCCAATGTTAAACGCGGTTTATTAAAGCCGCGTTTATTAAACGCGGTTTATTAAAGCCGTGTTTTCAACGGCAGATTTGGAAATATTTTTTTTTCAGCATTATTTTTTTAATTTTTTTATTTTTTAGCATTATTTTGGAAACCGACTCTATAATTTTGTGGATACTGTTAATTTAACAAATTAATCGCAAGTCAGGTCTTGCAATTTTTTTTACTTAAATGAGATATCAATTACCAAGTATTAATTCAACGAAATTCTATTGTATATGTCTAAAAATATAAAACAAAAATATAAATTATAATTAAAGGCCTTCTTTGGTTACCATGAGGTAAATGTAGAAAATTGAAATTCATGGAAAGTAGACATTTATCCTCTTATTTGGTTATCAAAAAATTAGCATAATATTAAAAGTGAAAATTCCTTCTAAATAAGTTCTAACTCATTTATATTTATTTAACTCCCACAAGAAAGTATATTTCGTATTCTGACAACCAAACACGTTATACATATTTGTTGTGAAGTTAAAAAATATATGTGGCAACCAAACAAGCCTAAAGTACTCCTCTTATCCCTGTTTGGCAATAGGGTACAGGGGATAAATACGTTTGGTAAATTGTTAAGGGAGTAAATGGGAGATAATTTTTTTACCCCATTTCTTAACCCCAAACATATTTAAATAAATATAACAACAACAATAGATCCAGTGCCTCAAGTTTTCCCATCTAAGTGCAGTCTGGGGGTGGATGTATGCAGCCTTACCCCTTCATGGTGTAACCCTGCCGAGAGGTTGTTTCCGAGGACCCCCAACCTTATAGAGTTGGCAACACGAGGACTTCTCAGGACGTCACCCATCCTAGTACTATTTTTGCCCAAGCACGCTTAACTTCGAAGTTCTAATAAAATTTGATATATTAATATCTGATAAATAAATCGTAAACATATTTAAATAAATATACAATAATATCTCGAACTTTGTTTTTATCCTTTTTTTACCCAGTTACCACAAGGCAGCAGTAGTAAGGTAAAATTGCAAGTCCAACCATTAGAAAAATCCTGAAATTCACAGGCTTTCTTCTTCATGTACTCCCAAACATTGACTCCATTATCAACACTCCCATCTCAGAATTCTCCATTGATCAACCCCAACTACACGTTTTCTCTCTCTTCACTTCGCACTTTCAAGATGTTCTTCTTCAATTCAAGCCAAACCCCATCAATAAAGCAGAGACCTTTTCTTCTAGGGTTTCTGCTCTTATCTTTGTTTGCTTCTTCAATTGAACCCAGATTCGTGGTTGAAAAGAACAGCTTGAGGGTCACATCCCCTGAGAAGATTAAGGGTACTTATGATAGTGCCATTGGTAACTTTGGGATACCCCAGTATGGGGGTAGTCTTGCTGGTACTGTTGTTTATCCTAAGGATAATCGAAAGGGGTGCAAGGAGTTTAGTGATTTTGGGATTTCTTTTCAGAAGAAGCCTGGTGCTATGCCTACCTTTGTGTTGGTTGATCGTGGAGGTTAAATCTTGTCTTTGATTTTGTTGTTTAATCTGGGTTTTTATTGTATTGTAGAGTGATTGTTCGCATTTGTATGATTGTTTTGAGGTTCTCATTTCATGAGGGTGACCAAAATTAGGTAAAAATTGGGAAGACGAGGGACTGATTTGAATATAAGAAAAGATGAGGGACCAATTTGATCGTGGAGGTCAAATCTTGTCTTTAATTTGTGGTTTAATCTTGGGTTTTTGTTGTTGAGCTATGTGATGTTGTATTGTGGCGTGATTGTTAGCATTTGTTTGATTGCTTTGACGTTCCCATTTCATGAGGGTGACCAAAATTAGGTAAAAATTCAAAAGAAGAGGGACCAATTTGAGCAAAAGAAAAGATGAGGGACTAATTTGAACATGATACACCAATTTGAACTTTTTTAACTGAAAAAGATAAGGGACCAACAGTATAAATAACTCTCTATTTTTGTTATTGAACTATACACGGTAGTATCTTCTAGCATGATTGTTAGAGTTAGGTTTGCATTTGATGTTGTTGATCGTGAAGTGTTGACCCATCTTAGGTTTTTGCTTGAATCTTTAGCTGATATTGTTGGTCTTTTGATATTCTCTTGTAGCTTAGGGCTCTCCTTTATTTATTTATTTTTTTTGGGGTCCGGTCACATACTTAGCACGATGTCCAGCAAGAAACATGTTGGGTTTATAGGTGCCCATCATACTCCGATCGAATATGAGTGTTAAACTCACCTGTGTTCTTGTCTTATCTCCTCCATTTTCACGGGTGATCTAGAGATTATCAACACAGTATATCCTTTGATAGTTTATTTGTTGGCGTATGTATTTGTCATATCGTGTAGCATGGAATATGTTGAATTGCTAATGTTTCTTAGTGAGTCTTTATATTGTTGAGCAAGGAATATGATTGGACTGCAGATGGGCTAATCTCATTTTTATGTGCTTGATGGTGATCTGTCTGCATTCGATTTTTATTTGTTTTACTTCTTATTGTGCTATTGGTCCTTTTTTCTGTCACTAACTTGTTTGTTTGTTGTCCGCTAATCTCTCATAATTTGCTTCAGTGTTGGTTGGTTGAAATGAGTCTAATACAGGTGAATTATGCTGCTGGTACTCCTGAAAACTGCAAGTTTCTTGATAAAACTGTGTTATATAGCTGGAAATCTGACTCAGTGGACAAACTTAATAGTTATCTCATATCTTTTGAGGAATGCATGGTTGTTTGCTTGTAATGAATATGGTATCATTTTCTGGTGCTTTCTGAACTTTCGACATATCTCCTTCTCCCATTGAATAAAAGAAAATTGTAGATGGGATTAACCTAAGTGCACTTTTTTAGATTGAAGAATAAATGATTTGCAAAAGTTTTATGAATTAAATGTATCATTATAGTAATGGTAACCTATTGCCATATTGTAGCTTATGGATTTGCATCATATTTGCTTCTAAGAGAAAAGAGATGCTTGAATGGCTTTGAATCTTTTTTATTCCTTTTTTTTTTGGCAAGAAACGAGTATACTTGTATATACCTTAGAATTGTGTCTTTAAAGTCTCATCGAGAATACCAAGGAAATCAAAATTTGAAATAATGAAAAGCATGGACAAGGCTTACTATATAACACCTCCAACTTGATTCTCTTATCTAAAACATACAAGTCTAGAGGACGGTCATGAAACAATATGAGATTCCTCTCCTCCCATATTGTGTAGACCACACCTACCAAAACTAGCGTTCTGAATTTATGTTGCATTTGTCTATTTGGAGCATTGTCCTTAATCAATTCAGACTCTCTCAAGTGAAAAATTACCCATCCATTTTCCCACCAATGCCTTGATTCTGGCTGAGTAGGAGCATTTGGAGAGCAAGTGAGATTCAGAATCTGCTAAGCATAACACGCAGCTGTTCACAATCATAAAGTCCCTTTTGTAGAAGATTGGGGACTGTCAAAAGATATTCAGAGTGAGCCATGAGATAAAAGTTGGTTTCGGATCATTCCTACTATTCCATATGATCTTTGTCCATTGAAAATGTGTTTAGCCATTGATGCACTCAGAGCACCTTATACAGATCAGATACAAACAACTTCCTTAGTTTCACAGCTTTCCAAAGTATCACCTGAGCATTGCCAAACCAGCATGTAATAGAAGGAGGTCTCTAACTCTGAATATTTGTTACCACACCCATGTATCATGAAGTCTGACACAAATGTCTTAAATAGAAGTCTTACTGAGGTATGTCCCATGGACCCCATTTGACCCAATGGAGTCTTCTTTGGAGTAAATAGCCTGTAGCGTCTTATGTTTTTGGCTTTGATCATTTTGTAGATACCTCACTCATGTGCAACATTCTCTGCTTTTTGGTGCTACCCTCACCGTCTTCTTGGGAAATATTTTGATTCGCTTTCTTGATTAAAGAAAACTTAGGACTAGATTGTTTCAGTTTGGAATGACCAAACCAACGAGAGCATATCACTGCATATTGCCTTCTAGTGGTGCTCGACAATATCCTTATTGTTGCTATCCCTATTTTATGTGCTTGTCGGTGTTTGAGTGCCAATATTTATTCACAGTATTTTTGACTAATCAGGCCAAGAGCCTATAGTTAATATTCAGTGCGGTAGTGGATATTGGTGGCATCCATCCATGATGAGATCATGATCTTTTGGGCTCCCGTCATTAGATTCCACAACTTGGTTCTTTCACCAATTGATAATCTATAAGATTGATCTTGTTTTCTAGCAAGTTTGGTTTATGGAAGGAGTAGATGGTCTATTAGGCCACTGATCATATTTTTGGAACCATCAATTTCTGTTTGTACTACCAAGTTAATGTGCAAGTTTGAACTTCTTTCTTTTATCCATTTATGTGTCCCCCAGTTAACAAATAAGAGCTAGAATGCTATCACTTGCATCAAGCAAAATTTGTAGCACAAAAATGTGGTTCTTCTGGTGAGAAGGATTTTGTTTTGACTACTTTTTAAGTGTCATTTGTAGGAGAATTTCTTAAAAATGTTAGCACATTTGTCAAACATTAGTAATGATAAAGGTTCTTGAATGAGTACCGGTTGCGTATTACCCATGTTGTGGGATTGTTGTCTAATTTTGTCTAATGTAATAAAATGGGTGCACTGCAGTCGTTGGATAAAAGGAAGTGGTGCATACCGATATGTTACTTTCATACTTAATTAAGGAAAACAATGAGGGACAATTGAAAGCAGCTATGCCTCAGCATCGCTTTGGTACCCCCAAATTTTATAAAATCATGAGCGAAGTGTTTTGGTGTTCTCATCATCTTCTTCTGTCTACATGGTTACCCCTTCACCACTGCCGGTATCGCTTTAGAGTATGGAATCAAATTCCACTTTGCTTCTGTGATGGGGCGTTGCAAAGTTACATAATGGATTGCTGCTTTCACATTGGGTTTTTAAGGGACATAAGTTGCTTTTAAACTTTATATTAACAGAAATTTCAATGAATAGTCATACAATCATTGCACCTTTCATAGTTTATAACATAGTTGCATGAAGTGGGAGTGGGGGAGCAAGTACTAATAGAATTTTCTGAAGTTAGGAGTGTAGCGCGAGAGCGCTTATAGCAAAATATATTAGGTATATATTAGGGGTGTAGCGCGGGAGTACTTATAGCAAAAAATATGGTTTATTTACCAGGCACTAATGCAACCGGATCCCATTAGAACTCCGAAGTTAAACGTGCTTAGGTGAGATTAGTACTAGGATGGGTGACCTTCTGGGAAGTCCTTGTATTGCCTACCCTATAAGGTTGGGGGTCCTCTGAAACAGCCTCTCGGTAGGGTTACACCGTAAAGGGGTAAGGCTGCGTACATCCACCCCTCCTAGACCCCGCTTATGCGGGAGCCCTTGAGGCACTAAGTCTGTTGTTGTTGTTGTATAGAAATTTACTAAAATATCATTAGACATCTTAAAACAAAGTTAGTACTAAGAAATAACTAAAGAAGAATTTAAGTACTCTAGTGGGTTAGACTAGAAAAATTGTATCCAACACAATTCCTTCTTATTCAAAAGATTCAACCATAGTTGCACGAAGCAGGAGCGGGAGTGAGGGAGCGGATAGTCATAAAAGTATCTTGAGCTGGGAGCGTTGAGGAGCACTTATATTGCTACATATTAGATACACAAGAAAAAGTAATGAAGTGTTATCAATTGAGTCGTTGACGCATAAATATCAAAACAAAGTCAATATTAAGCAATAACTAAGGAAATTAAGTACTCCAAAGAATAAACTCTAGAAAATTGACTCTAACATGTCCACACAATTCAATCAATCTTCAAAATCGAGTGATATAATTAACCAACAAATCGTTTAATAAGTATTTTCTTATCAAAATGATTCTAGTATTGTTTGAATCGTGTTTTCGTTGAGTTTGAAACGTGTTGGAAACGCAAATCTGACTTTGAAACGCGGAATCGCGTTTCTGAAGCCTGGAACTTTAGCATTTTAGGAGTTTCCTGCAACTATGGATTCAACCATTGGTTGAATCAAGTTTCCCGTAAGTTTGATACGCATTTCAAACACAAGTTTCTCTTTGAAATGCCGAATCGGGTTTCTAAGTATGAAATGTTGCCTTATGGGTGTTTCCTTTGGCCATGGTTTTTAACATGTCAATACATTTATAATTATGTTTTAATAAATGAAATAAAACATATTGTATAATAGAGACCATTGCAAAACTCTTGTTACATAACGGTCAATCGCGTAATGGGTAGCTCAATCTCTGTTATGTAATGCCCATTGATGTATAATGGCTTTTATTTGATGATCATGCTTCAGATATATACTATATCAGCTATTCCTTTCTTGTTCTTCACATTTACCCTTTACATAAATTACCGTTTGCTGCATCCAGCAATGGATTTAAACCAAGGTTTTGCTCTAATCACAATAGTAGACTGTGTCTCCATCTTCTCTGGGTTTCCATGCTTCTCTTGCAAAATCAATATTTGACTTTATTTTCTTTTCCAGATTGCTTTTTTGCTTTGAAAGTCTGGAACGCCCAGAAAGCTGGTGCTGCTGCTGTGCTTGTTGCAGATGATGTTGATGAAGCATTGATAACTATGGACACTCCTGAAGAAGATAGTTCTTCTGCAAAATATATTGAGAATATAACTATTCCCTCAGCACTTATAGAAAAAAGCTTTGGTGAGACGCTGAAGAAAGAATTTAATAACGGGGATATGGTCAACGTCAATCTTGATTGGAGGGAAGCTGTTCCACACCCTGATGATCGAGTAGAGTATGAATTGTGGACCACTAGCAATGATGCATGTGGTGTTAAATGTGATATGTTGATGGGATTTGTGAAGGAATTTAAGGGTGCGGCTCAGATACTTGAGAAAGGCGGTTATACTCAATTCACACCGCATTATATCACATGGTACTGTCCTCAGGCATTTACAGTGAGCAAGCAATGTCGATCACAGTGCATCAATCATGGAAGATACTGTGCCCCGGATCCTGAACAAGACTTCAGCAGAGGTTATGAAGGGAAAGATGTTGTACTTGAAAATTTGAGGCAGCTTTGTGTGTTTAGAGTGGCAAATGAATCTAAGAAGCCCTGGGTATGGTGGGATTATGTTACTGATTTTCAGATTAGATGTCCCATGAAGGACAAAAAGTACAACAAAGAATGTGCTGAGGAAGTATTCAAGTCTCTGGGTAAGGTCTTTACATTACTATGTCAACCTATATCTGAGCTTCTCTTGTGGAAAGTAGATTGACATGTGCGTTAGTTGTGCAGGGATCGATTCAAAGAAGATCGAGAAGTGTATGGGAGACCCTGAAGCTGATTCTGAGAATCCTGTCCTTAAAGAAGAGCAGGAAGCGCAAGTACTGTTTTGTTTTTCCATTTTCCCTTTCATCCTCAACATGGCCCCATAATCCGCGAAATATCCTATTTTTCCACTGGCTGTCCTCTCTGGAATCAAAAATTGTCTCGGAGTTGGAGTTGTGGTGTCTCAGAAGTGTCTTGCCCTAGATTTTATATAACTAATCGCGGCAACCTAATGGCCTATGTGTTATGTGACAGTGTTTAATTGATTTTTATGCTCAATCTTTCCACTATGGAATCACATAATGGCCGCTAGGTTGAAGATAGTTACATAATGGATTTTCAGGTAGCTGCTGCACAATTGGCTGTTATGTAACACTATCTTTTACGGCCTTCACAATGTGTATATTTTTGCATTTTATTTACTAAAACATATTTATAAATGTATTTTTCTCTTGTAAAGTATCAAAGGGTATAACAATTAAAGCCTATATGGCAGCTATTTTTTCAAAATTTTGCAAATAAAGCAACTTATTTCCCCTTAAAAACTTACCTGGATCTTTGCAACTCATTACATAAAGTGTATGACATGAGCTTCGGCGAAACTGCCATCATGATCATTATGTGATTTCATGCCTTTTTCTTTTCTTTCCTGATGGGGGAAGAGGGCAGTTGCCGTGAGTAATTTTTGAATGCTACTTTGTTTGAGAGTGGTTAGTCTGTAAACACATCAAACTGAGTACAGTCTTATGCAGATTGGCAAAGGATCACGAGGTGATGTGACTATATTGCCTACACTTGTTGTTAATAACCATCAATACCGGGGTAGGTCTATGTCTGGGTCTATGTACTTACTACAACTCTACATCTTTGGCTTTTCGATTTTTAAACAATAGTTGTGCAGGGAAGCTGGAGAAAGGGGCTGTGACGAAGGCCATTTGTTCTGGCTTTGAGGAAACTACAGAGCCTGCCGTTTGCTTGAGTGACGGTAGCTTCTCTTTCTTTCTTTTCTTTTCTTATGTTACTATAATTTTATCAATGTTGGCATTGAGAATAAAACCACCTTTAAAAGGTGGTTGATTGAAGAAATTTTAACTTTTGAAGGTGGTTTTTTGAAAAAAATTAAAAAGTTATGGTGGTTAAGTGAAAAATTGACTACTTCGGAAGTTTTTTTTTTTGGTTAAAAAAAAGCCTTTCCTTTTCCATTTTGTCTGCTGTTGATGGTGGTTACCCACTGTTTTTTCATTGCAGATGTCGAGACGAATGAGTGCTTGGATAACAATGGTGGTTGTTGGCAGGACAAAGCAGCTAACATCACTGCATGCAAGGTACTGTATGGGAGTTTGCTAACTTGAATTCAAATTCCGGGTTGCTCATAGCAATGATCCTACTTTAGTTATTATTGTTTCAATTTCATTTTTCAGGATACATTCCGAGGGAGAGTATGTGAATGCCCCACTGTCAATGGAGTACGGTTCAAAGGGGATGGGTATAGTTCATGCAAACGTATGTATTCCATTTTAATCGAAATGCTAGTACTTATATATGTTTTCAACAGCACCTTGAATCGTTTTTTGGGCATATCTCTCGTCGTCTTAGTTACGTAATCTGTTAGTGTTTTAGCTTATGATTTGTTTTAGAGATCGACTGATGTAAGATTTTAGCTTATGATTTGTTTTAGAGATGGACGGATGCAAGATTAAAAGCTTATGGGACAATAATTTTGGCAAGGAGTTGGTCAACCCAGTACAGATCATTCAGTCTAATGTTATTGGCCACCATTTATTCAGTTCTGGAATTATCTTAATTATATCTCTGATTTATAGGTGTGCCTTTTTTGTAAACGTTTCTATTCTCCTTGTGTATGAGCTATGGAATCACATTGTGGTTTGGTGTCATGGAAGCAGGTTTTCATGGACATTAAATAACAGATTGCTACAATTACATCTGGTTTCCTAAAGCAACAATTTAAGTTTGGAAATGCTTGAATAATTAGCCATACAATCATTAATTTTTATATTTCATTGAAATTTTATCGTATGCATTTATAAAATAAATTATGAGAAACCGTACAAAAATATCATTACATGCTGTAACAGAGAGCTCGGAATCCATTGGCAGCCATTCATAACTTATTTCCAGGTGTGGGCGTTCAAAGTTGTTAATGTTCCATATTAAAAAACCAAATGCGTTTTCTGCGACCCGCTATATGACATCCGTGACTTTGCGCCTGTAGTGCTTCTGTGGACTGCAATTTGATTCTGTTTGTACAACTAATATTGTGCCACATGCTATCTTTGCTGGATGATTCAATCCCTAATCATATTTATGTGTGATTAAGCTTCTCTTAAGTGCTAATTGAATAAGAAATCAATAAGACAATATGATGCTTTAGAGTCTTTTACCTTTGATGGGATTTAAGCATTTGACCCATGTTTCTATATTTTTCCTCTTTTATGCAGCTAGTGGGCCTGGAAGATGCATAATAAACAACGGAGGTTGCTGGCATGAAACTCGGAATGGGCGGACCTTTTCAGCTTGTCTGGTTAGTGATTTATATGACATCTTCATTTCAGGATATAGTTACTTTCATTCTATATTCTTCCCTAAAGTACGCAGGTTGGATAAGGGATGAAGCACTTGGACTCCTCAAATTAGACCAATAACTTAGGCTCTGTTTGGTTTGATGGAAAACAGTTTTTCTCTCAGTTCTGTCATGTCTTTGTGTAACTCTATAGCAACCACCACAAATAATGGATAAATATTTTTCTCTATTGAGGGGAAATTGACTTCCTTTTAGCAAAAGCGGAAAACATTTTCCTTCACAAGGGAAAAACAAATTCCGTTGTAATACATCATATGCTTCACTTTAATCAACTTATCCAAGCACAAACCTCATACAAATTTATAGAAAGAAATCATTTTATTTAGCTATAAAGATAAGAATTTTTAGGACAAAAATATTTTGTGAAGAAAAATTTTCCGTAACGAAAATGTTATCTGTTGAAATGGAACGGAGCCTTAAAAAATAGGTGAGTCTACTAAACTTTGGACACGTACGGATGTCTGACTCTCTTTCCCGAGTGTGGATAACATAGTTCTTGAAACATACTGAAGTTTGATTTCCTCCCTTTGATCTTGACAGAATGATGAGGAACACTGCAAGTGCCCTCCAGGATTCAAGGGTGATGGCGTAAATAGTTGTCAAGGTAAGTTCTCTTTTGTGATCGGGTGTCCTTAAGGCTCTCGCAATGCATACATCTGAAACGAAGGTCTGTAATTAGTGCCTTATAAAGTTGACCGCCAGAATGAATGTGTTATATTTTATTTATTGAGACATATTTTAATGTGTATACATGCTGAAAACTATCAAAGAATGTTCAAATTAATAATTTTATGGATATTTATTCGAATGGTTGACATAAAACCTAAATGTAATTTATGTTCCCTAGAAGAGCACAACACAATCTGTCCAATCTCTTATGCAACATTCGCAGTGCCCTGTTTCTACCGCACAGTGACTGTTGTCCCACCGTGATGGCAATCAGCAATTTGATTATGTGGGTCTTTGTATAGTTCTTGCCCATGTATAAGAAAATTCCTCCGTGGAAAAGATTTAGATCCACTGAAACTTTGTATATTTTCAACTTCTTGGCAGCCAATAGAACGCCTACTGCAAAACCCATCTCGGGTTCAAGCAATTATTCTAACCTGACTAGGTTAATTGATTGTTGAAAAGTTGGAAATAATATTCTTTATGCTGTAAATCAGACAAAATTGATTATGCAATTTAATTTGGAGTCTTTTTTTCAATTTGCTGCGATATTTTACTTCCTCCACTTAGTTCAGGCTCGAAATATGCCTAGTTTGAGGAAAATTTTGTTTATCTGATTAATCCTTCTACAGTACTTGGAAGATACCTAACATGAGCAATTTAAAGAACTTCTACGCCGATCTTTTTCATTAGCCGGGACTTTGTTTTGTGTTGGCATTTTATCCTTCACAACGACTCTCATCTTCCTATTCAGACATCGATGAATGCAAAGAGAAGAAAGCCTGCCAGTGCCCGGAATGCCGCTGCAAGAACACTTGGGGTAGCTACGAATGCAACTGCAGTGGGGATCTTTTGTATATTAGGGACCACGATACGTGCATAAGTGAGCAATTCAATTAAAGCTTTTTATGACTTGTCTCATGAGTGATAATCCTTCTGGCTCATTCATTTGTCATTGTGTTTCTTTCTGCAGGCAAGAGTGCTGCTGAGACGAAATCTGCCTGGGCCGCGGCATGGGTTATTTTGATCGGATTGGCAATGGCTGCTGGTGGAGGATATCTCATCTACAAGTATAGAATACGGGTATGTTTGATGGCTTGCATAACTCCATGCTATATTGGAAGTATTTCAAAAATATTCTCGGAATCAAATATCTGCAGCGGAAAATTTAACTTCAATCAAATTCAGGATCTCTACCCTAATATACTCATGCATGACAAAAAACTATCTAATAAAACAAACGTATTCGTACTAAAATAGGAAAGCAAAAATTAAAGAAAAGTATAAAAAGAAAAGCTAAGAAAGCTACCTGAAAAGGAGAAAAAAAAAAAAAAAAAAAAGACGATTGCTTGAGACTGCGAAGTTTTCCTCACAATCTCCTCAATACATCTGTGCGGCTTCGAAATATTTAACTTACTAAAGATTTTATAGAGAAATTCTTCTGCTGTTGCTGTAGTTGATTATCTTTTAAAGTCCATTTTGAAGCAAGGAACTAGATAAAGCTGTGAAGTAAATATGAAGATGGATTGAAATAAAGGCTGTTGCGTTATTTTACTGTAGTTGGGAAATTTAAGCTAATCATTACATTATAAGGTGGGCTTTCCTATATGGCTCACAAAATGAATTTGTATTATATTTTATGTATTAAAACATATTTGAAAACTTATTTTCAAAATAAAACCTACTAAAAGAAGCTTTGAAGTAAGAGACCTGCTGTACCAAACAGCAGAATATGAGTGCTGTTGAGCATTTTCCAATTCCCTCTTGTTCTTGGTCTGCCCTTCAGATTCTTCTTTCTCCATGAATCTGTTCGATTTTAGATCCTTAAAGACTAATAAATCTTGTTGCTTCATGAGTGCACGATACATTTAAAGGCAGTTGAAATAATTCATCACACTTGAAAGTGTACATTCTCCTATCGTCCCTCAACTAGAGAGAAAAGTGCATCTATGAAGATTATTGTCATTTCGATAATGGGAAATATATACTGGAGTACTGCTATGTAGTAGTGTTGGTAGCGAAATAGAAAAATACTTTTTCATGAAAAAGCAGGAAAAGAGGAGAAAAGGGGAGGGAGAGTAGGAAAATGTAAAAAAGGAGTATAAAAACGAGAGAAAGAAAACGTTGTTGGAAACCATTTGGCTAAGAGCCTATTTGGTTTTTAGTTTTTGAGAAACTAAAACCTAGGTCTTGGAAGCCCATTCGGCATCATTTTCCGGTTTTAGTTTTTGATTTTTGAGAAATCAAAATCTGAATTTTGAACGTGAATTTTCCTTTAACTTCTGGCTTTTTTTTTTTTTTGGGCAAATCATTTAGAAATAAAAAGGGGGGAACCTAACAGTAAAAATCGTTGTCAAGACATAGTTTTTATTTTCTCGAAAACCAAAAACCGCAAACAGAAACATTTTTGTTTGTAGTTCTGTTTTTAGCCAGCTCTTTTGAAAATTGGAACATGGAACTGTAAAACAAGAAAAAAAAAATCATTTGTTTTCCACGGTTTTTTAGTAAAAAACAGAAAATGATATAACACATGCTCTAAGGGACTCGAACTGCGTGCCGAGCTTTCTAGTTCATCCAATACTGTATAAGTTTGGATCTGCTGGTGTATATGTACAATCTTATGTTGCATTCATTGCTTATTGTAGAGTATTAGATGATTCATAAGTCTTCTCGTAACTATTAAAATTTTTGGGATAGTTGATTTCTTGACACCTATGTCGTTCATGTGTTGGAAGCTGTCCTGCCTAAAGTCCCATATAATTTGGAAGGTTTTGGGTACTATAACGGGAAAGATAGAGTGCCGTGTCTTTGATTTGGAGGGAATTGCAATTCTATTCTGGTGGTTGATAGAGGAAGAATGAGTATTGCTTTAGAATCTGTTTGTTTTGATAGAAAACATTTTTTGTTTCAATTTTATTATTTTTTTGCACAATTTTATAGGAACAACTGCAAATACAGAAATTATTTTCCTCCATTGAGAGGAAATTAACTTCCCTAGTGGACTAGAAAATGTCTTTTGTTGTAATCTCACGCCATATGCTTCACTTTAACCTCAACTTGGCTACACGTGAACCTAATACAAATTTATAGAATGAAACCGCATTCTTTAGCTGGATAGATACAGTTTTGTGAAGAAAAACTCTGTTGAACCAAATGGATAGCTCACCGTTTTCCTTCTTTTTTCCTTTTTGTTTTGGTTTTCCGATCAGCAATACATGGACTCGGAGATCAGGGCTATCATGGCTCAGTACATGCCTCTGGACAGCCAAAACGAAGTTCCAAACCATGTCAGTGACAGTCATGCATGACCCGAATAACATAAAACGCTCCCCAGTTTCTCTCTCATCCAGGTTACGCAGATCGAACATGGCTTATTCGAGTGCCTCGTCTATCTGCACGTCTATTTCTAGGGTACGCCTCTCTCTGCCTTTGTAAATTATCACGAAGAATAAGACGGGTTTTATGAAGTCATTGGAATTGTAACATGCTGTGGTAGTGTTGAACTGAGAATTGCACGACATGAAGAGATAGTACAGAGCAATGTGTCTGCATTTGTTGTATGTGTAGGTTCTACTTTGTGCTAGTTTTTGGCAAGCACTTTTAATGGGAGTTTTAGTGTTTATTTATGCATTCGCATTGAACTTCAGAGGTCGGGTATGTTTAATTTGGCTAACGAGGCTTTGGTCTAGTAGTTAAAACACTGCCCAAGTTGAGGCTCTAGGGCAAATGTCTTAGGTTTAATTTGTCCACCTCCAATTCACTTACCTACCAAAAAAGTGAGCTACTCCACCTAATGTTAATTGATTCTAAAATGGAACCCCACTTGGTTTACATGTGTTCTCCATATATGCTAACTTCGTGGATTAGACTGATGTCGCTGTTAAATTTAACGTGGTAGCAAAGCAGGGTGATCTCGAGGAGTTGTTTGACACACTATGTCTTCAAGAAGAGGGGGTTGTATTTGAATTTGATGCACCAAGGGCCTCTCGTATAAATGTTAGATCCAATTGGACATACTTCCCAATTGGAGTAAAAAAGGCAAGAGATGCGAATGAAGACGACTCGCATATGAGGGAGAGCGTTAAGAAAATAAGAACTAGTTGCGAGTCTGGTAAGAATCCCATATTAGAGTTGTCATACAAAAGGAATCAACATATAAAGCCTAATAAGCTACTCGACCTAATGGTATGGAACCCCACTTGCGCTTATTTGTGGACCTCATACATGTTAACTCCATGGGTTAGACCAAAACTTTGGTGAAATTTCACATGTACGAATGTTTGTGCGTACCAAATCGTGGTCTAGTGGTGAAACTATCAAGGTTAGTCATAGGAGAAGCAGTCGTAGGTTCAAATCTTGAACCCCACTAACCAAGACAAAACAACAAAAAACAGACTCGGTGCCCCGCCTAAGTGGGGTTTGGGAGGTGGATGTATGCAACTTTACCCTTTCATGGTGTACCCTTGCCGAGAAGCTGTTCTGAGGACCTCCAACCTTATAGGGTTGGCAACACGAGGACTTTCTAGGAAGTCACCCATTCTCGTATTATTCTCGCCTAAGCATACTTAACTTCGAAGTTCTAATGGGATCTGGTGCATTAGTACTTGGTAAATGAACCCTACTAACCAACACAAAAGAAGTACACAAGTGTCTACAGACACCAAAATGGTTTGGTTTACCGAGTTACTGGATTTAACTGGATAGGATTGAGTTGATGTTGAACGCAAAATGATTCACTCAGGCCCGTTTGTTTTTGGCGAAAATACTCTGTTTCACAAATATTATTTTTGATATCTTCAGTTACAAATTTTTTTTTTTTCTATAATTTTTTTAAAAAAAAATTTGCAAAATAAATTTCGCTGCATGTCTTTTCATGGGGTTGGGGTTTAGTGCATGTTTGATTCTGATGAAAGGAAGGAGTACAGTACTGCTTGGGAAAATGAAGAGGAGGAGGTTATCTATTTGGTCATGGAGCTGGTAAAACCCGGCAGCCTCATGTATTTACAGAGTACTTGAGGTGGGTCACGGTTACATATTGGGGACATTCGATAATTCTTTTCTTTTGGTTGGTAAAAAGGTGTAACAATACCCCAAATAGGGGCACAAACAAATTTGGTGTGATTAGAAGCACTTTTTGCATTAGTACTTTCATAAATTGTAAAAGTCGTTTCACTGGAGGTATCTTTGTTCGAAAATTTTCTAGCTTTGCTTCTGCTTTTGTTTTAAAGTAGAAGCAGTATTGTCTTGCTTGTGCTTCAAAGTAGCAAAATAATTTTACTTTTATTTAAAAATACAAATTTTTTTTTTTTTCAAGTCAAAACATATATAAAAGCACTTTTTTTCAAAAAGAAGCTTGGTCATGCTAAGATGTCCTTTGTTATTGCTTCGGCCGCACCTTTATTTTTCTTAGTAAATAGGATTAGGTAGGGGACTTGAACTTAGGACCTCTTATGTTGAAGTGTTAAGTGATGCTGGTGGATGCATTCGCCGGGGTTGCTGATGTTGGCGGTCATCACTCTACAGTCTTATTCCAACACTTACCATTGATAATCTGACTTACTTTAAGATTTGGATCAATTGAAACCTGATCTTGTTGACACGCATGATCTCGAACTTCTTCCTCATATATGTCATCGATTTCTCTTGTTGGCAATGTCGTAAAGATCTCGCAGTTGTATTTTTACCATAATTGATCATTGATTTCCTCTCGAACATTAAAAAAAAAAAATTGTCGCACTTGTGATACAAGGATAAAAGCTCATCCATTTTTAGCTTTCTTTCTTTGTGCATGTTGATTATGCCATATGCATCCACTTTGTGTCCTCGGTCATGGTGTTGCACGTCAAGCAAGCTGCATGTGAAAGAGAAGATGCGATTTCCTTCATGTTGCAACTCATAACCATCTTTCAAAACTCTATAGTGTTCTTTATTAGATTCATCATCACAACAAACCATAACAACACTTTTTTTTGATAATTAGCAACAAAGTCGAAATATAAAATAGGTGACTCAAACAAGCGAGGCCTTAAAAAAGGAACATACCCAGTGCTTCAAGGGCTCCTGCCTACACAGGGTCTGGGGGGCGCTGATGTACGCAGCCTTCCCCCTTCAGGGTATTAACCTGAAGAAAGGTTATTTCCCTGTGCACCCAACCTAAGGGTGAGGACTTAAAGCGAGGCCTTAGTGAACCCAAATAAAAGCGGGGAATAGAAACACAAAAAATCGGCATCCAAAATGCAAAAAGGAACAAAAATAGGCATTACATGGCTATATCGGCATTGGGTGAGACAGGCCCAGTGTAGGGGAAGATGTCGGACCGTGTCAGAGCTGGTATTTCTCAGTTTTTGGAGATCCAAGGGGGGACACCACATTGCTTCGTAATGCGTGAAGGATAGCATATTAGGTTATACAAATCATCGCCCCAAACCTATTAAAGAATGATGAAAATAAAATTTAAGTTGTATTTGAGTAAAATTGCTTTTTTACTAGTTTTGTAAGCAATATACATAGGGTGATGTTATTGAGAGGACAAAAATATTAATAACAGAACATATTAATGAAAATTTGTGGCTATTATTTATTATAAATCAAATCATTACTCTAATAATAACATTTTCTATGTGCATTTGTGTAATTATTTTTGCAAATTGCTCCTTATGAATTCCAAAAGTTTATCATAATTATGGAATGTTGTCCGGGTGTTTCATTTCCATTATTTTGTCCTAATATTGATAAAAAGTTCCAATATTTGGACAATATTAGGGCATTTAGAAAAAAAAAAAAAAAAAGGTTTATGGCAAATCGACATGATATGGAGACTAAATTGACATGATATCGAGACTAAATTGACATGATATCGAACTAGAAAATTTTGGCTCAAATACTCTAAGGTTTGATGATATGAAGAATATACCCAGTGTCTCAAGGGCTCCCGCCTACGCAGGATCCCTAGGGGGGAGGGGGGGATGTACGAAGCCTTCCCCCCTCAGGGTATTAACCTGAAGAGAGGCTGTTTTTCGGTGCCCCCAACCTGAGGGTGGGGACTTCCCAGAAGGTCACCCATCCTGGTACTACTTTCGCCCAAGCACGCTTAACTTCGGAGTTCTAATGGGATCCGGTGACGATGTGTTGGTGCCCTCTTTGGTAAGGGTTGATGATATATCTTCAAGATATCCCGAGAATTTAAAATATGTTTAAGGTATCGTGAATTATGGTAACTTTTTTTTAGGTATTCACCCTATAACTCTATTATATTAGAGTTTTGTTAAATTATTATACTAACATAACACTTTAAAAATAATTTAACAATAAAAAGTACAATTTTTAAATTTTCAATTTTTTTCTAGGAGTTTTAAGGAGTTTATATTTTTTTTTAATTTTTAAAGCTACTTTATTTTTTAAATAATTAAAGCTATTTTATATTTTTTTTAATAACTAAAATTATTTTTAAATATTTAAATTTATATTAAATATAAATGATCTTTCTACTATTAATTACATTATTCTTTAGACACTTTTTAAAGTGTCAAGTTTGCATAATTGAGCGGAGGAGGAGCTAAGACCTAAAATCGGTGGGATCAATTATAATAGGAATTATTACTTTAGTATTCCAATGTGGCTAATTAACACTTATCTCCTGTATTACTTGTAACTATACAACATAATTAAGTATATTTTAGTACTCCAAGGTGGGCAATTATCCACTCTCACTTGTATGTTACTCCGTCACTGACAGTTATAGGGGTGGTACCTAAAAAAAGTTACAAATATTCAAGGTACTTCAAAAGCATTTTAAACCTTAAAATAGCTAAAAAATATATTTTCAAATTTTAGTGTACTTGAATCAAAATTTCTCTAAAATTCATAAGCACTAATTTGACACATTTAATAAAGTACAAGATGCGACAACAACAGCAACTCAGTGTCTCAAAGAGATTCCTGCAAAGTCAAGGCCTGGTTAACAAAGTACAAGACAGTTTTATGGGATTAAACTAGTTTACAATTTATATTTTCTAGCGGATGATACATTGCAATTTGATATAGTACATAGATTAAATTAACACAACTAAAATTATGAAACTAAATTGACTACATACTTGACAAGTAAATAGTAGTATAATAATTACAAAAGAATGATCATATACTTTATATTAATGCGAAACATCAACTTAATTATAAGAAAAGTATATAGCAGTACAATCTAAATAACCCAATATTTATTTTCATTTTCAAAATAAAATCATAAAAAATGTAAATCAAATCATCATTAGCGGTCGCTTGCACTGTTTTGTTTCTGGATTAGGTGTTGCGCATCTTCAATTTTGGCTTCTTTATCTTGGTGTTGCGTTCTCTCGTCTACCCCTTGGTGCTGTTTTTGATTTGCAAGGCATATCAGGTGTGCAAAAGTGCAATTATGCCTTAGTTTTGTGTTGTAATCGCTTTGTTTGGAGGGATGCGGTAGTGTGTGCTGGGTATATACTCAGTCTGGTTCTTATGATGTTTTTGTTTTTTTTTTCCTACACTTAGTGTATGCCCTTTGGATTTCTCTCGAAAGATGTCGACTTTTGTATCCCGAGCTTTTTCTCGCTAATTATCTAAAAAAAGGTGATATTAAACGAGCCCTTACAGAAAAAGAGACAGTCAGAAATCAATATCCGATAAGAGAGGGTCCACAGCCAGCTTCGGATTAACTGGCCAAAAAAAAAAAAGGGGGAATGATAGAAAAGTGGCTTGTGGAGCATCAAGATCTCCGTTAATAATTGAAGAACACATGCAATTGCAAAGCCAG
The DNA here is from genome assembly GCA_018398585.1 of Simmondsia chinensis. NCBI lineage: Eukaryota > Viridiplantae > Streptophyta > Magnoliopsida > Caryophyllales > Simmondsiaceae > Simmondsia > Simmondsia chinensis. Next base: position 22,008,389 of record JAGTTD010000017.1, on the reverse strand, counting down.
TGCCGTTGCCTTTACGTACACTGCATGTATAAACATTATAATAAAACTATATACTATAATGATGATAATAATAATAATAATAAGGTCATTAAATATGTAACATAGCGTACGTACATGGGCGGACACATCACAATATGCCTACACCGGGCCATGCATGCAGATAAGTTTCCTTTACTACTTTGCTTATTTTGTACATGTCAACGCGATTTCGGAATTTATTTGGTCATATTGTAAAATTATGCATGGTAATGATAGAGGATAGAATAATTCGGAATGAGCTGTTGAATTTAGTGTACTGATTATGCTAGTCATTTTTCAAATGTGAGATCTTGGGTTTAGGGCCTATTCATCAGCTGTATCGGCCCCTTACCATTTTTCAAAAAAGCACTTTGGATCAACTTTTGGCTTTGTGGGCAAAAAATCTTGGAAAACTGCGTGACAACGAGGGATATCTCCTCTTCTTATTTACCATGGGATATGCGTCGCTAATATTATTGAGGATTGAGCTAGTCTCGATAGGGGATTTAAAACAAGTTTTGATACGTGGGCCCTTTTGGGCAACAGAGTCGTCTGGGTCAACTTTGTAGGACACCTTGAATAGATACAGTTGGTTGGAATCCTGAAATCCATCGGGCCCAAAGAAATGGCTATGCGAGGATCTCTAAGGACCCTTCTAATGGTAATGAAATGTAGGCTTCATTTGTTTCGAGAGAAAACTACATTTTAGGAATTGGTTTTTCCAATTCCTAAAATGTAGTTTTTGTAAAAGAAGAGAACTCCGAGCTAATCCCAAGCTACTCTGCGGAAGTTATTCACCTCGCAGCGTCTGCCAGATTAAATAGGGAAGAAGGTCAAACCCTACGACAAGCTCCTAACGTTATTACCAACACTAACCTGGGTCCTAGTGAACGTGCTATGTTCCCGATCCAGGAGATGAGCCCTTCGATACGCCCGAGGACTGGGTGTATGGACGTGTGTATTGATAATCTGAGTGCAGAACACGTTACGCTACATGTTAACTACCAGGTTATTGGTAGCTGGCCCTTGGTTATGCAGTCTCCTTACTCGTCTGTCTATCTCTCTCCGCCCCGAGTCTTTGAACAGCCTGTTGCTACACAGTGCCAGGTTAAGAGACCGTATGTAAGATCGCAGCTGCTTCTGCCTTAGGTTGAGGACAGTGGAACCAGATCACATGGGATGCAAATTCAGAGCACACCTCAAGCAGATCAAATACCAAACACTAATAGTGAGTACGAGTCTGAGTAGTCGGGTCCAACCTTTCCACCGGGATTTGAACCATTGGTAGATCATAGTCATGTCGAGGACATGGACCTATGTGTTAATTTGGCTCAAGATATCACAGAAACCTCAAAGGCAGGGGAAAGGAGAAGAAGAGAGAGACCGGGCCGCCAGGAACCTAATAGTGGTGCTTCTAAAAGGGATCGCAAGGCTCTCAAGCGCTGGAAAAAAGATTAAGAGAAACGGAACATTCAAGTGTTCTTTAAAGATATGTCTCCTGGTTGCAGTGGGAAGAGGAGGCCTCAGAAAGTGACCAAGGCCAAAGGGAAGAAAAAGACTCGAAACAAGAACAAGAAATGCTTCACAGCTGAGCAACTGCTCAAGGGGAAATGCACTTGGGAGACCGGAAAGTTGCTTGGGTTGAGTTTTCATGGGGATGAATCCCTTATGATTGAACGCTTTGCTGAAATGGACTAAGATTTGGATACGTTTGTGCTGTTCTCCCTCAGAACTTTGTGGTTTTGGTCTCTTCTTCCTTCTCTTTCCAGTTTCGCTTCTGGTCCTGATTTGTTGCACCTTTTTCTCCAGCTTTTGGTTTACTTCTTGTCTGTGTTTTTCCTTGCTGCTCCTGGGTCTCTTTTTTCGTGTTGTGTAGTTTGTAGGTTGTTTTCTTGTTTTGTTGTTTTTTGCCCTGTTTTTTCTGTTGCCCCTCCCCCGTTGTCTTTTCTCTGTTTGGTTTGCCTGTTTCGTCTCCGTTGTTTGGAGTTGTTTGGGCTCGGTTTGTCGAGGCCTGGTGTTGTTCTTCGGCTTTGTCGACAATTAGCGGAAAAAAAGGAATTGGTTTTTCCCTCTTTTGCTTATTTAGAGACGGAAAAGATTTTCTAGAGGAAAAAGTTTTCCATCATTGGGTGTAAAATGACTTCTCTTGTGAAATTTGGGAAGTCATGATTCCAGGTAGGGTGTTCAAAAAAATTCATCACTGAAATCTCGAAATACCGACCCAAAAATGCGATCAACCATACCGAATTTCCATTTTGGTTAGTATCGGGACGGTAATGGCTAGTGATTTTGCCATTTCGGTTAACCGTTTCCCGAAATAATATATATCATATATATATTTTCACATGTTCATAATATTATATTGTTTATTAAATATGTCTTTCTACCATATAAATAACTTTTCTATAATGCATGATTAATTTTATCTTTTTTTCTTAGTTCATCTCTTATCATGGAGTATTTGTGCCTCATTGTTATATCCTAAATACTAATTAAGCACTATGTTGCTACAATGTAGTACTACTCGCTTACTCACATATTGGTTTAAATAAGATATTATACGTTTAATTTTATAGAATTGTATTATAAGTTCATAATTTGTTGAATATTCTCACGTTTAATGTATTTTTTGGACATTTACAAACCATTAAGGAGATATATCGTATAACATAAAAGAGGCATTGTATCATTTTTTTCGGTTACCGGTTAACCGATATAACCGAACCGAATTACCGATTTACCAAAAGTCGGTTAACCGGTATTTTTGATTACGATAACGGTTAGAGATTTTTGAGTATTTTGGTTATGGAAATACTTTCCAATGCGGTTAATTGAACCATGAACACCCCTAATTCCAGGTGATGCAAAAACCATCACGGTAATCATCATGCGAATATGGATCGACCCGAAATATACTGGATTAGAGTGTAGACATTTAACGTCACAACATTGGAAAAGAATTAGACCAATAATCATTGTTTCGATAGAACAATTTTCATCATTTTCAATTGCTATTATATAGAAAAATTATCAATTAAATCCGAGATTGTAGCATTTACTACATAAGTACCTTGATGTTTTAAAATATATAGCGATGTACTTGAACTTTAAAAGTTTTATCACCCAAGAATCTTGTAAGATTTTTATGAATTATGTATCTCTTACTAAAATTTGGTAGATTTTAAATGAAATTGTTGACGTGGAATATCAAATCAACAATATATATATATATATATATATATATATATATATGTCATCTATCATAATAAATTGATTTCTTTTATTGAAAAATGCTAATTTGACATATTATTTTAATAGTATAACTGTAATGTATGAAAACACAATCAACTTTTTGTAATTAGCATTTTAAAACAAACTAATATCCCATTCATATATTATTGTTGTTTATATCACATCACTTTGTTTTTTGAGGAAATTAGCAAAATTTAATAAAAACTCACCAGATTCTAACATAAGGTATGCCTAAGTGATAAAGTTTTATATTTTAGGACACTTTATTGTATATACTAAAGATAACAGGGCGCTTAGGTGATAAATACTTAAATTTTAGGGTACATAAGAGACAAATTTTCCTACTTGATATTGCTTCTAAGGTTAATTTTATTTTCTATTTGTTCTCATATATGTTATATTATTATTTATATTATCCAATAATAAAATTCAAGATGATTGGTGAAGAATATTTATGTTAAACCATAGGAAGACACCACAATGCCGAATGAAGTTTTCCTTCAAAACAAACAACGTAAAATCTCAATTAGATTTTAATTTTCCCTGGAAAATCTTTTCTGAAGGAAAACCAATTTCTATAATTTATTTTTCCCCCGAAACAAATAGAAGCCGTAATTTACTTGTCGATGTCTTTGTTTATTGTTTACTTACAATTAGTTTTGATTATTTATGATTCACAGTTGAAGCCATAATGACCGTGGACCATCTTCAAAGTGGCTCATATATGCCCGACTTTGAGCATGGTGCGGATTTCAGACCTCAGGTTTCAAACCTCAGATTTAGATATTTTTTGTTTTTCTTTTGTTGGAAGAATTTATGTACTCCTTGAGAAATTTATCCTTTTATAATTATCAAAAGAAAACCTTGTCCACGTTGCATTCACTTAATGAAGGCGAGACCATGGTAGAAAGGGTGGCTTGGTCCTAGAGGAGACTGCAGAGACACGTCTTAGGGGATCTTCATATAATGATGGGTAGAGATACTTGGAGATCTTACAAGTATTTAAAATCACTTGATGACCTTCAATTTTACGATAGCTAGGGTGTCGGTTCACAAAGGATCAAAATTCTAGAGTATAAATGCATTTTTACTGTTCCATATTTAGCTTATGACTGTAAAGAAGGTTATGAGCCAAGCGTTTTTGTTGGGCCCTTGAGAAAGTTAATTTTACTGCTTTGGTGGATATACATCTTTAACAGTGACGGCAAGTGCACCCAATGAATTAAAAAAAAAAAAAACATAAATAACATTACACAAGTCAATTTATTTGAGTAAAAAGTTCAATTGCCCATAGTTTCACAACATTTTCTTGAATATTTTTTTTTTTCATCATGTTCATATCTACTAAAGGATAAAATTTTTTATAAATCAGTATAGGTTTTGCAAAATCATACTATTTAACAATTTAATATTGCATTAGGCTATAGCCAGACGTTTATATGAACATTTAAAATATTATACATTTTTGTAGGCCTTTAGATTCTTTTAGGAAATTTTTTTTGAAAGTAATACCTTTTATATATATATATATATATATATATATATATTAAATTCTAAAAAGCCTATAATAGATAACTATTTCTAATTAATGTTATTTTCGCATTTTAAATTTTTTCATGGTTTATATTTCTAAGCCTTGGTTGTTCATGTTAGAGTAGCCCTTCACCTATTAGCTTAAACTTTTTGGAAAGTTGGTTTTTTGACATGGTATCAGAGTCTTGTGATCAAGAGATCAAGAGTTCGAATCTCAACAGCCCCCCAAATTTCAATATTATTTAAGCACAAGGTATGAGGTGGGCCTGGGCATTATCCACGCTTCAAGCCCAAACGGGCATTTGCGTGAGGGGCATGTTAGAGTATAAAACCAATCTTGGACCTTCACCTAGGTCCCTATTAGCTTAAACTTTTGGGAAAGATGGTTCCTTGATAGTTTAGCAAACAAACTTAACTATTTTCTTTTAAATTTAAAATAAAGGTTATTTACGCCAAAGATCCATGTACTTTGCTCATTTTGTCAATTTAGTCCTTATAGTTTTAATTGTGTCAATTTAGTCAATGTATAATTCAAAATGTGTCAGTTTAGTCCTTTAGACAATTTAAAGTTAAGTTAATGATGTAATTTTGAACGGCCAAATTATTTAGATGCAAGTAACTTGTTATAAATACATCCGTTCACTCAACTTAACCCAACTTGAGACTGAATCATTAAAAATTTTATTAAAAATTAACATATTTTTTCTCAGAGGACCAAATTGACACATTTTGAATTGTATAAGGACTAAATTGACACAACTAAAAATACAAGGATTAAATTGACACAATAGACAAAAGAGAGGGACCATTGGAGTAAATAACCTTTAAAATAAACTATGACATCTCTAAAGTTGGCATAGGCATGCCATATTTTATTTGTTACTATTTGAAAGAAAAGAAAATGAGATGATAAAGTGATATAATTGAATATAAGTGGTTAGTATGGTATGTACGCTCTTATTCTACGTTATTTATAAAAAAAAATGATAATAACGTATGTTATTTATTACTTTGTACAATCGCCGAATACGTTCTACAACAAATATGCTTATATATATATACACACACACACACAAGATGGACTTGGCGATTATACACTGTAATAAATAATGCACAATAATCGTGTTCATCATATCTTCAAATTAGATACTAGATAGTATTAATAAACCACCATTTGAATGTGTCCTCGGTGAAAATTTTTTTGGATCCACCACTGTTTTACTCATTATTGAAATCACTCTTCGAGATTATCTAGGTAGATAAGAATGATTCGCCAGCAATGTAAGATACTAGTCCAGAGCGTCCATGAGTAACATGTGAGAAATAGTTGTCTGCTTGATTCAATATTGATTGAGCAAAAAGAGCAATGGAGGTGGCGAGTGTAAAATACCTCAATTCGTACAAATTTTTATTTTGTGTTTAGTCTTTCTAGAAGAGCCAGACAAGCAAAAATCTCTATTCTAGGAGGAGCTAAACCGCAACATAGTCCTTCAACCTTTTTTGTTATTTGGCTACTAGAACCGATAGTTGTAGTCTCGTAAAATGCGATAACTAAGAAAACATCCATAATATCATTTTGTTATAATAAGACATCCTTAACAATGGGACAAGGTGTAGCTTCCTGCAGGTCATGAATGATACGGTCGTTGGGTCTCGGAAACTTGAGAAAGTGTAACTTCCTCCAAGTTATGAATAATCGATAGCCGGAGCTCAAATTTCTAGCCAAATGAACAATGTCCTTGTAATATTTGTCTTTTCAACTTTTTACCCTATTTTGTAACAGAATCAAGTGGGGTAAGGGTAATGGAAGACAAACCCTTAACCTCGTTTGTGAAAAAAAAATTTTAAGGATAAAGGAGGGTAAAGGGGGTAAAAACTTCAACTCCCTTTTCATTAACCCTCAAATTGGGGGATAAAGGTGGATAGAGTAATTCTTAAAAATATTTGGACAATTTTGCCCTTATTTTAACTATAACTTTCTTTACCTAATTGTTAAATGTGGATAACTCATTTACCCCTCTTTACTCTTATCTTTCTAATTAAACATATCTAATTAAGGTTAAAATAATCTCTTACCCTTCCTTTCTTTACTCTTCTTTAATTCTTTTATCCAGTTGTCAAATAAGACATTATGAGGCACTTGGGGCAGCCAGGGAATCAAACCCTGGGCCTCACGCATGCTATGCAAAACTCACAACCATATAAGCTACAACCCCCTTTGTGATTTTCTTGGGTGAATTAAATATTTACTTTTGCTTGTGATAGCGTCACTCGTGCCATTTTCGTGTGCCTTTTTTCATGATGTATAGCAACAAATACAACAATAGACCCAGTGCCTCAAAGGTCCCCTCATAAGCGGGGTCTCGGAGGGGTAGATGTACGCAGCCTTACCTCTTCAGGGTGTAACCCTGTTGAGAGGCTGTTTTCGAGGACCTCCAACTTTATAGGATTGACAATACGAGAACTTTCCTGGAGGTCACACATCCTAGTACTACTCTCGCCCAAACACACTTAACTTTGGAGTTCTAATGGGATCCGGTGCCTTAGTGCCTGGTAAATGAACCCTTCGTGATGTATAGCATTGCTCTAAATTAAAATACATGATAAGAAAAAATACTTAGTCAATTAATTGATTAGATTTTATTCAACGCAAAATCAGTATTAGTCAAAACCAAAGTATGACCTCCATTATAATAAATATATATATACGTCACGATAGATTTTGCGAATAGTACGATTATATTACAACATTTTGTATCTATACATATACTTCTAAATACATCAAGTAAAACTATAAGAGTTATTTATATTTTAGTATTCTGACTTTTTTGAAGATAATAAAAAGAATTTTGACTTTTTTGAATTAATAAAAAAAAAGCCCCTAAGTTTTTTCGTATTAATAAAAAAGCCATCTCCAGCTTGATGACATCATTTTCTGTCGACAAGCTGATATGGCGATTATTTTTTAGTAATGCTACAGAAAAATGACAAAAACCTTTATTATTAAGTTACAAGCATGAAATTCGAGATATTATATTATGTAGAAACTATATATTTTCGCTTAATTTTCTTAAAAACACGGTTATTGAAGAGTATTTTTATCATTTTACCATAAAATTAATAAAAAATAGCTGTCACGTCACTTTTGTCGTCAAAAAATGATGTCATCACTCCGAGATGGTTCTTTTTATTAATACGACAAAAATTTAGGGGTCTTTTTATGAATATAAAAAAAATCTTAAGGGCCTTTTTAATAATTCAAAAAGATAAAGCTCCTTTTTTCTTATTTCCAACAGTATAATGTAAATAATCCAAAATGTAATGTACGAAACTATTATTTTATAAGCTAGATTGCATGGGCTACAAGTATTAGTCGACTTATTATTTCTTTAACATTGGTAAGGAGAATACATTATTTTTCTTCTTAAACGTGGCGACCAACTCTTAAGAAATGTGGGATGAGTTTCAAACTTAATTACAAACATTCATTTGAAGGATTCCCTCTCCGATCATTTTTAGTACCCTTTTCTTTTTAGCTACACTCTCTTTATTTGCACTTTTTTTTCAATAATTGACGACAAAAGTTGTGGTACAAAACAGGCACACCTGCAAAAACGAGGTCGAAGCCAGCCAGCATAAGCACACGGCAGAAAAAAGCTGAAACGACATCACAAGCAGAGAAAATAGAAATAAAAGAAAATTACAGGAGATGCTAAAAAACACTAGATGACTAAAACATCACTAGAGAGAACTAGAAGCAAGAAGAGAATGAACCAATGCGCTAAAATAGGGCGAGGGAGAGTAGGCAATCGCCAAAAAGAGTGCAATGTAAGAGGGACCTAGCTTTTGAGAATTATAAACGTTGGCTCTGTCTTGTTGTTTGTCTGTTGGCAGAAGAAAGGCGGGGACGTCCTTGCCAAAGTATACCACAATTTACCTTCCAAGACTCCCATGTAGAAATAGAGTAAAATTTTAGTAAGGGACCCATAAAGTTAACATATGAGGTGCATATATAATCTCAAATGCAGTTCTAACTAAAACCAATTCACATTAGATTTTTATTTTTTTTTCGATAATTGGAGTACAAGCCTCAAAGCACAGAAGTGAAGGGTAAGGCCGGAAGGTAGAAACAAACCACAACGAACAACACGAATAGAAAACCACCACCAAATCAACAAAGCAACACTGGAACCAAAGAAAGGGTACCCACAGACCACAATGACAAAAGGGCACCCAAAAACCACACCCACATAACAACAACAACAACAAACCAGTGCCTCCAAGGGCTCCCACTAAAAGCAGGGTCTGGGGAGGGTAGATGTACGCAGCCTTCCCCCTTCAAGGGGTTACCCTGAAAAGAGGCTGTTTCCGAGAACCCCCAGCCTAAATTATTGGTCTGCATCCATCAGCCAAAAGACCTGGCACAGAAGAAGCATCTAAAAGCATAAAAAATGTATAAGTAAGGCCAAAAAAAAAAAAAGTTAGATATCAAGAAAAGGATAGAGATAGAGGTATAAGAGATAAAGAAAGAGAAAGAGAAAGAGAAAGAGAAGGAGAGAGAATGAGAATTAGAGAGGGATAGATAAGGTATAGACAAAGATAAGGTAGACACAAAGACTACCCTACTCCACCTGGATCATCTAATATCCCTATGCTAGGCCTTCATTAGGCCTTATTTCAGGCCATCTCCTCCTGAAGGTTTAGGTGGATGAGATCTTGTCCGATCGTCTCAAGCCATCTCTTCTTTGGTCTGCCTCTGCCTCTTTTGCCTAATGTAGTAAGGGGCTGTTCGCATCTCCTGACTGGAGCGTTATTCGGTCTCCTTCTGACATGTCCGAACCATCTCAGACGTTGCTCCCTTAATTTATCTTCAATGGGGGTTACGCCCAATTTGCGTCTTATGATGTCGTTTCTGATCCTATCCTTCCTTGCATGTCCGCACATCCACTTTAGCATTCGCATCTCCGCCACCTTCATCTTCTGTGTGTGCTGTTGTTTCATCACCTTACACTCCTCCCCATACGCCATGGCTGGCCTCACAACCGTCTTATAGTATCTTCCCTTTAGCTTGAAGGGGAATTTCCTATCACAAAGTACCACGGAGGCCATCCTCCACTTATGCCATCCTGCTTTGATCCTGTTGCTAACATCCTCGTCCACTTCGCCGTTGTGCTGTATCATGGACCCCAAGTACCTGAATCTCTCCTTCTTCGAAATGGTTTCATGTCCAATCTTGACTTCTTCCCTGCTAGACGTGGTAGAAAGATCGAACTTGAGCTCCATGTGCTCGGTCTTGGCTCTGCTTAGCCGTACACTCTTCGACTCTAGAACTCCTCTCCACAGTTCCAGTTTTTCATTTATTTCTTCCCGCGACTCTCCCACCAGTACCACACCCACATAACAATAGAACCAAAAAGCAAAAGCATCCAACAAAAAGAAAAAAAAAACATGACCAACCTCAAAACAAAAACCCAAGCAGAAAAAGCAAAGAACAGGGACAATTATCCTAGAATCCCTTGTCTTCTTATTTCCATCAATCATATTTTCAATATACTCGATCATGATTTCCTTTTTTACGATCAAGTTCAAGACCAAGCTAGCGCCTAATCTTCCATGTTTCCTTTGTGCAGGAGCGTGGGTCAAGCTCTAGGGAAGAGATAAATTGCTTATACCATTAGCAGTTGGAGTTTTTAAATGTTGTGGTTTGGACCCCCGCCCATAAGAAGAAAAAAAATTAATATTAGATATAATAACTCGTTAGACTTATCCATTGATCATTTTTCTTTCGAAACTCCCATGTCTGAAATTCTTATTAAACTCACATTTCGTGTCCTTATCAAATAGTAAACAAGAATAGAAGAGTCAAAATACCAACTATTATAAAAACTTAAAATCTAATAAAGTTTGTATAATAATTTAACTCGTATACTCGTTCAAATGTCCATAGTTTAATTCATTATATTATACAGACCCACGGTGAGGTAGCTGTTAAATTTTTTCTTTTCATAAATAGCGATAAAGTCACAGTATAAAATTGGTAGTTCGTATAAATGAACCTTGATTCAATCCATAAAAGATACGGATCAAAAGAGATAAATGCAGTACAACATTCCAACCCAAGAAAATAGGATTACAATTAAAAAAGGCAAAACCAACATAGATAATAAAAAAAACCCTAGCCTTTTTGAATTATTAAAAAGGGCCCTAAGTTTTTATTATATTAATAAAAAGGTTCTTCTCCAGCATGGTGACATCATTTTCTATTGATAGAGTTGATGTGGCAAGTGGTTTAGTAATGCTACAATAAAATGACAAAAGTATCCTTTAATACTCTTATTATTATTTTATAAGTATGAAATTCAAGATATTATATATAAAAACTATCTATTTTCGCATAATTTGTTTAAAAATATGGAAATTGAAGGACATTTTTTTATTATTTTACTATAGTATTGATAAAGTAGTTGCCACATCAGTTTGGAAAATGACGTCATTACGCCGATATGAGTCTTTTTATTAATACTAAAAAACTTAGGTGCATTTTTTTTATTAATATGATAAAAACTTAGAAGCGTTTTTAATAATTCAAAAAAAAATTAAGATTATTTTTATTATTTTTTAAAATATCTAGATAGCAAAATATGAATAACCATTAAAAATAGCTGCTAAATAACAGATGAAATTTCAAAAATAAAGAAAAGCCATTAGAATTATCACCGGATTTCGGTGAACCTGGCCATGATCATCAGACAATACTCTTGACTTTATGTGCACAATACCGCATGTAAAACAATAAAAAAAAATTAATTTAAGTTATTAATATATTACTTAATTTGTTCATCATAAAAAAATTGTTGGTTTATCAAGAATATTATTAAATTAATTATTTTTATAGGATTTTTTTTTATAATTAGTAAAAACTCACGATATAAAAGCTGACATCCCACAAGAGTAGGACCCGAAGAGTACAAAAAGTACCTGAGAAAAAGAACGAAAAACGAGCAACCAAAAAGACCAACACCTAAGTAACTTAATGCACAACTACAAACACCATAAAACAGCTATCAACCCACTAGTAATCCAGTTACAGAAACTTTCGAAACAAAAACAGAATTACACTGGCGGAATACTTCAAAATCTGTATTTTGTATATATAAATTTAATGTATTTACAGGATAATAAATATAATGAATTGTATTGCATTTATAGGATAATAATTATATTGTATTGTTTTATAGGATAATAATTATTTAACATGTACATTGTGTATATTAATTTAATGTATTTTATTTGCATACGATAATGTATACAATAAATCAGTATACTTGATTAATTCCTGCACTAATACATATATAATAAAGTTATTAGTTTAAGTATGTAATTAGGCATGGAAACAAAGTGCTTGAATTGACTATACGTAGTACAACAACAACAACAAACCCAGTGCCTCAAGGGCTCTCGCATAAGCGGGGTCTGAGAGGCATGGATGTACGCAGTCTTACCCCTTCAGTTTCTAACCCTGCCAAGCGGTTGTTTTCGAGGACCTTCAACCTTATAGGGTTGGCAACACGAAGACTTCTCAGGAGATCACCCATCCTGGTACTACTCTCGCCCAAGCACGCTTAACTTTGGAGTTTTAATGAGATCCAGTGTCTTAATGCCTGGTAAATGAACCTTAATTGATTATATGTAGTGAATAAAATACTAAATATACGAAGAAATATCTCCAACTCTTATGTTCAATATACATAATATAAAATCATAGATTTTATTACTAGAGGTAATATTAAATATCCTGTATGATTGAAACACAATTAGATGTATTTTTTTAAAATTTGTATAATATTGCTCTTTTCCCTAAAATACTAGACCCAATTAGTATAGTATATAGGGATGACAACCGTATGAGAACCTTTTGGATATTTATTCAATCTGATCCATTTAAGATAAGCAACATAAAAAAATGCGTTTCAAATGGCTATCAATTTGTATTTATATGTTAATAAATAGATTATATATCGTATTTGAGCTTTTTGAATCTAGTTTTTTATGTTTTGAATATGGTTGGAGATAGGCTCAACCCAAATTTTGACTCATTGTTTTCCTTAATCAGTAGTAGATGGACAAAAAAATCCTCAGCTAATCAAAATTCTATACCGAATGTAACATTTTGGGTACATTATTTTTTGCTTACTGAATTTTTATTTTGCTGTTGTTCAGTATTTCGTGTTATATCGAATAATAGTTAAGTTATCAAATAGGGTAAGAAAAAGAAAATGTTTCATTAATATGATATTTGGTATGATACAGTGTGAAAGATACACTTTAGGTACGTAGGAGTAGTAATACAGCTACCCACTGATACAAACCCGATCCAATCCACACACGATGAGCTCAAATGAGGAACAAATCAATCAATATATGGCCAATTGCAGTATACCATTTCTATATTAACCTCAATTTTGTACAAGTATTGTATATGATATAGTATAAGTATAATATCTATAAGAAAACGGGGGAGATATAGAAGAGATTGGGGGAGAGGTAAAAGGGGAGAGGCAGAGAGAGAGCTAGACTTTAACATTCACAATACATGATTTGCCCTAATCAACTTCTCTTATTTATAATAGCTAAATTGGTGATCAGGCCCTAGTGACGTGGCACCTAAGGTGTGATGTGGCATGATGATGTGGCGGTCAGAAAGGCTCGAGATTGATTCGAGCATGACCCTCGGTAATATTTGTATCACCCACATTGTTGTTCAGCTCCGCTTAAGTGGTAAATATGATCATTTGTGGTGGGTTAATCCTGTGCACTCTAAAACAACAACAATCCCAGTCCCTCAAAAGGTTCCCGCGTAGGCAGGATTGGAGGGTAGTATGCAGTCTTCCCCCTTCCGCGAGCTGCCCGGAAGGGGTGCACTCTCTTCTACATAAACTTTTTTATGACTTCTCATGATCTATTTCAGTTTTTGGCCTTCGGGTTTTGTGGTGTCAAAAAAGAAAAGATACTCTTCGGGCTGATTTTAGTTTGAGCATACCTGATTTTTGTTCCAAATAGCCTAAAAAGAGTATAATTATTAATCCATATATTATTAACAAATTAACTTAATTATATAATTTGGCATACGGTATTTCTATATACGGTATTATTGCAATTATTAACAAATTAACTTAATAATTATATAACTTGATTTTCGTTCCAAATAGCCTAAAAATTAACTTAAGATATTCGATTAGTACCTACTACTCTACAATTAGTAACTAGAGTTTCTCCATATGATACATGATATATAATTAAATTTTAAATAATTATACTTATAAATTATGACTGAAAAATTATTTTATTAACATAAAAAATAATAAGATGTTTAATTTCTGATAAAATCAATTGTTTTCTCTTAATATAAATTTACATAAGTCATTACATATGCAAACCTTTTTTTTTTTTTTTTTTTTTGGGGCCAAAAGGCAAGCAATATGTGTGTTTGTAACAAACCTTAGTTTTTATTTGTGTTAATAATATAACTTACGGATATAATTATTTAAAATTTAATTACACATGGTGCAACGCATGAGAAAACTCTAGTAAATGTAGATGAGGGGGTGGAGGTTTAAAGGAGGAAAAGCTAAAGTGATAGCCTATAAATTCAAGAACGAGGGAATGAAGGATTTTAAAAGGGAAACTTTTAATTAATACATAAGTCTCGTTTGGTTGCAACATAAATCACATTCCTGCCATAAGTTGTATTTCTTGGTAATTTAATTCCTATATCAACTTCTTATGAGGTAGATAAAACATGTTTGATTGTTATGGTGAGAAATAAAACTTCCTTTCGAAGGCTAGTTAAAAATAAAGGAATTGGAACTTACTTAGAGGGACTAGGTAAATTATTTTATGCTTTTTGAAGGAATTAAAAATTGCTAAACACTTCCACATTCTGCTTACTAACCAAACAAGAGCCAAAAATCCGTATTTTCTGTAAATTCTTACTTTCCGTATCTACTTCTTACATAGCAAACGAGATCATAGTACAGCTACAGATGGAAAAGAGGTTGAAGAAGTAATTAAAAGGCAGTTTAATAATAATAATAAGAATAAATTACATATTAGTAGCCCAATGTTTAATGTATTAATTTTCTAGCCCAAAACTTTACATGTATCTAACAAAACAATCCGAGAAACGATGTGAAAAAAATGAAAGTAGGGCATATTTTACACCTTTATACACTGCTTTTTTAACTATTTTATTAAATATGTACAATATTTTAGACTAAAATATTACATTATAAAATTTATAGACTAAAAGTTAATACATTAAATCTCATATACTAATACGTAATTTATTTTGAATAAAAATAGAATTGAAATCCGGGAAGAGGTAGCCCGTTCAACGGACAAATTCCAAGGCCTGCTATTAGGGGTTAATAAATAAATAATAAAGGTGGCATCTTGATTCTTGTAATTTATTAATTTTGAGACCTTCTATTCTCTTTTATTTTATTATTTTCCACCTTCTATTCTTTCCCCCCCATTATTCCTTTTTTATTTTATTATTTATATTTATAATTAAATAAATAATAGTATAATTAAGGGTTATTTATATTTTAGTATATTCTGCGTTTTTGAAAATAATAAAAAGAACTTTAAATTTTTTTTAAAAATATTAAAAATGCCTCTAAATTTTTATTGTATTTATAAAAAGGCTTATTTCAAGCGTGATGAAGTCATTTTTCATCGATAGAGCTGACATGACAATTGCTTCTTATTAATGCTACAATAAAATGACAAAATGTATGCTTCAACACCCTTATTCATACTTCATAAGTACAAAATTCGATATGTTTTGTTGTAGAAAGTGTATGTTTTTACTTAATTTGTTCAAAAATATGGTTATTATAGGTTATTTTTGTCATTTTACTATAGCATTAATAGAAACAGCTGTGACGTAAGTTCTGTCAACTAAAAATGATGTCATTACGTTGGAGTGGAGCCTTTTTATTAATGTGACATAAACTTAAGGGCCTTTTTTATTAATACAGCAAAAATTCATGGATCTTTTTAATAATTAAAAAAAGTCAGGGTTCTTTTTATAATTTTCAAAAATGTTGGGATACTAAAATATGAATAACCCTATAATTAAGGGTTGTTTATACCAAATGTCTATTTAATTTGTCCATTATATCAATTTAGTCTTTATACTTTTAATTACTTTTTCTCCCTCTTCTATATTTCTATCAGTACTATGGTCTCGTTTGATATGCGAGAATTAGAAATTTATAAAAAATATATATTTTGGCTTTTATTTAATTGGTAAGATGTAAGCAGAATGCGGGAATGAATTTTTTTTCTTTTATAAATAATAATATAATTAGGGTCATTTAAGTCAAATGGCACTTTATTTTGCCCATTATGTCAATTTAGTCTATGTACTTTTTATTATTTCAACTTAGTCCATGTATTACTTACTTTATGTCATTTTAGTCTCTAGAGGAAAAAATTAGCATCGAGCTGACGATATTTTTTTTTTAAAGGCTCTTAAGTGACAAATGATTTTATACTGGTCATTTGTATTTTATGTAATCAAATTATTAAAAATTACATTGTTAATTTAACATGTATTTGTACTATAGGATTAAATTAACACCATTTGAATAATGCATAAATGAATACACATAAGAGTACAAGAACTAAATGGACACAATAAATAAAGTAAATATAGATCTTTTGCGTAAATAATCAGTAATAATATGATTAATTATAATGGAATAAAATAGTAGGGTGATCTCCTTTATTTCTGTTCCACCCTTCCTCGACCTTCGTACTTCACATTTCTACGCTCTTGATTATCTTTTACTCTAATTTTGTTTCACATTCTAAATCTCTCTCTCTCTCTCTCTCTCTCTCTCTCTTCTTCTTCCTCCCCCTCCTCAAAGAGAGAGGTAGGGTTGGTCGCCTTGCTCTTGTACAGGTACGTTATTTTTGAAGTTTTTGGTTTATACGCAACTTCATAGTACAGTCCGATGAAAGATATAGATTAAGCGATGGTCTTTAAACTGTTTGTCTAAAGGCGAGGATCCTGTATATTATACATAGAGAGAGGCCCATGCGATACATGGACTCTCTCTATGATAGGATCGGTGTTCTAGTTTCGCAATATTTGTATATATATATATTTTCCTTTTATTATACCGTTCTTTTATTTTTTTTACATTATAAGTGAATTAGGGAAAGACTTGAATTAATAGTACATGTCGAGTTTGAATCTCTACTTATGTTTCTCTAACTATTGTTTGTGTTATTTTCCTAATTTCACACTTTGTGTGTGTCATTCCAATCTCTCGTGCGAGATGTCTACTTTAGTATAGTGAATTTTTATCCTCGACCCAATTCATTATGTCTAACTTCTTCATATGCTTAGCTATTTGTCATATCTAGTGTAGCCTAACTTGTTCTTGGTAAGAAATTTTTTTTTTATAAGGCTGCGTACATCCACCCCCAGACTCCGCTTTAGAGGGAGCTCTTGAGGCACTAGGTCTGTGGTTTTTATGTTGTTGTACTCTTTATATTGCCTTTGCATATGTGCAACTTTTTCGTATATTCAACTGCTAGTTTTATCTTATCCCGTGCAATGCATGAAGGGTATTTATATTTTAAAAAAAATATTATATATGTATGTAAATGTCGACCCATATCCCTTTGATGTGAAAAGAATATGCAAGTTGAATTAACCTTATGATTAAAGTCACATGCATAATAGGTAAAATTGAGGGACTACTGACATAAATAATCATATATGTATATATATTCTATACCATATTAGTCTATTAGTATTATGTGATAAATCAACCAAAGAGGGCACCAACACGCCGTCACCGGATCCCATTAGAACTCCGAAGTTAAGCGTGCTTGGGCGAGAGTAGTACCAGGATGGGTGGCCTCCTGGGAAGTCCTCACCCTCAGGTTGGGGGCACTGGGAAACAGCCTCTCTTCAGATTAACACCCTGAAGGGGGAAGGCTGCGTACATCCGCCCCCCAGACCCTGCGTAGTTCCTTTCCTTTTTATATATGATGCAATTTTCATTAACACTACTAAAATCTTATAGTGAATTAATTTAATTTTTATACTAATATGATATTAATGCGCCTATTATGAATCTATTGAGCGCACTTTTATTTTATATTTTTTTTAGTATTCGAAAATTGGGAATCAAAAGATTCATTGAAAGAGAAACGTAGGATTTGGGTTACAAAGGCTTTTAAAGGGGGTGGGAACTTCACAATAATATATAGAAGATATGAAAATAATTTCATATAAATATACCACAATTTATAGGCCTGTTTAGTTATACTATGAAATTATTTATTTTTTTTAGAGACATTTTTTTTTAAAATATGTTTTTTCCTTATTTATTTTACCAAATATATTCAAGGATATTTATGTGTTCAAAACAATTAGTTTTTAATTTGGATTCTAACACTACCTTAAAAGACAAGCATTATTTTTCTACTTTTCATTTAAACACGCTTTTATTAGTAGAGAAAACACCAGGAAAAGTTCAATAAGTACGATTATTTTTTTGTTAAAATTATGTTTTAAAACCAAAGAAGCAATATATTACTTTTTTTTTGTTCATATATATATATATATATATATTATGTCATAATTTTTGTCTGTTTAGGATGCATTTGATTCATTTATTTCTAACTTATTTTTTCAGCATATATGTTTCTATAATATCTATATATTAACATTTTTATCTTTGTACAGTATGTTATTTAGTAATGTAGCATAAAAGACATTTTTTTTATAAAATAGAGTGTTTAGATACGTATTTAAAAAAGAATGTATGTATTATAATGACAAAAGAGGACTCAATAATATGAATAAACCAATAACAGTGGGTGGTGCCGGTGGTCGGTCATGGTGGGGTAGATCACGTAGTACCGGACAATGATGATAGGTAATAGCAAAAATTAATGGTATAGTCGATAGTTGTGACAAAATTATAGTGATTTAATAGGGGTGACCATGTTGGTAGAGGTGGAACTTGGCGACGGCAAGTCCATGGTGGTGGTAACCACATTGATGGAATCTGATTAGTAAAATTTACGTATAATACACATTTTTGACATGTATTTATACTATTCTGTTTAAAAAGGGCATTTATGTATCATTAATAGTACATTAAAATACATGGCTTTTTGATGTTATCTGTATAATATACATGTTATTTCATTTAAATGATAATTAAAAATAATCAATACTTATAAGAAAATTAAAACTCCATCTTCTATATGTTGCTAAATTTATTACTTTAGCTCTTAAATTATTGATTGTACTTTATCATTGACTATGTCTCATATTTTTGTTACCGCTGTTATGATTAACATTATTCTTTACTTTTATAAATAAACGAACTATTGATCAAAGTTTCCGCATATATGACCGAATAATACACATACGTATTAAATCATGTTTAATTGTTGTACCGTATTGTGCTAATAGAGGTGGTGGATAGTGGGAGTGCACTTTGTGTTGTTGGCTCGTGGTGGTAGCTGGTAATAGAAGTGGTGACCATGGTTAAAGAGCAATAATAAATCATGGCAGTTAAAGGTGAATCACAATAGTGGTCAATCAAGGTGGTTAAGAGTAAATCATGATTTCTTGATTCTTGCTTTTATGCGTGTTGTCGGTAGTCTCATTTGTACAAGCTGCCCGTTTTGTATTGCGACCTTGTCGCTACTTATCGGAAAAAACAAGAGTAAATCATGATATTGGCTAATCAAGGTGTCATTCTTTTTGGCTTTTTGTGTCTTCAGAAGTTGGCAAAGTTGTGATCATTTTGACTATTCGTGTTTCCAGGAGTAGGTGTATGTATAGGCTTCTAGATTTTTTGGGGTACATTGTTGTACTGTAGAAGTTGGCATGATATGTCTAGGTGTTTTGGGGTTTGTAGTTTTTTTTTTTTTCCTGCTCTTGTGAGATTTCTCGAATTCTACTTCGGTAGGTGTGCCGGTTTTGTATTAAGAGTTATCTTTCTAATTATCGAAAGAAGTAGTATCAAATGGTAGTGCATGTGGCGAGCCATTGTGGTGGCGAGCCAAAATATATTCAAGGATATTTATGTGTTCAAAACAATTAGTTTTTATTTTTGATTCTAACACTATCTTAAAAGACAAGCATTAGTTTTCTACTTTTCATTTAAACACGGTTTTATTAGTAGAGAAAACACCTAGAAAAGTTCAATAAGTACGATTATTTTTTTGTTAAAATTATGTTTTAAAACCAAACAAGCAATATATTACTTTTTTTTGTTCATAAATATATATATATATAGTATGTCATAATTTTTGTCTGTTTAGGATGCATTTGATTCATTTATTTTCAACTTATTTTCCAACATATCTGTTTCAATAATATTTATAGATTAACATTTTTATATTTGTACATTATGTTATTTAGCTATGTAGCACAAAAGACATGTTTTTATAAAATAGAGTGTTTAGATACGTATTTAAAAAAGAATGTATGTATTATAATGACAAAAGAGGACTTAATAATACGAATCAACCAATAGCAGTGGGTGGTGCTGGTGGTCGGTCATGGTGGGGTGGATCACGTAGTACCGGACGATGATAGATATAGCAAAAATTAATGGTGTAGTCGATAGTTGTGACAAAATTATAGTGATTTAATAGGGGTGACCATGTTGGTAGAGGTGAAACTTGGCGACGGCAAGTCCATGGTGGTGGTAAGCCACATTGGTGGAATCTAATTAGTAAAATTTACGTATAATACACATTTTTAACATGTATCTATACTATTCCGTTTAAAAAGGGCATTTATGTATCATTAATAGTACGTTAAAATACTTGGCTTTTTGATGTTATCCCTATAATATACATGTTATAATATGTATCCATATCTTTTTATTTAAATGATAATTAAAAATAATCAATACTTATAAGAGAAATGAAATCTCCATCTTCTATATGTTGCTAAATTTATTACTTTAACTCTTAAATTATTGATTGCACTTTATTATTGACAATGTCTTATATTTTTGTTACCGCTGCTGTGATTAATATTATTCTTTACTTTTATAAATAAGCGAACTATTGATCAAAGTTTCCGCATATATGGCCGAATAATACACGTACGTATTAAATCATGTTTAATTGTCGTACCGTATTTTGCTACTAGAGGTGGTGGATAGTGGGAGTGCACTTTGTGTTGTCGGCTCGTGGTGGTAGCTGGTAATAGAAGACGTGGTGACCATGGTTAAAGAGCAATAATAAATCATGGCAGTTAAAGGTGAATCACGATAGCGGTCAATCAAGGTGGTTAAGAGTAAATCATGATTTCTTGATTCTTGCTTTTATGCATGTTGTCAGTAGTCCCATTTGTATAAGCTGCCCGTTTTGTATTGCGACCTTGTCGCTACTTATCGGAAAAAACAAGAGTAAATCATGATATTGGCTAATCAAGGTGTCATTCTTTTTGGCTTTTTGTGTCTTCAGAAGTTCGTAAAGGTGTGATCATTTTGACTATTCGTGTTTCCAGGAGTTGGTGTATGTATAGGTTTCTAGATTTTTTGGGGTACATTGTTGTACTGTAGAAGTTGGCATGATATGTCTAGATGTTTTGGGTTTTGTAGATATTTTTTTTTCCTGCTCTTGTGAGATTTCTCGAATTCTACTTCGGTAGGTGTGCCGGTTTTGTATTAAGAGTTATCTCTCTAATTATCGAAAGAAGTAGCATCGAATGGTAGTGCATGTGGCGAGCCATTGTGGTGGTGATGGAAATGAAAGTATATCAAGTGTAGTGTAGATTTAAGACTGATATAGAATTTTTAAAATATTTTTCTAAATGATCCGTGAAAATATATGCATCTTTTTTGTTTAGTTATAAAATAACTTTTTTATCTTCTCATTTGTATCATGGAAAAGATGTAAAAAAAGATATTTTTTGTCAACCAAACACAAACATTATAGTCAACTAAAGATTTTCACAATTTTAAGCTGTCAAAAAATTGGACTAAATGTAAGCATGAATGAATTATTTATATATCATATAAAGCAAATGTAAAATGTGGTACATCTAGTTAAAATTTTTAAAGAAAAATACTTGAAGAGAGCGTCAAAGAAAATAAAAATAAGATTCAATATTTTCACAAGTGTTGGGGGACCCTACTTTTTGTGGGTACACACCGTGCTCTATTCTACGAGTTCTGCTTGTTAATTATCAAAAAAAAATGTCTTTGCAGGAGTATATTTATTTATTGCTCAAGTGAAAAGTAAAAGCATACAAAAAGGATACTAATGATGCCGGAGAATGGACAACTATCAGTTCCACCAGGATTCCGGTTCCATCCAACGGACGAGGAGCTACTGTACTATTATCTAAGAAAAAAAGTATCCTATGAAGCCATTGACCTCGACGTCATCCGGGAAGTTGATCTCAACAAACTTGAACCGTGGGACCTCAAAGGTTTCTCTTCTTCTCCCTCTTCTTCCCTCCCTTTCTTCACGTTTCACTTTCCAATTGTGTTAAGTTTCAACATGTTTGCAGTTTAAAATTGTTAGAGTATATAACCAATCATGAGTCTTCATTCATCAGTTGAAGTTTTTCGTAAAGTGGTTTCTTGACAGAGAAGTCATGAGTTCGAATCCCATTAGTCCCAATTTCAAACTTAACATAATTTAAGCATATTCAATTTTCCACGCATTAGTAATGATGTTGCATATCAATTACTAAAAGACTAGATTGCTGTTTTTTTAGAGGCATTTGCTTCTTAATAATCATCTTTTTCAAGCTTCGCATTTCTTCAAAACTGTTAACTCGTTTTTTGCATTAACTACTTTTCTTCTAGTTTCAGCCTCATCAGCCACCACTTCTTCGTATGATACAAACCCTCTTTTTATCATTCTCAAACATCTTTAATGTCACATGAGTATGTGTCGAACCACTATCACAACTTCTCACGGCTCTTATGTTATGTGTTTCTTATATGCATGTTTGTCCTCTCCAACAATTTTGTAAATATTTTCTCGTTTAACAACCATGCCAGAATCCAATAGAAGTTATGCTCGATATGTTCGCATGTCATCCTTTTATGTAAATCGAAGTAGGAGTGAATACAAGGGCTCCATTCTTAGTTTAATACTAAGTAAGAAATAATTACATTCATCACTTTGAATACTCATATTGACAATGAAATTTTCAATAATCAAATCATAGTTGGGTTTTAATTACGTCAACAGATGCATTGTATCAGTTACAATATTTTAAATGGCATGATAGTTAAAATGTTATGTTATTAGATCTATTTGAATATACTTAAGGTTTAGAATACGGTTAATGTATGGATTTACTTAACATGTTATTTATAATTTCTTACGAAAACATAAATTTTTATGAGTAGGTTCAGTATGAATCTAATTTATAATTTTTTTTTCCTTAAAAATGATGAAAATGTCAGATAAGTGTAGAATCGGATCCAGACCACAAGATGAATGGTACTTCTTCAGCCACAAAGACAAGAAATATCCAACAGGGACTCGTACCAACAGGGCCACAACAGCCGGGTTTTGGAAGGCAACAGGGAGGGATAAGGCAATCTACTTGCAGAGCAGCTCCAAGAGGATTGGCATGAGAAAAACCCTAGTGTTCTACACTGGACGTGCCCCTCATGGTCAGAAGACCGATTGGATTATGCACGAGTATCGTCTTGAAGATGATGATCCCCAACTCCAGGTAACCACCTTCAAACCTAACTATATACATCTATTGGAAAAATTCACAATCAAGCACAAACGGAAGTGTAAAATCAACGAAACAACAAAACAATCAACAACAGTATTTACGTGGAAACCCTCTCTCAACTAGAGGAAAAAACCACCGAACCCAACCGGTAACTCAATCCACTATGAAATTAAGGATTACAATATGTAATTATAACCTCCAACCCCATACAAACATCAACAACATCAATCATCAACA
Organism: Simmondsia chinensis; assembly: GCA_018398585.1. Lineage (NCBI taxonomy): Eukaryota > Viridiplantae > Streptophyta > Magnoliopsida > Caryophyllales > Simmondsiaceae > Simmondsia > Simmondsia chinensis. The sequence goes on along the minus strand of JAGTTD010000017.1, from coordinate 21,984,580 downwards.
TCAGTGTAACTATAACACAGTAAGTCACCAACTATCTCTAAGTGTAACTATTGCACGGCGAGTCACTAATCCTTTCAAAGTGTAACTGCTACACGGTGAACTACTAACTCTCTCAAAGTTTAACTACTGCACGATTCTTCAATAGCTTCTGCAAGGTAAGCTACCAACCCTCTCAAAACATAGCTTTGGAAAGAGGAAACTACAAAAACTCTCTCATCTCTCAATCAAACATCTCTCCCTCTACTCGGGTGCCCACAAAACCCTTTGAACTGTCACATCTTTCCTCTCGTTTTCTCTACTTAAAACAATAACCCTCAACCACTATTTGTAATTAAGTTACCTAATCATAATAGTAATCAGATTAGTTAACTAAATTATATCAAATATCCTCCCAAATTATATCTAAAACAAATCAGATTAATATTAATTTTAAGATAAATAATATCCTAACAACATCTTTGTCAATTTAAAAATAAAAATAGTTTCTCGAGATCACAGAAGATTTATCAAAACAATGGTATTACTGTGTTTACATTGGGTAATACCATTTAGCTTGTCTATTTGGTAATCATTTATGAAATCAATACGAAGTTCATTGATTGTGACCATTTGCCTAAAATAGACTAATAACAATGTCGATTACGAATGTTTTTTCGCATCAGTTAAATGGATAACCATTCGTAAATATGTGGAAAAAAACCGTTTTGTAAGATGAACAATAGAACGTAAGGCTGGTCAACATCTAAAGCAACACGGGGCGATTGCTTAAAATATCAAATTTTAAAGTTCATTTAGTTTTGGGAATTTTAAAGCTCTAGGGAGTCTTTTGTTTTGTTTTACTTTTTTCCCGCTCATGTGGACATTCTCGGGCTCCGCTTCAATGAATGCATTGGCTTGTGCTGAGAGTTTTCTCTCTAATTATCGAAAAAAGGGATAGTTTCGATAAATCGGACACACTTTTGACCACCCTAGTACTTTGACTACCTTATGGCCCAATCCACTGTACTTTACCAATTGTATCAATTTAGTCTCTATACAATTAAAATTGTGCTAATTTGGCGCGTTGAGTAAAATTTATGTTAAATTGTTAACAAAATTTTTAATGCTTCGATTATGAATTGGGTTAAATTGAATCAATGTACTAGTTTATAGCGAGTCACTTCCATCCAATGTGATTGTACCGTTAACAATTAGATCAATAATTTAACTTAAATTTGATCAAAGAACTAAAATCGATACGATATAGATTAAAACACAAGTAAAAGTACAAGGACTAAATTGATACAATGAGAAAAGTATCACGGACTTTTGATGTAAATAATATTTTTTTATGAGTTATATAATTGAGTTGATAAATTTAATTCATAACTTAATAATTTTTCACTATATATATATGAAGAATTGAATATGGCTTGTTAATCACTAAGTCTAACTTAACACGATTCCCTGTGGATACGACCCGTATACTTGACAAAGTTACGATGATCCCGTATGCTTCCGAGTAGACGGTTTTTAAAACACACTTTAAAATCACATCAAGTTTTTGGCGCCGTTGCAGGGGAAAGCTACATGAGCCGCAGGAAAAGCTTAAAGAAGAATCAACTTTATAGTTACTAAAATAAGCAATATATATATATATATATATATATGCATAATGTAAGGCCAAAGTCACCTTTTATGAACGAAATAAAGTGTGGTGTTATCATCGCTAACAATTCTCATTATTTAATTCAACTTTTTTTCAGATATATTTAGATAAATACACTACAACAACAACATATACCCAGTGCCCCAAGGACTTCCGCTCGCCCAGGGTCTGGGAGGGTTAAGATGTACGCAATCTTACCCCATCGGGATGAGATCCTGATGGGAGACTGTTTCCGAGGACCTCCAACCTGAAAATCTGACCCAATTTAGATACATACACTGATACTTACAAAGTTTCCTCATTTTCAGCAAGAGGATGGCTGGGTGGTGTGCAGAGTCTTCAAGAAAAAGAATCATGGTCGGGGCTTTCAGTCTCGTGATTCGGAACCTGATGATGTCTATACCCATCTTCCTTACGCCAAACCCACAACTCTATCTGCTCCCATCACTTTGAAGCAGCCTTGCTTCACCCAAGACTTTAGCAGCGGCTACAATGGATTCGATGGCTCCATGCATCTTCCCCAACTCTCTAACCCTGATGCCACCTTCTTAACCACTACTATGGGCCTTGGTAGCTCACAAAGCTTCTTGAGGCTAACCTCGACTGGCGACGCTGGCGGTGGTAGCAATGTAGACGCTGGTGTCGGACTAAGTATCCAACAGGGGACGGAACGACTGAGTGCTGCTGGTGGTAGTGATTGGTCATTTTTGGACAAGTTGCTTTTGGGTTACCGAGGGTTGGACCCACACCCACAACAACCCCATAATAAGAGCCACCAGGCACCACCACCACCACCACCACCACAAGTGACAGATATGGTCGGTACTTCAGGTTCTCATCTCAAATTCCCTTTTCAATACCTTGGTTGTGAATCTGATTTCATGAAGCAGCCATAGAATCACATTACTATTTCAATTGTGATCACGGGGTATCACGGAAGTAAGGTGCCATGGTATCATATAAGGTGTAGCAAAGCATCGTCCATTGTAATAACTACTCGAAATTTGGTTTTTAACAGTCATTACACCACGTAGTGATCTTCATTTGATTCCATGTATTTGACATCGCAAGAGAAGTTTCTTTTGAGAGTATATGCTCCTTATATTATGTAAGTGGGTAACCCTATGTTGGAAGACGTTCTATTTCATCTGTTTTCTTTTTTTTTCTTTGATTCATTGACTCTTTTTGGGTATCTTAGTGGAGCACAACGATGGGTAAACTTATGATAAGAAGATGGACCGAAATTTATTTTGATAAGCACATTCGCCATTTGAATATATGAAAAAAAAAAAAGAAGCAAATATAATTTACTAGAGAGGTCGTCTACATTAGCATAACAAATTCATTATATCGCAGGCCTTTAATAGAGGATTCTTTTCTATCCAAATATTTCTCAACTTGACGTTATACTGAATAAAAGCTTCTTTTCTTCAATATTTAGTACTAATTGAGATTATTCTAATTGATATGATGTCAAGATCATAAAACACTTTCCAACCTATCATACAAATGAAAACTCGATTAACAACTTTCGTCTTCCTTAGACCTAGTCCAGCAATACTAGGTTTACACATCTTATTCTAGGAAATCATTGACATTCCGTTAAAAGTTTTACTCTTTCCCAGCATAAGTTTCAGTGACTTCTATCTATTTTCCTATTAATGTCCATCGAAAATTCGAAATGTTGCATTATGTGGGTTGTTTTTTTAGTTTCTAAGCTTGCTTGAGGGAAACATATTCTATTTTGACAACAAATTAGCTTACCATGCCAACATCCTATCAAAAGCACTATCTATTGAAGATTTACAGGTACTTTTTGTCATAGGCCTTTAGACCCGACCCACGTTGTTGACATACATGAGATCCATATATTAGTTTAAGTGGAGTTCCATCCTAAAATTAATTGGCATTAGATAGAGTACTAATGTGTTTTAAAAGAGTGTTTTAAAACCGTCTACTTCCAAGCGCACAAGATCGTCATAGCTTTGTCGGGTATACTGGTCGTATCCACAGGGAATCGTGTTAAGTTAGACTTAGTGATTAACGAGCAGTTTGAATTTTTGGGTTTTTGTTGTTTGAATAAATTGTTGGCTAAATTAATAAAACTGATTATAAACTAAAGGAGTCAATTCAATAGAGGTTAGTTTAGGGAGTGAATTTAGGGTAACTTTACACATATCCCGTCATTATATTTTACTCAAGACGATAATTTGAAGGACTTAGACTACAAGCTGTAAGCCTAAGTTAATATATAAATGAGGGCTTAGGGTAATGAACTAGTCTAAAAGTATAGCCTATATTAGCACCCTAAATGTAGCATAGGTTATCTCATTAGCACTACTCAATTCCTTTGTTACTCCTAATTCAATATTAATTTATATAACAGATTGGGTTCAGGGTTGGGTACAAACTCAACCCTGACCACGCGTGGAATCCTGTGTTGGGAAAAATTCACACATCAAGCACAACGGAGGCGAAAAACAACAAAAACCAACAAAAATGAACACACCATATTTTTACGTGGAAACCCACTCTCAACTAGAGGGTAAAACCACGGGACCCAAAGGGATATCAAATCCACTATGAAATTTAGGAATTACAATCTCCAATCATAACCCCCAAAACCCCATATTACAATCATCATCTACACAAATGTGACTATTGCACGGTAAGTCACCAACCCTCTCCCAATGTAGCTTTGAACGGCAAGCCCCAGCCCTCGAATCAATGTAGCTTTGCACGGCAAGCCACCAGCCCTCCAACAACCCAACTTTGGACAGAGGAAGCTACAAAAACTCTCTCAACACTCTCAATCAAGGCACTCGAGTATGACTCCCTTCATACTCGGGTGAACCCCACTCAACATCTCAACAAAACAACCTCACAAACACAAACACTCAATAATTATTTTTACGCTCTCCCTCCCAACTCACTCTCTACATTTCTCTCTCTTTTCCTTCTCTCTATTTTTTCTCTACACTTCTACCACAACCTACCCCTCTATTTATAACAAAACACCAAGCAAAAAAAAAGACAAAAAATACATATTAGTTTACTTGTACAAGTAAACTTTCCAACCCTTACCTGAAAGACTCAACTTCCTAATTTTTTCTTTTTCTTCTTTTCCATTTTCATTTTTCTCTTTCTGATTTTTTTTCAGATTTTTTTCTTTTTCTTTTTTCTTCTTTTATATATTAATTTTGAGGTAAAAAATATACCCAACAGATCTCCCCCTTACCTCAAAATTAATTTTTCACACACCAAAAAAAATTTTTTTTTTTCATACTCACGGTTTTTTTTTACTTTTTTTTTTTTCAACCTCATGTGTTCCACTCTTTCTCTTTCTTCAATTATTTTTGTTGTTTCTCTCTCCTCTCCTAGATTTCATCTTCCTTCTTCATCTTCAACCTAAACATCAAAACCCTAGCCGCCAGCTCCTCACCGTCAGCGTCGGAGCTTCATCTCCGACCTCAACAGCACCGCCCATCTCCTCACTCCTAAAAGAATTTCTCCCAACTTGCTCTGATACCACTTGTTGGGAAAAATTCACACATCAAGCACAACAAAAGCGAAAAACAACAAAAACCAACAAAAATAAACACACCATATTTTTACGTGGAAACCCACTCTCAACTAGAGGGTAAAACCACGGAACCCAAAGGGGTACCAAATCCACTATGAAATTTAGGAATTACAATCTCCAATCATAACCCTCAAAACCCCATATTATAATCATCATCTCTACAAATGTGAATATTGCACGATAAGTCACCAACCCTCTCCCAATGTAGCTTTGAACGGCAAGCCCCAGCCCTCTAATCAATGTAACTTTGCACAGCAAGCCACCAGCCCTCCAACAACGCAGCTTTGGACAGAAGAAGCCACAAAAACTCTCTCAACTAGGGATGGCAATGGGGCGGGGCGGGTACGGGGGGTGTCTCCTCCATACCCGCACCCGCCACCCAAATCCTAAACCCGTACCCGCCCCATTACCCGCCACGGGTATGAAGTGGATACCCGTACCCGCCCCGACGGGTACAAAATCATACCCATACCCGCCCCATTACCCACGGATATCCAATGGGTATGCATTACCCGCCCCGTACCCTCTCTAATGTGCATAGAAAACGATTATCTATACTGGGTCATATTAGTTATTTGATTCTACTTTTAAAAATCAATTATATTTTTTTATAACATTGATAAACAATTTGAGTTATTGAATTTAAACACATATTTTTTTTAATTTGAAAGTTAATAATGTACAAAATAAAGCGGGTATGGCGGGTATGAGGTGGAGCGGGGCGGGCCGGGTACAAAACTATACCCGTACCCGCCTCATACCCGTGACGGGTACGGGGCGAGTACACTGAACCTGTACCCACTACCCGCCCCACTTATACCCGTACCCACCCCAAACGGGGCGCGTACCCACGGGTGGCGGGTTTTACCCGCCCCATTGCCATCCCTACTCTCAACACTCTCAATCAAGGCACCCGAGTATGACTCCCTTCATACTCGGGTGAACCCCACTCAACATCTCAACAAAACAACCTCACAAACACAAACACTCAATAATTATTTTCACACTCTCCCCCGTCCCGGGTGCCCCCTCTACTTTTTCTCTACACTTCTACCACAACCTACCCCTCTATTTATAACAAAACACCAAGCAAAAAAAAGGCAAAAAATACATATTAGTTTACTTGTACAAGTAAACTTCCCAACCCTTACTTGAAAGACTCAACTTCCTAATTTTTTCTTTTTCTTCTTTTTCATTTTCATTTTTCTCTTTCTAATTTTTTTTCAAATTTTTTTCAGATTTTTTTCTTTTTTGTTCTTTTAAATATTAATTTTGAGGTAAAAAATATACCTAATATCCTGTTATATTATGGTCTAGGCTAAAAATACCCAACAATTATGAAGAACTCCCCACAGAGGTGCGAATATAACATAACTAAACCAATCGTCAAAAATATAATATAAATCTGGGATACGGGCGGCTACCCACCCTTCATCCCTAAACTAAGAATGTTTACTCCTCCATGGGAGTTTTATACATTATGAAATTCAAAAAGGACGATAATAATGGATAAAGCTGAGGATTTGAAAACTCCCCCAATTGACATTGACGTAATCCTAGCTTTTGATCCATCCGGCACTCCGACCACATGCACTTTGGCGTTTGAGAACTCATTGGATCTCGTAGCGACTTCGGGAGGAGGGTAGAAGAGGGGATGTGACAAAAGATACAAAATTAGGTCTCCCTCTCTTAATTTATCAGAGACGCAGAAGCCACCCCGATTGATCGGCACAACTGCGGCCCCCCTTTAATTCTCGTCCCCCTTGCCCAGTTTGTATATATATATATTATAAAAGTAATATTAATATAATATAATATAATATATATATTAACTGGTTATTGGATTTCCAAAGTTAGTTTGGCGAGAAACGCTCTGTTCTCTCTCCTCTCTGTTCAAATTCCCAACGGGCAGTTTCCCCTTCCCCACCCCCCACGCGCCACCCCTACCAGCGCATGGCCGCCCACCCAGGGGCTGGAGGTCAGGTGCCGGACGCAACAAGGTCAGGCGAGCTCAGTCGTGCGATTTTCGAAGCCATTCCGTTGGATCTGCTAAGGTCACCCCCCTTGCCTTCAACCAGTTACTGGCGCCGGTTGTCCCTTTCCGTCACCTCCCATCTCCGAGCTCCAAGATCCAACACCCACCACCAACTCCCACTTACCCCCACCTTCAATTTCAACCACCAAACACCAATCTCCATCTCCATTCATTTCTCACCATTACCGCCACCTCTGCCAAATCCATCTACACCATCACCTTCCATCATCCTCTCCTCCGCCTGCCTACGGCCAGCTCCGCCACCACCAGGTGAAAACTCCCTGTCCCATTGTCTCTCTCCTCTTTTTTCCCATCCCCAACGGTTCTACTGCTATTATGGGGGGTGTCTATTTTTGTTGATGGATTACCTAAAAGAACGACAAATTCTTGGCTTAAAGCCGTTTTTCGTGGCTTTAAGTCAATTTACGATGCTTTTGTGCCTATTAAGAAAAGGTTGAGGTCAAGGTTGTCTTATGGTTTTGTCCGGTTTTCGGAGTACGGCGAAGTGACGCAGGCGATTACATCCATGGATGGTACATGGGTGATGGGGGCTAAACTCAGAGTTTAATGGGCTAACCCAATCAGAAGACCAATTACTACTACTATGTGAAACCAGCCTCAAACTAGGGTTCCCCGTCAATTCAGGAATGCGGAAGACAGTCAGGATCAGGGGAGGGCTGAGGAGTCTGCATCTGTTAACATTCCGAAGATTGTAGTATCAAATACCAATACGTGTGTGGAGGCTTGGCTTGAGCAGGCTCTAATTGCGCATACGTCTGAGGAGGCTAGCCTTGATGATATTCTCACGTTTTTCACCGAAAACAATCTCTACGGGTTAACCCCTAAAGGGTTAAGCACTTCCTCCTTTATCCTGGTATGTGATTCTGTGGACACCCTTGAGTCGTACAGTGGGCCGTGCCTTGAGATTCTATTGAGGAAATTCAAAGAGGTTTATAAGTACAACGGCAAGACCCTTGGCTCTGTTGAGAGAAGGGTGTGGATTGAGGTTTATGGATTGCCTCTTCAATATTGGTCGAAGGATTGCATCACTGATATTGCAAAATTGTGGGGAAAGTTCGTCGGAATGGATGCAAGGGCGTCCGCTATGAAGTGTGTTGATGTTGCTAGGATCCTTATTGACACTTGCTCCACTACATACATTCATCGGACAGTCCAAGTTCAATCTATTGGGGGATCACGTTTGGTTCTTATCAAGGAGGGTAATTCTGAGGTAATTTTCGACTATTCATCCAGAGTTGTTCCTTTAGCGGCTTCAGCAAGATTGGCTAGGGAACATGCCTCATTTGCGATGCAGATCAATCGTGATAGTCATGACACAATAGTGACTCGGCAATACTCGCGGGCCAAATCTCTCCCTATTCAAATGATGGATGCTGATGCTGTTGAGCTTTATATAGCTCCACCTAGGGGAAAAAATGAGTGTATTTGGGTCTTAAAGCATTCGTTGGGACATATCTCTATCCATTACAATGGTCAATACTCTTGGAGATCGGCTTTGGAGTGCTTCTTTCCGCATCTGTCAATTCTCGCACCCGTTGTGCATCCTTTATCCTTATCCCCACGCTAGGATGCCCAAGAAAGCCATCATCCTCCTCTCCTCCTCCCGTGGGTCGAGGAGGATAACTCTATTGCCTTACATCTTAAGGCTCAGATATTGCCTAATGAGAGTGAAGTTCGAGGAAACACCAGCGACAATGACTCTTCAGACTCTGGTTCCGATTTCCCATCAGGCTTCGAGCCACCGGACTTGCCTAGTGACCGTCTTATAGAGGATAGTACTCCTGAGAGAAACCACGTGCCAGAGCCGTTTGGGGAGGGACCTGGCTTAACGTGCAGGAAAAAGGGAAAATTGCAGATGACAAAACAGGGGATGCGAGCCCTAAAGCGTAAGGTGAAAGAGAAGGAGAAGCGGCAACTTCAAGAATTCCTAAAGGACATGTCGCCCGGAAGTAATTCGCAAAAGTGGAAAGAGAATACTAGAAAGAAGAAGAAGAAGAAGAAGAATTTGGTGAATCGGGACAACCATGTCCCTGATGCGGGTCAAGTCGAGGAAGTTGTCCGTGTTATAGAGATGGGAAAAAGATTAGGCTTGGGTTTTGAGAATGTTGATCCGGCTTCACTATGTGCTATTCTACGTGGAAGGCTGTGATGGGTCTTTGTGGTTTCTAGGTGTCTTGCGTTCAGTTTTCGGTTGTGTGTGTCCTAGTCTCGAGCAAGTTCCTGTGCTTCGGTTTGCTCCCTGTTCCTGCTGTTTTGTTTGGGTTTTTCTTGTTTCCGTTGTTTTTGTGTGTACGTGTTTGTGGTGCATTTTGTTTTCCCTGTTTTTTTTTTCTTTCTGTTCTTTTGGTGGTCTCTTTTTTCCCCCGCTCTTTTGCGAGTGTCTTCAGGTCTCGCTTTGTCGAGTAGCCTGCTTGTTCCGAGATTTTGTCGCTAATTATCAAAAAAAATATATGTTAACTATCCACGAGGCCTATCTGGGTTACCAAGTTACAACTCGATTGGTCTTTTTTTCCACACGTGGTCGGGTTTCTCAAATCAGTCTTCAAATACGAGCCGATTATGCTTGATTTTGTCGCTTTTCCACCTTTGTTCGCTCCATTGCACTCCAAGCCTAAATGTACCTAGATTACAATAAAACACACATGTAAAAGCCGAATATATCTCGGGAATGAAGAATAAAATATGTAAATATGAGGTGCATCAACATCCCCAAACTACTGCTTACTTGTCCTGAAGCAAGATTCAACTTAAACTAGCTAATAATGGAAAATTTTACTCGGCACGTACGGCAAGAATTCCTTGTGAAAATTACTGTTTGATCATATTTGAAGGCATAACTGAGAGTAAAGAATCCTTATGTAACGTTATTATTGTACTGGTTCCAACTCAAGTTCCAGTTGTTGAAGTCTTTTTACTAGTGAGTGAGCTCAGAACTTCTCTCCCCTTCGTCTTATTTCAAAACCTCCAAGTCTAAGGTGAAATAGAGAGAATAAACGAATGAATCAATTATCCTAACTCTTTCACTGCTAATCAACAAAGAAATCAGAAAAACTTCTCTTTTCTTTCTTATTTTCCCCCTTTTTTTCCTCTTCTTTTTTTCCCTTTTTTTTTTTTTCTATGGTTAGATGTGTCTCCCTCGGACTCATGTTGTGAGTTTTCGGCTGGCAGCTCTCGATCCAGTTGGCTCAAGATACCAAGTTTTAAGAGACCCTTTTGGACCTAATGGCTCGAGTCCAAGGAATCCACAGCTTAATCCGTTAGCACATACCCCCTTTTTTTCTTTTTCTTTTTTTTTATATTAGGTATTAGTGCTTATTATAATGACCTAAAGGGTTGATTCTTTTTAAGCTTTCCCTGTGGCCTTTGTAGCGAGCTTTTGACTGGCAGCTCCCGACCTAATTGGCTCAAGGTACCAGGTTTTAAGATACCCTACGGGCTTACTTGTTCGTGACACAAGGGCTACAAGAATCAACAAGTCACTTTTTTCTTTTTTCTTTTTTTCCTGTTTTTAAGGGGAATACTCAAGATAAGGAGATAGTAAATTGATTTCAATATTGCTAGAAGTAGAATGGTGGATTCCAATTCCTAAGGTTATCACCGCTATTTCAACCTAAACAGTAAGATATCTCACAAGATTAAGGGTAAAAAATAATAATTTCTCTAACAAGTTAAAAGACAAAAATACGGATTCAAAAGTAGGATCCAACAATAATCTCATTACATAAACATTCTAATCATCATAATACATCTCAAATTTGGGCCTAAAAGTCACAAGCAACTCTATACTTATTCATGCAAAAATGTAGCTAATTTAAGCCAAATGAAGCTTTAAAGGACAAAAAGAAGTTCGCTCTCATCTGCCATCCCCAAAACCAAACCTTGCATTGTCCTCAATGCAAATCTACAAAAATAAATTCAAGCAAGGAAAGGAAAGAGACGGCTTGAAGTGTGACATATTCAGCGACATGTGGTGAGCAAATCCAAAGAAGAAAGACAAAGGTAGCAAGCTGTAATCGAAGACATAGAAGACAGGATAATAAACAAACTTCTTCGTAGTGTTAGAAATAAAGAGCGTCCAAGTGTTTAGTAAAAGAGAAACAAAGTTATCATAAGAGGGATAACAAATGGATCTGTAATTGAAAGAGAGCTCATGCTAAAAAAATAATAATAAATAAAATAAAACTAAACTAAAGATGGGTTAGGTTGCGTTCCAAGAGCGCTAAGCTTAACGTCTTTAGCCGGACGCAGTTTAGAACACGAGATCAACCAAAATTCGAGGCAATGTCTGCCATAAAACTTAGGTTGATCCAGTAGCAACGGTCCCCAAGCCCAATAGCATTTCAAGACCCGTGGCTATCAAGGCGGAAAACATTACCAGCACCAGGGTCATAAATCTCTATCGTACCAAGTGTAGGTGATGAAGCACAGCTAATGATACGAATAGGGACGTTATTACTGTCATCACTTCTAGTAGAATTAGGCTCACCCAGCTCTATCAAAGGGTCAATATCATCAACCCTGTAGCATTCCAACTCGTCCTCAGTCTCAAGGTGTCGAACAGAGTTTGTAACCATTAATTTTCCGTTGAGGTTTCCAAAAGAAACCTCCAACACTCTCGTCTTGCAATGAATCACAGCGTCGGCCGTTGCTAGGAATGGTTGACCTAAAATAATGGAAGCGTTGTGCTTTTTCCTAGGAGTAGGGTCTATATTTAAGACGAGAAAATCAACAGGGAAGACAAACTTGTCAACCTGAACAAGTACATCTTCCACTACTCCACGAGATACCCGCTTTATCCTATTAGCTAACTGAAGTGTAACATTCATTGGTTTAAGGTATCCTATACCCAATTCTCGAAAAACCGAGTAAGGGATGAGGTTTATACTCGCTCCTAGATCTACCAAGGCTCTACTGGTATAACGCTCTCCTAAGACGCATGGAACGGTAAATGCCCTGGGGTCTCAAAACTTAGGTGGGAGCCCGACACTAAAATGATGCTCACCTTCTCGGTCAGCCAGACCTTCTTCGGGATATGCACTTGCGCGCACTTCTTTTTGGTGCAAAGATCCTTAAGGAACTTGGCATACATAGGGATGTGTTTAATAGCTTCGATTAACGGTAAGTTGAGCTTCACGTCCTTAAACAAGTCTATGAGCTTAGTCCTCTTTTGGTCATCCTTCTTCTTCGGTCCTCTAAGGGCCAAAGGAAAAGGGACAGTAGGTTCAGCAAACCTACCTAGTGGGCCCTCCCTGTCAGCGGTGGGAGATGGGTCTGTGCTTTCTTTCTCAACCTCGACCTCCACATCTTGAAGGTTGCCCTCCCTAGACACTGAGACAACTCGAACTTGCTCATGAGGAGGCAAGTTTGGGCTAGAGCTAGTTGTCCCTGCCGAAAGTGTGAGAGGTTGGGAGGGTAACCTCTCTTTCTCTCGCTTATGAAGTGCTTGGGCTAATTGTCCTATCTGGTCTTCTAATCTAGCTATAGATTGAGAGTGAGATCGAACCAGTTGTGCAGTGTCCTCCATAAAGTAGAGCATATGCTCCTGACATTGTGAAGTATATCCTGGAGGTGGGGAAGAAGGGTTATCATGGGTAACACTGGAGTGAGATTGAGTATCATACCTGCGCCCTCCCTGCAGAATGGGAGGGGTGCGCGTTACCTACAAAGCCGGGTTCTTGTTGTCTCATGTGTTGATTATGATTGGTGTTCTACTTCCACGAGAAGTTTGGATGATCGTGCCATCTGAGACTGTAGGTGGAGAATGGGTTGCTATTTCCCGAATATCCTTGAGCTGTATGAACCTGTTCTTATACATATTCAAAAAATTGTGATGCATATAAACATTTAGGCATAGAATGGTCCTCACCCGAACAAATGCCACATGTAGTAGTACCACATGATAACTCAGCTGCATAGACTGGGCGCACATTAGTAGCACTTGCATGCAAATTCATAGAACAAAATAAGTGTTTTTGCACAAAAATGGCATTAGAAGCGAAAAAGAGCAAAAGCGAGCAGTAGCATTAAAAATTTGATATAAAATGGTTAGAAAATGAACTAAAATGATATGAATAATTATATAATAATTAGACTTATCAAAATACCCCCAAACTTAAATCTAGCTCGTCCTCGAGCAAGGCTAAACATTAAAGCACAAGATCTCATACATTTTAAGAATCCTTTCGACAATTTAAAGCAAGTGTACTCTTATTAGGAAAAAAAAATGACCGAGGCTCAAATTTTAAGGTTCTAAAGGCAAAACCACCTTTTCTAAAGAAAAACTTATCAATTACCTAGGTAACTGAAGGTAAAATCAACACAATTCGCCCAGTAAGGGGCAAAATCAACATAATTTGCCTGGTAGGAGCAAAATCAACATAATTCGCCCGGTAACGGAGAAATCAACACAATTCGCCTAGTAGGGAGAAAGATCAACATAATTCACCCAGTATGGATAAAATCAACATAATCCGCCAAATAGGACTAACGTTAACACAATTCGCTCGAATAAAAATAAAACTATACAACACACCCATTTTAACCCATTTGACACAACTCACCCACTTTATCCCATTACAACACATCCAAAAGAAGGATAAAGATTGGCAAAAGAAAGCTTATCTTATAACAAAAGAAAGGACACTTGTCCCTTCACCTACAACACATAGAACACCTAAGCTCCACCATATTTACACTATAAAAAAGTAGACTAAGGGAAGGAAAGAAAGGCAAGGAAACAAAGGGGAAAAAAGGGGATCTTGATAATCCCTAAGTAGCTTGAATTTAGCTTCTTCAAAATCACTTATTAAACACCACAAACATAATTGGCACTTTCTGTGGGAAACAACATGACCGAATTATCAAGATCCCTGGATCCCCCAATTCAAGATGACGAAACAAAGCAAGTTCCAAAAAGGCAATTTCGAAATATACAAACTGTTTTAGCACAACTTCTGGAAAGATTGGCAAGACAAGGGCCCGAAAAAACCCTTGGGCCCTAAAAATGCAAGGTCAACAAGCGCTAGGCAGAATTACACCCATAAATCTTGACAAAAAGAAAAGTAGGAAAGGGGAAGAGTTCATCCTTATCATGAACTCAATCGTAACAACAAAAATTCGGAAAATATGCAGACGAACCATGGCAGCATGGAGGACAAATCCATAGAAAACGTCAACGTTAGACACAGGGATCGGTTGGACCTCATTCGCTCCCCGAAACAGACAAAGATCTATTCGATTCCCAAAGTTCCAGGTATGCACTCTCCTTTTTCACTAAGAATTCTATCTTTTCCAGCATAAAAATTTAAAGTTCCCAACATAGACCTTTTTGACGGATCTCAAGATCCAAAAGACCATATGTCGGGCTTTAAGTCCAAAATGTACATACAAAATGCTTCAGAAGAAGTGTGGTGTAAACGTTTTCCAACCACTTTAAAAGGAGTGGCCCAATCCTGATTTTCTTCCCTTCCACCTGGTTCAATCAACGGTTTTGCGCAGTTAGCTGAGCGCTTCTCTAAGCACTTTGTAAGCAACAGGAGAAGTAGGAAGACGGATGCATAACTGATGCAACTGCAACAAAACGATTCCAAATCTTTAAGGGATTAAGTTAGACGATTTGCTAGGGAAATGATAGATGTACTGGGATTAGCGGATGAAACTGCAATTGACGCCAATTGATTAAAGAATTCAGACTTTAAATTCTCCCTAGCTAAAAAACAACCAAAAACCATCGACGAATTATGGGGTAAAGCCAATAAGTATATATTATCCGAGAATGTTATGACTGTAGCCAGAAAAATACGGCTAGGAGTCAATGGAAAACAACGAGAGAAATCAGAGACGTCCCAATTGACAAAGCCAAGGGCACCTAAGATGACCTCAAAACCAAAAATACGAGTGCGAAGACCTATAAGGAAAATTGGCACGTCGACCTTTTCCTTTTAAAAGCGTACCTTATGGGCTGAAAATGCATAGGCTAAATCCAAGTGGTGCAACTATCACCAATTCTATGGCCATGCAATCGACGAATGTCGAGCCAAAATAAAACAAACCCGGGACGGTTAGGCTGGGGCAATATTCCAGCATACGACTAAAGGAACCGGATAGTAAGGCGTTAATACCAGAATCCCCCAGAGAATTGATAGAACAGCCCAAAAAGACAATTGCCATGATATCTCGGACTTTGCATCCTAGCTTTGCTCGTCCAGATCGGAAAGAAATGGAATAAAAAAAATTCGATCCTTGTTGGAGATTACCTTAAGTGAAGAAGACTTGAGTGACGTTTATGTCCCACACGACGATCCTCTAGTCATCTCCCTCGAAATTGGACAGTATTGTGTGCACTGAGTATTGGTTGATAAGGGAAGTGCAGTAAATGTACTCTTCTACCAATGCTTTGCTCAAACGGAAATATCAAATAGCAAGATCTCTCCGGTTCACTAGCCTATGGCGGGCTTCACAGGAGAAGCAGTTAAGCTGTTAGGAGTAATTACTATGGACGTCATATTTTGAGGACAAAGGGCTACTAAGGAAACTAGAATCGAATTCCTTGTTATAGATTTACCCTCTCCTTCTAATGCAATAATTGGCCGACCTGCCTTAAGATGCATAAGAGTTGTAGGTTCTACTTATCACCTCTTGATGAAATTTGAATCGGACAAATGAGAAATAACAGCTATTTAGGGAAATCAAAAAGTAGCTCATGAATGTTACTATGCTTCTTTGAGAGACAATGGATGTGAAGTCATGTCTGAAGTAGATACAAAAAAACTTAGCCTCTCAAGAGAAAGTAAGCCAGAAAGTTTGGACCAAGACCTAGGGAAGCTAGAAGAAGTGGAAACTAAAAAGGGAAAAACTATGAGATTAGGATATTGGTTACCAGATAAGTTGAAAAAGGAATTAATTGGTTACCAGATGAGTTGAAAAAGGAATTAACTCTGCTATTAAGGAAATACCAAGATGTCTTTGTATATAATACTGATGAAATGACGAGAATTAATCAGGATATTATGGTCCATAAATTAAATGTCTTGGTAGGAACCTCTCCTATAAAACAAAAAAAAAGAGCTTTTGCATTGAAAGCGGTGAAGTGATTAAAACAGAGGTGAATAAACTGTTGCGATCATGGTTTATAAGAGAGGTAAGATATCCTGAATGGTTTGCTAATGTGGTACTGGTAAGGAAACCAAATGGAACCTGGCAAATATGCATTAATTTCTCAGACCTGAATATCCCCTTCCCAAGATTGGCCAGCTGGTAGACTCCACAGCAGGAAATGAGTTGTTCAATTTCATGGATGCTTTCTCGGGTTATCACCAAATAAAATGGATCCGCAGGATGAGGAAAAGACAGCATTCATTATTAATGAGGGCACATATTGTTGCAAAGTAATGCCCTTTGGCCTAAAGAATGCAGGCGCGACATATCAACAGTTAGTTAACAAGATATTTGCCCAACAAATATGACATAATATGGAAGTCTACGTTGATGATATGATTGCCAAATCATGCGCTAAGGAAAGCCACAGGAAGGACCTATTGGAGACTTTGCAAACCTTGCGAGAATATTAAATGAAACTAAACCTCAACAAATGTTCTTTCAGCATACCCGAGGGAAAATTCCTAGGTTTCATTGTCAACGCATGGGGAATCGAAGCCAACTCGGCGAAGGTAAAACTATTCAGGAAATGGGAACTCCGTAAACGATTAATGACGTACAACTTATAGGGCGATTAGCATCACTTAATAGTTTTATCAGCAAGTCCGTTAAGAAAGCGCTGATGTTCTTGCAAGTGCTACGAAAGAAAGGGAGTCAGTTTTTGGATGAGGAATACAAGCAAACCTTCCAACACGTTAAAGAACATCTTGCGCGCCTTCCTTCTATGGCTAAACCGAATCTAGGGGAGATCCTAATTTTGTATGTAGCGGCCACGAGTAGGACCATTAGCGCAGTCTTGGCAGCTAACCACTCAAAAGGACAGATCCTAGTATATTTTGTTAATCAGGTATTAAAGGAGGCCGAATTAGGATACCCTCCTTTGGAAAAAATGGTGTTTGCAATTATAATGGCATCAAGGAAGCTTCGACTCTATTTTCAAGCGCATACTATAAATGTACTAATGGACCAACCCGTTAAGAAACTATTATCAAAGCTAGAATGTTCAGATCGATTATTAGCATGGGCGGGCAGAGCTATCAAAATACGATCTTTACTTTTTGCACGAACTACTATAAAATCGCAAGCTTTGGAAGACATCCATGCTGAATGTAATTTTGACACAGAACAAATCCCGGACAAGAAGGTATTAGTGATGAGAAGGAAGAAAAGATCGAAGATTTACATGTCAGAACATAGGGTGAAAGCAAGAGTTTTCCAACATGGACCGTATTTGTAGACGGCTCCTCTTGCCAAGATGGGTCGGAAGCCAGAGTTTTTATCTGGGATACTGAAAGACTAACATACCACTTCGCCCAGCACTTTCATTACCCCTTGACCAACAATGAAACTAAATACGAAGCTCTAATACACGGAGTTGGCCTTGCACAGGCCATGGGAACTTGATATGTAAAAATTCTTAGTGATTCATAGATAATCGTTAGTCATGTAAATGGAGAATAAACTAAAGAACCTAACATGGTTAAATACCTTAAAATGTTTCAGGAATTGGCTACAAACATTGGAAAAGTAAAAATGAAATATATTGACAGGTACAATAATCATATAGCAGATGAGTTGAGTAAATTAGCCAGTCATCATCAAGTGCTTCTGGAGACATTGAAGTGATAGTCAAACAGATATATCCCCAAGATTTTGTAAACGAAGTCGTGAAGAGGGTGCACCACATTAGAACACCGTATAGTTGGATCCAACAAGTAACAGAATACCTTGCCATGCAAATCAACCCTTGGATCCTCTTGAAGCTAAAGAATTAGGACATCAAGTTTCTCGATTTGTGCTCATAGAAAATCAACTTTATAAACGGTCCTATTCGCATCCCTTACTTAAATTCATGGAGAAAGACGAAGGGCGCAAAATCTTAGAAGAAATCCACGTAGACGAATGTGGAGGGCATATAGGAGGACATGCACTTGTACATAAAACTCTCTGAGTAGGATATTTCTAGCCTACCTTAAAAAAGATGCTAAGGATCTGGTGCGTCATTACAGGGCTTGCGGATGATTTGCTCCGATTTGCCATGCCCCTCCTACTACTTTACAGACCTTAATTAGTCCACTGCCCTTTGCTCAATGGGGAAATGATGTATTAGGTGCCTTTTCCATAGCCTTTGGGAAAAGAAATTCATAACATCAGCCATTGAATACTTCACTAAATGGGTTGAAGCATAACCATGGCAAAGATAACAGATCAAGCAGCGCAACGCTTCCTTTGGAAAAATATTATTACTCGATTTGGGGTGCCTTAAATAATCGTGGCAAATAATGGATCCCAATTTAGCTTAATAAGGTTTCAGACCTACAGTTAAGAAGTTGGCATCAGTATTCACTTCTCTACAATAGCTTATCCGCAAAGCAATGGACAGATCAAAGCAGCTAATAAGGAAATACTGAAAGGCAACTAAAGAAGATTAGACAAGGCAAAAGGTTTATGGGTTGAAGAACTGCTCAGTATACTATGCTCCTACCGAACCACTGCAAAAAGGACGACTGGAAAAACTACTTTTACGTTAGCATACGGGGCAGAAGCTATCCTACAGGCAGAAATGCAGAACCCTACATTCTGTATAAAATACTACCATCCAAAGGAGAACACCACCCTAATGGCAAACTCCTTAGACCTGATAGAAGAAGTTCGAGCCGAAGCTTTACTATCCATGGTGGCACAAAAGCAAGAGATGGCAAGATATTTTAGTCGTAAAGTCAAACCATGACTATTGCAAGTGCGCGATTTCGTTCTACAATGCATAGAAGCCACAGAAAAAGGTGCATAATTCGCAAAACTCGTGCCTAATTGGAAGGCTCCTTACAAAGTAATCCAGGTCCTAAGAGAAGGAAGTTATCAGTTGTGCCGCCTAGATGGAACCGAAATATCAAGAAGTTGGAATATTTAGAATCTTAGGTATGAGAGTAATTCCAAGGCTGAACTATATGACGTAATGAGCAATGAAGGATACAAGCTCTATTTATAGATCTAGGAGAACAAGTATTAGACTTGAGTTCCCTTCCGAGGTACATATGAACTAAGGGAAAAAGGGTAAAAAAGAAACCCCAAATTACTATACTCTAATAGGCCCCCTCAATCTGAAGGTGGAGCAGCAACATGAAGATTATTTTTGTGGTACTGAAAGAGAGTGGCCCCGAGGCCTTTGGTGAAGATGTCAACGACTTGCTGAGTAATTAGAGTATAGAGAACTTAAAGATCACCCTTAAGAACCTTTTCACAAACATAGTGAAAATCAACATCCACATGCTTGCTACGGTCGTTGGAGATAGGGTTTGAAGCAAGGTATGAGGCAGATACATTATTACAGTAGATTGTAACTAGTTTGGAGTGTCAAAGACCAATATCGCACATGAGATACCAAACCCAATCAGCTTCAGCAGCAGCTTGAACAATAGCACGGTATTCTGATTTAGTGGAAGATTTGAAGATAGTTGCTTGTTTCTTTACATGGCATGAAATGAGAGTGGAACCTAGAAAGAGGGCATAGCCTGTGGTGGAGCGGCAAATATCAGGGCAGCCTCCCCAGTCAGCATCAGCATAGACGACAATGGATGTGCAAGTGCCCGGAAGGATCGTAACCCGTGGTCAGGGATGCTTTTTAGGTATCTTAGGATCCGCTTCACAACCTGCCAATGACTTGTCCTAGGAGCACGCTTAAACTAAGAGACAAGGTTAACAACATAACATATATCGAGACGGGTCATGGTTGGATATTGTAGTGCCCCAATTGCACTTCGATATTCAGTGGGATCCGGTAAAACGTCACCCTCCGTCAAGGATAAATGGGCATGGGCCGAGAGAGGAGTTTTGATGGGTTTGGCATCTTGCATATTTTGTTTTAGGAGAAGGTCAATGGGGTACCGATGTTGTGATAGAAAGAGGTCGGATTTTGTTTGGCGCACCTCGATATCGAGGAAGTAATGGAGGGGTCCGAGGTCTTTCATCACAAATTGGGATGAGAGGACACGGACAAGGGTTTCAAGGGAGTGAGGGTTACAGCTAGTGAGAATTATGTCATCACCATAAAGTAGTAGGCAAATAATGTCTTTGGCATTGCGAAAGAGAAAGAGGGAAGGGTTAGCTCGACAGCGGGTGAAGCCTGAGCTGTAGAGGAATGTACTAAAGTGGTGGAACCAAGCTCGAGGGGCTTGTTTGAGACCATAGAGGGCTTTTCGGAGCCTACAAACATGGTTGGGAAATTTAAGGTGAACAAAACCCTTAGGTTGATTCATGTACACTTCTTCCTTAAGAAGGCCATGTAAAAAATCATATTTAATATCAAGTTGTTTAATGAGCCACTTGATCGTGATTGCAAGAGTAAGAATAAAGTGTATGGTAGATGGTTTGACAACCGGACTAAAGGTCTCCTTGAAGTAAATGCCTTCACGTTGGTGAAAGCCTCGTGCAACAAGGCGAGCTTTAAACAGTCGACAAAGCCATTAGCTTTATACTTAATGTGATACTTCCAAGTGCTTCCTACAGTATTGTGGTTTGAGTTAGGGGGAATGAGGTCCCAAGTTTGATTCTAAATTAGAGCATTGAATTCCTTAGCCATGACTTCTTGCCATTTAGGATTTTTAACTACCTGAGAATAGCACGGGCGTTCCTGTATTGTCGTTATTGAGGACTGGGATAGAGGATATTTGGTTCTTCAAATACCATCCTTGAGTTAAGTTCGCATAGGGTGAACACTGTGAGTGACATGTGTTGCGGGTGGGTTCTCGGTCTCGGTCTCGGTCTCGGTCTAGGTTTCAGTGTCCAATGGTACTGCAGCACCGGTAGTACCCATGGTGTGAGCCGTGTTAGGGTCAAGTGGTGGTGTCACGAGGAGTGAAATCAACGAGTGGGTTTCGACCATGGCAAGTGTGGGGTCACGGTGCAGTTGTGGTGCCACAGGTTCAGGGATGGCATGAGACAACATGGGAGAAAGGGGAAGGGAGGGTGGTGGTACCGATGGTGAGCCACCATGATCCTCGGCTGGGGAGGAAGCACCTAAGTGAGAAGGGCTAGTATGAGTTGGGATTCCTGGAGGGAGGGGAGGTACAGGATGAGCACTCAAGAGTGTGGTACTCGGGCCTGTTGTAATGACAAGCGGGAAGGGAAGGTCAACTACACTAGCCGTGCTCCTGGGCAAGGGAGCCCGAGATGGGTTGACAAGGTCTGGGTATGGAAAACTTTCGTTAAATCTAACATGTCGGTTTATGTATATTTTCCCAATTTGGGGTTCAAGACAGCGATAACCTTTATAACATACGGCATATCCTATGAAAATGCATGATATGGATCGTGTAGCCAATTTGTGAGTGGCACAGGTTTTGATGTTAGAGTAACATGCATATCCAAAAACGTGAAAACTAGAATAATTGAGGGTGCAAAAGTTTTTGAAAGGGGGATGAGTTTTTTAGAATTGGGGTGGGGAGACGATTTATAATAAAGCATGTTGTATAGGCAACATCATCCCAGTAAGTGTAAGGAAGGCTAGATTGAATAAGAAGTGTTCGTGCCATTTCGATAATGTGTTGCTGCTTGAATTTTGCCACTCCATTTTGTTGTGGAGTATCAAGACACGAAAATCTAAAGTGAATGCCGTGTTGATGGCATAGGGTTTTCATGTGGCTATGGTCAAACTTGCGACCACCGTCACTTTGAAAAATATTGATTTTTATCAAAATTTGGTTTTCAGCAAGGGTTTTAAAACTTACAAAAATCTCAAAAACTTTATATTTATGTTGCATTGGATATAACCATGTGAACCAAGTAAAATCATCAATAAAATTGACATAATATTTATGACATGAGTTTGACAAAACAGGAAACTGCCATATATCCAAATGAATTAAGTGCAAAGGGGAAGAGACTAAATGTAAAACACATTGAAAAGGTAGTTGATGAGACTTACCTAAGCTACATTCTTGACAAAAAGCAGTAAAGCGTGAACTAGGTATGAGTTTGCGGGAACATAAAATGTCTGACATAAGTCATCCTAGATGCCCTAAGCAACGATGCCAAAGGTCTTCTGATAGTATTTGTGTCATGAGTCCAATTGAGTGAGGTGAAAAACTGCAAAGTGGTCCATTACTATGAACTCAAAGCAGAGGGAACCCCGTAGCCTTGTCCTTAACAAAAAAAAAAAAAGAAAAAAAAATCAAAGTCAAATTCAACGATGCATGGATTGTCTTGGCAAAGACATTTTATCGATAGAAGAGGTACCAACATAACTCTATTAAGTCGAAGTTGACAATTTTTAGTGTTTGAAGTTGTAGAACCCACGTGTGTAACAAGTAGTAAGGCCATATCCCCAACTAACACTTGTTTATGGCCATGACAAGGAAGTAGGGAATGAAGCATACCTGAGTTGGATGTCATATGGTTGGTTGCCCCAAAGTCAAAATACCAACTTTAGTCCTGTGAGTCATTGACGGACATGGAAGAGAAGGAGTGAGACGAATCAGGATACGAGGACTGATCAAACCGATGTGGACATGAGACTACGTTGTGGTTAATTGCAGATTTGACAAGTTTGTGGCCTGGGTCCAAGAATGCCATTTGAGGGAAGCGGCGAATTACCGAAGGGCCGGACATGGTGTAGTTGGGGGTACGGCACATGAGGTCCTGATCGTTGGCGGTGCTGTTGTTGTCCCTTGTTACGGCCCCCTCAGTTGCCACTATGACCTATGTTGCGTCCTTTACCTCTACCACGTCCTTCACAACCGGAGTTAGATCCTGGAGAACCTACATTACAAGCGACTACAGCATGTTGTTGATCAATGGAGGAGTGACCCTGATATTGATTTTGGGCGCTTTCCTCATTTAAGAGGTCAGTTTTGAGTTTTTCTAAAGTGGGGGTGGATGAGATATTTCTAGTTAAGGTAACAAAGGCGACATATTCAATTAGGAGCCCGTAGAGAGGGTAATATACTTGTTCTCGATTGGCTATTGGTGAATCTATGGCAGCTAGGTCATCGGCAATGGATTTCGATTCAAAGAGATATTTTGCCATTGGTTTGCCATCCTTTTTAAGGGTTATTATTTGAGATCTTAGGTCAAATTCCTTGGCCAATGAATGATCTCAAAATCTTTTAATTAGGGCATCTCATATGACTTTTGATGTGGGTTGATGAACAATGTCATTTAGGAGGGATCGGAATAGGGTAGTAATGATGCAAGATCATAGGCTTTGGTCAGTTTTGACCCAATTTATGTATTCGGGATTAGGGAGAGAGGTACCATCATTAGTAGTTATGTAATTTGAGGACATGGGAAGGTACCATCAATGTAACCCATAAGTTGGTATGAGATTAGAAGCATGAAAAATTACTCTCACCAAACCGTATAATCAGTAGCATGTTCAAATTTTATAGTAATTACATTGGAAATACTAGGTAGGGGAAGTAGCAAGGGGGTGTTTGTGGTTTGGTTTAAATTAGGGTTTGTTTGGGAAGAGAGAAAGAGGGCGCCGCCGCCACAGCCGAGGGGATGGACAAACGGACCCCCCAGGCTTCCGAACGCACCACCAGCAACCGTGGCTGACATGCTGCCAGGGTTGCTAGTGTACGCAATTCCTGTAGTGTCGGGATGAGATCGAAGGAGGGAAAGGCGGGGAAGCCACCACGGGTGGTGTCGATGTCGGAGCCAATGGGTAACCGGTGACCACCAATGGGAGTGGTGGCGCCGGCGACCTACAGTAAGGGGAAGGGGGTAGAGAAGTGGGGATGCCGGAGCTAAAAAATGAGAAAATTGTGGCCTCGTGGATACTAACGAAGTACCGGGGACGGCGACACTGGCAATCGTTAGTCCATTAAGGTTTAGACTCAAGGATACAGAACCGATATGAGAAAAATCAGACATAACCATAGAGGGTCCCGCCACCGGAGGTCATCTGAGGCACCGGCATGAGAAGCGCCGGGGGGGTTGGTTCGGTTGAGAACCACAGGGTAGAGGGATGAGGGTGAGTTAGGGTTTGCTTCCATAGTAATAAGTAAATAAGAAATAAAGGAAATAACAAACTAGTAAATGAAAGAGAAGAGAATAGCTAATCGAAATACTAGTAAATTAAAAGAAAAGAAATTGAATAAAGAGAAAGAAAAGAAAAAGATTAGGGAGAAGAGAGAGCTTCCTTTGGAGGCTCTGATACCATGCGAGAGTAATGCCAAGACTGAATTGTATTAAGTAAAGAACAATGAAAGATACAAGCTCTATTTATGGAGCTTGGAGAACAAGTATTAGACTAGAATGCCCTTCCTAGGTACATATGAACTAAGGGCAAAAGGGTAAAAAGGAAACCCCTAGATTAATATACTATAGTATCAGGAAATACTATCCGTAGCCATACCGCGTCCTTTTGTTTTCCTATCGTGTAATGATCTTTCTTTTTGTATAATCGTACATTAGCTATCTTGTACACTTGTAAATACACGTTGAATAAATGCAATGGCAGTTATGTAAAATATAAAAATCTTTTTGTGTTAATCAGGGCTGAAAATAAATTCTAAACAGAGAGATATCATGTGCTCCTTACGTTGCAACTAGACAAAGTCATTATTAATAAAAAGGAAAAGAAAGAAAGGAAGGAAGGGAAGAGTGAAAAGACGAAACTATATTTTCACCTGTTAAAGGTAAAACCATGCACTTTCACTTGTTAAAGGTGCAACCATACACTTTCACTTGTTAAAGGTGCAACCATACGTCACACAACGTTTTATCACTCTCCCTATTGTGTCTACATAGGCTGGACACCAACCATTTGTTAATAATAAAAATTATCCAATTAAGTATCCCCATAATTTTCTAAAGGGAATATCTTGAACTCTTAGATTTTATAACTTAAATTCTTTTCATGTTGCAAGAGGAGTGTGTTGTAAATGTACAGAATGCCTATGAGACCTAATACCTCAAATTAATTGTGAGTTCACGAGGGTTCAGGGTCCTTGGAAACAGTCTCTCGTCAGGGGCCCACCCTGATGGCATAAGGCTGAGTACATCCTACCCCTCCCAAACTCTATGCAAGTGGGAGTCCTTGTGGCACTGGGATTGTTGTTGTTGTTGTTGCGGCTTCTATTTGGAACAAGCGGGATGTTAAAATATGACCAAAAACCATACTTGTGAACCTGATGAAGGAGATTCATCTAGCAGAGTACAAAGGCAAAGAGGATTAGGAAGACGAATGCCCTAATTACATTATTGGACATTGCCTTCCTCTAATTATGGAACATGAAGCTTCTTAAGTTGTTGCCTTGAGTAGGGGACGTGGTCATCATGGTCATCAATATTCTAATAAAGTATAATGCAATATCCTTCTACAGGATATTTTTACATTCAACCTTATTTTATAACTTTTTGGATATTTGAGAATTATTCAATAACATGTTTTGGTATGTATCTAATTTTTTATTTTAAATAAAAGTGTAAAGATATTAATTTATGTTCTATGTTTTACGAACAAACGCCTATGACTAAATGAGTTTTAATAACAAGCAAAACTATAAATTTATGTATAAATCAACTATTTGATAAATAATTTCATTTGATTACTTATTGTAAATGATAGACATAGCTTATATTTAGTATTATTTACATTTTAATAACCTGACGTTTTTGAAAATAATAAGGACATAGACCTTTTTAAATTATTAAAAAGGCTCTTAAGATTTTGTCATATTAATAAAAAGGCACCTCACAAGTGTGATAATGTCATTTTTTATCGACAGAGCTGATATGGCAATTGCTTTTTATTAATGTTACAAAAAAATGATCTAAAGCACGCTTTAACACCTTTATTCTTACATTATTAGCACAAAATTCGATATGTAATACTATGTAAAAACTATTTATTTCCGCTTAATTTGTTTCATAATATGGTTATTATGAGGTACTTTTTTCATTTTACTGTAGTATTAATAAAACCACAGTTGTTATATCAGCTTTGTTGACTAAAATTGATATCGTCATGTCGAAGATGGATCTTTTCATTAATGAGATAAAAACTTAGGGGTCTTTTTATTAATATGAACAAATATTATGAGCATTTCTAATAATTCAAAAATGTTAAGATTCTTTTTATTATTTCAAAAATGATAAGGTACTAGAATGTAAATAACCCTTATATATAATTTAACAACCATGTTATTTATGATGATACATAATGTAAATTTAATTTGATTTAAACATGTATTATAAATTTTGAATACTACATGACGATAAAACAATGTATCTAATTTGTTTCCGCTTGACTCTCTCTCTCCTCATTCTGGTTCGGGTTCGCGTTTTCTCTCTCCACCCTCTGCATTCGCCTCTCTCTCTCTCTCCACTTGCGTTCCAGGGTTTCGCTAGGGTTTACGCTCTCCACTCTCGCATCTGCTTGCTAGGGTTTCTCTCTCGCCACCCGCGCATCTGCTCCGATTTCGCTGGGGTTTGCAGCCTTCAAGTTCGATTTCTCTCTCTCTCTCTACTCGCCGCTCTGCCCCGTCGTCTCTGCTCGCGTGTGATTTAGCTAGGGTTTGAACTTCTCTATCTCCCTCTCTCTTTCATTTTGCAATTGGAATGGTTTTGTTTATTTTACACTTTGATAATTTGAAATTACATGCTTGGTCATCATACAAACATTCTAGTATAGTCTTGTTTTGTTTGCACCGAATCTCTTATATCTTCTACTCCATTGAGAATTTGTGTAACTCATGTTCATTCCACAATAGTAATTTGCTTGTTTTGTTTTGCAGTGTGGTTATCACTGACTAAACTATGTTGATGTTGGATTTGTGATGGTTGTTTATGTAATTAGGGCTTGCTTGTCATAATATATAATGATGTTGGATGTGTGAACTATGTAATTAGGCCCAATACTAATGAGTCTACTTCTGTTCCACCTCTTGAATCTCTGCAAAAAAATGTTTAGGGGCATCTTTAGGTACAAGTAATAATGAGGTTTAAACAAGTTAATGAAGTGTCCTTTGAGTGAAATTAATAATGGGGTTGTTTGGTATTATTTATTGTTAATTTAGGGCATGTTTGGTATTGTTTTCTATTTAGTTTTATGGGGTTGCCGTAGGGTCACCGATCGATCGGGAGGGAAGCTCGATCGATCGGGTGATTTAAGGAAATTTTGGGTATTTTTGGGCAGTTAGAGGGCCGATCGAAAAACCGAAAAACAGTCCAAACCGAAAAACCGGACTGGGGTGTTCAAATAACAGTCCAAACCGAAAAACTGGACTGGACCGGACCGATTCAATTTCGGTCGGTCCTCGGTCATCGGTCCTCAAGTTGATATTATTTGGGGTTTCGGTCCGGTCTAGTCCGAACCCGAAAAATCTGAGACCGAACCAGAAACCCAAATAATATTGTTGCGCCTCATATATATTTTATTAGATTACTAGTAGATTAGTCTAGACTTACAATATTTGGGACTACAATTAGTTTAAAAATAGCCTATAAACATCTATATTAAATTATCTTATTTGTTTTAAGGATAAACTATTGCATTATGTATATTTCTATGACTTATACGCATAATTATTTCTACTTAGAAACAACCTCTCTTTAGGTTGACACCCTGAAGGGGGAAGGCTGGGTACATCTACCTCCCCCCTCCGACCCTGCTTTTGCGGGAGCCCTTGAGGCACTGGGATTGTTGTTGTTGTTATTGTTGTATACACATAATTATTTCTAGTTATTTGTTCAAAAAAAATATTTCAAGTTAATTTATGAAGAATTATGTTGGTTATTAGTGGAGAATCGAAAATGTGAATCAAATCAAAGAGGCTACATTTTTGGGGTCGGGTTTAGTAAACATAAGTTGTTGTATTTGGTGGCTGATCATTTAGTATTCCTATATTTTCAATTGTGTAATTTTTATTCTTTTTTCCTATTAGATGCCTTTAAAGTTGTTGAAAATTGGCAAAATGTACTAAATTTTAGGGGGTGTTCAAATACCGGTCTGGACGAAAAAACTGGACCGGACCAGTCATTCGGTCCAAGACCAAGCCGGACCAATTCAATTTCGGTCCGGTCCTCGGTCCTCAAGTTGACCTAATTTCGGGTTTCGGTCCGGTCTGGTCGAAACCCGAAAACCCGAGGCCGGACCGAAAGCCCAAATGATGTTGTTGGGCCTCCTATATATTTTATTAAATTATAAGTAAACTAATTTAGACTTATAATATTTGGGCCCAAAATTAGTTTAAAATAGCCCATAAACACCTATATTAAATTTTCTTATTTGTTTTAATTATAACTATTGCATTTTGTATATAGCTACAACTTAAATGTATAATTATTTCAACTTAATTTATGAAGAATTTCGTTGGTTATTATTAAAGAATCAAGAAATATGAGAGTCAAATCAAAGGGGCCACATTGTCGGGATCAGGTTTAGTAAATATAAGTTGTTGTGATGAGTCGTTGTACTTGTTTTAATGATAACCATTGCATTTTGTATATTGCTATGACTTATATGTATAATTATTTCAAGTTAATCTATGAAGAACTTTGTAAGTTATTATTGAAGAATTGAGAAATATGAGAATCAAATTTGTCGGGGTCAGGTCTAGTAAATATAAGTTGTTACGATGAGTCGTCGTATTTGTGGGTGATCATGTATATTTTTATATTTTTATTATATCTATTTTTTTTTTCCTATTGGATGCCTTGAAAGTTAACCAAAATTGACAAAATGTGCTAATTTAACTTATATTAAAAAAATAAAGAATTGGTAATTAGTACAAATCGGTCCGGTCCGGTCTGGTCCATGCAGTAACCGGTCCGGTCACGGACCAGACCAGTTAAATTCGGTCCGGTCTTCGGTCTTCAAAACAGGCCAATTCTGGTCTTTTGTCCGGTCCGGTCAGGTTCGGTCCGGGTTTGGACTGATGAATACCCCTACTAAATTCAAATTATATTGAAAAAATACCGGACAAGTTAAATTCGGTTCGGTCTTCTGTCTTCAAAAATGGCTAGTCTCGGTCTTCGGTTCGGTCCGGTCTGGTCCGGGTTTTGACCGATGAACACCACTAGAAGACCGGACCAATATATGTCCATTCCTTGCGATCATTGATCAATACTTGTTAAATGTGTATATAAGTCGGTTAACTCTAAGCATGACTGTTGATTGGAGAACCCAGGAGGCACCGAACTAGTAAGAACCGAATAGAGGACCAAAGACTAGATTGAAATTAATCGAATTGGCTGCAAACGATACCTAACCACTGGAACAAATTACGTTCTTTTGGTCGATGTTCTTCAAATAACATGAAAATTTTAATTGTACTAGCAAAAGAACGCAATTTGAAGAACATCGACCAAAAGAACGCAATTTGTTCCAATGGTCAGGTTTGATTGCAGCTAGTTCGATTAATTTTAGTCTAGTCTTTGGTTCCCTTTTCGGTTCTTACTAGTTCGGTGCCTTCTGGGTCCTGACCAATCAACAGTTATGCTTACAGTTAACCGACTTATATACACATTTTACAGATATTGATCAATGACCGGAAGGAACGGACATATATTGTTTTGGTCTTCAGTCCTAATATATGGTTCTAATTTGTTTTCGGTCCGTTTACTCTAAGACTAGAAAACCCAAAGTCCAGACCAAAGACCGATCTACACTAATTTCACATTTAATATTTTGTGGTACATGGCTTTAATATATAATTGAGTACATATCATATTTGTCAAAGTTATTATTATTTGATGATTTTATGTTTATTTTATAATTATTCTTAAATTATATAAATTGTACATATTATATCATTGTCATTATCTCTAAATTTCTATTTTTTGTTTAGAAACATTTTTTTTTGTTGTGATTACATTCGCTAGTTGGAAAGTCAGTCCAAATCGGCCTGGTTCGGTTCGGTTTCTAACCGGTTTCAGACTAGACCGAATCTGGTTTTAATTGGTCTAGTCCACGGACAGTCTTATGATTTGATGTAACTCGGTTTTCAGTCTGGGTTGGTCTCGTCCGGTTCGGTTTGGTCTTGGACCGATGTTCACCCCCACACATTGGTATTGATGGGTATTTAATTCTCTTTCTATATTTTGCTAACAGAGGCTAAGGTCCAACCAGTCACCATGGATATGGAATGCCTAGAAGTTGAAATTGGGGACCCCTTTCTCCCTTTATCCGAACAAGGAGGTGATGATATTTGCTCTTTAATACTCTCAAAGGTTGGCAACTCCGAAAAGGAAGAACACCAGCAACTTTGTAAGGTGATCGGAGCAATGGCGCAGGAGCTCATTGACCAGAACCACTCGCTCTCGCCTCTCTCCTACTTCGGTGCTACTGCTGCAGCCCTTGACCGCCTTTCTTCTGACCACTCTGCCTCCAATGATACGGTTTCTGCCTTTGTCACCATCCTCTCCTTGGTAATGCCCCGTGTTTCTGTTGGAATCCTGAAGAAGCAGCGACAGTTTTTGTCGGAGCTTTTGGTTTGGGTCTTCCAATCCAAGGCCTTGTGGCCCAGTGCTACAGTTTCTGGGCTGAATTGCATTTCGCGGTTGTTGATGGCTAGAGATAGTGCCAATTGGGCTGATATTTCACCACTTTATGGGTTTTTGGCTAATTTCATCACCGATTCGCAACCAAAGGTAACAGCTTGCGGGGTTTTAGAATGTTGAGCTCTTATCACTTCCTTATTTAGTTGTTACTGTATGGATGCCAATGTGGCATTGTTTGGAGTTTAGAAATGAGTAATATATTACTAATCCAAGTGATTTCATGTGTTCTATTATGGAAACTCATTTAGCTGCTGCTGTTGGGGATGGTTATATGTTGTTGTTGGGGTGTTAGTTGATAGTTTTCGTCCTCTCTAGATGCACAGGGCTTCAATCAATGTATCCCCCCAAATTCCTTGCTTCAAAATAGCAGTATATATGAGGAATGGATGAACTTTGATTAATATTATTTGATTTGGTTGGCACCAATGCATCTGGGTGGGGATAGATTGAGAATACAGATTATTGTTATTGGATGTGTGATAACAAGAAAATGAACCTTTTTTTTTTTTTTTTTTTGGTTTCCAAAATGAGAACTGAGACAACTTTTCTGGTCTGCCTTTGTAAATTTTTTTCTCTCTTGGCTGCGCATTGTTAGACTTCAGTTTGGAGTTATTTTGAATTTAAGTAACTCTTGTCTTCATCAGGGCTGGCTGCTTCTTTCGGCTGTGGAGGGTTTCGTTCACCTTTGTTAATGGCCCTTAATTGATCTATTATAGGCTCTTTTTTTTTTTTTTTTTTTTTTTTAATAATTCTTCATCACGGTCATTCAGTGGGATTTTTATTTGTATCTTTGTAGTTTGAAATTGTTGTTCTACAATTGACACTTCCACTTGTTTAAGAAGAGTGCACAAGATGTGAAAGGAAGGAAAAGAAAATGTCTTGGCTAGTTTTACTGAAATTTTCAAGTGAGTTTTGGTTCTATTATACTTTTTGTGAACAAGCACTTGCTCGTCTTTGGGTTTGTTTTTCATGCTCCATGTTGTCTCTTTGAAGAATAG
Organism: Simmondsia chinensis; assembly: GCA_018398585.1. Lineage (NCBI taxonomy): Eukaryota > Viridiplantae > Streptophyta > Magnoliopsida > Caryophyllales > Simmondsiaceae > Simmondsia > Simmondsia chinensis. Next base: position 21,952,634 of record JAGTTD010000017.1, on the reverse strand, counting down.
GGTGAATGTACTTGATGTTTGACTGCATAAGGATGTTTGTTTCAATCTTACTGAGCAGATTAATGTTTTACATTTTACAGGTGAGGAGGCAATCACATCTGTGTATTCGAGATGTCTTACAAAGCTTCCAGGGATCATCGTTGCTGGCACCTGCAAGTGAAGGATTTACAAACGTACTTGGAAGAGCTATTTTATTTGCTGGAGGATCAAATGATTCCTTATCTGACAGTGCTAAAGCAGCTCAACAGATCCTATACATCTTGGAAGCCCTTAAAGTTTGTCTTCCATATTTATCAAGGAAGCACAATACTCAAATCTTGAAGTATTTTAACACTTTATTGCAATTGCATCAGTGTGATGTTATGAGGATTATAACAGATAGCTTAAATGCCCTTTGCCTCCACCCAACCATGGATGTTTCTCCTGAAGCTCTAGTTGACCTGTTGTGCTCTTTTGCTCTTTCTACTTCGGGGGATTGGGCAACTGCAGATGGCTTGACATTTACTGCCCGCCTGTTGGATGTTGGCATGAGGAAAGTTTATGCTCTAAATAAGGAGATTTGCATTGTTAAGCTTCCTGTTATTTTCAATGCTCTTAAAGGTATTCCTTGTTTCTGCAGTGTTCCATGTCAACATTAGATTGTATCTAACATTGGTGTTTTTGCATTGGTTGTATGCCAGATATATTGGGAGTTGAGCATCAGGAGGCCTTGTTTGTTGCAGCTGAAGCAATGAAGAGTCTTATACTAGTTTGCCTAGATGAAGATATGGTTCAAAATGGGGTCAACCAGGTCAAATTGAATGGAGATTTGATCACGAGAAAATCTGCGCTAACTGTTGTTGAAAAGATCTGTGTCGCCATTGGAAGTTTGCTTGATAACCGCTACATGGAATCTTGGGACTTGGTCTTTCAAGTTGTCTCATTGATGTTTGATAAGTTAGGTAAGCTAATATGAGATCTTCACTTGCATTTTTCTCCAGCTCAATACTACAACAACAATAATCCTAGTGCCACAATGGCTTCCGCTAGAGCCGAGGTCTTGGGGGGAGGAGGTGAGATGTACGCAACTTATCCCTTTAGGGTGCTACCCTAAAAAGGAGGCTATGTTGAGGTATCTCAAACCCTGAAAAGCAAAAAGCAAACAAAACCATAGAGTAACAGTAAAACAACAAAGCAACAAGCAACTAAGCAGAAAGTAGAAAGCAACAATCTTATTCTTGTATTAGATACTTAGAATTTGGTTTTAGTAAGTGATACTGCCTTCTTTGATAAGTTGTTTGAACAAGAATTGTTTTTTTTGCCCTCGATTGAGCGTTATAGTCCTGTTGTGGCAGTTTTGTTGGGTTATAATGATGCTGCAATTTTGGTGTTTCTTAGGTGAACATTCTTTTGACCTATTAGGGGGAATTCTTAAGAGCTTGGCAGATATTCAACAATATGAAGGTCTTCATTGTCGAAAACAGGTAATTTATAGTAATTAATTGCCTATACGTGTACAATGAATTCCACCATTACCTTTTGCATGTGTACACTCTAATTTACTTTTATGTTAAGTGAAAAAAAAGAGGGTATTAAGAGAAAAGGAATGTACAAAGAGTTAATGACAAGATGTCCTCAAAATTACAGAATGCAAAAATGAGAACTGTAAACTAATGATGCCCTCCATTATATTTGCAAATCAACTAGGCTATATGTTAGCGAAGCCTCCATTGCTCTTTGTCCATAGAGCAACTAGAAACATCATTTTCTCCCATAATAATTTAGCTGGTGTATGCTGATCTTTAAATATCCTCGCATTTGTTTCATACCAGATATACCAAAGAATCGCAATCTTGGTTGTGGAATAACTTTAAAACGTCTTTCTTCTTTCCTATGCCATGAAACTTCATTAGAAGAATATAATCGAACTTGGGCAAACACGTGTCTTTGCCAAAAATTGACAATAGTTTGCACCATAAAATCTCAAGCCGTAATACAAAATAAATGGTCATGCAACATCTATTCTGGAAGCACATAAGATAGGTCCTTGGAGATAGCCTTAAAAGGTCTCCGTTTTTGTAGACAACCTTGAGTATTAAGCTTGTTAACGAGTAAAGTTCACGTAAAAACGTTAATTCTAAAGGATTTTTCCACATAAAAATAAATTAACTGGGGTAATATTTGCTATTACCTTATTTTCTATGGTGGCTAAATGATTGATTACTGCATACATTAAGTGTTCAAATAAGTGGGAGATGGAATAGAAAAACAATTCTAACCTATATTGTATGTGTATCTCTTGCTAAAAGCAAACTAAACCAACATACTGGTTTATATGCTTTCATGATTGCTTGGTCATGGCTTCCCCTAATGATGTTGAGATGTATGTGCTTAGGTCACAGAGCTTCCCCTAATGATGTTGAGATTTTTGTCCCTAAGTCATAGGTGTTCCTATAGATTTTTCTCATTTTTGAGAAAGCTTTGACTTCTGAGTTATTTTTCTGTTTTCCTTATCCTTCTTTTCTTTTGGAAGAGTTCTTAATTGTCTGTATTTTCATTGATGCTTGCTCATTTACACATGATTCTAATTATAGCATGCTTCTTTTACCACATCCGCTACAGTTTGAATTTGAGAATCATATTTAGCTAAAATCTTATAATCATTGTACTAAAATGACTATCATTGTACTAAAATGCATTCTTCTCTTCACAAATATGCAGTGGTGTTTGGTTTCGATTGTCCTTATTTTGCACCACTTATCCAATCTATGTTGTTATTGTGTTCTTGATAGTAGTAGGTAAGCATGCTATAAATGGCTTTAGAGTTATTGAATTTTCTTGATTGTGAAAGCCTGTGGAAAGTGTTGTTTGTGATTATAGGTTTGTTTTCTTTTCTGTCTATGTTTGACTTACTAAATCTATTGATGGACAGCTTCATGAATGCCTTGGATCGGCTCTTAGAGCTATGGGACCTGAAAATTTTCTAAGCCTCCTTCCTCTTAATTTGGAAGCTGAAAAGCTGTCTGAAGCAAATGTTTGGCTTTTCCCAATTTTGAAAAGATACACAATTGGTGCCTCCTTAAATTTCTATTTTGAGTCACTTTTAAGGATGATTGGCCATCTGAAGCAGAGATCTCGCAAGGTATTGAAGTCTCCTATCATGAGGACTCATTATTCTGAATTGTAGAATTACTAACCTAACCTATTTATCAGCTTGAGGTCGAGGGCTTCACTGTTTCATCAAGGACTGTAGATTCACTTGTATATTCTCTCTGGTCTTTGTTGCCTTCATTTTGCAATTATCCTTCGGACACCGCTGCAGCCTTCAATCTTCTGGAGAAACCATTGTGCGATGCTCTGAGTGAAGAACCTGATCTTCACGGAATTGTTTGCTCTAGTTTGCAAATCCTTATTCAACAGAATAAGCGCATTCTAGAAGGTGTTAGTAATGAGACTACTGATGAACTGAGCATGTCAACGAAGAGAGCTGTGGCCTGTTATGATCAACAAGTTGCCTCGAATAATTTGCAGGCTTTGAGATCATCAGCTCATGAGTTTCTGTCAGTTCTATCCAAAGTTTTCCTGAGATCAGGGAGCGATTCTGGTGGAAGTTTGCAGGTATTTACCATGTTTTTGTTTCTTCATTTAACAAATGCCTTTGATGATCACAAGGTGTTATAGATAATTCGTACTGCCATTGTTTTTAACTGATTGTACAATAACCCAATCCAACATAGTTGTAAAAGAACCCATGAAAGTGGGAAGTCTCCTACGCAACCCATAATGGATTATTCAATCCCAAAAGAGGAAGGGCATGTTACTATGGTGGAAGGACAAAATCATTTATAAAATCTGCCAACCTCCTCACATTCATAATGTGGGATTGGGGCATTACAAACACTCATAGACCCAATGTATTTGCTGCGGGTTTTAAGAGCAATCCCCTCACTATGCTGTTTGCACCAGCCTGGATCATCCTCGCTTATCAAAGGCTTCACTGAGGCTACATAGTGATAGTAGGTCCCTACATGGCCCATACATCACAGAGGGAGTTGATTCTAACACCAAATATAGTGACTCAATCCAATGCTGTTGCAACATGGTCCGTGAAAGTGGGGCCTCCTTATTTGGCCTATGATGGTTCATTTAAACCCAGAAGGAAAGGCCTTATTACTTTGATTGAAGGATGAAATCATTTATAAATAGTCTAAGTTCCACAAATCCGTCCAACTTGAGATCTGGGTGTTGCAAAATTGTCTGAATGTGGGTTTTTTTATCTAGTTTTGCTGTGACAACTGGGCAGCTAGTTTATGTTTCTTGCGGTCTTTTCCTTTCCCCTAAACTACATATTTATGCCTGGATCAATGGAAGTTTCCCTATTTTGAGATTTTGAATATTTAGAAAATTCCATATTTTCATATTTTGTCTATTTTAGCAAGTTTTCATATTTTTGAGATTTTAGCTGGTTTTCATTTTTTAGGTTATTTGGTTTCTTAGGCCTTGTTTGGTTACCGAAGGAATTGAATTCCTACATGAAGTTCTATTGCCTAGAAAATAGGTATAAAAGTGTTTGGTTGCCCGCATGGGAAATAAAACTTCCTAAGAAATAAATTCTTATATTTTGTTTGGTTGACACAACTTCCCATGAAATATTAAAATGGCTATTATACCCATGCCGACACTTCAATAGTATTTCCTTGTCATTGTTATGGAGACACTAGCAATAATTTTTTGATACATAGTAGTATGTCTTTATTACTAAACGTATAATATGTAATGTAACAACTATTGTCACTAGTTATCCAAAAACAATAATCCTTGAACTACTCTTATGATACTCCAATGGCAACTAAGTCAAACAATTCAAATAATGGCAAGATCATATGGTACTTTCACAAGAAATTCACTGAGCAGTTCCCACTTATACAATTATCCAAAAACAAGGAGCATATGTAAAAGGTTGAGTTACTACAAAAGACAACTAAGAAATGCAAATGCCGTAGGTTGAAAGAGTTGTTACATTTCGAAATTACAAAGGATGAAATTGTCATATTTAAAAATCACTAAGGAATTAGAACTTAACTTTGGGGAAGGAATTGGAAATTGGTAGGAGGGCTATATAAGTTAACTTCCTATGTGTTGAAGGAATTGGAGATTGCTAATCAATTTCTGCTTCCCGCATTTTGTCAACTTCTTGCTAATCAAACAAAAGTCCAAATCCTTACTTTCCATGAATTTCTAATTCCCATGTCTACTTACTTGCCTATCAAACAAAGCCTCAATTTTTGCTTTTTAAGATGTTTATATAAACTCATAAAGTTCTCATATTTGACGAGATGAAATTGAGTTAATATTATAATTTCCTAAGTCCCCTCTTCCCCTTCTCTACCTTCCCTCTAATTCCCTCCTCCCCTTCTCTCTCTTCTCCCTTGCCCTTCCCCTTGCCTACGTCACAAATTTTTAATTTTGGATATGTAGGGCATAATGGGAGGAAACAGGAACAGTGAACTGGTCCACATCGAACTCAATCTGGGGGAAGTTCATTTTTTGTGTTTCAGTTAGTGTGATCTGCTTTACTAGGCCAGAAATCTTACTAGGATCTATGGAAATTAGTCGAACGTGCAACCTCTGGTTGCCAAAGACTGGTCTCCTATCGACTCTATTAGTCGTCCATGTGTGCTGATTCTGTATTTTATGAATATTTAATTTCTTTTCTAGTTGCAACACTTGATCCATAAAAATGTTTGAACTAGTAGCTGTGCTGATTGGATCATTGGATGCTGGGCCTCAAATCTTCAGTCAGTTTTTAAGGCCATTGGTTTAAGGTCTCCATCTATCTCCCCATATTTTTTTTTTCCTTTGCTCATTTAATTGGCTTCAATCTAGATTTCTCAAAACATGGAATTACCTATCGGAAACTTCCTGAAGTTGGAGAGTTTGTATGTGACCTAGCGTCCTAGTTTATTTGGTCTATTTTCTATCTTTTTCCAAAATCTAGAGTAATCGCTTGATGGGGAATTCATGACGCTCGTTTCTCTATTAACATATGGCTAGCTGAATACTTCTGATAGTTTTATGCTTGCTTATACAGAGCTTATTTTGTTAGATGTGACTTGTTAGCTTGTGTAATACTTAAGCAGCTATGGCATCATTGCAGGCCACCATTGCGGAGTTTACTTCAATTTCAGACAAAGTTTTGGTTACAAAATTCTTTAAGACCACCATGCAGAAGCTTTTGAAAGTCACTCAAGGTGCTAGTAAAGTGGACGATAATAGTAGTTCCATACAGATTGGCAGTTCTTCTAATGAGAACTCGCTGTCTCTTGTGAGGTTTGAGCTTCCCCTGTTTTTATCTTTGGTATCACATTCACTCACTTAACTCAAAGCTTTTGCTGTGTATGATAATTTTTTTCTTTTTTATCTTTGGCATGTTCTTATCTGACAAGTAGCTACCTTTTCGTACATTGCAGAGCACAGTTGTTTGATTTGGCAGTCTCTCTGTTGCCAGGCTTGGGTACTGAAGAGATTGATCTCTTATTTGTAGCAACGGTTCCAGCATTGAAGGTTTTTGGCTCAAATTTGTCATTCCTAACCATTTTGTTTTTGTGATAAAGGTTTGTTTCTGCGCTTATGGAGGAGCTTCAATTGAAGTATTTTTGATATTATGAGTTGCAGGATGGAGAAGGCTTTGTGCAAAAGAAGGCATACAAAGTCCTTTCTATCATTTTTAAGGTAATGTTAACTTCTCTTCTAGTATGTTCAAGATGCTGATAACTAGTGTTTTACTGGCATCATTGAACAATTTGTAGCCTAGCTATTGGTCTCAATCTATATAGAATACACTTAAATAGATGGGATATAGTTCTTTTAATTGTTAGAGAACTCCTAGGAGTGAGACACCAAAGTAAAGAAGAAATAAAATGAAAAGAAAATGGTTTTCTGGTTCTTTCTTGTTTTGGAATATGACAAATAGGAACTCTGAGGGGCTCAATATGTTGCTTTGCTAGAGGCCTGGTAGTGGTTGATATTAGTCTATAGCAAGCCAACAGCTCTAGCATGATCGGCGTACGATTTGATAGACTTGAGTTTGATTCCATGCAGTCACTGCCTGGTCTTTGTAACAGTACTTACATATATATATAATTTTAGGTGGCCTTGATAATTAAAATACATGGCTAATTTGTAAATGTTTCCTTGTGCTGAGAATCAGATGATGGGGATGTCAAAAGTGATTAGCATTCCTGGCCATCTCCGAGCAGAAAGTTTCATGCAATTTATTTACTATTTCCCCCTTACTAGTTTCTTCATGACTTTTATGTGACTTTGATGCCAGAGTTGTGATGGGTTTATCTCAAGAAAGCATAGGGAACTGCTGGAGCTGATGATTGAAGTACTACCATTGTGTCACTTCTCAGCCAAACGTTACAGGCTTGATTGTTTGTACTATCTGATTTTGCATGTCTTAAAGGTTTTCTTGCATTCATGTCCTTGCTATGTCTTCACAAGCCATGTTTAAGTGTTTTCCTGGCATATCTGACATAAATCAGCATTCTGCAGGATGACTCAGAGCTTAGAAGGAGTGACATCATCAGTTCCTTCTTAACTGAAATTATACTCGCGCTAAAGGAGGTGTGTCAACATATGTTAAGCCTTGGTTTTACCTCTTCTCCACCATTGATGCTGTTCTGAGATAATTTTTTTTTTTTGGCCCCCTAATTGAAAAAAGAAATATTATCAAGAGAGAACAAATTTATATAAAAGTAAGGACGAGGTGTCCTCAAATATAAAACCATGAAAAATTATTAAAAAAAAAAAAAAAAAAAAAAAACCTTAGAGTTAGTAAAATAAAACCCTAATAACTGCTCTGCAAACCAACCAAGGCCATCTGAGCAAAGCTCACAGAGCTCTTTGTTCAAAGAGATCCTTGAAAGACCAACTTTTCCCCATAAGAAAATCATTGATCTTTGAAAGTTGCATTCCTTTATAATTAACTATATAATGGAATTGGAATCCTGGCTGTGGAAAGTAATTTTATGACATATTTCTTCTTTCCTATGTTGTGGAATTTAATTAAAAGGATACTCTCAATTGATCTTGAGCTAAGCGACATTTGGATAAAAGTTGAGAATAGCTTGCACCATGAATCCCAAGCCACTGCACCGTGTGAAAATAAATGATTGTGCGTTTTCCCACATATCTAACACCCAAAGCACTGTTATTAGGTAGCAAAGCTACGTATTTGATCCAAAATGTGTAGTCATGGGAAGTCATGTATTTTCTTTATGGTAAGTTTTTTGCGAAGGTACATGCCCTAAGATAGCGCCACTCTGTCGAGTTATGAAGAAAGTTACTTGGGCACCAGTGAATGATGAATAGTCTACATAAAAGTGGAAACTAATTAGCAAAAACAGTATCGAGACCCATGTGTTTTCCCAAATCGAATATGATCACCTTTCCTAATCCTGAGAAGGATGTGGCTGAGGATGGTAAAGCTATGAGATGAACTTCCATGGGGAGGAACAACCAGTTATGCCCACCAACCTTGCATGCACCCATTCTCTTGGAGATCATACTTACTCTTAATTACACAGTGGAAAGGAATGAGGTTTTGCAGGGAATTTTCCTCATCACTTTTCTAGAAGAGACATATTCCTAGACACTACATACCGAATAGTCAATCCTCCACTGCTGTGTAGCTTACATGCTTTGTTTTAGCTTACCAAATGATCTCGATAATCTTTCACTCCTTCTAAATAGGAAAGTTTATTATAATTTGCTTAATGTGTTTCGCAACTAGCATTTAATAGAGACATGTAACATATGCGAATATTGTAATAGCTAGACTTGATAAGAGTAAGATGACCTTCTAAAAAAAAGAAAACACATTTTTACACATCCAATATCTTGGCAACTTTCCTAATTGCATGCTCCTAAAAGCTAGAAGACCTAGGATTACCTCCTAAGGGTACACCTAGGTAAGAAAGTGGCAACTGATATAGCACGCAAGTAGACAAGAATAACTTGTAGTTATGGTCTAGTCATCTAAATTTATCTCTATGCTAGACTTGGTTGAGTTGATTTTACAACTTAAAAGTTCTTAAGCAGTTGGATGATTGCCTTGATAAAAAGAAAATATTTGGATGATCGCCAATACCGCTTTAAGACCTTCTAAATCATCCTTTAGCGATAGAATTGTTTCATCAGCAAATTTCAAGTGGCATACAAAGGCTATTTAAATACTTTAATCCCTCCAAACAAATTTTACTCCGGACCTTGAGACAACATGTGACCAATAATGTTGACAACGAGAGTGAAGAGAACAAGGAAAGAGGGTCATCTTGCCTTAAACCACATGAAAAAGAAAACCAATCCTCCAGGTTCACATTAACAATAATTGAGTAATCAAAATATCTTTTTATCTAGTTACGCCTTCTATTAGCAAACTGTTTTCCCATAGCACCAAATGCAAAAAACCCCAACTTACCCTATCATAGTGCTTTTCAAAGTCAAGCTTGAAGAAAGTCTTCTTCCTCTCTAACTTGACTGAATTATCGACAATCTCATTGGCCAATCAAGGGTAGTCCATAATGTGTTTGCTTTCCACCATTGCTGCTTAAGATTTTGAAGTTGTATTTTCCAAAACCTAGTTCAACCCAACAAACAATACCTTCGTGGATCTTTTAAGCATCAATAGTAATGTAATGGGCCTAAATTATCTCACTCCAATGTGAAACAATTGTTTTTGGGAACGGAAGTAATAGAAGTAGTTGGCAAAGTTCAAGGGTTCTTAAGGAGGGAATTTGTATGCAGTTTCATTTGATAATTCAACATGAATCAGTAGACCTTCCTAACTTTGACCAGGAAATCTAGCATTCGCTTTATTTCTCTATGAAAAAGTAGTCCAAAAAATACTCCTTGAAAACCTTCATGATATCGTCTTTAATAACCTTCCAACATCATGATAAAAAGGCATAGAGAAACCACCGGGAGTTAGAGCCTTATCAATAGCCATAAGAAAGACAACTTATTTTACGTCATCTTTTTTAAACGATTCTAACCTTCTAAAGTTCAGAAATAGGGTACCACTCAATTCTATCAATTAAAGGTCTAGATTCAAAATGTTAAAAAAATGAGGATTAATATAGCAATGTAATTTCTTGATCTATAACATCAACTCTTGTGACTCCATCATCCAACTTTTGTGATTCCATCATCCAATTTTGAAACCACAATGAAATTTGTTCTCGTCCTTCTTGGCTCTAGATGGTGAAGAAATCTTGAATTACTAGACTCTTCCTTTACCTACTGAGACTCCATCGTTTGCCGACACCTTTGCTTCCCCGTAGAAGGTTCCAAATACTTCTGCAAGCCCATTTTGTTTTGATTTAGATATGTAGGCAAAGGGCTCCCACCCTATGACTTGTGTAACACATCAATTTTTGTGAGTAACTCCTTGAGCTTAGCCCTCAAATGCTCCTTTTGGAACCTATTCTTTCCTGTGAAAACAAAACCAGCCTGTGCTATACTCATTCCACCATTCTTTGCTCGATTAAGAAAATTGCAATTGGAAAGCCACAAATTCCTAAGATGGAAAGGAGATGGACCTATGTAACCCAATTCGACTCAAGAAGAAGAGGGCAATGATTAGAAATGAATCTACTGAGGGTTTCAAACAAAGGTTAGGGAAGAGATTTTTCACTTGTTCATGCACTAGAAATGATCAGTGCGATCTTACACTATCATACTTCTACGAACAAACCAATTGAAGTGGTTGTTGTCAAGGGGAAGATCTCTAAGGTTACACTCCATGATAAAGTCATTAAACCGCCTCACGTTACGTGTAGATTAGGTTGCGTGGTACCTTTCATGATGGAAACAACTGATATTGAAGTTCCCACCTCAGAGTCCATTTGGGCAACATGGACAACATGGCACACCCGATTTTTCCTTGAAAGCGAGTCTTTCACTAGATCGATGTGGGCCACACACAGAAGTCAACCAACATTCACACTTCCCTCTGTTATTAAAACAAACCCACATAGAGAACTAGCAATTTACAACATCTGTGTGGAAAGCAAATCTGATGGTCCACACAATCAAGACTTCTCTAGAAGAACCCTCAAATGGAAGAAAAATTCAATCCTTGTTCCCATTTTCTCACATTTCTCTAACTACAAAATGATTAATGCCCTCTAGTTTAGTTTCTTGTAAGAAAGTTAAACAAAGGGATGACTAAAGGAGCATGTTTGATTACACATCTCCTATCCCATAATCCCAGATCTTGCACATTCCAACTTAGGATTTTGATTTTTTAGAGGACCTAGGTCCTTTTTCCTTTTTCTCCCATCCATTAGTGGAACCAAGGGCCTATCTAGCCTTGGTAACTCTCGTTTCATACAGGACTTTGGGGTTACCTACCTATTAACCAGTATTACTAGTTCAAAGGTTGATCTTTATGATTCCTATCTTCAGACTCGACCTGACTAGCTAGAGATTGCGGGTTTCAATTGTCTCACTCCCTAGTGGATTAACATAACATTCTTCTGAATCCCTCTTAGTCCCTGGCGCAATGGTGGCAAAGGATTAGTATCAACCATTGTTAGAAGGGGGACGATTTCTTTCAGTTCCACTCTAACAAATCCCTTCGCTAACGAACCTTTTCACACAAGTTGCATGGAGTTAACTGAAGAGGATGATAGTATGATTGGAGTACAAGGTCAAGTAGGGAACTAGGAAAGCCACGATGATTAGGGTCAACGGGTCCATGTGATTGTGTTCTATACCGCTTCTTGATCGGCCATTCTTCTCGAACACATGTATTTGCAATATATGTGAAGGCCATCGCCTGTTCCGCATCAACAGAGCAGTCCCCTTTGTTTTGTAGCAAAGTCCAGCTTTGAGTTGTAGAAATCCTTCTAACTCATCAGTATCCAACTCGGCTTTAGCCGTCAAACGCAAAACAACTCCCATGGATTGCTTGTTGTTGCTAAAATCAAGCTCCATAATAACTACTCGCCATCAATGCCATGACCTTGTACAATCTTCTAGGCCCGAATCAGTTCTTACATCATAATGAGGACCTCACTGTGGTGACGTTGTGGCTGGAAAAAGGGATCCGAAATAGGACAGGAGATGTCAAGCGGAGAAAGACTTTGCAGCATTTGTTGAGTCAGAAGCCCTAATGGTACTCCTGAACAAGAAGGCTTGGACCAATGGTTCGAAGAAGGCAGTGATGGTTGCGAAATCGTTGACTGAGGTGATGATTGACAGTTGAGTGCCGCCATTGGCCTTGTTGAACATGAGGGCGACATGTAGTGTATTGAAGAAGGGTCTAGTGGCGGCTGAACCCTTAACTGAAGCGGTGCATGAGGAGTCGAGTTTGGGGCAGTGTTGCGGAACAGCCAATCAGGAAGGAGGTGCCACCTGTTTTGTCGGAGATGAGCGTTAGTTTTCTGCTCCTTGTTGAGGCTCCAGCAGAACTCACACTGAAACTTCCCCTAGGGCATTCTCCCGTTGGATCTGCTGATGGGCTGAAGCTTGTGGGCCATGAAACTGGGCCCTGTCCTTTCCCAAACTCTAACCTGATTTGCTTATGGTCACATTGCGGCAAGATTTTTGTTTGTTGATGCTTTTGTCTTAACATCTCCTTGTTTGAGGGAAAAGGCTGTTTTGCACTTGTGGTAGGGCAGTAGTTTCACAGTATTGTGATTGTCATATGGCAATATTATGAAAAGGTTAGCCAACAAATGCAGGTACAAGTTATCCTATTTGTAGACCCTCATGCAATTTTGCAGTTTTTCTCCACCTCGGAGCCAATTATAGGAAAGTCCAACTCTCTGATGAAAACTTGTAACAAGGTTGAATTTTCTGAGCCAAACAAATATGTAACTAAATTCGTGCCTCTAAGGTTACATTTTGAGTCCAGCCAGAAAAGTAAAAGTTTGTATGCTGTTTGTCTTAGAGGTCCAGGATGGCACCTCAAATATTAATTTGTGATGTTCGATGAAGTCGACATTTTTCTGCATATTGTAATGTGAGAATCACTAGTTAATATCATTGTGAAAGATAATGACCTTAAGATTATGGCGATTTACAGACAGCCACTGGCCTTTTTTTCCTCTGGACAATCGTAAATTCTCTGGTTTACAGACATTACCTTTTGGTCTTTGTTTTTGCTCTTTTGTAATTGTGTGCTAGTAATCTTTTTCTTTGCCCATAATCAGTGGTTACTGGCTAGGAAGCACTGATACTTTTTTTTGGCCAGAGTATCTGTGTCCGACATGTATCCGACATCGACATGCTTCCGACATGTTCCGAACGTGAAAAAAGTGTCAGATACTTCTTTTTTTAAATTTTGAATTTTCAACAAGTTTCCAATATGTGAAAAAATGTATCTGATTCTTTTTTTGAATTTTGTATTTTCGACACGTTTCTTTCACGCTTCTAATACGTTCCGACACGCTTTTGATGGTTTGACTTTAAAAATATGATATTATATAATATAATAGTATGCCTATCAAATAGTTAAATTATATTATATAAATTTTAATATGATTATATTTAATAATTTAAAAATAAACTAACATTTTCAAATGTTTCATGGTTATTTTAATAAAAAAATAATATTTTTGTACAATTTGAAAGATAGGGAGTGATGAAAAAAGGAGAAAGAAGCCTTTGTTAAGTCAGGGAGGGAGGGAGTTTTTTTATGTAAATATATGTCCCCAAAGTGTTGTTTTTGAAAAATTACGTGTTAGCATATTGGTATCGTATTGTATTGTTTTTGAAAAATTACGTGTTAGCATATTGGTATCGTATTGTATCCGTATCCGTATCCGTGCTTCCTAGGTTACTAGCAGTAGAGCCCCCCCCCCCCCCCCCCCCCCCCCGCGAAGGTAGCTTATATAATATGGAGAACAGAGGTGGCATCTTGCGCAACAAATATTTAAGATGTTTATCTAAAATAATATAAGCAAGTTGCTTATAGACAAGTCGCCATAAAATTAAAGGTGGTTATTTGGAAAAATACCCTAGTTAAACATCACTTGTTTTACTTCATACATATTCTCTCTCCCTCATGCTACGGACAGCGTCATACAATTTCTTGAAATTGCTTCATTAATAAAGTGAAACTGAGCCTAGAGCTTCCTCTGCCACATGGCTCAGAGGTTTTGGCCCCGTGCCCCCGTTCATTATTTCCTGTGCATCTTGCTTCGTGTTTTTTTCCAGATAGCAATGTTTTTACTTCTTGGATTTGTAGATCTTGGGATCTCTGGTCACAATGGTTGGTGTTATGAGATTTCTGATTGTAAATATTCCTTTCAGGCTAATAAGAAATCAAGAAATAGAGCTTATGATATTCTGGTCCAAATCGGACATGCTTGTGGAGATGAAGAAACGGGCGGAACGAAGGAGAATTTGCTGCAGTTCTTCAACATGGTATGTCCTTCCTTCTTATTCTTATTTCATGTTTGTATTGTTACTACTTCTAATTTCGAAGATAAAGTAGCTTTAAAGTAAACACTGCTCTTCCATGTTTTCTTTGTGGTGCTTTCACGGGTTTCAAATTGGATGAAGTTGAGAATACCTGATTTGGGTTCTCCTTGGTTAATTTTTTCGGCGCTCGATTAAAAAAAACACAACTTTATGGTGGATAAACTTCAAACAAATTATATGCTTTAACAGCTGAGCAATTCTTTGGTGGTTAGCAAGTGATAAACGGTGATGGTTAAATCTGTTTGAATGGATTGGATCCGCACTTGTGTAATCTGGTGTAGATTGAGGTATTGAGTCTGCACGGAGGCTTTTTGTGAATTCAGTTATGCCTTTTCCTTTCGACTATGACTTCTTCATGGCCCCAAACTGAAGGAAAAAGGAGAGGAGAGGCAATATTAATTTTGGACTAACTTGCTTGATAAAAGAGAAGATTAAAGTTCGAATAAAGATTATTTTCTTGATGTTGACAGGTGGCTGGCGGTTTAGCTGGCGAAACTCCTCATATGATTAGTGCTGCAGTGAAAGGCTTAGCTCGCTTAGCTTATGAGTTTTCTGAACTTGTTTTTACTGCATACAACGTGCTCCCGTCTTCGCTGCTGCTTCTTCAGAGAAAGAACAGAGAGATAATTAAGGTTCGCGATAGGTGGTTTCTACTTTGTCTAAGTAAATCTTGTGATGATTGCAATACATGGCCTCTCGAGTGATTTATTTGTTACTCATTTTATGCACTTGATGCAGGCTAACTTAGGTCTGTTGAAGGTGTTGATTGCTAAGTCGGATTCTGACAGCCTGCAAACTCATTTGAAGAGCATGGTTGAAGGATTATTGAAGTGGCAAGATGACACTATGAACCATTTCAAAGCTAAGGTTTGTTTCCTTAGCATTTCTTTTTCTTTTGGTCTAGGATGGTTTGTATGCAAGGCCCTCATACTTAGATGGGGTGTCTAATTCATATGCTTGATATTGATGACTTTTCATATAATATCGTGCACGTTGTTTCTTCTCCCTTTGTATGGTCAATTAACGTGCAAGGTACATTAACGATTAATTACATTTGTGATTATGTCAGGGTTCAGGTTCTCTAGGTTCTTAGTTAAATCACACTTACTGCAATTCATGCAATGTTATGCAACATCTACTCCGTGAGTGTTTTTAATCAAAATGCCACGTGGTATTTTCCGATTTGATTCTTTTTCATTTTCTAGAGATGCAGGAAGCTTGACATTTATTTTCCATGATCTGGATTAATGTTCTGATTTTTGAACGCTCTGTGTAGTATTACTTGATTCAATTTTGTTACATTTTTAAAAAAAATTTGTTGCGAAATTTTTGTAGGTTAAGTATCTGCTCGACATGCTTGTCAAGAAATGTGGTCTTGATGCTGTTAAGGCTGTTGTGCCCGAAGAACAGATGAAGCTCCTTACCAATATCCGCAAGGTTGTACAAAACTTATATCTAAATGAAGATTTATATGTTTCGCTACCACTCCGCTGTCAATTTCATATGTTGCTGACCTAGGCTTTTGTTGTTTGTGTTAGATAAGGGAGCGCAGAGAGAGAAAACTTGCATCGAACTCTGAGGCAGGATCATATCAGTCAAAAGCAACCACATCTAGGTCCTTCTCTCATCCCTTCCTCTCTCTCACCCTCTCCTTATTCAGCCACCTTGACAGATGTTTCTGACTTTTGTTTGTCGTGATGTGATTGCGATGAAAATCAGTTTGCTGGGTTGTTTAAGAAAGATAAATTTGTTTCGCAGTTCCTTTGGTAATTGAATTTTCATATTTGGTGATTGGATATCGTTTTAGGCATAGCCAGTGGAACCATACCAAGATCTTCTCTGACTTCAGTGAGGAGGAAGCTAGTGATGGAGATTACATGGATTCAGAGACGGTTCCTGGTCGTAGAAGCACTATGTCTTCTAGGCTAAAGTCCAAAGCATCTTCGTTAAGGTAAGTTACTGGTTCTAGAAACTGTTGCATGTTTAATGTGTGGTTGGTTAGATAGGAAGTATGATAGTTTCACTCAAAATTGTGATTCCCCAACCTTGGAAAATAAAAAAAATTCGTAGAGAATTTGATAAATACAGTGAAGGGCACAAGTAATGAATTACATGAAGGGCCACTTGTCCTGTGTTCACACGTACCTGAGGGTTTTGTGCTCGTGCTTCTTTGGCGACTATCATGGAATCAAATGAAGGATGTTACATAATATAGTGGATGCAACTGATTTTGAGTTTAACTGTTATGTAATTGGCCATTATGTAACTATACTTTAGTAACAACTTCCATTATGCATATATAAAGTGTTCTTGATTTAAATATGTCTATAAATATATTTATTTTTATAAACTATTGATTTAAATCAATGATTATATGAGGGTGCAGTCAAAGCTTTTCAAACATGAGGTTTAAAAAACTTCTTTCATGAAACTTCCTGTACCAATCTCTGCAACCCTTTAGAAAATGATCGCAATGTCCCTCTTCTGTGGCACCACTACACGACTTGACTTCATGGGACTGCTTTAAGGTTTGGCATAGTGTTGACTTGCGGTTGGAATGATGGAAGTGGAGTTTTGAAAATGGGCTTTTGTGGGTATAAAGGTGGACTTATTTAGCAAAATACCATACTACAACAACAACAAACCCAGTGTCACACGGGCTCCCGCATACGCGGGGTCTTGGGGGGAGTGGATGTACGCAGCCTTCATCCTTCGGGGTGCTACTCTGAAGGGAGACTGTTTTCGAGGACCTCCAACCTGAAGAATGTGTATCATCATGGAAGCATAGAATCTAGATGAAAATTGTGATTGAATTCGACTGAATTTTGAAATCCATGGAAGTTGCGGAAGATGAAATTTAGGCAATCTAACCCAATTTTTAGAAAACAAGAATTTTTTTTTTTTTACTCGTATAAGTATGATTAAAAAAAAAAAAAATCTTTTTTACTTTTTCTGAGCCACCTTTTTCGGAAGTTGAAAAGAATAATAAGTTATTCCGAAATGGGGGCTTTGCCATCGTATAATGACACGCTACATGCAACTCGTAAAAACACAAAATAAAATAAATAAATATTCTATAATAAATGTCAACATTACGTTCACGTCGACTTCCATCGATTGGCTTACAGTGTGGCCAACCCTTAGTGCCTTGTCTCCACTGCTTGGCTTATGGGCTGTTATAGTATGTAGTGTGTCATTTATAATGCTTATAGGAGTATAAAAAAAAAGTTATTTTTCTATAATGTTTACAGGAGTGATTTTTTTTATTTTTATTCATTGGCGCCTATAACTTTTTTCAGACAATTGGGTTAAATTGCAAAATATTTTTGGTGATTCCCACGCTCATTGTAATGTCCATTCTTTTAGTTCCATGTCTCAGCTTTTCAACATTTGCCATTACCTTGTGTAGGTCAAGGAGAGCTGCATTATCAGAAAGGAGCTTGCCAGAAGACTTGCTTGACCAATTAGACGAGGAGCCTCTCAACCTGCTTGACCAGCGAAAGACGAGGTCAGCTCTTCAGTCAACTGGACATCTAAAGCGCAAATCGGATACTGACCATGAGCCAGAATTTGATTCCGAAGGAAGGCTCATAATTCGTGAAGAAGGGAAAGGGAAGAAGTCAAAGCGAGAAAAGGCACCTGGCTTCGAGTCAGATGACAGAAGTGAAGCTGGTAGTTATTTGTCGATGAACTCTAAAACGAAAACCCAAAAACGAAGGAAGACTTCAGAGTCTGGTTGGGCTTACATAGGGAATGAGTATACGAGCAAAAAGGCACGTGGGGATGTGAAGAGGAAGGGCAAGCTCGAGCCATACGCCTATTGGCCTCTTGATCGGAAGATGCTCAGTCGTAGAGCTGAGCACAAGGCTGCTGCCAAAAAGGGCATGGCCAGTGTGGTCAGGTTGACCAAGAAGCTCCAAGGCAAGAGCACCGCGAGTTTGCTGAACATGAAGGCTATGAAAATCAAAAAGGGTCATAGAAAGGCCAAATAAAGGGGAGAGAATTCCTAGATTTCAAACTTGAGAGGTGATGTTTTGCACCGGTGTACAAATTTTGTTTTTATATTGTTTGTTTTTAATTTAATATCATATTTATTGAATTATGTATTTTTCTTACTATCAATCATATGTCCTTTGTTTTTAACTTATAGCATTGGTGGACTGCATTGTAAGATATAATAGTGTCTTTTCTTGTGTTATTTCCGGTTATCTGGAGTTCGTGGAATGCAAGGGATGCCTATACATTTTCTGATGCCGCTCTCTTTATCCCTATTGCGAGTCTGCTCCTCTCTTTTATGTAAAACTTCTCTGCTGAACAGACGCTGTTTGAATAAGGGCTAACAATTATGTCGTGTTGTGTTCGTGTTTATGTTACGCAAGGGGTCCTGGAGTCAACCCGAACCCAAACCCTTTATCAAACAGGTTAGGAACTCCTAAAATTTACCCATTCCAATTATTAAATGGTTAATTCGTAGGTCACTTATTTAATTATATTGGTAATTCTTTTTATTAAATTCTAGCTTGATAATTTACAATCATGTTAATAATACCCCTTATGGTTGACACTAGAAATAAATAGATGATGTTTATGATTGTTTTATTAATTATTAAATTAATATTATAAATATGATTCAAATTATCTTGTGTGGAATAATCACCAAAATATGTATATATAATAACAGTATATTACTCAAATATCTAATAAAATCATATAAATGGGTCAAGGTAGTTGAAAATAGGTTAAAGGGGTTAAATTCAAAATTCAGCTCGGTTATATAAAAATCCCAATCCAAATCCTCTATTCTTGTGTAGCGTTAGATTTCACTAGCTCTAGTTTGAGTAAGCGAGTTTTTTTAACATTTACCGTAAGACAAGAAATCCATTCAGATGGCTGTCTCTTTTGCAATTTTCACACTAGAGTTGGCAATATCTGACACAACAGGTAACTCGACAAAAGCATGACCTGAAGTTAGTGGTTTTGGGTTGAAGGTTTTAGTGTTTTGTTGAATTTTGTCTGCTATATTTATCCCATTTAAGTAATTAGGTTGAATTTGGGTTCTTTTATATCATTTCTGATAAAATTAAATTGTGGGGTTTACACGGGTTGTGTTTGCAGTAGGTTTAACCTGTTTACTGTTAATATGGGAATAGATAACTTTAATTTAATTTTATGTGAATAAAAATTTTTTATCCGGTGGGTAAAAATAAATGTTGCATTTACTCAACAATTATAACTTACCTGTACTTGTCTTGTAAACCTGTACCCCTTGGCTGATAAATAAACAATCACCATATGAAAATATTACCTTTAGCTTCTTATAAATTTGTAAATTATTAGTTAATATGGATTATTTTTGTGGGTACCCAATGAAGTCTAACTATTGATGTTGCTAATATTTATTTTTTCAGTCTTAAAGTTTTCTTTTTTGGGCTCCTATGTTCTCTCTTAAATGTTATGACTTAGTTCGATGTCAGTTAACCTAGATATTACTTTTTAGTGTCAAAGTGAATCCTTTTAAAAATTATGTTGAGGCATTAGAGGGTTTAGTTTCTGCTCAATTATAGTTCTTAATGCTAGATTATAAAACCAATTCTAGACCTTCACTCATAAGCTTAAGCTTTTGAGAAAGTTGGTTTCTTGTCATGTTATCAAAGCCTTGTGACCAAGAGGTCAGGAGTTCAAATCTCAACAGTTCCCACTTTCAATATTAAAACACTTTAAGTACAAGGTATAAAGTGGGCCTGTGTATTATCCACGCTTCAAGCTCAAACGGGCATTTGCGTAAGGAGACATGTTAGATTATAAAACCAATCCTGGGCTTTCATCCATAAGTTTAAGCTTTTGTGAAAGTTGGTTTCTTGTCACTTAATGTCAACCCAACTGGAGGGAAAAAGGATTAAATTGGGAAAAAAGTGGTTTCTTCAAATGGACATTGGTCTTACTTTGTCCCATCAAAAATCTATTGTTTTGTAGAATGTCATGCCATCGAGTGAGAAAAAGAAGAAAAGGGATGGGGCAGTTCGCCTTGGATTCGAATGGCAATAGGGTAGGTAAAATCCATTATTTGCGGGTACCCGCCCTATTTGTGATGGATATAAGTATGAGTGAGATGGGTAGTGGTATGGTTTGGGTGTACCCACTTCATACCCGCCACGAGCATGGGTCAGGTACGGTTATAATGTTGTACTCGCCCCTTGCCGCCTCACCTTATATCTATCATATTCACTCCATTTGGTATCTAACTAACTTTAAA
This sequence comes from Simmondsia chinensis, assembly GCA_018398585.1. Lineage (NCBI taxonomy): Eukaryota > Viridiplantae > Streptophyta > Magnoliopsida > Caryophyllales > Simmondsiaceae > Simmondsia > Simmondsia chinensis. Next base: position 21,931,906 of record JAGTTD010000017.1, on the reverse strand, counting down.
ATTAAAAATAATACGTGTTTAAATATTTTAATTCAATTATATAATTATTTATTAATGTTATAACAAAAAATATATTTAATTCTAAAAAATAGTATTAAAAAATTAATATATATAGGTACGGGTAGTTGTTTGGTACCCATATCAGGGGGGGTATGGAACAGGTACGAGGTGGATAATGGATACCCGTGGGTAGTGGGGTGCGTATGGATATCCACTTTTTACACATGGCAGGTAATAGAGCGGGTATGAGTATGAATTTGGGTGGCGGATACGGGTATAGAGGAGGCACCCCTATACCTGTTCTGCCCCGTTGCCATCCCCACTTTTGGAGAAATTCTAGAAGAAAAGTATTTTGGGATTCTCTTTTTTGTATCATGAACAAGTTGGTTCACCACACGTATACTTTAAACTTTTAAATCTGTTTGCCGATCATACTTAGTAGAGCACTATATTTGGCATCATAAATAACAACGGTAGAATGGTTAATATATACACGATATACTAAAAATTTAAAAGAAAGAGAGAGAGTATTTTGTTTTAAATGAGGAACAAAAGGGAAAAAGGATTAGTTCTTGGTCAGTGACATGATGACATGGGCACTAACTTTGATTATGTGGACGACAATGACAAATCAAGATCGCCAAAAAATATATAATTTTTAATTAGGTAAATTGCGGAAAATCTTCGTGCCTTGGTGCATGCTTTTCATTGACGATATAGTCCTGGTGGGAGAATTTAGGGAGGAGGCAAATGAGAAACTAGACCGCTAGAGGAGGACCTTAGAATTGAAAGGTCTAAGACTCAGTAGATCTAAGACAGAGTATATGAAATTCAAGTTTAGCACCTCTACCTTACCAAGCACAGCAATCGTTAAGATTGGATCTGAGAGCATACCACAGAAAGAGTGCTTTAAATACTTGGGTTCTATGGTCCAACAGGACGGAGAAGTGGACGCAGATGTCAACAACAGAATTAAAATGAGTTGGCATAAATGGAGGTTGGGATCCGCAGTACTGTGCGATAGGAAGTTCCCGTTAAAGCTAAAGGATAAATACTACAAGACGGTAGTGCGACCTGCTATGATTTACGGAGCAGAGTGCTCGCCAGTAAAGTGTCATCACACGCAGAAGCTCAAAGTGGTGGAGATGAGGATGTTAAGTTGGATGTGTGGACACATAAGGAAGGACATGATTAGAAATGATTTCATAATAAGTAAAGTAGGCGTCGCCCCGATAAAGGACAAGGTGAGGGAGCAACGACGGCGATGGTTTGGCCATGTTAGGAGGAGACCAACCAATGCCCCTGTCTGAAGATGAGAGCAACTCCATATTATAGATGGAAAGAGACGGAGAGGCCGGCCTAAGAAGAGATGGATGGAGACGATTCGACGGGACCTAGCATATCTCAACTTGAATGAAGAGTTGGCCCTAGATAGAACTCAGTGAGGGATTGGTATAGGTGTACCAGATGTAGCTGAGTAGGAGCATTGTGCTATAGTAGGCTCATACAACTAACAGCGAATGCCTGGCCATGTTCCGGCATGCTTTGGCAGCCAGTGCTCCTACAGTTGGATGGAGACTACTCAACAGATGCGAATAGAAGAAGAGGCCGACCAAACCAAAATTGACCAGATGTGTCTAGAGTGGACTAGAGATTCACCATTACTTGTCAGTAGATGCGTACATCTACGTATAGGGATATCTAATCCTCCACTTAAGACTAAATAAAAAAATTCCATGAAGACAATCCAACAAGGTCTCGCCTACCTGAACCCAAAAGAAGTGACGGCCCTAGTTTGAGCTTAGCGGAGGAAGAGTATAGGGATATCTAATATAGTTGTGTAGGTGCATTCAGCATCGATAAACTGTGGCAGGCTTGTTTGCGTACACATAGTACGGGTGTTGGTTTAGTCGCTTAGGACTCTTAGGATCTAGCACCATGGGATATAGCGTCACTCTCTATACTCCACTCTTCTCTATTACGCTACACTATCCCAGTCTCTCTCTATCTCTCACTCTTTCACTCCACCCCCCTTTTGTCTCTCTCTCTCTCTCTCTCTCTCTCTCTCTCTCTCCCCCTATCTCTCTACTCTCTATTACGCTCTAACCCACACTATGATTGCACTAGGGTACATGTATAACACCCCCCCCCCCCCCCTTCGTGCTTGTATGCTCCCACACGCATACATACTTAGATACTTGCATGCTTATTTCACTAATTCATGTGTGAATTCATTTGTGATTAATTCATTGGTGATAAACTGATTATTTACTTGCAGGTGTACACATACAATCCTTAATTGGATCAAATAAAAGGTTAGGGGACTTCAGAAACAGTCTCTCTCGTCAGGGCCTTACCCTGATGGAGTAAGACTGCGTACATCCTTCCCCTCCAAGACCACACGCAAGCGGGAGCCCTCCAGGTACTGGGTTTGTTGTTGTTGTTGTTGTTTTTGTTGCAGAAAATCTCGATGAAATTGTCAAAATGGCATTATTTAAAAAAAAAAAATTAGGGAAATGACATGTTAGGAAAAAAATTAGTGAAATGGCAACGCACGCCATTTAAAATGGCGTATAGTCAAGTTTGCAAAATTGCAAGTTTTGCACGCCATTTGTAACAGTGCGCAACGGCCAAGCTCATTCTGAATATTTATTAATAATATATGTCAACAAAGAAAGACTAGTTTTGCTCCCTTGTCTTGGTGGTTTAGCACGCCCGGGAGGATTTTGGGCTTGCGGGGTGCAATTCCCTTTGGACGCTGTTTTTATCATTTTTTTTTGGACAAATCACTTTTACTTTAGAAGATTTATTCATATGCAATTAATTATACTTTTTAATATTTCTGGAGCTCTTTTTATATATAATATTAAATATAATATGTTTTAGGATAAAAATTAAAATAAATAATTTTGTTATAATAGCTTCATTAATTTTTGTTTAAGTATACACAAATTATTCATATGCACTCTCAAAAATTTTGAGTGACCCATTGACATATTTTGATATTCTATTATTGTCAATATTATTGTCATGTTGGGGGTCCTTGGATATAGCCTCTCTTCAGGGTAACATCCTGAAGGGGGAAGGCTGCGTACATCTACTTCCCCAGACCCTGTTTATGCGGGAGTCCTTGTGGAATTGGAACTTTTGTTGTTGTTGTATTATTGTCTATATTTTTTTCAGTCTCAAATATGAAATTATATTATTTTCATGCACTATTTTATTTTAAAATAAATTGATTAATGAAAATAAAGATTTATATACTAATATCATTTTTAAAAAAATATAGAAATCTTAAATTCATTCACATAGCAATGTTTATAAGAACTCAATTTTCAAAAGGCTAATAAATTAGTTGATATTCAACAAATTTCATGTATATCATCAATATTTATGTGATATATAGTCGAATTAGTAGTTTACAGTAGCGGATCCAGAATTTTGATTGATGGTAGGCTTGAATTATAAATTACTTTTATTTTCTCACTTTATTTAATTTATTAGTTGTATATTTGTTCTATAATTTCATCGAAAGTGAAAATATGGCTCTTAATCACTCCTAAATATAAGAAATGTTTGAGAAAATTTTATTTACTGCATCTGATCATACAAACACATATATATCGACAATTGATAATCTTTCAAATTCAACTCACACGTAAGTTGGGGTTTTACCATCATTTAAAATATTTGTATAAAAATTCTTACGGATAACATATTTTTGTTCGTACGCATAATGAAAGGAAGACAATTTTAAATGATAAATCCAAATATGTGACTCATGAGTGTTCCGTAAATACTTTTAGAATTAGTTGTGTAATTTATTTTTAGTTTTCAACCTCCATTACATGAAATATATTGCATATTTTTTATACAATTAAAATATTACAAATAAACTTGAAAAAAAGTCGACGTATACATATAAAAGTATAGATATACAACTTAGATAATATATGTATAGAGTTTAAAATGTTTGAAAGAAACTCTAAAGTCATTGGCATATAAACTAAAAATTTTTGAGAGTGCATATGAATAATTTGCGTATACTTAAACAAAAATTATTGAAGCTATTATAACAAAATTATTTATTTTAATTTTTATCCTAAAATATATAATACTTAATATTAAATATAAAAAGAGTTCTACAAATAGTAAGAAATATAATTAATTGTATATGGATAAGTCTTCTAAAGTAAAAATGATTTGTCCAAAAAAAAGGATAAAAACAGCATCCAATGGGAATCAATCTCGCGAGCCCAAAATCCTCAAGGGAATGCTAAACCACCAGGCCAAGAGGACAAGAATAGTCGTTTTTGTTGATATATATTATTATCAAATATTTAGAATAGGCTAAGCTGTCGCACACTGTTACAAACGGCGTACAGAACTTGCAATTTCGCAAACATCACTGTACGCCATTTTTTATGGCGTACGTTGAAGAATCTAAAATAACGTGTGCCATTTTGCTAATTTTTTTTCCTGACATGCCATTTCCCTAATTTTTAAAGTAGTGCCATTTTGACAATTTAGTCTAAAATTTCTATATTTTTTGCCTTACAAGGAAGAAAATTTTTTTTTTATAAATAAAATTAAATATTTAACCCCATTGGTTTTAAAAAATATATTACTTAATCCAAGCAAATTTTTTATGATCATTTTGTCTCTCTTAAGTTAAGTGTTTGTTTTAATTTTTAGTAGAGAGATTTTTGTTTTAACTAAAGATAGGGATTTTATATTATGAGGTAAAAGATAGGGAGTTTTATGCAGTTTATACAAAAATATTTTTTAATTAATTATAATAATTATATTCTAAATTTGGACGATGAGAACATATTTTTAAAACATCAATTAAAAGAGTTCCAAATATGTTTAAGATAAAAATGTAACAATTTTTCAACAAAAATAAATTTTAAATTAGATAAATAAATCTAGAAAATATAAAAGAGATGAAACTAAAAAAATTTAGAAACTTTGTGTGTTGCTTTGTTTGTTTTTGTTAGGCTAAATTACATTAGTACCCGAGGCCTGGTGAAATAATTTGTTAGTCCATAAACTTTGTGAAATAATTTTTTAGTCCAAAGGCTTAGGTGAACTAATATTTTATTCCAACCGCTATTAAGTCTTTCACAAAAATTTACAAAATAACCAAAATACCTTACTAAAAATATTTTTACTCTAATCAAAAATAAATAAATATAAAATAGCCTCTTCCTTTTCTTTCTCCTTCTCTTCTCTGCTGCCGCTGTCATCATCGCCAACGCTGGAGATGGTGATGTTCCTCCACTCCAATGCCACCCTCTTAAGCCCCAACTGCACTTTCCAACTCTCCTTCTTCCCTATCCTCCACCTACCCTAATTCTACTTAGCCATTTTCTATATTTCTTGATATCGAGGTTGTTAGAATCGGAATTTTATGTAGGATCAGTGAGGGGTTATAATACCTAGTCTAATTAAATTAGACTCGGTATTACAATATATGAAACTCAGGATAATTAAATTGGATTAGGTATTTTAATACAATTAAAAACTTGCTTTATTTCAACCGGGATAAAAAAAAAACAAAAAAACAAACATGGAGCGGGGAGCAAGAAAAAAAAAAGAAAAAGAATTTTTGAGTGGGGTGCAAAGAAGAAGAAAAAAAAAAAGAAAAAGGGGCCGCGGGGGGGGGGGGGGGGGGGTGTCTATAAATACCCCTAGTCCCCAATCTCATTTCCTCACCCCTCACCTCTCGACTCTCTCTCTCCTCTCGGTTTTCTCTCTCTACCACTCACGACTCTTTCTCCTCGCCGGTACAAATCCGGTCACCCCACCGGCGTCACCACCTCTTAGAAGTTAAATTTGCTGGATTTAAACTAGTGAATATAAGTATACCACTTTCCCTACTTGTTTATAAATACTAAAATTTGCTTTACTAGATTTGATATACAAGACTTGTGTTTGAATAGTTTGTTAATTGTTAAAAATAGGTTCGGGCATATGGTTTTGGCTGATTATGTGATTTATACTCTTATGAGTTGAATTATATTGGTTTATACACTGGTTTAACATGTGAATTTCGAAGAAGTTTTTCCGAATATATGAATTTCGAAGGAGTTTTTACGAATATGGGAATTAGAAGGAGTTCTTACGAATATGTGAATTTCGAAGGAGTTTTTACGAATATGTGAATTTTGAAGAAAATTATTGTGAACTTGTGATTTGAATCCGACTGTGTAAGCGTACGTGGGGGAGACGTCCGAATCCCGGTCGTTACATACAAGGAAATTATTGTGAAATTGTGATTTGAATTTGAAAGGTTTTATGGGAAGAGCTTACAGATAACTACGTTAACCCTCCGGGGTCTGTCGATGATGTGAAATGTGAAATACGAAATGTGAAAAGTAGATCTGTGACCCTGTGGCAGGAGTAATACCGGCACATAGATCTATGTTCGATCCTATTGGATCTGTCGACTTAGAACCGGTTCGAATATGTGAAATGTGAACGTCGATCTGTGACCCTGTCGCTGGAATAATACCGGCCGTAGTATTCGATGCGTTTGTAAGTTTTACCGAAAAAGCTTTTGTGAATGAAGTTTTACCAAAGTGCGTTTGCAAATTGATTTAAAGCATAAAGAAAAATCAGAGCCGTCGATCCTTGGATCGATTCCAAGGAGCTCAGTTTGGAATGGGATAGACCTTGCTCCAGAGTCGTGCTCGGTCCGGTATGGGACGGAACGTGTCCGATGGCTGTAATTAAAAGTATAAAGTGATGATTTATGTTTCTCGGTGAATGTTGGAAATAAAAGAGATTATAATCGTTTTACCAAAGACTTCTTGTGAAATGAACTAAGTTATGTAACATTGATTTGTGATATCATAACATGATTTTAAAGATGAATTGATTTTACCGGTTTTGATTGGAATTTTATCCGTTTTAAATAATATGTTTGATCCGGATAGGGAGTGTGATGCACTTACTGAGCTTGTTGTTTGCTCACCCAATTCATTTACTTTTCAGATTAGTTGCTTATGGCAATTATACAGGAACGAGGAAGGCAACGCGACGTATTGTTCCAAACATTGCGTTGATTTTGAAGGTTTAAATATTAAAATAAATTCACAGTTGAATATGATGGACTATTTGAGGTATTTTAATTTTGAGCTTCCGCACTGTTAGATTTAAGCCGTTGGTGATGACGTATTGGATTTGATGTCATATTTGTTGGGAAAAATTTATGGAAATTTGAGGAAATTTTGATCGAAAGACTCGGGCTTCGTACTTCGATGTTGGGATTCATTGTAGTACGGCTGTGTAGCGCCTTTTAGCTTAAGCCTATTCGGTAATAAAGTTGGGGGCGTTACATAAAGTGGTATCAGAGCCCGGTTTATGAATTTTGCAGAAATCTAGGTACGAAAAGCTGAACACCAAGTTTTGAATTTTGGAGAAATTTAAGTGCGAAGATCTGAACACTAGGTTATAAATTTTGGAGGACATTTTTATTTTGAGGAATACTACTCACCCTAATATTGTCCAATTATTGAAGTAACAAAAATTGGATTATCTTTCCTTTTGGGTTTCTTATTTAAATATATATTGTGGACCTTTATGTTGAGAAGTGAATAATTGATACAAAGAGTTTGTTTATACAAGATTAGGTGTAAAGCGTGTTGATTGTAATAATAAAATGAAATAGAAATAAGAGTAAGTATGGAGATAAAGAAAAGACAACGAAGTCAAAATTGAGGCTAAGTAAGAAGAGATTTCGGATCAAAGGAAGACAAAAAAGAGAAGTATTTTCTCGGAAAGCCTTATTTTAAAGTGGCTACAAATGGATTTAGATGTGGAAGAAAGGAGATTATACTGACAAATTGTCTTCAAAACTAGAAGATTGATTATATTGTGTAATCGAGACTAAACAGGGAAAATTAGAATTAGAAATATTCCTATGTTTCGGGGGAATTCTTGAACATGTTCCTTAATGACATTCCTTGATTTTCTCCTGAACGAGAAATTGAATATAATATGGAACTTGTGGGGTAGAAGATACCGAATGAATGGCAGAGGAGCACACTGGTCCCAATCTACAAGAACAAGGGCGACATCCAAAGCTGCGCCAATTATTGGGGGATCAAACTAATGTGTCACACTCTCAAGCTTTGGAAGCGAGTCATAGAAAGAAGGCTACGGCAACAGACAGAAGTGACCAAAAACTAGTTCGGGTTCATACCTGGGAGATCAACAATAGAAGCCATCCACCTGTTAAGGTGAACAATAGAACAATATAGGGAGAGACAAAAGGATCTCCACATGGTCTTCAATGATTTGGAGAAGGCATATGCTAGAGTGCCAAGAGAGGTACTGTGGAGGGTGTTGGGTAGAAGAGGTATCCCAATGCCTTATATTCAAGCCGTTAAGGACATGTATGATGAGGCACATACTAATGTGCGCACAGGGGAAGGGGAGACAGACACTTTTCCTATTACAGTTGGGGTGCACAAGGGTTCTGCCTTGGGTCCCTTTCTGTTCATTCTAGTGATGGATGCGCTCACTAGACACATCCAAGGAGAGGTACCTTGGTGTATGCTTTTTGCAGATGATATAGTTTTGGTAGGGGATTCCCGAGCGGACATAAACGTGAAGTTGGAATTGTGGAGAGGTGCTTTAGAATCGAAGGGTTTAAGGATTAGCAGATCTAAGACTGAGTACTTTGAATTCAAATTCGATCATTCCACCACGATTAGCACAGAGAAGGTCAAGATCGAATCGGAGATCTTACCGAGTAAGGAAAGTTTCAAATACCTGGGATCCATGATACACCAGAATGGCGAGGTGGATGAGGATGTCAACAACAGGGTTAAAGTAGGCTGGCAGAAGTGGAGGATAGCATCCGGGGTGCTGTGTGATAGAAAGTTCCCGTCAAAGCTAAAGGAAAAATACTATAGGACGGTAGTAAGGCCGGCTATGTTATATAGGGTAGAGTGTCGACCAATGAAATAGAATCAAACACAGAGGATGAAGGTAGCAGAGATGAGGATGCTGCGCTGGATGTGTGGCCACACAAGGAAGGATAGGATCAGGAACGATGTAATAAGAGGTAAACTGGGTGTAGCCTCGATCAAGGATAAATTGCGGGAGCACCGCCTAAGATGGTTTGGACATGTTAGCAGGAGACCGACTACAGCCCCAGTCAGGAGGTGTGAATAGCTTCAGACGATGCTAGGTAGAAGAGGGAGGGGAAGGCCAAAGAAGAGTTGGCTGGAGATGATCCGTCACGACTTAACCCACCTAAACCTGAGAGAGGAGATGGCCTCAGATAGGGCACGATGGAGGGCTAGCATAAGGGTAGCGGATGTGGTAGGGTAGAATAGGGCAGCAAGATTCCTAGGCAGTCATAGCAGCAAGTGGTGCACTTGTATGCTGATTAGTTTATCCTCTGATGACTTGGCTGTTTTCTTGGCTTACATACATACTTAAATGCTTGCATGTCTATTTCCTTCACTCGTTTGGCGATAAATTGATGGTTTTATTTGCAGGCACTCCTGTACTTCAGGATGGGGGTCCTCGGGGATAGTCTCCTTTCCACTCGGAAGGGGTATGGCCGCGTACATATACCCCTCCCAGACCCTGCTTTAGCGGGAGCCGCGAGGCACTGGGATTGTTGTTGTTGTTGTTGTTGTTGTTGTATGGAACTTGTAACCAGTACCAAATCGATCTCAAAGACACTATTTAGAGCAACACCAATTGAATTGAAGATAGTGAAACCTGAGTATGGAAATAGCTTGATAAGATAAATTATACCTAGTATCTTACTTTGGGAAACACCAGTTAAATTATGGAAACAAAGGATGACAATATGAGTTTCTATTTTGGTTCCCTTGCATTGAGCTAATTAGTTACTAGCGCATGTGTATTCTTTGGAATTAATTCGAGGCCATTGTTAGTTCATAGTGGCACCTCAATATGGGAAGAATTGGAGCCTATGTGCATCATGAGTGTTTTTTTGTAAGTTATTTGGGTTGACAAATATATCTGTTATGTTTAGGACTTAGATAATAAGGTATTTAAGCCTTGTTGAGATAAGTTTTTGTAGTCTTTATTGATAATATTTGGTGTACCCAAATAGTGAAGATGAGTGTGAAAGGCATTGGACAATAGTCTTGCAGACCATTTGTGAGATACGACTATATGGAAAGTTAAAGAAGTGTGAGTTTTGGTTATCTAAGGTTTCCTTTCTAAGGTATGAGATATAAGTAAATCTTCAAAGAGTTGAAGGAATCATGAATTAGCTAAGACCAATGACCATAACAAAAGCTGAGAGTCTTCTTAGTTTTGCGAGGTATCATAAAAATTGCATGTAAGATTTTGCTAAATTGACTATGCCTCTTACTGGATTTACTAGAAGAGAAATATTTTGAATGCAAAGACTTAGTAATTGCTTAGTTGTAATTTAACATGGGTAAATAATTGCATATGCCATGAGGCAACTCAATGGAAGCCATATGAAGAGAGCTTTTCTATCCATGACCTTGGGCTACCTGCAATGGTATTTGCATTGAAAGTTTGGATGCACTATTTATATGAGAGGGCATGTGAAATGATCATAAGAACTTGAAGTATAATTGTACTCAAAAAGAGTTAAATGTGATACAATATGGGTAGCTAAAGTTACTTTGGGATTACGGTTTGCACATAAATTTATTGATTGGATAAAGCAAACACGGTGGTTGATGTTTTAAGTGGGGAAACAGTAAGAAATTTGGCGTAAATAATCATTACACGGTTCCATATTACTGGTAACTTAAAAAATGTTAGAATTAAGGTAGAATGGAAGTGAAGTAGAACTTTGTTACAAGCTATCACTATATGCCCGATATTGGAAGACATTAAACAGGCAAGTTATATTTACTCCTTGGTGATTAGAATCCCAAGCCTAAGAAGTCATTATAGGCATTAGAATTGCATAGTTGGAGCATGGTGAATGGAAGAGCTTAAGTTTAAGATCTCCTTGAGGTTGGATCAAAAAGGGTTCCATGCTTTGAAGAGATTTTTGCAAAGATATTGGTATGATATAATTTAGATAACAGTAAGCAAAAAGGAATAGTAGTGCGCATAAACGTTATTGGTGGTCATAGGATATTATATCCTCTTTAATTTAGAAGTTGCGAAATGGGTTTAATATGAAGTAGGTACGCAGATTTTATTGAAAATGAAGATAAGTTTCGAGGACGAAACTTTTATTTAAGGGGGAAAGGATGTAATACCCAGTATAACTAAATTAGACTCGGTATTACAATATATGAACCTCAGGGTAATTAAATTGAATTACGTATTTTAATACAATTAAAAACTCGCTTTATTTCAATCGGGATAAAAAAAAATGGAGTGGGGAGCAAGAAAAAAAAAAAAAAAAAGAAATTTTGAGTGGGGTGCAACGAAGAAGAAAAAAGAAAAAAAGAAAAAGAGAGGGGGAGGGGGGGTGTCTATAAATACCCCTAGCCTCTAACCTCATTTCCTCACCCCTCACCTCTCGACTCTCTCTCTCCTCTCGATTTTCTCCCTCTACCACTCATGACTCCCTCTCCTCGCTGGTACAGATCCGGTCACCCTGCCGGTGTCACCACCTCTTAGAAGCTAAATTTGTTGGATTTAAGCTAGTGAATGTAAGTATACCACTTCCCCTACTTGTTTATAAATACGAAAATTTGCTTTACTAGATTTGATATACAAGACTTGTGTTTGAATAGTTTGTTAATTGTTAAAAATAGGTTCAGGCATATGGTTTTGGCTAATTATGTGATTTATACTCTTATGAGTTGAATTATATTGGTTTATACATTAATTTAACATGTGAATTTCGAAGAAGTTTTTACGAATATGTGAATTTCGAAGGAGTTTTTACGAATATATGAATTTCGAAGGAAATTATCGTGAACTTGTGATTTGAATTTCGAAGGAAATTATTGTGAACTTGTGATTTGAATCCAGCTGTGTAAGTGTACGTGGGGGAGATGTCTAAATCCCGGTCGTTACATAGAAGGAAATTATTGTGAAATTGTGATTTGAATTTGAAAGGTTTTATGGGAAGAGCTTACAGATAACTACGTTAATCCTCCGGGGCCTGTTGACGATGTGAAATGTGAAATACGAAATGTAAAAAGTCGATCTGTGACCCTGTTACAGACAGTTATAGGGAGTGTGGTGTACTTACTGAGCTTGTTATTTGCTCACCCAATTTATTTACGTTTCATATTAGTTGCTTATGGCAATTATAGAGGAAGGAGGAAGGCAACGCGACGTATTGTTCCGAACATTGTGTTGATTTTGAAGGTTTAGATATTAAAATAAATTCGTAGTTGAATATGATGGACTATTTGAGGTATTGTAATTTTGAGCTTCCACACTGTTAGATTTAAGTCGTTGGTGATGATGTATTGGATTTGGTGTCATATTTGTTGGGAAAAATTTATGGAAATTTTGATCGAAAGATTCGGGCTTCGTACTACGATGTTGGGATTCATTATAGTACGACCGTGTAGCTCCTTTTAACTTAAGCCTATTCAGTAATAAAGTTGGGGGCGTTATAGGGGTCCTCAGAATCAGGATCGTAGAATCGGATCGAGAATCATAAGATTCTACTTTTTGTATAAAACACTAGCTTGTATCCATAAAAATCGCATTATAAGCCTCAAATATACAATAAAGAACATCAATAAGTGCAAAAAACATTAGTTGCATAACACATTTAAAATCCATAAGTACGAAATTAATAGAGGTACATCAAGCAAACATACATTCGAACTAGCAACACCATCAAACTAATATTTGAAATCAAAATTGCCGTCATCAATATCATCCGCAGTATTGGTATTTGTATCTTTACTATCATCACCAATAGAACCACCACTATCACGAAGAGAATCACCCCCAATGATAGTATCATCTACAAACAAATCCTCCACATTGTTCGCGCCAATGCCACTCACATCAATAGCAACGACATCATCATCATCATCCCTAATAGCACATATCTCCATATTTTCCACCTCATCACCTTAAAAAAAAGATTCATAGGACATATCAACTATTAAAAGAAAGGACCAAAGTTAGATTAAAAAAGTTATTGAGATAATAACATAAGATAAATAATAGACTTACAAGTTCCCCTTAAATTGGATATGTGAACTTGTCCAACTGCACCGTCCTCATTAACTAATGCTTCTTTAGCCTCTTTTCAAGCCGCCCTATCTAGGATACCTAACCATTTTGCATCTGTTGGAAGGACATCTTCCTCTTTTTCCGTTATCCATTCATCATAAGATGAAACATCATCCAAACTTATTGGTTGTTGGATAACACTTGCTCTCTTCTTTTGTCTATTTCTCAACTTTAAGTTATACATTATGAAATCTAGATCATTCATCTTTTGTTGGAGAAGATGATTTCTTCTCTTTTTGTCGACCATTTCAAAGGCACTCCAATTTCGTTCACAACCTAAAGAGCTACATGTCAAACTCAAGATTCTTATTGCAAACTTCTTCAATTCAGGACATTCATCGCCATAGGAGTCCCACCAATCAGCTGCATTTAACATGTAAAGTTAATAGATGTTCAAACTTGAAATGTAAATGTACTCAAAGGATTAAATGTACCAGGATTTTTCTTTGTTCTAGTGGCCACTGCTGTTGATATTCTAAAAAGTCTTCTTGCATTCTTAAAAGCATCAATTTGCAAATTTATCTTCACTCTCTCCTCAGGATCAGAAACCATCCTTTGTAAACAATTATATAGTCCAATTTTTATTTCTGCATTAGCTTTAAAATTTGGACTATACTGAAAATGAGGATTCAAATAATATACCGCAGCATGTAGTGGCCTATGCAATTGAGACACCCATCGCTCGTCAATGATCTTCAATGTCGGCTCATAGCTACATCAAAAAAAAAAAAAAAAAGATTCAAATAGATAAGAAAGTAATGCAAAAACATTAACACCTAATGAAACGTTAAATAAGTATAAATCATTTAAATTTTAATAATAATTAATACAAAATAGAAGCTTACTGTTTTTGAATGTTGTTGAAGTTTTCCTTAATTTGTGCCTTTGCACTATCCATAGCTTCATAAATAAAGCCCATAGCCGGGTTTTCATCAGAATCCACCATGCGAAGCATCTTAACAAAAGGTAATGCCACCTGTAAACATTGAACAACATTCGGCCAAAAATCTTGAGTATCTAAAGCAATTTTTTGGACATTCTTCCCTTCTGTTACTTTGACATATCTACTATTCTTCCATTTATTAGATGAAAACATGCTAAGCAAAGAACCCTTTTGCTCATGGAGGCATCGTAGTGTCAAGTATGAAGTTGCAAATCGAGTAACGGCGGGCCTAATTGACTCTTTTCCATTTGTGAACTCCCTCATCCATGCAAGAAGTAAAGTCCTAGAATAGATGAATGTTGTTATCCTTTTAGCTTTTGTAATTGTTTCAAAATGAAGTTGAATTTTTTTTGTCAAAGTCCTCCAACATCAAATCTATGCAATGAGCAGCACAAGGGGTCCAAAATAATATTTTCCTCTTCTCCATCAACCTTTCACCAGCCGCTTTGTAGTTCGAAGCATTGTTGGTAACAACTTGAACTACATGTTCCTCTCACACCTTTTCAACAATCGCATCTAACATATGCAACACCATTTTAGCATTTTGGAAATATCAAAGGTATCAATAGATGGCAAAAGTACAGTTCCTTTAGGGCTATTAACGAGAAAGTTACAAGTTGACCTCCGTTTCCCATCGGACCAACCATTTGACATAATAGTGCATCCCATCCTTTTTCATTCAACCTTGTACTCTTCAAGCAACTCTAATGTGTGTAAAACTTCTTTTGTAAAAACTTTTCTCGAATTTCATGATAAGAGGGTGGTTTGAGTCCAATGCCATAACTTGCAATTTGGTCAACCATAAATGCAAATTCTAGATTGTTTACCACATTAAATGGAATGGCACTAGGGTAAAAAAATCGCGCAATGTGTTGGCAAACATCATCTCTTTGCTCCCTCTTAATCATTTGATTAAGAGTTGCTTGACTTCTTGGTTTTTTTAGATATGCTTGCATGGATCCCTTTCCCTTATTATCCTTGATCTCATCACATGCATCATCTCCTAAGTCATGTAATTTTCTTTTCCTTTTCTAAGCCTCGTCAACAACAGCTTGCAAAACATCTACAAACTTCTTGTTCACATCATCGGGAACTTGAAGACAAGGCTCAACATTGTTATGGGTTCCAGCAAGATGATGTTTTAATCGATATAAGCCGGCCAAACGAACAATTCCACAATATTTACATTTCACCTTTTTCGGATACCAACCTCAATTCCAGACTCACAACCTATATCTAATCTTTGACCTAGAGCATTCTTTTTTCTTAAATTTTCCTGAGCCGGATGGTTTAGAACTTGCATTAGAAGATGCCATTTAAACTATACCAACAAATTAAGTTCAATTTCATAAGTATCAAAATCAAATATAATAGATAAATCTGAAATGTATAAGTTAAATATATATGAATAACACAAATACAACTTAAAGACTCAAATTAAAAAGAGGAGGCATTCATAATTAGTGAATATGATATTAGTAAGTTAAACAAATTTTTAGTTCAATACACAATATAAATCAACAATCAAGTTAACATTAAAACTAGGGAACAATATATTGCATTATAAAGTTGAAGAAATGCAATAAAATTAATAAAATTGACTGCAATCTAGTAATCAACAATTCAACACAAAAGTTCAAATGGGTATACTTAGATAAACAAAGCAAAACTTATTTGAGAAAATTAGAAATTAAAGAAAGCAAAATAAAACCAAGCTTAAAATAAACGAAATGTAAATTAAAATAATTACCAAGTAACTCAATAATATACTTGAAGAATAAGAAATTAAACAAAAATTAGGAATTTTTACCCAAAAAGAAAATAAGCTATAGTTGTGTGTGGCCCTTAGGTTGGTGTCGTGTCAAATATCGGAGGTGTGTCACAGAACCCCCGGTTTAAATACGACTTATGATACCTAAACTAAATCACTGCGGCGTATCACACAGCTTCCAATATAAACGAGGCTTATAATCCCTAAGCTAAATTTTGAGGGCAGGTGGTACAAAGATAACTTGAAATGCCTGAGCTAAGTCCCGGGGACGTGTCACACAACCATCTCTATAAATACGACTCATAACGAACAAACGAAATCTTGGGGGCATGTGACCATGCTCCCTATATAAATACGACTTATAACGCCTGAACAAAATCTAGTGGACGGGTCACAAAGCCCCCAACCTAAATAAGACTAATAACGCATAAATTAAATCTCGAGTGCATGTCACACAGCCCCTGGTGTAAATACAAATTATAATGCATAAACAATCTCGAGCCCGCTATAAATGTGACTTATAACGCATAAACTAAATCTCGGAAGTGTGTCACACAACCCCCTGTATAAATTTGACATATAATGCATAAAATAAATCTCGCGGGAGTGTCACACAGCCGTCAGTATAAATACCACTCATAGGGCATAATCTAAATCTTGGGGGTGCCTCACACAACCACCTATATATATACCACTTATAACGCATAAGGTAAATCTCCGGGCGTGTCACGTAACCCTCGGCATTAATACGACTTATAATGCATAAATTAAATCTCGGGGGCGTGTAACACAGCATCCTATATAAATACGATATATAACACATAAACTAAAACTCAAGGGCATGTCACAAAGCCCTGATATAAATACACATAAACTAAATCTCAGGGGCATGTCACACATCTCCCAGCATAAATCCGCCCTACAATGCCTAAACTAAATCTCGGGGGTGTGTCACACAGCCCCCTGTATCAATACGACTTATAGCGCATAAACTAAATCTCTAGGACGTGTCACACAGCACCTGGTATAAATATGACTTATAACGCCCGGTATAAATACGACCAATAACGTATAAACTAAATCTCAGGGGTGTACCACACCGGCCCCGGTAAAAACACGACTTATAACTCCTAAACTAAACCTCAAGGGCATGTCACTCGGACCCCGATAAAAATGCAACTTATAACGCCAAAACAAAATCTTGGTGGCGTGTGACACATCCCTCGATATAAATATGACTCATAGTGCGTAGACTAAATCTCGGGGGCATGTCACACAGCCCGTAGTATAAATACGACTTATAACACATAAACTAAATATCGAGGTCGTGTCACACCGCCCCCGGTTTAAATACGACTTATAAAGGGTAGGTTAATCTCAACGGCGTGTAGCACAGCCTAGGTATAAATACGACTTATAATGCATAAACTAAATTGTGGGGGCATTTCACACATTGCCAGTATAAATACGACTTATATGGCAAATACATCTCGAGGGCGTGTCACACTACCCCCGGAATAAATACGACTAATAATGCACAAACTATATCTCGGAAGCGTGTCACATTTCCCCAGTATAAATACGACTTATAACGCCTGAGTTAAATCTCCGGGGTGTGTCACAAAGTCGTAGGTATAAATATGACTTATAATGCCTGAATGAAATCTCAACGGCGAGCCACATGGCCCCTGTTAAAAATATGACTTATAACGCCTAATTTAAATGATGGGCCATTTCACACAGCCTCTGATATAAATATGACTTATAATGCCTGAACTAAATCTCAGGAGTGTGTCACATAGCCTCCGGCATAAATGCAACTCATATCGAATAAATGAAATGTTGGGGGCGTGTCACACAACCCCCCTTATAAATATGACTTATAACGCCTTAACAAAATCTCGGGGGTGTGTGACACAACCACCGGTATAAATACTACTTATAACGCATAAAGTAAATCTCCAAGGCATGCAACATAGCCCTCGGTGTAAATACGACTGATAACGCGTAAAGAAAATCTCGAGGGCATCTCAAAAAGCCCCCATGTATAAATACAACTTATAATGTCTAAACTGAATCTTGGTGGTGTGCCACACAGCCCCCGATGAAAATATGACTTGTAACGCCTAATATGAACGTGGGGGTATGAATATGACTTAAAATGCCTAAATTAAATCTCGGGGGCATGTCATACACCCCTCGATCTAAATAGGACACTTATCAAATACACTAAATCTCGGGACGTGTCCCATAGCTTTTGGTTTAAATACGACTTATAACACCTTGGTTAAATCTCGGGGGCGTATCACAGAGTCCCAGGTATAAATATGACTTATAATACATAAACTAAATCTCGAAGGCATGTCACATAGCCCCCTGTGTACATACAACTCATAACACATAAACTATATCTTAGGAGCGTGTCACCGAGCCCCGGCTATAAATAAGACTCATAACTCCTAAATCAAATCTCATGAGCGTGTCACACAGCCCCTGGTACAAGTACCGCTTATGAGACCATGACAAACTCTTAGGGGCGTGTCATACAGCCTTCGGTATAAATACTACATATAACACCTAGACTAAATCTTAGGGGCGTGTCACACTACCCTTGGTATAAATACCACCTATAAATTTTTAAGTAAAACATCGAAGGCGTGTCAAACAAGCCCTGGTATAAATACGACTTATAATGTCAAGACTAAATTTCAAAGTCGTGTCACACAGCACTCGGAATAAATATGACTTATAATGCCAAAACTAAATCTCATGGGCGTGCCACACAGCCCCCGGTAGAGGTGGCCACAAGCCGGGTTGGGCCAGGACCGCACTGTAGCGGGCCGGGGTGGGGTAGGCCGGGCCTTAAGCCCAAACCGGGCCAGTTCAGGCCGGGCTTGGAGCCAGCGGGTCCAGGCCTGACTCGGTGTCCCACCCCCCCCCCAATTTTTAAAATAAAAAATATAAAATTAAGGAAAAATAAACTCATTTTGTATAAAAGTTATTATAATTCATTGATGAATAATATAAGATACAAATACAATCCATCACAATCTTTAATCATTATTGATAAAATATATGATATAAAATAAAATATATAATAAATAATAGTAAATAACAGTAAATAATGTAACAAATGTTACTACAATAGTTGGATCCTACTATTTAAAAGTACAAATATATTTATTACAAAATAAAAACAAGATATAGACGTACATGTACAACAATATGAAATCAGTCTACTGGGGGGTTGTTGTGCCGCCATCTGACGTATCGATAATGCGGTTGTCTTCATCCTCGCTCGATGAACCCAGCCTCAAGCCGTTTTACTCCCTAGCCTCTGCGTGCATCCAGTCCTTTAAGCATACGGATATCTCCAAGCTGGACGATGATAGCTTCGCCCACTTCGTTCCAAGCAACCTGCCACAAAGACTGAACACACACTCCGATGGTACTGAAGACACCAAACACATTAGTATATCACGTGCTATGGTGGAAAGCCTGGGATACTGGGTTTGATTTGTACACCACCATTTTAAAATATCAAATTGCGGATTCGCCGGTGTCGCGAAGAACTAGATCATCGGCATCCACAAATAGTAATCTAACTCGTTACATGACGTGGGAGTTTCTGCGGGTGTGAATTGGTCCAACAGCGTCAACGCATATGACGACTGTGAACTACTTCCACCAGATGTGGAAGATCCTACTGTAGTAGAAGTAGCTTGTGGATTATCAGATGATAATCTCCGGGAATTATGAGAAAATAAAGTGTGTACGTCCCTATCGAATTGCTCAATGAAAAGTGAGGTATTAAAAGTCGGATCTAATTTTTTGTAGAAATATTCAACGGACAAGTTCAAACCCCTTCGTTTACAACAAAGATTGAAAATAGTCGCAAAACAATATAAAAGGAGCAGTTCAAGAAAATATTTACAAAATTTCATTTTCATTGCTGCAATCGATGCGGCCAACAAGCGGTTCGATTCATTACCCGACATCCAATTTACAATATCAATCAATTTTAATATTGCTTGTGGTATAGTCGGATAATAGCAACCCGAAAAAAAGTTGGTAGACTCCCTAAACATGGTAAAAAATTTACAAATTTCATCAATTGTGTCCCAATGTACATCGTTTAGATTATAAACACTTAAATATGAACGAGTATCCTGTACAAATACCACTAGGACATCTTTATACGGTAAAATTCGATCTAACATATCTATCATTGACAACCACCTAGTTGGCGAGCCTAATTTAAATTTTTTATACTCTAAGCCATACGTCCTATATAGAGATCTAAATCTTTTCTTTCTAGTTCCGGATGATTTTATAGCTATTATTATATCTCTTAAGGTGGAAAGAGAAGCGTTTATTAGACCTAGACCATCCATATCCATTAAATGTAGTATTTGACAAATGCAACATAGATGAAAACACCGCTCACCTAACAGGGGTCTCATATACTTAATTAATTGCTTAACGGATGCATTGTTATTGGTAGCATTGTCGAAGGTAATACTAAAAATGCGTCGCTCTATGCCCCAACCGCGGACTGCCTCCATAATCGCACCCGTGATGATGTCGGTAGTGTAGGGGTAATCTAAATTTGCAAAATGAATTATTCTTTTTTGAAGGATGAAGGAGGAATCGATCCAGTGTGCTGTTACACATAATTAAGGCACACCAGATTTCGACTTCCAAGTGTCGGAAGTCAACGAGAACGTGCTCGTGTTCGTCCTAAAAAGTTCAAAGACTTCAGTTTTCATCCTTTGGTGATCTTTAAATGTGTCCCGCTTTAAGGTGTTCCGAGGAATCCTTACGATGGCGGGGTTCACTGCTGTTTGGATATACCTGACGAATCTCGGGTCTTCACCGGTGCTAAAAGGATTTTGAGCCGCAATTACGCACCTAGCTAGCTCCCGTCTATTAGTTTACTGGGAGAATTTAAAGTTAGCAAGCGCACCGGTCACTTGCTGTACTAACCGTTGTTGGGCTCTTTCTGGATCTTGTTTCAAAGTGGGACCTAACTATATGTCTACTTAATGTGCCCATCCCACTGCCGAGTGGATGACTAAAGGCCTTGGGTGGGTTACATAATTTACAAAAAGCTTTATTAACTTCCCTATCTAAGTTAAAATGCTTCCAGACCTCACTAGTATTACGCCTAATAGTACTAGTTCTTGAGGGCTGGGTTTCTGTGGTGGGTGTAGGTTCTTCTTTATTTTGTGAGTCAGGACAAACCTGCTTGTTGTGGGACTGTTACTCAAAGTCCCAATCTATACTGTCAGTGTACGGAGGTGATGGGATGATGTGATTTTAAAGTGTATTTTAAAACCGTCTACTCGTAAGCGTACGAGATTGTTGTAGCTTTGTCGAGTATACGAGTCGTATCAACAGGAAATCGTGTTAAATTAGACTTAGTGATTAACGAGCGGTTTGAATTTTTGGATTTTTGTTGTTTGACTAAATTGTTGGCTAAATTAATAAAACTGAATATAAAGTAAATGTGTCATTTCAATTAAGGTTAGTTTAAAGAGTGAATTTAAGGTAGCTTAACACGTATTCCGTCATCATATTTTACTTAGGACATTGATTTGAAGGACTTAGGCTACAAGCTCTATGCCTGAGTTAATATATAAATTAGAGCTTAGGGTAATGAACTAGTCTAAAGGCATAACCTATCTTAACACCCTAAAAGTAGCATAGGTTATCTCATTAGCACTACATAATTCCTTTGCTACTCTTAATTCAATATTAACTTATATAACAGATTGGGTTCAGGGTTGGGTACAACCTCAACAATGACCACACGTGAATTCCTGTTATGTTCTGGTCTATGCTACAAGCACAAGACTAATCGCTGCAAAGTTGGAGACCTAGTCATGGCTACAAGCACACATACAAAAATATCCAACAATCATGAAGAACTCCCCATAGGGGTGCGAATATAACATAACTAAACCAATTGTCAGAAATATAATATAAATCTGGGATACGGGCGGCTATTCGCCCTTCATCCCTAAACTAAAAGAGTTTACTCCTCCATGGGAGTTTTATACATCATTAAAATCTTAAAAAAAGAAAACAATAAATAAACAGCTGGGAATTGAAAACTCCCTCAATTGACGTTGACGTTGATCCTTGTTTTGATCCTCCGGCACTCCGACCACCTGCGCTTCGGCGTTTGAGAACCCCTTGGATCTCGTAGCGGCTTCGGGAGGAGAGGACGAGAGGAGGCATGGCAAAAGATCCCTAAAATAATTAGGTATTCGATATTTAAATTGCGCAGCGGCGGGGGCGTGGGGGTGTTTAGTGCGGCTGCCCTCTTCCTCCCCGTCAATCTATGTATATGTTTTTAATATAATATATAATATTATATATTATATTATATTATATTATATAATATAATATAAAATATAATATATAATATTATATAAATATAATATAATAAAATATATAAATATTATATAACATATATATTAACTATCCATGAGATCTATTTGAGTTACCGAATTATAACCCAATTGATCAATTTTTTCCACATGTGGTTGGGTTTCTCAAAGTAGTCTTCAATTATGCCTTGATAGTGCTTGATTTTGCCACTTTTCAACCTTTGTTTGCTCCGTTGCACTCTAAGCCAAAATATACCTAGATTACAACAAAACACGTATGTAAAAGCCAAATATATTGCGGGAATAAAGAGTAAAACATGTAAATATAAGGCACCTTATGGGCCTGGTTCTAGAAAAGCTCGTTTATCAGTATTAAGTTCGACAATTCTACTCCTCTTAGGTATTATAGGCGGTCGTCGAGAAGAACTAGAACTCGAACGACCTACTCCAGACGATGATCTGTTGTGTGCCATAATGATAATATTATTGATTAGTATTTTAAAAATGCAACTATTAATGCAAAATTATGAAATTAGGTAGATAACTAGGAGAAAACAAATAAAATTTTGATACTAAAATTACCGAAGCAAGTGAAGCAACAACAAAAAACCCAGTGCCACCAAGGGCTCCTGCCAAAAGCAGGGTCTGGGGAGGGTAGATGTACGCAGCCTTCCTCCTTCAGGGGGCTACCCTGAAGAGAGGCTGTTTCCTAGGACCCCCAGCCTAAGAAGATGGTCTTGCATCCATCAGCCAAAGACCTGGCACAGGAGAAACATCAGAAAGCATAAGTATGGCCCACACCAAAAAAAAAAAAAAAAAGTAGATGAGAAAAAGAAAGAGAACGAGAAAGAGAATGAGATGGGGATAGAAAGATACAGATAAAGACTACCCTACTCTAACCGGATCATCTAATACCCCTATGCTAGCCCTCCATTGGGCCCTATCTATGGCCGTCTCCTCCCTAAGGTTTAGGTGGGTGAGGTCTTGTCGGATCCTCTCAAGCCATCTCTCCTTCGGTCTGCCTCTGCCTCTTCTGCCTAATGTAGTAATAAGCTGTTCGCATCTTCTGACTGGAGCTTTGTCCGGTCTCCTTCTGACATGTCCGAACGACCTCAAACGTTGCTTCCTTAATTTATCTTCAATGGGAGCTACGCCCAATTTGCCTCTTATGATGTCGTTTCTGATCCTATCCTTCCTTGTGTGTCCGCACATCCACCTCAGCATTCGCATCTCCGCCACCTTCATCTTCTGAGTGTGCTGTTGTTTCATCGCCCTGCACTCCCCTCCATACGCCATGGCTTGCCGCACCACCGTCTTATATTATCTTCCCTTTAGATTCAAGGGGAATTTCCTATCACACAGTACCGCAGAGGCCATCCTCCACTTGTGCCAACCCGCTTTGATCCTGTAGCTGACATCCTCGTCCACTTCACCGTTGTGCTGTATCGTGGACCCTAAGTACCTGAATCTCTCCTTCTTCGAAATGGCCTCGTGTCCAATCTTGACTTCTTCTCGGGTAGGCGTGGTAGAGGGACGAACTTGAGTTCCATGTGCTCGGTCTTGGCTCTGCTTAGTCGCAAACCCTTCGACTTTAGAACTCCTCTCCATAGTTCTAGTTTTTCAATTATCTCTTCCCGCGACTCCCCCACTAATACTATGTCATCTGCAAAAAGCATGCACCAAGGTACACATCCCTGGATGTGCCTAGTGAGCTCGTTCATTACCAAAATGAACAGATAGGGGCTCAATGCAGACCCTTGGTGAACCCCTACTGTTATCGGGAAAGCGTCTGACTCCCCATCCACTGTACGCATCATAGTTTATGCCTCATCATACATGTCTTTGATGGCTCGGATGTATGGTACGGGGATGCCTTTCCTGTCTAAAACTCTCCAAAGAACCTCCCTTGGCGCTCTATCATATGCCTTCTCTAAATCAATGAAAACCATATGAAGGTCTTTTTGTCTCTCCCTATAATGCTCTATCGTCCGCCTTAGGATGTGGATGGCTTCTATTGTTGATCTCTCGGGCATAAATCCGAACTAGTTCTCAGACACCTCAGTCAGCTGCCTTAACCTTCTCTCTATGACCCGTTCCCACAACTTCAGAGTATGGCACATTAGCTTGATACCCTGATAGTTGGCGCAACTCTGAATGTCGCCTTTGTTCTTATATATCGGTATCAATATGTTCTTCCTCCATTCCTTAGACATCTTGTCCCCCTGGAGGATTTGGTTAAATAGTTTAGTCAGCCAAATGGCGCCCTTTTGTCCAAAACACTTCTATGCTTCTGCGGGGATGCCATCTGAGCCAACTGCTTTACCCCTTCCCATGGATCTCAGGGCTTCCTTGACTTCGTCTAGGCTAATTTGCCTACATTCGCAGTGGTTTTGATGCACCTCAGATGTTTGAAGATCACCTAAGGATATGTCTGTCCCTCCTAGTTCGTTGAACAGCTCTTGGAAGTAACTTTTCCACCTAGCCTTGATTAGATGCCTGTCCAGGAGTACCTGTCTATCTTCCCCTCTTATGTTTTGCACTCTGTCCAGGTCTCTAGTCTTCCTTTCTCTCGCTTCGGCGATTCTATATAAGTCCCTCATGCCCTCCTTGGTCTCCATCCTTTTTTAGAAGTCCTCATAAGCTCTTGATTGTGCTTCTCTGACTGCTCGCTTTGCTTCTCTCCTGGATTGAATATACCGCTGTCGCTTATCCTCATCCCTGCTATGGTCCCATTCTCTGAGACAAGCTCGTTTGGCCTTAATCTTCTCTTGGACCTCGTCACCCCACCACCAGGATTCTCTGTTTCTTGGTGCCCTTCCCTTAGACGTGCCGAGGACTTCCCGTGCCAGTCCTCTCATCTTTTGGGCCCAATGGTTCCACAACTGGTTTATGTCACTTTCAAAGTTCTCCCTGATTTCGGCCTCCACTTTTTTCTTGTATACCTTATACTTCTCTCCTTTAATAGTATGTAGTCAATCTGTGTTCTTGTCCCGCC
The DNA here is from genome assembly GCA_018398585.1 of Simmondsia chinensis. Classification (NCBI taxonomy): domain Eukaryota; kingdom Viridiplantae; phylum Streptophyta; class Magnoliopsida; order Caryophyllales; family Simmondsiaceae; genus Simmondsia; species Simmondsia chinensis. The sequence goes on along the minus strand of JAGTTD010000017.1, from coordinate 21,906,605 downwards.
GCTTTGGTACGTGACGATGTGTTGCTCGCGCTTTTTGAAGAAGGTGTTGGCCACCGTCAAGTCGTAAGTAACCGCCTTTGCCCTCTACATTCCTGATTCCAAAATCGAATCCTCCGTGATGAGGAGCATACCCATCCTCCGTCGCACCAACGTGTCCGTTGAAATCTCCACCAATCATTACTTGTTCGGTTGGAGGTATGCCCTGTATCATTATGTCTAAGTCCTCCCAAAAGGTAGCCTTCTCATGCTCCGAAGTCCAGTTTCAGGTGCATAAGCATTGATGACGTTTAATACTTCACCATCTAGGGCCATCTTAATACTTATGATCCTATCGCTGGGGGGTGGTGGTGAGTCGGCGAGGTGGCCGACGGTGGGGCGGTGGAGAGGCGGGTTGGTGTGAGCGAACGGTGGGGGGGGGGGGGTGTCAGTAAACGTTACTTGCGTAGAGGAGAGAGAGAGTACCGAAGCAAGCGAAGCAAATAATGAAATTTGAACTTGAGCGAGATTCTACGAGCCGAATGCTTTGTCAACAACGAACTTTAGAAATTTAGAGCACAATATTGCAAGTAGAAGAAGTATGTAGATGGATGTATAGAGAGAGAAGAGAGAATAAGAGATTTGTTTGTGAGGAAAATGAAATGAATGAGTTGGATATTTATAAATAAAAATAAAGTAAATTTTTTTTTTAATTTGGAGGGGGAGCAACGGTTACCCCTTTTAAGAGCCGTTGGCAACAGCTATATGCTAACAGGCCTAGGCCTGGGCCTAATTTTTTTGGGGCCCGATGCTCGGCCCGCTTGGGAATCGGGCCTTGGTCCACCCGGGCCGGGCCGGGCCGGGCCCACTGGCCACCTCTAGCCCTCGGTGAAAATATGATTTCTGATGCCTAAACTAAATGTCGAAGTGTGTGACACAGCCCCCAGTGTGAATATGACTTATGAAGCCTAAACTAAATTTCGAGGGCCACTTAGCCCCTGGTACAAACACAACTTATAACGCCTAAATAATTCTCAAGCGCGTGTCACACAACCCCGGTATAAACATGGCTAATAATGCCTAAACTAAATCTCGGAGGTGTGACACACAACTTTTGGTAAAAATACGACTAATATCTCAAAAACTAAATCTCAGGGAAATGCGATACAGCCCCTGGTACAAATACGACTGATAAGGTATAATCTAAATGTCAAGGGTATGTCGCACATCCCCTCGGTATAAATACAATATATAATGCATAACGTAAAAGTCGGGGGTGAGTCACACAGCCTGTAGTATAAAAACAACTTATGATGGATATACTAAATCTCGGGCGCAAAGCACACAACCCCCTGTATAAATATGACTCATAACGCATAAACATTATCTAGTGGGCATGTCACCCAGCCTCCGCTATAAATACGACCATAACACCTAAATTAAATCTCAAGGGCGTGCCGCACAGCTTGCGGTATTATTACGATTTATAATTCAAAAATTAAATCTCTGGGGTGTGTCGCACTACCCAATGTATAAATACGACTTATAACGTCTAAACTAAATCCCGCGGACGTGTCGCCTAGCTCCTTGTGTTAATATGACTTATGATGCCTAGACTAAACCATAGGGGCGTCTCCCACAGCTCCGGGTAGAAATACAACTATTGACGCCTAAACTAAATCTCGGAAGCGTATCATAAAGCTTCTGGTACGAATACGACTTATAACGCCTAAACTAAATCTCGAGGGCGTGTCACACCGCCCCCGGTATAAATACGACTCATAACACTAATTAAATCTCAGAGTGTGTGACACACAGTCCCCCTGTATAAATACGACTCATAACTCCTAAACTCAGTCTGAGGGGCATGTCGCAAAATCCCTTGTATAAATATGCTTTATAATGCATAAATTAAATCTCAAGGGCGTGTCACATATACTATTGTATACTTACGACTTATAACGCATAAACTAAATCTCCCGGACGTATCACATGACTCACGATAAAAATACGACTTATAATTCCCAAACTAAGCCTTGGGGGCTTATCACAGAGCCGCTAATACAGATACGACATACAACGCCTAAACTATATCTCGAGGGCATGTTTCACAGCCCCGGTATAAATACGACTTATAAAGCGTATATTAATCTCAGGGGCGTGTTACACAGCACCCGGTACAAATACGACTTATTACGCATAAACCAAATGTTTGGGGCGTCTCACACTGGCCCCAGTATGAATACTATTTATAACGCAAAAATAACATCTTTGCGGGTGTCCCCAGCCCCCGCTATAAATATGACTCTTAATGCAGAAATTAAATCTCGAGGGTGTGTCACATAGCCTGCAGTATAAACACGACTTATAACAGCTTTACTAAATCTTAGGGGCGTGTTGCCCAACCTTGGGTACAAAAACGACTGGTAACACCTAGACTAAATCTCAAGCGTGTGTCACACTGCCCCAAATATAAGTACAACTCATAACGCCTATGCTAAACTTGGGGGCTTGTCACGCCGTCCTTGATACAAATACGAGTTATAATGCCCAAACGAAATATCAAGGGCTGTCATACAGCCCCCGGTATAAATGCAACTTATGGAGCTTATACTAAATCTCTAGGGCATGTCACACAACCTTTGAAATAAATGCGACTTGTAAGCCTAAATAAAATCTATGACACGCCCCGATATAAATACGGCTTATAACACGTAAATTAAATCTCCAGGGCATGTCATATAGCCCCCTCTATAAATACGACTTATAAAGCATAAATAAAATGTTGGGGACATGTTACCCCGCTCCCGGTATAAATACGACTAAGAATGCATAAACCAAATCTCATGGGCGTGTCACACAACCCCCGGTATAAATAGGACTCATAACACATAAACTAAATCTCGGGGGGTATCACATAGCCCCGGTATAAATTTGACTTATAATGCTTAAACCAAATCTCGTTGGAGTGTCACAGAGCCCTCAGTATAAAACTCATAACGCTTAAATTTTATCTTGGGGGCATCTTACACAGGCCCCGGTATATATATCACTCATAACACACAAAGTAAATCTCAGAGGTGTGTCACACAGCCCTCGGTATAAATACGACTTATAATGCTTGGACTATATCTTGGGCGCGTGTAACACTGCCCCTGGTATAAATATAACTTATAACGCCAAGACTAAATCTCGGGGGCATATCACAAATCCCCTAGTATAAATACGACTTATAATATCGAAACTAAACCTCAGGGGCATGTCACATAGCCCCCTGAATAAATACGACTTATAATACGTAAACCAAATCTCGAGGGTATGTCACATAGCCATTAGTATAAACATGCGTAATAACATATAAACTAAATGTCAGGGTCGTGTCGAACAGAGCCCGGTATAAATACGACTTATAGCGCACAAATTGAATCTCGGAGGTGTGTCACACAACTCCCTGTATAAATAAGATTTATAACGCACGAACTAAATCTCAAGAGCGTGTCACATAGCCCCCAGTATAAATACGCCTCATAACGCCTAAACTAAATCTTAGAGGCGTGTCACATAGCCCAGGCATAAATTCGCCTTATAACGTCTTAACTAAATCCCGGGGCGTGTCACACGGGCCCCCTTATGAATGCAACTTATGTCGCATAAGCTAAATCTCTAGGGCGTGTCGCACAGCACCGGGTGTGAACACAACTTATAATGCATAAACTAAATCTCGAACGCGTACCACATAGGCCCCAGTAAAAATTCAACTTATAACGCCGAAACTAAACCTCGGGTGCGTGTCGCACAGGCCCCTATATAAATATGACTTATAATGCCAAAACAAAATCTCAGGGCTTGTGACTCATTCCCTGGCATAAATATGACTTATAATGTGTAGTCTAAATCTCGGGGGCGTGTCATACAACTCCCCTTATAATACGACTTATATCGCATAAACTGAATCTCTAGGGCGTGTCACACAACACCTATTATGAATACGAATTATAACTCCTGAAAAAAAATTTGGGGGTGTATACATACAACTTAGAACGCATAGATATATCTCGAGGACTTGCCACACGGCCCCCAGTGATAATACAACATGTAGCGCCTAATCTAAACGAGGGGGTGTGTCACACAACCTTCGGTATAAATACAACTTATAACGTCTAAAATGAATCTCGGGGGTGTGTCACACAACCCGTGATAGAAATACGACACATATCACATACACTAAATCTCGGGGGCGTGTCACACAGCCCGCGGTATAAATACAATTTATAATGCATAAATTAAATCTTGGGGGCATACCACATAGCCCCTGGTAAAAATACATCTTATAACGCCTAAACTAAACCACGGGGGTGTATAACACAGCCCCTAGTATAAATACTACTTATAAGGCATAGACTAAATCTCGGGGGCATGGCACACGACCTTGGCATAAATACAACTTATAACGCTTAAATAAAATCTCAAAGGCTTGTCACAAAGCTCCCTATATGAATACAACTTATAACACCTGGGCTAAATTTTGAGATGTATCTCGAGGGCGTGTTACACAGCCCTCGGTATAAATAACACTTATGACACTTAAACTAAATCACGTGGGTGTGTGACATAGCCCCATGTATAAATGTGACTCATAGCGGCTAAACTATATAACAGGGACAAGTCACACATCTGCTGGTATGAATACGACTTATAAAACCTACGCTAAACGTTAGGGGGCGCGTCACACTACCCCAGGCCTCTCACTTCTTTGTCAGCAATAACATTTTATGTATGGGATGAAATGAATACTATGGCGATGATGGGTTTACTAGTAAATAATGGCAAGTTTTACATCATTTCATATCGTCATATGAATCAGTTTATTAAATACATGTAACTGTTAGATCAAAAATTATTTCACAAAATTTATAAACTAAAAAATGGAATCATCACTTATAAGTACCTTAAGGTTTAACCAATATCATTTAAGTACCCTGACATTTCATTATGTACAATGAGGCATCTTGAGGTTTAAAACTTTTATCACTTAGGTACCCTAAAGTTTTAAAATCTTATCAATTATGCACACTTCTACCGAAATTTAATAGATTTTTATTGGAAAATGCTAAAACCGAACATGATTCCAATAATATATCAATTTTTTCATTAGAATTTGGTGATTTTTTTTACCAAAAAAATGCTAACATGGTATAATTTTGACAATATATAGGTAGTTTATATCAAAATTTAATAAACATTTTTGTCCCTATTCTTTGAATTTTTATCGAAAATATTGACATGACTTTACATCAACATATTCATATACTAGACCAACATTTTTTTATGCAAAATTGGTCATATTTGTAGAAAAATTCATAAATGCTGGCTTATAATACCTAGGTAACAAAAAAATTGAAACCTTGAGCACTTCTTTGTTTATATTGAAATGTTAAGCTACTGTGTCACAAGTGCTCAAATATCAGATGCCTAAGTATAACACTTAGATACCATAAAGTTTGACCATTTATTAACTAGGTATCATGATGTTTCAATATGTACAATATGGTACCTTAAGATTTAAAATTTTTATTATTTAGATACCCTAAAGTTTTAAAATTTTATTTATGTAACTTTCTATCAAAGATCTATAGATTTTCGTTAGAAAATGCCAAAACGGAATATGATTCTAACAATACATGAGTTTTTTTATTAGAATTTGATGGTTTTTGATCAAAAAATGTTAATACGACACATGATTTTAATAACTTATAGGTAGTTTACATCAAAATTAGGTGAATTTTTTGTTGCAATTTGTTGAATTTTTAACCAATAACATTAACTCGACTATTATACATTAGCATATTCATATCCTTGACCAACATTTTTCATTCAAAATTGATCATATTTGAACAAAAATTCATCAAATTTTCATATAAGTTACATAGGTGATAAAAAATCAAAATCTCAAATACCTTATTATATATATATATATTGAAATATCAGAATATCAAAATGATAAATGCTCAAATCTCATAATGTTTAAATTATAATTTTTTTTCTAAATATTAGAATATAAATTACACCTAGATGTTTGTATGCTTCATGTTTTCATACTTCTTAGGTTAGGACTTTTTGAAAACAACATCTCGTCAGGGTTATATCTAGGGATGGCAATGGGGCAAGGGGGTATGGGGGGATGCCTCGTCCATACCTGTACTCGCCACCTAAATCCTATACATGTACCCACCCCATTACCTGCCACGGGTATCAAATGAATACCCGTACCTGCTTTGACGGGTACAAACCCATACCCATACCCACGGGTATCCATTACCCATCTCGTATCCTTCCTAATGTGCGTACAAAATAATTATGTATACCTGCTTATATTAGTTATTTAATATATTTTTAAAAACCAATTATATTTTTTTGTAACATTTAGAGGCGGCCAGTGGGCCAGGCCGCGCCCCGTTTGGGCCGGGACCGGGACCGGGCTCTAGCAGGCCGGGCCCGCCCCAGCCTGCAAGTCCACCGGGCCGGGCTCCGGGACCCCCCCAAAAGAGGGGGGCCCGAGCCCTGGCCAGGGTCCCGGCCCTTTGGGGGAGCCTGCCCCCCCAACGGCTAGAAACGGCTCCCCCCTTTTAATATTTTAAAAAAATTCTATTTTGTTTTCCTATAAATACTGATTCAAATTTCTCATTTCACCACAACAATCTCTCCATATAATTCTCTTTTCTTTACTAATCCAAAGTTCTCTTGCTTTAAATTTCTAAAGTTCGAAGTTGCAACTTGTTCTGTTCACAGAATCTCGTACAAGTTCAAATTTCAGTTTTCACTTTGGTAAACTTTAGTATCGAAAGAAAATTTATTTGTTTGTCATTTTTATTTACCGAACTTGCATTCTTAGTTGCATTTTTATATTAATAATCAACAATACTACCATAGCACACAACTCTTCTTCATCTGGACCCGGTAAATCTAGTTCAAGCTTTTCACGACCGTCTAATATTCCTAGGACGGGTAGAGTTGTAGAACTTAATACCCAAGAACGAATATTTTTGGAACCCGACCCGTCTCCTCCCTACATATACACTTTAAATTGGGAAGAGCAAGAACAGTACTACCACGACCAGGATTTACCTGATCGGGGAGTGCTCAAACTTCACAATTTCAAGAAGAACCCACCCCACCAGCACCGAGACTGAAACCCACGACGACACCACTAGTAGTAGACGTAATACTAGTGAGGTGTGGAAGCACTTCACACTAGATCGAACAGTTAATAAAGCCTATTGTAAATTATGTGATCCCCCTAAAACTTTTAGTCATTCACGTGATGGTGAGACAAACACCTTAAAAAGACACCTAGCGAGATACCACCCTGAAGGTTTTCAGAAGAAAACAATGGGCAAAAATTAGTAAAATACATCATTGGGGCTAGAAAGCCATTTAACACCGACGAAGACCCTAGATTCATCCATTATTGCCAAAACACGTTAAACCCCGCCGCCATAAAGGTTCCTCAGAACACTCAAGCGGGACGCATTTAAAGAATTTTTTAGAATGAAAAATGAGCTTGCAGACATTTTTAGGATGAACACGAGGATGTTCTCATTGACGTCAGGCACGTGGAGGTCGAAACCCGGTGTGCCTTTCATGTGCATAACGGCACACTGGATCGATTTTTCCTTCATCATGCAAAAAAGAACAATTCATTTTTGCCATCTAGATTATCCCCACACTGCCAAGATAATCACGGGTGCCATTATACAGGCATGCCGCGAGTGGGGTATAGACCGTAGAATTTTTAGCATTATTTTTGACAATGCTACAAGCAACAATGCATCCGTAAAATAATTAATTAGGCATATGAAACCCATGTTAGATGAGAAATGTTTTCATTTACGTACATTCACCCCTCCCAGACCCTGCTTACTGCGGGAGCCGTGAGGCACTGGGACGTTGTTGTTCTTGTTGTTGTATGCCATATTATACATTTAATGGTAATGGATGGTTTGGGCCTAATACAAGCTTCTCTTGAGTATTTAAGAGAAGTTACTATAGCGATCAAGTCATCTGGAATTAGGAGAAAAAGATTTAAAAACCTTTGTGATATGCATGGTATACACTATAAACAATTTAAATTAGATACACAAACTAGATGGTAATCAATAGTAGATATGTTAGAAATAATATTACCATATAAAGATATATTAATTGAATTTGTAAAGGATAGTCATTCAGATCTTAGGTCTTTTAATTTAGGAGCAGTAGATTGTAATGTCATTAGCGAAGTATGTAAATTTTTTAGTATGTTTAGAGACGCTACGACTTTTTTTTTGGTTGTTATTATCCTACCATACCACAAGCAATATCTAGATTGGTAGATATTGCTACTTGGATGGCAGATAACTAATTCAATCCCATGTGAGAGGCTTCAGTTGCCATAATGAAGGTAAAATTTGTTAAAAATTATTTTGAACTACCTCTTACTTAATGTTTTGCCACTGTTTTGATCCCCATTGTAAACTTACGAGTTTTGCAATTGTTTTCTAAATTTTTTTACGAAAAGGTAAATTCAAGTTTTGATACCGCAGCTTTTATTGCGGAAGTCGATCGAGATTTACGTGAATTATTTTTCTCTTATTCTCGAAGATTATCGGCTGATAATCCTCAAGTTTCTTCCCTATTTTATGGTTCTTCCTCATGCAGTAGTAGTTTCAAAGAAAAGTCATATGCGTGGGAGATGTTGGGCCGATTCAAGCCCCACAAAATCTCACGTCATGTGACGCTTAGATTATTACTTGCAGTCGCAGATGCTCCAGTTCTTCTCGACGCCGATGAGTTCGCGCTTTGACATTCTGCAATGGCGGTGTGTCAACCAAACCCAATATCCTGTGCTTTCCGCCATGGCACGGAATATACTAGTGCATCCGGCGTCTTTGGTAGCATCGGAATGTGCTTTTAGTGCAGGTGGCAGGTTGCTTGGAATGAAAAGAGCGAAACTTTCATCGTTTAGCTTGCAAATGTCAGTGTGCTTGAAGGACTGGCTACACGCAGCGGATAGGGAGCAAGATCAGCTGAAGTTAGGTTCATCAATCAAGGATGAAGACAACCGTACTACAAAAACACCAATATCCGGCTTACCAACCCCTGCCAGTTTAGACTAAGTAATTCTTTTTTTTTTAATCAAAAAAGCCCCAAGGTGCATTGTAATTTTATTTATCTACAATATATATTTTTATATAATATATTTGTAATTTTAAAAGGTGTAGTTGTATTTGTTAATAATTTATGGCACATTTTATTTTATTAGTTATATTTACCATTATTTATAATAGTGTTGTACTGTATTTATATATTATATTATTCATCAATGAATTATGATTATTTTTCAACAAAACGAATGTGTATTTTGTATTTTTATAAGTTGTATTTAAAAAAAGGGGGGTGGGGGAATGCCGGGCCGAGCCCGGGCCAGCTAATAACACTGATAAATAATTTAGATTATTAAATTTAGACACATATTTTTTAATTTGAAGGTTAACTATGTACAAAATGAAGCAGGTATGGTGGATATGAGGTGGGGCGGGAAGGGTATGGAGCGGGGCAGGATAGGTATAAAATTATACCCGTACCCGCTCCATACCGAGTACACCTAACCTGTACTCGCTGCCCACCCCATTTATATATCCGTACCTGCCCCATTGCCATTCACACCTTGAAGGAATAAGGTTGCATACATCCCACCCTTCTTAGACCCTATTTATGCGGGAGTCTTTACGGCACTAAATCTATTGTTGTTGCATAAATTTTTTTTTCTGAAAATTAATATTTCCTTAAATCAAGTTATATAAACATGAAATTCCACAATTTATTTGAAAGAATGAGGGGGACGCTAAAATCATGCGATTTCAAATTTCAAACCCTTAAACCTCTCTCAAGTAAACAAAATTCAAATTCGAAAGACGTTGCCCCCAATCTATCACTCATCATCGCCTACATTTCTCCGAATCCCTAACCCCCCTTTTAAAAACCCTAATTGCCATCGGAACCCTAGATGACGGCGGCGCCACCGCCTGTTGCCGGGATGGAGCTGTCGAAGCCGCCCGCCGATGGCATTTCCAACCTCCGTTTCTCCAACCACAGCGATCATCTCCTCGTTTCTTCCTGGGATAAGGTGGTTCTACTAGTCCTCTCTTTTTCAGCTTCACTCTAGAGTTTGTTTATGCTGTTGATTGTTTGCTGATGTTTTTAAGTTTGTTCAAATTGGTTCCTGTTGATGTTCGTAACTTTGTTCAAATTGGTCTATAATGGTTTTCACTTTGTTCTGGTTAGTTCATTGTATTTTCTTGTACTCCTCCTTTCCTTTTCAGCTTCATTCTAGAGTTAATTATGGTGTTGATTGGCTGCTAATGTTTTTAAGCTTGTTCAAATTGGTCATTGATGTGTGAAACTTTGTTTAAATTAGTTCCTTGTATTTTGTTCTGTTCAAAATGGTTCATAATGTGGATCATCTCCTTGTTGCTTCTTGGGATCAGGTTATACCCTTTCTTTTTCAGCTTCACTCTAGAGTTATTTATGCTGTTGGTCTCTGATGTTGTTAGATTTGTTCAAATTGGTCCATAAGGGTTCTAACTTTGTTTGAATTAGTTCATTGTAACTTAATGTTTTTTAATTTGTTGAGCTTCGACTTTTCTTTTGTTCAAAATGATTCATGATGTTTTATTTTATGCCAAAATTCATCCACCACCTGGTGATCAAAATCAGGTAAAAAAAAAATTAAAAGATGATGGGTCAATTTTGTGATAAAATAAACATTGGAGATCATTTTGAACAAAAAATGTTGACAGACTAATTTGAAGAAAGTTACAAACATTAGATATCATTTTGAAGAAAAACAAAAGATGAGGGACTAATTTGAACAAACTTATAAACATTAGGAACCATACGAACTCCACCAAAGATTGATACTGTTCTTTTGTGGGAAAATTTTGTGACTTTTGACATTTTTTGTGAGTGTAGAGTGTTCGGTTGTATGAGGCGAGCGCAAATGTGTTGAGAGGGGAGTTCAGACACGGTGGTCCGGTGCTGGATTGTTGTTTCCACGATGACTCTTCTGGGTTCAGTGCGAGCGCAGATAATACTGTGAGGCGGTATGTTTTCTTTGCAAATTTTCGAAGCTGGGATCAATATGTAATCAAGATTTTCAGCTACTATTGGTTGATTAGGATGAAATCATTGAAACATTTTGTTAGGCAAAATACTTCAAAAATTGGGTGCGATTTGAATACTGAAACTAAATTTGAACTTCAAATGAGAAGATAAGGAAAAAGAGAAACAAAGGACACCACGATTTATGTGGAAAACCCTCAAAGTGAGGGAAAAACCACCGGTGGGGTTACAGAACATCACTAGAACCGAAAATGGGGGATTTCAAGCTCTTCTCTTTCTCTTTGTGTTTTTTCCTCTAATTTTTAGGTAGAAGCCCTACAATATAAATAGAAGAAAGAAATGGAGACCCTAGAATACATGGGCATAATGACCCGACAAATAGGTTCCATGTCGCTGGGGCTCTGCCCCCGTTCTCTCCCCCCTTCCCTTTGGAGGTCAGTGTTGGGCTATAGTCTCGTGCCCACTCCGCTCCATACACCTCTACTTGGAATTCTAGACTGAAAAATTTAAGACACATCACAACACATTTTGTGTTTTCTGGATTGTAGTATTGCTCTGCTTGTAAATTTGTCCAGTCCACGAGTGGCAGTACGGTAATTGCATCTATTCTTTACTACACTCTATCTTTTCACTAAGTTTTGATCTTTCTTAGGGCATGGTGTGGCTCCATGTCTTATTGTGCACTTTTCGTGGGCGTTAAGTATATTTATTCTAGTATCCAGTATGGTCTGTATACTGTTTATTGCCTATGTAGTTGAACTATTTGTAGCTTGTTCATTGCAGCAGTGTGAATGAATTCATTAGCTGTTAGAGTTATTAGCCATGGTGTCTTCAAGAAGTTGTTCAAAATGGGTTTTTATTGAGTGATAAACCTTTTAGGGTTTCACTGAGATAATGTGTAATGTTCATTGAAGTATTATCTTAGACTGTAATATTATGAATATATCTCATGCTCAATTGGTTATTTAAGGGTATTCCTTGAAGTTTTAGTTGCACCTCATCTTTTTCTGCTTGATAGGATTCAGGGCTTTTACTGCATTCATGTCATGAGTGTATATTTGGGATTTTTGTGTGATTCAAAGCATATTCAGGAGCAAAGTGTAGATAGGGTAGACTTCTTGTTGTTTTGCCATTTCCCTTCTGTTGAGGTAAGTTTTATCATACTAGTGGAGGAATTAGAAGCGTAGATCTTATAGTGAGAAGTTTAACTTGTAGTTGCCAACTGCTTTTATGATTTGTTATGTCTTGCAATTGCTGTACCCGTGCAAACTAGTTGTGCTGTTTCATCCATTCTCCTTTCTTGCATGTTAGTAATATTATTTTCTTAATATAGACCCGCATTTTGCTTTCGTTTTTTTCCCCCTTTGTGCATAGCAAAGTAGGATTGTTGGGGACCAAATGCAAATTCCTATTTCATATTAGATTGGATGACGGAAATAAAATGCTGAGTCATCTTTGTGTCTGTAGGATCGCTTAATGAGATAAATGGATAGAAAATATGAGCTGTATAAAAAGATGTGGTTCCACATATTTTTCACAGCAATTGGAATTCTTCTTATTGGTCATTTTACTTCCTGGATAGCTGATCCTTCAATTTTCCGTTTTACGTCCATGACCAAATATGTAATTATGAGTTCAATTTTTTTTTATTTCGTTGGGAGAATTAACAAAATGAGAATAGTAAGAGTGAGTTCATATTTTTACGTCCATGACCAAATATGTAATTACGAGTTCAATTTTTTTTTATTAATTCGTTGGGAGAATTAAGAAAATGAGAATAGTAAGAGTGAGTTCATATTAATCTGAAAATTTTCAAACAAGCAATGCGCGATGAGGGATATTATAGTGCTCAACTTGTAATGAAGAAGCGTTTTTTTTTGGTGCCACATTATGAAGTATAGCTCCCCTAAATAGCAGATATTTCTCTTGACATTTCAGGCTCGTCTTTAACTATGGAAAGGAGGATATATTGGGAAGACATGATGCACCTGTCCGTTGCGTGGAGTACTCATATGCAACAGGTACATTCATTGTTAGGTTGGTCACTTATGCTTGTTTAAGCTGTTCCAATATGTGGTGAATTTGGGTATTGGGTATGAGTAGATACCCAAGGGTTTGACTCCCCAAATCCAAAATTTAACGATATGGGGACACCACTCGAGAAGATCCAATGTATTGAATTCTATATGTGTACTACATCCTAAATACAATTTGAACAATTTGCGGATTCTGTATTATTTTCAACATATTGTTTCCATTCTTACTATGATTTCACCTAAATAGTTGTCTTAACTAAAACGGTGTATTCTCAATAGTAGTATTTTATGAAGCTCAAAATGTTGTTTAAGGTGCCTGTGCAGTGCTGATTGCATTTGTCTGTGTTTGACACAGATTCCATACTGTTGCCTTATTACATGTCCCCCAATTGTAGTCTCTTTTGAACGTCATGAATGTTCTTCAAAGCTTCCTAGAGTGCTTATGACTTGTCAGAGCGTCACATTGGTTGTCTTGGACATTTGAGAAAGAACTTTTCTGTGTCCGGCATGGGTTTTAAGTTCTGAAGAACCCCAAATGCCAGCCTAAAATCGTCCACATCATCGGATGTTCTTTATCTATATTACTAATAATAATTATGTTGCATAGTTATATGTTTAATAAAACTGAGGTGTTTAACTTGAAGTATTTGAGTCATAGATTAGACGAAACATAGTTCTGTGGTAGGTTGGACATTGTGACTTTGTGATGACAGGTTGTGTTTTTGCTGCTTAAGTGACAGCTGAACATTTTGATCAGAAGTAAGAGCTAAATATTGACATTTGATTGGCTTAAATAGTTTCTTTTTTCCAGTTCTCCAATTTTATGTGATCCATTAATTCAAGTGCCGTAATGGATTTTTAGATGGCTGATAACATTAGGTAGTTGTATTGGGTTTTCTCAACTATGATGGTTGATGGGATGAATAGTGATTGTGAAGTAATAAACACTTTGAATATGATGCATGGTTTACATGTGGAAACCATGATGTCACTTGTCAATAAAAAAAATTGCTATTGGATTGGGTTTTTTTCAGATAATTGTGCAGAAGTTATGAGTGCAACAAATGTCCTCCAAAACTGCGTGTGATTGGTCATATGATATCTTTGTCTCCTTTCTATTTAGAACTACCAATAAGCTAGGGTGCTAGGTGCCAAAGGCCAAGTGTTAGAGGCGCAAGGTGAGGTCATTTGGCCTAAGTCCATTCTGCATGCGTTGGTGTGCTTAGCTTACAGAAACCAGTTTTATCGTTTAATTTTCTTTGTGACTATGTGCCACATTGTTTGATGTTGTGGTCCAATCCAATCCTTCCACAGTACTTGATCTACTGGAGCGCAGGAAGTACATTTTTGGTTCATTTGATTTTACTTTACATGTTCTTGATTAAAATCATCATGGTTCTGATGTATGATTTCATGCTTTGCTATGTATAAAGAACCTCTGTTTTTTTCCTTTTTTCAGTTGGTTTCCATGTTATTTGTAGCTTAAATATTATGATTCATCAATTCTTTAGGTTATTTTAGTTTTCTTCATCTTCAAGTTCTTACTACGTGATTCTGCATTTTAAGTCCAAGATTTTTTGCCTCGCTTTGCTCAAGCTTGTGCCTACCTTTGGTTGGTACTGAGGTTTCATTGATTTGCTTGATAAAAAGAAGATATCCATTGATGGACCCTAGATGAACCTTGTTCTAACATGAACATTCTTGTCTTGTTTGGTAAATGATCGCATGATTATGATACGCCTCCGTGTTGCAATCATTGACACAACCAAATGAAGCCTTGGTTTGGTGGTGTAAATTACCAAGGTTGAGGCCCTTGGCAAGTAAGTCCTAGGTTCGACTCCCCCAACCCACTTATTTACCAAGAAAGTGATCATTGACCCTAATAATGGTGCCAGTGCTAAAAATTAGCCAACAAATGACTATTTTTCATAAAAACCTGTTTCTATGAGTTTTGTCTAATTTATTGGCCTGAGGTGATGACGCTTTCTGTAATGGATGCTAGCACTATTCGGATGCACCAACTACTGCTGGATTTGGTTCCCTAGTTGAAATATTTTAAGTACGGCTCTAAGGAGAAAAAATAGTGATGCAGTACCCTGTAGATTTGAAAAGTTAGAGAGTCAGCTGTAATCTATCTAGTATGTCCTATTGTGAATATGAACGAGGAGTTGATGTATGTTGAAAACATGTAAAGTTGATTTACATATTTCCAGAGAAACAAATCATCATGCATAATGAGGCATGTTGACCGTGCCTTTTTCTTCTCTATGAGTATTATCCTGACCTAGATCTTGAGTGTGTTTAGCAAAGCTTGTATGGATCATTTGACCGGCAGACTGACCTTCGAATGACCTGCCATGCCTGCTCTTTATGATGAGACCTGCTATGGCCTTGTCTCTCCAGTCTCCTGGGATTGTCGTACTGTAATCAGGCTTTTTGCTGCTTCACGTTCTTGCCAGTAATAACACATTGCCATTTTCTAGTAGTTTGCATCTTGTATTTGCTTCTTCCTAGCTGTAGGGTTGAGGATTCTGCTATTTTGATTATGTTGTGGAATCATGTACATTACATTTCTGTTACATTTTACTTCTTGATTGATTAATGGTTGAGTTTCTGTCATTTAATTTTGTGACAAATACTTCACGTATCCCTTATTGACTAACACATATCCAAGAGAACTTTGATCTTGTAGATAATTGCCTTCTTAGTACTCTCAAAATCATTCTTCAATTTTTTGTAAGATTGGTCTATCTGGATTAGATCAGAAGTTTCAGCTTGTAACTCCCAATTGGGTTTTCGTAAGAGCCAAGAGTTATCATTGGAATGAGAAGCTCTAATAATATTTTTGTCTCGAACAGAAGTTAAAATTTAGTTTTTTCTTTTTGTGTTTGATCTCCTAGTGTAATCTAACATGAAATATTGACCAATGCTTGTAGGGCAAGTAATCACCGGCAGTTGGGATAAAACACTGAAGTGCTGGGATCCCAGAGGTGCAATGGGGCAGGAGCGGACCCTTGTTGGAACATATGCACAACCAGAGCGTGTTTACTCTATGTCTCTGGTTGGCCACCGTTTGGTAGTGGCAACTGCAGGACGACATGTAAATGTTTATGATTTGCGAAATATGTCTCAACCTGAACAAAAACGGGAGTCTTCACTAAAATATCAGACGAGATGTGTGCGTTGTTATCCCAATGGCACAGGTATGCACCTGATATACAGTTGTTTTCTGCATCATATCAAGTTGAAATTCTCGATGTCTTAGTAAGTGAATATCCTCATGTTATCGTGCAGGTTATGCTCTTAGTTCAGTTGAGGGACGAGTTGCAATGGAATTCTTTGACATGTCTGAAGCTGGTCAATCTAAGAAGTTAGCTTCTAACTGCTGATTTTTTTTCCGCCATTTACTTAATGCAAATTTGGCTTACTTAATTCTACTCAAGTCTTGCCATTTTTCTCTAAAACAACCCAGTGCTGAGATATCTGGTAAATGCCTACTAAGCTGCATCACAAATGGAAGTTCATTCTTTTGAATAGGTCGTTGCATACACCAAGGGGATATATTTAATTAACAACGGACTTTGTGTATTTAAGTCATTCCTGAATGATGGACCTTTTTCATTGTTGCACGAAGTGGGAGTAGGGTAGAAATGGGGCATAATTGCATTACGATGCTCATCATTCCTTTAATTTCTATGTTCTGTTTGCTGATTGTAACAAATTGTTGCAGATATGCCTTCAAATGTCACAGGAGATCAGAAGCTGGAAGAGACATTGTTTACCCTGTAAATGCGATTGCTTTTCATCCCATGTAAGTGTTGCATATTTCTTGGACTCTGATATTGATTGGAGTTTCGTCGGCTGGGATAATACTATATTTATTGTGATGAAGATTCCATTTGTTCTTAATTGTATGGTCTGTAGTAATTGGAAGAGCAGAACTTGAAGGGGTTTCTCTTATGAAATGAGTGAGGGTGTACCTGAGCCAAGCCGAGTGGAGCCCAAGCTTGTCAAGCTCGAGGTTTACATTTAGCTCGGCTCAAGTTTGGTTTGAAGCTCGCCGAGCTTGGAAGCTTCACAAGCTCGAGCTCGACTAGTCATAGGCTTGGATGCGCTCTGCTTGAACCTAGCTTAGTGAGTTTTGAACAAAGATTGCAATTTTTAGGCTCATTTAAGCTCAATCTTGGCTCATTTGGGCTCGTTTAAGCTCGAGCTCTGCTCATCTAGACTCCAACTTGGCTACTTGGACATACTTAAGCTAATAAAGTATATTAAAATAGGATCACTTAGCATTTAGGCTCGCGAGCCTATTAGCTTGAACTTCATTTGGCTTGGGCTTGGATCGATAAGTTAAATGAGCCGGATCTACTCTTTTCAAGTTTCAAACGACCCGAGCTATTCGAGATTTATGATGGCTCATTTACACCCCAAGAAATTAGTTTTATGACGCTGCTAACAGGCTTTTAACTGATTGTGGGTGTCAATGGCAACTGTCCTGCACTGGACATGATTTATATGGTACGGAAGAATTTATTGTAAAGTAACTCGCTGAATGAGAAAAAAGGATTGAGAGTTGGCCAAAATGACAATTTGGATTTCGCACTGAAAGGCCAAGCCAGCAGTATGAGTACTTTATTATTATGTGGCAAAGCCCAAGGGCTTATCTGCAGCTTAATAAAGAGGCAATTTTTTTAGTATAATACAGCAACAATTACTACTATGAAAACAAACCCAGTGCCTGAAAGGCTCCTGCTAAGGCAAGGTCTGAGAAGGGTGAGATATACGCAGTTTTACCTCTATAGGGTACTACGTTGAAGGGATGTTGTTTTCGAAGGGCCCCCAACCCTGAAATGCTTTTTTTTTTTGAGTATAATGATATACTTAATCCATGTAGCCAACTCCGCTTAGTAGGAAAAATGTTTCGATGGTTGTTGTAGTTCCTGTAGCTTCTTGTCAGAATGTTGAAAGCATGTTATCTGTTACTATGACTATGCGAAGCTGCTTCTCATTCATGTGCTTTGGTTTGCAGCTATGGAACATTTGCAACCGGAGGCTGTGATGGTATTGTGAATGTGTGGGATGGAAACAATAAGAAAAGACTTTATCAGGTAAACATCTTTACCGTGTGGTTTGGGCAGGGGTGTTCACCTGTCCAAAACTCGATCTGACCAAACTTGATTGGACAAGATTGAGGACAGGTAAAAGATCCAAATGCCTAACCTAGGACTCGGATCGAGTAACTCAAGTCTGGTCCACGCCAATACTATGTTAAAAACTCCATATATGAGTCTAGTAATAATTATATATAGGAGTTGCAAGACAGAAGAGTTCAATATATATGTCTAGTGATTTACTCCACTTGATGCCAATAAGTTTTAGTATGGAACCTTACTTGGGCTTATTTGTGGAACTTATGTATTTCTATTAGTGTTTAACAAGTCATTACTTTAATCGTGGACCAGACTCGGTAAGAGACCGGTAGAAGTCTTGTTGAGCACCGTCTGAGTAGCCAACCACTCTAGTCTGGTCCTAGATTGAATAACTTGGTCCGGTCTTTGCTTTTGGTTTAGATTGGGATCAGAATTCCCCTTGCTTTGAGATCCTAGCGTTTCCAATTGGAGAGCAAACTAACACATCATTTCCGTTTGCTTTTCTCAGTACGCGAAGTACCCAACAAGCATTGCAGCATTATCATTTAGCAGAGATGGTCGTCTCTTGGCTGTGGCATCTAGTTATACATACGAGGAAGGAGACAAACCGTAAGCGAATTTCCTTTACTATGTTCTGGTTTTCACTTGGTAAAATACGCGCATAATTCGTGTATTGAACAAATTATCTATATTTTTTCTATTTGAAAAGAATGGTTACATCTCAATGTTAATAATATGGTAAACCACACATTTCTTGATGTTAGCCATATAATGCATCCGTATTTTATTCCAAATAAAGAATAAATGATTAGTTGAAAATAATTATGCTTATATCATGATTAAGTATCCGTAGTTTATGTTTTGCAAAATTTGTCACTTCAACTTTCAATAAAATTTGTCACTTCAACTTTCAAATTATTGACTTATAATGTGGTTTTTCTATGCTTTATGTTTCTTGTTATTGCTATTATGAAATAATTCCATCAAACAAAAGTCAAATTGATAGAATTATAACCCTTTTCGGTCTTTCAGTAATTTAGAAGGACTTGTTGCAAACATGAGAACTCCGAAGTTAAGCGTGCTTGGGCGAGAGTAGTACCAGGATGGGTGACCTCCTGGGAAGTCCTTACCCTCAGGTTGGGGGCACTGGGAAGCAGCTTCTCTTCAGGTTAACACCCTGAAGGGGGAAGGCTGCGTACATCCGCCCCTCCCAGACTCTGCGTAGGCAGGAGCCCTTATGGCAGTGGGTATGTTCCTGTTGCAAACATGAATATAATCATATATAAATTTCTTATAAATCAATGCACTTTTGACCCGTTGTTCTACAATAGATCACACATTAATACCCTAAAATTTGGTGTATTTATTTTTTAGTCCACAACTTTGTGAAATAATATTTTAGTCCAAAAATTGCATGTATTTTATAAAATAGTCTAAATAATAGTGTGTAAGATTGTAAAATAAGTCTCTCATACACCTCTTTATTAGCAGTTTCAGAATATTGCGGTTCGTGTGTGGGATGGGGGGAGTAGTGAAGGGATGAAGGGTTTACTAACAAAATGGCAGCAAGTTTTATACCCTTTATGACTATTTATTAAGTACAAGCAACTTATAGACTTCATAGAGTTTGTGAGCTAAAAAATTAATACACAAATCTCAAGTTACTAATATATAATTTAACTTTTTTTATATATAGAACCAAATAGTACAAGAAGTTATTAAATCTCATTTAACTCCATTACTGTATTTTACTATTTTTTTCCCTTCCCCACTGCTATGCCTTAACCATTAGTGTCTATTTTGGCAGCCATGAACCAGACGCCATATTTGTCCGAAGCGTGAATGAAGTGGAAGTCAAGCCGAAACCCAAAGTATTACCCAACCCTCCTGCTTGACCAAAATGAAGTTAAAGGTACTTGTTTTATAGCAGTCTTTTGGACATTTCTAGTTTCCAATTTTACACTTCTTGACGAATGCTTGAAAAATGCCTTTGCCGAACAAGTACTGAAGTTTTTATTTGGTTGGTTCAGCGCCATCCGCTTTTTAAACTGTGTATTGTAATGTGATTAGAGGTGGTAATCGTATTGTCTTGTGTCGATAATTTAATCGTATTTTCGTTTTGCCAATTTTGTAGAAAACATTGACCTCGTCAACTATTGATAGACTAGGTGAGCAGGGAAAAACACTCGTTTCTTTTTTGATAACTAAGGTTGATGCTTCGTATCCATTGAGCAGTTGGAGCTGAACGTTGTTGCTTCGGAGAGGAATTCCATGTCTTAGTTAGAAGTGTAAACGACTGAAGATATGATAATCTAATCGTCCCTGAAATCATTTACGGCTTAGTTGTGTTGTGGGGGCGTTCGACTTGTTAATGTTTGCTAACAGTTTAATAAGAGTTCAATAAGAGCTTGTTGACAGTTGGCATTAGCTCCAATATGGTTCGATAATGACTCGATAATAACTCAAATAGCTCATACCAGTAACGAGCTCGACTCTATAGCAAGCTTGGCTTGGTTATAAGCTCGATTTGGCTTGATTAGGCTAATGATTCGAGCTGAGCCAAGTATTGAGTGTTCACTAAAAATCTTATTGAACCAAACTCGAACAAAGGTTTAAAAACACAACAAGAGCACAGCTCTAACTCAAACTCAATAATGCTTATCGAGCTTATTTTCGAACAAGGGAGTGCTTGACTCGGCTTGACTTATTTACACCCTTGATCATTATTGATGGCAAGAGCATTCTTGCTTTAGGTTTAACTAATGAAGCCTATGACAGTGCGTAAGAAGACATTAGGTTGGAACTATTTGGGTCTTTTTGTCGTCGCAATGGGGTTGCTTGAGGTGTTTTTCCCTTTCTCGGTATGTTTGTATTGTTAGGCTTGCTCTTTTCCGTATTCTGGTTCTTTGTTACATAGTTGCACAAAGCGATAGCAGGAGCAAAAAGGAATGGAGAGGCAGGCAGTCATCGAAGTTTCAAAGGTTGGAAGCGTAGAGTATGCATTTGTATCACTATATATTAGATATATGAGAAAAAAAGTAACGAAATGTTATCAATTGAGCCATTAAAGCAAAAATATCAAAGCAGAGTCAATATTAAATAATAATTAAGAAAATTAAGAACTTCAATGCATAAGATTTAAAAGGCTGACTCCAATATGTAAGTGCAATTCAATCATTCTAATAAAATTGAGTTATTTATTTAGCTAACAAATGATCTAATAAGTATCTTTTTATCAAAATGATTTTATAATTGTTTGATACGTGTTTACATCAAGTTTGATACTCAAGAAAACAATTGTTTGTACCGGTACACTGAGCTATACAGTAAGTTAATTATTAGACTTGCAATATTAACCTTTTTCATACTTAACCATTACTGAACTTTTCTTTTGATAATTAGTAATAAAATTGCAATGTAAAGTTAGAACTTTTAAATTGAACTTTTCAGCAATATAGCTTACTTTGATAGTTCTTTTTTGGATTGGGAGCCTTTCGAAAATAATTTTTCTATGAGATAGATAAATCTGTGTACAATTATTTTGAGTCTTTGATATTCATTATAAGGCCTTTACTTTTTTGCAATTGTAGAGGTTCCAATAACCAAACATTAATTAAGATTAGCTGTAATACTATGTTAATAAAGTTTGCATATAATATATGTTTTGAACATGTACCTGTACATTTATGTTTAAAAAGAATGTTTACGTATTATTGCCAATAACTTGTAAAATACGCATTTTGGTGATACGATCCGTGTAATGCATGTGTTATAGTACATATCCATAATTTTCATTTAAAAATAAATGATAATTAAAAATAGTTAACACCTATAACTAAATAAAATATCTATATTTTATATTTTGCTAAATTTATCACTTTAACTCTCAAATTGTTAATTGTACCCTATTGTACCAGTACCACCATTATGACCAACATTATTTTTTAGTTTATAAGTCAACGAATTTTTGACCAATGTTTTCGTTTATATAACCAAATGATACATATGCGTATTAGATCCCAGCTTATTTCAGAATCGTATTGCTAAAAGCGATCCCAGATACAATAATACGGAGAAAATTTTTCCAAGTCTAGATACAACATATGCATGATATTTTTTTAAAATTTTTTTTTCCCTTTTCTTAGATTTCAAACAAATAACTTCATGCGGAAAAAAAGAAGAGGATAACACAACATGTCCTTTTGTTTGAGCACTAAGAAGCCCGAAGGCCAAACTATCACATTAACTTTGCATCTTGGGATACATAACTGCATGTTCGTATCATGAACTTTTTTCGGGTTCTCATGAAACTTCTTCCCTTTTTTTGTAGGAATAAGCGGATTTTTTTGGATTTCTTTCTTTTATATTAAAATCTTGAAAACATTTTCTAGTTTTTACGCGTATCGGCGTCCAGAAGCAAAGATTTTAAAAACAAAAATAGAACTTTTATTTAACTCGAGTATCGTTGGCTAACATTAACCTTCAACCCGTGCTTCATGTGAAGAATGATTGAAAGGTCAGGGGCAACATGGTGCCCTTTGACCAAGTCAAACTTATAATTGCGTATCAAAGTGGCCCCCGCAACTTTCATCTGAGTAAATGCCACGTTCTTCCCCAAACAAGTCCTGGGTCCTGCATTAAATGCAAAAAACTTGTACGATGGCTCGTGTTTGATCTTTCCCTGACTCGATATCCACCTTTCGGGTTTAAACTCTAAGCAATCCTCCCCCCATATTGCCTTCATCCTCCCCATTGCATAAAGCGACACCAATATTTTCATCTTTGGATGTACGGAATGGCCGCTAGGTAACACATCAGAATGGTTGGGAGACTTGATTTGGAATGGAACGGGAGGATACAATCTCAAGGTCTCACAAAAAGTTGCATGCAAGTATGTAAGACTATTGGTCTCTTCTGCTTTAAATATATGAAATTTCTCTGAACTTTGAGTTTTTGTCTTCAGTTCTGCCATTAACTTCTCTTCAACTTTCGGATTCTTTATTACGAGCCAAAGGAACCATGTGAGGGCAGAACCTGTCGTGTCTCTGCCTGCGATCATCAGATTCAAGAACGTGTCCCTAAAGAACTTGTCACTGTTGTTGAGCTCGACAATCTCAGACAATTTTTCTTCTTCCATGAACGTTGATGCTTCTCCCATGAAGGATGTCAGGAGGTCGACTCCTTCTTCACTGTCCTCCAGATTACTAACACTCTTAAGTAAGCTTTCTCTTTTCATTGATATAATGCTATCGATGTAGCGATCCAGGGTTTCCCAAGCTTCACTTAGTTTCTTCTCTAAACCAATCCCCAGCAATCTTTGTAGCTTCCACACACTTTCTGGAAGAACATGCCGATAGGCGATGACTTGCTCAGCGTCATCTAATGCCTCGGAAAAAGGTACCTAATAGTAGTGAAACAAAGAGTATAAACAAGGTGGACATGGATCTCAGTACTCTTCCAATCATAAAGCGTAATCAGTACAAAATATATACATAGAAAGACAACCACGAATACCTGAGGAAATTCAATGGAAAGACAACAAGGGTCCTGGCCAGTCACGAGCATACACGTAGTGTCAAACGTAAACCTCTGAAACACATCTTGCATATCCACAGCAAGTCCATGCAACGAGAAGTGCTCGAGCACAGGAACCAATCCTTTCTCGACCTTTTTATTTGTAACCCTGACTAAAAACTGAAAAAACCTTCGTTGAGTAATCAGCATCCTCAAACAACTCCTATGAAACTTCCAGACTTCCCCATCCGAGTTAAAAATTCCGTCCCCTAAAATATCAAAAATCTTATGAAACTTATATCCTTTTGGGTAATTCTCAAAGTTGGCGCTCATGATGTGATGGACATTGGCGGGATCAGCGGTGATTAAGTAGTTCATGTCAGCCATCCATGGGCCTCGGAGCAGAAAAGTACAGTTTGTGGGTTTTAAGAGATCAACGCAACGATCGTGGACCCGATGAATGTGAACAAAGAGGCTTGGTAACATACCAAGGACAGGCCAATTCAATGGGAGACCATGCCTTGTAAAATAACAAGTGAAAAAAAATAAAATAATTGCAAGATAAATTTCTGGATATTGAATTGATTCCATTGGGGTTTGTTGGGATCTGAGTATATCAAGCAAGCAAATCTATTTATAGGAGGGAAACATAGGATTCATGAAATAGCCATAATTTTTGGCTTTTTTTTTTTTTTTTTTTTTTTATGGAAACTGTCTAAATTTTAGGTGCAACAACGACCATAATAACAGATCCAGTGTCTCGAGGGGTGGGATTAGACCTGGCAAAATCTGACACAACACGAGGATAGCGGGTTTCGGTTGGGGTTTTTGAAGCCGGGTTGAATTTGGGTCGACCCATTTAACCCGTTTAGGTATTTGGGTTTGACCCATTTAACCTGTTTTCTACCCGCTTGACCTGTTTATATAATTATGTTATGTGTTTTAATGGTTCATTATTGTTATTATATATAGATTTTAGTAATCTATTCCACATAAGATTTAAATATATTTAGTAATGTTAATTTGACAGTTTATTATGAATATGTCGTGTATTTATTGCTAATATCAACCATTATGTGTATTATTGACATGTTTGTAAGTTAGAAACAAGTATTTATTGGAAAAAGTTACTGATATAATTAAATGGGTAACGCGTGAGTTACCCGTTTAATAATTGGGTTAGGTCAGGGTTAAGAGTTCCTAACCCCTATAATAAATGGGTCGGGTTTGGGTTGACTTTATTTCTTAGACCCTTCGCATAACATAAACACGAACTAGACACAACACGACGCATTTGCTACCCTTAGGGGGGATGCATGCAGCTTTACCCCTTCAAGATTTTACCATAATGAGAGGTTGTTTCTATCTAAATTTAGACGTGGTTTCTAAAAATTACTTAAATCTAATCTGTCAATGTCATGATTAAACTTTTCATAATTTTTCAATGTCATACCTTAATGTTAACGTTGTTAATATCCGTTAGGTTTTGCTGACGTGGTTTTTGAAAAGTAGAGAAAATAATTTAAAAAATTTTGAAGTTACATATAAAATAATATTTTAAATATTTTAAATAATCTTTATACTTTAAAAAAAGTTTAAATGTCATATCAGCAAAAACTAACGGATGTTAACGATATTAGCATTAAGGTGTGATATTAAAATTTTTTGAAAAGTTTAGTTGTAAAATTGAAAAATTAGAAAATCTACATGACTTTTGAAAAAAAGAGAAAATAATTTTTACACATAAAATAATTCTAAAATATTCTAAGCAGTTTACATATCTAAATTTTTTTTAATTATTTAAAAAAAATTTATATTGAAAATTTTTTAAACAGCATGTCAGTGAAAACTAACGGATATTAACAACGTTAACATTAAGGTGTAACACTAAAAAATTAAAAATCTAGATAATTTTTTAAATCTGCACCTAAAATTGAGGTGGCTTTTAGTAAAAATATTAAATAATATAATTTTCACATCTCGCCAGATGTGGGATGATGAATAACACCGTTAAGGATCGGGCGGGCAAGGGAAGCAGACATACATGCCCTAATGCTTTGGTCAATGCAAGACCAGGTTATGGCGTCAGGGTTAGAGACATAGTGGCCTGTGGACGTAGAAATTTGCTCGGGGGGACAAGGGTTGGAGCCATCGACGAAACCCATGAGTCGATAAGAGCGAAGAACCATAGATACTTGTTCCCGCCAGTAGTATAATCAGTGGAGTTTCTAGTTTAATGGTAACTAAATTAGTGATTGAGGAGGGGGGAAGCGGGCTCATGTGGGAAGGGAGTGCCGTGAGAGACGGCGCTCCGGCCACAAGGGGGGTAGTATAATTTGATATATTAAGCGAGGAAGAAGGAAGACCAAAATTATACGCAGAGGAGAAATTACCCAGAGGAGGAGGAATCGAGAGCCCGTGGTTGAACCTAGAGGAAAGAGGGGCGGACGAGAGCGACCCAGTCGTTGCTGGCTGCGGTGGTGGCTGGGAGGCCTGCCCCGATAGGGGGACAGATGACGTCGGTCGGGACTGGAGACAAGGGGGGAAACTCCTCCGGGTTGGAGAGAGAAAGAATAGAGGACGACGCAGCCATAGATTCACTCGGGTTTGGGTACCGGAGACACTGTACACTGTCGGCGACGAGAGGGGGCCAAGTGCAGGGGAGGAGAGGCGGTGGCGGGTCAGCTGTGGGGCGGAGCCAAGTGGAGAGAACCGGCGACGGCTCTTGTCGCCTGACGGAGGCGATGGCTGGGTCAGCAATGGCGGCGCACCTTTAGGGTTCCCGCCGGTAGGGTAGAGGCGGCCGAACGGTTGGCGGCGTGAGGGCAGTGGCGCGGGGGAGTGGCGGTTTGGGTTAGGGTGTCGTGACCCAGGCGCAGGGATTAATCCCCCCCCCCCCCCCCCCCCCCCCTCCCATCGTTTAGGAGAAGGGATTAATTTTTAGGGTTTGGTATGCTTTAATACTATGTGAAAGTATGAGTTAATGAGCATGCCCCATAGGGTTGTTGAGACATATATATATAGCAATGAGATGAGGAATAATTACAGAATATAATCGAAATAATATCAGAATAAAATCAACATTGATACAAACCCTAATACCTTGATACTATCCCTAATAGAAAGAAATATTAACACGAATAGATTATTAAAAAATAACTCTGATGAGTCAACTGGAAACCGACTCAACCCAAGGTCAACTCGACTCAACACCTGACCCGACCTTGACCAGGACCCAAGAGTAACCCGACCCAAGTCTAAACTTTGGGACCCGAGGTTGACCCAACCTAATATTAACCTTACCCGAACCCAACCTGACTTACAGGTCTATAATTAATAATGCATGTTCCACTTATACCTAATGCTTAAATTATATTAACATTTTAATTAGGGCTATTGAGGTTCGAATTCAATAGCTCTCGATTATAGAGATTTTAATAACATGTCAAATAATCCAATTAATTTTCAAATTTGAATTTATTAACTAAAAACCTTAAAAATAATTTTATACATAATTTATTTCTCTATCAATCCTCCCTTTTCTCCATAGTTAGCGACACAATAGTACTGCAAAATGGATAGCTCGTACAAACAAGACCACAGTCAATCCGCATTAAAGCAAGAATTATGAAACAAAGGCAAAAACAATTAAGAAAAAAAAGAAAAGTAAACAAAACAAAACAAACAGGTAGGGAAAAAAAAAAAATCAAACAAGCACTGCATGAATACATCACTATAAGATGAGACGAGCCAGGCAAAGGAGAGACGGCCAACCGTACCAAAATCGAGCATGAGATTAACAAGGAGTCAGAACAACCAAAACTCTATTTCTTTTACGGACCCAAGCAAAGGAGAAAAATACGGGACTAGTAGTTGGTAAATTTGGTGGGCAGGTTTAAAGCACTAATTATTAAATTATATTCAATTTGATAATCTTACTTAATTAATAATTAATTTTTAATATTAATTTAATCATGGTTTAGATTACTTCTAAACCACAAACATCAAAATTTGTTGTCAGTTGAAATCTCACCAATGAAATGTTTTAACCCAAGTAGCACAAACATTACATGAATTTCAACTTGTTTTTTATTTCTTAATTTATTTCACTTTTAGGACGTTTATCGATCCAAATTCGGAATGATCTGAATAGCGATAAAAGTGAAAATATAGATCGATTTGTATGGTCTGAATTTGGATCAAATAAACCAGTTATAATGTACAATGATATGCTTTCATAAATATACTAATCGGTTTATTCGTTTAACCAATTTTGTAGAACTCACAAACCCTCAATCGAATTACCTGGACTTCTGCCAGTTCGATTTTCTTGGTTTTGGTTCCACTCTTTAGTTTTGTGTTTATTTTGAACACCCTTAGTTAAAGCAAATGAAATGACTAAAAACTGATGAACTATAGCATTTATGGTGGATTATTTGACCCACAATTTACTTCTTTTACAGTTTTCCAACCTGTTTTAAGGAAAAAAACAATTTCACGAAAATCTATTGTAACTTTTAAATCCTTTTCATACAATTTTTTTTTCCTTCACTTTTTCCGTGCTTTCCAAACAAAGGAAAAACGTTTTTCCTCCTAACTTTTGTTTTCTTTTTCCTCCTAACTTTGGCCTGCTTGTATGGCGTTTTTGGCGCAAATTATCCAAAAAAAAAAACAGCCAAAAAGCTATATTGATCTAACTTCTCAACCAAATTAATATTTGAATACTCATTTTCAAGTTGCCAATACAAAAGGCTTATCTACCTTTCATTGCCAATTGGTAGATGATCTAATTAGGCACATCAACTCACCCAAATCCTCTTTTGAGAAAACAACGGTATGTTTATGAAGAGGTTGTTTTCTGAACGTATATGTGACTTTAAGGTATGAAATTATCAGGTTATTATGATATTGTAGGCGATATTATAAGGTCTTGAATATAGTTTGCAGGGGTGTAAACGAGCCGAGCATCCCCCTGTTTGAACTCGAACTTTCCCAATCCTTGTTTGAGCTTGGTTTGGTAAGATTTTAGTGTGTTTGATACTCAGCTCGGCTCAACTTATTAGGCTTATTGAGCTGAGTTGAGCTCATTATCAAGCTCAATCAATCTTAAAATCGAGCTATACTTACTGTCGAGTCGAGCTTGCTACCGAACTAAGCTTTTTAAGTTAATGTCGAGCTATTATCGAAAGCACGTCCAAACCTATATCAACTATTAACGAGCTTTTAACGAGCTCTTATCAAGCCCCTTAATGAGCTCTTATTGAGTTGTTCATGAACATTAAGAAACCGAGCACCTCCTGTTTGAACTTGGCTCGTTAAGCTTATCGAGCATTGCTTGAATTTGGCTCAATAAGCTATTGAGCCCTCACAATGAATACGAACGAGTCTTAATTGATTCCGAGTACGAGTAGCTCATTAAATGTTCGGTTTGTTTATACCGCTAGTTCATAAAATTGTCATTTGAGGTTGCGTAGAAGTTTAAGATTAAAGTTACAGTACTCCGATTAGCTTCTGCTGTTCTCTTACATCCATAGAATTTAATAGCAATTTGCAGTCACATAACAATAGATCATAAATGTCCTGGATATTATGAAAGAAGTATCGAATATCTTCTCTTGGACTTCATCGTACCTAATTGCCAACATAGAGCAAACATCTCAAGTTTTTCTAACTTCCACCAATTCGGCTTCATGAACTCCATGCAAACCTAGGCTCATCTTGCACATCCTCATTCGGAATCATGTTCCTTAAAAAGCGGTGGCAATTCTTGGCTTTCTTCTCAACTTTCTTTCTGTTTCTTCGATTTTTCATGGAGTGCAAAATAAGGAGCATGGTTCGACAAGAAACTATAACACTGAATATTTGATATTGCAAAGAAGATTCGTACAAGCTCAAAGAATCTCTTTGTACTGAGCCTTAGAATGTTAACTTTGCGTTCAGTGCATCATTGTTTAGAGAACCCTTATAGTCTTCGGTCCGCTACACAAATTTTGAGTAACAACAACCACAACAATAAACTCAATGCCTCAAGAGCTCCCACATATGCGCGGGAGCTTGTTATAAAATTCGAAAAGCTTAGCTCGCTTTAAGCTCAAGCCAAGCTGAGCCGACTCATTTAGTTTATCGAACCGAGCCAGAGCTTAGTGAAGCTCGAGCTCGTAAGCTCGCAAGCCTAAACGAGCTTTTTTTAGTATAATATATTTGCTTAAATATTGCCCAATGAAGCCACAATGAAGCATAAACAAGTTGAGCCCGAGCTTAAACGAGTCCAAACGGGCTTATGTTGAGCTCAAATGAGCCAAAATATTGCAAGCCTAATTTGAAGCTCACTGAGCTTAGATCGAGCCACGCTGAACCTGAGCTTTTGACAAGCCGAGCTCGAGCCTGAACTTTCAAAGCTTGGCGAGCTTTGAGCCGAGCCCGAGCCCGAGCCAAGCTTAAAGCTAACGAGCCAAGCCTTGAGTCTGGCAGGCTTGGTCTCGGCTTGGCTCAAATACTCTCCTAGGTTCTATCCTAAAGGGAGGCTAGATCCGAGGACCCTCAACCTCAAAGCAAAAGCATAAAAGTATAAACATAATAGCACATGGAACGCATAAAGCATGTTGTCCACCATCCCAAGACGTGTTCAAATAAAATGTTGAGGATTCTAGCAATGTAGAACTCTTTACTATTTGATTTACGCTAGATGTCTCGAACACTAAGGAATTGCTCCACCGGCGTCGTCTCATTGTTGAATCTGAAATGACTAGTGCAATGACCTCGATGGCTAATCCAAGATCCAACCCTTAAAAATGGGATTCTTTTGGTAAACCAGATTAAAACCCTAGTTCTCAATATTAAGTGTTCAATTCATACATTTGCATAGAGAATTTTTTTTTATCATGGACCATTTTGCAGAGTAAGAAAATGCTCGACTTTGAAAAAGGTGCACGTTCAAATCCCATCATATTCCCTGATGTTTCTTTGCATTACAAGTATTTAAACTTCCTTTTATCGCCATATGTATATTCTTAATCCTGTGATTAATTGTGTTTTCAAGGAGCCCATCTCTGCTTGGACCCAATTATTAAAAAAAAAAAAAAAAAAAAAAAAAAAAGTAACGAACCAATGGTAGCATAGCAATTATCTCAATAAGAATTTATTATATAATGGTCATTATATAACATGACAATGTATTCAACTTGTGCGTTCTTAGAAAAAATTACGCATGAGTACCTAATGTTTAGTA
This sequence comes from Simmondsia chinensis, assembly GCA_018398585.1. Lineage (NCBI taxonomy): Eukaryota > Viridiplantae > Streptophyta > Magnoliopsida > Caryophyllales > Simmondsiaceae > Simmondsia > Simmondsia chinensis. Next base: position 21,875,541 of record JAGTTD010000017.1, on the reverse strand, counting down.
TATAATGTTTTTCGGTCTCTAAATTTGGTAAAATAATATTTTAGTTAAAAAGTTACATGTATTTAATAAAATAATTCAAATAACAGTGTGTAAGAGTATAAAATAAGCATCTTATTCAATTGTACTATATTTATTACCAGTGTCACAACATCGAATTTTGCGTGTGAGATGAGAAAAATTAAAAGTAAATGGTGGATTAACAACAAATAACAGCAAGATTTGCACGTGCTTGACACTGGGACGTAATTTAATAGTAAGTGGAGGGGGTTACTTGTGAAATTGAAATGGTACCAAATTGTGGGCCCATAATAGGCCCAGTATTGGGAAAACCTGGATGATAAACATCCTCAACGAGAAACTATCAACCTTAATTTTGAAATCATTAAACAAATGGGATACAGTTGCAACTACTAATGTTCTAGGAGTTTTTAAGGTCTGTAGTTGTTGTGCTTTATGGGTAGGCAGGGTACCACAGTAAAGCTTACGAGAAAGGTGCTTAACACTAGAATATATGGATGATGCGGGGCCTGGTATGGAAGATGTCTCCTCCGTACCCATACCCGACATCCAAATCCATACCCACATCCGCTGTATTATTCCAAAATATTAATAAGTTTATGATTAAAAGTTCTCTTATAATTAGTTGTACATGAAGGGTCTCATTTGTAACTTTCGCTTGAGGCCCGGAAAATGTCAAGACCGGTCTTGCTGACCCGCTGAGGATATGAAGTGGATGCTCAAATCCGCACCGGCAGATACAAACTTACATCCATTCCTGCTCCATTACCAGCGAGTATTCAACTGGTACCCATATCTGCCGATATTAATTGTTAATTTGTATTTTAAAATTTAATTATAATTTGATCTAAAATTTGACCCAAAATTGAGTGATTAAATCAAATATATATTTCATATTTTTAAATAAATAAAATGCAAATCACAGTGAGCACGGCAGGTATTGGGTTGGGGTGGGGCAGGTGTAGAGCAGGGCCCCATATACCATGGCGAGTACTATAATTTATACCCGACCATACCCGCTATCTACCTCACTTGTACCTATACATGCCTCACACGAGATAGGTACCCACAAGTAACGTGTATTACACGCCCCACTGCCATCCTTACTATAATATGTTATGAAACTTCTATTGAAGAGCATGTCATTTGACAAGGGCATATTTTATTTAACCTTTTGAGTTTTTTTGATGTAAATATTAATAGTCAATCTTAACAAGACGTGATCCTAAATTCCTATAGAGGTCTTTCACTAAGTTTAGGATGGAATACAATGAATAATAAGGATCATCCGGTAAGAGAAAAAAGGCTTTATGAGAGTTAAGAAAAGTGTTCAATTAGTTCGGACATATCTCAAAAAATCAAGCTCTAAAAAGTCATTTGGTACGTGGGAATGAATTTGTAGGGGTGGGGATGAGGGCATGGAAACGACTTTTGGGAGGTAAGAATCAACTCATTCATTCCCATTTCTGCATTAGATATGTGTATGGAATGGAGATCTAAATAAGAATAAATAATCATTCCCACGTTTAATACGCACTCATGAGGCTATTTGGCATTGGGTACGAAGACGTGGAAATGAGAATGCTTTTCATTTCCATCTCACACCCACTCCTCCCCTATGCCAAACCACCAAAAAAAAATGAAAATAAGATCCCCATTCCAACTCCCACCCCCTCAAACCCTCGTACCAAACAGCCCCTAAATGGTAAAAATAAAATGAAGGGCAAAGAAAGTTATTTCTTTTGCAAGAACACCGGATACTTAATGTTAAAAAAGGGGAATTGCCCAATGTACTTAGCTGCTCCACTGTTAAGACTAACACGCAATCAAAACAAGATATTGGATATCTTTTCTGCTTTAATCATGTTTCATTGGTAATCCACTAGGTTCCTGGTAAGCTGGTGAATAGACTTGAAATCCATTGAATGATCAAATCTGCAAGATGTTGCAGAGTTCAAATTGTGTCTCAAAATATTATTTGTACCCAAACCAATACTCAAATTTTCACGAATCGAATGTACTCAAGCAGATTATTTCCACACCAATTACCTAAGTATTTGGATTGAGTTTAAATCAAATTATTTGGTTCTGGAATTCTTACATATTACTTTAAATCAAATTATTTGGTTCTGGAATTCTTACATATTACTTATACCTAAACTTTCCAATTTTCATAAAATCAAAAGTGGAAGTCACTTGATCGCATTTCCTGTCTATATTGAAAATCCATAATGGTTTTCCATTTCTAAACATGTTTTCCAAATGAAAAATAGAAAAAGAAAAACTGAAAGTGAAAATAAAAATTGTTTTTTTTTTCTAAACAGAGCGTAAATATTTTTAAATTTGTACATGCTTAAGAATTGCACAATCACACATTTTAAAGGATGCACTCTTATAGAGTCTTATGCTATTTATGTATCAGTAATGCTTTGTGTCCAAAACGCAGCGCACAAGTGGTTTTGCTTCTCCAAGTTCTTCAAATACGCAGTGCTTTTGCTTTCCATCAAAGATTCAAATGATGTTCAGTATCACCGGAATCCAGAGGGAGCAGCTTGTGGGCCAGGTCCTGATGCTCTCCTCGTCGCCTTTGACTGGGAGAGCATCTCATCGTAATTCTGATCACCGGAAAAGTTAATGTTAGTATAGATGAACATACGCAACGTCTGGGATGGAGGAACGTCAGGGAAATGAAAATCCCACGAGGTTAAATTGTTAGGTGAATGCCCATAAAAGATTTTATACTGTAAGACCATACCTCCATGACAGGAAACACATTAGATATGAAGTGCGGATAGTAATCTCATATTGCGTACTAAGATTCTATTTAGGGTGGGGTTTGAGATTTGAGCTAGAATCTCTCGATTCAATGAGCATTAATACTATGTTAAGAAACCAATCAACTCAAAAGTTCAGAGATAGTTTGGTATCGTTTTCTATTTGCAATTTTTGATTTAAAAAAATTTAAGACTAAGTTTTGTAAATGAATTTCTTAGTTTTGTTTTCTAGGTTTTTTCTTAGTTTGGGCGACAATTGAAAGCAAAAAACCAAATCCAATCCTCTCTTTCCGCAAATCTGCAACAATAAGAGGCCAATGTTTTCATGAAGAATAGCCTCTTAGAGTAGCATTAACGGACGTGAATCAGAAGGTTAGAACGAAAAGGCTAGCTAAAACATAAAGTCATTTTCAAAACCCAGTTTTTAAATTCCCAAAAGCCAGAGACTACAAACAAAAACTGATACCAAACAGACCCTTAAAATAGTTAGGTAAGGACCATGAATGATTTTATATTCTAACAAGAAAGGAGATGGCGAGCTCGCAAGACTAACCCGTTTTTCAAAAGCGACATCCCGAGAATCGATAATCTTGTCAACAATGCCATAATCAATGGCTTCTTGTGCCTGGAAATACTTTGGGCGTTGAATTTCTTTCTCAATCTCTTCCTTTGGCTTCCCTATTCCTTTTGCTAACAGTTCTATGTAGTATTCTGTGTTTGCATCCAGCTCTTTGGCCTGACTCAAAATTACCCCCAAAGAAAAACACCATTATGAGAAATAAACATCATGATTGTTTCCTCAATACGACATCCGTGGTTCGTACTGCAAAAACAAAATGGGTAAATTTACATATTAGCATCATAAGTTTTGATGTATTAATTTTTTTTTTAGTCCACCAAACTTTGTGAAAAAACTTTTTTGTCCAAAGATTTACATGTATTTAATAATATAATCCAAATGAAGTTTGTAAGTGCGTAAAGTAGGTCTTTCATCCGATACCATTGTTTGGACTATTTTATTTATTAAATACATGCAAATCTTTGGAATATCCACAAAGTTGTATACTAAAAAATTAATATACCAAACCTCGTAATACTAATATGAAATTTACCCAAAAGAAAAGACGATGAATGCTCTTCAATGGTAGAGTGTGGTAGGGGAAGAGAGAGAACCTTGATCCACATGTCGATCACAGCCCCGCTTGATTTGTTCACCTTAGGCAGATACAGTTTTGCTGGAATTTCGATATGGGAAATTCTTAGAATCACATCATTATTTCAGCATTAGTTTGAGTCGTAGTTGCACGAAGCGGGAGCAGAAACAGAAGCGGAAACGGGCAGTCATAGAAGTTTCTAAGGTTGGGAGTGTGAAAGGAACACTTATATTACAATATATTAGACATACAAGAAAAATTAAAGAGATATCATCAATTGGGCCACTAAAGAGATATCATCAATTGGGCCACTAAAGCATAAGGCTCTGTCTGTTTTGGAGGAAAAATAGATTCTAGGAATTGGTTTTTCTTTGGAAAAAGTTTTTCATATAAAATTAAAATCTGAATGAGGCTTTCTGTTGTTTGTTTCAAAGGAAGACTTGCTTCCACGTTGTAAGACGATATAAGTAGAAATACAACATATCTAAGAAGAAATAGAAAAATAAAATTAATAAAGCTATATAAAATAGGAAAATTATCTCTTAGGTACCCTACGTTGAGCATTTATTATTTAAGTACCCTATCATTAAATATATACAATGAGGTACCTTAGGATATGAAATTTTATCACCCCTATGTCAAAATCTAGCAAATTTTCATTAAAATTTGGCTAACTACCACAAAAATCTGATTTGATATTGACTATAACCTTATATGTACATTGCTATGTTGGTTTTTTCAAAGAAAATCTAACGGATTACAAAAAGTTGGTCGTGTTTCGAAGAAAATCAGTATAAATTATCAAATAATGTCATATTAGCATTTTCTGGCAAAATAAATCAGCCCATTATGATAGAGGATACATATATATTATCGATTTCATGTTTCACGTCAACAATTTTCATTTAGAATCCAAATTTTGGCAAAAAATATCTTATTCATGAAAATCTTAAACTCCATGGTACCTATGTGATAAAAATTTTAGATTTCAGAATATATCACTGTATGTTATTGAAACATTAAGGTACCTATGTAATAAATGTTAAAATCTTAGACTACTAACTTCCCCCATACAATCTTATATAGCAATTCAAAACGATTAAAAATTGTTTCCTTGAAATAATGACAAAATATCTGGACTCCGTTTGATTATTGGTCCAATTCTTGTTTGATTTTATGACATTAAAGGTCTACGTTCCAATTAAGTTTATTTTTGTTCGATCCAGATCCGCAAATTGACTATCGCAAGGGTTTTTGTCACATTTGGAATCATGACTTCCCCCATTATAAAAGGGACGTCATTTTCCATTAGATGGGCGAAGCCCTTATCTGTCAGAAAGCCTTTTCCATCGCCAAATGCACGACAAACAATGGAAAAGGAGAAAACCAAATTCTAGAATCCATTTTTCCGCCTAAACAAACAGAACCTAAATGTCAAATAAAGTCAATATAAGCAATAAACCAAGAACATTAAGCACTCAAATGGATAAAATCAAGAAAATTGACTCCAATATATCTACACAATTCAATAATCCTTTGAACTAAATTAGCCAACAAATCACCTAATAAGTGTCTACTTATAAAATGATTCCGTGATTGTTCGAATCGCTTGTCGTCAAGTTTGATACACGTTAGAAACACGAATCTAACTTTGAAATGCCCAGTCGCGTTTCTGAGTGTCAAATGTTAGCATTCTAAGGATTTCCTGCAACTATGCTTTGGGTTTGCAATTTTACGAGAGAAAGAACAAAAATAAGATGTCTGGTACAACAATAACAGCCACCTAGTGCCTCAAAGAGGCTCCCTCCAAGGCAGGGTCTGGGGACGATGAGATGCACGGAATCTTATCCCTACAAGGTGCTGTCCTATAGACAGGCTATTTGCGAAGGACCCTTGAAACAAAATTAGTTTATAGTTTGCTATTTGTTTTTTCTTCTATTACAAACTCAACACAATAGAAAAAACAACAAAACATTGGTTTTAGAAACAAAAATTGGTTCTATGGCAAACTATCATCACACAGTAATGGTAGAAATGGCTGTAAAATCTAAAATTGGACTATAGACAATCTGAGAATCGATTTTTAAACATTAAAACAAATATAAATGTTTTTGGGATTTGAATAATTCATAAACTGCAATACTTAGTGCGCTAAATGATCCACGGAAGTTAAGACGGCAAAGGGTTAAGACATATTTGGCAAAACCTTGTCTTCTGCAGGTAACCGAGTTAGAGGTAGGGATTTGAACACAAAATCTCATGTCCTAGGGCCTCAACCTTGGCAATATTTTAAGCACGAGACTAAAATCCTAGAGGCGACAGCACCATCCCATTAAGGATTCTTGCGAAACAATACCCAGAGGCCACACAATTATGCTATACTTTTTATCTTTCCATAAACAGTAGACTAAGAAAGAGAAACGAGGAAGCCCTAATTACATAAGTAACAATAGACGACAACAACAATAGCAAACTCAGTGCCTCAAAGGGGGTCCCGCCAATACAGGGTCTAGGAAGAATGAGACATACGCAGTCTTATCCGTACAAGGTGCTACTCTGCAAGGACTAGGGAGGTTGTTTTCGAAGGGCCCCCGGCCCTAAAAAGCAAAGACATGAGTAACAACAGACATGGAGGAAAAAGAAAAAAAAATGAGAAATGAACCTTCAAAAGAGAAAGATGTCCCACGGGAAAAATATTTATCACCCCAAGTAAATATCCGTAATCTCATCCCTACCTCAATTGGATCAACCACATAGAACCATACGAATTTATAGAATAAAATTATTTTTACTTAACTCCACAAAAGAAAACAGTGAAGTAATAATTTAATCGAAAACATTTGGAGAAGAACAATTTTCCGAAAGGAAAATATGGCTTGGTCCAGTGACTGAGTATCCAAGGAGTATCTTTTTCCTAAAAGCCCTCTTGTTTCTTTAGCTCTATATAGATAAGCTTTAGCTCAACAACCCTCTTTGGATTAATCGAAACCCATTAAAGTACTATTCGTCATTGATTTTTACAAAGTTTATTTCACACTTAAAATGCTAGATGTTCTCCATAAATTGTGGTCAAAACTTAACCCGCTCATCCACTAAAAGGCAACTTGACAAAAAAGGAACAAGTCTGTGTAAAGAAACAGAGATCATACTGGATGAATTTGGCTGCACAGCGCGATAACCCTTGGCTCCAAGTGAGAGGAGCATGGCTGCTTGTCCATACGCCATGCCACAGTTCACAGTATAGACATCTGATTTGCAGTACTACAACCACATTCATGGAAGATAAGCATCAAATACGATACTGCATTTTCTATAGAGAGAATAACTCGTTTAGAGGACCAACAAAAATGAACAGGTGACAGCAAACGAACACTTGAAAGGTTCTTACAGCCATTGTATCGGCTATAGCATATGCCTCTGTTTCAGATCCAACGGTCTCCATCTTCTCGTTCTGTAAAAAGCAAAACGGACCATGATTACCATGTTCCTTCACCCATGAAATCAGTCAAGCAACCACTGAGTTAGCTCCTTCCCATCCCACTGAAAGTTATCCCTTGTTTAGGCTCCGTTTGGAACTTAGAAATTACAATACCCTTTGAGGAAAATCACTTTCCTCTAAATTGGACCGGAAACTGACAAAATTACGGTTCAAACTTGCTCCAGCCCGGTCTAGCTCATCATTTCCCAACACTTGCTTTGCAACCCATCCTTTTTCAAGGTTTTTCATTTGCAACCCCTCATTTTCTTGGAAACTTACTTATCCCTAACATCCAAACAAGAAGAGGGAAAGAAAGGTTGGGGGGGGGAGGGGGGGGGGGGGGAGCCGGGGGGGGGGGGGGGGGGGGGGGGGTGATGTAGGAGTCATTTTACCCTACTTTCTTTCCCTTGAACCTTTTTTCCACTCATTTTTCTTTCCTTCAAAATTTTTTCCTTCCAAACAGAGCCTTAGTATATCACTTGGATCCTCCACATGAATGGAAAATTACTAAACATACCTCCTAATATTGAATCTATAAGGATCCCGTTTTGCTTTTTTCCTTCTGGAAAATTTTTGTTTTCAAAAAGTTTCTTCTCTCTTACTAAGAGAAATAAAATCTGCGTGCAGTTCATTTTTGACCCATTTGAGCTTGAGGTAAGATTGACGAACTGAGATGTGATGGTCAAAGAAAATGTTGTAAAAGAAGAATGTTTCCTCTTCAGGTCATTGCTGGGGCTCCTTTATTTAAAAACATGAGAGAAAGAATAGAAGGCTTCTCCAAACTGACGACCCTCAATGCTTCCAAATATGATAACGATATTAATGGGTGTGCACAGGATTTGTTGAAAGCATCCTCTTCATTTAAATTTGGTAGAATGGGAAGAGGAAGGTCGTTAAAATGTTACTTTTATGGGAAGAGGAAGGTCGTCAAAATGTTTGCTAATAGATCGATGTTTTGGTGTTATTAGTAGAAAAGAAATGCAAAGACTTTCAAAAACCAATAAACTCGACTGAATTCCTTGAGGGCAATGCAAAGGAGGTCCTCAGGGAGTCTCTTTGGATAAAGAGTCTTAGGGATTTTGCTGAAATAGCTTGAATTCATCTGGGACTGGAGAGCCTTGTGTCACTAGCTTTTGGCTTTTTGGACTTTATGGCTTTGTATGTTTCAGAAAACATCTAATCCTCAACACTATGTATATATTCTTTTATATAGGCAAGGCGAGCACCAGGTACCCTTTTTTAGGCAAGAAGCAAGCCAATGCATCGGCCATGACTATGTCACATAGTTGCTTGTAAGGGTACGAGAACCATTCTATCTTGGAAACCCAGTTAGCTGCTATGTTATGTTTCTTAAAACAAGAAGAGATTTAACAGTTTCCAAAAGCCTCACACAATTGTTAGCTTCATTTACCACATTTTGGGTTTCCCGAGGGCTATTTCCTTTTCCATCTATAGCTTTTGTAACCAACAAATTATCTCCCTCCACCCATATTCTCGTATAGCCTAAGCTAAGATCTCTACCGACTCTTACATCGCTCCTTCTCCAAATTTTCTAACACCTTTAGAAATCAATTCACCAAAGTGATCCCTAATAACATAACCTGTTGCAACTCCATCCCTCGTTCTGGACCCACCAAAGTTCATTTTGACAAATCCTAACAGCGGAGATTTCCATCTAATTGTGCTACCTAATGCAATCTCTAACATGCTTTCTCTCTTAGTATTATTTCTTTTTCGATAAAGAATGAAATTAGAAACAAACAAGTTGCTCAGGACGAACCTGTGTTCCAGATGAATTTATGTATAGATATATAGGCTTTGAGGGGTTGTCATAGTCCAGCCACATGAACTGGGCAACAAGAAGCTCAGTAACTGCAGGTACAATCTGCAGCAACAACAGATGACGAATCCAAATGAAATGATGTAGCACAAAGGAAAACCGCATAATTTCTAACTCAACTATCAAACTTTTGGATTCAATTTTTATTCAAAGATGTTTCCAGAAGGTACATAAAATTCCTATATGCAGAGTAGGTACCCTAAATCTGGAAAGATAAAGAAGTCTAAATTCAAATCTAAATTGGATAAAGAATATAATAATAAAAAAAAAGGAACATACCCAGTGCCTCAAGGGCTCCCGCCTACGCAGGGTCTGGGCGGGGCGGATGTACGCAGCCTTCCCCTTTCAGGGTGTTAACCTAAAGAGAGGCTGTTGTCCAGTGCCCCCAACCTGAGGGTGAGGACTTCCCAGGAGGTCACCCATCCTGCTACTACTCTCACCCTCCTGCTACTACTCTCACCCAAGCACGCTTACCTTCGGAGTTCTAATGGGATCCGGTGACAGCGTGTTGGTGCCCTCGTTGGATAAAGAATATAATAATCTTAAGATTTATCATCCTATCCTAACTAAAACTCTAAATTAAGTAAATTTTGAAGTAACTAAATTCTAAATTTGACTCAAAACTTAAAGAGAGTAAAAACTACATAAAAGAACCCCTAATAAAATTCCTATATGCAGAGTAGGTACCCTAAATCTGAAAAGATAAAGAAGTCTAAATTCAAATCTAAATTGGATAAAGAATATAATAATCTTAAGGTTTATCATCCTATCCTAACTAAAACTCTAAATTAAGTAAATTTTGAAGTATCTAAATTCTAAATTTGACTCAAACTTAAAGAGAGTAAAAATTACATAAAAGAACTCCTAATTAATCATAACCTCTTCTTATGTCTGAAAATGCTTAGGTCGTACTACATTAGAAGACAATTCAGAATGCCCCAAGAAAATTGCAATACCTTTATGTAAAGCTATATCTTACCGGCATTCCAAGATAGACGATTCGAGCATCCAAGAGAAGAGAAGGCAGATCGGGTGGGGCAGTTCTAGGTCTTCCATACCCTCGGGCTCCACCTCGGTACATGCTGACACTCATACTGTACTTTGATGGACCCCGGTCACCCATGCCGCTAAAGCTCCACATTCCTCCATTGTCTAAGTAATTTCTCGCAGATGAGATGCTTTCCTGCAGCAAAGTGTTACTTAAATGAAATAATGGAATCAAATAAAAGACATCAATATTACATAACGGCTGTTATGTTATGCAACTGATTGTTACACTATGGTATTCATGTAGCAGTCAGCCTCTATTGGATACTTAGTATTTATTTATTAATATGCACTTTTAAGCTTAGATATTAAATGGTATGAAATGTATATTTAGAATTGCATGGATTTTTAATTCCATTTTTTGCAAATATGAAGCTAGCTAACATGTGTTCCCTAGAAAACCCAATGTTATAGTTGTGACCTGCTATGTAAACTCTGTGATGCAATGCTTTATATGTGCCGACATGAGAAATTATGTAAGAGAAGAAGACCTCTGTGATTCTCTCTGATTGCTGGCGAACGGGATTATCTTCTGTCATGAACATGTCCATTTGTGAAGGTGTTAAGCCATAGAGATACTGAGGAGCGTTCTTATAATTTTCCATCACTGCAAAAGAACAATTGGACAATAACAGGGAACCATCACTTGCACAGAAGTTCGCATGTCATCAAACATTTCAATAAGCAATTTTATAGAGAATGTTTATCAGAATGTGGATCTGACTTAAGCTCTGATCTACAACGTGTTGACCACTAGGTCCCCCAAAGGTTCTCAAATAGGATACTAGAAAAAAACGACAATTAGCATCGTGGCAAAGAGAAAGTGAAATCATCTAACATTCAACATACCATTCAAACAAGAACTGCTTAGGACTACTACTTGTTGCATACTAGGAGTACGAAGTACAACAAACAATAACAAAAACAACAACAATCCCAGTGCCTCAATGGCTCCCGCACAAGCGGGGTCTTGGGGAGGTTGATGTAAGCAGCCTTCCCCCTTCAGGGTGTTAACCTGAAGAGAGGCTGTTTTCGAGAACCCCCAACCTGAGAGACATGCCGACATCGCATCATGGCAACTTGTGAGCAATAGGGCATCAATGCATAGCAATAAGCTATATCATAATGTGAGTAATACAAAGCATAACGCCCTAGAGGAGACTTTAATGCAAAACCATGCCCCTCAAGGCAGCAAAATAAGCAAGTAAACAGATAGTAAACACTATGTAAATAGTAAACAGATAGGGTGCACCCTAATAGGCCTATACGCCCCGGAACACAAGTAAAGCAGAATAAGCAGCGGTGTGAGGCTGCTACATCTGCTACCCCCTATGCTAGCCCTCCATCTAGCTCTATCTCTATCGAGCTCTATCTAAGGCCATCTCCTCCCGTGAGTTTAGGTGGGTGAGGTCCTGTCATATCGACTGCAGTCATCCCTTCTTTGGCCTACTTCTTCCTCTCCTGCCTAGCGTGTTACAAAGTTGATCGCATCTCCTGACTAGAGCAGTGGTTGGTCTCCTCCTAACATGCCTGCACCACTCCAAACATTGCTTCTTCATTTTATCTTCTATCAAGGCCACGCCCCACTATGCTTTTTATCACATCCCAGATGACCGCCTCTGGAAACACTAGTCTCCAAATTGTGGAACAGGCATACCGTAAAGTCGTGGCACTAGATTGAGCTTACGAGTGGTCAGATGCTTCTACCCCGCTACATCGGATACACCTATCCTAGCCCTCCACAGAGCTCTGTCTAGAGCCATCTCTTCATTTAGGTTGAGATAGGTGAGATGCCGTCAAATTGTCTCCATTGAGCTCTTCTTTGGCCGTCCTATCCCTCTCTTCTCGTCTGTTATTTGGAGTTGTTCGCATCTCCTGACAAGTGCAGTGGGTCTCCTTCTAACATGCCCAAACCACCGCAGTCGTTGCTCCCTCAACTTATCTTCTATTGGGGCAATACCTAATTTACTTCTTATGACATCATTTCGGATCATGTCCCTCCTTGTGTGTTCGCACATCCACCTAAGCATCCTCATCTTTGCCACCCTCTTCTTTTGTGTTTGGTGACACTTTACAGGCCAGCACTCTGCCTCGTAAGACATAACTGGCCTCACTACCGTCTCATAGTATTTACCCTTTAATTTTAACGAGAACTTCCTATCACACAATATCGCTGCGGCCATTCTCCATTAGTGCCAACCCACTTTAATCCTGTTGCTGACATCTGCGTCCACTTCGCCATCTTTCTGCACCACGGAACCCAAGTGTTTAAAGCATGCTCTCTGAGGTATGTGTTCTGATCCAATCCGAACGATTGTTGCGCTTGGCGAGGTAGAGGTGTTGAACTTAAGTTCCATATATTCTATCTTAGATCTACTGAGCCTTAGACCTTTAGATTCTAGGGCCAGCCTCCAAAGTTCTAGTTTTTCATTCACCTCCACTCTAGACTCTCCCCACTATAACTATATCGTCCACAAAAAGCATGCACCAAGGTAAATCCCCTTGGACGTGCCTAGTGAGCTCGTCCATCACCAAAATGAACAGAAAGGGACTCAAGGCTAATCCTTGTTATACCCCTACTATAATGGGAAAAGCGTCTGTCTCCCCTTCCGTAGTGCGCACACTAGTTTGAGCGTCTTCGTACATGTCCTTGATGACTCGTATGTAGGACTCGTGGATGCCTTTCCTCTCCAGGACCCTCCATAGAACCTCTCTCGGTACTCTATCATATGCCTTCTCCAAATCAATGAAAACCATATGAAGGTCCTTTTGTCTATCTTTGTAGTATTGTATGGACCTCCTCAGGAGATGGATGGCTTCTATCGTTGATCTACTTGGCATAAATCCAAATTGGTTCTCTGAGACTCCTGCTTGATAGCAGAGCCTTCCTTCTATGACCCGTTCCCAAAGCTTCAGAATGTGGCTCATTAGTTTGATTCCTCTGTAGTTTGCACAACTTTGAATGTCGCCTTTGTTCTTATAGACGGGGATTAGGGTGCTCTTCCGCCAATCATCAGGCATCTTTTTCCCCTGGAGAATTTGGTTGAATAATTTAGTCAACCATCTGATACCCGCTTCCCCAGTACATTTCCATGCCTCAATGGGTATACTGTTAGAGCCGACTGCTTTACACCTACCCATCTTCTTCAATGCTTCCCTAACTTCTCGGGTCTAATTCTGATGCGGTGGTTGTGGGACTCGTGCTCTATTGAAGTACAACAAAAGAAGTACCAAATCTAGAATCAACACAAAATCTAACCCAAATAGAAAATATAAGAACACACGGGACATCGAGGATTAGGAAACTTTAGGTTCACTTCTTATGCTCTCATACTTTTATGCTTAGATGCTTTTATACTTTATGCTTTTATGCTTAAACAGCCTTCCTTTAGGGTACCCTAAAGGGGTATGGCTACGTACATCCCATCCCTCATGACCTTGCATATGCGGGAGCCCTTAAGGCAGCGGGGTTTGTTGTTGTTGTAGGAAACATTAGATTCGCTTGAGGCCACTAATATATGAATTCAACTGGATATAGGCCATTAATATATGAGGGAGTCCAATTGTAGTGACCGTTATGCCTGTTTGAAGTTCCATTGCTTCAAAAGACAATTAGGATATGTTGTCTATTGCCCAATCTAATGCACTTGATTTAGGTTCCTTGGGCACTCTGCGATCTATTGCTTCAACAGACAATTAGGATATGTTATCAACCTCAATGTTGCCCAAACTTGCTCCTGACTTCGATCCAAGCTATTTTAAACATGAATCCTCCTTGATCGCGGCAGCTATAGTGATGCCTAAATCCTCTTGGATCGTACTACTAAAAACCACCTGTAATTTGTGATTTTAGCTGTAACTTATCGTCATCATTAATATACTTCTAGAATTGTAATTATGCTCCACCACATCTTCACCCTAATCACTACTAGAATTATAATCTCCCTGGAATTTTGCACCTTTCACTTCTGCTTCTGCATTCCTAATATATGGGAAGGCAATTCGCTTGTTAATTCCAGAAAGACTTCCTCATCCAGCAATAACAGCTAGCTATATGCATCCTCATCATCGTTGTCCTTATCATTCGTCTTTCTTCCTATACTAACTCCAGGAGAACCATCATATGCACGAGTAGAAACACATCTCCTGCCCAAAGAACCCTCTTCCATTACATCACCAGTGCCCAGAGAAAGTGATGCATGTCACTAATTTTTGGGGAAGATGCATATAAAGAAGGGGTGACGATTTCTTTATTAAGATTAATATATAATATTTTCCACAGAATGATCAACTCATATCTAGAAACATTGGCCCTAAAATACATCTCTCTGTCATAGACAACAAAGGAAGAGGTTAATACAAAGCAAACATCACATTGCATCTCATGTTAGAATCTTAGATACAATGTATGAGGGAAATAACTCCTGGAACATAGTATCCTATCCCTCAGATGAAACTAATCCTCCTCCTTCAAGGGGAAACAACACAAGTCAAAAGCAATTGTATTCAAGAGAAAAAAGGTCTGGTTGAATGGAGACTAATCTTCACATAGAAGAGCCACTAAGGTTTTAGGTTCTCTAGTTGTGTCAAGTTCACAAAGAGAAGATAGGGGTCGTTGGTGGTGTCACTGTTCCATTGAGGTGGAAAGGTTCCTTTCCGGTACTTACTTTGTTGGTTTTCCCTTAAATAGCCTAAAATGGTATGAATGTTCAAAGTTGATCGTTTTACAGTAGTGATGGATAAGGTTCAAAGTAGCAATTGTGATAGCAGATTGTAGTACAAGGTCGTCTATGATAGTATTTCCCATCTTCATCTTTCTTTCCCCTTATGGATTTATGTCAGTGACACTTGTAAAAATAGGCCCAACCGCTTCAATTTGAACTCAACTGACTTAAAACTCGAGCCGATTAATTATGGAATTGCAATTTCAACTTCCAATACTTTTAATTAGCCAAACAATAGAATATCAATTCCATCCTAATTCCAATTCCATCAACATTGGAATTAGAATTGCAATTCCATTGTCCTATTCCAATTTCATGTGACACACAGAGCCAATGATTGCCACTAAGTGCCAGATTCAATTAGAACAACCACCACCAACCAAACAATTTCCATTCAAGCCCAAAGACCCAACTCAGACCCAAACAAAGGGAACTGAAATAACATCAAACCCACCAAGAAAACAACACCAAAAGAAACATAACGCAAAGAATTCCACCTGAAGCATCCCAATCCTACACATTATCAAGGGTAATAGATAATAGGATTATTTATGCGAAACGTCCTCGTACTTTACTCATTGTGTCAATTTAGTCCTATACTCTTATTTTTGTCAATTTAGTCCTTTGTACAATTCAAATTGTATCAATTTAGTCCTATAGTTCAAATTCAAATTAACTAGCAACCTAAGTTTTACCAGTTCGGACATGTAAAATACAAATAACCCAATATAAATCCACTCGCTAACTCAATCTCGACTCACTCTTACTCCAGCATCAAAAATTGTCACCAACTTAATTACATTTTTACTTGATAGGACCTAAATTGACACAAAAGTAAATATTGCAGGACTAAATGGACACAGTTAAATATCTACAGACTAAATTAACACAATTAATAAAGTATAAAAACCTTTCCTGAGAATAACCCTAGACAACAAGAACAAGTTAGCACAAACCAAAAAGGGGGATAAAAAGTGAAACTCACACCCATCTTTGATATTCTCTTGTCTGAACTGCTTGGGGATATGCTGGAAAGATGAGTTTTGGGCGCGAGGGGACCTGACCCATTTGCTAACTCTGTGTTGCTTGAGATGGGTAGTGGAGAACACCGAGGTTGAACCCAAGAAGGAGTTGCTGCCATGTTTGGAGATGTTGAGTTCTCGAACATCTGGGGTTGTGGGTGGGAGATGGGTCGAGACAGATGAGAGAAAGCGTGTCGCCATTGGAGAGTTTCTGCACCTCTATTCCCCAACCAAGACCCAGATTTTACTCATCCGGGTGCACTTTTCCTGTGGTTCGTATGCGAATTACGGCAAAATTTGACGGGACAGGATAACACAACACGAAGAGAATGAGCTTGAGTCCGATATTTTTAAAGTCAAATTAAATTTGGATTAATTCATTTATGTACTCATTTAACTCATTTTCGATATACTTGACTCGTTTATAATAGTTATATTAAATATTGTTGGTGTAAACACTTGTAAAATTAAGAAAAACGGGTAACAAATCGATCTTTAGATTTTGAGGCGTGAAGTCCCTTTCCTTAAGACTTATTTCAGTGTATGAAATAGTCTCGGTGATACAATAATAACCAAGTAAAGTGGAGTGAAAGTATGTAAAGGAAGATATATGGAAATGTAAGAGAATGACAGTTTTTCAAATGCAAAGACACTTTTTCATCATCATTTATCAATCAAATTGGTGGAATATATATAATAGATCAAGTAAAAGAAGTCGTCCCAAAAAATACCCCAAAACAGGGGTGCAAAACCAGGGAAGTTATCGCGTGAAAACTGGAAAAAATTGTCCCTGTGTCGACACACACCTCTGCATTCCTATTTCTGTAAGAATGTGTGTCGATACACAGCCCTGTGTGTCGACACACATTCCAATACACTTTAAAACATATCAAAACACTTAGAGCACACATTTGGGACCAATTTCAAAACACTTCATTCACAAATTTCATTACATAATTTGAAAATACATCAACAAATATTTGAGTCGTACGCAACTATAATTATATATATATTTGGTAGTCCATGTCACATAAGGTAATTTAAATTGTATTTAGTAATATTTCTTTGATAAAATAGCATATAATTAATGAGTAATCTGTGGGTTGCCCATTTATAATTAGGTCGGGTAAGAATTAAGAGTTCCTTACCCGTTTAATAAACGGGTCGAGGTGGGGTTCAGGTTGGCTCTATTTCCAAGACCACACACATAATACGAACACAAACACGATACAACATGACACGACACATTTGTCACCCTTAATGTAAATGATATAGCCACATAGGAACAATTAGTGTCCTATTTCATATTTGGATTTAGGGTTGCCTTTAGTTCAACATTATAACATCTTCAAGTTATAAATAAAATATTTAAATAAGTATACTTAAATATTCATATTGTTAAAACGTAATGAGTTGACGAGTAGTTTGAAAGCCTAAAATCTAGTGACAATCATGAGAGGTGGCCAACAGGTTGATGTGTGACCCAACCCGCAAGTTAGAGTTATACAAATGGGTTGGGATGGGTTAGAATTGAATTGTTTGTACAACGAGTTGGAATGAGTCAAGCCTAGGGGGAAAATCTTAGACCCGATTCGACTTGTGAAATGATTAGAGGACAGGTCTGGTCGAACTGGGCCGCAAGTTTGACCCGGGTCAGAATAAGTCTTACTCAAGTTAGACCCGCATTGGATCAATGCGGGTCATATGCAGGTCAACTTGGGTTTTTTTTTTTTCTCTAAATTAAACGAATAGTATGAAGTATAAAATGCAAATGTATAATATAAAATATAAATAAATAATATTGATATATAATATAAAATACACATTATGAATTTAGAAATATAGCTACTTACCAAAAAAATTATAAATATAATCTATAACATAAAATATGTACGTTAATAAAAATAAATACATTTCTTGTATACAAAGAATTATACTATGAAAAGTAATTCATAAACATAATAATATCTATTGAATTTTTACATAACATATTATATAAACAATAAAATACACCTCCTTTTTCTAAAAAAATTCATGGGTAGGACTTGTGTTAAACACGTCATAACAGGTTGTGTGAACCCATTTGAATCGAATTGGGTACGGGTTTGGAAAAAAATGACCTGTGATCCAATTTGCTATGGTGGAGGGGTCAACCTACTCATTTAGCAGGTCAAGCCACCTCTAACTACCACCGAGTATCCTCTTCACCAATGCAACAAATATATAGCAGTTTGTTTTTTTTTCTGATTAAAAAAAAATTACTCTCTCACTTTTAAGAAGTAAAATGGTCATAAAAAATGACGGTCAACTTCATAGATTGAGGTAAAGTTTTGATCGCATCTGAGCTTATTCATCTTTTTTTTTTTTTTTTTTGGAGCTAAAAGTGTTGTTATGGTGGCTAGTCTTCTAACTCTCAAACTAGAAATCTTGAATTCAAAACTCAGCAGTCCCGAATATTAGTTTCCTTCTTTACAAAAAGTCAATATACTCCTTGCTAGGATAGAAAAATGTTGCGCAATTTACCCTATAACCTTTAAAACATATCTAATTAATAAATTTAATTAATAAAATAGAATACTATTAACATAAAGAAAATAATTATTAACACAAATTATATATATTAATAGGATTTTTGTGGACACATGATAATACATATAATTTTATATTTATGATTTCTTTTCTTGATAAATTAACCTATCATTACGAAAATTTGTGATCCACAATTAATATGATGAATTTGATTAAAGAATATTGCATGTAATATGAGTTATTTACGTTAACTACCCCGACATTTTAACATGTAAATTTTGCTTGTAATAATATATAAAATACAACTAATGTATTTTACATGTGTCGTTTAGATACATGATAAAAAAAACCTACTTTATAATATGGTTTATTTACATTTTACAACTACGATATGTTTTTAATAATTAAAAAGACATTGAGCTTTTTGAATTATTAAAAATATTCTTAAGTTTTTGTCGTATTAATAAAAAGGCAAATAAGTTTTTGTCATACTAATAAAAAGACCTCTTTCTGACACGATGACGTCACTCTCTATCGACAGAGCTGACGTGATAACTGTTTTTTATTAATGTTATAGTAAAATGACAAAAATACCCTAAAAAAATAAGCAAAAATAGATAATTTATGCACAATACAACAACTCTAATATCGGTGTTATAAAGTAATAATAAGAGTATTGAATGATTCTTTTATTATTTTACTGTAAAATTACTAAAAAATTATTGTCACATCAACTCTATCAACAAAAAGTAATATCATCACACCAACGACAGATTTTTTTGTTTGGGCAGCGCAAATATCTCTTGCAGCGTGCCAAACAGTTCTCATACAGCAAAACTTCTACTTCCACACTAATTCATCCAAATAAGTAAAAGTATTATTCATATTATTGTTAGAACAAAATTATTAATATTAAAATAAATTTATTAAATTTTGTGATTATTATTAATTATGAGTTATGTAATTACTCTCTTAATACTACATTTAATCCTGACAGTAACAATGTCCTAAAAATAAAGACAAAAAATTTCCAATTATCTCTCACTTTATACCAAAGCTTAGATAACTGTCACTCTCTAAAACTATTGTTGTCATTCTCAATCCAATGAGCCATTATCCAAAATAACACAGGAAAATAAAATATTTTCAAAACTAGGTACTAAGTGACGCGAGAAAAAAATAAGTGGCGGCATTATGAAATATGAAAAGTTCTTGAAATTTAAATTAAAGGGTTACTAGTGTAAATAGGTATATAAGTATTAATTTAATTTTTTTAATTGTTATTTTTTATTGAATCATTTTTTGACCAGATTTTTTTTTTAACAGAATCATGAATAATTTATTCGTGAAATGAGAAAATAATGATTATACTAAACCATTTATAGATTTCAGTGTATGTGTAGACTAATACAAAATAAATTACACATTATTCAATAAAAAATAACAATAAAAAAAAATTAAATTAATACTTATATACATATTTACACAAGTAGCCCTTTAATTCAAATTTTAAGAATTTTTCAAATTTCATGATCCTGTCATTTACTGTTTTCCTTCAATTATTTACTACCTAAACCTATATATATGCTCCATACTTCACCCTAACATTCACTCATCCTGCACTTCTCGTTCTACTAAATTCTCTTGTAATCATGACGATAGAAACCTATAAGGAAACTGTTGACTCATAAAACCGATCAACACCATCCTCCGATGTCACCATAGAGCTGCATCCTACATACAAGCATTCTAAACGGCATTGTTTTGATGACCCACATACTGAAGATGAGCAAATAGCTGCCTCTGTTCTCCTCTTGCTCTCCTGTGGTCCCCGACCCCTTCTCGAGACCCTCCTGTACCGTCCCCGCCGCCAAAACCAATGTCAAGTTTGGTATTCAAGTGTGACGTTTGCAGCAAGTGTTTCTCTTCATACCAAGCCTTATTAGGAGGCCACAAGACTAGTCACCATAAGAATATAATGCCCAAGGATGATGCCACTGTTGCTACAATGGTGTTGCACAACAACGTGAACCCAAACGAGAAAACCCATGTACGATTTGTGATAAGGCGTTTTCTATGGGGCAAGTCTTGGGTTGGCACATGAGGTGCCACTACGAGAGCATCATCAAAAACAAAAAAACCCGATGGTGGCGAAGGCGTCGCTTCCAACCCTACCACCTCTAGCTTAGCGAGGGATTTTGATCTCAACTTGCCCGCGTTGTCGGAGATGATGGAGGAGGAGGTGGGTAAATTTTGT
Source organism: Simmondsia chinensis (assembly GCA_018398585.1). Lineage (NCBI taxonomy): Eukaryota > Viridiplantae > Streptophyta > Magnoliopsida > Caryophyllales > Simmondsiaceae > Simmondsia > Simmondsia chinensis. The sequence goes on along the minus strand of JAGTTD010000017.1, from coordinate 21,854,698 downwards.
AATTTCCAACAAGCCATTGGGATCTCCTCCCAATATGAATGGACACCTATATATTATTTAAATTAACTCGAATTAACTGAAAATAGGATTTTTTTTTTTTTTTTTTTAAATCTTAGTTCTTTAAATTTTGACGATTTTTTATATATGTACCGAATTGGCTTGTATGAAATTGTTGATAAGATACCGAATTGGTTTGTATGAGATTGTTGATAAGATATCAAATTGGTTTGTGCGAGTTCATTCTCATATGAGCATACGCCTCAAATACTAATGGCTCATGTTGAGAAACTCGATGCAGAGCTTAAAAGTTAAGAGTTCCTAGTGAAAAGTATTTTAACATAAGAGAAACTTGATTCAGGCAAAGCTCAAATTGTTTGGATAAGCACGAATATTTTTCGTAGGCTAATAACTTTCTAGTGCTATCGGATAACTTGGTGGCCTATTATATGAATTGAGCTCCACCGGAAGAAGCAAGGGCCGCAATAGCTGCCGAATCTTCTGCGAGTACATGGACAATTGTGCAGACCGAGGAGCCTTTTACATGTGCTCTTACATATTTATTTTAGTTAGTGTAACAAGACCACATTACATTTTGTTATCGTTCTTGCCTTGAGCAGTATGAAAAGAAGGATATATGTAGCTTTGATAAGGGTCAATGAGTTATTTAATCAAAAACATTTCGGTCTGTTTGGTTTTTGAGAAATTGAAGTTGGATTTTAGAAATCATTCTTTCGGATTTTAGGACTTCTATTTTCATTTTTTTCCCCTGATTTGAGTGAACTAAAAATAATAATCGTAATAAAAACGTAGGCATTTGAGTAGTAGTTATGTTGGAATACAACTCTATTAAACTTTTGATCAGCTGTTCAACCATTTAAAATAACTAATTCTATAATAATTAAGAAAACACATATGCACTTAATCTATACACCCAAATTAGATATCTAATAATATACTTGACAATAAAAAGTAATCTTATTAAATATCTTTTCATAAACTAGGAAGTTTGTATCATGTAAAAAATTAATAAATATGGTATATGAAGCATGTAAGCCTAATAGTTATGGCACGGTAGTAATAGTGTTATGATTATCTAAGAGGGTACCACCACGCCATCACCGGATCCCATTACAACTTCGAAGTTAACAGTGCTTGGACGAGAGTAGTACCAGGATGGGTGCTTGGGAAGTCCTTACCCTCAGGTTGGAGGCACTCGGAAACATCTCTTCAGGAGTAATACCCTGAAGGGGAAAGGCTGTGTACATCCGCCATCCGTCTCAGACCCTGCTTATGCAGGAGCCCTTAGGGCACTGGGTAGTGTTATGAGCGTTTGGGTTGAATAGTGGGGAATTCAATTGGAACCAAAGCCCAAAATAACATTAAAATAAAAAATATTTTTAAAATTAGCTTTTAAAAAAAAATATTTCCTCAAATGATATTCATGTCATCATTTGACTTATATATTTTTTAATTTTACTTTTTCTTTACTTTCTTATTTTATCTACAATACATTTATAATTTTTTAAATTTATAATACTTTCTTAATCATAACAAATAAATTAAATTAAATTATTTATTAAATATTTGGATTAAATTTGTGTATAAATAATTTTATTTAAAATATAACAAATAATTTATTTTATTTATTATAATACATAAAATAATATAAATTTTATAAATTATAAATGTATTTAAAAAATTAAAAAAGTAAGAAAATTTTAAAAAAAATGATGATATGGATGCCATTTAGGGAAATAGCTTGGTCTTATACACAAGTCTTCTGAGAGTAAAAGCGTAAAACTCGTTTTTTAGGTTAGTTCTTAGTATTAACTTTCTTTCAAAATATTATGGTTCAAGAGTTTCAACTCAGGTAGGGCAGTTGGGGAGACTATTAACCTTTACTGCTCTGACAACTTCATGAAATCTGTTCCGTTCTAATTTATTTAAAGAAATTAGCTTCCACTCAAATGATTTGCATAGTAAGAGGGGGTAAGTGTAAGCAGCCTTATCCTTCGAAGGTGCTAATATAAAGGAGACTGCGTCTGAGGGCCCATAACCCTAAAAGGCATAAAAGCAAACAAAAATATAAAGCACCAAAGCAAGCAGCAGGCACAAAGTAACAATAGAGCAACAATAAAACACGTGAGTAACAAGCAACAATAGCAAATATATAAGCCAAGGGGGTCAATGTACTCGTAATATTCAATCAAATTTTATAGAAGCATTCTAACCCTTCACGTGCAGTATACATTATCGCTTGATAGAAAACTAATGTCATCCATTTTAAGTGTTTGATTGAAGAACTTTTAAGAACATGAGTTGTTATTCTGAAAACTTCAAAAATGCCGTGGTTAAGTAAAAAATTACCCCTTTTAAAAGTCCCATATTATATTTTACATAAATGCTCCCTCCGCATTTGTAATCCTGAGACTTCTACGAGTATGACTACTTACTCGAAGCTTCTGCTTCTATATTCCTGAGAGACTTCCTCGCCATCATCATCGTTGTCCTTATCGTTCTACGTGCTTCCTATACCAACTCTTGAAGAGCCATCTACACCGAGAGAACCATATCTAAAATAATCTAAAATGGTATGAGCGTTCGAAGTTGATCGCTTTACAGTAGTGACGGATAGGGTTCAAAGTAGCAATTGTGATAGCAGAGTGCAGCGACTATGGTGGTTGCTGCCAAAGTAGGCCCAACTACTTCAATTTCAACTCAATTAACTTAAAATTTGAGACGATTAATTATGGAATTATAATTTCAACTTCCTGTTTTGATTAGCCAAACAATGGAGTTTCAGTTCCATCCTAATTTTAGTTCCATTAACATTCGAATTAGAATTAGAATTATGGTTTTTCCTTAAATTTCATGTGACAAGATGATCGCCACTAAGGGCCAGATTGATTATGACAATCACCACCAACCAAACAATGTCCATTCAAGCCCAAAGACCCAACTCAAACCTAAACCAAAGGGAACTGAAATAACATCAAACCCACCAAGAAAACAACCTCAAAAGAAACACAATGTAAAGAATTCTTGATTGATTTGTGATACAACTACCAGGGCTATTTATAGAATAACCCATTCCTAGGCGAGCCCCACAATACTATCTATTGGCTACCGTGATATTATGGACCCAAATATCTAATTTGGGTATGCATCAACTTCACCTAAGACATTCCAACCCTACAAAATAGCAAAGCCAATAGATAACGGTTTAGCAATGTGTTGGGTTAATTGAGTCAACGAGTGAATTTGTGTTAGGTTACTTGCATCTAATATGTTTATACCACGAAACATTACGCGATTAACTTAACTTCAAATTCGATCATTAGGGCTAAATTGACAACTAAGTAAATCTTCCATAGACTAAACTAACAGAATTAAAAGTTACGACCGGATTCCTCGGTTCAACCAAGTAAAAAAGACCGGGATTGTGAAAAGTTACGACGTGCTGCTCAGACTTGGGAAATCGGGAAAAGACTGGGCTTAGCCTACCACGGTCCAGTGCAGGAGATCCTTCACACCTTTTGTTGCATTGCCGATGGAACTGCAAACCCTCGCATCAAGAAAAAGAAAACGGGAACTCTTCAGATGTCTCGGACCATCATCGGGATTTGAGCTTCCCCAATTGCGAGTGAGGGTTGTATCTCTATAGGTTAGTGGTGGTCGATTGGTTGTCTGTTTTGGTGGGGTGACCTTAGGAACATGGTGGAATCAATGGGTTTTAAAGCTTTTAAGTCGGTGCATTGAGGTAATGATTATGCCAGGGTATGATGAGGTTTGGTTCTTAGTAAAGGCATGGTTTGTGGTTTCCCCACCTATATAGAGGTGAGTCCTTTGGATTGACAAAGATATGGAGGTTGGTAGTCTTCACCTAAAAGCCGTAGCTGAAGTTTGAGCTCCTATACAGAAATTTATATGGTGTTGAGGTTTTTAGTTTAGTTTCATTTTCGTTTTGGGTCTGCTAGGCTTTTGACTGTTTGGCTCCCGCTCTTGGTCCTGTTTGGTTGTTCTTCGACCTAGAACTAGTACTTTAGGGGCTTTTTTTGTTTTTTTGCTTTCTGTCCTTGCCTGTGTGCTTGTCTGCAACCTCTTTTGTGGGCCGGGTTCTGCTCTTGAGGAATGCCGGGGTCTGCTTGGGGTTTTTCGCTATCTGTCGAAAAAAAAAACACAATTAAAAGTACAATGAATAAATTAACCCAAACGATAGAACACAGAGACTTCTCACGAGACTAACCCTAGATAACAAGAAAAAATTAGAACAAACAAAAAAGAGGGAAAAAGTGAAACCCGCACCCATCTTTGAGGGTTGAACCCAAGAAGGAGCTGCAGCCATGGTTGAGGATAATAGGTTCTTGAAGATACGTTTGAGAGATCAAGTGTCGCTGGGAGTGTAAACAAACTGAACATTGGATCAATCACTCGTGTTTGAAATGGATTATGGCTCTTTCGTGTTCCTTATTAGGGCACCATATCTTTTCAAGCCGAGTTCGAACAAAGGGTGCTCGGTTCGGCTCGGCTACACCCATAGGTGTAGCCATAGCAAAGTTTCCGCACCCCCGGCTTGTAGTTGTTCTAAGTGGGGCGGATTAGGGTTCACTTTTGTTGGGGTGGGTGTTGTTCTTTGAAAATACGCATACATTTTAGGTATGATATACATGTAAATTATGTACGCTAAAAGTTAATGTAATCTATACATTAATGTTAATTTAGTCATTATACTTTTAGTTATATTACTTTAGTTTCTAAATTATTTATATTGTATTAACTTAAATAAGTTATTATGGAAACTAAAAATAATCCTATAATTTATTATGCGTAGTATTATTGTTCAAAATGGTTCCTACCCTTTTCCTTTTTATAATGGTCTTAATATTTGTAACTTTATTTAAATTGATGTTTTTTTTGTGTCCAAATAATCCTTATTTCCCTCATAACATACACGAACCGCAATATTATGACACCGCTAACGAAGAAAAGCTAGGTGAGATGCCTATTTTAAACTCTTACACACTGTTATTTGGCCTAATTTATTAAATACATATAAATTTTGTACAAAATATTACTTTATAAAGACATGTAATGAAAGGTTATACACTAAATCTTAGCGTAATAATGTGCAATTCATGGGCCTTACCTTAGTCGTAGGAGGCAAGTAACGGGATAGAGTGTTGCTTTAGACCAAAAGATCTGGAGTTCGATTCTCCCTTTGAACCTTTCCCTAAGAAATCCCTGACTTAACTGGTTCATATGGTGTGTGGGTCGCTGCATGCACCGCAGTTTACCGAGTAACAGGGTTTCTCGTTAGCAAAATAATTTGCAATTCACCCTAAAATAAAACATTAGAACCATTTCAAACAAAAGAATTTGAAATCCATTATGGCTTGCTTTAGTTCGTTATTACTTAGGTGCCCTGAGGTACTGAAATTTAATCATTCAAGCACCTTGAAGTTTAAGAATTTGAACGATAGGGCACGTTTTTCCAAATTTCAATATATTTTTATTACAACTTGCAAATGTGGATTATAATTATAATAATAATATATAGGTGTCCTCTATCTTAATATTATAATTTTTTGGAGTAAATTGTTAACATGACATATTATTTCTTTAATATATAAATATCTTAAAAGACTATGCTTTTCTAAAAACTAAGTACATTTTATGATATGTTGTATATTTAAATTAGAGTTATTTGTGCACAATGTTTTTGTACTTCCCCCAATGTGTCAATTTAATATTTTTACCTTCAATTGTATCAATTTAATAATCGTACAAGTTAATAACATATTTTTTAATTATTTGATAACATTAGACGCTTGACTTAATGCAAATCTACCCTTTAGCATAATTAAACTCACTCATGACCCAAATGTAATTTTCACCACCTTAATGTTAATTTTACAGTAGGACAAAATTAATTAGGTAAATTAGTTTTAAATTTGCCTAATTTTACCATCTGCGGTATAGTAAAATTATGGTCAATAACATTATATATACATATCAAGAATGCTAAATTTATTTTTCTTAACTGCATAATTTCAAATTATACGTATTGTATACAGCCATCATTTAAATTTAAATACAACATCATAAAATATACTTAGTTTTTTTAAAAAATAGATTATACATATATACTGCTAATTTTATCCCCTTAATTGCACAATTTCGTATTAGTTCTTATATGGGTGTTCAATATGCAATTAATTCTTGTATAAGTGTTTAATGATTTGAAAAGTTAAATATCAAATATAAAAAAATTTCAGTACAGTTCAATATCGTTTTAATTTTTTTCCATGAAAGAAAACAAAAAGAATAACAATATCAATTGTATGTCTTACTTCATACCAAAGCTAAGGCAACTGTCACTCTCGGAAACTATTGTTTTGCATTGTTACACTTTTTCTATCCCAATTTAATTTCCCACTTTAACACAAAAACTCACAATATAATTGCCAAAATAAGATAATTATTGGGCTTATATGCTACGTAAACCATATTTTATCTATTTCTTTTTACATATAACATAAATTTATTAGTTTATAAAAGAAAATTTAGTTTAGGATTAGTTTTTATAGTCAAGTAAAATGGTAGATATCCAATTTGAGTGGTAATGAAGTGCATATATATATCTCTTTTTTGATTATTATAGAATTTAGCGGAACAAAATTTTAGATATTAAGGAATTTTTACTATTATTAAATCATTTAATACATAAAATCTTAAATGATAAATTAAATATTCTTATTTATTATTTGGCCTCTACTAGTTAACTTTATTCATTATGCGATTATACAACACCATAAAAATAAATATAAATCATGTTTATGTTAAAATATATATATATATATTTATGCCTCACCTAATCACCCACTGCCTCGCCTCACCGACCTCAAACCCCACCACCACCTCGCCTGCCAACGCAAGTCTCGAACTCCACCACCGCCATCTTGCCTTACCCATGCAACACCACCGTGCCCACCCCACAACCACCGACCCATCACTACCCCCCAACTAGACACCCGCACCGGCACCGACACCGGCACCACCACCGCGCTACCCACACCCCACCCCAACCCAACCCAGCCCATCGTACCCCTCCACGCCCCACCACCACCACCAGCCCCTCATCGCCGCCAGCACCACCGCCAACACTCCAAAGCCAGCAACCCACTATTGACAATTAGGAGCGGGCCCAGGTAAGTAGTAGCCGGGTTAGAGTACCAACAACGATCAGCCCCAGGTTTGATCTATCCTTTATTACAACAGGGTAGTGTTTAATTTACATTGTTGTGCAGGTCTCACTTGGTTCCTTATCCTTTCATTGTTTCTAATTTATGTGATCTTATTAATTGTGGCGGTATTCTCGTGTGTGTATGCTATATTAAGGTCCTTGTCTTTGTTAATCACTTACCCGCGTTAGTCACAGCTAGTTGAAAATCACGACCAGTTATGGAACTCCAACATTAAGGCCATCTTTAACGGGGTTGGGGAGGGGGAGGGCGAGGCAGAAGGGGACAGGGAACCTCAGAATAGGGACACTAAATGATGGGACACTAACGAGGAAGAGTTTCGAGGTGGTCCAAATGATGATAAAAAGAAACATCAACATCCTTTATCTGCAAGAGACTAAATGGGTGGGCGCGAAAGCCAGGGATGTGCTGGGGCATAAGCTCTGGTATGCGGGCAAGGTCAGAGGCAGTAATGGAGTTGGGATCATTGTGGAAAGCAGCCTCAATGATAAAGTAGTCAGAGTATCAAGAGCTGGTGATAGGATCATAAATATCAAGATGATACTTGATGGAGAAGTACTGAATGTAATCAGTGCATACGCACCTCAAACTGGACTAACTGAGTTTGAGAAGGCAACATTCTGGGAGGACTTAGACACAATGATGCAAGGCATACCCCAAACAGAACAAGTGATAATTGGCGGGGATTTCAATGGGCACGTTGGCACGACGGAGGACGGTTACGCTTCTTACCACGGAGGATTCGGTTTTGGTACCAAGAATGCAGAGGGCAAAGCCCACTAGACTTCGCGGTTACATACGACCTAACGCTGGCCAACACCTTCTTCAAAAAGCGAGAGCAACACATCATCACGTATCAAAGCGGTGGGACAAGAACACAGATCGACTACATACTATTAAGGAAAAGGGTGTAAAGAGACTGTAGGGATTGCAAGGCTACCCCAGGAGAAGACCTGTCTACACAACATAGGGTGCTGTGGACGGATTTAAAGGCCAAGAAGAGGTCTGAAAGAACCTTCAAACCTGTGCAGGCGTATACCTGTTGGAGGGAATTGAAGAGGGAGAAGTATAAGGCATACAAGGAAAGAGTGGAGGCCGCGCTCGGAGAGGACTTCGAGGGAGATACAAACCCGATGTGGAACCAACTGTCCCAAAAGATGAGAGGACTGGCACGGGAAGTTCTCGGCACATCAAAGGGAAGGGTACCAAGCAACAAGGAGTCCTGGTGGTGGTGCAAGGAGGTCCAAGAGAAGATTAAGGCAAAAACGAGTTTGTTTCAAAGAGTGCGATCATAACAGAGATGAGGATAAGCGACAGCGGTATCTTCAAGCTAGGAGAGAAGCGAAGCGAGCAGTCAGGGAATCACAATCAAGAGCTTACGAGGATTTCTACAAAAGGATGGAGACCAAGGAGGGTGCAAGGGACTTATACAGAATCGCCAAAGCCAGAGAAAGGAAGACTAGGGACTTAAATAGAGTACATTGCATAAGAGGGGAAGATGAGGAAGACTAGGGACTTAAATAGGTGGAAATCGTACTTCCATGACCTGTTCAACGACCAAGATGGGACAGAGATATTAGGTGATCTTCAAACATCTGAGGGGCGTCAGAACCACTATGACTATAGGAAAATTAGCCCCGAGGAAGTCAAGGAAGCCCTGAAATTCATGGGAAGGGATAAAGCAGTTGGCCCAGATGACATACCCCTAGAAGTATGGAAATGCCTTGGGCAGAAGGGCGTCAGATGGCTGAATAAACTATTTAACCAAATCCTTCTGGGGGACAAGATGCCTGAGGAATGGAGGAAGAGCACACTGATTCCGATATATAAGAACAAAGGCGACATCCAGAGTTGCGCCAACTATCGGGGTATCAAACTAATGTGCCACACTCTGAAGTTGTGGGAACGGGTCATATAGAGGAGGTTAAGGCAAGAGATAGAGGTGTCCAAGAACCAATTCGGATTTATACCTGGGAGATCAACTATAGAAGCTATCCACATCCTAAGGCGAACGATAGAGCAATACTGGGAGAGACAAAAGGACCTTCATATGGTTTTCTTTGATCCAGAGAAGGCACATGATAGAGTGCCAAGAGAGGTCCTTTGGAGAGTTTTGGACAGGAAAGGCATCCCCGTGCCATACATCCGAACCATTAGAGACATGTATGACGAGGCACAGACTATGGTGTGTACAGTGGATGGGGAAACAGACGCCAAGGGTCTGCTTTGAGCCCCTATCTGTTCATTCTAGTTATGGATGAGCTCACTAGGCACATCCAGGGATGTGTACCTTGGTGCATGCTTTTTGCAGATGACATAGTACTGATGGGGGAGTCGCGGGAAGAGTTAAATGAGAAGCTGGAATTGTGGAGAGGGGTACTAGAGTCGAAGGGTTTACGACTAAGTGGAGCCAAGACCGAGCACATGGAACTCAAGTTCAATCCCTCTACCACTCTTAGCAGGGAAGATGTCAAGATTGGATCGGAGGCCATATAGAAGAAGGACAGATTCAGGTACTTGGGGTCCATGATATAGCACAACGGCGAAGTGGATGAGGATGTCAACAACCGGATTAAAGCGGGATGGCATAAGTGGAGGATGGCATCCGCGGTACTGTGTGACAGAAAGTTCCCCTTGAAGCTAAAGGGCAGATACTATAAGACAGTTGTGAGGCCAGCCATGATGTATGGGGCGGAGTGCAGGATAATGAAACAGCAGCATACACAAAAGATGAAGGTGGCAGAGATGCGAATGCTGAGGTGGATGTGCGGACACACAAGAAAGGATAGGATCATAAACGATATCATAAGAGGCAATTTGGGAGTAGCCTCCATTGAAGATAAATTGAGGGAGCAACGTATGAGGTGGTTCGGACATGTCAGAAGGAGATCGGACAACGCTCCAGTGAGGAGATGCGAACAGCCCCTCACTACACTAGGCAGAAGAGGTAGAGGCAAGCCAAAGAAGAGATGGCTTGAGACAATATGACAAGACCTTACCCACCTAACCCTTCGGGAGGGGATGGCCTTAGATAGGGCCCAATGGAGGGCTTGCATAAGGGTAATAGAGGCTCCGGTTAGAGTAGGGTAGCCCAGCTTTTTAGTACTAGGCCTTGACATTCTCTTGGCACACGTAGGATGCGTATTGGTATCATGAGCTGTTACCTGCTACTTGTATACTATCTTTACCTCTAATCTCTATCTCTATCACTATCATCTATCCTCTATCTCTATCACTACCTTTTTCTTATCTGTGATGTGTGCCTGTTGTGGCTTGCTTTGAGTTTGTTGTTCTGCTCGCCGTGTGTTTGACCCTACTCATGATTGATACTATCCTGCTGCTAGGTCTTTCGTTCTATGCTACAGACCAGATTCTCAAGATTGGGGTCCTCGGAAACAGCCTCTCTTCAGGGTGGCCCCTTGAAGGGGGAAGACTGCATACATCTACCCCTCCCAAGCCCTGCTTATGCGGGAGCCCTTGGAGGCACTGGGTCTATTGTTGTTGTTGTTGTTGTGTATATATATATATATATATTGTTTTGTTCTGATAAATAATTACAACACAGTCTTGTTAAAGGCATTGTATAGAAAACTGTAAATATAAATTTTTTTATGATCTTAGTAATTTTAACCTACATTTATTGATGTTAACCAACACCTTTTGGCTTAGAAAATTCCTAGAATTAATTATTTTTGATTTCTTACAAAGCAAAATAAAATGTGCACTCGAGCAAAATAAAATGAAATCGTATGATATATCCTCGCGCTTCACTCGGGATTAACTCAAAGATACTTAAGTGCAGCCTACAATATTAATAAACTAATTGAATTTCGCCAAGTGCTTTTCACTGGTTGGTTTGTGAAATTCACTAAACTAAGGTTGTTGTATCGACATGACAAAAATAGTTAATATCAGAGCAATTTTGAATAATTTTGTGATTATTCACTACAAGTTAGATCATTATTATGGCAATAACGCTTTTTGCTATAGCAATAACAACATCTTAAATCAATATTTGATGTTGTTTTCTGCGTATAATTTTTGCTGTTTAGAAATAAAAAAAGTTTATAAATGATGTTTTTTACTCTTGATTTTTAGGTATTGTTGAGAAAAAATCATTTTCAAAGTTTGATTTAATTAATCAAAACTTAAAATTGCAAGCAAAAAGTGATATGAGCAATGATAGATCTAGGAATCTAATGCTGCGGAGTCCATAATTAACAAAATGTAAAAAAATATTAGGAAATATAGAATTTTCATCATAAGTCTTTATATTTCATCTGCTATATCAATTTGTCATTCGTTTTTGTAGTTGTGTCAACTTTGTCCGCAACAATTTATATTGTGTCAAGAAGTGAATTTATATTCAGTCGTTAGTATTAGATATGACCGGGCCACTAAAATTAACTTAAATTTAACTTTATTATAAGATTAAAAAAATAATATAAATTGTAAAATTAAGTTGACAATTAAATTTAGCATTATATTGACATCTGAAAGAAATAGAAGGAATTTTAGTATAAGAAAACTCAAGGATATACAATTTAACTAATTACAAAGGTTGTACATATATAATTAGGGAATTTATATTGCCAGAGTAAAAACACTAATGTCAGGGCAAAAAGTAAAGCAATTATTATTTTAAAAATATTAAATTATTCTAATATTAATATTTTTGCCCTGACAATATTATTTGCCTATACTGAACTTAAATTAATAAAAAATTAGGAAAAGCTTTTTATTTGTAGTGCACGAAAAACTACAAAGGGAAAAAGCAGATAAAATTGATGAAGAAGCGGTGTTGAGTAGGGGTGTATTTGAGTCGAGCCAAGCTGAGTCCGAGCTTGCGAGTCAGCTCGGTTCATTACAACCCTAGAGCCGGGTATCAATCCCGCGACTTGTAGAATTTAGTTTTGCTAATCACTTAGCAAGATTACATCTCATGCTAAGGGTTCACCTCATCAGTTATATTAATTTTAAATTTTTTATTTTTACACCAAGATATTTTAAAGATCGGGGGCAAAGCTGTAAGGTCCATAAATCCCGGTACCTACCACGTAGATTCACAAATGAATATGACACATGCTTTAGACTAATCATCGTAAACACGCATGTCGAAAGTTAAGCAACATATCACATGGGAAGTTATTTTCAAGAACTAAATATTACAATAACTTAAAATAAAATCACAAAAATAACTATATGTATACTATAAAATTACCGAACTCTTGAACAATTACTATAGACTAATAAAACCCAATTCTTCAAACTATGAACTGATAATCAACCATCAAACTTGAATTTGAGTATCATATCAACAAGAACATACAAACCAATCCTTTATGTATATATACATATATAAAGAATCATCAAAATTTAAAGAATTAAGATAAACTAAAATTGTATTTTCATTTAACTCGAGTTAATCTAAATAATATCTAGGTGCCCATTCATCTTGGGAGGTCCCGATGGCTTGTCAGAAATTACAATATTACAAGCGTATGATAGCTAATGAGCCCCAACCACACAACTGACAATCAAGCAGTCGAAATAATGAACTACGGGGTAGTAACAATGCCCCGTTTAAGTGTATTATATATATGTATTGTTGTATATATCTCCTATAACAGGAGTATTTACATGTATATAAGAGAAGGGGGAGGAAGAAGATGAAGAGGGATTAGGGAGCAAAAGAAAAGATTATCACAGTGCACATGCCCCTAACAACCTCTAATCCTCCTTATTTATATAACTATTAAGATATTCCTAGCCTTGCCACCTCAGCGTGTGACTAGGTGCATGATTAAGCATCTCTAATCGGGCTTGGGTGGTTTGTCTCGGAGGTCTCGAGATTGGTTCCAAAAATACTTGTATCAGTGTAATCATCCATCATCTCTGGCGATGCGGGCAAGTTGAGATCAAAGTCCCTCACTGCGGTAGAAGTGGTAGGGCTAGAAGTGCTGCCATTTGGTTTTTTGATTCTGATGACTCCCTCGTAGTGGCGCCTCATGTGCCCGCCCAAGGCTTGCCCCGCAGAAAATGCCTTATGACAAATCAAACACACATGGGTTTTCCCATCCGGGTTCACTCCGTTGCCCACTTCCACTGCATCGCCATTGGGTGTTATATTTTTACGGTGGCCAGTTTTGTGACCCCCTAAGGCTCGGTACGAGGGAAAACTTTTGTCACAAATGTCACACTTGTATGCCAAATTGGACACAGGCAGGGACAGAGGCGGCGATGTTGGCGAAAGAGGGTCTCGGGAAGGGGCCGGGGGGCCATAGGAGAGCATGAGGAGAGCGGAGGCAGCGATTTGCTCGTCTTCAGTAATTGGATCGTCAATACGACGCCGTTTGGAAAGCTTGCGTGTAGGATGAGGCTCTGTGGTGGCGTTGGACGATGGTGTAGACCGGTTTTTTTGTGAGTCAGTGGTTTCCTTACGGTTTTCTATCTCCATGATTCCAAGAGAACTTAGAAAGAGAACAAGAAGTGAAGGGTGAGTGAATGTGAGAGGTGAAGTGTGTGGAGATTATAAATAGGTTTAGGTAGTAAGAGATTGGAGGGATTGTGAAATTTGAAATATTAATCAAATTTGAATTAAAAAAGGTTACTTACATAACGATGCATAAAATATTAGTTTGTTTATTTTTTAACTTCCAGTTATTGATTTTATTTGAATCATGTATAATTATTTTATATTATTTTTTAACTGAAAAGGCAACAGGTTAAACTATTTTATATTAGTTTAGACATAATGTAAAATCAATCTTCTATAACGTCATTACTTGCCTTAGATCCTTAATTCTTAACAGCGTAAACCTTTCTGAGAACTTTTAAAAAAATGCATGTAATATTAGTCTTTTTTATTGGATGTTGTATCTCACTTAATTATTATTAGTGTTATATTTTTAAAAAATATTATTTACGTATTTTCATATTGAAATTGCTTTTTCTGATTTATATTTTGTTTATAGTTGAGATAATTTAAAATTCTTGTACCATTTATCTCTTTGATTTTCTAGAGATTAGTAATAATTTATAGTTATTTTTTTATTATTGATAGGGAATATGAGAGATAGTTCATGAGAATGCTTCATTTTTTGATTTGGAGGTTTTTGGAGAACTGTACTATAATATAATGAATAATATTTATCGAGACTCTTGAACTATTAGTCAAAACTAAAGTGACTTCAAGGAGATTTAATTTCATCAAAGAGACTCCTCTAATTATTAGTCAAAATCAATATGACTGCCACCAACTTCTAATTCAATCAAAAAGACCTCGAATTATTACCTAAAATAGATTTGATCTCTCAACTCAAAAATTATATTAAAGTCATCCAAAATAATAAAAATATTTTTAAAAAAACATTTGACTTATTTATCTTAAAATTTGATAAAATACTTTTTAGTTGCCTTAATGTCTTGAAATATTTTTATGATAACCTAAACTTTATTAACTTTTTTCCAGACACCATCCTTGTAACTCTTTCGTGATTTCATTAAATTAAACTTACTAAAAAATAATATAATATACGTAATTTTATAGACTTTTATATTTTTAAAATTTAAAAAAACTATAATGTTATATTGAATCCAATAAGTGAACTGATAAATTATAGAAAATAATGAAGTGAACGTAAATTGGGAGAGAAAAGTTGAAGAACATCGCTGTATAAAAACAACCAAAAATCACAATAATGCATGTTGCATATACTGAGCAACATTTTCACATTAATTAATTGATCTTATATTGGACATATAATATAAAGATGACGTTGGAATAATGTTGTGAATCCTTTCTTAATATGTATACTAGTGTTTTTCCGTGCGATACACGATTAATATTAAAGTAAATTATGTCTTATCTATCATAACTACTACTATAATATAGCAATTATTCTAGTATTTCTACTTATATGTTCACAAAAAATAGCATAAAATTCATGTCACAATATTAGTTAGTCAGATTAATAGCATTAAAACTAAGAAATTGAGTTAATAAGTGACAATAATTTCATGCTTCAATGCCAATAAATTTGTCATTTTATCCTTTATTTTTCTATATTTTTGGCAAAAAGGGTCATCCTTATACAAAATGAGGGACAAAGGTTTGAAAGGCTTCTAAAAGCCTGGGAACTTTACAATAATATATTGTATAGATTAACATACATCTTTGCTCCATAATACTAGTTATCTTCTAAACCAATAATCATTACCATACGAAATGTCCATAATGAATGATAATGCTATTCCTCCTATGTCACCATAGAGCCTCATCCTACACACAAGTATTCTAAACGGCAACATTTTGATGACCCGCTTACTAAAGATGACCAAACCGCCACCTCTGCTCTCCTCTTGCTCTCCTGTGGTTCTCGACCCCTTCTCAAAACCCTCCTCTGCTTCCTCCACCGCCACAACCAATGTCAAGTTCGGTATTCAAGTGTGACATTTGCGGCAAGGGTTTCCCCACATACCATACCTTAGGAGGTCACAAGACTAATTACCGTAAGAATATAATGCCCAAGGATGATGCCACTGTTGCTGCAGTGGTGTTGCATAATGACGTGAGCCCAAACGAGAAAACCCATGTATGTTCAATTTGTGATAAGGCATTTTCTACGAGGCAAGCCTTGGGTGGGCACATGAGGTGCCTTTACGAGAGCATCATCAAAAACAAAAAACCCGATGGTGGCGAAGGCGATCCTTCCAGCCCCACCAACTCTAGCTTAGTGAGGGACTTTGATCTCAACTTGCCCGCATTGTCGGAGATGATGGAGGAGCATGTGGGTAAATTTTGTAATTTCCAACAAGTCATCGGGATCTCCTCCCAAGATGAATGGATGATACATC
The DNA here is from genome assembly GCA_018398585.1 of Simmondsia chinensis. Taxonomy (NCBI): domain Eukaryota; kingdom Viridiplantae; phylum Streptophyta; class Magnoliopsida; order Caryophyllales; family Simmondsiaceae; genus Simmondsia; species Simmondsia chinensis. Next base: position 21,838,580 of record JAGTTD010000017.1, on the reverse strand, counting down.
AATTATAGACACATCAATGAATTAATGAGATTTAAAGGTTGAATTAGGGTTTAGGATAGAAGAAGAGAGTTACAGTATGAGATGAGAAAGAATTAGAAGAATTTAGGATGAGAAAGTAGAGAAGAGAAGGAGAAGAAGATTGATTTGATTCTTGTTATTGAATTGCTCAATCTACATATGTGTTTAAAGAGTTACTATGTAACTAATTACAAAAATATCCCTAACCGACTTAATCAACTCAACTACAAATTCTTTATCCATACTAACAAACTAACTATCTAAATGAACTACAATTACATATAACAATACCTCCCCCATTAGAACACCCTTGTCCCCAAGGATGATATTTTGAAAATGACTTGAGGATATACAAGCTAATTATGAATATAGTCCCCCCGGATCAAAAACAAAAATAGTCACAACAAAAGCAAAACCGAGCACTGTACTTTGCTCAACACAATATGCAGCACGATGCATCAATGGTACCATGTTGACAGCTTCTTCTGTTGCATATGAAAATTTTACCTTGCCTGTGAAGAACTTCTCGATCTCATAGGACCGCAAAGAAATCTCAACCGAAGAATATTGTTTATTGTTTCCAAATGTTTTCAAGTCTGCACCAAACGCCAATGGAAGAAGTGTTTCCTCAATTGCGTTGTCTTCAAGATTTGAAATATGGTCCATGGTTTGAGCTTTACCATCTATTAAACAATCAACTGATTTCGTGATAACCAACGGAGATGCCTCAACCTTTTTAAACTGAGCAGTAGATGGAGATTGGAGAGTCGTAGCCATTGATGCCGTAGTGGTCGAATGTGCTTCAATTAACTTTAATCCCGCTCCAGCAAGCCTTCTAGGTGATGCAAAATTGAATGCAGGCAGTTCTCTAGTACACAAACTGTCTTCTATTTCTCCAAATTGCTTGCAACGATTGAAAAAATTGAAGTCTAACACACAACAATTGTCATATATATTCCTGCCATTCAAATTGACAAATGCTGAAGCTGCATTTTATCTTGAAGAAAATGTGATGCATGCTTTAACCTCAAGGATTGATGATGAGGTGACTTCAAGTTTTTTAATGTGATCGAAACGACAGAATACCTGATGAGGAACATCTTTGGTTACAGGATAAAAGACCTCCGTGACTTTGATCAAGAGGGTAGCATCATCACTAGGTCGATAATGACATTGCAAATCCCGTAGAATCTCCATCATTTTGCTTTGTTCTTGCTTTATCAAAGAAATGTCTGATTGAATGCAGCTTTTGAAGACTTGAAGTCGTTCATTCATGGTGCGATGCCACCGTGCCTCGGTGTCATCGAGCTGAGCTTCAAGATGTCGGAAATCGGACAAACTATGGGTTCCTTCAGCCATAATTTGATCCAAACGCAGCACGACCTGAATTTGATACCAAATGATACGCCAATTATAGACACATCAGTGAATTAATGAGATTTAAAGGTTGAATTAGGGTTTAGGATAGAAGAAGAGAGTTAGAGTATGAGATGAGAAAGAATTAAAAGAATTTAAGATGAGAAAGTAGAGAAGAGAAGGAGAAGAAGATCAAGAAGATTGATTTTATTCTTGTTATTGAATTACTAAATCTATAGAAAGTATTTAAAAAGTTACTATGTAACTCATTACAAAAATATCCCTAACCGACTTAACCAACTCAACAACAAATTCTTTATCCATACTAACAAACTAACTACCTAAATGAACTACAATTGCATGTAACAATGGACACCTATATATTATTTAAATTAACTCGAATTAACTGAAAATAGGTTTTTTTTTTTAATCTTAGTTCTTTAAATTTTGATGATTCTTTATAAATATACCGAATTGGTTTGTATGAAATTGTTGATAAGATACCAAATTGGTTTGTGCGAGTTCATTCTCATATGAGCAAACTTGGAACACTATCATTGTGGCCGCACAGTTCCAAACATACTATTAATGGGTCATGTTCAGAAACATTCTAGGTTAGTTCTTAGTATTAACTTTCTTTCAAATATTATGCTTTAAGAGTTTCAACTCAGGTAGGGCGGCTGCGGAGACTATTAATCTTTACCACTATGACAACATTAAAATCGTGAAATCTGTTCCGTCCTAAATTATATAAAGAAATTAGCTTCCACTCAAATGATTTGCATAGTAACAGGGGGTAAGTATAAGCAGTCTTATCCTTTCAAGGTGCTAATCTGAAGGGAGACTGCATCTAAGGGCCCATAACCCCAAAAAGCATAAAAGCAAACAAACATTTAAAGCACCAAAGCAAGCAGCAGGCACAAAGTAACAATAGAGCAACAATAAAACATGCAAGTAACAAGTAACAATAGCCAGCGTGTAAGACTAGAACTAGCAATATTCAGTCAAATTTTATAGAATCATGCTACCCCTTCATGTGAAGCATACATTATCACTTGATAAAAAAACTAATGTCATTCATTTTAAGTGTTTGATTGTGAAACTCATAAGAACAGGAGTTGTTATTCTAAAACTACATTCTAAAAGTCCCATATTATATTTTAAATAAGTGCCCCCTCCACATTTGTAATCCTGAGACTTTCTACGAGTATGAATACTTGCTACCCGCTTCTGCTTCTGCTTCTACATTCTTTAAAGACTTCCTCATCATCATAATCGTTGTCCTTATCGTTCTACGTTCTTCCTATACCAACTCCTAAAGAACCATCTACACCAAGAGAACCATATCTCCTGCTCAAAGAACCGTCTTTCATTACATCGAGAGATTATAATGCAATTTGTTTTCAAGAGAACAAAAGTCCGATTGAATGAGACTTATGTTTACATGGAGAGCCACTTGGATTTTATGATCTCTTGTGTCAAGTTCACAGAAAAAGGATAGGGGATGTTCGTGGTGTCAAGGTTCCATTGAGGTGGTACTTACTTCATTGGTTTTCCCTTAAATAATCTAAAATGGTAGTAGAGTTCGAAGTTGATGCCTTTATAGTAGTGATGGTAGGGTTCAAAGTAGCAATTGTCATAGCAGAGTGAAGTGACTACAGTGGTTGCTGCCAAAGTAGGGCAAACCACTTTAATTTCAACTCGATTAACTTAAAACTTAAGACGATTAGTTATGAAATTACAATTTCAACTTCTAATTGTTTTGATTAGCCAACCAATGGAATTCAATTCCATTCTAATTTCAGTTTCATCAGCATTGGAATTAGAATTACCGTTCTACTGTCCAATTCTAATTTCATGTGACAAAATGATCGCCACTAAGTGCCAGATTGATTAGAACAGCCAACACCAACCAAACAGTGTCCATTCAATCAAACCCAAAGACCCAACTCATACCCAAAACAAAGGGAACATAAATAACATCAAACCCACCAAGAAAACAATGCAAAGAAACACAACGCAAAGAATTCTTGATACGTACCCAAAGAATTCTTGATTGATTTATGATACAACTACTCGGGCTATTTATAGAATAACCAATTCCTATGCAAGGCCAACAATACTATCTATTGGGCTACCCTAATATTATAAACCTAAATACCTAATTTGGGTATGTATCAATTTCACCAAAAACATTCCAACCCTACAAAATAGCAAAGCCGATAGATAATGGTTTAGCAATGTGTTGGGTTAATTGAGTCAAAGCGTGAATTTGTATTAGATTGCTTGCATCTAATATGATTATACCACTAAAATTACATGATTAACTTAACTTCAAATTCGATCATTAGGGCTAAATTGACAACTAAGTAAATCTTCCATAGACTAAATTAACATAATTAAAAGTACAATGAATAAATTAACCCAAACGATAGAACTCAGAGACCTCTCACGAGACTAACCCAAGATAACAAGAAGAAATTAGAACAAACCAAAAAGAGGGAAAAAGTGAAACTCACACCCATCTTTGAGGGTTGAACCCAAGAAGGAGCTGCAGCCATGGTTGGGGATGATAGGTTCTTGAAGATAGGTTTGAGAGATCGGGTGTCGCTGGGAGAGTAAACAAACTGAACATTGGATCAATTACTCGTGTTTGAAATGGATTATGGCTCTTTCGTGTCCCTTATTAGGGCACCATATCTTTTCCAACTTAGTTCGAACAAAGGGTGCTCGATTCGGCTCGGCTACACCCATAGGTGTCGCCATAACAGAGTTTCTGCACCCCCGGCTTGTAGTTCTACTGATTGGGGTGGATTGGGTTCACTTTTGTTGGGGTGGGTACTGTTCGTTGAAAATATGCATACATTTTAGGTATGATATACATGTAAATTATTTACACCAAAAGTTAATGTAATCTCTACATTAATGTTAATTTGGTCATTATACTTTTAGTTATATTGTATTAACTTAATCCTTAAATAAGTTATTATTGAAACTAAAAATAATCCTATAATTTATTATGTATAGTATTATTGTTCAAAATGGTTCCTACTCTTTTTCTTTTTCAAATGGTCTTAATATTTGTAACTTTATTTAAATTGATCTTTTTTTTTCGTGTTCAAATAATCCTTATTTCCCTCATCACACACGCAAACCGCAATATTATGAGACCGCTAAAGAAGAAAAGCTAGGTGAGAGGCCTACTTTAAACCCTGACACACTGTTATTTGGCCTAATTTATTAAATACATATAACTTTTGTACAAAATATTACTTTATAAACTTGTGCAATGAAAAGCTCATGCGCTAAATCTTAGCGTAATAATGTGCAATTCATGGGCCTTGTATTAGTGGTAGGAGGCAAGTGACAAGGTAGAGTGTTGGTTTCGGCCAAAAGATCTGGAGTTCGATTCTCCCTTTGAACCTTTCCCGAAGAAATCCCTAACTTAACTGGTTCATATGGTGTGTGGGTCACTGCATGCGCCAAAATTTACCGAGTAACCGAGTTCCTCGTTAGCAAAATAATTTGCAATTCATCCTAAAATAAAACATTAGAACCATTTTGATCAAAAGAATTTGAAATCCATTATGGCCTGCTTGTGTTTGTTATTATTTAGGTGCCCCGAGGTATTGAAATTTAATCATTCAAGCACCCTGAAGTTTAAGAATTTGATCGATAGGGTACGTTTTTCCAAATTTCAATATATTTTTATTACAACTTGCAAATGTGGATTATAATTATAATAATAGTATATAGGTGTCCTCTATCTTAATATTATAATTTTTTGGAGTAAATTGTTAACATGACATATTATTTCTTTAATATATAAATATCTTAAAAGACTATGTTTTTCTAAAAACTGAGTACATTTTAAAATATGTTGTATATTTAAATTAGAGTTATTTATGCACAATGTTTTGGTACTTCCCCCAATGTGTCAATTTAATATTTTTACCTTTAATTGTATCAATTTAATAGTCGTACAAGTTAATAACATAATTTTTAATTATTTGATAACATTAGACGCTTGACTTAATGCAAATCTACCCTTTAGCATAATTAAACTCACACGTGACCCGACTGTAAAAAAAAATTTCACCATTTTTTTTTTTTTTTATAATTGACCCATCATGGGATTTTATTCAAAAGAAAAGAAAGGTACAATTACAATCATGTCAAGAGATTCAAAGCATCAAACGATCCCATCAAAACCAAAACACAACACGACCACCAACAACCCAAAGACGCACGTAAGAAAACAACCAAAAAACACCCACAACCAAAAATTTCACCATCTTAATGTTAATTTTACAGTAGGACCAAATTAATTAAGTAAATTAGTTTTTAATTTGCCTAATTTTACCACTTGCCCTATAGTAAAATTATGGTCAATATCATTATATATACATATCAAGAATGCTAAATTTACTTTTCTTAACTGCATTGCTAAATTTACTTTTCTTAACTGCATAAATACAAATTATAGTATTATATACAGCCATCAATTAAATTTAAATACAACATCATAAAATATACTTAGTTTTTTTTAAAAATAGATTATACATATATACTGCTAAATTTATCCCCTTAATTGTAAAATTTCGTATTAGTTCTTATATGGGTGTTCAATATGCAATTAATTCTTGAATAAGTGTTTAATGATTTGAAGAGTTAAATATCAAAAAAAAAAAAAATTAAAGTATAGTTCAATATCGTTTTAATTTTTTTCCATGAAAGAAAACAAAAAGAATAAAAATCTCTATTGTATGTCTTACTTCATACCAAAGCTAAGGCAATTGTCACTCTCTGAAACTGTAGTTTTGCATTGTTACTCTTTTTCTATCTCAATTTAATTTCCCACTTTGACACAAAAATTCACAATATAATTGCCAAAATAAGATAATTATTGGGCTTATATGCTACATAAACCATATTTTATCTAATTTTTTACATATAATATAAATTTATTAGTTTATAAAACAAAATTTAGTTTAGGATTAGTTCTTATAGTCAAGTAAATTGGTAGATATCCAATTGGAGTGGTAATTAAGTGCATGTAGATCTCTTTTTTAATCATTATAGAATTTAGTGTAACAGAATTTAAGATATTAAGGAATTTTTTTTACTATTAATATATCATTTAATACATAAAACCTTAATTGATAAATTAAATATTCTTATTTATTATTTGCCTCTACTATTTAACTTTATTTACTAAAACAATGAGAAAAATTGTTAATATCAGAACAATTTTGTGAAATTTTGAGGCTATCTACTATAAGCCACATCTTAAACCAATATGTGATATTATTTTTTATTTATAATTTTTGCTATTTAGAAATTAAAAAAATTAAAGTTCATAAACAATGTTTTTTATTCTTGATTTTTGGGTATTGTTGAGTCAAACTAAAAATAAAAACAGAATCATTTTCAAAGTCTGATTTAATTAATCTAAACTTAAAATAGCAAGCAAAAAGTGATATGAGCAGTGGCGGATCTAAAAATTTAATAATGTGGGGTCCTTGTTTATAACAAAATGTAAAAAAAATAAAGAAATATCAAATTTTCGTTGTAAGTCTTTATATTTGTGCCAACTTTGTCTGCAACAATTTACATTGTGTCAAGAAGTGAATTTCTATTCGGTCGTTAGTAAACAATGTTCTAAGCTTTCCCCTCCTTCTGACAACGCGCCTCCCCCCCTCCTTCTGACATCAAATTCAAAGTATTGCGTCGGGGGGTCGGAGGGGGGGGGGGGGCCTCCATCTCCCCCCGTCTCCCTGCCTCCGGTGGACCAGACCACCGGTGGTGGGTGTGTGATGTCTGACGCCCGTGCCTCTGGGGTCGTCCCGTCCCAGGTGCGCAGCCCCATTTTTTCCCTCCCGTCTCCGCCCCACAACCCAAACTACCAGGTTCCCCCACCTGTCTTCTTCGCCGTCGAGGTTCCAATTGCCGAGTTCCACCCCAGATGCTGAGTTCCAGCCTCCGAGTTCTATCCCCCGAGTTTCTGCCGCCGGGTTCCATCCATACCTCGAGTTCCATCCCCATCCCCCGAGTTCCATGTTAGTTGGGTTCCCTCCATTGCCGAGTTCCATGTCAGTCGCCGAGGTCCAGTTTCACCACTGGTTTGACCCGTAGCCGTCTACTGGGTTCCCTTGATCGCCGCCAATTTCCGCCCTGCGCCACATGGTCCATCCTTCACTGCAGAGCACTGTTGCCGTCACACTGCAACCACCCAGGCAGGTTTTGGGGTCTCATCTGGAATTTTATTTTAGTGTATTTTTGCTTTTTGCTTTTTTTGTTGCCGAGGTCCAGGAAGAACATCCATATGTCAACACCTCTCATTTACCAACATCAAATTTCTCAGGACTAGTATAATAGGATCTGATTGTGTTTTCATTGATGTGAACCATCTGCTACATCTTTGTCGCAATGAAAATGTAATCCCTCAAAAGGATTCCTGACTTCATCCACCAACCTGGGTTTTCTTTTCCCTTCTGTGTGTTGTGGGTGTTGAAATATCTAGTGTGGAATATGTATTTTGTATGTATTATTCATGTATTTATGTATTTATTAGGTAGCATTTACTTAGATAGCAATTTGTAGGGAAGTTACTCTTCCCCTTCCTCTTATTGCAACCGGCCAAGAGGCCTTGATGAGCATTATTGTGGGATTTATTTTCTTTGTAACTCTTTAGGATGAAGGTCAATAGTTGTGACCCTTCATTAGTTTTCTCTTGGTATAAATAGGTTGTAATTAGCATTATTTTTAATCATCCAATACAAAAGTACAACTCAAGGTTTTCTTGATTCATTTTAGCTTATAATTTTATCATGGTATCAGAGCGGGTTTCGATCTTGTGTTGATCACTCCTGCATTTTCCAATCGTGTTTTTTACTGCATTTTCCCATTTTGGCCGAAGCCCAACAGCAGTGACAGGGAGGTTACTGTTCAACCGTGAGCGGCGTCAACCAATCGTGAATCACACGATTGTTTTGTGAGTTTTTTCCCCCTTCATATTTGCTTGTTTATTTGTGCTTGTTTTGATTTCATAATGTCGGGGTCTAGTTTTACTCAAGATGAGACACCCAATACTCCAAACCCCAATTCAAATGCACCAATTAACAATTCAGGGGGAGTATTGGAACCTAGTTCTCCCTTCTATTTACACCCCTCCGATCATCCAGGGCTTGTATTTGTAAAGGATGTTTTAACTGGACCTCATTTCCCTGCGTGGAAGCGTGCTATTCTTCGTGTTTTTAAAGCCAAGCACAAAATTGGTTTCCTAGACGGAACTATTGTCAAACCGGATGAAGATTCTCCGGATTTCGAAAATTGGAGCGCTTGTGACTCCATGGTGCCATCTTGGCTTACTAACTCCGTGTCTAAGGAGATTAATGCTAGTGTTGCGTATTTGGAGACCTCTCGAGAAATTTGGAATGATTTGAATGAACGTTTTTCTCAAGGTTATGTACCCCGCATCTATGAAATTAAACGCGAGATTGCGCAACTTAATCAAGCCAATATGACCATTTCTGATTACTTTACCAAATTGAGAGCTTGGTGGGATGAGTTATACACTCTTGTTGCAATCCCACCTTGCACTTGTGGCTCGGGTCAAGCTTTTGCAGCCATTCGAGATCTGGAACGATTACTTGATTTTCTCATGGGTCTCGATGCTTCTTTCTCTACTGTGAGATCCCAGTTAATTAACACTACACCTCTACCTTCAGTCGGAAATGCGTACTCGGTTTTATGTCAAGAGGAGAAGCAACAACGAGTGGCGGCCGGGAACCATGTGGTCCCGGAGGCCACGGCTTTGGCAGCACGGCAGCAAGCCGTGACTGCAGTAGGGAACACGCAGTCCCATGCGGGTAATGCTCCTCGTCGTACTAATCGTCCTATGTGTGCTCATTGTAAGAAACAAGGGCATACGAAAGATCGGTGTTTTGAGTTGATCGGTTATCCTCCCGGTTGGAGGGTGAAAACTTCAAATGGAGGGGCTAGAGGGACAGCCGCTGCTGCCACTACCGAGGAGGAGCAGACCGTGACTGACAGCCCCATAACGGGCCTCACAGCAAGTCAATATCAGTCGCTCATTACCTTACTCGGGTCCAATTCGGGGTCACCTAGTATAAATCTCACAGGTGAGAATAAATTTAATTCACGAGATTGGATAATAGATACAGGAGCGACCGATCATATGGCCTCCTCGTTGGACATGATGCATGATGTCATGGAGAACAAGGTTATAGGGCCCGTCAGATTACCTAATGGATCAAAGTTGTCAGTCACTCATGTGGGTAAAGTACGGGTCAATAAAGATCTCGTTCTTTACAATGTTTTATACGTGCCTGGTTTTTGCTATAATCTCATGTCCGTGAGTAAATTAACCTTAAATGAGAATTGCGTGTTAACATTTCGTCCAAATTTGTGTTATATCCAGGACCCACGCTCGAGGAGGCTGATTGGAGCGGGTAGGCAACGCGATGGGCTATACATCCTGACGATGAGGTCAGAGGCTACTTCAGCTCTTGCTCTTGAAGACAATAAAAGACCGGTTCTTTGGCACAATCGTTTGGGTCATGTTCCTTTTTCTAGATTGAGTGTTTTTCCTTTTTTGGGTGTCAATAAGATTGATCATGTTTGTGACGCTTGTCATCGTGCCAAGCAGGCACGTTTTCCGTTTCCGTTGTCTGTTATAAGTACTCGTGTTTGTTTTGAGATGATACATTGTGATATTTGGGGACCTTATCGTGTTGAATCCTTGACGGGTGCTCGTTATTTTCTTTCTATTGTGGATGATTTTAGTCGTTGTACGTGGGTTTTCTTGATGAGAGAGAAATCTCAAACTCACAAAATTCTCATGGATTTCTGTCGCATGGTTGAAACGCAATATGATTTACAGGTTAAGCAAGTCAGGAGTGACAACGGGCAAGAATTCAAGCATGGGGAACTTTTGGCATTTTATGCTCAAAAGGGAATTCTAGCACAAACGTCTTTAAGGGGAACACCACAACAAAACGGAGTTGTGGAGCGAAAACACAGGCATCTTCTCGAGGGAGCACGAGCTCTTCGTTTTCAAGCCGGGTTGCCTAAAAAATTTTGGGCTGAGTGTGTCCTTACGGCGGCTTACTTAATTAACATTACGCCCTCTTTTACCTTGAAAAATAAAAGTCCATTTGAAATTTTGACCGGGCGATTACCTACATATGAACATTTGCGAGTTTTTGGTTGTCAATGTTATTTTCACACCAAAACCACAGATAAATTCGAGAGTAGGGGTTCACCGGGAATTTTCGTGGGATATCCTTATGGGCAAAAAGGGTACAAGGTATTTAGTCTAGAAGATAGGAAAATTGTTGTGTCTAGAGACGTGCGGTTTTATGAGAACATATTTCCATTTCTAGAGACCGGAATATTAGAAAATGATGAAAATGAACAAGGGAATGGTGCACCTACAGATTTTGTATACATTGCAGAACCGGTTCGAGTCGAACAGGTTGATCTAAACAGTTCAGAACCGGCCGGTCCTGCAGTGCAGCAGCCTTCGGGTACTGCAGTACGCGATTTGCAGGACGAGTCCGATGCTCCGGGGTTCAGTAATTCTAGTTCAGAATCAGGATCAGAAGTTGTAACGAGAAGAAGTGGCCGTATTCGTTCCGTACCCATAAAATATCAATGAACAGTAACCTCCCTGTGATGCCGACTGGGCCGGGTGTCCTACCACTAGGCGTTCTACAACAGGTTATGTTGTCTTTCTAGGAAAAGGTCCCATATCTTGGCGATCGAAGAAACAGTCAGTGGTTTCACGTTCATCAGCGGAAGCGGAATATCGATCCATGGCATCTACAACTAGTGAGATTGTTTGGTTAAGACGGTTATTATGTGATTTGCATGTTCCTACTAACGATCCTAGCATGATATTTTGTGATAACCAAGCAGCTCTTCATATAGCATCTAATCCGGTTTTTCATGAAAGAACCAAGCATATCGAGATTGATTGTCATTTTGTTCGAGAGAAGCTGATGAAAAGGGTGATTGCAACATCATTTGTTCGCTCTACAAACCAAGTTGCAGATGTGTTTACAAAAGCATTGGTTAGTACTAGTTATTTGACCCTTCTTCGCAAGTTGGGCATGATTAACCTCCATGCTCCAACTTGAGGGGGAGTGTTGAAATATCTAGTGTGGAATATGTATTTTGTATGTATTATTCATGTATTTATGTATTTATTAGGTAGCATTTACTTAGATAGCAATTAGTAGGGAAGTTACTCTTCCCCTTCCTCTTGATTGCAACCGGCCAAGAGGCCTTGATGAGCATTATTGTGGGATTTATTTTCTTTGTAACTCCTTAGGATGAAGGTCAATAGTTGTGACCCTTCACTAGTTTTCTCTTGGTATAAATAGGTTGTAATTAGCATTATTTTTAATCATCCAATACAAAAATACAACTCAAGGTTTTCTTGATTCATTTTAGCTTATAATTTTATCAGTGGGCTCGGTACCCTCCCTGTCCGGTCCCATGCCTGGTACCTTGCTTGCAATGCAGGGAAGGGGGGAATTCCTCTCCTATTTTCCATCCTCTTGAGGTTGTTCGCCTATGTTTGGGAGGTGTGGCTGTGTGTATGCCTGCTTCGGATTCATCTAGTACCTCGCTAGTTTCTGATCCTTTCCTGTCTGTGTGATGTTGTCCCGTTTGTTTATGGTGTTTGATTTTTCCCGTTTTGGTCTGGATTTCGTGCCCATCTCCAATACGGGATGGTTGAGGTCTCACCTTGTCGAGCCCCGGTATGTACTACGGCTTTGCCGGTAATTATCAAAAAAAATTTCAATCATTAGTATTTGATATGACCGGGCTACTAAAATTAACTTAAATTTAAATTTATTATATGATTTAAAAAAAATATAATATGAACTGTAAAAATTAAGTCGACACAATTAAATTTAGCATTATGTTGACGCGTGAAAAAAAAAAGAAGAATTTTCAGTATAAATAACTTAAGGATATACAATTTAACTAACTAGAAAGGTTATACATATATAATAAGGGAATTTATATTGCAGCAAAAACACTAATGTCAGGGCAAAAAATAAAGCAATTACTATTTTAAAAATATTAAATTGTCCTGATATTAATATTTTTACCCTGACAATATCATTAGCATATACTAAACTTAAATCAATAAAAAAAATTAGGAAAAGCTTTTTATTTGTAATGGGGGAGTGCACGAAGAATTACAAAGGAAAAAAAGCAGATAAAATTGATGAAAATGCGGTGTCGGGTAGTGGTGTATTTGAGCCAAGCCAAGCTAAGTCCGAGCTTGCGAGTCAGCTCGGCTCATTACAACCCTAGCCCCGGGTATTGACTTGAAGAATTTAGTTTTGCTAATCACTTAGCAATTACATCTCATGTTAAGGGTTCACCTCATCAGTTACATTGATTTTAATTTTTTTATTTTTACACCAAGATATTTTAAAGGTCGGGGCCAAAGCTGTAAGGTCCATAAATTCTAGTACCTACCATGTAGATCCATCACTGGATATGAGACATGTTTTAGACTAATCATCGGAAACATGCATATCGAAAGTTAAGCAACATATCACATGGGAAGTTATTTTCAAGAACTAAATATTACAAGAACTTAAAACAAAATCGCGAAAATAACTATATGTATACTCTAAAATTACCAAACTCTTGAACAATTACTATAGACTAATAATACCCAATTCTTCAAACTATGAACTGATAATCAATCATCAAACCAGAATTTGAGCATCATATCAACAAGTACATACAAATCAATCTTTTATTTGTGTATATATACACACACACACGTAAAGAATCATCAAAATTTAATGAATTAAGATCAAATAAAATCTTATTTTCATTTAATTCGAGTTAATTTAAATAATATCTAGGTGCCCATTCATCTTGGGAAGTCCCAATGGCTCGTCAGAAATTATAATATTACCAGCGTAATCCTCCATCATCTCTAGCGATGCAGGCAAGTTGAGATCAAAGTCCCTCATTGCGGTAGAAGTGGTAGGGCTAGAAGCGCCGCCATTGGGTTTTTTGATTTTGATGACGCCCTCGCAGTGGCGCCTCATGTGCCCGCCCAAGGCTTGCCCCGTAGAAAACGCCTTATGACAAATCAAACACACATGGGTTTTCTCATTCGGGTTCACTCTGTTGCCCACCTCCATTGCAGCGACAGTAACATCGCCGTTGGGTGTTATATTTTTGCGGTGGCTAGTCTTGTGACCCCCTAAGCCTCGGTACGAGGGGAAACTTTTGTAACACATGTCACACTTATATACCAATTGGACACTGGCGGGGACAGCAGCAACGGTGGCAAAGGAGGGTCTCGGGAAGGGGCCAGGGGGCCACAGGAGAGCATGAGAAGAGCATGCAGAGGCAGCGATTTGCTCGTCTTCAGTAATTGGATCGTCAAAACGACGCCGTTTGGAAAGCTTGTGTGTAGGATGAGGCTCTACGGTGACGTCGGACGATGGTGTAAACTGGTTTTGTTGTGAGTCAATGGTTTCCTTATAGTTTTCTATCTCCATGATTACAAGAGAACTTAGAGAGAAAACGAGAAGCAAAGAGTAAGTGAATGTGAGGGGCGAAATGTGTGGAGATTATAAATAGGTTTAGGTAATAAATGATTGGAGGGATTGTAAAATTTAAAATATTAATGAAATTTGAATTAAAAAGGGTTACTTACATAAACTATGCATAAAAAATTAGTTTATTTATTTTTTAACTTCCAGTTATCGATTTTATTTGAATCATGTATAATTATTTTATATTATTTTTTTAACTGAAAAGGTACGAGGCTAAACTACTTTATATTAGTTTAGATATAACGTAAAAGCAATCTTCTATAGCGTCATTCCTTGCCTTAGATCCTTAATTCTTAACAGCGTAAACCTTTTTTGAGAATTTAAAAAAAAAATGCATATAATATCAGTTTTTGTATTGGATGTTATATCTCACTTAATTATTATTACTGTTATCCAGTGTGATATATGATGCATTTATATTTTTAAAAAATATTATTTTACGTTTTTTTCATATTGAAATTGCTTTTTTCTTATTTATATTTTGTTTATAGTTGAAAGAATTTTAAATTCTTGTATGATTTATCTCTTTAACTAAGATAATAGGTTCGTACAGAATATTTTCTGGAGATTAGTAATAATTTATAGTTATTTTTTATTATTGATAGGGAATATGAGAGATAGTTCATGAGAATGCTTCTTTTTTTGATTTGGAGGCTTTTCGGGGCGGGAGAACTATACTACAATATAATGAATAATATTTATCCAGACTCCCAAAAGTTTAATCAAAATCAAAGTGACTTCACGAACTTTTAATTTCGTCAAAAATACCCTTCAAACTATTGGTCAAAATCAATGTAACTATCACCAACTTCTAATTTAATCAAAAAAGACCCCGAATTATTAACTAAAATAAATATGATCCCCCAACTTTAAAAATTATATTAAAATATGTTAAAAAATTATATTAAAGACATCCAAAATAACAAAAAAATTTAAAAAAAATTTGATTTAGTTTTCCTAAAATTTGATAAAATACTTTTTAAGTGCATTAGGGTCTTGAAATATTTTTATAATAACCTAAACTATGTCAACTTTTTTCCAGGTACCACTTTCATAACTCTTTTAATTTCGTTAAATTAAACTAATTTGGTACTAGAAAAATAATATAACTAGGGGAAAAAATTCATTTATACTTGAAACAATCTTAAATATAAAAAAAAATTAAAAATAAAAAATATATATTTTAAAACTTTTATTTTAAAAATTATTTATTGGTAATTTTATAGACTTCTATATTATTAAAATATTAAAATTCTTCTAAGTATTTAAAATTATTTTAAATATAAATGCTAGCTAAATTATGTTTGAGATATAATACAGTGAAAAAAAAACTATAATGTTACATTGAATCCAATAAGTAAACTGATAAATTATACAAAATAATAAAGTAGGGCCAAACATAACCTCAAGTGACCCAAGCAACTGTTTGGGTCCCCAAACTTTTGAGGTTATGATTTTTAAAGTATCAATTGTTAATATTAATAATTTATGTGATTAAAGTTGTTTCTAATTACGATTTATGAAGGGCCCCACTTTAAAAATTTTGCTTGAAACTCCCAAAATATTTGGACCGCCCCGGTAATGAAGTGAACTTAAATTGGAAGAGAAAAGTTATTATATATAAATGATATTGGACATATTAAGTTGATCTTGGAATAATGTTGTGAACCCTTTATTAATATCTATTACGTTCTTCTTTTTTTTTTTTTTTTTTTACTGAAAACCACATAATATTTTAGTTGAGTTATCAGAAAATCACCCAATTTTTCTAATTTTTCAAAGCCATACCTAAACTTTTCAAAAAAATTTCAATATCACGCCTAAGATTGACATCGTTAACTTTTCGTTAAAATAAATACGAAATTATCAAACTGCCCTCAATAAAACTTATTTTTTTATCAATAAATTATAAAAAAAGTTTACAAAAAAACACTTCTAATTTTTTTTTTTTTTTTTTTTTTTTGTGGCAAAAGCCTACAGCAACGCGTTGAACCCTTTAAAAATTTTATAAATTAAAAAGTGAAAGGTAATTCTGTTATATGCAAAATACATTACTTAATATAATTTCATTAAATTAAGTTAAACTTGGTGTTTTGATGTAATTATACCCCGAAATGCAGTGTTTTATTTGACGGAAAGCTTAAGGTGTCAACATTAGGTGTGACATTGAGAAACTTTTTAAAAGTTTTGGTGTGATTTTAAAAAATTAGAAAATGTTAAAAGTTATTAAAGGATTGTGAAAATTGTTTTTAAAGCTAGCCTAAATACAAGATTGAGTTCACAACTAATGATAGAAGAATCAATCAAACGAAAAAAGCAAATGAACACAGGATTTACGTGGTTTAGCCCTAAATGCCCACTCCACAATCCCCCTTATCAATAGAGAGGCCTACTTCTCTTATTACAATCCAGAATCAAATCAAATACAAATTACAAGGCACTTCTCATAACCTAAGTTATTAGTTACAAACCTTTTTCCTTTACAACTATAGAAACCGAAATATGAAGCTAAAAGAAGAAGGAAAGAACATTATACCTCTCTTCAGCTAGGTACTACAATTCAACATGGCCAACATCAAGAAGATCTTGATTGTCTCTCATGGATCACAACACACTCACAATTGGAGTAATCGATATTGGCGAAGCTCGGAGAAACCCTAGAAATCGCCTTTGAGAGAAAATGGGAAGAAGAAAGGGAAAATATGGCTGATGGTGTTGCAAATGCAGTGAAAATCATTGCCTTATATACTGGGTGATATCAATCCATGCGCTCAAGATCTGAGCTGTTAATTATTCTCCAGATCAATATCTATAACAAGCCCAAAAAAATACAAAGTATGGACTCAGATGGCTGACGCGTGGCTGAGTTACAGCCGTTGGATTAATTAGATCAAGGGCCCAGATAAGCCCAAAGAAACACAGTTTCAACCGTTGGATGTGTGACGCGTGTCAAAATCCTCACCATTTAATTTGAAACGGTAAACAAGCTTCCTCAAGAAGCTTTGTAAAGGTGCTTTACAGCTGGCTCCAACCCAGGGGACACGGGCACCGGAAATCACGTAAGCGGGCAACAGCCAGAGGTACCGGGTAAGGGCACTTTGGGAATTCTAGGTTAAGCACACAGTTTTCACTTTATTTAAAACCATGCTACTATACATAATCAGATGTATTTCTTTACAAAACGCTACATTATTCTTGAGTTTCATAACTAATAGCTAAATTTTAGCCTATTTTGCCGGGCATAGTCTAGACTATATGGGAACCATGTGTCGGCAGAAAAGTTAGGTGGTTTTTTAATACCTCACTTAAAATATAGGTAGTTTTCAGTAAAAAAGAACTTGTGTCTATACTGACATTTTTATCCAAAACACTAAAAAAATATACCACACATCTTAACTCCACAATATCAGTTATTGTCTAAACCAATAATCATTACCGTTAAGAGTAATATGAGTAAAAATGTCAATTCCGCATAGGAATTGTAGAAAAGAATATACCAACTTATAAGCCTAGTGGGTTACTCCACTTATTGCCAATTGGTTTTAGAATGGAACCTCGTTTGAACATATATGTAGATCTCACGTGTGCCAACTCTTTGGGTCAGGCCTAAAAAGTCCCGGTGAAATTTAACAATTACCATACAAAAGGTCCACAATAAAGGATAATGCTATTAAAGCAAGAGTCCCGGTCGTCAGGGTAACAATTATTATTGTCCAAATAATTATATGATTTATGGTGAATAATAACCATATGATTTCAAAAAGTTTCCCCGACATTAACAAATTTACATGGACAATAATATTTTTTGGTGTTTAGAAATAAAAAGATAAAGTATACAAACGATTATTTTCATTCTTGATTTTTAGGGGTTGTTTTTTTTTTTTTTTTTTTTTTGAGTCAAACAAAAAATAAGAAGGAATTGTTTTCAGAGCTTGGTTTAGTTTTTCAAATCTAAAAATTGCAAACAAAAACCGAAACATGCTTTAAACTAATGATCGCAAACATGCATGTTGAAAGTTAAGCAAGAAATGTACGCATGAAGTTACTTTCAAGAACTTAAATACTACAAGAACTCAAAATAAAGTCAGAAATGTAACTATATACTCTAAATTACCGATATCTTGAACAACTATTATAGTCTAATAATACCATATCATAAAACCATAAGCTGATAATTAATTATCTAACTTGAATTTGAGTATCATATCAACAAGTACATACAAAGCAATCCTTTTTTTGACAATTAGAGAAAAATCTTTCAATACAAGACCGCGCATCCACCAAAGCAGAGCCCGAAAAAAAGCCCGCACAAACTGGAAAAAAGCAAAACAAAACAAAAAAAAAACCTCAAAATCCATAAATGCCAAGAAACACACCCACACCAACCCTGGGATATGAAAACGCCAAGTGGGCTACACCAATCTAAAGCAAAAACCCCTAAACATGAAAAATGAGCAACATTAGGCCGTTCATCTTATTGAGGACAACATAGAATAGATGCCAACAATCTCAAATAGCAGCACCGTTTCTGTATTGACGAGAAACTCTTGCCACAAGTAGTTCAATCGATACTCCGCTCACGCCCATATATATATATATATATATATATATATATATATATATATAAAGAATCATAAAAATTTAAAGAATTAAGATCAAATAAAATCTTAAATTCAGTTGATTCAAGCTAATATAAATAATATCTAAGTTTCTATTCATCTTGGGAGGGAGGCTCCAGTAGTTCATCGAAAATTACAATATTGCCCTCGTGCTCCTCCATCATCTCCAATGCGAGCAAGTTGAGATTAAAGTTCCTCACTGAGTTAGAGGTGATAGGGCCGGAAGCTCCGCCTTCACCACCATCGGGTTTTCTTGTTTTTGATGACACGCTGGTAGTGGCACCTCATGTGCCCGCCCAAAGCTTGCCCCATAGAAAACGCCTTACAACAAATCGAACGCACATGGGTTTTCTTGTTCCGGTACATGTCGTTGCCCACCACCATCGCAGTTACAATGACATCGCTGCTGGGTGTTATATTCTTGCGGTGGCAAGTCTTGTGGCCTCCTAAGGCTTCGTACAGGGGGAAACTCTTGCCGCACACGTCACACTTGAATCTCGAACTTGACACCGACCACGGAGACGACGGAGGTGCCGGTGGAGGCGTCACAACCCTAAGGTTGAGACGAGGAAGAGAAGTTGAGAGTTTAGATGAGAGAGAGAAAATAGAGAATTGGAGATGAGAGAAAGAGAAGATATTTCGTTAATTGTTGATTGAACGCCTCAATACAATGCTTACATCAACATTTTATACTTCAAGAATCTAAGAACAAGCTCAAGAAACTAGAAAATATCTAATAAAGTTGTAACTGAAAAACAGAATCTGGGTTTTAAGTGCTACGGTCCCTTGGCGTTGATCTGGGACCAGGCTGACAGAATGGGACTTGAACTGGAAGCTGCTAGATATGGCTGTAACCAAGACAGCGTCGCATGCATGCGCACCAATGAGTTCCCAAGCTGTGATAGTGTGCCAGGTCACAGCATGGGTTCGCAGGCTAGCATGAAGCTTGGCTCACTGTTTGCATGCACATTGACCGAAATATACTATGTCACAGTAAAGAGTCTGACAGGAGGGTCTGGGGGAGAGGCTGGGAGGACACAGGAGAGTGGAGGTAGCGATTTGCTTGTCTTTAGTAACTGGGTCATCAAAACGGCGCCATTTGGAACTCTTGCGTGTAGGATGAGGCTCTATGGTGACATTGGAGGACAGTGTAGACCGGTTTTGTGAGTCAATGGTTTCCTTATGGGCTTCTATCGCCATGATTACAAGAGAACTTGGAGAAAGAACGAGGAGTGACGGGTAAGTGAATGTGAGGGGATGAAGGGTGGAGAGTATATAGGTTTAGGTACTAAGTGATTGGAGGGAAAAGTAAGTGGCAGCATTATGAAATATGTAAAATTCTTGAAATTTAAATTAAAGGGTTACTTGTGTAAATAGGTATATAAGTATTAATTTAAATTTTTTAATTGTTATTTTTTATTGAATCATTTTTCTATCAGATTTTTTTTTTTTTTAATTGAATCATGAATAATTTAATGGTGAAATAAGGAAATAATGATTATACTAAACCATTTATAGATTTTGCTATATGTGTAAACTAATACAAAATAAATTATACATGATTCAACAAAAAATAGCAATTAAAAAATTAAAAATTAAAAATTAAAATAATACTTATATACATATTTACACAAGTAACCCTTTAATTCAAATTTTAAGAATTTTTCAAATTTCATGGTCCTGCCATTTACTTTTTCCCTCCAATCGTTTACTACCTAAACCTATATATACTTTCCATACTTCACCCCTTAACATTCACTCATCCTTCACTTCTCTTTCTCTTAAGTTCTCTTGTAATCATGACGATAGAAACACGTAAGGAAGCCGTTGACTCACAAAACCGATCAACACCATCTCCGATGTTACCATAGAGCCTCATCGTACACACAAGCGTTCTAAACGGTGTCATTTTGATGACCCACTTGATGAAACCGTTGCCTCTGTTCTCCTCTTGCTCTACTGTGGTACCCGATCCCTTCTCGAGACCATCCCCTGCCGCCTCCGCCGCCAAAACCAATGTCAAGTTCGGTATTCAAGTGTGACGTTTGCGGCAAGGGTTTCCCCACATACCAAGCCTTAGGAGGCTACAAAACTAGTCACCATAAGAATATAATGCCCAAGGATGATGCCACTATTGTTGCAGTGGCGTTGCGCAACAACGTAAACCCAAACGAGAAAACCCATGTATGTTCGATTTGTGATAAGGTGTTTTCTACAGGGCAAGCCTTGGGTTGGCACACAAGGTGCCACTAAGAGAGCATCATCAAAAACAAAAAAGCCGATGGTGGCGAAGGCGTCGCTTCTAGCCCTACCACCTCTAGCTTAGCAAGGGACTTTGATCTCAACTTGCCCGTGTTGTCGGAGGAGTAGGTGGGTAAATTTTGTAATTTCCAACAAGCCATTGGGATCTCCTCCCAAGATGAATGGACACCTAGATATTATTTAAATTCACTTGAATTAACTGAAAATAGGATTTTTTTTAAAATCTTAATTCAATAAATTTTGACTATTCTTTATATATACCGAATTGGTTTGTATGAAATTGTTTATAAAATACCAAATTGGTTTGTACGAGTTCATTCTCATATGAGCATACTTGGAACACTATCATTATGGCCGCACAGTTGCAAACATACGCCTAAAATACTAATGGATCATGTTCAGAAACTCGATGCAGAGCTTAAAAGTTAGAGTCCCTAGTGAAAAGTGTTTTAAACATAAGATAAACTCGATTCAAGCAAAGCTTAAATTGTTCGGATAAGCACGAATATTTTTCATAGGCTAATCACTTTCTAGCACAATTGGATAACTTGCTAGCCTATTATATCAATTAAGCTCCACCGAAAGAAGGGCCGCAATAGTTGCTGAATCTTCTATGAGTACATGGACAATTGTGTGGACCAAAAAGCCTTTTACATGTTAAAATCAACTCTATTTCTTGGTCTTATACACAAGTCTTCAAAGAGTAAAAGTGTAGAACTCGTTTTTTCTAGGTTTAGTATTAACTTTCTTTCAAATAGTATGCTTCAAGAGTTTCAACTTAGGTAGGACGACTGTGGAGACTATTAACCTTTACCACTCTGACAACACTAAATTCGTGAAATCTATTCCATCCTAATTTATATAAAGAAATTAGCTTCCACTCAAATGATTTGCATAGTAGCAGGGGGTAAGTGTAAGCAGCCTTATCCTTTCAAGGTACTAATCTAAAGGGAGACTGCATCCGAGGGCCCATAACCCTAAAAAGCATAAAAGCAAACAAAAATATAAAGCACCAAAGCAAACAGCAGGCACAAAGTAACAATAGAGCAACAACAAAACATGCAAGCAACAAGTAACAATAGCAAAAATGTAAGCCTAGAACTAGCAATATTCAGTCAAATTTTATAGAACCATGCTACCCCTTCATGTGAAGCATACATTATCACTTGATAGAGAACTAATGTCATTCATTTTAAGTGTTTGATTGAGAAACTTATAAGAATAGGAGTTGTTATTCTGAAACTTTCAAAAATGTGGTGGTTAAGTAAAAAATTATCCCTTCTAAAAGCCCTAGATTATATTTTAAATAAGCGCTCCCTCCACATTTGTAATCTTGAGACTTCTATGAGTATGAATACTCACTACATGCTTCTACTTCTGCTTCTGCTTCTGTATTCTTGAAAGACTTCCTCATCATCATCATCGTTGCCCTTATTGTTCTACGTTCTTCCAATACCAACTCCTAAAGAACCATCTACATCAAGAGAACCCTATCTCCTGCTCAAAGAACCATCTTTCATTACATTGAGAGATTATAATGCAATTTGTTTTCATGAGAACAAAAGTCCAGTTGAATGGAGACTTATCTCTACATGGAGAGCCACTCGAGTTTTATGATCTCTTGTGTCAAGTTCACAGAAAAAGGATAGGGGATGTTCGCGGTGTCGAGGTTCCATTTAGGTGGTACGTACTTCATTGGTTTTCCCTTAAATAATCTAAAATGGTATGAGTGTTCGAAGTTCATCGCTTTATAGTAGTGATGGATAGGGTTCAAAGTAGCAACTGTGATAGCAGAGTGCAGTGACTAGGGTGGTTGCTACCAAAGTAGGCCCAACCACTTCAATTTCAACTCGATTAACTTAAAACTTGAGACGATTAGTTATGGAATTACAATATCAACTTCTAATTGTTTTGATTAGCCAAGTAATGGAATTTCAATTCCATCCTAATTTCAGTTCCATTAGCATTCGAATAAGAATTACAGCCCCACTATCCAATTCGAATTTCATATGACAAAATGATCGCCACTAAGTGCCAGATTGATTAGAACAACCACCACCAACAAAACAACGTCTGTTCAAGCCCAAAGACCCAACTCAATACTACCTATTGGGCCAACCTAATATTATAGATCAAAATACCTAATTTGGGTATGTATCAATTTCACCTAAAACATTCCAACCCTACAAAATAGCAAAGTCGAAAGATAATGGTTTAGCAATGTGTTGGGTTAATTGAGTCAACGCGTGAATTTGTATTAAGTTACTTACATCTAATATAATTATACCACTAAAATTATGTGATTAACTTAACTTCAAATTCGATCATTAGGGCTAAATTGACAACTAAGTAAATCTTACATAGACTAAATTAACACAATTAAAAGTACAATTAATAAATTAACCTAAACAATAGAACACAAAGACCTATCACGAGACTAACCCTAGATAGCAAGAACAAATTAGATCAAAACAAAAAGAGGGAAAAAATGAAACTCACACCCATCTTTGAGGGTTGAACCCAAGAAGGAGCTGCAGCTATGGTTGGGGATGATAGGTTCTTGAAGATAGGTTCGAGAGATCGGGTGCTGCTAGGAGTGTAAAGAGACTGAATGTTGGATAAACTACTCATATTTGAAATCGATTTGAGCTCGTACGTGGTCCTTGGGAGGGCTGGATAACTTTTCAAGCCGAATTCGAGCAGATTCTATAAGTTTAACGAGCCAATTCAAATAAGGGGTGCTTGGCTCGACTCGTCTCGTTTACCCCCAGGTGTCGCCATTGCAGAGTTTCTGCACCTCTAATCTCAAAGATCCAAGCTTGTAGTTGGACTAATTGGGGGATTGTGGTTCACTTTTTGTTGGGTGGGTGCTGTCCTTTGAAACTTCGCATATATTTTAGGTATGTTATACATGTAAATTATTTACGTCAAAAGTTAACATAATCTGTACATTAATGTTAATTTAGTTATTATATTTTTAACTATTTTAAATTTAATCATTAAATAAGTTTTTTTAAAATTAAAAATAATCCTATAATCTATTATGCCTAGTGTTATTGATCAAAATGGTTCCTATTGTCTGTTTTTTTTTTTTTTAATGGTCTTAATTTTTGTAACTATGTTTAAATTGATCTCTTTTTTTGTATTCAAATAATCCTTATTTGGTTAATTTTATGACAAAATAGATCCCTCATCTTTTTTTATTTTTAAATAATTTAGATCACTAGGTGGGGACTAATTTTATCATTAAAAAAAGGATAAATTACATATTAATACCCGAGATAGAGTATATTAAATTTTTTTAGTCCATAAACTTTATGTAATAATATTAGAGTCCAAAAGTTACATGCCTGGGCGACGCCATTTTCCCTCACATTAATTTTGCCTATCATGAGGGTGTCTCAGTTAGTGGTGTCTCCTACCCGTGCGGTCATTGCCCAAGAATTGGGAGTTCAATTCTTGCTATACTCATGACTTACCTGCTCATGGGGGTTTGTGGGCTGTTCTCATGGGTCGGGGTTGGTTGGGGCAACTCAATCCCTCGTCACCAAAAAAGTTACATGCATTTTAACAAAATAATCTAAATGACCATACGAAAAGGCTTAAAACATGATGTGTTTTGTTAATAAACCCACCATCCCCTTGTCATTCCTCTCATCTCACACGCGAACCAATATTACAACACTGCTAATAAGAAAAGCTAAGTGAGAGGCCTATTTTAGACCCTTACACACCGTTATTTGACCTAATTTATTAAAAACATATAACTTTTGTACAAAAATATTATTTTATAAAGGTGTGTAATGAAAAGTTAATACACTAAATCTTAGCATAATAATGTGCAATTCATGGGCCTTGCCTTAGTGGTAAGAGGCAAGTGAAGGGATAGAGTATTGCTTTCGGTCAAAAAGTCTGAAGTTCAATTCCTTCTTTGAACCTATCCTTAAGAAATCCCTGACTTAACTGGTTCATGTGGTGTGTGGGTCTGCATGCACCGGGGTTTACAAGGTAACCAGATTCCTAGTTAGTAAAATAATGTGCAATTCAACATTAGAACTATTTTAAATAAAAGAAAAGTAGGGGACAAATTTGAATAAAGTTATAAATGTTTTGAGTTTTTTTTTTTACCGAAAATCACCTAAAGTTTAGATGCGGTTTCATAAAACCACCTAAATTTTCTAACTTTTCAAAAAAACCACCTAAATTTTCTAAAATGTTTCACTGTCACACTTTAATATTAATACTGTTAACATCTATTTGTTTTTGTTGACATGGTATTTTAAAAAAATATTTCGTTTTTTTTTTTTTCTTGAGCTAATATATTGGCGTAATAGTTTAGTCTTTTAACTCCAAGTTAGCGGTTTTGAATTCAAAGCTCATTACATTCCAAGTGTTAGTTTATCTCTTTAAGGGGGAAAAAAAAAATATACTCCTCACCGACCTAAAAAAATATCTTGCAATTTAGCCTGAAACCTAAAAACATATCAAATTAGGTATTTAATTCATAAAATAGAATAATATAGCATTGATGCTTTATTGTTGCTTGTATGTTGAATGTTGCTTTATTTAACTTGGATTTTTTTAATAACGTCTTTATAGGATAGCACCTTATAAAAGTAAAGCTGTATATATCTTACCCTTTCTAAACTTTGCCTTAACTTGAGCCTTTTTGAGGCACTTAGTGATTGTTGTTGATAAAGAATATTATTCGCATATACAAAATAATTAAGTTACTATAATGGTTTTTTATTATATTATTAGACATATAAATTAAATATTTAAATAATAGAATTTGTATTTAATATTTTGACAAAAAGGTGGATACAAGTACATTAAAAGTAAGGATATGATGCATTTTTTAAAAATAGAAACACAAAATATTTTATGGTAAATTATATATAAATACCACAATACTTTGTGTATTAATTTTTTAATCTACAAACTTTATAAAATAATTTTTTGGTCCAAAATAATACAGTATTTAATAAATAATCCAAATAACGATGTGTAATGGTGCAAACAAGCCTCGCTTTCATTCTTTCATATTATTGTTTGGATTATTTTAATAAATACACTTCATTTTTTGGTCTAAAATATTATTTCACTAAATTTGTAGACTAAAACATTAATACATTAAACCTTTGGCTATTAATATGTAATTTACCTTATATTTTATTATGATAAATAACTTATACATACATACATACATACACACACACACACACACACACACACACACACACACACACACATATATATATATATATATATATATATATATATATATATATATATATATATATATATATATATACATATTATATTGATTAAAAACAAATGCACCGAATTATTATAATAAGATACACATTATATTGATTAAAAACAAATGCAACGAATTTTATTCAATAGATTAACAACCTAAAAATTTGAAATATCTTCTGGACTTTCTACTTCTACTTCTACACTAATTCGACTAAAGAAATAAATCAGACGCACTTGTAGAAATAAGGCTTGAGTTAACACGCAAAATATGTAAATAATGAATAAAGAAAAATAAAGAAGTATCCTAAAATACATAAAACACCCCGTCAAAATTAGACACCGTTAGATGAAATAAACATCCCATTTATGACACCGGTCATACCAGCATTCCACTTTCCAATAACAAGAAAAAACAAAAAAAATTATCGAAAAACTGCGAAGGAATAAAAATGAAGAAAAAAGATTCTCAATTACTCTTACTTTACACTAAAGCTCAGACAACGATCACTTCTCAAAATAATTGTTTTGTCATGGAACTCTTTATCTGTCTCAATCTAATTTATCACTTCAATACAAACTCATAATACTATTACTAAAATACAATAGTTATTAGACTTATATAAACCTGCTAGTTTATGAAAAAATATTTAATAAGATTATTTTTTATGGTCAAGTATATTATTAGATATCCAATTTGGGTGTATGGATTAAGTGCATATATATGTTTTCTTAATTATTATAGAATAGTTATTTTTAAAATATTTTTGGTCAAAAAAGATATTTTAAAAGTTTAAACAAGCTTATTTTATACTATTTATAGAAGTTGTATTAATATTAAAAAAAAATAAAAGTTGTTAAAATTCAAGTTCATGGCCATAGCCATTTGATCAACAACTTCTCATATCGTGTCAAGCTACCCTTAAATTTTAAGATAGAAAAAATTACAAAAAATTGTATAAACTAATGGCTTGTTGATAGCGTATTCTTGTTTGGTATAATATTATAAGAAATCAAGAACCTGCATTTTGACAACAACAATCTTTTTTTCGTTTTTGATTTCTTATTTTTAGTTCACTCAAATTACAGGGAAAAAAATGAAAATGAAAATCCTAAAATCTAACTTTAGTTTTTCAAAAACCAAACAGACTAGAATGTTTTCAATTAATCCACCCTAGCACCCTTAACAAATTACAGTTTAGAAACAATGTTTTTGATTCTTAATTTTTAGATTTGTTTTGTTTCAGTCAAACTAAAAACAAAAAAGAATTTTTAGAGCTTAATTTAATTAATCAAAACTAAAAATTGCAAATAAAAAGTAATATGAAACATGCTTTAGACTATAATCATCCACAAACGTGCATGTCGAATATTAAGCACTGTATATCACACGTGAAGTTACTTTCAAGAGCATAAATATTACAAGAACTAAAAATAAAGTCAGAAAAATAACTATATACTCTAAAGTTACCAATATCTTGAGCTACTATAATCTAATAATACATATATATATATATATATATATATATATATATATATATATATATATATATATATATATATATATATATATATATATATATACATACATATATATATATATATATATATGTATGTATGTATATGTATATCATCAAAATTTAAAGAATTAAAACAATAAAATAAAATAAAATCATATTTCTAGTTGACTTGAGTTATTCTAAAAAATATGTAGGTGCCTATTCATCTTGAAAGGGAGGTTCGGGAGGTTCAGGTGGTTCATTGAAAATTACAATATTACTCTCGTAATCTTCCATCATCTCTGACAAGACGGGCAAATTGAGATCAAAATTCCTCAATGTGCTAGAGGTGGTAGGGCTGGAAGCGCCGCCATCAGGTTTTTTTGATTTTGATGACACCCTCATAGTGGCACCTCATGTGCCCGCCCAAGGCCTGCCCAATGAAAAATGCCTTACAACAAATCGAACACACATGATTTTTCTCGTTCGGGTTCATACCATTTCCCACCACCACCATAGCGGTAGTGACATCGCCGTTGGGTGTTAAATTCTTACTGTGGCTAGTCTTGTGGCCCCCTAAGGCGTGGTACGAGGGAAAACCTTTGTCACACATGTCACACTTGTATGCCAAACTGGACAATGACTGCTGTTGTGGCGAGAGCAATGGTTGTTGCGAAGGCGGTGATGGTGGCGAAGGAGGATCTTGGGAAGGGGCCGAGGGACCACAAGAGAGCAAGAGGAGAGCGGAGGCAGCAATTTGCTCGTCTTCAGTAACTGAGTCATCTAAATGGTGCCGCTTGGAATGCTTGCATGCAGTATGTGGCTCTATGGTGACATCGGAGGATGGTGTTGACCGATTTTGTCAGTCAACGGTTTCCTTACGGGTTTCTATTTCCATGATTACAAGAGAATTTAGAGAGAGAAAACGAAATGAAGGGTGAGTGAATATGTGGCGGTAAAATGTGGAGAGTATATATAGGTTTAGGTAGTAAGTGTTTGGAGGGAAAGGCAAATAGCGAAATTATGAAATTTGAGTTAAAGGATTACTTATGTAAATATGTATACAAGTATTAATATTGGTTCTTTTAAATTTAGTTATTAATTTTTGTTAAATTATGTCTAATTTATTTTGTATTAGTTTATACATACGGTAAAATCTATCTTCTATCTATATTTATTGCATAGTGCCTTCATCTGTGGTCGATCCTTGCCTAAGATGCTCAATTCTCAAACGGCCTTCAACTTTTTGAGAAATAAAAACAAGTAAAATAACAAACGTTCATATAATATCTGTCCTTTTTTTTTTGTTGTTGAATGTTGTTTCTTACTTATTTATTAGGAAATTTATCACTTAAGTACTTAAGATTTGAGCATTCATCACTTAAGTACCCTAACGTTTCAATATATGTAATGAACTACCTTGAAGTTTTGAAAAAGTTTGAGAATTCCATCGATTGGGTACCCTTTTCCAAATTTCAATAAATTTTTACTAAAACTTGCTTCTGTGAAATATAATTATAACAATATATAGATATTTTGTATCTTAATGTTATGATTTTTTCATAAAATTTTAATAGGACACATTATTTCGTTATTTCTTCATTATTTAGCAAACTTTTTTTTAAAACCAGCTGGATTTTAATTGAGAACGTTGATATAACCATCTATATTAAAATCATGTACTAGGTCAACATTTTAATGGTAAAAATTGATCAAATTTTATATAACACATTTTGACAT
Source organism: Simmondsia chinensis (assembly GCA_018398585.1). Taxonomy (NCBI): domain Eukaryota; kingdom Viridiplantae; phylum Streptophyta; class Magnoliopsida; order Caryophyllales; family Simmondsiaceae; genus Simmondsia; species Simmondsia chinensis. The sequence continues at coordinate 21,809,201 of JAGTTD010000017.1, read as the reverse complement.
ATAGAATCTAAGCGATAAAAGTTTGAAAGCTGGTATATCAGTGATAAATGCCACACCTTATAGTACATATTTTGACATATTTTGTGGTTTTGCATTAAATCAGTTAAACCTTTTTCAAGACGTAAAAAAAATAAAACCTTGTATATAATTAGGTATTATTCACATATAAAAGGACTATATAATTATATATTTATAGATTTATTCGCATATAAAAGTACTGTATAATTATATATTTATAGATTTATTCGCATATAAAAGTACTATATAATTGTATATTTATAGATTTATTCGCATATAAAATTACTATATAATTATATATTTATAGATTCAATCGCATGTAAAAGCACTATATAATTATATCTTTATAGAAAATTCAATAAATATTTATCCTTACTTTTTAATAGAATGCCAATTTAAATCAACTATATTGAATTATTTATTACAGCGATAACTAAATGACATTAACGGTTAGTATCAATGGATTATACTTTTAATTGATTCAATTTAGTCCTACTGTAATCTATATTGTGTCAAGTTAGTTATTTGCTCAAATTTAAATTAAGTTTTTGAAATAATTTTTAACAGCAGAATCACGTTAAATGCAACTAACTACTATAAATCCACCCATGAACTTCGTTTAACCAATCAATGGCCAGGTCATTAGAAACTTTATTAACAACTTAACATAAATTTTACTCTAAAAACCAAATTGAGACAATATCGATTGTGCAAGGACTAAACTAACAAAATTAAAGTGCAAATATCAAATTGATATAATAAGCAAAATACAGAGACCTTTAATGTTAATAACTATCATATGGTATCTCCTCACACTCACATTGAGATTAACTAACTTAAAGATACTTTACGTACACTTGACGTAGAATATTAGGGTAGTATTTGTGTTAAATTTTCTCTTCGGCGAACTTTCCATTATAGCTGTTAGAGTAACAATTATTGTTATTATCAAAGCAATTAAATGACTTCTAGTAAATAATAACCATACGATTTTACAAAGTTTTCCTAACATTAACAAATTTGTCCTAGCGATAACATTTTTTTGGTGTTCAGAAATAAAAAGATAAAGTTTATAAACAATTCTTTTGATCTTAATTTTAGGATTTTTTTTTTTTTTTTTTTGTTTTTTGGGAGCCAAATTAAAAATAAGAAGAATTGTTTTTAGAGCTTGGTTTAGTTTCTTAAATCTAAAAACCGCAAACAAAAAGAGATATCAAACATGCTTTAGACTAGGGGTGTAAATGATCCGAGGCCCTCGCGAGTAGCTCGTGAGTAGCTCGAATAAAACTCGACTCGAACTCGAGTTAACCGAGTTCGAGTTCGAGTTCGAGTATCAAAAGATACTCGATTAATAAACGAGTACGAGTCCAGTAGTTAACTACTTGGCTCGATACTCGAATAAATACTCGACTCGATACTCAAATAAATACTCGACTCGATACTCGATTAAATACTTGACTATATACTCGATTAAGTACTCGACTTGATACTCGAAGTGGTACTCGACTTGATACTCGACTTGTATAAAGTAGTTCTTGTATATTATTTTCTTTTGAAATGGATAGCTTGTGATATTAATAGTAGAATGAAAGAAGGAAGATTGAATTCCTTGTAAAAGATGACATGTTATATTTGTGGTGGAGTGAAAGAACTTGTATTTGATTTACTTGTAATTTTTTAAACTTAGGTTTTGATGCGTATTTTCTATTAATATATCAGTGATTTATGGTTGTATATGTTAAAATATAGTATAGGTAAGTATTAATAATGTTCTAATGTATGAAATCATATTATAATGGAGCTAATTTGAGAATGTTCCTATGCAAAATAAACGAGTATTCAAGTCGAGTCGAGTACTCGAATAATTAATCGAGTTCAAGTTCGATCAAAATTTACTACTCGAATCGAGTTCGATTACAAGTTCAAGTAATCGAGTTCGACTTTGACTCGGCTCGGCTCGACTCGACTCGATTACACCCCTACTTTAGACTAACGATATCAAAGACATGTTGAAAATTGAGCAACATATTACATGCAAAGTCAAAACAAGTCGTGATAATAACTCTATACTATTGAATTAATGGTATCTTGAACAGTCACAACAATTTCATAATCTGCAAATCTTTGAAACTATGAATTCAAAATCAATCATCTAACGCGAATTTGGTATCCTATAAAGAAGTATATAGAAATCAATATGCCATATATAATAAAGAACCACCATTTAAAAAGTAAAAGAATTAAGAAACAAAATAAATTCCTATTTTCAGATAATCTAGATAATATCTAGTTCAACTTTGGAGGAGGTCTCATTTGCTCGTCGAAAATTACAATACTAGCGTCGTTCTCCTCCATCTTCTCTGAACATGCCGGCAATAAGTTGAGATCAAAGTCATTCACTATGGTAGAGGTTGCGGTGCTGGAGGAGCTGCCTTCGTCGCCACGGGGTTTCTTGTTTTTGATGACTCCTTCATAGTGGCGCCTCATGTGCCCACCCAAAGCCTGCCCGCTAGAAAAAGCCTTATGACAAATCAAACACACGTGGCCTTTCTCGGTCGTGTTCATACCGTTGCCCACAACCACCATAGCAACACTGACATCGGCGGTATGAGTTACACGCTTGCGGTGGCTAGTCTTGTGGCCCCCTAATGCTTGGCACGTAGGGAAACCTTTGTCGCACATGTCGCACTTGAATACCGAATTTGGCTCCGACTGGGGCAGCAGCGGCAGTGGAGGCGGTGACTGTGACGGAGAAGGGGCCGAGGGGCCACAAGAGAGCGTCAACAAAGCGGCGATGGCGATTTGTTCATCTTCAGTAAGTGGGTCATCAAAACGATGTCGTTTGGAACGCTTACGCTTAAGGTGTGGCTCCACAATATCATCGAAGGATGGGGTTGACCGATTTTGTGAGTCATCGATTTCTTTAACGTTTTCTATAGCCATGATCATAGAGAGAGAAAGAAGTGAGGAGTGAGTGATGTGAGGGAGAGCATATATAGGGTTTTGAGCAAGGGGAGGAAATTTTAAAAATCTATAAACGGAGGGATATTGAAATTTTGAAAATTAATTTGAAATTTATATATTTAAGTATTAATGTTGTTCTTTTACATGTAATTATTAATAATTATGACGTCACCCCGTTTATTAATTCACCTTAAGCAGATACAATTTTGCTGCAATTTTAATATGGAAAATTAAATTGTTAGAATCACTCGTTATTTTGAGCATTGAGTTTGGGTTTGCAATTTTACTAGAAAAAATAATGAAAATAAAATATTGGGTAAATTGGCCTTTTTAAGATTATTTTCGAATTAGAATTTGATTTTTATTAGCTTTTGTTATTATAGTCATATTAGGAATTTGTTACCATCAATTTAGGAGCTCTTTTTGTTTTTAATTAAGAATTTAAATTTTTTGTCCAAAAAAGTACATCGTCTATTTTTATATTTATTTATACATATAACAAACTATTAAATAATATGTATACAAGTTGACAAAAAAAGCAATTATGTATACAAGGACAACATTCAAAACACATACAGTAAGTCTTATATTTTTATTTACGTAAATATTAATTCATAACATAAAAATTGTAATTTTTATTTGCAACAATATGCATTTTTATTTAGAAAGTTCTTATTAACAAAGAAAAAATTATTATTATCAAAGCAATGACATGACTTTGAAGAAATTATAGTAACAAAATTATCTTGAAAATAACTATATTGCTATGGCTGTAATAATTTTGCTCTACCAATAATATTACCTTTTTACTCAAACAGTGTTTCTAAGCAAAAAAGAAAAAAAAAACCCAAAATTAAGACAATAATGGTAAATCCCAGCGTCGAACCTGGGACCGACGAAAAACCACAGTTTGTTTTATACAACTCATCTACTTTCGTTCCTATTGATTTTTGCGTAATTCAAACTATTTTTAGGGGGCTTTTTTTTTTATAATAACATAAAACTACCTAAATTTTAAATATGGTTTAAAAAAAGAACCTACATAGTCTAATTTTTTTTTTTAAATAATCTAAACTTTCTAAAATTTTTAATGTCATATCTTAATATTGATGATATTAACATCTGTTAGTTTTTGGCTCGAGGCTTTTGAAAAAACAGAGAAACTAATTTTAAAAGGTTCAATATTTAAATAATTCTAAATATTTAAAAGATATATTTTAAATATGTTAAAAATTTGTGCATATTTTCTAAGAGATTATATTTAAAAAATAATTCTTTTTTTAAATTCCTCATAAGCAAAAACTAACGGATATTCACAATGTTAACATTAATGTGTGACATTAAAAAATTTGGAAAGTTTAGATGATTTTTTCAAAAATTAGAAATGTAAGTGATTTTTTTCGATAAATATTGGTAAAGCCGTAGAATAAACAAGCAACTCGAAAAAATGTAAGTGATTTTTTAAAACTGTACTTGAAATTTTTTTTTTTTTTTTTTTGATCCACAACCTAAAATTTAGATGGTTTTTAATTAAAAAAACCCTCTTTTTAAAATACATTAATAATTCATAAGGGTTTTTTTACTAAAAATTATCTAAACTTTAGGTACTGTTTCAAAAAATTGTCTAAATTTTTTAATTTCTTAAAATCACACCTAACCTTTCTAAAATTTTTCAATATCGTACCTTAATGTGATGCCGTTAATATCCATTAATTTTTGCTTACATGTGTTTTTAAAAATATTAAAAATATTTTTTAAAATATATTTATATATTTAAAACACTTTTTTAAGTTTTTAAAAAAAATCTGATATTATTTTAAAGTGTTTGCTTAAATGGAATACGGATGGATCTACACTTGGAAATCCAGCCCCTGCAGGAATTGAAGGAGTGCTACGTGACAATTGATGAAGATTTTTTGGGTTGTGTTACGGTCTAAAATGAAAATAGATTGAAATTAACTAAAAAGCAATAAAGCAGTGGCGGATCTAGAATTTTCAATGAAGATGGGCTCAAAAATAATATATCTATAATTGCAAAATAGATTTAAAAAGCCTATAATTCAATGTATTTATTTCTATTTGAGGTCTACTAAATTTGATTGAATGAAATTGAGAGTGAATAGATAAGTTTAAAGGGACAGGAAATATAAGCTTCAAAAATTTCAGTAAATTCATCACTTAGATGTTTGAGGGTTCTGTTTTCTTAAAACGTTAGATATGTTAGAGTATAAAACCAATCTTGATCCTTCTCCCACAAGCTTAAACTTTTGGGAAATGTGGTTCTTTCATATGGTATCAGAGTCTTCTTGACCAAGAGATCATGAGTTCGAATCCCAACATCCCCCATTCCAATGTTAACATAATTTAAGCACAAGGTATGCGGTGGGCCTGTGCACTATCTACGCTTCAAGAATAATGGTATTTACATGAAGGGGCATGTTAGAGTACAAAACAAATATTGGGCCATCCCCCATAAGCTTAAATTTTTGGGGAAAATAGCTCCTTAATAAGATATTTGACGCATTTAAATTACCATAATCATATAACATGCAACATATTTTGCATAATTTTGTGTGAAAATTTCATAGGATTTCGACAAAAAAAAATATTGACATCCTAAAAAAAATAAATACCCAAAGTAATAAAAAATTTAAACCTCAAAATATATTATAATATACATATGTACTATAATAAATATTCATAATAATATAATAAATTAATGATAAATTATAAACTATAAACTAATTTTACATGCATATATACTATGCATAAATAAAATTGTTAAGTGTCAGGATGGGCTTAGCCCACCAATTGCTGGGACCCTAATTTCGGCCTCATAGGATCCCTTTCAGGCTCATTGGCCCAACAGCATTACTCCCCTCTTGGGCTTAAAAGCCCAACTCTAATGTTGCTTGGAAATTTGCCTTGGAAATGTATGAATACTTTTCACTTTAACGCTGCTCCACACGCGTGTGGCTGTCGCGGCTTGGGTGTGATCGGTGGCCTGTCTTTCTCCAGCGAAACACTGTGGTGGTAGTAGTGGCAGTGGTAACATCACAACTCAGCGTCGATCGTATTCTTCTCCTAGGAAATTGGGAATGTATCAGGCTGCTCTTAGCTCTGGTGGGCGTGAAAGAATAAAAAACGAGGCAAAAGTGGAAGCAATTTTATTTGCTTTATATTTTTGTCATAAATGGGCTCCGAGAATCGAGTTCCATGATCATTGAATCAGACTCTTCAAATGTAGTCAAGTTTTGTTCCTCGAGTGATGATGTGCCCTGGAGTTTGGACTACATGCATAATCAGATTGGGCATCTCTCAAAATACTTCCCGTCAATCAGTTGTAGCCATGTACGAATGGAGGTTAATAGTCATGCAAGCACCTATGAATACTTATATGACTGTTTAGCTTGCTTCTTCTACATTGTACGTTGCTTGATGATCTATGAATAAATTTACTTATAAAATTAATGACGCGTTTGTATACTTAGAAATCAGGTCGGGTCAATCTCGTGTCGGGTTAGAACAAGGTTGTATCAGGCTCAGGTCAAGTCAGCGTAGGGTTTGGGTCGGCCTTGAATTAGGGTGATAGGTCAACCTTGGGTCACATTAATTATGGGTCATGTCGGATTTTGGGTTGACCCATCGAATTATTTTGATAATCTAATTTTTTACCTTTCTATTTTTTTATTAGAAATGAAATTATATTATTCTAAGGTATGATTTAAACTTTTGCAACATATAAATTAAGGGAAATAGAAGATTTAGATACTAATATTAATTAAAAAATTTTAAATACTTTACTGGTGTAAAATTGGTCCCTATATGACTTAACTATGTTAAGAAAATTTAAGTCAAGAAATGTTCAAATATTATAGATCAAATATTGTAATTTTTAGTGGCACAAGTTGTAATATTTTAGGTAGAAAATATTTTGTAAACAGCAGGTTAAAAAATTCTGTAATTAAAGTCATGTGGTAAGATGACTTCCCTGCCCCTGCCCGTGTGCTTGTTTTACCTGCCCGTGCCACTGCCTGCTACCCGAAGCTTCCCAAGGAAGCTACCCAGAATCTGTTGTTGATGGCTGACACGCGTCAACCATCCGGGACTACTATTTGTGTTTCTTGTGGGCTTTTATGGACCGTTGATCTGGTTCGTACGAGCGGCCGAGATTGGACTTTAAGCCTTGCCACGGATCGGGGTCTTTTTGCCTATATATACTGACCCTTTTTTAGGGTTTGCTGGATGAATTCCATTTTTTCTCTGTTTCTCATCAGCCACCGCCTATTCTCTCTTTTTCTCTGGCGATTTGAGGCGATTGAGGAAATCCGTGGGTGTTAAGGCTTGCTCGTTCAAATCTTGGTAGTTTGGAGCACGTATGAAGCCTTGTAGGCTTCGGTTGTGAGCTTTCTCTTCCCTTACTCTTTATTTCGTTCGTCTTTAGGTTTTTGTCTTAGAAGCCTTAAGGATCTGTTTGTATAAAGTTGTATATCGTTGAATTTTGGTCTGTAATACTTGAACTCGACTTATAGTGGATAGACTTCCCTAGAAATAGGGAGCCGTGGAGTAGGTCCTTATTTAAAGGCTGAACCACGTAAAAATCTTGTTGTTGTCGCTGTGTTCTTTGTGCATGTGTTCGGTGTTGGATGAATCTTGCTAGACTACAGTTACAGGTTTCTTGAGCAAGATCTGAAGTGTTGAATGTTTATTGTTATTGTCGGTTTTTCAAGATCTAAAGTTAATAAGTTTAAACCCTCGGAATACGACCTAAACCTTAACAAGTGGTATCAGAGCATCAGGTTCTTTACCTTAAAGAAACAGTATGGCGTCTACTAGGGTTGATATTGAAAGGTTTGACGGTAGGAATGATTTCAATCTATGGAAACTAAAAATGAAAGCAATCCTTATGGCATAAGGTGTTGGAACTGCACTTTTGCCCAAAAAGGTTCAACCAACTTATCTAACTGAAAAGGAGAAAGTAGAAATCGAACATAAAGCTTATGCTTCTTTATTACTTAGTCTTGATAACTCGGTACTTAATCAGATCCGCTCTGAAAAGACCGTAGCAGATATATGGGCTAAGTTAGAGGAAATCTATAAGTCTGAGTCATTGTCCAATAGGATGCTGTGCATGGAATCCCTTTTCACCTTTAAGGTGAGTGAGACTAAACCCCTAGAGGACTCTATAGATGAGTTCCATAAAATCTGTTAAGATCTAGAAAACGTTAAAGTTATTGTTGCTGATGAATTGTTGGCTGTATTGTTGCTATGTGCCTTACCTAAATATCTTAGGTCCTTTAAAGACACACTAAGATATGGACGTGATACTGTAGCACTGAAAGACATTATAAAGGCCCTAAGATCCAAAGATCCTAGAACTTAGGAAGGAAGGGAAGTACCCACCAACCAGTAACAGTGGGGAAGAGCTGTCAGTCAGGGGTAGGACAAAGACTCGAGACAACCATAACAACCATAACAATCATAATAACCATAATAACTACAACAATAAAGATAGGAGAAGAAGTAAGAGTCGAAACAGATCTAGTTCAAGACCTAGAAGAGATTGTAGTAAAGTAAAATGCTATGAGTGTGGTAAACTAGGACACATTAAAAGATACTGTCCAGATTACCAAAGAAAGTTTAACGGCACAACTGACAACACTGAATTTAATGACGGATATGACTCCGCTGAAGTATTAGTAGTATCCACAGACCAAACTACACATGAGTGGGTTCTAGACTCAGGGTGTAGCTTCCATATGACTTCAAATAGATCCTTCTTTACTGAATACTGGACTGTAGCTGGGGGAAAGGTGCTGTTGGGAAATAACCACAGATGCCAAGTAGTTGGGATAGGGTCAGTTAGGGTTAAAGGGTCAAATGGGATTGACTTTACCCTAAAGGGAGTTAGGCATGTGCCTGAACTTAGAAGGAACCTAATTTCTCTAGGACAATTAGACCAGGCTGGTATGACCTTAAAGGCACAACAGGGGGTAATGAAGGTCCTTAAGGGTTCCCTTGTAATGCTAAGACGAGAGGTCAAGAACGGTCTATATGTGCTTAGAGGTGACGTAGTTCCTGCTGGCTGCTCTATTGTAGAGAAAACTGACCTAACCAACCTTTGGCACAAAAGATTAGGACATGTATCAGAGAGGGGTCTGAATGAGCTGAACAAGAGGGGGCTGTTGGGGGGTGGTTATGTGTCTAAACCTGATTTCTGTGAGTCATGCATATTTGGAAAATATTATAAACTATCTTTTAGATCTGGAATCCATATAACTAAGTCACCGATAGACTATATCCACTCTAACCTGTGGGGACCAGCAAGGGTACCCACTTTAGGTGGAGCATACTACTTCCTATCTATGGTAGATGATTTCTCTAGGAAGGTTTGGGTTTACCTACTTAAAACAAAGGATGAATGTTTTAGTGCCTTTGTTAGGTGGAAGAACCTCATAGAAAATCAAACAGGTAGGAAAATTAGGGTACTTAGAACTAATAATGGACTTGAATATATAAACACTGAATTTGATAGTTTATGTGCTCAAAATGGTATTAAAAGACACAACACTGTTAGGAAAACTCCCCAACAAAATGGACTAGTTGAAAGAATGAACCGTACGCTCCTGGACAGGGTAAGATGCATGTTATTTGCATCAGGACTTGGTAAAAACTTTTGGGGGAAGGCTGTAGCTACTGTATGTTATCTAATTAATAGAACTCCCTCCTCTGCAATTGACTTTAAAACCCCTGAGGAAAAATGGACTAGAAAAACAAGCGACTATTCTATTTTAAAGGTTTTTGGATGTGCTGCGTATGCAGATCAATCTGAAGGAAAACTTGAACCCAGGGCTGTAAAAGGTGTTTTTCTAAGCTATCCGGATGGTGTAAAGGGGTATAGGGTGGGTGTTAGGGATGGAAACAGGACCAAAATCATATTTAGTAGGGGTGTGACCTTTAATGAAGAGGAAATGCCTTACTTGGAGAAAACAGTGGCTGCTGGTACAGCAGCCACTTCCTCCAACCCTAGGAAGTTTGATCCTGAACTCTATGAGTTCGAGATCAGCCCACCAGAGCCTATATACCAGGAAAACCAGACCTTAAATCCTGAGGAAAAGGTGACCGACAGTGCTGAAGGGAGCACTGAACCTCAAGAAACAATTGAACAAACGGACCTATCAAACTACCAACTAGCTAGGGATAGGGAGAGGAGAGAAATTAAGGCACCAGTCAGGTTTGGCAATGCTGATTGTATTGCATTTGCCTAAATACTGCCCTAGAGTATGTAGAATCAGAACCTCTCACTTACACTCAGGCTATTAGTGGGGCTGCCTCTGAACAGTGGCTCAAAGCCATGACAGAGGAAATGGAGAGCCTCAAAAGGAACAAAACTTGGGTTTTGGTTCCTAAACCAATGGATAGGAAGTTGGTAGGTTCTAAGTGGGTTTATAAGGTAAAAGAACCCAATACATCATCTGGACAGCCAAGATTCAAGGCTAGACTAGTTGCAAAAGGTTTTTTACAAAAAGAAGGGGTAGACTATAATGAGATTTTTTCTCCCGTTGTTAAGCACACAACTATAAGAATACTTATGGCACTAACGGCTAAGTTTAGCCTATTTCTGGAACAAATGGATGTTACAACAGCTTTCCTTCATGGCGAGCTGGATGAGGAAATCTTTATGGCCTAACCTGAGGGCTTTATTGAACCAAACCATGAGAACCATGTTTGTCTACTTAAGAGGTCTTTGTATGGCTTAAAACAATCCCCTAGGCAATGGTACAAACGTTTTGACCAATTTATAAGAAGTAGGGGCTTTAGTAGATCAATACATGACACTTGTTTTTATTATAAACATGCTGATACTGTTGATGCACTGTATTTGCTGATTTATGTGGATGACATGCTGCTGGCCAGTAAATCCATGAACCATATTAATGATTTGAAACTTACGCTTTATGCTGAGTTCGATATGAAAGATCTAGGGAAGGCCAAGAAGATACTTGGTATGGAAATTACCAGGGATCCAGCAGCTGGAACAGTGCATTTATCTCAACAAAGGTATTTGGAAAAGGTATTGGTTAGATTCAACATGTCTGAATGTAAACCTGTAAAATTACCCTTAGCAAGTCAGTATAAGTATATAGTTCAACAGTGTCCCGCAAATGAGATAGAAAAGAAACAGATGGAAAGAGTCCCATATGCTAATGTTATAGGTTCCTTAATGTATGCTATGACTTGCACACGTCCAGACTTAGCTTTCCCTTTAAGTGTTTTGTCTAGGTTTATGAGTAACCCAGGAAAGGAACATTGGGATGGAGTTAAGTGGCTGTTAAGGTACATTAAACAAACCTATAAACTGGGACTTACTTTTGGCAGGACAAAAACAGACCTTAGATTGATAGGTTACACCGATTCTGACTTTGGGGGAGACGCAGATAAAAGGAGGTCCGCTAGTGCTTACATTTACACTTTAAATGGTGGAGCTATCTACTGGAAGTCTAAGTTGTAGCATGTGACTGCGCTGTCAACCATTGAGGCTGAATTTGAGGCCCTCACAGAAGCCATAAAAGAGGCCGTCTGGCTGAGAGGGTTACTGTCAGAAATTAACCTCGATAATGGGCCTCCCGTACTGTTTTCGGACAGTCAATCGGCCCTTGCCTTGTGTAAAAACCCTGTGTTTCATGATAGGACTAAGCACTTAGCTATCAAGAGGAATTTTGTAAATGAAATTCTTGAAAGGAACACTGTTGAACTGTGAAAAATCTGTACTGCTGAAAATCCAGTGGATATGGGCACAAAAATTTTGACTTTAGACAAGTTACTCAAATGTATTAACTTGGTTCAAAGTAATTGGGATCATGGATGACGAACCCAATGTGTTTTGCTCCTATTACTAGGGAATGTCCAGTAGTTAACCCATATAGGTACCAAGGTGGAGAATTGTTGTAAAATTGGTCCCTATATGACTTAACTATGTCAAGAAAATTTAAGTTAAGAAATGTTCAAATATTATAGATCAAATATTGTAATTTTTAGTGGCACAAGTTGTAATATTTTAGGTAGAAAATATTTTGTAAACTGCAGGTCAAAAAATTCTGAAATTAAAGTCATGTGGTAAGATGACTTCCCTGCCCCTGCCCGTGTGCTTGTTTTACCTGCCCGTGCCACTGCCCGCTGCCCGAAGCTTCCCAAGGAAGCTAACCAGAATCTGTTGTTGATGGCTGACACGCGTCAGCCATCCTGGACTACTATTTGTGTTTCTTGTGGGCTTTTATGGACCGTTGATCTGGTTCATACAAACGGCCGAGATTGGACTTTAAGCCTTGCCACGGATCGGGGTCTTTTGCCTATATATACTGACCCTTTTTTAGGGTTTGCTAGATGAATTCCATTTTCTCTCTGTTTCTCATCAGCCATCGCCTATTCTCTCTTTTTCTCTGGCGATTTGAGGCGATCTTGAGGCGATTGAGGAAATCCGTGGGTGTTAAGGCTTGCTCGTTCGAATCTTGGTAGTTTGGAGCACGTATGAAGCCTTGCAGGCTTCGGTTGTGAGCTTTCTCTTCCCTTACTCTTTATTTCGTTCGTCTTTAGGTTTCTGTCTTAGAAGCCTTAAGGATCTGTTTGTATAGAGTTGTATATTGTTGAATTTTGGTCTGTAATACTTGAACTCGACTTATAGTGGATAGACTTCCCTAGAAATAGGGAGCCGTGGAGTAGGTCCGTATTTAAAGGCTGAACCACGTAAAAATCTTGTTGTTGTCGCTGTGTTCTTTGTGCATGTGTTCGGTGTTGGATGAATCTTGCTAGACTACAGTTACAGGTTTCTTTAACAAGATCTGAAGTATTGAATGTTTGTTGTTATTGTCGGTTTTTCAAGATCTAAAGTTAATAAGTTTAAACCCTAGGAATACGACCTAAAACTTAACATTTACTAATATATCAATTTGTACATGTTGGTTTAAGCGTCAAAACATGATACATAAGAAATTCGAAGTTCAAAGTAATTAATAAAATTAGTTGATATTCATCAAATTTAATAAGTACTATTAATATTCATGTGATATATGATCAAATTAGCAGTCTAGAGAAATTTCTTACGTTAGAATATAGAACTATTCCTCAGGCCTTCAGCCATCAGCTTAAGCTTTTGAAACAAATGATTTCTTGACATGGTATCAAAGCCTTGCAGACCAAGAGGTCACTAGTTCCAATTTCAGCAGCCCCCAATATTAAAAACAATTTAAACACAAGGTATGGGGTGGGCCTGTGCACTATCCACGCTTCAAGCCCAATTGGCATTTACGTGAGGGGGCATGTTAGAGTATAAAAATATTCCTGGGTCTTCACCTATCAGCTTAAACTTTTATGACAAATGGTTTCTTGACATCTTAACTTATACAGTTTGATTATGAAACTTCAAGATACAAAAAATATTACTGTAAATAAACTAAGTGCTCAATAAGCTACTCATATATGATATATATATATATAAGGAGTTTACCATTTAGGTACCCCATATCAAAACTTTGTGAATTTTTACTAAAATTCGATTAATTTTCAACACTAAATATTTATGTGGTACATGATTATATATATATATATATATGTGTGTGTGTGTGTGTGTGTGTGTGTGTGTGTGTGTTAATGTTTTAAGTGAAAGTTCTGCGGATTATGAAAAAAAAAATAAAAAAATCACAGAATTAAGATATAAGATATCTACATATTAACGAAATACTATGTTATATTTGCTTTTTACAACAAAAAATCATAACTTTATAATAGAGGACACCTATATATTATTATGCGTTGGTTCTCTGCCCCTGCGGGGATGGAGCGACAGAAGTTTTAAGAATTCAAGAGAAGGACACGGCAAGACGAGCCGTTTATCATTATGATAGGTGTTAAGTGGAAGTGCAGTGATGTATGCAGCTGAGGCATCCAAACAGATCGATAGACTTGAACCTTGTTCCTACATGACCCGATCGATCAGGCACTCGCCGTCTATTTTATTTGTTCAACTCTTTGACAACACAAAAAAAACCATTATTCAACTCTTTGACAACATGAAAAAACCAAAAGCCCTGCCCTCCCTCTCTATCTATCCAAGGGATGGAAGGGCAGAGGCCTTTGGTGTCTCCTCCAGTCAAGAATTGGGGCCTTACAATCACTAGCCAATATGCTTTTATGTCATGCCCTTCTTCGTTCGTGGTTCGATATTCTGGTGTCCTAGGCATAGAGGAACCACACTAATCCATCCCGAACTTGGTGGTTAAACTCTACTGTGGTGACGATACTGTAGGGGAGGTCCTGCGGAAAAATAGCTCGACGACAGGATGATAAAAAAACTTAACACCTCTCATTCTTATTACTTTTTCAATATGAAAAAGAAAAAAAAAATGAAAAAGGTTGTCTTATTCAAAATCCCAATTATGACATCCCTTCTCTCCCACTTCACATCACGGAATGCACTGTTCTTATAGAGAGAAACGGACTTTCACATCTTCTTAACCCAAAATGGCCGGGGAGAGGAAAGGTTCCTTTTCTTTTTAGGATACTTCCGAGAACAAATCCAGTGGAGGCTGGGTGGGGCCTGCAGCTTAGGGGATTAGAGCACGTGGCTACGAACCACGGTGTCGGGGGTTCGAATCCCTCCTCGCCCACAACTGGCCCAAAAGGGAAGGACCTTTCCCTTTGGGGGTAGGAAAATCATAATCGAAATAGCGGACCCATATTATTGAAGTCTAATTTAAGTAAGTTACCGACTATACAAATTCCGAAAAAACTGGCTCAGAAAGAAAAAAAAAAAACAAAGTATTTTTTTTTTGTTTTTTGTTTTATTAAGATTCTATATAGCATAATCATAATGACAACAAACAAGATAAATAAACTTCTTAGAGCGCTTCCTTCTGTTCTTGAAAATTTTCTGAAATAACTCGCTACAAAACGCGCCAACGAAATTGAACTTAAAATGAAAACAGCCCTGTAACTTTTCTTTTTTGTCTTAAGAGAAACCATGTTCGGTAATCCCAACAGTGAAACTTCAATTGAACCTAGCTTCTACTCCTTCTCCTTCTCCTCTTTCATCGTCATTGGTCCTTCTGCACTGCTTGATCCGCTCATTTGTCACCGTACCTTTTCAAAGCAAGAAGATAAAATATATGCACTTAGTCCCCAAAAGCAAGAACTGATTCTGATGCCTATTCAACTATATGCAACCTATGCAGCTACTTCTGATTCAGTAGCGGTTTTTATCTTAATATATTGTTATAATTTTTTCTACTCGTTAGCCATTTATAATAAAAATCCATTGAATGTTTGGCAAAAGGGTATCTAATTGATAATTCCAAAACTTTAAGGTACTTGAATGATCAAAGTTATAAGTTTCGAGATATCTCTTTGTATATATTGAAACGTTAGGATACTTATGTGATAAATGACAAAGCCTCAAGATAGATAAGTGGAAACATTCCCTTATATGTAAAAGAATGCTCATGTTTGAGAGCAATCTCAATAAGTAAACTAGTCGAGTTCAAATTTGATAAGCTTGACCAGTCAAGTTCGATAGGGGATATTTATATAAATAAAGTTTGAAATATAGTTTAAGTTTATGAACTCGTTGATGGTTCATTATAAACTCAATAATGGCTCATTATAAACTCGTTATTACATGATGTTAGTTTCATAATGAAAAGAAAATAATTGGTTACTTGCTCGCATATAGATATCGACTCTTGACTACACAACATTTAACAAAAATATCTATATAATCAAATTAGCTTTTCATAATATCATGATTAGTTGGTATTTATAATAATAACTCCAATTGAGTACAAATTAAATTACAATGATTGCTTTCATATTATTATTTCAAATTATCATTTCATTTAATCTTCAAAATCATCACTAAAACTCAAGATAAAATAGATTTCTATTAGCGTCATTTCAAGTTATCGGTCAAGTCTAGTTCGAGTTTCAACTCATCACGGGTTGGGTCAAACTCGAATCGGGTCTAATTCATGTTAGTTCACTTCAGGTTTTGAGTTCGCTCAGGTTGATTCATCAAATTTGAATCAGGTTGAATTCGGATCGGGACAATTTTTGGGTTAGGGTCTCAATAACTTTTGAATTATTCAGATCAAATGAATTGGATAATCAAATTTGGTCATAATTTAGTAGCTCTATATATTTATCAAAAATAAATACACAATATCCTTATGGGACAGTGATGTAATCGTACAACGGCTCCCCAACACATGCGGTACAGAACGGCTGCAATTCCAAGCACCAAAAGTGGGGCCCACCGTCTCATCCCTAATTTCTTTTATATTAAAAGAAAATAATTATTTATTACTAAAAATTACCTACATATTGGGTACGATTTAAAAAAATTACTTTTATTTTTTAAAAATTTATCTAAGCTTCTAAAAATTTTCAATGTCACATTTTAATATTAACGTCATTAATATTCGTTAGTTTTTGTTTAAGTAACATATAAAAATATTTGTTAAAATATATAAAAACTTTTAATATATTTTTTAAGTATTTAAAATATCTTAAATATAAATCAATTTTTTTCAAAATTATTTTCTCTTTTTTTTAAAGTTGCGTAAGTAAAAACTAACGGAAGTTAATTGCCGACCAATCTGAATCTTAAATAGAATATTAATTTTGTAGAATCTTACGATTCATTGATATTATATGAAACTAATAGATAAAATTATAATACGATTTTACGATTCTACCGATCCAGCCTCTATTTTACCAACGTATACAAATAAAAAGTAAAAAAATGTAAGAAAATAAACATATATTATAAACGAACTTACTTTATAAGTTTGAAGTAGATGAAAGTTAATTAAGTGTTACATACTTTCAATAAATTTAAATTAAATTTAATTTTATGTTTTAACTTCAATATAAAATTTAATTAGCAGCATCAATCTTAAAAAGTATCGTAATTATTACAATATAAAATGACACACATAATGATAATATTTGTATCATGTTTCATTGTATTATATATATATATACCTATATAAGTAAATGTCTTATTAATAATTTTTTAAATTATATAAATAATAGTAATACAAAAAATGATTGTAATATATATTTAGTAATACAATTCTAAAGGTTGCCAGACTACATTACTGTGGATAAGCTTTTCAGGTTGGAAGTTATTGGAAACAACCTCCCTTTTAGGCAACCCCTAGAAGGCAGAAGACTGCGTATATCTACCCCCAGACCCCGCTTTTGCGAAAATCCTTGAGGTACTGGTTTGCCATTGTTGTTGTTGTAGAATTTTGTGATTATCGATTTGATTAAAAAAAAATTAAATAAGAAAAAAGGAAAAGAACGGTGGGTAGTGGACACCACCGCTTGCAACTTGGAACCACTACAACAAAAATAATTGGACAGCCCTTTCAGTTCCACGTCATGTGGGCCCCCCACCTTCTCTTATCTCTTTCCATTTCGTTAATAACTTTACTTGCAAGTTAAATGCGAATTTTACATAAAAATTATTAAAAAAAGGAGACCAGCTTATAACTTTATCTAATATTTAATTAATTTTAAAATAAACCTTACTTGAACTTATATATAAAACTCGCATGTTTTAACTCAATGACTTAAGTCTAAAAGGGCCTGTGAAATTTAACATGAGGAATAGAGAAGCTCGTTTTTAAAGGTGTGAATGAGTTGAGCTCGCTTTTAGGTCCTTGCTAGTGGGTTTATCATAAAAATAGAGAAGCTCGTCTAGTTTCAAGTTTGAGCTGAGCCAAACTGGCTCGTTTAGCATAGTAGAGCTTGAGCTTGTGTGGTAGCTAGCCCAAACGAACTTAAATGAGTCTATATTTATATAGTTTATTAGTTTTAAAGCGAGCCAAATTTGAGTCTAAATAAGGTGAGGCCAAGTGTAAGCGAGTCCAAATATACCTAGAATGAGCCTAAATGATCCTAAAACATCACAAGCTTAGTTCGAAGTTTGCGAAGCTAAGTTCAAGCTCAACCCATGATGAATTGAGCTCGAGTTTGAAGTTTCCGATCATTGGGGTCCGGAATTCTAATTATGTTGTTGTTGCTATTAAAATTACAATTTCAATACACAATTTATTGGAATTAGATTTTAACTAAGAATCATATTTTCCAATTCTTTGAGTTGGGGGTAAAGAATTAAATTTCATATTAACTACATTGACCTAAAATCCAAAACAACTCCACTTGATTAATCCAAACCCAAGATGAATACTCAAAATCGAAAGATTTAGATACAACCTAAAATTTGGCCCCAACCTCGAAATCACCCAACACAAATGACTTGAACTTAAAATCACCGAAATCAACTTAAATTAAAATTCGAAATGACCCAACCCAATTGACCCGAAACTCGAGATGACGCAAATCCAAAACGCGAAACTAAATGTAATTTAAACGAGTTGAGCTAAAATGAAAATCATCTGATCAAATTGGCCCAAAACCTAATATGACCCAGACCCAAAATGACCTGACTCATGTCAAACTCATCTTAAGACGACTCAGAATTTGAAATAATACAACGCATTTGTTCTGAAACTAAGATGAGTGGAGATCCAAATGGCCTAAATCAACTCAAACCCGATTAATTCCACCTTGAATCCCGAAAAGAGCTAACCAACAACAACAACAATAGACCTAGTGCCTCAAGGATTCCCGCAGAAGCAAGGTCTAGGAAGGGTGGGATGTATGCAACCTTACCCCTTCAGGATGATACCCTAATAAGAAGCTATTTCCGAGGTCGAAAAGAGTTAATCAATTAACTTAAAATCTGAGATAACTTGAACAGAAATGATCCAACGCAATATTTTACCTAATTTGACTCGAACCTCGAGTAACTCGAACTCAAAGTGAATCGCTCTAACCATAATAACTCAAACGCAATGCGAAGCGATCCGACCAAAATCCAACTGCAGCTAATTTAAAGCTCAAAATACCACAACTTGATTGACCTAAAACTAGTGATTTGACCCCCATTTCCCATGATGAACCGAAAAATAAAATTTCAGTCGTATTAGAAATTTAATTCCACCAAGATTAAAATTATAATTATAATTTTACATGTCAAGTACCTTTATATTGTTTAATAATATGGGCAATTCTACTATACAGAATTTTTTTCTACCCTTTAACTTTTTGACCTTAAATCACAACCACACAAATTTATTATTTTTGTATGGTTAAAATTTAAGATCAAAAAAATTAAAGGATAGAAAAAAAAATTTACTCATTAGGATTAGGAGTAAAAGGGGGAGAAGGACAATAGAAAGGGGGACCAAATAGTACGACAAGGCGTACAAATTGTCCCAACCTTTTGGCATTCTCACTGTACCGGCCCTCCGGCCTTATTTTTTCAAGCAGTTATTTCTTCTACATTAAAAAAAAATATATTAATATTATTATTATTATTATGATAAAATTATAATTATAAGAGTAAGATTATAGTTTTTAAATAATCTTATAACTTTTATTATTTATAATTTATATTATTACTCTAATAATAATAACTTTTACCTTGATAATAATAACTCGTAAAAAATTATATTGTTTCTATCTTTATCACATAATCAAAGTACAAGGACCTTAGCTTAATATGTAGCTAAGACATACTAGGTCTGTTATCTTTTGCACGACACTGGGGTGGTCCTTAAACGCTTCATAGATTTTCGGTGTAACAACATCTCAAACCTCGTACCTTTCAACCAATTTGATTGCTAATCAAACGAAGCATGTGGCTGTCAATTTTTATTATGTTTGGGGAGAAACGGGCACAAGGGGACACTCAGATTTGCTACATCCATGTGAAGGCGCAACTGGTATTGACATCTTCGCGAAGGATCTCTTGTATTTTCGTGTTTTGTATATTTTTGAGGCAATCTTTTAGTCACTTCAAATTGAGAGGTCCTAATAGGAGATTATAACTCTAACTAAGATAGTTTTTCTGCCCATGGCTTTATCCTGTATTGTATCTGTTTACTCTGCATATATATGAAAAAAGATAATTTTTTTGGTAAGTTAACGAGAAATACCATATATGAGAAACATATACAACAACAACAACATACCCAGTGCCTCATGAGGTCCCGCATAAGCAAGGTCTGGGAAGGGTGGTTGTACGCAGTCTTACCCCTTCAGGGTGTAACTCTGGCGAGAGGCTGCTTCCGAGGACCCCCAACCTGACAGGGTTGGCAACATGAAGACTTTCCAAGAGGTCACCCATTCTGGTACTACTCTCGCTCAAGCACGTTTAATTTCGGAGTTCTAATGGGTTCTGGTGCCGTACTGCTTGGTAAATGAACCCTATATATATGAGAAACATATATGTAAAAAAAAAATGACAATACTAATATTTAAGTTGCCTATTATTGTATATTTTTCACCTCTTAATTTTGACAATATCTCTATCAACAGTTGAATCAATATCGAGACCCCAACAAAAGGCTAAACCAAAAATCCAAACAAACAAAGAGCTACTCTAATACTAGAAGGTTCTTGTTGTTTATTTTCTTTTTCATGCATTATTGAATTTTTTTTATTTTATTTATAAAAGAGAAATAATTATTGTAAGAGCAAAAATCATTATTATTAGAGCAATAACATGAGTTAAACAGAATGAAAGCCACAAAATTACTTTAAAAATTATGATCTTACTTTGACAGTAATAATTTTGTCTAGCTATAAAAGAGACCAATAATGTAGTGCTTGCAATGTAATGAGTAATGAGAAACACAAATGGCCAGCAAGGAGGACAACTTTCGGAAACTCCTAAAGATGCATATGCCACCCACAAAAAAAAAAAAAAAAAAAAAGGGTCTTTACTACCTACAATTAATACTCAAAATTATATAGAATCTACAATATAACATATACATTAAAAATTAGTGGACTATAGTTTAATAATTATTTAATAATTTATTTTGGGGTTATTTACATCAAATGTCTATATACTTTGTCTATTATAGTAGTTTAGTCTTTATACTTATAGTTGTGTCAATTTAGCGTTACGATCAAATTTAAGTTAAGTTAATAAAATAATTTTTAGTAGTACAATCATGTTAGATTCAGTAACTTTATACAAATCCATTTGTTGATCCAATCTGACCAACGCATGACTAGAGCATTTACAAATTCCATCACCAACTTAACACAAATTTTGGTTTAAGGATTAAATTGACACAATATAACTTGTACAAAGACCAAATTTAGCACAATTAAAAATATAATTGACACTAGAAGAAAAGCACAAAAACTTTTGGAGTAAATAACCTTTTTGTTTTATGATAAAATTATTTGTATCATGTGTGTCATATGTGAGTCATATTTTGTATCTTGGATCTTTTTCTTCGATAATATAAGTACAAGTTCGAGGGCGCATAATAGTGAAGAGTAGGGGCCAAAGATAAACAAAAAAACCCAAAATACCCAAGGCAATAAGGTGCCACACATAGGACTTCAAAACAAATAAACGCCTTGTCAAGGGCAAGCCTAATGCTAAGGACACTAAAATTAAACCCCAAAAGACAATAAAAAAAAGAGGTACAGTAAAAGAGCACAACCAAGAAGACCTACCCCAGTGACAAACAAAACGACCAGGCCAAGAAGGGCCAAAACAGCTGACACAGACCATAATATGACAAGGATGATTTATAAGAATGTCAAACCAGAACAACAACCTATAACTTTTTAACATGAACAGCAACTTAAAAATTCTATCTTGGATTTAAAACTCATTTTCCTTTCCCCTGATATTAGTGACCCCTTTTATGTTAAAAATGCACCTCCTTATTTTTTTCCAAAAAAGTATCCGATGTGTATCCTTTAGGGTAGCTGCTCTTCATTGTTTTCGGGTCTTACAACATAGTAGGGTAGTCCCAACCTTGTCTAGGCCTTTTTTTTAAAATGTATTTGGAGTACGTTTTGGCGGCAATATACTGCCTAATTCATGATTGAGATAGTTCGCCTTTAGTGCCATGTGGATTTGCAGTACTCTACATTTTAAGACGGTTAGTGACTTACTATAGAATAGTCACATTGATGATTAATAATGATTGTAACATGAGTTTTGCGGTTTCAATTGAAGATTATAACTCCTGAATTTCATAATGTATCCACCAATTTAATTTCCGTGGTTTTTCCCTCTAATTGATAGAGGGTTTCTACGTAAACCTTCGTGTAGATTTTTTTAATACTATTAATGATTTTCGTTTCCGTTATACTAGATTGAATGATGATTCCGAGCATAATCAAATACCCAATTAAAATAGAATGTAGCAAATGCTTTAAAACAAAGTAGAATAAGTGGGAGGTGGCCCTTGACAAGGCTCTAAAGGCACAGAGAGATGTTTAATAAACCCATCATGGAATTCAACTTTTGCAAGCAATTCGTGGGGACATTACAACGTCATTCTTATCCATTTGAACTTGTTTTTGATGCCTATCCTACTTTATTTTATAATTTATAGGGTATACTTTAAAGTCACTTCTTGATCGTATTATAAAATTTATATCACTCGGTTATTTGGTTTTGCATTCATCGATTGATCCTGAACCAGAATGTTCACTTTCTATGCTTTTCAAGTTTCTTAGT
The DNA here is from genome assembly GCA_018398585.1 of Simmondsia chinensis. Classification (NCBI taxonomy): domain Eukaryota; kingdom Viridiplantae; phylum Streptophyta; class Magnoliopsida; order Caryophyllales; family Simmondsiaceae; genus Simmondsia; species Simmondsia chinensis. Next base: position 21,786,601 of record JAGTTD010000017.1, on the reverse strand, counting down.
GATGTCCCTAGTTATCTGGCTTTACTCATATTGCGTTGCCAGTTTAGGGATTTTTTTCTCCCATATATGTCACTTCCTTTCTTTCTTTTGCGTTTTTTTTCAGAGGTTATCGTTATGTACCTCTGAGGATTTCATCCTCTTAATTATCAAAAGAAAAAAATGGTTATGCATTTGAGAGGACTAGTTCAGTTTGATTATTAGTCGATTTACTTATACTGTTTGACCCTAACATTTAGATTTTGTTGAAATTAGTTTCTCATTTTTTCCTTTGTTTGACATAATTCCTAATGTTTGTGAGTTTGTTGAAATTGGTACTTCATCTTTTTTTTTATTTAAAATAGTCTCTTATTTTTATTTTTTATCAGAAGTCCCTTATGTTTTAGCTATGATGAAATTGATCTTAGTTTCTACATAGTATTGGCCATCACATGAGGGATTAGTTCTGACATAAAATAAAACATGCAAGGCATTTCAAAAAAAAAAAAAAAAAGAAAAGAAAAGAAAGACTAATTTGAACAAGTTTACAAATAATAGGAACTATTTTAAATAAAAAAAAAAATATGAGACAATTTGAATAAGCTTGCAAATATTAGGAATCTTTCAGTTAATAACTCATTCTTGGTCCTCGATTTAGATCTCTATTTGCAATCAATAAGATGTGAGGGGTTTAAAGATATTGTAAAGGGATACCCGAGGGCACCCTGGTAGAGAGAGCTGTTTTGAGATGTTTTGATTAAGCTATGTCCTGATGAGAATTTCCGTAGCTTCCTCTTTCGAAAGCTACATTGAAGAGAGTTGGTGGCTCGTGGTGCGTAAGCTACATTGAGGGGGGTTGATCACTCACTGTGCAGCAGTTACGTTGTGAGAGGGTTGGTGACTTGCTGTGCAGAAGCTACATTGAGGAGGGTTGGTGACTCGCCATGCAACAACTACACTTTAAGAGAGTTGGTAACTTACTGTGCAATAGTCATATTGATGTTGATGATTGATAATTGATTGTATATGGGTAAGGGATTTCAATTAGAGATTGTAATTTTTAATTTCATAGTGGATGAAGGATCCATTTGGTCTCGTGGTTTTTCTCTCTACTTAAGCGAGGGTTTTCAAGTAAATATTGGTGTTAGTATTTCGATGCTTTTTGATGTCTTTTACTTCTGTTGTGATTGATTGTTTGAATTTTTTCGACAATTCCTTCGTTAGTTTGGTTGTTTGGTTGGTTTTTTTCCCCCTTGTCTCTGTAGGCATTGGTTTGGGCATGTAGAATATCGATAACCTTGATCTTTCTGTATTTTCATGGTATTGATGCCTTTGTTTCTTAGTGTTGGTCATATTGGGACTTGTGTTTAGCTTTTTGTTAGGGTTCAGGCTTATTTCAGTTGGCAAGGAGTTGGACTTCTCTCGCTTAAAGGTATTGTTGCTTGCGGGTCCTATCCTGCACTTTTTGGACTTGTATCCTACTGACCCAAAACAAGAGTAGTAAAGAAGTTTGATGTGCTAAAATACTAGTCCTAACTAAAATTTGAATTATACTAGCTAATATTATCCAAGACTGAATTGAACTGCAATATTCAAACCAATCTTTGATACGAGTATTCAACTTTTATTGGTCCTTAATCTGAACCCGGACTTACTTTTAGAATGAATTAGATTTGATATCTTTAGAAATATCTCATCTTAAAAGAACTTTTAACTTATATAAGATAAATAAGTTAATCGCGTATTAGACATGCGATTAAGTAGGATTTTAATAGGTAGCTTTATTTTAGAGATAATCTAGGTTATTTTCCCTTCTATTATATAATTATAATATTAGTTAGTTATTTTCTCTCCTTATCTCTAAATAGAGGCTTAGGCTTGTATGAGGCTTATAATTTTAGAAATGTTAATCAAACACTTTCTCTCCCTTAATATTCTCCCTGTTTCTCCCTCAATTTCCTCTTCTATCTCCTTCAATTCTAGATCGATGCAGTTCAACTATATCACTAATATTATTTAAGATTGAATCGAACTGCAATATTTAGACCAATCTTCGATCCGAGAATTTCATCTTAAAATATTTGATTCAACCTTTATTGGTCCTTAATCAGAATCCGGACCTACGTTTCGAATGAATTTGATTTGATATCTTTAGAAAATATTTCATCTTAGAAGAATTTTTAACTGCTAATATTTTTTGCTTTAAAATTTTCTTTTATCCGATTGAGAAAATTAATCTATTCTAATCTATTATTGTCAAGTGTCCAAACTCTCACATCTCTTCTCCCTTTTAATCCTCAAATTCTAGGAGCATATATTAAATAGTCTAAGTTAACAAAAGTAAAAATAAGCAAGATTTAAAAAACATAGTATTACATTGATAAGAAGTTAAGAATAATAATTTAAGCTTAAAAGTTGAAACAATAAGTACAAGTCGATCCAACACACTAATTTTATTTTATTTTAAATGGAAGCACTTTTTGTATGGGATTCCACTAGTTTTATATTATTATAATAGGATTGGCACTGCTAAAAATGCACAACCACCCTGAATTATCAGGGTTAGATTAGTCATAATCCTAATGACATCATGGTGTTTTGTTTCTTTCATTGTTGTTTTGTGCAATAATAATTAATTTATTTAATACTCGCTAAATAAGCAAGTTTATATTTATATTATGTATATATATTATAGGTTATTAGAGATAAAAACATGTCACCAAAGCACTTCTCTTCATATGTTTTAGACTATATAAGAAAAGTAAATCGGTTCTGCCTGTGTCCAAATAAGTAGATGTTACGGCATATTAATTATACTGTAATTATTTTTGTGAGATTAATCTTCTTGAAGGAAGCACAAGCGATAAAATGTTCTACTACTAATATTGCATTGATTATGAGCTCTATTTTCAAGAGATAGGCTCACCGACAACTACCTAGTGCTTTGTATAGACTCCTGCCAATGCAGGGTTGGGGAGAGTAAAATATATGCAATTTTACCCTTATAGAGTGCTATCTTGTAGAGAGCTATTTTTTGATTCCATAAGAGAGGCTCAGTTACTACAATATAAAATGACTAAAATATAATTAATATGCCTTATAATGTGCACATTTTGGACACAACTTACTAATATGAATATCACGTTTGAATATATTAAATAACTAACAATTTGCTTATTAATCAAAATGTAATATCTCAGAAAAATGCTAATTTCTAACCTAATAATGTGACATACAAATATCAAATTATAACAATTAATTATTTTAATAAACTAATAACTTTTTTTATAAATACTGTACATACGTTTAGGTATATTTTATTGTTATCAATGCCACACATACTTTGCTCTTTACCTAATTTATCACTAAATTTAAGCCATTAATTAATTAGTGATGAGTAATTAATAAGTGAATTTATGGGAGAGATTTTTTTTTGAACATTAATTTATTGGAGAGATGGGTAAAGCATCTTTTAAGGTGCAGTGATTCTCCAAATTAAAGTTACTTGCAAATTTTATTAAATAGTTACTATTGTCAAGACAAAAATTATTATTCTCAGAGTAATAATATGATTTACAAATAATAAAAGTTACAAAATAAATTCAAAAAGTACAATCTTATTTTAAAAATAACGATTTTACTCCGATAATAATAGTACCTTTATAAAAGGAACATAACCAGAGCATCAAGAGCTCCCGCCTACGCAGAGTCTAGAAGGGCGGATGTACACAACCTTTCCCCTTCAGGATGTTAACCTGAAGAGAGGTTGTTTTCCGGTGCCCCCAACCTGAGGGTAAGAACTTCCCAAGAGGACACGCATCCTGGTACTACTCTCACCCAAACAAGCTTAACTTTGGAGTTCTAATTGGATCCGGTGACGGCGTGTTGGTGTCCTCTTTGGTAATAATAGTACCTTTATAATAACTTAAAATAAAGTTGGAAGCCATTCATAGGAGTCAAGTTCAAGCACATAAAAAAAATATAGAAGAATAAAATTAATTTAATAGTGCATTTCCGAACACTCCAAAAGTCATACCCAAAAAAAAAAAGCCATTGCTTCATATAGTTGACCATGACGCTATCCCATTTTTGAGATTTCTTTTAGTGTTACTAGCGAATCCCCGTGTAATGTACAGTTCATTCATTTTTTTTAAAGTTAATGTATGGTTTAAACATACTTTACGGTGCTATTTGCTTTGCTGCTTATTACTTTGTTGCTTTATTATTTTGTCCCTGTTTCGTATTCCCTTATTAAAGTTTAGTTTTACAAACATTGTTCTATGTACAATAATTTTGTGCAGAGATTTTCTTATAAATATGTATGTATGTATGTATGTATATATATATATATATATATATATATATATAACATACGCTTTCATTATTTTGTATTTGGTATTGTCATGAATGCCATGTTTTTGTTCTCTCTTTTTCTCAGCTTTTTGGGACATGAAAAGTGATGTCCTAAATTTTGAAAAATTGGTGTGTGGAAATTTTGTAAGTGAATAATAATGCATGTTATATAAAGAGATGATACACACACATAGGTATAGAGCACAGTGTCTTATTAAATTTGGTTTATTATATATATAGGTTTTGGGTCTTATTAAGAAAGACGTATGGAGTTTTACTTTTGGAGAATGGTTTCCATATCCTATATAATGGATTAAAATATTTTAACTGTTTGTAATTATTACTATAAAGTAATATATATAGATAAAAAGGCAATATTTTGTTAGATAAGTGAAACCTTAATTTTATGTTATGGTGCATTTTGAAACTCCGACTTGTATATTAAAATAGGGTTTTTATTTCTGTTTTCATTTCCCTTTTATTTGTAATGGCTTTTGTCATTTTTATTTATGTCTTGAACGATTTTTTTATGTTAATCACTCATTGTTTACAATTTATAAATTTAAGAGTAATAGTATAAAAATGAAAAATATAGATTGAGTATGATCTGAAGTGATGAAACTAGTTAACTATAATAAAATAAAAGATATAAATTAAAAATATAGAAGATTAATGTTACCTTGACACAATATCATCGGATATTGAAAGGTATTGAGATATGAGCACCAATCGCTCTTGATAGACTTATATTAGAGATAATCACCAAAAAGTTAGAGGATTAATTACAGCAAAATATACTATACATTAATACTATAGGTTGAAGTGTTTGGGCACTTTTAAAACCACCTCTTAAAAAACCAATTTTTTTTTGTTAGAAAAATTCCAATAAATCATTTTAATTTTAGTGCAATTTTATATGAATCATAAAATACAAGCAATTTATAAAAAAATACACGTGAAAATACGTACATGAATAACTAACGTTGAATTGTTATGAAGTTACGAAAAATATATGTCAAATGAAGATTAAGAAGACTTACCTCTATGTGGCATGGAGAATTGATTCAAGGGTTGATTTCTCCTCATTCTTTGCAAACATGAACTCTATAATTGAACAATTACACCTTTGAATTTATTTCGTAATTATTATAAAAGTATTAAATAATTGTGATGGATCTATTCTAATAATTTAATTTAGAAAATAGTGTGATGATTGAAAATTCACTTAAAAGATCCAACAAAATCATATATATCACACACAAAAGATCATAAGAACAAAAGAAGTGAAATTTGAGCGGAGGAAAAAGTTTTAGTAACTTCCATGTATGTTGCTTTGAACATAACTTCCATAAAAAATAACTTCCTCGCATATTTGAGTCCCACATTTCTATAATAATGGGTGAATTTTTTATTTTTTATTTTTTTGGTTTAGGGAAAAGAAGAGGGACTGGCTAGAATTTGAAGGATTCAATATTGAAAGATTTTTAAAGGGTAGGGTGGTTAACCACTTGCACTTTATATAACAAAATCGATGTGTAATTCTCACATGTATATATACACATTATATTGTGTGATTACATTTACAAAATGATTTTTCTTTGTTGGTAAATATTTTTTGACTTTTTTAGATTCATAATTTCTTCTAATGTTTATTAAAGAAAATAAATATGGGAAATGGTGTTTTACATAACCTTTGCAACAGTTTCACATATGGTAATGCTAAAACGAAGCCACACAAAATAGTCTGAATATAGATCAGAAAGCAGGGCATTCAAAGTTTATGACCTGTATATACTTATAAACAACTAAGATGGATTTATTAAGTAAGCAATCGTCTAGAGCAAATATAATAAACGAAGTATTCTAATTCCAAGTAACTTGATGACGTAACACAATACAAACATGCATAAGATATATCGAACAAAAACTTACCGCAATATCTCGATGCAAAGAGGTCAATAAGGAAAATTTTTATGAGTAATGATACTTTTCTACATTTGAACATAAGATGTGAAAAATAATATTTAAAAAGATCCAAAAAGGAGAGAGTAAGAGACATTTAAAATTGAAATTTCTTCAATTTGATATAGGAAAACTTAAATTCAAGCATTGAGTATAATTTTTTTCACCTTTCAAACTTCAATAAAGCATGAAGCATGAATATGTACATGGTGATGTTATTATTTGGGTGGTTAATTTGATAATAAATGGTGGGACGGTTAATTTTTAAAATATGGAAATGGTGGGGTGCGTGATGGGTAGTTATTAAAATTTTATATTTTATTTTAAAAATTAAAATTAGGGCAAATCGTTTAGTTTTTTGGAGATGGGTTAATGGAAATTTTTGAGAAGATGAGGACGGTTTTCAACTTGTGATTAACATATAGAAAAGATTATTATAGTAAAAAAAATAATAATAATAATTTTTTTATTATCAGAATAATTATGTGACTTATAGCCTTAACATTTTTAACCCTATAATAACATTGTCTTTTTTTTTTTTTTATTAATAAGAGGTTATATGATTCCCTCCCTCTATGAGAGATAAAATAATATATATATATGTATGTCATTTATATCAGAAGTTTTTATATATACTAGCTGACTATGTTAATGGTCTTGCTAATTTAGTTCAGTATGCTTTAAAACATGTCAATTTAATCCTATGGTACAACTAAAGTTAATTTTGATGTCTATTTATTTTTGGTCGAAAGTTAACTTGATGTATCGATCACTTGACATACAACACAATATAAACCACTAATTAATTTGATTGAAACCCACTTACAATTCAATTATTAACAATTCCGCTATCATTTCAATGAAAGCTTAAAGTTTTAACTGTAAATAGTTGAAGCTTTACTCTGTAACTAAATTAACACAATATAAACCATGTAAAAACTAAATCGATACAATTAAAGTCAGAATAACTAAATTAACACAATAAATAAAATAAAGAAACGTGTAAGATAAATAACACTAAAATTTATGAAAAGTCCAAAATATACCCAAAATTGGTCAGAATTAACAGCCTTAAAACCCCCCAAAAAGAAAAAATGAAAGGTTTAGCACTGGCTATTAAACCTACCAGTATTAACATCTCTATTTCTGTCATCCGTAACGGGACGTCGGATACGAACCCGTGTCTTAGGATTGACTAACTATCACGCCGATCATTGGAACAAACTCGAGACTAACAACATCTTTATAGGAAGAGCAAAAGCTTTCCATCTTCCTCTCTCTCTCTCATCATCCCGGTCTCCAACGACGTTGTCACAGACTCCTCCGACTGCCTCGACGGTGACACCCCTCTCGACGCTGTCAGCCGTAGATCTAGATCACATGGTGCCCGGCTCGCCACGTCGTTATCAACTACCTTCCTCTTCTTCCCTGGAATTGACAGTCCAGCATCCACCACTGAAACTTCGTCGGAAGTTGGAAATCCGGCAAATATCCCCGGCGCCGGTGTTGGGGTTCCCCCTCGTAGGACCGTCTCGACCGCAGACTCGCACAGGTGCCAGTTGCCTGTCCATAGGAGACCGACTGCTCCAGTCACCGGGTTCACTGTCCGGCCACAGGCCTCGTATAACAGTGATTGAAAGAGAGCTGAAAAGTCGGAGAATTAACCCACGAAATTAGTACCGGAAATTTCAAAACCGGATCCCGGATTTGAAATAAAGTAGAGATTGATCGACATCTATGACAAATTAAGGTCTTGTTTGGTTAAGATATGAATTGAATTTTTTTTGGAAATTATTTTTCCTAACAATTTAATTTCGATGTTAATTTTTCAGGAAGCCGATACAAAGTATTTAGTTGCCGGATGGTAAATAAAACTTCCTAGGAGGGATATGTAAAAACGAAAAAATTAAAACTTATCATAGTGGGATTAGCTAAGTTTCTTTCCGTATTTTGTAAAAATTGAAAATTACTAAAAAAATTTTACTTTCTCATGCTTTAACAATTTCCTAATGACCAAACAAAACTGCAAATAACCATTCCTCGTAACCAAATAAAACCTAATTATGTTAGACACTTACTATAAGTTAATAAATCAGATGGTAATTCAATGGTTAGATTATCTCATAAGTTTTGTGTTTATAAATAGAGTCGTCATCTTTCCCGAGTACTCATTCATCCAATTAGAAACCAGTAAAAACCGCCCTTTACTCAACTCTTTTTTTATAGTCACCATCTCCTACTCGAGCTTCAGCCCTATCAGTTAATCCACTTGATTCTCAAGGTGATCTACCAAGATAGTAAGACAAAATCCAATTCTACAATCAAAGTATCCAGTAAAATCCGTGTTAATATTTACCTATACTTTCCTACAGAAACAGTAAAGGGAAAGTAAGTACCGGGGCGATGGGCGAGGGGAACGGAGGAGAGGAAGGAGAGAAGACAAGCACGACCAAAGAACTTAGCGACGAAGACGGTGGCGTGAGCCTGGGCTTGCGGTGACTCAATGCACTGCAAGCACTGCCGGAGCATGCAGTTCTCACTGCACCCTTTTCGTAGAACTCTACACCCATTGCAGCTCATCTCTCGAACTGCATACAACTCGAGAGTTTTCTCTCTAATTACAGAAAAAAGAACTGATTTTTTTTATGGTTTTGCTTGGTGGGTAAGGCAAATGGGAGGTGGATGAGGGAGAAAATTGAGAAAATGGATGCTGTTTGGGTTCTTATAGAGAGAGAAACAAAGAGAGAAGAATTATTGGTGGAGGTGGGGGTTAGTTAGGTAAACCATAGTTAGGTTAATGGGTGTGTGGTGGGGTATGGTTAACCATGGTTTAGAAATTGGTATATTATTAATTTTTTGGTCAAAAATTACATTTATTTAATACAATTATTTCAAATTATACTGTACATAAACATAGGTGTAAGATAGTGTTTATTCTTACTCTTTTTTATTAAAAGTGTCACAATATTACAACAAATTGATAGGAATTACCAACAAATAATAACAAATTTTACACCATTTTGCTCCTTTTTTGAAGTTTATAAATAATTTTATAAGTTTTATTATTTGTAAGTAATATTATTATTTTTTAATAACAATTATTGATTTAGTAATAACAACTTCCTATAAAAAGGGTATGTCAAAATAAGATCATAATTTTTAAAATAATTATCCGACCCTTATTTTTTATAAATTATATTATTATTTTATCAATAATAAAATTTAGTATCATAGTAATAATTATAAAGAAAAAAAAGGAGGGGGTGGAGGGCAAGTGGGAGGCGGAGAGTGGGGGGGTTCCAAAGACACGGGGGATTGTAAATGCGGCTCCGTGTTTCCGCGAATGGTTGGACTTTCTCCACCGTTCGATTCTCCCCCTTTTTTTCTTTTTTTTTTCTAACCTAAATTATGTATTAGTACCTTAATATTTAATAAATTTATTTTGTAGTTCATTAAATTTATAAAATATTTTTTTTTATTTTAAAAAGTGACGCATGTTTAAACAAGTATATAAAAAATAAAAGTGAAATCTGTTATGCACGTTTATATATTATTGTTTAGTTTATTTTATTAAATATATATAATTTTTTAGACTAAAAAATTATTTTATAAAATTTATGAATTAACATATTAATACATTAAACCTTGAATACTAATATATAACTTATCTTTTTTATAATTAAATGGAGAAGATGATGTTATCTGTGAGTCGGATCCGGAAATAATGCTGAAAAATAAAAAAATAAAAAAAATAATACTGAAAAAAAAATAATTCCAAATTTACTGTTGAACCGCGTTTACAAAACGCGACTATACTGAACCGCGTCAAGGTGATGCGTTTAAAATGTATAAAAATCGCGTCTTTAAAACGCCTTTTATATTTATATAAAACGCATTACTAAAACGCGGTTCATAGAGTAATAAACCGCGTTTACTAAACGCTGTTTATTCGCAGTACGCACAAACACCGTTTTCATCGCTTATAGTCGCCATTATGCCGCAATTCGTGATGATCGTCACATTGATCCCATGTTCCTCTCAATGAAGCTCCAATATTATAAGTGGAGGTGGTAAGAAATCAGGAAAAGTTATCAATAAAAGGCTATTAATTCAGTAGTGATCAAATAGCTACAACAATGATACTTAAAGATCTCCGGCGTATAAAGCAGAAGAAGGGCGACAGCGGATGACATGAGCGGCGGTGAGTAGGGGTGTAAACGAACTGAGCGTTCAATAAACTACTCGTGTTCAAAATCGATTAGAGCTCGTTCGTGTTCATTAGGAGAGCTCGATAGCTTAACGAGCCAAGTTCGAACAGGGGGTGCTCGGCTCGCTATAAAACAGTTGGATAAGGGCTCGATAAGAGCTCGTTAAGGGGCTCGATACGAGCTTGTTAAGGGCTCGGCTCGACTCATTGCGTTTGACCATATTAAACCGTGTTCATATGACGCGGTTTTTATTATGGTAAACCGCTTTATCAAAACGCGATTTTTATTACTGTAAACCACTTTATCAAGACGCGGTTCTTATTATTGTAAACCGCTTTATCAAGACGCGGTTATTATTATTGTAAACCGCGCTATTAAGACGCGATTTTTATTATGGTAAACCGAAACGCAGTTTTTATTCATTTGAAACGCGTTTTCTTAACTCGGTTTACTATAACGGCATTTTGTAAATGCGGTTCAACAGTAGATTTGGAATTATTTTTTTTTCAGCATTATTTTTTTTATTTTTTTATTTTTCAGTATTATTTCTAAAACTGACTCGTTATCTGTTTCCCCAGGTACAGACTAGGGTATGCATTAAAAAAAGGTTCATGTTCAGAGGATTGGTGGAGGATTACGTCAACAAATTGGTGACAAATTCTGATAATTTTTTTTTATTATATTGAAAGTTATTTAAATTTTAGATACAGTTTTAAAATTTTATATAAATTTTTTAATTTTTTTACATTTGAATTTTTTAAAATTACACCTTAATATTAATATTGTTAATATTTGTTAGTTTTTGTTAACATGAGTTTTGAAAAAAAGAGAAAATAATTTTAAAAAATTGAATATTGATTTAAAATAATTTTAATATTTAAATATATGTATATTAGATATCTAAACCTAAAAGGGTACCAACACGCAAGCACCGAATCCCATTAAAATTTTGAAGTTAAGCGTGCTTGGGCTAGAATAGTACTAAGATAGGTAACCTCTTAGGAAATTCTTGTATTGCACCTCTTAGGTTGGAGATTCTCGAAAACAGCCTCTATTTAGGGTAGCACCTTGAAGGGGGAAGTCTGCCTACATCCACCCCCCTAAAGACCTTGCTTAAGCAGGTGCCCTTTGAGTATTGGAAATGTTGCTTTGCTTGCTTTTTATATTAGATATCTAAAAAAATTTGTAAAAATTTAACATATTTTTTTTAAATGTCACATAAGAAAAATCTAACGAATTGTGACATTAAAAAATTTTGAAAGTTTAGGTATGTCATCAAAGAATTAAAAATTTTATATGATTTTCTAAACTACACCTAAAATTTAGATAATTTTAATTAAAAAAAAGAACTCTTTTGTTAACATGTAATTGTCAAGTGAGTTGAATTAATTGCAAGTTTCAAATATGGTTGTCCTTTATTTTCTTTTAGGATAATATTATTATTATTATTATTGGAAGAAAAATGCTGATATTACAATAACTTTGTGAAAATTTATGATTATTATTAATTATAAATTATATTATTATTTTAATAATAATATTTTTATTTCGATAATAAAAATAATTTTTTAATTAAATATTATCACATTACAATTTTTTATGTTTATATTATCACATTATATAATAATAAAAATATAAAAAAATTAGTATCTACCAATGGGGGTACGGTTTACATGGAGTAGACAAATTAATGGCATCTAGTTTAGAAAAAAAATTGGACAAGTTGGTGTATTGAAAAGACTGGTATAGTTTATATTCTAAGAGTGTGACGGTTGAACGATTTTAGACCGTAGTCAATTTGCATGTCTGAAAACGGAGCAAGAAGAACCTTATCGATCTAGTTCTTTAGATTCAGACAAAACTAGAGATATAATAACTATATGATTAGATAAATTATTCGAATAAACAGAAGGACTAAAATTCAAAAGGTTTGAAACTTTATGGTGTTGCTCAAAGAGTGTGAATCATCAAGAATGAGTTAGAGTTGTGGGCAAAATTTGTAACTGGAAATATGCTAGTGAAATTTGACATAAGTGAGGCCAAAATAAGACACTCAACAAATTAGGTTAGTTGGTGATCTTGAAGTCTAGAAGATGTTGGTGTTCTACCAAAAATATCAGGGTACAGATTATAAAAAGAAACGACAAATAAAAGGATACAAGTTTTCTAAATTCTTTATCTAATGGCTTCATCCAGAAGAAAGAAACACTAGATCCTAGAACTTAGAAACGATGTAAATGATAAGTGGACGTCAGGCCGAGTTGAAATTGCTGAAATGTTTATTTAGGGTTTTACCGAAAGATTTAAGTCAGATAGGCCATCGACAATGCCCTCGCTTGACTATCTATAGAAGTGCATGATCGAGACAGAACTTTGATATCACTAGGGAGGTCACAAGTGAGAGAGTTTGTCAACCTAATTTCAAAATGAACCCCCATTTAGCCTGTGAGTCAGATGTGTTTGGTGCCTACTTCTTTCAGAAGTTCTTCTAAGATATAATGGGTGAGAACGTTACTAATGTTGTTAAAGTCTGTCTGTACGATGGTAATCTTTTGAACAGAATATGACACAAAACCTAAGAGGGTACCAACACGCGAGCGCCGGATCCCATTAGAACTCTGCAGTAAAGCGTACTTGGGCGAGGGTAGTACCAAGATGAGTGACATTCTGGGAAGTCCTCGTGTTGCACCCCTCAGATTGGGGGTACTTGAAAACAGCTTCTCTTCAGGATAGCACTCTTAAGAGGGAAGGCTGCGTACATCCATAGCCGCTAAACCTTGCTTAGGCGGGAGCCCTTGGGACACTGAAAATGTTGCTTTTTGCTTAGAATATGGCACCAAAACCATCCAACTTAGGGGCTAAATATCCCAAATTAAACCCTTTTTTTTGGATCAACTGTGAGACTAAATACGAGCACTCAACATTTAAAGCTTGGATAAGGCCAATGTATGCATGGGGGTTCCTTGATACGTAAGACTGTTTATATAGCCTCTGTTGCTTTTGATAAAAAGGATTCTCACTCAAACATGATAAGTTGCATGTTCCAAAGAGTTGACATCTATAACACTGTTAAGGACTTCACATGTGAGTCTAGTAACAATCTTAAGTCATAATTATAAGAGTAAAGAGATCAATATATGTAAGTATAGTGGGTTACTCCACTTAACGCCAATTGATTTCATGATGGAATCCCACTTAGGTTTATATGTAGACCTCGTATGGTCCAACACCATGGGTCAGGCATAAAGCATGTAATTTTTAACAAGCACTTATCCAAGTCAATTAAGCTAAATGTGTTAGTGTAATGGGTTATCTTCCGATCTCTCAAGTTAGAGGTTTTGGGTTCAAAGTTATCAACTCTCTCAACACCAAGAGTTGGCTTCTCTCTTTAGTGAAAAATGTTGTACTCCTAATTAGTATAAAAAAAATATGTTAAAGTCAATTGTATCATATTTTGGAAAATTTCGTACCGATATCATAAGACAATACTAGAAAACTATCATTTAGAGATGGAAAATCTCGTATTTAATACTTCACAAAACAACTATAGTGACGAATTTGAGATGGATATCAACCGTCTCAAAGCCTATCAAAAAACATAGGTAGCTAAAAGTTTATAACGGAAACTTGTGCACATTTGTGATGGTCGCAACTTCTAAATTGGAAATGGGTTTTAAAAAACAAAAAGAGTAGTCCAAGTGGGGTTTTATCCTAAAACCAATTGGCCATAGGTAGAGTAACCCGCTATAATTGATCTCTTCATTCTCTCAACTCCAATGTGGGATTCTACTACTTAGACTTACATGTGGAGTTCTCAACACTCAACTCACATGTGAGTCTATTTCAAATGCACCTTTTGCCTTCTGCGGTCTAATTGGATCCAACATACTGGAGAGGCCATCGGAGCACCAACCACAAATGTACCCCTCTTTTCAAGGACAAGGTACCAACAACAAGAGTTCGGGATCATCCACCCGCTCTGATACCATGTTAAGTTTCACCGAGGCTTTTAGGCCCTACCCACGGAGTTGACAGACATGAGATTTAATATAAGCCCAAGTGGGGTTCCATCCTAACACCAATTGGCATAGGTGGAGTAACCCACTATACTTATAAATTGACCTTTTCATTCTCTCAACTCCAATATAGGATACTTCTACATGGACTCACCTGTGGAGTTCTCAACAAGTAGATACTTTTTGAGATGTGGATCTCATGTGTACCAACTCCATGGGTCGGAGCTTAAAAGGCTCGGTAAAATTTAACAATACTACTATTGAACAATACGGAGTAGTGATGATTAGGACTTGGCTCAAATTTGAGACTGATTAGTGATGGTCAAGGGCTGTCTCAGAAGAGTCAAATAAGCAGGTATATACATTATCCATGCTTTAAGCCCAATGGGCACTCGCATGAGAGAGCATGTTAGAGTGTAAAATCATTCCCAGGTTTTCACGCATAAAATATGAATCCCACATAGGAATTGCAAGAAAGAAGAGATCAACACATAAACTTAGTGAGTTACTTCTCTAATGCCAATTGGTTTTAAGATGAAACCCCATTTGGGCTTATATGTAGATCTCATGTGTGCTAACTCCATGGCTCAGGTCTAAAGACCCAGTGAAATTTAGTAGTGATGAGTACATCCATATCTATAATAAAAATCGTGACAACGATATTTCCCATTCAAAGTCGTCACTCAAGCTAAATTTGTGATGAATTTTTTTGGTCTCAAATCCGGTAGAAAATGAATTTTATTGCTCCCCCACTTTTTGATACGGGGTTTGAGGTAACCGTCATAAAATTCCATCAGAAATTCATCTCTATTCTATTGCTTAATTTTTTGTCACTAATGCATCACTAAACTTTAGTTTTCCATCTTGTTGGGGAAATAAGGTGGCAGGTCCTTAGCGGCACACCCGCGGACAGAGGCCTGCAGCATAACTCTGGCAATACAGATACACCTAGCGGCAAGCATTTAATGCAAGTCCATGGCAGTACACTCTTGGCGGTAGTTCCCATCCCGTCGACACCTTAATCACGGCATCCAGACCACTTACCCTACCTGTGTATGTGAGCTTCCCAGCATCCTTTGCTTCCTCCACAAGGGAAAGTAGTAGCCCACCTAACCAATCATCACCAGCCACCTGCCTTTACCTACCACACTAAGTAAACCCCTTATGTTCACGGTTACCGCCAGCCCACAGCTATCTCTCCTTCTCCTATAAATACTAGCCCTTTTCCTCCATTCAGGATAAGCTGGCGGGGACTTCCTTTCCCCACTCGCTCCTGTGACCCCCTCTGTAGAAACGTAAGTGTGGGAATAATTAGTACTCCTAGAATAGGAGCACTCTCGTATATTTATAATGTTTACATAGAATATAAACTACATACATGATAAGCCCATTGGGCCTGATACATACAAATATAACCCACTATACATTATATTCTAACATTCCCTTCAACCGAAGCATGAGATAAACGAATGCAGAGATTGTGTCTGAATAGAAGGAAGTGCTGCCGCGGCAGATTTTTGGTAAAGATGTCAACTATCTGTTGTGACAAAGGGATGTGAAGAACCCGAACAAGACCCATGTGGATGCGCTCTCTAAGAAAATGAATATCGATCTCAATATACTTGGTGCGAATGTGCTGCACAGGATTAGTGGACAAGTACATAGCCGAGACATTATCACAATAGAGTACAGTAGCACGTGGAAGAAGAAGACCAAGCTCACCAAGAAGAGAGCGAAGCCAGCAACACTCAGAGACGGCATTGGCTACCACCCTATACTGAGCCTTGGCGCTGGAGCGGGAAACTGTAGGCTGGCATTTAGAAAACCAAGAAATAATGTTACCTCCTAGAAAAACACAAAACCCAGAGGTAGATCGGCGAGTATCAGGACAACTAGCCCAGTCAGCATCAGAGTATGCCACAAGCTAGTCCACACAAGAAGGGGATATAGTCAAACCATAATCAATGGTGCCCTTGATGTATATGAGAATATGTTTAACTGCCATCAAATAAGGTCAACGCGGAGCATGCATAAACAAACATACTTGTTGTACAGAATAAGAGAGATCGGGACGAGTGAAAGTGAGATACTGAAGAGCACCAACTATAGATCAATATAAGGTAGGGTCGGGCATAAGATCGCCTTCATCTATTAAAAGTTTGGACTTGGAATCTGTAGGTGTAGCCATAGGAAAGCATGTTGGTCTTATCAAGGAGATCATGAGCACACTTGGACTGAGATAAGAAAAGACCATCTAAAGAGTGAGTAACCGAGATCCCAAAAGAATAATTAAGGCGACCTAGATCTGTCATGTCGAATTCAGAATGTAGAAAACGAAGTATAGCTTGAAGAAGCATAGTAGAGGATGCAGTAAGAACTATATCATCCACATAAACTAACAGTACAGCCATGTCATTGCCACGACATAAGACAGATAGAGATGAATCAGACTTATAGCAGGTGAAGCCAAGGGTGTGTAAAAGGTAGCGAAGCGAGTGTACCACGCCCGGGGTGCTTGCTTAAGGCCATAAAGGGACTTATTTAACTTGCAAACATGGTTAGGGAACTGTGAGTTAATGAAACTAGGAGGTTGCTTCATATAAACTTCTTCATTAAGATACCCATTCAGGAAGGTATTCTTAACATCAAGCTGATGAATGGGCCATCGGCGAGACGTGGCTAGAGTGAGAATTGTGCGAACTATAGCAGGCTTAACAACAGGACTAAAAGTTTCACCATAGTTAATGCCATACCTCTGCGTGAAACCTTGTGCAACTAAGCGAGCTTTATATTGTTCAACTTCACATGTAGAAGTTCGCTTAATGCGATAAACCCATTTAGAGCCAACAATATTACCATGAGCAGGTGGAGGAACAAGATCTCACGCGTGATTACGAATAAGGGCATTATATTCATCAAGCGTTGCGTTCTTCCAATTGTGATATGTAAGAGCCTGTTTATAGGAGAAGGAAACCTCGGGCAACATAGTATGAGCAATCATAGAAGGTTTAAGAAGAGGTTTCACAATACCAGCTTTGGAACGTATGACCATAGGATGAAGAGATCGAGAATCATCCCGAGGCAAGCACGGGGCATTAGTGACAGCGGGAACATGTGGCGAACCGGGCAGCCGCGTGGGGGCCGGTGAAGCCTCGGGCTGGGCCATGGTATGTGGAACACAGGGAGCCGATGCGGGGGGAGGCTGCTGCCGGTTCAGCAGCGGTGCTGGTAGGGCCGACGGAACGGGAGCTATACCGGTGAATGGGGAAGAAGCAAGAGGTGAGGAGAACACCTGATGAAGACGAGTCATCGTTTCTTGAGAAAAGGCACCCAACCGAGCGAAAGGAAAATCTGTTTCATCAAACACAACATGTCTCGAAACAATGACTTTGTTAGTGGAAAGATCTAAGCATTTGTAACCCTTATGATTCGGCGGATATCCCAGAAAAACACATAGAGTGGACCGATGTGCAAGTTTATGTGGAACAGTAGCAGTCAATTTAGGATAGTAGGCACATCCAAAAACGTGAAGGTGATCATAATGAACCTTTTGTTTATGTAAACGTCGGTATGGGATCTTTTTCTTAATAGCTGTAGAGGGTAATAAGTTGATAATATGAGTAGCAGCAGAAACAGCCTCAACCCAATACTCCAGCGGCATACAAGCCTGAAATAGGAGAGATCGCATCATATTATCAATAATTCTGTGCATACGCTCAGCTTTCCCATTTTGTTGGGATGTATGAGGGCACGAGACCCGACTAAGAATCCCTCATTGTATAAAAAGATTATTAAAATCGCGGTTAATATATTCGGTCCCATTATCACACTGAAACTGTTTGACTTCCACACCAAATTGATTTAATATAAGCACCGAAAATTGAAGAAACAAATCAAACACCTCTGAGTTAGAGCGCATCAGGTAAACCCACCCAAAATGAGAATAATCATTCAAAAACAACAAATAATATTTATAACCAACGAAACTAAAAACAGGTGATGTCCATACATCAGAATGAATAATGTCAAAGGGACACGTAGTATTAGAAACAGACTTATGAAAATGTAAACAACTGTGCTTGCCTAGTTGACAAGCATGATACAAATTGGACTTTAAAGGACTGAAACAGGAAATAAATTTATGCTTAACTAATGATGTCAAAATTGGTTCTCTTGGATGGCCTAAGAGACGGTGCCAAAGAGAAGGAGAGACTCGTGAAGCGACGAACGATGTGGTAATGGTTGGTGATCCTGGTACTGTAAAGAGAGGTCCCGAACTGGCACAGCGGATGATAGTTGACTTCAGCTTAGGATCCTTGACAGAGAAACCAAAATAGTCAAATTCCAGAAGACAATTGTTATCTAAACAAAATTAACGAACGGAAAGTAAATTTTTGGAGAGACCAGGAATGAAAAGAACTTTGTTTAAAACAAAGCGACCTGCAGGAGTAGATATGAAACAAGACCCAGTACCAGCAATAGAAAGACAAACACCATTACAAACTATAATTTTATCAGACCCGGTATATGGAGACAAGGACGTTAGGATACCTGAATTATTAGCCATGTGGAAAAAGGCCCCGCTATCCATGATCCAAGAAGGTTCAAGGGTAGGGGTAGATTAATATTGTGGAGAGTACTGACTCGCATTAAAACCTGGATAGAAGCCATAGCCAGTGGTATAAACATTATTTGCAGGATGAAATTGTGTGTTAGAGACGTTACCACCCGAGGGAGCAGAACCAAAAGGAGGGGGTCGATATTGCGTGTTGAACTGCAAGATAAATGGCATGTACAACATTCCCCTAAAATTCGGAGCCCACATATTCTGCATCCACTGATTTCCATAACCACGATTGTTTTTACCCCGACCCCGACCATTACCACGAACTCCACGACCATGACCATTACCGCGGCCATGACCATACGGGTTTCCATAACCAGGCTACTATTGTTGGGCATTAAAGCAGCGGCCTGTTCGACAATGGCCGGTTGCGGCGACCCTGGTGCGGTTGGCGTAGCCAAGGCCGGCTGAGGGGTCGACTGTGTGACTGATCCTGCTGCGAGGAGAATTGATTGAGTACCTGCATTGGTATTCTTAAGGTGAGATTCCTCGTTCATCAATATAGAGCGAGCCTCAATAAATGATGGACAGGGAACACAATATGTAATAGATGTACACACAGCACTGAAATCTTTGTCCTCAGAGAGGCCGTCTACAGCGGCTAAAACCATATCAATATCAGTGATGGAGGCATTAACAGATTTGAGATTATTAGCCATGGATTTAATTTTTGTGAGATAGGCTAACATGGAGAGATTGCCTTTCTTCATATTAGTTAATTCACGTTTAAATTGCAATTGACGTGATTGTGCAAAATCATTAAAAAGCTGGGTGATAGATCCCCAAAGGGACGCAGCCGTGACGTCATCATCAGTGCCACACACAGCGCTAGCGAGATCGGGAGAGATAGTACCTAGTATCCAGGAAATTAGAAGATTATCGACCTGTCTTCAATAGCGAGAGTAAGGATCTGAAGTAACAGGTTGAGAGGAGGTGCCATTGAGGTGATCATCAATAGCATAACCTCTACAGGCAGAAAGAAAAGACCGACACCAAACAAGATATGTAGACGGATCATTGAGATCTAAGGTTGAAGACATTTGATGTCGAATGTTGGAGACGCTAAACGGCGTGGGAAGCGAAGAGCCGCCAGAGGGAGGGTCCGGCACGGTGTCATAAGTACCGGTGGTGGAGGATGTTGCTTCGGCCATGAGAAAGAGGAGGAAGAAGATGGCGAAAGAGGGTGGGCGGTGAGGAGGTTGGGTGGCGCCGGTATTTAGGGTTAAGAAAAAAAAGGAAAAATGGCTAGGGTTTGCATTATTTTTACGAGAGAGCTAAGGTTAGCTCTGATACCGTGTAGAAACGTAAGTGTGGGAATAATTAGTACTCCTAGAATAGGAGCCCTCTCGTATATTTATAATGTTTACATAGAATATGGACTACATACATGATAAGCCCATTGGGCCTAATATATAACCCACTATACATTATATTCTAACACCCTCGTCTCTCCCTCTCCTAGCTCTTTCCACTCTCGACTCACCAACTCTCTCTCTTACGTTGGCCCAATCTCCCCCAACTCCCTAAAAGCCACCTCCTATTTTATTATGCTTATTTATTATAACTGCCACCCTTACTGACTTAGGCATCGAAGGAATCACTTGCGGTCCAACCCGCGGGTCTCTCTAACGGCCTTGCTCATTTTGTAGGAAAGTCCGGACCAACGCGCCAGCAGTTGACTTGCTAGAGAGAGCTTGAGTTCGGCTTTCATCCTAAAGAACTTAATCTGGACAATTAGGTCCAAAGCACCATCCTCAATTTATCCCGAAACACATCTAAAATTAGAAATGGAAATTTTCCATCTCTAAGTTTCATTTCTAATAGCAGCTCTCGATTAATGAGTTGATAATATAGTTTAGAACAAAAGTATAGTAACGCTAACTTTTTATTAAATAGAACTGGACCATGACACTTTTAATTAAATACAACTGACTCACACGTTAAATATTGCAATGAAATACAACTGAGCCTCTGTACCTTTTATTTTCATAAGAGGACCTCCTTGAACTGTATTATTATACACAACCAACTTCTTTATCTTTATTATTAAATGCAACTCATTCCTTATATATTTAATTAACTTTCTAATTATGATATTAAACATAACCCACCTCTTACATGTTGGATATTTCTATATCTATTTCACAACTTACAATTACAAGATGACAAAATTGCTTTATAACGAAACCAAATAGCTTATTCAAATAAATATTTAAAAATGATATGTTAGTTTAAATCTTCACCACCATGATCTACTTTCACATGCACCATCATCTATCACCATCCTCGTCCTGACACGTGTCATGACCAGCCACTATCATTATTCACTTGTTGACACCATGACTTATCACCAAACCCGTACCATAGCCGTCCCTTGATCTATCATCATATACCGTTATAGGTCTTCCTCTTTTGTTTGGATAAGTTAGTGAAATAATATAAAATAAAAGAAACATATGTACAAGGCTGGAAGGGAGGGGCATATCCCAAGTTACGGCAAAAGCCTACAATAAGGAACAAAAATCAAAGATAACGCATTCAAAACAACAAAATACAAAAGCCAAAAGGCTACAGAAATCAAAAACAGAAAAGAAATTGAGGCTTTTCCATGACCACCATAAGTTGTCACCACCATCTATGGATCTATCACAATACTCATCCTTAAAACACCGTAACTCGCTAGGCTTAGCACCCTCCCCTATCGTGAGTTGCTACTATCGTGAGGTCACCTGTTGGCACCATGACTTAGACCAGCAACCCCTTGCCATGTTCACCACTTGATCTACCGTCATCCACCACCATAAGTCACAATGACTATGGTGTACATTTATCACACGACCACGTGTCCACCGCTATGGCTCACTACCACCAACTACCCGGTGGCTTTTCACCTCCATATATAATTCACCTCACCACCATTGGTCCACCTCCACCATCCTTGGCTTGGTGTCACCATGATTCACCTGATCTATCAACAACGGTTAGCCAAAACTATTATTCGTAATTAAGGCTTGTTATTATCTATCATCATGAGTTATCTCCACCATGACAGCTAGTAGAATTAGTGAATGCAACACTGTTATTTATTACTAAGGTTTACTATTATCCATAATCAGTATAAACAGTCTGAGTTAGTGAAAGAGACACTTTTGGCATTTTGTTCTTTTATTGACCTTAACTTTCTTGAGTGGTGCTTGCCACAAGGTAGCACTTCCTATGCGCCTCTTCATGGGCCAGAAGGACGACTAACACTGCTAGTCATGAGCCACCACAAATCCCATAGAGCCAAATCATATAATAAAAAAAAAGAATATTACTTTTTTTTTTTTAATAATTAAGAAGATGGGTATCTAATTGAGACACAATGTTTTCAGAAAGAGAAACACAAAAGTACTAATCTTTAATCCTAAGTCTAGATCAAAGTCAGACAAGTAGCTTCGAATTTGGTCGGCGCCAAGGCTGATCAAGGCAAATGATGCCAATGATCTAGAGATGAAATAAATGAGTTAGTGCATCTTGAATTGGAATCAATATAGGAAGTCCTGGAATTGATTTTGAGGATTTTTCAAGCAGCGATGGATGGAAATGCCGGTTCAATTAACGTGCACATTAAATTAAATTAAGTAATGACCCTCAATTTAACATTATTCAGGATGCACTAATACTAAAAAAGGAATATTATTCGTTATGTTTCCAAATAAATCTTTTTAATTCAACTATATATGGATCCCTTTTCTAATCTAAAGGTCCAGAATAATTATGGGATCTAAGAAAGCTTTAAGTATGTGAGTCCATATAAAGATGCATCTTTTAGTGGACCTCACATGTAGAATATGGAGTTCGGGCATCACAATAAATTGAGGAATAAGGAAAATATAGGTAAATGATGAACAAAGAGTTCATGCAATACCTCGATTGCATAATTTGATATGTATTTGTCTTATTACCTTGATGGATCACTATAAGAACTGTAATGTTAACTGATAGGGTTACTAGAATCCTCTAGTTCTTCCTCGTTACGAAAACCAAGAGTCAAAGATAATGACTCTAGAGAAAGAGTCGAGTATTGGGGAGAGTTTTACTTATAACTGATAATCATGAGAATGTATAATTATGGGGGAGAGAAGAGGACTCTATTTATATAGTCACTAACAAATAGTGGCTGGCTTATTGATGTATAGTCAGTGTCCAACATAGATCTTAAACTTGTCGTATAAGACTATCATATGAGGTTGTTGTACAACATGTAGATTGACCTCCTCTTCTTAATTTCACGTTACCTAAACCTAGAGATATATATGTTAGGAAAATGTCTCAAAATTCCTTGGAAAATAAGTGAGGAGGCCGATTGATAGGGCAGAAAAACAGAATTAAGTTCTGAAGCCATAGCAGCGCCGATCGATCGGCTTTTCAGGGGGTTATAAATAGTGACGTAGGGTTCGTCTGGTTGTAATCCGATCTAAATTCTTGAGTGTTCCCTGGCGGCTCTGCACCAAAAGGGTGAGAGAGAGAGAAAAAGGAGTGATTGTAATTCTTCTTTTCGATTCAATAATAAAAGCTGTAATTTTCGGCCATGGTTTTCTCCCCTCTCGATTGTAGAGGGGTTTCCACGTAAAATCCTTGTGACGTTTGTTTCTTTTCTCTTTTAGTCCATTTACTTTTGGTATTGTCATGGTATTTGATTCGGATTGCATACCGAGAGTTAAGTTTTTCCCGCACAAATTAGTATCAGAGCCTGGTTATTCGAATTGGTACAATGACATCAGGTATTAAAACCGAGGTAGAGAAGTTCGGAGGTCAAGGAAGCTTTAGCTTATGACAGGTCCGTGTGAAAGGACTCTCGACTCAGAATGGCTTGAAGAAAGCACTGGAGGGGAAAGAGAAGAAATCCGAGAATATGACCGAGGCGCAGTGGGAAGAGTTGGATGATAAGGCTCTCATGGCGATACAGATGTGTTTAGCAGATGATGTTTTGACAGAGGTCTTAGAGATGAAAACCGCTAAGGAGTTATGGGAGAAATTACTAGACATGTTTTGCCACAAGTCAGTCTCCAACAAACTCGCAGTGAAGCGTTGGTTATTCACTTTCCATATGACAGAAGGTACATCTCTTAAAAACCATCTTAGCAAGTTTAATCTATCATACAAGAATTAAAGGAATTGGATGATGTCCCTAAGGACAAGGACCAAGCTATGTTGTTACTGTGTTCACTCTCTAATTCGTATAAGGGCTTTGTAGAAAGCATGATATACGGGGGTAGGCCGACCATTAATGTTAATGAAGTGAAAAGAAGCCTTGTGAGTAAAGCATGGGTAGATAGGGAGTTACCTAACTCGGTGACTGACTCAAGTAGTGGTTTGCATGTGAGAGGTAGAACAGAACATAGGGGATCCGATGGTGGGAAGAAGTCTAGGTCTAAATCTAGACATAAGAACCTATCGTGCCATTACTGTCACAAGAAAGGGCACATAAAGAAGAATTGTTATAAATATAAAAATAAATTGAAAGAAGATAACAGGAGTGACCAGGGTAAAGATAAGTCCACTGAGGCTAGTGTTGTAGAGGATGATAGTGATGGGGAGTTTCTTTTAGTTGCTGATTCTCAGTCCTGGTCCAAGGATAAGTGGGTCATGGATTCGGGTTGTTCATATCACGTTAGTCCAAATAGAGACTGGTTTTCCACGTATAAGTCTATATAGGGTAGAGTTTTCTTGATGGGTAACGACGCTGCTCGTAAGGTAGTCGGGATTGGGACAATTCGTGCGAGGATGTTTGATGGGACTATTAGAACTTTGCGTGATGTACGTCACGTCCCGGAGTTGAAGAAAAACTTGATTTCTCTAGGTACCCTTGAATCTAATGGGTACAAGTATACTGCTGAAGGTGGAGTCATGCGGGTCAGTAAGGGTGCCTTAGTTGTGATGAAAGGGAAAAGGGTAGGTACTTTGTATGAGCTTGCCGGTACTACCGTAACAGGTTTAGTTGCTATTTCCACATCTACTATGACAGATACAGAGATCACGAGACTGTGGCACATGAAACTGGGTCACATTGGTGAAAAGGCGTTGTCTGAGTTGAGTAAAAGGAGACTACTTTGTGGTCAGTCAACAGGACTGATGGATTTCTGTGAGCACTGTGTGTATGGGAAGCAGAAGAGAGTCAGCTTCAAGCTAGCAGTGCATCCGGCAAAGGGAAACTTTAGATTATATACATTCTGATCTGTGGGGACCTTCCAAAGTGGCTTCTAAAGGTGGGTCCAGGTATCTTCTAACGTTTACTGATGACTATTCACGTAAAGTTTGGGTCTATTTTCTGAAGCAGAAAAATGAGGTGTATGATGTCTTCAAGAAATGGAAGATTCTGCTTGAAAAACAGACAGAGAAGCTGATAAAGTGGTTGAGGACTGATAATGGTCTTAAGTTTGTTGAAGGTGACTTCACTCGGTTTTGTGATGATCAGGGTATAGTCAGACACATGACATGTACAGGTCAACCTCAGCAAAATGGAGTAGTTGAAAGATTGAACAGGACGTTACTTGAGAAGGCTCGATGTATGCTTTCAAATGTAGGCTTGAAAAGAGAATGATGGGCAGAAGCAGTTAGCATGGCTTGCTACCTTGTGAACAAGACACCGCATTCTTTATCGCAGATGAAGACACCTGAATAGGCATGGTCTAGTTCTACTTTTGACTATTCTCAGTTAAAAGTATTTGGTTGTCCTACATATGCTTATGTTAATGATGGAAAGCTGGAGCCCAGGGCCAAGAAATGCATCTTTCTTGGTTATTCGTCATTGTGGGATCCCAGTGCTCAGAAGTTTTTGACTAGTAGAGATGTTACATTTGATAAGTCTGCTCCACTACATCCGCCACACACACCCTCCATTGATAGTGATTCAGTTCAGGTTAAGGTACCTGATGTTACACGGATACAGTTGGATCAGTAGGTAGTTCAGCTAGAGAGTATTCCGGCACCTCAGGTAAGAGTTTCTGATGTTATTGGTAATGCAGAAACAGGTCAGCAGGTAGAGAATAATACTATAGCTGGTGGTAGACTGAGGCGACAGATCAGGCCTTCCGAGAGATATAAGTATGAGGAGCTAATTGCTTATGCCCTTACAACTGCTGAGTCATTAGAAGATAGTGAGCCGACTTCGTATTCAGAGGCCGTATCGAGATCAGATGTTGAGAAGTGGCTTGTTACTATGAATGAAGAGATGCAGTCTCTTCATAAGAACCAGACATGGGAATTGGCGAAGCCTCAAACAGAAAAAAGACCGATTGATTGCAAATGGGTCTTCAAAAGAAAGGAGGGCATTCCTAGAGTTGAAGATGCAAGATACAAGGCACGTTTAGTAGCTAAAGGCTACAGTCAGTACAGGGTGTAGATTTTTATGATATATTTTCACCTGTAGTTAGACATACTTCAATTCGTGCGCTTTTGTCTTTAATAGCCATGCATGACTTAGAGCTTGAGCAGTTAGATGTAAAGACTGCATTTTTACATGGTGAGCTAAAAGAGAGTATCTATATGCATCAGCCCGAGGGCTACGTTGTAGAAGGAAAGGAAGATCATGTATGTTTGCTTAAGAAGTCATTGTATGGTTTGAAGCAGTCTCCTAGGCAGTGGTATAGGAGATTTGATTAGTTCATGACAGGTCATGGGTTCATCAGGAGTAAGTACGACAGTTATGTGTAGTTCAGAAAGATTGATACAGGCTCCTTTATTTATTTGTTTTTATATGTTGATGACATGTTGATTGCAGCACGAGACATGAAGGATGTTGATGACTTGAAATCTATGCTAAAGAGTGAGTTTGAAATGAAAGATCTTGGAGCAGCTAAGAAGATTTTAGCCATGGAGATTCGTAGAGACCGAAAAGCCGAAAAATTATACTTGTCACAGGAGAAGTATATTGAGAAGGTATTAGACAGGTTTCATATGAAGGATGCTAATCCATTTAGCACACCCTTAGCAGCTCACTTCAGGCTTTCAACATTTGCTTCGCCTCAGACTGAGGAGGATGTCAGGTACGTCTCAGATTTCCTATTCTAGTGCAGTGGACAGTATTATGTATGCGATGGTTTGTACATGTCCAGCTATTGCTTTTGTAGTAAGCAGAGTCAGTAGGTACATGGCGAATTCAGGTAAAAAATATTGGCATGAGGTGAAATGGATTCTCTGGTATCTTCGTGGAACTTCTGATGTTTGTTTGGAATATGGGAAAAGTAAATGTTGCTTGGTTGGGTATGTAGATTCTGATTATGGTGGAGACCTCGATAAGAGGAAGTCCACATCAAGGTATGTGTTTTGTTTAGAGGACACAGCTATCAGTTGGAGAGCGTGTCTACAGTCTGTTACAGCACAGTCTACTACCGAGGCTGAGTATACGGCAGTCACAGAAGCATTCAAAGAAGTTGTTTGGTTGAGGGGTTTGATTAGTGAGATCAGTGTTGAGCAGGGCACAGTTAGAGTCTACTGTGATAGTCAGTCCGCCATTCACCTAGCGAAGGATCAGATGTCACATCATGACAGAACGCAGCATATAGATGTGAAGCATCATTTCATTTGAGATCTGATTGATGAGCGGAAGGTGAAGTTGAAAAAGATATGGACTGAGGACAATCTAGCTGACATGTTCACTAAGGTACTACCAGGAAGCAAATTCGAGCATTGTTCGAATTTGGTGGGTCTTTGCATTTGATGTGTGTTAGCCCCGTTGAGGGGGCGTTTTTGGAGAAGGTGGACTTGTTGATGTTTAATTTTGAGCCAATGTGGAGATTTGTTAGGAAAATGTCTCAAAATTGCTTGGAAAATAAGTGAGGAGGCCGTGAGGGTGCCGATCGATCGGGGAAGTACCGATCAATTGGGCAGAAAAGCAGAATTAAGTTCTGAAGCCATATCAGAGCCAATCGATGGGCTGGGAGCCGATCGATCGGGAGTTGTGTTTTCATGGGGTTATAAATAGTGACGTAGGGTTCGTCCGGTTGTAACCCAATCTAAATTCTTGAGTGTTCCCCGGCGGCGGCGCACCAAAAGAGTGAGAGAGAGAGAAGGAGTGATTGTAATCTTCTATTCGATTCAATAATAAAAGCTCTAATCTTCGCCCGTAGTTTTCTCTCCTCTCGATTGTAGAGGGATTTTCACGTAAAATCCTTGTGTCGTTTGTTTCTTTTCTCTTTTAGTCCATTTACTTCTCGTATTGTCGTGGTATTTGATTCGGATTAAGTTTTTCCGCACAATATATATAATATTGTAATGAAAAGAGAGTATTTGAAAGTGAGTGAGCTATAGATCCATCTCGAGATTGGCGTTGCTTCTTTTTGGGATATGATCTATTTGCTTGAGACTATTCATGTTCAAGCTCAAGGTTGATTATGTTCCAACTCGAGCTTGGCCTAGCTCGAGATCTGGGGTTTTTTTGAAGTCATGGGTTCACTCTTTGGAATTGATTTGTTTGTCTTGAGTTAATTTTGTCTGTTAGAAGTTCAGAATTATGATTACTCAGTACATTTTCCAACAATTAAAAGTTCATTAAATGATATTTTGTGGCTTTGATGACTAACTTGGCATTCTAAAGCATATGGATGATAATATTTTTTGAATTTTTACCTGAATGACTAACTTAGTTAACCATATAAGGGCTTTTCTTAGGCATTCAGTAGCAATGACATTTGTTAAAAAATCAAATTTCAAATAGATCTATCATTGAAATGACATTAATAATGAGAAATATGGTTATTGAAATTCAAACTTATTATTTCTAATATTCTATATGTGGAAAGAACCACTAATCCCATAAGCTAAAGGATAATTTTCTTTTTTACATCGGCAAAAAGTATAAATCTTTAGGGAAACTAACACTCGAAAATGCAATAGTTAGTTTTGGACCCAAAGTCTCTAATTTCGGATTGAGAGAAACCAATATAGTAACACCTTTAGTGCAGCTAAAGGCCAAAATGGCCACCATAAATTTGAAATGTACTATGATAAAAAAGGGTAAATTACATATTACTTTCAGGAGTTTTATGTATTAAATTTTTATTTCACAAACTTTGTGAATAAATTTATTTTAGTCCAAAGTTTAACTTATTTTATAAAATAATTTAAAAAGCGGTGTGTAAAGGTAAACAATAAGGCCCTAACTCGATTCTTTTCCATTAGAAGTGTCAATATTGTGATTTGAGTGTCGAATAGGGATGGAAATTGGACTTGAATCCATTGAATATCCATCCAACCCGCAAGGGCAGATCCACCATACTTTCACCGGGGGCACGGGCCCCAGTGACTCGTGTGCTGATGTCAAATATTAGTGAGGCTTATTATAATTTTTAAATATGGTTATATAATTAAAGAATGGTGCCCCCTTATCTCACTGTAAACTCTAGCTTGATGATTGATGTCATTTTCATCTTAGGTTAAGGGTTCAAGGCCACCAAGCATCAAGTTTTTGAAACATTTCAATTATGATTCTTTTAAAATTGTGGTTCTTTATTTTCAAGTACTATAAAACTCTATATAATAAACTAATACTAATAAATTCACAATCCTTCACAGACAGAGCTGTCCGAGAATTAATTTAGATTTATGCCCAAAAGATCAACAATAGAAGCCATCCACATCCTAAGACAGATGATAGAGCACTACAGGGAGAAATAAAAGGACCTAGACATGGTTTTCATTGATCTGGAGGAGGCATATGATAGAGTGCCAAGGGAGGTTTTATGGAGGGTTTTGGATAGGAAAGGCATCCGCGTGCCATACATCCGGGCCATTAGAGACATGTATGAGGATGCACAAACTAGGGTCCACACAGTGGAAGGGGAGAAAGACGCATTCCCGATAACAATCGAGGTACACCAAGGATCTACCTTGAGCCCCTATTTGTTCATTCTAGTAATGGATGAGTTCACTGGGAACAACCAAGGAGGTGTACCATGGTGCATGCTTTTCGCAGATGACATAGTGCTGGTGGGGGAATCACGGGAAGAGGTTAATGAAATGCTAGAACCGTATAGAAGGGCATTGGAATCGAAGGGCTTACGACTCAGTAGATCCAAGACAGAGTACATGGAGCTTAAGTTCGATCCCACCACCATGCCTCGCAGAGAAGACGTCATTGGATCGGACCCTATATCGAGAAAGGAGAGTTTCAGATACTTGGGGTCCATGATACAGCACAACGGCGAAGTTGACGAGGATGTCAACAACTGTATTAAAGTAGAATGGCATAAATGGAGAGTGGCCTTAGCGGTACTTTGCGATAGAAAGTTTCCCTCAAAGCTAAAGGGAAGATACTACAAGACGGTAGTGAGGCTGGCCATGTCCTATGGGGCGAAGTATAGGGCGATGAAACAACATCATACACAGAAGATGAAGGTGGCAGAGATGAGGATGCTGCAGTGGATGTGCGGACACACAAGGAAGGATAGGATCAGGAACGACATCATAAGAGGTGAGTTGGGTGTGGCGTCCATTGAGGTTAAATTAAGGGAGCAACGTTTGAGATGGTTTGGACATGTTAGGAGAAGACTGAGCACCGCTCCGGTCGGGAGATGCGAGCAGCCCCATACTACCCTAGGCGGGAGAGGGAGAGGCAAGCCAAAGAAGAGATGGCTGGAGACGATTAGATAAGACCTCACCCACCTAAACCTTTGAGAGGAGATGACCTTAGATAGAGCCCAATGGAGAGCTGGCATAGGAGTAGCAGATGTAGCGGCTTAGAGTAGGGTAGCTAGCTTTTTGTGCTATCACTAGTGTTTCTAGACCTTTAGGGTAGTCCAGATTCGGCGCACTTATATACGATCCGATCTCCTAATTGACTATAAGTTTATTGGCTTATTTGCAAACTACTATTTCTTTGCCTTTATTTACCTAGCTTTGCCCTACTTATATGCTTATTTGCGCTCTTGCTGCCAAGCTGCCAGGCTTCATTGCTGCTGACAAGCTTGTCAGGTTGGGAGTTCTCGGAAACAGTCTCCCTTTAGGGCAACCCCAGAAAAGGGGAAGGCTGGGTACATCTCCCCCTTAGACCCTGCCTATGCGGGAGCCATTTGAGGCACTGGGTTGTTGTTGTACTAAGTTATGATACTATTTTACTCACATGAAATTTTTTTCCGGTTATATTAGTATAATAATTTTATAAAAGTTTACATACATATATATATTCTCAATTTTTAATGAATTATTTGTATATCTCATTTACATATATATTTTTATTTTTAATTTTGTTTCGAATATGTATCCTAAAATGGTGAAATTCTAGACTCAATTTAATTTCTAGTAGACAAATTATCTCATTTTTAATTTTGTCTACAATTTTTGCTTTTAAATGCTCTCCAACTACTTAAATCTTAATCCAATTTTTATTCCTCAATTCTCTCATATTTTTCTCCTCTTTATGTGACATACTTACATATATATATTGATACAAGCCTGAATATACTCTAGGTCAAATCAATAGAATCTCAAGTAAAGTACTGTATATATATATATATATATATATATATATATATATATATTGATAGAATACCCCTAAAAATGGAGAATTAACATTGAAGAAAGGGGAGAAAACATAGAAAGAAAGGGGAGAGAAATAGAGAACACACACACCAATCCAACATATCGTAAACTTAATCCCTAACTCCCTATTTATAGATAAAGACACCTAAAATATTTGAAAAATATCTAAGGGTGAGGTGGCACCCCATGGAAAGATCTAGAAGGGCCTGCTAAGTGACGCCGCCGTGGCTTTGATGGGTGAGCAGGGACGGGTGTGTCTGTTAGCGTGTTCGCTGTAACCAAATGCAAGCTGCTATGACGCCAAGTGTGGAAGCATGGCGGAAGGGATGGTGTGATGCATCCTGGCAGTAATGGAAGAGAAGAGCTTGGCGGGTATGGGAATAAGGCATGCGGTTGGCGATAAGGTGATTGTTTGTGCGTTGGCAGCAGCCTGGGAAGGTGGAGATGGCTGTAGTAGTGGAAGCAGCAACCGTGAAGGAAGCCTTGGAAGCTAAGGGGTATTGAGGTGTGTATCAATACCGCCCCTCGAAATGATCCTCGTCCTCGAGGATCGGAGACCCGCCTATGCGGGTGGGGCTAATGGGATGGCGTCTTTTTGTGCACCAAATCCAACTTTGGCTCGTATTATTACTCTCCCCTCCAAAGACCCTTGCCCCCAAGGGTCGTGGACTCCGAGCCAACTCTGACATGTAGTCAGTCCTCCCGGAACAAACACTATCTTGTGGAGCCTGAGCATGACGGAATCCCCAAAGTTTACTGGGTTGCGGTCTACCGGTGGCTGAAGAGTTGGAGGAATCGTGAAGGCTTGGCTGTTCTGGTGACCTCATCCTCTAAGCCTGATAGCAGCTGCGGAAGCACTGGAAAATCTAACTCGATTGATGGCTCCGAGCTGATTGTGAAAGATGGAGGTCAAAGGTTGGGATCACCGGAATGGCAGGAAGAGGAGTTGGGATGGGAACAATCTATTTCCCATCCATAACTGGTGCTGGCGAGAGGCTGGTGGCATCCTTAGAGGCGCCATTAGGTGGATTAATGGCGGTATTTGGGGTGCTGTCAATGTCCAGATTTGAGGACGGCTGAGGAGAACGGACGCTGTCTTCGTCAACCTTAGCGGGGGTCTCACTTGGCTGCACTGTGGGTGTGTCATCAAGAAGCGAACTAGGCTGGGGAAGAGGGTTGGCGGGGGAGACTCTTGGCGGGAACACGTAGGGCACCGTACTCAGAGTTCCCCTTGCAGCTAGCTTCTCCAGATAAGCGAGGTTACGTTCTCGCTGCTTGGCCAACAACTTGGCGTCACGCAATGTCTACAGCATGAATAGTGTGACACCTTCAGCTAACTCTGGCCTCAAACTATCTATGAATAGTTCCATCTCGTGTCTTTCCGTCAACCAACACTTGTCCACTAGGGACTCAAATCGGCTCAGATACTCGCAACATTCCTCGTTTGGCAAAGCTTCATGAGCTCCATGATTGAGTTGAGCTTAGGGTTTTTGGTGTATTGAGCCGATGAGGCATTCACGGCTTCCTTCCACTCTCTCATCAAGGTCTAGAACCAGGTTCTTTCAGCCATGGGTGATTATTGGTGGCAGGAAAATGGAAAAAAAGGGGGCAAAATTGGTTAAGGTATTTTTACAAACACCTTGTGTGCAGGTTGGGTTTGGGTTTGGGTAATGGTGATCGGGTTTAGATTTTGGGTTTGGGGAGGCTGATGATGTGCGATGATGATGGAAACAGGTTGGGTTTGGGGTAGTTGCTGTTGATGATGGTGTTGTTGATGGTGACGGGGTATTGTTGCTGGTGGGGATGATGTTTGGGGTTTGCTGGTGAGGTGGTGATGGGGTGTCGTTGATTAAGAAATCCGAACCGGTGACCGATGAAGATGATGATAATGGGTTGCTGGTGAGGGTGATTTGGGGTTCTCTCTCTCTCTCTCTCTCTCTCTCTCTCTCTCTCTCTCTCTCTGTAAAAACAGGGGAGGATGAAGACGATTGAAGTAGCTTTGGGGATGGTGATGAAGAGGACGATCGGTGGGGATAGTGGTGAGCTGATGATGGTGAAGATGGTGGCGTGTGGCTGTTGATGAAGATGAAGTTGTTGATGATGAGGTTGGAGGGGATGACGTTGCTGCTACAGGTCATGGTGAGGCTCGATGGTGGGATGTTGATGAAGGAGATGACGAGATAAAGATGGTGACGATGAACAGTGCGGTGATTGATGATGAACAGCCCCGCGATGGTGGTGACTCCGGCGGCGGCAACGGTGGTGATGGTGGCTGAGGACCGACTCGCTCTGATACCATTGATACAAGCTTGAATTTAATCTAGGTCAAATCAATGGAATCTCAAACAAAATACTATATATATATATATATATATAATCCCCCAAAAATGGAGGATTTATATTGAAAAAAGGGGAGAAGACATAGAAAGGAGGGGGGGGGGGGGGGGGGGGCAATAAAGAACACACACATCAATTCAACATATCCTAACCTTAATTCCTAACTCCATATTTATAGAAAGAGACCCCTAAAATATCTGAAAAATATCTAAGGGTGAGGTGGCACCCCATGGAAGGATCTAGAAGGGCCTGTTGAGTGACGCTGCCGCCGCTTGGATGGCGGGTGAGCAAGGACGGGCATGTCTATTGGCGTGTTGGCGGTAATCCAATGCAAGCTGCTGTGACGCCAAGTGTGGAAGCATGGCGGAAGGGATGGCGTGATGCGTCCTGGAAGTAATGGAAGAGAAGAGCTTGGCGGGTATGGGAATAAGGCGTGTGGTTGGCTGTAAGGTGATGGTTTGTGCATTGGCAGCAGCCTGGGAAGGCGGAGATGGCGGGTAGCAGTGGAATCGGTAACAGTGAAGGAAGCCTTGGCAGCTAAGGGGGTATTGAGGTGTGTATCAATATATTTATACATTTAGTTACTATTATTTTTTTATTATAATTATAGACCTCGCTTCATTAAATTTTTTAATCAATGAGTAGTATAAGCTCCCAGTGAATGAATTTTCTCAATCCACCACTGCCAACCTGATCCATTTATGATGGATTTGGATGCAAAAATGAGTTTTAAATGGATTTGGATTTGGATATTGTTAATGGGTTTTGGATTGGGTTGGATTTGGATTACATCAAGCCCAAACCAAACCCGATTCAAATTCGACTCGGAATTATGTTCAATGTAGGATAAAATTTAAAATTACTAAGTTATAAGTCTATAACATGCCAAAACATATTCCAACATTTTTTATAATGCCAACATTTTTTAAGTTTGTTTTGGCACTATTATATTTTTTATAGAACCATGATGCAACAAATTCATGTATAAAGATTACTTACTAAGAGGTATTTGAATGATTGTTTAACATTGTATTATTATTATATTTATACATATTAAATGAAAAAAGGAAAAAATGATATAGTAATTTGTCCAAATATTAGATCTTGAGGTATTATTTTTGCATTATTATTGTTAGATCTTCAGGTTAACACCCTGAAGGGGAAAGACTGCATAAATCTGCCCCCCAGACCATGCATAGGCAGGAGCCTTTGAAGCATTGGGTATGTTCCTTTTTTTATTAATATTAGTGTAATATTATAATTTGTCCTACAATTTAAATGAGTAATGAATTTAGGTCAGATATTCGTTTCACCCGATGAATTTGGATTTGGATTGAATTTTTATGGAATAAATCGGTCTTTTTTGGATTTGGGTTGGGTTGGATTTTTTCTGGGTTCGAGCTAGATGAAGGCAAACCGACCTAGTCCCAACCCATTGCCATCCCTAGTATGGAATAAGAGGAATAACAAGGGTATGGTGAGATGACCAAAAAAATAAGGACAAATTTTATACCATTTTACACTGTCGTTTTGATCATGCTATTAAATATATGTAAATTTTGGATGTAAACTATTCCAAACAATGGTGTTAAGGGTGTAAAATAGGTTCTCATATTATTGTTCGAGTGTGCTTTGTTGCTTCATGCTGACAGGCTGACTTGCTTCCATGACGATACGCTTCTCAGGTTGGGAGTCTTCGGAAACAGCTTCTCTGCAGGGTAGCACCCTGAAGGGAGAAAGCTGTGTACATCTACCCTTCCCAGACCCTGCTTATGCGGGAGCCATTGAGGCACTAGGACTGTTGTTGCTGTTGTTGTTGTTACTGTGGTTTGAGTGTGGAATGAGGGAAATAACAAGCAGATGATGGAATGGAATGACCAGCATAAAACTTCAGGTACCCGAGTAATATTTTGATATTTCAAGGTACATAAGTGATAAAATAATCTAAATACCTGAATAATAAATAGTCAATCTCAAAGTATGTAATTGATAATTTTCCTAATAAATAGGATTCAATCCATTCCGATCGGAGATAGAGGTCAATGGGACTCTGTGATCTGGCATTTTAACCCCAAAGGGTGGTACACGGTTAAGTCGGGATACGCGACTTGGTCCTCTTCCTCAATTGCTATGGATTACCCAGCGGCTTATGCCTCGAGTTCGCATGCAAACCATCGCGATGCCATGAAGCACATTTGGGCTATTAATGCTCTCCCTAAAATTCGGCATTTTCTGTGGAGAGTTTACTCCGCTCTTGCAGTGTGTGAAAATCTTTTTGTTATGGGAATCATTGAAAGCCAAAATTGCCCAAGCTATAGAGATGCGGTGGAATCTGTAAAAAGAGATGCGGTGGAATTTGTAAAACATACATTTGTTTTTCTGCACTTTTGCTAGAGCATCTTGGTTTACCTCGAACTTAGGCTATAAGCCTAGCTCTGATGGTTTTGGTAGCTCTCTCTAATGGTAGTCCTCAATTTATGAGAATTTTGCTAAAATTGGTAATGTCATTACATCTCTTTGTTTTTTGCGTTGAGAACATTAGAAAAAAATGAATGCTTTCTCCTTGCACCAACTCCACTTCCTCTCTCATTTTGATGGCCCTTAGAGCATCACGGGAAGCTTCCCAGTTCCTCTAGGTTGCACTGGTTGCTCCTTCCGTTGCCTCTAATGAAGCACGACCCCTTGTTCCTCCCCGGTGGTCTTCCCCCTCCTGTAGTTTTTTACAAATTAAATGTGGACATTGTTTTTAATGCTGATTCGGGTCGTTTTGCAATTGCGGTGGTTGCTCGCTCGAGTGGTGGCTTTTTGTGCGGCGGGGGGGGGGGGGGGGGTGGTTTGGTGCTCGACTTCTCAAGCCAGCTCGGTGTTGACAGGGGAAGCTCAGGTTGTCCATGCGGCATGCTTCCTTGCTCGCTCTCGTTCATGGGACCAGATCATCATAGAATCGGATAACTCTGTCGTCATCAACTCTATCTTGAAGCCTTTTCAACTGGCTTGGGATATCGCTGCTATAACCAATGATATTACAATCTGTGTTCGGGCTTTTGTTTCGTGTTCTTTTGTTTGGGCTTCCAGTTGTTGTAGTGTTGTGGCTCATTGGATTGCTCGTCGCAGACTTGGAAAAAGACGTAACCATGACCGGTGATCGAGTGTTAAAAAAAACATAATTCACCCTAAAGAAAAATTTGAAATGTAAAAGTTAGTTCTTGCTGGGAAAATGAAAAAGCCTACACAGCAGAGTTCTTCTTCCGCTCCTCCCATGTCCGAGAATCTGCTGCAACAAATCTTCCATAACTTCCAACGAATTTCAAATTCAATTCAAACCCAACTCTCCTTGTTCACTGGTCAACCTAATCACTCTGCACCCACCTATGAAGACCCTCTATTTTCTCTCTCTTCCTCGCCCTCATCGAACCCATCAACGCAGCCCTACGACATCATCAACAAGGTGTTCTTTTCTCTCTCTCTCCTCTTTTTGTAGTCTTCTGTGTTCTTTTTGTTTAGATTTGATTGAGTATTTGAGGCCTTTTTTGATTAACACAAGAATTCAATTCCCGTATAACTTTCGAAGTGGGTGTTTGTGTTTGATTTGCCTGGATGAAAAAATAGAACTTTCCATGAATTTGAACTTAGCAAGCACCTTAGGTCAGTTAATTCCCGTGTAACAAACGAATTAGAGCTTCCGAAGAATTGAACTTCCCGTGTTGTATGATTTTCTAGTAACTGAATAAAAGGGCAAATGTCTACTTCCTATGAATTTTGGATTCATGTGCAACTTCCCAGTAAATAATTTCTAGTTTCTATTGATGATTTCAATGCGTATCATCTGCTTGTTAAAATGTTAAGCATGTCTACCATTGCATGTAGTTATTTTTTTGCGGTTTGATTGACTGGGATTGTTTCATGAGGTTTAATGGCACATTTATCCCTTTCTTAATTGTCAGATTTCGCGACTTCTATTTGATTGTGTTGAGGACTCCACATGTGAGTCTAGTTGAATCCCGCATTCGATTTGTGAGATATGAGAAATTGATGTATAAGCCCAGTGGGTTACTCTACTTAATGCCAATTGGCTTTATGATACCCCATCTGGGTTTATGTGTGGATCTCATGTGTGCTAACTCTATGGGTTGGGTGTAATGCCCGGTGAAATTAACAGGTTGTTACCTTTTAATTTTGAGGGCTTGTATTGCGCGAGTTGAGGTTGGCCATTTTCAGGTCTTTTATCTAGAGCTGGCAAAATGTGACCCGACCCGATAACTCGGCCTGTTTGACCCGCCACCCGACGCGTTCCTAACCCGAAAAATTTTAAATTTATTGGGACCCGAAACCAAAAATGAACCAACCCAAATTTGACCCGACTTGAACTTGACCCGACCCAAGCTGACCCGAAACCCGAAATGACCTGACCCAAACTAGACCCGACCCAAGTTTGACCCAACCTTTGATGACCTGAAACCTGAATCAAACATGACGTATAACCCAAAATGGCCAAATAGAAGTCTTAACTTATCATTTTTAGTTATAATTTTCAAGATCGAATAGATATATCATCAAAATAACTTGATAAATCAACTTAAAAACCGACTTAACTTGAGGATGTCCCTACCCGAGGTTAACCCGACCTGAGGTTGACCCGACCTATTGTCGACCCGACTTGAGATTGACCCAACCTGAGGTTGACCCGAACCCCGAGGATAACCTGACCCGAGCCTGACCCAACCCGATTTTGACCCGACCTGAGATAGACCCGACCCGACATTAACCAGACCCGAACCCGACCCGATTGCCAGGTCTACTTTTATCTTAGTGTTTTGGGGGTTACAGTGGCAAGCTGTGCATTCTGTACTCTTAGGTTATTATTATTATTATCTTTTACAAATGATAAAAAGTCCCCACGTTTGCATAAGGTGGCAACCTTCCCAAATCCCCTGTAACCATGATGAATATATGATTCAATCCCAGATTTCGTGTACCATCCTAAAGACTTTATCAGTTGAATTGGCTGGCACTTTCACTCTCAGTTTATATTCAGGAGAACATACAACAATTTGACATTATTCTCTTTTTTGAAACATATGATCAAGCTGCCTGCCTCCTGAGGCTAGGCAGTGCAGACGGGAAACAATCAAGTTTCATGTGCTGCTACATAGTAATTTTTTGAGAGATTTTGGTAACATCAATCAAATGTATGTATAGAAAGTTATTACATTTTGAGAGTCATTGAACAAATTTTCATGCTGATCTTTATCATTTACTATCCCGTATTTCTTCCAAGCTATGCTGCAGCATGAGTAAATGTGTTTCTATGGTGTTTCTGTGGCGACATGATGACATAGCTATTGATAGTTATTCCAGCCTTCTATAGTTTTGCTGCTCTGTTAGCTCAGGTCTTGTTTGACTCCTTAACGCTCTGCAAAGTGGCTCTCTAACGCCAAATATAAAAACAATCTAAGCATTTTTTTCCCGCTAGATGGGTCAACTACAGGGATTGAAGTATGGCACTACACTATCATAAATCATTTTGTCATCAAGTTCTTACTGAATCTGGTCTTTCTTGATGTAACCTACTTGTGTCGTTTTTGGCCATTCTTCCTTCCCTGACATGCTTAGCTTGCATGAATTCATCCCTTCTCATAGGGGCATCCACGAATCTGCACTTCACATGCCCAAATTATCTAAATTGCGTCTCTCTCATTTTATCTTCAGTAGGTGCCACCTTCACTTTATCTTGATTTATTTTTAATTTCGTCTTGACCTGATTTATTGTTAAGCACTAATATTTTGCTTCTCGTCACATTTGCCAGGGAGGTCCTTTGTGTCATTTCCTCTTCACTCTGGTAGTTGATGTTCTTAGTCCTATATATCTCAAAGTCAAGATGATGGTTTGTTTCACAAGATAGGTATAGGTAGGGGAGTGTCTCACTTGTAATTCACTGATGTACTATTCTATTCATTGAGGATGGCAATCTTGACAATCATTTGGCGTTTAGATAGTTTTTGGTTTCAAAATCAACTTTGATAAGTCTTCTATCCTGGGGTTAATGTAGATGATCCCATTGCAGGGATGTACTCTGCCTTAGCAAGTTGTATGGAGCATCAACTGCTGCTTACTTATCTAGGTCTGCCCTTAGTTGGTAATTTTATGTCCTTTAGCTTTATGGAACGTGTGTAGAGTTGCCAAAAGATTAGATAGTTGGAGTGCATGATTTTCTTTCTTTTTCTTTTAAGGGGCCATCTTACTCTCATTTGGACTCGTGTTTCATCCCATATATAACGTCTCTCCTTTGGATTACTATACTTGTTGTGAAACATATTGAGCATATTTGTGGTACTTTCTCTGGTCAAGGATGGATGAGGGCTATCATGATAACTTGATTTGCTAGGATGGGATATGTAGCCATATGTATTCATGTTAGTAATTTATTATCAAAGAACTTGTCTCTTTTGGATAAAAATGGTTTTGAAGATTCTTTATGGAACCTAGCTGTCTTTGGCACATGTTAATTAGGAGTAAATATGATCTTCAGGAGAATGGGCAGGATCTAAGGTTGATAGACATAGCAGGTTGTTCTTCTCCGTGGAAGTTTATTTCGTAGTTTTTACCCTACTTTCCTTCCTTCTATTTGACTAAAGATTGGGTCAGGTGATCGTGCCCGCTTTTAGGAAGACATTTGAGTTGGGGATGTTGTCATTGTATGTGATAACCTAGTTAACTTCTTCACTACTTAGTAGGGTGCTTTTTATCTTAGAAACTACAACTTTGCATGATTCTATCTTTAAGTAAGTAGGTGAATTTACTTGATTGAGCCACATTCTTGATCAAAACATGCTTGTCTTTGTTGCTTGATAAGAGGGTTCAAGTATTGGATGGTTATGGCCTCTTCACTACTACATCTTTTTTCCAGTATCTTACATGTCATAATAGACTTTCTGTTTTTCCCTTATTCTTCTTTTCTTGGTATGTCGACATGCCCTTCAAAGTCACAGCCTTTTTCTGGTCTCTAATCCTCAACAAAGCTTGGTACCCGAGATTTCTGTTGCAAGATCAGAGACTTTAGGCTTTGTCACTCACCAGCGATTTGTGTAATGTGCATCCAAAGCGGGATTACATGATCGTTTATTTTTGCTGTCCAGTGGCTTAGTATCCGCGGTGCAAGTTACTTTCACTATTTCGATAGACGTGGGTGTCTTATGAAAGGAGTGTTCCTAATCAAAATTGGAGGACTGCAGAAGAGAAGGATGTGATGATGTCATGTTAGGCTACTTAGGTTTCAGGTTAATTGAGTTGGATCATTTTATATTTCAAGTGATTAGAGTTAATACAGAACTGAAGGAATTGAAATGTATGATTTTTAGTTAAAACCAATTCTATGAAATTGAATTGTGGAATTGTAATTCCAATTCTGACAGGTGAATCAAATAACATAATTGAAATTCTAAACCCCAATTCCATGCACTAAACATGACCTCATAGTTTGATGATTTTATGCGACTAGATGTAAGTAGCATGTTAGGAAACAGAAGAATATTATTGATTCGGATTTGTATCCTTTCATATAGGGCAAAGCGGCCCAACCTGTGACGAAAGAGGAGCTTGGAAGGGCCACCTGGACATTCCTTCACACTCTTGGAGCTCAGGTATTGTTTATACCTTTTGTGGATTTTGGACATCCCCCATTGTTGCTGTGCAAGATTTACTTGCTGTACATGCTGATATTGATGAAGATAATGGCAAACCAATAGAGTTTTTGTCCCACCTTGATATCTGAAGTAGATTATTGGCCAAGCTTTTTCTAGCAAAAGAAGTGTTTTTTGGGAAAAGGCACTCTTATGAAATTTCAAGGGTGTTTGATCAAAGTGAAAAATTACTTTTTCTTAGAAGTAGAAGTTGTTTTTTTACTTTCAAGTAGAAGCAGAAATTTGGTGCTTCTCGGTTTAAAGCAAAAGCAAAATTAAAAGTAAAAAACTTTAGGACAAAAATACCTCTATTCAAATACTAAAATGACATCTCATACTAAAAATCATTATCGATGAGACTGTAGAGTGCTTTGGAAATATTTGAGTTTGTTACCTTTGTTTTTATGACTGAGAATGAGATTTATACTATAACAAACTTTCCGTATGCGAGTCTCATAATTTTTTTACTCATTTCTTGTGAGATTGATGGTCTATAATTTTTAATTTAAAATAATAATTTTAAACTACATAAAATTGAATGTATATGTTGTATTTACCTTATAATTCAGCACCGTTGTAAAACCTAAAACGACGAACAAATTGTAAAAGAAATTGTTTAGGATCAAATTTTGATCCAAATATGATTAACTATAAATGCACTTCTGTCAAAGAGGGTACTAACACGCCGTCACCGGATCCCATTAGAACTCCGAAAGCGTGCTTGGGCGAGAGCAGTACCAAGATGGGTGACCTCCTGAGAAGTCCTCACCCTCAGGTTGGGGGCACTCGGAAACAACCTCTCTTCAGGGGTAATACCTTGAAGGGGGAAGGCTGCATACATCCGCTCCCCCAGACCCTGCTTAGGCGGGAGCGCTTGGGGCACTGGGTATGTTGTATGTTGTGTTTCACTTCTGTCGATGTCCTTTTTGGTAGTTTGGCAGAAAAACACTTTTCTTAAATATTGGTCACACACTCACAATAATAACATGAGTGCTTGTTGACTAATTTGGCCAAATATAACTGTGTCTTTGCAAAAATGTGCTTATGCAAAAAGTGTTTCTTAAAAAGTAGGTTTTTCTCAACTTCACCAAACAGCCTATGAGAGGAGAGATTCCTCTCCTACAGACTTGTTGATTATCGAGCATTGCAGTTTTATTGAAAGTAATGAACTTACTACACTTGGCGAAAGATATTTTAACTTTTCATGTTTAATTCTTTTCAGTATCCAGAGCATCCGACTAGACAGCAGAAGAAGGATGTGAGGGAATTGGTAAGAAATTTCTGTTATCTTTGCAATTTTCACATATTTTCCGCGTACAACTTGAAGTCTCACATCCAATGAACGTATATCACTTATGAATGCGTTGTTGAACATCCTCTGATGTATAGAAAACATTGTCCATCTAGGGAACTTTTGCTACTTGAATGCTTAAATTCTAAAGTTACAGTTTTGCATGGACATTTTTTTTACGACAATAAGGAAGTTGCATGGGCTGCACAAGGACCAACCCTCCCCAAATTCCCTTAAACACTTCTAGCCAAATGATGAAGGTGGGATTCAATCCCATGTCTCGGGCACCACTCCCAGAGACTTTAAAAGTTAAGCTAGCTGGAACCTTCGGTATTGCATGGACTGGATATATGTGGTGGGGCCACTGTTTATTTTTCAAGTATGTTGCATCACTCTCAAAGGTTCTGCCATCACGTTGTGGGATAACCATCCTCATCGAGCGCTCCTTATTCGTGCTAATGCCTTAGGTTTACCTTTGAAATGTGGGCAATCCTAAGAAGTCATGTCTTTACCATTTAAAATAAATGCTCACCACTCTCACGGCCACCCCATGACCATTTTTTTCTTTTCTCGGAAGTTTGTTACTTCTTGCAAAGTTTTCCTTTCCGTTTCAATAGTTTATAATGGATGTTAATAGGTCTTGGTTTTGCTTAGAGATTCTTCAATATTACGGTTGTATCAATTGATGCTCGTTTTTAGACTTACTTATGCCATATTTTTCTATATTTTGCATACCAAGTCAATTTAGTCCTTACACTTACAATTTTGTAAATTTAGTCTTTTTATATAAAATGTTACAATATAATACTTGGGTGAAATTGAACTTTCCCATTAGAATTCTGAAATTAAGCGTGCTTGGGCGAGAGCAGCACCAGGATGGGTGACCTCCTTGGAAGTCCTCACTCTCAGGCGGGAGGCACTCGGAAACAGTCTCTCTTCAGGGGTCCTATATTGATATTGTATTTTGTGAAAATTTGGTCATGAGCTTAGGTCAATCTAACCCTATGATTATATTGCTACAATTTTAAATTTCACAGAGAGGAAATTGACAAAACTGAAACTCACGGCTAATTGACATAGTAGTCAACTACAGGACACATACAGTGTAAATAACTCACATTTTTATGTCAACAACAACAACCCAGTGCTTCATAGAGACTCTTGCCACAGCAGAGTTTGGAGGGTAAGATGTACGCAGCCTTACCCACCCTCAAGAGAGACTATTTTCGAAGGGCCAGCGTTTTTATGTCAGCGTGAAATAAAATCGCATGCTAGATTTTCTTGAAAAGTTGACCTTAGTACTCTTTACTCATGTCTGTTTCTAAGACACTTGTGTGATGAGTCATTTTTTCCACTATATATATGAAATCCAATATATAGAACTGCATTTTACTTTCAGATGGCAATATTATCGCGGATGTACCCTTGCAAGGAATGTGCTGACCACTTCAAAGAAGTTCTCAGGTAAGCCTTCACAACTCTAAACTTACAAAAAAGTATTCCATAAGATTTCACATGGTTCAAAGGTGCTTATTCTGCTCTATTCTATGACAAGGATGCAAGTGAGAGTTCTGTTGTGCTGTGTCTCGAATTTTTTAGTTTG
This sequence comes from Simmondsia chinensis, assembly GCA_018398585.1. Lineage (NCBI taxonomy): Eukaryota > Viridiplantae > Streptophyta > Magnoliopsida > Caryophyllales > Simmondsiaceae > Simmondsia > Simmondsia chinensis. The sequence continues at coordinate 21,742,029 of JAGTTD010000017.1, read as the reverse complement.
GATTTCGAAGCAAGGGTTGTGGTGGAGCGAAGGGACTTGGCCCTTATGGACTTTATTTATCAGGTTGCGTCAGTGTACTCGTTATATCTAGGTTTTGCTATTTTTTTCTCACTACATTTACTTTGTTGTACGACTTTTGCCCAAGAGAGTTGGTGAGTTGCTTGTAATCTTCTGTTCTAGATCTAGTTAAGGTTTCGTCCTTCTGCACGTGGTTTTTCTCTCATTTGAAGGTTTTCCATGTAAATCACTGTGTCATTTTGTTTCTTTCTCTCTTATCTTCTCCTTTTTTTCTCAAATCTACAAATTGTTATATAAATCGAACCAAAATCTTGGCTGTCTTGCCGGACAAGTAAAAGCATGCTTAACCATTCTAGGTATGTTTTAGCAACCACCGTATTTGAACTAGACTGTGTGGAGAGCATTGATACAGAACACTCAGCTCATTGGCAATGTAAGCATAGGCGTTATTAGGTGATGTAGGCATTGAAGAAGAGGTTTATGATAGTAAGTGATAGGATAGAATAGTCTTTTTTAGTCAATACGATGTTTCAATTATTTTTATTTTGATTAATAGAATAATTTAATTGTCTTTATTTTAGAGAAGTAGTTTCCTTGTTCATTTCATATCTTTTTCTTAGTTATTCATTGATGTCAGTTTTGAAGAATATTACTGAGTTGTGTTTTGGGATAGCAAAATTGTACTAAATATTGTTCAAATTATTTTATGTGAGATAGACTATGAAATATATACCTATATATACACACACACAAACATTCATACATATATATATATATAAAATAATAATAGTGTACCCTCAAATACCTAACATAACTATGTAAACGGGTTGACTCAACTCAAACCTAAATTCAACCTAATAGCCTAAACAGGCTAAAGGGTTCAACCTGGCTTCAAAAGCCCGACCCAAACCTTTTATCTTTATGTCGTATTTGTACCATGTTATCGTGACGTTTCAATTTCGCCAACTCTATTTATTTCTACCTTAAGTTTTATTTGATTTTTTTTTTTTTTTTTTTGAATGCACTCACAGTTATTATTATGATAGTTGTATGTTTTCTGATATATTCTACCTGTCCAAAGAATATAAAATCCTCTGAACATAACTTGTGGACTTTCTTGATAGGGCGAATCCAGTACAGGCCAACTCTCAAGCTGATTTCTCCCAGTGGTTGTGTCATGTCCATAATGTTGTTAATCGAAGGTGAGAGTAAATGCTTTCAAGTAGTCCCTCCATTCGGAAAACCACCTCCAAAAGTCTTAAATTCCTCAATCAACCACCTTAAATCAAGTTGTTAATTATCTGTTAAATATTACATGACTTCGATGTGGATTTTAGCTTACCATTTTTATTTTTTGAGTGCACATAAGCGTGAGATGAAACTAGTCAAGTTGTGAATGCATTCAGCTACCTCCTCCATTAGGTTTGATCCCGATGGGATTTGAAAGAGGTGAGATTTGAACCTCTGTGTGTGTGTGTGCGTGTGTGTGTGTGTGTGTTTTTTTGGGGGGGGGGGGGGGGGTGTTTGGGTGTGGAGAATGCTTTGCCGGCTTAGGTACTTTGCACACTCTAAAATCTATATAAAAGCACTAAACAGGTACAAACAATTAATAGTGTGATTTAAGGTAGTTGATTGAAAATTTTTAGACTTTTGGAGGTCGTTTTCTGAGAATGCAAAACTTATGGTGGTTAAATGAAAAGGGACAACTTTTCGTGGTGGTTTTTTTGTAAATAAACCTAGAATTTTAAAACAAGCAAAGCTTGACCATTAATAAGGAAAATATATTGATATGAATATTGTTACCATAATATTTAACAAATATAGATCCTAATCTTTAATGAAAGGTGAAACTTCTGAAGTTTAAGTCTATGTAATATTTTTTAAATTTACACGTTTTAGTTAGGGTTATTTACATTTTATTACCCTGACTTTTTTGGTAATTATAAAAAAGGACTCTGACGTTTTGAAATTATGAAAAAGGACCTCGAGGTTTTATCGTATTAATAAAAAGGACCCTCTCCGGCCATCTGACATCATTTTGAAAAGTTTTTGAGCCATCTGGTTCATTTCGATTCGATCTGGATTTGTATGATAATTACCGTGAAAGTTTTTGGGTCACTTAAAATCATGATTTCTCCCGTTTTGAAAGGGAAGTTATTTTCTCTTATTTGCTGGAAAAGGTCTTTTTTATTAATACGATAAAACCTCGGGGTCCTTTTTAATAATTTCATAACGTTAGGGTTCTTTTTATAATTTTCAAAAAAGTCAGGGTAATAAAATGTAAATAACCCTTTTAGTTATTAGTCAAATATAAGATTTATTGGGACAGAGAGTATAAATTTGACTAATGGCATGTTGTGCTGAGTGAGACCTGTAAGTCCTTAGCTATGTGGTTTTGTTTACCCGTTGGAATTGGAATTATAATTCCACTTCCAAATTTCATAGAATTAGGTTTTAACTGAAAATCATACATTCTTGTTCCTCGGGATGGGGGGAAGAAGTTGTAGTTCCATATTAGCTCTATTAACCTGTAATCCCATATTAACAAGGATATGATCCGTGATAGATCCTAGTATTTTAGATTGTCATTGTATCGCTATTGATTTCATTGAAGGTTGGATGCACCCTTTTTGTCGTGACTGGTACTAACCGATAAAATTATTGATCCCTAACACGAAAAACATCAAGAATGCTAACTCTAGAATCTAGCCCGAAGTTCATTAACGGTATGAATTAGCTAGATCTTGGTCCATTCATAAAACACTGTAAAAATTGAGATCCTAAAAAAAGAGGTTGCAAGTTCAAATTCCCTAGCTCTCAGTACTGATGGTATTCAATTTTTGTTTTTGTTAGTGAACTGATTTTCCGCTCCTTTCTGTCTCTCTTGTTTAACAGTTTAGGAAAACCGAATTTCCCCTGTGAACGAGTGGATGCAAGATGGGGCAAACTAGATTGCGAACAGCGTATGTGTGATCTTCAAGGAAGCACAAATTTTGATGACAAGTTCCATTGAGTGCTTCAAGATTCGTTGTTGGATTTCTTTGTTCCTCTTTTCTATATTATTTCTTACTTCTTTCTTCAATGTTCATGCAAGTATGTAACAATAATATGCAATTTTTTTAAAAACATTTGTAATGCCTGGGGGATGCCAGACTTGAACCAATGTTTCGGGTTTGGCCAACTGCCACCCCAAGCATTCGGACAAAGCGGTTTCCTTGTGGGGTGTCGTCGTGTAATTTCTTATAACGTTATGAGCCAATACTAGTTACTCAAATGGCAAGCCATTGGTTCGTTTTTTAGCCCTAATTTATTATGGCGCAGAGAAATATTTAGAAAATCATTAAGCAATGTCGTATGTAGAGGTGGCCAATGGATCAAATTGACTAGTGACTCGGTCCAGTTCTCTCCCCTGAAGTATCAAACCCGACCTCGCCACTAGCCTAATTACCGGTCTACATGGTTGGTATTGACGAGCTTGGACCATAATTTAAAAAAACAAACAAAAACCTAGTCGTGGGAGCTGCAATGGCTAGTAGTCCCAGCGGCTAGTTCTCTTACAGCTCACTGAATGAGGTTCTGGAGAAGACCCCAAAAAGTTTCAAAAAAGTTTTCGACATGCCTACACGTTCTTCTCATTTCAATATACAATGTTCGTCCCTTCTCTTCAAATTAGTATCTATTTTGTATGAAGTTATTGCTTTCAATTGTGCTTTCGGAAATTGGATGAAGTCACAATCTGCAACTTAGATTTCGATGAAATTAGTATCTATTTTGTATTTGGCGTCGTATTATCAACTGCTGTAAGGCCCCTAAAGGTTGTTGGGAGTAGCTAATTGCCGATCATTGAATACCCAAGAATATAACTTTTTGGAACTTATAATATCACCATTCATAGACACTTCAAAATGGTAGACTACAGAATCAGTTTGAATTTGATCCCCCCAACCCCTACAGCTATTGTCGCTCAAATAAAGTCATCCTTTCATGAATTGGTGTGCGCGAGATGTTCACTTCTGTCATCATACTATAAGCCCTTTTAAATTGGGAAACGAATGATTAATATGAAGGGTGATCTAAATAGGTGGTTGATATCTTCATCAAAGGACTATACGTTGATCGCTTCGACTACTACAAGGCCAAATTGCATGTCGGCCGCTCCCCATCATACAAATGGGGGGGCTTATTTGAATAATATTCAATCAACCACTTCATAGCAAATATCTCATCAATATTATCCCATCATATACTTGTATCTTATTATATATTTGTGTTCCATCACATCCTCTCTAGACCACTAATAATATTGTATATTTGTTGTAATTCTTCACTCTACAAAATAGATCTATCAGTAAGCAACCTCATTATTGGGGTTCCTCAGAAACAACCTCCTTTTAGGGTAGCATCCTGAAGGGGTAAGGCTGCATACATCCCTCCCCCCCCCCCCCCGGGCGGACCCTGCTTATGCAAGAGCCCTCAAGGCACTGAGTCGGTTGTTGTAGCAAGCAACCTTATTAGGTATAATACTTTCTGTTATTCTTTGATTTCACATTGATACACTAGCCGTGGAAGGGCGGGGCGCGGGATGCGCTAAAGGAAAAGAGAAAGAAAGGAAGGACTGGCGTTTTGCGGCAAGGGCGTCTGTACGATCTAATTTATGCATTGATACCATGTGAAATTAAAGAAATAATGAAAAGACATACTTCATAGGATTGCTTACATATCTATTTATAGGGTGAAGAATTACAATACATTTACAATATTATCCTAGTCTAACATAAGATAGGATAATAATATAGTCAGATAAAAATATATAACAAGATAATATAGATCAGATTTATGCTACATGTGTTTAATGAGATGTCATCCTAATACAAACCCTTAATTTGTTCGAATGAGGATAATTATGTAAGATTTGTGTCGAAATCGTGCCATGTTTCGATGAGAAATCATTTTTCCTCTGGAAAAATATTTTCCTCTCAAAAAGTTTTTCCAAGGAATATCAAATTCCACTTTGGGTTTTCTTTCGTTTGTTTCTTCGGAAAACTTGTTCCCACTTTATCATGTTTCTTTGCTTATTTTAAAAGAAAACATCTTCTACTAATCATCTTATGCCTATTTATAGCCAGCAAAACTCGATCCAATTTAAACACGGATCAATGGATAGTTGGAGGCTTTGGAATGACGAATTCCTCCATTTTATAAAGGAAGTCGTTCTCTACCCTTCGGAGACCTTTTTCCCTCGGAAAATCTTTTCCGTCAAAGAATGCACGCCAAACAAAAAAAACAAGAAAATCAATTTCAGGAATCTAATTTTCTCTGTAAATAAACGAAGCTTAGGAGCAGGAACATACCCAGTGCCTCAAGGGCTCCCGCCTATGCAGGGTCTAGGGGGGGCGGATGTACGCAGCCTTCCCCCTTCATGGTGTTAACTAGAAGAGAGACTGTTTCCCAGTGCCCCCAACCTGAGGGTGAGGACTTCCCAGGAGGTCACCCATCCTGGTACTACTCTCGCCCTAGCACGCTTAACTTCGGAGTTCTAATGGGATCCGGTGATGACGTGCTGGTGCCCTCTTTGGTAAACGGAGCCTAAAAGACTAATTATAACTTATCACTTTTTTTCTTTTTTACAATGGTAAGGATTACAGTATTTGTCCTAAGTAGGCTATCAACACCCACCAAGTGTTGGTATAGTGGTTCAAGTTCCCAATATCCTAAGTAAGAGGTCTTGGTTCAAAGCTCATCGTACCACTAATCTCGCTCTTTAATGAAACTCATCTGCACTAGTAACATAAAACTTACGAAAATAATGTTGTTAAATTTGTCCATTCTCAGATTACACACTTTGTACTGATACCGAGCATGTGTTCTAATGATCAAAAACCAACGAAAAACCCGTTTGCACTAGTTTTTCTTCAATAATTGCAAAGAAGCCCTAAAAAGGAATACACCCAAACCACGAAAACAAAAGCGAAAAAGGAGCAAAAACAGGATCATACCCAAATAAAAGATGAAACAAAAAGGTTGAACACGAGACCGAGATTAAGGGCAACCACATCTTGACACAATCAATCCATCGTGCCACTAGTAATACGAAGTGCACGAGGATTAGTTTATATATGTTCATATCTATATAAACTCTCGATTAGGACCACAAATGTAGTATATTTTGAACCAATTGTTATGTAAGTAAAATATGCGTATTTTTATAATAGCCACTAGAATCCATATATTTTGCAATTTATATATCAATGCACACTTAAACATTGATTCTAAATGATAAAAGCAAATAGCTATGCATTTGATTAGATCAATAGTATATAGGGGTGTACTTGAGCCGAGCCAAGCCTGAACCTGCCAGGCTCGAGGCTTCGCACGTTGACATTAAGCTCGACTCGAGCTCCGCTCAAAGCTCGCCAAGCTTGAGTTAAGCTTGCAATATTTCGGCTCATTTACGCTCAATTTAGACTCATTTAGGTTCTGTGCGGAAATAAACAATATACTCGGATCTAAATCGAATCAAATACCACGACAATAACGAAAAACAATTGGACTAAAAGAGAAACGAAACAATAGACACAAGGATTTACGTGGAAACCCCTTTACAATCGAAAGGGGAGAAAACCACGGGCGCAGATTGGAGCTTTTATTATTGAACAAAAGAAGAAGACGAATTACAAAGATTCTCTCTCAACACTCAATTTATTTTGGTGCGGAGCGGCGCAAGGGAAGCCTCTCTTTGACTTTGGATAATTAATGACGAACCCCTACGTCCATTTATATTGGCCGCGTAAACCCTGTTTCCAGATCGATCGGTTCCTCCCGATCGATCTGCCGCCTCACTGCAGACGTCCTTTGTTTACGTAACATTCCCGATCGATCGGGGTCTTCACGGCCCTTCTTCTTAATGCGCCAAGTAATTTTGAGACATATACCTAACAAATCTCCACCTTGGCTCAAAATCAACATCAACAATAAAACAAACTCCACCTTCTCCACAAAACGCCCCCTCAACCGGGGCTAACAAACATCAAACTGAAAGGCCCACTAAATTCGAGCAATGCTCGAACTTGCTACCTGGTAGAACTTTTGTGAACATGTCAGCTGGGTTATCTTCAGTCCCAATCTTCCTCAACTGCACCTTCCGCTCGTCAATCAGATCTTTGATAAAGTGATGCTTCACATCAATATGTTTCGTTCGGTCATGATGAGTCATCTGATCTTTCGCTAGGTGAATAGCGGACTGACTATCACAGTATACTCTAACTGTCCCCTGCTCGACACTGATTTCATTGATCAATCCTCTCAACCAGACGGCTTCTTTGAACGCTTCTGTTACTACCATGTACTCGGCCTCGGTAGTAGATTGTGCTGTAACAGGCTGCAAACACGCTCTCCAACTGATAGCTATGTCACCTAAACAAAACACATACCCTGAAGTGGACTTCCTCTTATCAAGGTCTCCACCATAGTCAGAATCTACATACCCAACCAAACAGCACTTACTTTTCCCATATTCCAAACACAAATCAGAGGTTCCACGAAGATACTTGAGAATCCACTTTACTGCATGCCAATGTTCTCTGCCCGGATTCACCATGTACCTACTAACTCTGCTCACAGCAAAAGCAATATCTGGACGCGTGCAAACCATCGCATACATAATACTGCCCACTGCACTAGAATAAGGAATCTGAGACATGTACCTGACGTCCTCCTCAGTCTGAGGCGAATCTTACGCTGAGAGTCTGAAATGAGATGCTAAGGGTGTGCTAACCGGGTTAGCATCCTTCATATGAAACCTGTCTAACACTTTCTCAATATACTTCTCCTGAGACAAGTATAATTTTCCAGCTTCTCGGTCTCTATGAATTTCCATGCCTAATATCTTCTTAGCTGCTCCAAGATCCTTCATCTCAAATTCACTCTTCAGCATTGATTTCAAGTCATCGATATCTTTCATATCTCGTGCTGCAATTAACATATCATCAACGTACAAAAGCAAGTAAATAAAGCCTGAATCTGTCTTTCTAAAGTATACACAACTGTCGTACTTACTCCTGATCTAATCATAACTTGTCATGAACTGATCAAATCTCCTATACCACTGTCTAGGAGATTGCTTTAAACCATATAAAGACCGTCTAAGCAAACACACATGATCTTCTTTTCCTTCAACAACAAAACCCTCGGGCTGATGCATAAAGATACTCTCTTCTAGTTCACCATGCAAGAATGCAGTTTTGACATCCAATTGTTCAAGTTCAAAATCATGCATGTCAACCAAAGACAATAATGCACGAATCGAAGTGTGTCTAACTACAGAAGAGAAAATATCATGAAAATCAACACCTTGTACCTGACTGTAGCCTTTAGCTACCAAACGTGCCTTGTACCTCGCATCTTCCACTCCAAGAATGCCCTCTTTTCTCTTGAAGACCCATTTGCATCCAACCAGTCTTTTCCCTGCAGGAGGCTTCACCAGTTCCCAAGTCTGATTCTTATGAAGAGACAGCATCTCTTCATTCATAGCAACGAGCCACTTCTCAGCATCTGATCTCGATACAGCCTCTGTATACGAAGTCGGCTCACTGTCATCTAACGTTTCAGCAGTAGAGAGGGCATAGGCAATCATCTCCTCATACCCATATCTCTCAGGAGGCCTGATCTGTCGCCTCGGTCTACCACCAGCTATAGTAATATTCTCCACCTGCTGACCTATTTCTGCATTATCAGTAACAACATCAGAAACCCGTACCTGAGGTGCTGGAATACTCTCTAGCTGAACAATCTGCTGTTCTGACTGTATCTCTGTATCATCAGGTGTCTCAACCTGAACTGTATCTCTGTCAATGGAGGGTGTGTGTGGCGGATTAAGTAGAGCAGACTCATCAAAAGTAACATTTCTACTCGTCAGAAACTTCTGAACACATGGATCCCACAATCTATATCCCTTCACACCTGACGTATAACCAAGAAAGATGCACTTCTTGGCCCTAGGCTCCAGCTTTCTATCATTAACATATGCATATGCAGGACAACCAAAAACTTTGATCTGAGAATAATCAGAAGTTGAACCAGACCATACCTCTTCAAGAGTCTTCAACTGTAATAAAGAATGCGGTGTCTTGTTCACAAGGTAGCAAGCCATGCTAACTGCTTCTGCCCAACATTCTCTCTTTAAACCTGCATTTGAAAGCATATAACGAGCCTTCTCAAGTAACGTCCTATTTAACCTTTCAGCCACTCCATTTTGCTGAGGTCAACCTGTACATGTCATGTGTCTGACTATGCCCTGATCTTCACAGAATTTAGTGAAGTCCCCTTCGACAAACTCAAGACCATTATCAGTCCTCAACCTCTTGATCAGCTTCCCTGTCTGGTTTTCAAGCAGAACTTTCCACTTCTTGAAGATATCATACACTTCATTTTTCTGCTTAAGAAAATAGACCCAAACTTTACGTGAGTAGTCATCAGTGAACGTTAGAATATACCTGGACCCACCTTTAGAAGCCACTCTGGAAGGTCCCCACAGATCAGAATGTATGTAGTCTAACGTCCCTTTGGTCTGATGCACTACTGCCTGGAAGCTGACTCTCTTCTGCTTCCCATAAATACAGTGCTCACAGAATTCCATCAGTCCTGTTGACTGACCACAAAGAAGTCCCCTCTTACTCAGCTCAGACAATGCTTTGTCACCAATATGACCCATTCTCATGTGCCATAGTCTTGTGATCTCTGCATCTGTAATAGCAGATGTGGAAACAGCAACTGCACCTGTCACGGTTGTACCTGCAAGCTCATACAAAGTACCAACCCTATTTCCTTTCATCACAATTAACGCACCCTTACTGACCCGCATGACTTCACCTTCAGCAGTGTACTTGTACCCATTAGACTCAAGGGTACCTAGAGAAATCAAGTTCTTTTTCAAATCCGGGACATGACGAACGTCACTTAAGATTCTAATAGTTCCATCAAACATTCTCACACGGACTGTTCCAACACCCACTACCTTACAAGCAGCATTATTACCCATCAAGACAACCCTACCTTGTATAGACTTATACGTGGAATACCAGTCTCTGTTTGGAGTAACATGAAACGAACAACCCGAATCCATGACCCACTTATCTATGGACCTGGACTGAGAATCAACAACTAATAGAAATTCCCCTTCACTATCCTCCTCTACAACACTAGCCTCGGGGGACTTGTCTTTACCCTGGTCACCCCTGTTACCCACTTTTGATTTATTCTTATATCTGTAACAGTCTTTCTTTATGTGCCCCTTTTTGTGACAATAGTGACATGACAGGTTCTTATGTCTAGATTTGGATCTAGACTTATTCCCACCATTGGATCCTATGTTCTGATCGACCTCTCACATGTAAGCCACTACCCGAGTCATTCACCGAGTCAGATAATTCCTTATCTACCCGTTCCTTACTCACTAGGTTTCTTTTTACTTCATCAACAGTAATAGTTGGCCTACCCCCGTATATCATGCTTTCTACGAAGCCCTTATACGCATTTGAGAGCGAACACAGCAAAATTATAGCTTGATCCTTGTCCTTAAGGACATCATCCAAAGCCTTTAATTCATGAATAATTGAGGTAATTCGCTAAGATGGTTTTTAAGAGATGTACCTTCTGCCATACCAAAAGCGTAAAACCGCCGTTTCACTGCGAGTTTGTTGGAGACTGACTTGTGGCAAAACATGTCTAACAATTTCTCCCATAACTCCTGTGCAGTTTTAATCTCCAATACCTCTGACAAAACATCTTCAGCCAAACACATCTGTATAGCCGTGAGAGCCTTCTCATCCAACTTTTCCCACTATGCCTCGGTCAACGTTTCTGGTTTCTTCTCTTTCCCCTCCAGTGCTGTCTTCAAGCCGTTCTGAGTCAGGAGTCCTTTCACATGAACTTGCCATAAGCTAAAGCTTCACTGACTATTGAATTTCTCAACCTCGGTATTAATACCTAACGCCATTGTATCAATTCGAAAAACCGAGCTCTGATACCAATTTGTGCGGAAATAAACAATATACTCAGATCTGAATCGAATCAAATACCACGACAATAACGAGAAACAATCGGACTAAAAGAGAAACGAAACAATAGACACAGGGATTTGCGTGGAAACCCCTTTACAATCGAAAGGGGAGAAAACTACGGGCTAAGATTGGAGCTTTTATTATTGAACAAAAGAAGAAGACGAATTACAAAGATTCTCTCTCAACACTCAATTTATTTTGGTGCGGCGCCGCGCAAGGGAAGCCTCTCTTTGACTTTGGATAATTAATGACGAACCCCTACGTCCGTTTATATAGGCCGCGTAAACCCTGTTTCCCGATCGATCGGCCGCCTCACTGCAGACGTCCTTTGCTTACGTAACATTCCTGATCGATCGAGCTCCACCCGATCAATCAGGGTCTTCACGGCCCTTCTTCTTAATGCGCCAAATAATTTTGAGACATATACCTAACAGGTTCGTTTAAGCTCGGACTCGGCTCATTTAAGCTCAAATTTGGCTTCATTGATCATATTTAATCAAAAACATTATATCAAAAAAAGCTCGTTTGGGCTCGTGAGCTTACAAGCTCGAGCTTCACTAGGCTCGGGCTCGGCTTGATAAGCTAAACGAGTTAACTCGGCTTAGCCCCAACTAGAAGCGAGCCGAGCCTTTTGAACTTTATGACGAGTCGGCTTGGTTCATTTACACCCCTAATAGTATAGGCCCCCAAAAAAATATAATCAATTTTATACAAAAATAGACGTGCCATATATCCATTGGCTTATTAAAAAAGGTTATCTACTTAATATTACTTTTTATAATCCAATGATTCTAAAGCAAGTGTGTTTATTATAAAATTGACGCTGACAACTCTTTAACATGTGAAAGAATTTATACTACATTGTAATAAAAAACGAGATCTATATATAAGTAATACATGTGAGTACAATAATAAAGTCTAACATCCTTTCATAGTCGAGCTAGAAAGAATTTTGATCTAGTAACACCCTGTTTGACATATGAAACGAATAGTTCATCGCTTTCAAGCTTGGACATTTCATCCTTATCTAAATTAATGAAAACCTCTATTTCCTGGCCCGATGAACTCCGCTACAAAACCATGTCATTCTTGAAAACCGAAGTAACTAAGCTCGCCCATGCAGGCTTGCCCCAACTGAAATCCGCTTCATTCACGGGGAACCTGCATATAGTACTAAAACCAATCAAAACTATTTCGCTTCTCCTAGCTCTTTCAACATGCTCATTGGTGAAACTCAAGTCTGTTTCTCCCTGTCTTAGCTTTTCCAAGAAAACACCATATATTTTATCGACTGATTCCCTTATACGATCCAAGAATTCACCTATTGGATCTAAAACATCTGTAGCTCGCCTAGCTATGGCGATCACAGCCCCATTCCCAAAATAATGCATGGTATATTTCATTTCGGACTTCCTTGGCCAGAATACAAGCCACAAACCTACTCCAAATGAGTGCTGATAGTATCATAGATCGCGTTGATACATAGTTTCGCTTTGAGTATTTCACTCTAAGGGAAGCTAGCTTCATGTTATCCAACACAAGCCACCCCTTGCAACAACATCCTTATCTTCAAACACATTCAGGGTTGGGTCAAGGCGCATTGTGTTTCTTGGTGGAGGGAAAATGTTGGCCATGTCTGGACTAGACTGCAATATCATGAGTACCGTTACAAATGGTGGCCCAAGTGTTCAAGAACATTAATAGCGAGAAAGCGTCAGAAACCTTATGAGAGATGCATACACCGATGGCCAACCCATCGTAGGACTATCGATTGTACAATTTAAGTTCCATAAAGTCACTCTTGATTTGATCCTTATATGGTAATCATTGTAATAGCTTTATGAGAGTCATGCCTTAGCTAAGGAATGATGAGAAAAGTCCCTTATTGTGTAATATTTAGGCTTGATTAGACTAATGCACAAAAAGTACATAAACATGCGCTCGAGAAAACTCCTAATCAAGTCCAATTGTCAAATGTTTGAAAAATTACCTGAGACATATTGAGCATCTCCATCTAGAGACCAAGTGTAGACTCACAAACTTATAGTAAGCGGAGAGGACTTCCATTCATGAAGGGACAAGAGTTCTGCGTCGACACACATGGTAGCAGCAGCTCATAACAGCTGCTTTTTAAAAACCACCTTATTTCGAACGTCTACACTTCCCTCTACTGGCTTGTTGGGGTTTCCTTTGGGTATCAGAATACATTAAATGCTTCATTTAAATGATCTAACTAAAAAGCAAAAATCGACCTTAATTCTTCCTATATTTTTATGCCTTCAAAGTTTTCATCTCCATAACGCCAATCGAACTTCATTTAATTATTATATTATCAACAAATATCAAACGCCACAACTTGACCAGTATATGCAGTTGAACTCCATCACACAAGCAGCGCCCATGTATTCATGATGTCATTCATAAAAGACTTGGACACTTCAATTTATATCAAAACCATATTAAAGTCTATGGAAAATAGCCAAGTCTGATCAGTGTACACATAACTGTGACTGACTCTCATCCACATAGGGGTAACATCATTAAAGCTTTGACAGAAGTACCGCGAGCTCTTCATCAGGTACATTAACTTCAATGCATGCTCCTGTTGATGCCGCAAGTCTAGCAGCCAATTGATGCTTACACTGATACAAGTTACAGGCCCACAATCAACAAATAAAAATCTGTTATCACTTGACACATTGGACAGTTTTTATGAGCCAAAATCAAATGACAACGAAAAAGGGACTCACACAGAGTTGTTCCCCTCTGTTTACAATATCATAGAAAAATGAGTAGCATCCGCAGTAGTGCTCTGGAAAACAAAAATATGTCTCTTTCCTTCGAGATTCACCCACAACCTAAATGAAAAGAAGCGAGAAATTACACATAAATCATAAAAAACTGACAATATAACTTGATCCCTTGACTTCTCTTATTTGTTTCCTCCCTTGAACTTTGCTTTGTTTAAGGTTAAGACACATGACCCAAAATTTTATGAAGAATATTGTATATATATATTGATTACCGAAGCAAACAGACCCAACTCCATTTGGCACAGTGCCATAAATTAAACAAAGTACATACAACCCTTAATTTTTGTTTATTTGGTTATGGGTAGAACTTGGTTGTAATGGACCTTGTTTATAAGAAGATTGGGTCAATCCTATTTAGGCCCATAACACATCATAGTTTTTAGTGTGGTGGCTCTAATATACACAAGGGTTGTGTATGGTAACTTTAGGGTTGAGAAGGGTTGAGAGTTGAGACGTCTAATGTAAACTTTCAATGTTATATTAGATTTATCATGCTCCACTCTATGAATAGCTTCGGCTAGACCATGTAAATTTTAGTGTTCTCCCCAATCCCCTTTTGCGTGTGATTGTTATTCTGATTTAGGGTTTCAATATTCTATGGGTGATCGTAACAAGTGGTATCAACATTGTTAAAGTCCACAATTATTACTCGCACATTTGGCCCTGTACTGTATAGTAACATTCTTCCATATATCAGTTTAACTGAAGCAAGACCCCCGAGGCAGACTCTTTCCAAAACGCACTGCACTCGCAGCCAGCTTAGGCAGCTGATTCAAGCAAGTGCTATAATCATTTTGCTCGGCTGTAACTTGAGTTATTCTCTTGTTCTTGATTCTGTTCCTTCTTCATTACTTAGATCAGTTTTAAAATTTTGCCACTTTGCAAGCAGAGAGTTGGCTCTAAATAAAGGCTTCTTCACTGCACTTATTCAGTATGGAGTCATACAACCAAAGTATGATTATAGTCTCTTTACAAGATAACAAGGTTCCACTTTTATTGCTCTTCAAGTCCAATAGATGACATCATCATTGCTATAAATAGTCCTCCTGCAGCTCGAGTTCAAGGACTCAAGAAGCTGAGAATAGTCTCTTGTCTATGAAATTTGCAAAAAACACCTTTTGAATCCCTTGGCCAAAAGAAGCATGCCTCAAACATTTTAGACTGCCCTCGTTTTCATGGCTATAAACCCATTTCTACACCATGGAGCCCAATTGTAAAGTCCCTGAAAATGAAGGAGAATCTTTTCATGATGCCGGTACTTTGGACTCAATTGAAAACTTCATTATCTCACAATCACTCAGCCTATCTTTAGCTATATCGTCAATAAACTGAACCAATTTGTTTCGTGCCCCTGCAACCTGGCCTCCAAGTCGCGTACAAAATACTTTGCTATGCTAAATCTTAACCTGGGAAGAGCCACCACCTTCCTTCCTCTTCTACTCCTCACGTCAAAGGATTTGTAAATGTCAATTATGGGAGTCCTCCAAACACCATGCTCTCAGTTATAGTTAGTGATTCTCTTATCTCATGTAAGTCTATAAAGCAATGCATTGTCTCTCGATCCTCGGGTAAAGTTGATTATCAAAGTATGGCCATGACCACAAGCAAAGTGATTTGGCTTGCTTTCAAGTTCCAAACCTAGGCATCATCATCCCAAGTCTTCTTCTTCTTTTCGTGTACATTGCCTAAAACCCGATCTTTCATGAGAAGACTAAATATACTAAAATAGACGACTAGCTTGTTTGAAAAAATATTCAAGAAGGCTTCCTCAAGTCCTCAATAATGCGACCAGACCAATGAGCTAATCTCCTTACTAAGCCCCTCCATTTCACTCATTAGCATTGTCTTCTAAGCAAGTTGGGTGTGTATCCAATTTTTAGTATATATTTGACCCTTCTATAGTGGAGAAGAAATGCATTTATCAACCAAAAGAAAGCACTTAATTATTTATTTAGCCGACATAAAATCGTTTGTAAACGATAGCACTAACTTTTTCTGCTTTAAGAGAGATGCAAAGAATGATGCTTCTGCTGCAAAGCCAAATTGAAAACAATTTTTTTTTAAGAGAATAGTTAAACTCATTATTTATAGTGGAGCATTTTTTGAAAAATTGATTTGCGAAAAAAGTGATTATGAAATCACCGTACTTTTAAAGCACAGTGTCACGGGCCCTTAACACTGTCCCTGGTGCTCAATAAGCAGACATATGCCATATGGGATCTCCTTAGCCTATCCGATACTAATGCGCATGGATTATATGCAGGTATGTCCGTGGTATGCCATGTATTTTATCTCTTGAAGGTGCATATTGCTGCTTGTTGACCATAGGGGGTATGCTGGCCCGGCCCTAGCCTCAGGGGCCTAGGTGTCGCACGGGTGATATGCGCTCATCCCGTGACAACAGGCAACGTCACTTTACACACTCCAACAAAAGGGGGCATGTCCATATGTATACTGTATACACCTCATATTGTGGCCCTTCATTCAAGCGACTTCCTTTGATATGTCACTTCAACTGAACCAGGTCACAAAGATAGTCTGCATTCAAGATGCATTACAATCGAAGCCAACAATCAGCTCATGTCGTAATTCATTTTGTTTGAGTTGTAACTTAAGTTATTCTCTTATTCTTGATTATGTGGGGCTTGTACGGTGTCATTTCCTATTTGTATTTTTTGGTTTTTTTTTGGAAAACTAAACCTAGTTTTGGAAACAGTTTTTTTTTTTTTTTTTCAGATTTTTTATTTTTTTGTTACTGGCTTTTTTTTTAATTTGAATAAAAACTGAAAATAGAAAATCAAAAACAAGAAAAATCTTTTTCAAAAGCTAGTTTTTAGTTTCTCAAAACAAAAACAAGCCCTTAGTTTCTCAACCAGTTTTAGTTTTTCAGTTCAAGAAGTATTTTCCAAGCCCACCAAGCTGTAAATAAAGCCTTCTTCCTTTGTACACAGCTTTCGTATGAATGAACGGACAACTATCCCAACTGGATTCATTCTCTTCCAAACTCTTACCAAAACAATTCACTCTTGTAGGTTCCTTTCCTAATTCACATGAATTTGGGATACTTGGACAAATTTTTTAATCAATTATCAAGAGTACCAAGATTCAAAAGAACTGTAAGAACATAAAGTACCTGGAAAATGGATCGGCCACTAGGCTCGCCAGAGATGCGCTTGACACCGCGTTGATCCACTACCCTCGTTGCTCGCTCCAAGTTCTTCCCAAACAAAAAGTGCAATCTATAATCCCAGCCATTGATTCACAAAATTTCAAGACATTGATCAATTTGATTAAAACAAAAAAACTCATTAGCTTGGATAGTTAGTAAAATACATGTATAATTGACGTATTAAACAAGTATCTGTATTTTCTCATTTAGAAAGGGCGTTGACGTATGATTGCCAATGATACTGTAAAATACTTTTTCTAGTTGAAAATAATCATATTTATACCTAAATAGGTACCCAAATTCTATATTTTGTAAAATTTTTCAGTTTTAATTTTCAAACTATTGACTATACATTATTTTTTACTATACATCATGCTTCTTACTCGTGCTATTATAGGTAACATCATCAAATATAAGTTAAAATTGATAGAATCGCATTCATTTCTACTCAATCAATTAAATGAGTTGTTATACACATGAATATAATCATATATAAACTTTTTAGGGTTATTTACACAAAAGGTCCCTTTACTTTGTCCATTGTGTCAATTTAGTCCTTATACTTTTAATTGTGCCAATTTTTTAGTCCTCATACAAGTGACGTTGGGTCAATTACGTCCTTAGGGAAAAACTTATATTAAGTTGTTAATGAAATTTTTAATGGTTCAGCTACATGTTGGGTGAAATTTAGTCAATTGGTTGATTTACAGTGGGTTACTTAAATCTAACATGATTGAGTCACTAAAAATTATGTCATTAACTTAACTTCAATTTGACCATTGAACTAAATTGACACAATTAAAAATACAAAGACTAAATTGACACAATTAAAAGAACAACAACAACAACTGGCCCAGTGCCTCGAGGGCTCCCGCATATGCACGGTCTGGGGGGGGAGGGATGTACGCAGCCTTACCCCTTCAGGGTGCTACCTTAAGAGAGGCTATTTCCGAGGACACAATTAAAAGTACAAAGACTAAATTGACACAATGAGCAAAGTATAGGAATTGAACAAACTGAATTGAATTTTTTATGTATGGAGCTGAACAACATACTTAAAAATACATGTGGTTGACACAATGGTTAGGAGAGGGGAGCAGACCGATGCTAGTTCACGGTGCCTCTAAGCATATATGTATGTTATTATTGTTGCTTTATTATTGCCTGCATGTCTAATATTGCTTTATTTGACTTGGATTTTTATAAATATTGTTCTTTTTTCTTTTTAGGGTTAGGGACCCTTCAGAAACAACCTCGGATAACATCATGCAGGGGTAAGGCTGCATACATCTTACCTTCCCCAAAAACCCTACTGAGAGCCTTTTTGAAGCATTGGATTGTTGTTGTTGTTGGAGTTGAATAATTCACGAACATGTCACATTCCACTTAATTCTCTTACTGTATTTTACTAATTATGTTCGCTATTTTTTGAACGCTAACTAAGTTAGCTAGATGATGATACACATTAAAGGAGGTTCCATCCTAAAACCAATTGACAATTGGTTGAGTAGCTCCCTAGGCATATTGATACAAATGCTCGTGCCATGTCAGCTGCCATGTCCGCACCGATGCCACATCAGCACCCCACCTCAGCCCTAGAGCCATCCATCCCATGAGCTCACTAGTATATGTATGAGTAGTTACTTAGCAATTAAGGCATGCTTATGTGATGGGATGATATTTTAAAACCCCCCCCCCCCCCCCTCTCTTAAAATCCTCTCTAATCCACTCCCCTTTCTTCTAGTTTTCTCCCCCCTTCTTATCCTTGTAATTACAATACTTGATCTATCAATACAAAATCGGGATAACAATCTAGTTTCCCCGTAGCTACTATCAGTGATTGTGTATTGTGTTGGATTGGTGTTAGATTTGATTGATTAAATAGAATCCCATCTCCGATCCTATCAATTGGTATCAAAGCTTAAGCTCCTTGGCCGGTTGTGGAGAGCTTTGATCGGAATCAATGGCAGACGATACTAGACAGCAAATGTCGATGAGAGAGCTGGATAAGAAGCTCGATTGGAGATGCAACGAATTGGCGGATTCCATGAAGGAAATGCGCCAAATGATGAATGGGTTATCTCTGCAGATGAGGACTGTCGCCGAGCTAGTACAAGCTCCACCGGCACCGCCATCTCAACGAAGTAGAGATCATGATTCGGAGCACCGATCGTTGTCACCAGCTCCAGAACAGGATCATCACCGAGGTGACTATCATTTTTCGGCTCGTCTTACTAGAATAGAGTTTCCGAGGTTCAACGGGAGTGATGTAGTAAACTGGATATATTAGTGTGCGAGGTACTTCATCCTCAATCAAACCCCGAAGGATTTGAAGTCAATGTCGGTGAGTGTAGCCTTAGAGGGCGCTGCCTTAGGGTGGCATAACGCCTATTAGCAGTCTTGGCCGATTAGGGTACCCATTCCTTAGGATGTGTACTCAACGGAAATTCAGGGTCATTTCTCCAAAGCCGCCCAATATCGGCTTATTGAGTTAACTAAGCTAAAGCAAACAGGCAGTTTAGAGGAGTGCTTAACTGCTTTTGAATCCTAAGTTAGCCGTAGTGGGTTGACCGAGGAACAACGAGTTGGCGTCTTTATCGGGGGATTGAGTGAGGACTTGGCGGGGTGGGTCAAGATATTTAAGCCAAATTCCCTACAAGAGGCCACCACTCTCGCTCAGTTGCAAGAGGCGAACTGTGATTACATTGAGCGGGTGACTGGGAAAAATCCCGCCAAAATATCTCCAATTCTGCCCCTACTGAGTAACACGGGCCAGATTGGCTCAAAACCCACCAACCAAGCCTCTAGCATTACCAATTCCGCCAAGTGGGTTTCTGCCAAACAGGAGCCCGCCAACTGCTAGGGCCCCACGGGGTCCATATCCCACCAACCTCGACGATCTGCAGGCACGAAACCTATGTTTTTATTACCGTGGGTCGTTCACGCCAGGTCATGTGTGTCCCATGCGACTGCAAGTACAGATGTTTTGGATTGAGGCTTCCGATGACGAACCAGGTTATGATTCACTAGAACCCGAGCCAGACCCGACACCCGATCCTCATATATCCATATATGCCCTTCATGGAATGGCTCAATGTCGAACCATGCCGGTGCAAGGTAGCCATGGCAAGCGGGTTTTAAGCATCCTCGTGGATAGTGGGAGTACCCACAATTTTCTTGATGCTCATTTAGCTCGCCAACTAGGGTGATGTATTGACACTCATCCTTAGCCGCCTGTCACTGTCGCCGATGATAAGCAAGTGTAGCGGGACTATGCCGAGCTTTTCAATGGACTCTTCATAGAGCCTCATTTACATCCGATGTCTTATTGATCCCTCTTTCTGGGTGCAACATGGCATTGGGCATTCAGTGGCTCCGCACCTTAGGGGATGTTCGGTGGAACTTTGATACAATTATGGAATTCAGCGTAGGCAATCGAGAATTCGCAACACAGGTCTCAAGGCCGTCTCGGAAAACACACTCTCATCACTCCTCACCCAGCCGGTTGCATTCTATGCCACTACAGTTGATCACCGCAACAGCCGTCTCTCCTCAGTTTGCATACCGCCAAACCAGATTCCGTAAAGGACCCTCCTGCCCTGCAAGCTCTACTTGATGAGTTCTCTGAGGTGTTTACTCCAAGTGCAAAGGAACCGCCAAGTAGACCATAGTTTGATCATCGCATCCCTCTCAAAAGAGGGAAGTGACCCGGTTAACCTTAAGCCGTATCTATATCCTGTATTCCAAAAGGATATCATCGATTCATTAATTTAGGAAATACTGACAGCAGGTGTCATCCGAAATAACACTTCGCCTTTCGCATCGCCAGTTGTTATGGTCAAGAAGAAAGGCGGCACTTGTCGACTATGTGTTGACTATCGCGCTTTGAATAAGATGACAATTAAAGATAAGTTCCCCATTCCCATTGTAGAGGAACTATTGGACGAATTGGGTGGTGCATATTACTTCTCCAAGCTTGATCATAAGTGCGGGTATTGGCAGATCTGAATGGCACCTAAGGACGTGTACAAGATGGCTTTCCGCACTCACTCAGGACACTACGAGTTTATCGTGATGCCTTTTTGGCTTGTCTAATGCTTCGTCAACATTCCGAAGTCTGATGAATGACATTTTCAGACCCTTATTAAGCCATTATGTACTGGTCTTCTTTGACGATATTCTCGTCTATAGCACCACGTGGGCACAGCATCCGGGACATTTACACTCTGGTCTGAGCATACTTCGCCAACATCGCCTTGTGGCCAACAAAGCCAAATGCACCTTTGGATCCCGCCAAATTGAGTACCTTGTTCACTTCGTGTCTGGAAGCAGTGTAGCCGTCAATTCCAGTAAGTTGGCGGCTGTGGCTGATTGGCCCCGGCCTACAACCATTAAGCAACTTCGCAGGTTCCTCAGACTCTCAGGCTATTATAGGCACTTCATTGCTCATTATGGGATGATTGCACGACCGTTAACCGAGTTACTGAAGAAAGACAATCTTGGGTGGAATCAAGACGCTGAAACCGCCTTTGAACGCCTCAAAAGAGCACTGACTTCCGCACCAGTTCTAGCTTTGCCCAGTTTCACGAATATGTTTATCATAGAAACAGATGCCTTCCGGTAATAAGCATTGGGACAGTTCTTATGCAAGGAGGTCACCCACTCGCCCTCATAAGCAAAACCTTAGTGCCAAGGCATCAACCCTTGTCAGTGTATGAACGCAAGCTCCTTGCCGTTGTCTTCGCCATAGACAAATGGCAACAATACTTAATTGGTCATCATTTCATTATCCGCATCGACCAGCAAAGTCTCAAGTTCCTCCTCGAACAACGCCTATCAACCTCACTTCAGTTTCTGTGGTTGGCGAGTTTGATTGGTCTTGATTATGAGATCGTCTATAAGAAGGGCACCGAACATCGTGCCGCTGATGCTCTATCCCTTCTTTCGAGCTCCGAGGTCTTATGTATGGCGCTATCCACCATCTCATATGATTTTTATAGTGCCTTACAATCCTCTTGGCGTCAAGATCGGGCACTCAGCCAGATCATTAATAATAATTTGACAGAGCCTCTCTCTCATCCACGATTCACTTGGCATGACTAGCTAAGACATTGCGGACGCCTAGTGGTGGGTGCCGTTGCAACCTTGCGCAAGTCAATCCTCCCGCGGATGCATGACTCTTCTCGGGGAGGGCATTATGGCGTGAAGGCAATGTATAGGCAAGCTCAAACACTCTTCTATTGTCCTAGTCTCGAGCGGGACGACCAAGAATATGTTCATAATTGCACAGTGTGTCAACGGAACAAGTATGAGACGGTTGCTTCCCCCGGATTACTGTAGCTAGTACCCATTCCTTGCACCATGTGGAGTAGTATTTCACTTGACTTCATTGAGGGCCTTCTGCCCTCTTCAGGATTCACGATGACTCTCGTGGTGGTTGACAGCCTCACAAAGTATGCTCACTTCCATGCCCTCCGCCATCCTTAATCTGCCGCCGACGTCGCTATCCTTAATCTGCCGCCGACGTAGCTCAACTTTTCTTGGACCAGATATACCGGCTGCATGGGCTACCTGATTCCATCATTAGTGACCAAGATCCGATTTTTATCGGCACATTTTGACAAAAAATCTTCAGTCGCCTTGGGACTCAGCTGAATTTCTCCTCTTCTTACCATTCTCAGTCCAATGGTCAAATTGAGGTTCTCAACTGATGCCTTGAGAATTATCTCAGATGTATGGCAGGTGAGTGTCCTCGTGAATGGCACCGTTGGCTTCCATTGGCTGAATGGTGGTATAATACCACCTTCCACATGACTTCCCAAGCCACGCCATATGAAGTTCTATATCGACAGCCCCCGCCAATTCACCTTCCATATCTTCTGAGTGAGTCCGCCGTTGAGGCGGTAGATCGTAGCCTTTCCGCTAAAGAATAGTCCATTAGGCGCCTGATGCATCACTTACACCATGCTCAAAATCGCATGAAGCAACAGGCAAACCGCTATCGTTCGGACTACGAATTTCAGATTAGCGACTTTGTTTGGCTCAAGCTTCAGACTTATCGCCAACAAAGTGTCGCCTACCGCAAATTCCATAAACTCGCTCCGCGATTCTATGGACCATTTCAGATTCTCGACCGTATTGGATCAATCATCTACAAGCTAGATCTGCCAGCTCATGCTGCCATACGCCATACCATTCATGTTTCCCTCTCAAGAGGTGTAGCATGGTTCCCGCCAACACCACGCCCTTGCCTTTGACGTGGCCGCCAGTTCCTCTTCCGCCTCAGCCTGGACACATTTTGGATTGCCGGGTAACTCGTTGCCGCCGCCGCATGGCCTCCACCCAAGTTTTGGCACTGGGCCAATCAGCAGAAGACGCCACTTGGGAGTTCCTTCACGACCTCCAACTCCGATTTCCAAACTTACAAGGGTCTAGTCCTACGGGGGGTATTGATACAAATGCTCGTGCCATATCAGCTGCCACATCCGCACCGATGCCACATCATCACGCCACCTCAGCCCTAGAGCCATCCATCCCAGGAGCTCACTAGTATATATATGAGTAGTTAGTTAGCAATTAAGGCATGCTTATGTGATGGGATGACATTTTCTCTCTCTCCCACAAATTCTCTCTAATCCTCTCCCCTTTCTTCTAGTCTTCTCCCCCCTTCTCATACTTGTAATTACAATACTTGATCTATCAATACAAATCAGGGATAGCAACTATTAGTGATTGGATTGTGCGATTGTGTTGGAATGGTGTTAGATTTAATTGATTAGATAGGATCCCATTTCGGATCCTATCATGGGATCCTATCTCATCAACCGATATCTAACTCCAAATCCAACACAATCACACAATCTAATCACACAATCGATAATAGTAACTACGGGATAGCTACATTGCTATCCCGGATTGGTATTGATTATAATATCTACAAGTATGAGAAAGGGGGAAGAAGACTAAAAGAAAGGAGAGAAGATCAGAGAGAATTTTGGGGGGGGGGGGGGGGGGGGGAGAGAAAATATGTTCAATCACATAAGCATACCCCAATTCCTAACTAACTACCCCTATTTATAGTAATAAGCTCATGGGATGGGAAGCTCTAGGGCTAAGGTGGCGAGGTGATGTGGCATCGGGACTGACGTGGCAACTGACGTGGCACGAGCATTTGTATCAATACCCCTGCAGGACCTGACCCTTGTCCAAAGATCAAAGTCTGGAAATCGAAGCTGGAGGTCGTGAAGGAACTCCCAAGTGGCGTCTTCTACTGATTGGCCCCGCCACTACACCAAAACCTAAGTGGCGGCAATGCAACGGCGGCGAACTACCCTGCGGTCCAAAATGTGGTCAGGTTGAGGCGGGAGTGGGGCTAGCGGCCACGTCAAAGGCAAAGGTGTAGTGTTGGCGAGAACCACGCTGCACCGCTTTACAAGGAAAACATGAACGGTATGGTGGATGGCAGCATGAGCTGGCAGATCCGGCTTATAGGCGACTGGCCCAATGCGGTCAAGAATCCGAAATGGAAGCGAGTTTATGGAATTGGCGGTAGGCGACGCTTTGTTGGCGATATCTCTGAAGCTTGAGCTAAACAAAGTTGCCAATCTGAAACTCCCGTTCTGAACGATGGCAATCTGCCTGTTGCTTCATGCTATTTGAGCACGGTGTAAGTGATGCTTGAGATGCCTGATGGATTCTTCTCTGGGGGTAAGGCTAAAATCGACTGCTTCAACAGCGGACTGGCCTGGAAGATATGGAAGGTGAATTAGCGGTAGCTGCCCATAGAGAGCTTCGTACGGCGTGGCTTGAGAAGCCGTGTGGAAGGCCGTATTATACCACCATTCGGCCAGAGGTAGCCAACGGCGCCAATCATGGGGGCACTCACCCTCCATACATTTGAAATAAGTCTCAAGGCATCAGTTGAGAACTTCGGCTTGACCATCGGGCTGGGGATGGTAAGAAAAGGAGAAATTCAGTTGAGTCCCAAGGCGACTGAAAAGCTCCTGCCAAAACGTGCTAATAAAGATCGAATCTCGGTCACTAATGATGGAATCAGGCAGCCCATGCAGCCGGTATATCTGGTCTAAGAACAATTGAGCAACATCGGTGGCAGAGTAAGGATGGCGGAGGGCATGGAAGTGAGCATACTTACTGAGGCGATCCACCACCATGAGAATTACCGTGAACCCTGAAGAGGCGGGAGGCCCTCAATGAAGTCAAGCGAAATACTACTCCAACCCGTGCAAGGAATGGGTAGTGGCTGAAGTAATCCCGGAGAGGCAATGGTCTCATATTTGTTATGCTAGCACACTGTGCAATTGCGAACATACTCTTGGACGTCCTGCTTGAGACCAGGCCAGTAGAAGAGTGTTTGAGCTCGCCTATACGTTGCCTCCACGCCATAATGTCCTCCCTGAGGAGAGTCATGCATCCGCAGAAGGATCGAATTGCGCAAGGCGGCAACAGCTCCCACCACTAAGCGTCCACGATGTCTTAGCTAGTCATGATGCCAAGTGAATCATGGATGAGAGAGAGGCTCCGCCTAATCTTGACGCCTAAACGATTGTAAGGCGCTATAAAAATCAGACGAGATAGCAGATAGCACCATACATAAGACCTCGAAGCTCGAAAGGCGGGATAGTGCATCAGCAGCACGATTCTCGGTGCCCTTCTTATAGATGACCTCATAATCAAGACCAATCAGACTCGTCAACCACAGAAACTGAAGTGAGGGGGAGAGGCGTTGTTCTAGGCGAAACTTGAGACTCTGTTGGTCGGTGCGGATAACGAAATATGGCAGCCAATTAAATATTGTTGCCATTTGTCTATGGCGAAGACAACAGCAAGCAGTTCTCGCTCATACACTAACATGGACTGGTGCCTTGGCGCCAAGGTTTTACTTATGAAGACGAGTGGTCGTCCTTCCTGCATAAGAACTTCCCCAATGCCTATACCGGAAGCATCTGACTCGATGACAAACGTCTTCGTGAAGTCCGACAAAGCTAGAACTGGCACGGATGTCAATACTCTATTAAGGCGCTGAAAGGCGGCTTCAGCGTCTTGATTCCACCCAAAACTGTCTTTCTTCAGTAGCTCGATTAAGCGTTGGGCAATCATTTTGTAATGAGCAATGAAGCGCCTATAATAGCCGGAGAGTCCTAGAAACCCGCGAAGCTGTTTAATGGTTGTAGGCTGTGGCCAATCAACCATAGCCGCCAACTTGCTAGGATCGGGGATTGCCCCGCTCCCAGACACGAAGTGACGGAGGTACTCGATTTAGGGGGCTCCAAAGGTACATTTGGCCTTGTTGGCCACGGGTTGATGTTGGCGAAGTATGCTCAAAACTGAGCGTAAATGTTCCAGATATTGCGCCCACCTGGTGCTATAAACGAGATTATCATCAAAGAATACCAGTACATAATGGCGTAATAAGGGTCGGAATATGTCATTCATCAGGCTTTGGAATGTTGACGGAGCATTGGATAAACCGAAAGGCATCACGGTAAACTCATAGTGCCCTGAGTGAGTGCGGAAAGCAGTCTTGTACACATCCTCAAGCGCCATTTGAATCCGCCAATACCCGGATTTGAGATCAAGCTTGGAGAAGTAAGATGCACCCCCCAATTCGTCCAAAAGTTCCTTCATAATAAGAGGAACTTATCCTTAATTGTCATCTTATTCAAAGCACGATAGTCAGCACATAGTCGCCAGGTGCCGTCTTTATTTTTGACCAGAACAACGGATGATGCGAAAGGCGAAGTGTTGTTCCAAGTGACACCTGGCGTTTACATTTCCTGAATTAATGAATTGAAGATATCCTTCTGGAATGCCGGATATCGCTACGGTCTAAGGTTAACCGGGTCACTTCCCTCTTTGAGAGGGATGCGATGATCGAACTCTGGTCTACTTGCCGGATCCCTTATACTTAGAGTAAATACCTTAGAGAGCTCATCACGTAGAGCTTGCAGGGCATGAGGATCCTTTACTGACTCAGGCTTGGCGGCATGCAAACTGAGGAGAGAATGTTGTTGCAGCTGATCAATGGTAATGGCGTAGAATACAGCCGGTTGGATGAGAAGTGATGAAAGCGTGTTTTCCAAGGCGGCCTTGAGACCCGTTATGTGAATTCCGCGTAAGGTGTATACTTGATTGCCAACCCTAAATTCCATAATCAAGGTATCAAAGTTCAGCCGAACATCCCCTAAGGTGCGGAGCCACTAAATGCCCAGTACCATGTCGCACCCGGAAAGAGGGATCAATAAGACGTCAGATGTAAATGGGGCTCCTTGAAAAGTCCATTGAAAAGCTCGGTAAATTCCCGCACATGACACTTGCTTACTGTCAGCAACAGTGACAGGCGGCTGATGATGGGTGTCTACATAACACCCCAATTGGCGAGCTAAATGTGCATCAAGAAAATTCTGGGTACTCCCACTATCCACGAGGATGCTTAAAACCCGCATGCCATGGGTACCTTGTACTCGCATGGTTTGACACTGAGCCATCCCATGAAGAGCATGTATGGATATGTGAGGATTGGAGGCTGGATCTGGCTCGGGCACCAGTGAATCACAGCCTAGTTCGTCATCGAAAGCCTCAATCCAGAACATTTGTACTTGCCGTCGCAAGGAGCCTACATGACCTAGCGTGAATGGCCCACGGCAATAAAAATAAAGGTTCCATGCCTGCAAATCATCGAGGCCTGTGGGAGATGGTCCCCGAGGAGCCCTAGCCGTTGGCGGGTTTCTATTTGGTGGGAAGCCACCTGGCGATGCGGGTAATGCTAAAGGCCTAGCAGGCAGTGGCCTAATTGGTGGGTTTTGGGCCACCCTGGTGATGTTACTCGGCAAAGGAAGAATTGGAAATGTTTTGGCAAGGTTCTTCCCAGTCACCCACTCAACATACTCGCTGTTCGCCTCTTGCAACTGAGCGAGAGTGATGGCCTCTTGTAAGGTGTTCGGTTTAAACATCTTGAGCCAACCCACCAAGTCCTCACACAATCCCCCCATAAAGATGCCGACTCTTTGTTCCTCATTTAAGCCACTATGGCTAACCAAGGATTCGAAAGCTGTTAAATACTCCTCTAAACTGCCCGTCCATTTTAGCTTAGTCAACTCGGTAAGTGGATTTTGGGCGGCTTTGGAGAAGCGTCCCCGAATTTTCGCTGAGTACACATTCCAAGGAATGGGCACCCCGATTGGCCAAGACTGCTGATAGGCGTTATGCCATCCCAAGGCGACACCCTCTAAAGCTACACTCGCCAACATGGATTTAAGATCCTCCGGGGTCTGATCGAGGATGAAGTACCTCTTACACTGGTATAACCAGTTTACTACATCACCCCCATTGAACCTTGTAAACTCTATTTTCGTAAGACGGGTCGGAAATGATAGTTACCTTGGCAATGGTCCCGTTCTGGAGCTGGCAACAACGATCGGCGCTCCGATCCATGATCTCCACTTCTTTGAGATAGCAGTGCTGGAGGTGCCGGTAGTACCGAACAAGCTTGTACGACAGTCCCCATCTGCAGAGATAGCCCATTCATCATTTGGCGCATTTCCGTCATGGAATCCACCAAATCGTTGCACCTCCGATCAAGCTCCTCATCGTCATCTGCTGCCTCGTACTGTCCGCCATTGTTTCCAATCAAAGCTCTCCACACATCGGCCAAGGAGATCAAGCTCTAATACCAATTGAAAGGATTCGAAATGGGATCCTATCTAATCAACCGATATCTAACTCCAAATCCAACACAATCACACAATTGATAATAGTAGCTATCCCGGATTTGTATTGATGTATTAATTATAATATCTACAAGTATGAGAAGGAGGCAAAAGACTAGAAGAAAGGGGAGAAGATTAGAGAGAATTTGTGGGGGGAAGAGAAAATATCTTCAATCACATAAGCATAACCCAATTCCTAACTACCTACCCCTATGTATAGTAATGAGCTCATGGGACGGGAAGCTTTAGGGCTCAGGTGGCAAAGTGATGCGGCATCGGAACTGACGTGGCATGAGCATTTGTATCACATATATAGTGACACTCCTTCATTAACCAGACGTATCAGATAAGTAGTTAAGTTGAAGATTTGGGGACAAAGACACTCACATTGCGAGTTGTTCATCCGTCACTGTAGAGTTTCAGCTTCAGTTATCTCAATTCCATGTCAAAATTGAAGGAAAAAAAGGGTTAAAGTGGAGAGATGATTGATGAATAATTGAAATGTGGAGCAAATTAGGGTTTGATGGATGTACCTGAACGAGTGGACTCGATGCTGTTCCACACAGCTTCAGCTACCGAATTGCTTGCGCTCATTCTCCCTCATTCTTCGCGCTCAATCCGATGTTAGGTTTTTCCAAGGTGCCCCAGTTTTTGGCTTCAAAAACTCATCCTCCATTATTTCAATGATTAAGTTGTTATTATAAAAATAAAAATTATTATTATTAGAATAATAATATAATATATAAATAATAAAAATTATAAAATTATAAAATTATTTTAAAAATTATAATCTTACTGTAATAATATGTATTTTTCCTCAGCAGTAACATCACCCTTTTCTAAGGGCCAAGGCCCATAACATTACTCTTGTCATTTTTTTACTGTATTTTTATAACATGTTTTTTTTTTAAATGTTTTTATCACATATTTTTATATAATTAAAATAATAAAAAATAACATCAACTATTTAAATAATATCAAACATAAAAAATGAGGCTCAAAAAATTAGGATTTAATCAGTGGCGGATTCAGAATTTTGGTCCGAGGGGGCTTGAATAAAAAATTGTCAACCGATTTATATACTAATAAAAGATATCAATAAATAAAGACCATATTATTTCAAAATAGAGAAAGGATTTAAACTCAAAGACAAGTAATTATTTTTTAATTAAGAAAAAATTTAAAAGTATTGTATATTATTATGTAATAGGATAAAAAATTAAAAAAACTTACATTTAAGATGGTGTTGGTGGTGGGCGGTGCGAGAACAGTGGCGATGGTGGCGAACCGGTGGGCGGCTGCGGAAGCGGAGGCTGCTGCAGAGACCGCCAGGCCGGGGGCGGGGGCCGGGGGCGGAGGCAGCGCGTGGGGTGGAGGGGGGGTCGGGAGGGGGGCTGTAGTTAGGGTTTCAATTTTTTTAAATTATTAATGTTTATTAGTATTTTAAATTGAAATTAAATTCTGATTATTAAAAAATAATTTATAATATATTTATTTATAATTTAGTTTACATATCTTAAAAAAAAGGGAAAAAAATATAAGTAAGGTGTAGTATGATAGGTTGGAGGTGGGCTTGAACTAATATTTTATTGAACTTTGGCTAAATTATAAAAATTGAGTCCATTCTTAAAAAATTTCAGGATGGCCTTAAGACCACCCTGGGTCCATACTAAATCCGCCGCTGATTCAAATTGGATGGAAAAATTTTCCTTTTTAAGTAAAACCTTATTTTTAATGATATAATAGAAATGGGCTTTAAAAAAAAGTACACAATTAAAAGTGCACTTAGCTACCCTAGGCTAAACCGAAGAATAGAGGAAAAAATATATTTTTATTGATGACAAAGCTGGGTTACATTCACCCCTATAAAAGTTAAGATAAAAAATAAGATAATTTTAATAAATTAATAAAAGATAAAAGATTTTTTTAAATCTAAAAATAACAATAATAAAAAGTCATGGTTTCAGATCAAATAAAAGTCGTGGTTAATGTTCAACTTGAATTTGCTCATCTCAATCCAACGCCATCCCAAGTCTACGTAGGAAGGTCTTACCACCCTCGAGTTCAGAATCATCTCAAGTTATCTCATGGATTGTATGATGAGAGATTTAAAACTTAAAGATTAATTTAGATTGTAATCAACAAATTATGATTGGATATAAATTATATAAAAATGACTTAATTACGTTTATATTCTAGTGGATTGGAATCTAGTTAACTAATCGTAAAAATTAAGAACATAACACTTTTTTTTTTTTTTAAACATAAAAAGGCCCAAATGCCAAATTATATTCTACTAACATCATCGTTTACCATGTCAGAAAGAGGTTAGGCATGACGTGCCACCAATCATGCTTACAAAAAGGAATCAGAATGGGTTTTAGCAATTCATTGGACAATCCTACTATATGTCTTAGGAGTCCAAGAAAAAGAAATAGCTACCAAAAAAAAAAAACAGATTGAACCATAGATTTAATATTCTCAATTATAGCAGTAATTTCCCAAGGGCAATTAAGTCCTTTGCAAATGGCATCAACAATGGCTTTGCATTCCGATTCGATGACAATCCGGTGTTAGCCAAACGGTGGAGCAAGTTGAACAAGTGGCTCTAATGGCTTGAGCTTTAGTAGCCAATAAGGAGTACGTCAATAACATAGTGCACCAATCCCCACACATTGCACCATCAGTAGACCTGGAAATGATTCCCACCCCTAATTGATTAGATTTTGAAGAGAATTCACATTGATTTTGATAATCCCAAGTTCTTGGGGACGCCAACTTGTGAGAAGAATGTTTGGACAGTCAGCATCATGAGGATTGGGGTGGTTTTAAGGAGCTGTGGACCACTCGACCAACTTTTCAGCTTCCCATATAATTGCCAAAGGATGGGGGTTCTAATTTTGAACAACAAAAGCATTTCTCGCTTTCTAAATTTTCCAAAAAAGACACACAATCCTGTTGATCACACATGAAGGAAATGAATTGTTAAGGGATATGGAGTTCCACCATCATTTAAAACTTTTATAACCTTTGGCTCTTGGCTAATACCCCAAGTTCGATGCAAACCAAGACCCTTTTACCCAAAAAACAAAACAATGATATGATCAATAGTTTCATAGTGAAATCAGCATCGTGGGTAGCTTGGATCCTTAACAATCCTCCTTTTCCAGAAATTTTCTTAGAAGCCAAGGCATTGGAGTAGGCCCTGCAAATAAAATGTTTAATTTTCAGAGGATTGTTAGGATTCCAATAGCATGATAGGATCTGTCAAGGTTTTTGGGCGAACTTGAATGGGCAATCGGGTTTAGAATTACATCTCATTTCACAGCTCTAGAACCAATACACATATATATATATATATATATATATATATATATATATATATATATATATATATCCCAGTTTGATGGTGTAACAACCATCCCTAGAATATTGACAAATCAAGTCATCCTTCTGGTCGTCGTCTCCCATTGGGATTGAGCGAATTGCATGGGCCTCATGATCAGAAAAAGATGTCAGCTATTAAAGCGCTCCCCTTCTATCTTCTGGAGTCATGGCAACTAAGGTCTTCCACCTATTGGACATGCGTGTGAATTAGATTATTGGGTTGAACCTTAAATGTAGGCGACCTAAGGATACAATTTATCATACCAAATCTTGATGTTTCTTCCATCTCTTGACGTTCCACCTCAACCCTTTGGAAAGTAAGTCAAGGCTTTCCAAAAGGCCTCTCTAACCCCAAGACCGGTTATGACCCAACCTTTGCATCAAGGATGGAGCCATTATTAAAGTATGTGCCCTTTAGGATGCGGACTCAAAGAGCGTTCGGGTTATAAATGGCCCGCCATACTTGCTTATCAAGCATAGCAAGGTTCAATCTTGAGGTCTTTGAAATATTATCTGGGTATTAAAATATTTTTTGTCATATTTAAAGTAGTCAACTTCCATAATTCTCAAACATTATTCTCCAACTCAGCGAGAAGCATTGGTGGAAAAGAATGCATGATATTTATGATACTTCGCCATCTGAACTAGGGTGGCACAGAATTTAAGAATATAGCAGTTTTGAGTATAATTTGAAAAATGAAGTTATTAAAATGGAAAAAGAAACCTTAATTAGATTAACTTAAAAAAAAATAAGGTTATTTAGACAAATGGTCCCCGTACTTTTCTCATTGAGTCAATTTAGTTATTTAGTTAAATTTAAATTGAGTTATTGACCTAATTTTTAACGGTAGAATCACGTTAGATGCAAATAATCCACTATAAATTCACTCGTTGACTTAATATAACCCAATTCATAGTTGAACCATTAAGAATTTCATTAATAACTTTATATAAATTTTACTCTAAGAAGCAAATTAATACAATATCGATTATACAATGACTAAATTGATATAATTAAAAGTATAAAAATTAAATTAATACAAGAAGTAAAACACAATAATTTTATGTGAATAACTCAAATATATATATATATACGCATTATACGTCGGCAACCATGGATTGATGTACGCGTGACATGAATCAACAGTCAACAACAGACCCCCAAACCAACCATTCTTATAAGATTTTCCTTTTTTCTTTTTTTTTTTTAGTTTGACACGTGTCAATCAATGAAATCCCTTCCACTGACTCACCTGTCAGAGAAAAAGAATATTCGGTACTTCACCCTACAATACCGTCCAATACCTAATACGTCTATTTTTTTAGGTAAATTGCAAAAAAAATTCCTTTTATTTTTTTCATTAATAACCAAAAAAATAAAAAGTCTACAAGTCTCGAGAAAAAAGTCTCGAAAATATCATGGGAAGAAGGGTGTTTAGGAACCAACTGTATCCTATTTGTGACATTTTCGTACACCCCCTTCTCGTGACATGTTTCTTATAAATAAAATCATTTACTTAGCTTCCTTTACTTTTAAGAAATTCATACTTTGTTCATAATTATTTTTATATAACCATTTTGACCCTAAAAAATATGGGGTTAAATATTTAATTCAATTTTTAAAAGAGAATCTTATTTTTTTGGATAAAAATTAAGTTTTTTTCAAAAATATATTTTTAGAAAAAAAAGGAGATCTTCTATATTCATAAAAAATAATTTTAATTAATTATAGTAATAACATTATAAATTTAGAAAATAAAGAAGATATTAAAATTTTTAAAAAAAGATATTATAATATTAAATATAATATTATTTTTAACTTAAAATAATTTCAAATTTAGATGAATAAATTTAAAATTAATTATGGTACCCAACATTTTTAGTAAAAAGAACATACAGAATGCCTCAAGGGCTCCCACCTACGCAGGGTCTGAGGGGGACGGGTGTATGCAGCCTTCCCCCTTCAGGATGTTAACCTAAAAAGATGCTCTTTTCCAGTGCCTCCAACCTGAGGGTGAGGACTTCTTAAGAGATCACCCATCCTAGTACCCAACATTTTTAGAAATTATCCCTACCTTCTTAAATTAATAAAAGGCCTCTTTTCAGCGTAAAGAAGTCATTTTAAATAAAGAGACAACGTGGCAACTGCCTTTTTTTATTAATATTACAATATAATAACAAACACACGAAATTCGAGATGTTGTATTATGTATAAACTACCTACTTTTGCTTAATTTGTTTAAAATTATAGTTATTAAATAATATTTTTGTCATTTTATCGCAAGATTAATAAAAAATAATTGTCATGTCAGTTCTGTTAATGGAAAAGATCATTATATTAGAGATGAACCTTTTTTTAGTACGATAAAAATTAATAAATCTTTTATTAATTTAAAAAGTTGATTATTATCTTTTTCCTATGTCAAAAGTTGATTATTCTTTTTTTAGCCACAAGCAGGTCTAGAATCTATATCTCTATGATGACACGCTCCTCAGTTTAGAAATTTTTGGAAACAATCTTCTTTAAGAGTAGCATCCCAAATGTGAAAGGTTATGTATATCCACCCCCAGACCTTATGTATGTGGGAGCCCTTGAAACTCCTTTTGTTGTTCTTTGGAGGGAGGTTGGAATGGATCAAAGGGCAAAACCGGTTTTGGTAGAAGAGGCGTCTTCCTTGGCTGTTTATTCCTACCCTCAGCAGTCTATTCATCACCTTTGTATTTTGGGTTTGACTTGGGGTCCCTCCTCTAGTGTCCCAATTCCCATAGTGTTTTGGAATATGTCATCAAGCTAGCATTGTGATTCAAATGTGTTGACATGGGTTGCTTGAAGACATTTTCCTCATCCCTGGGTTGGCAGAACAACTATCAAAGTGAATGAACTTCAACATGCCGGAAAATATACTCACTAAATTGGGACAATAACAAAGATCTGTAGTGTCTTACACAGTCTGTGGAGTAGTAAGAATAATTGCTTGTTGTGAAGTTTCAACAGGGAATGGAGAGGATGAAAGTGCTGGATCATGATGCGGAGTTATGACATGCGGCAACAGGTCTGAAGGCTCCTTAATCTTAGCCCCATGTGCTTCAAGCCTTTTTTCACATGCTTGTAATTGATCCTTTTGGGCTAGAATAATGCTTTCATTTAACTGAAGCTGTTGCTGTTGTGTTTCAATTTTGCTTTCAAATTGCAAATTTATATGCCGCGTGCATTCCATTTCTTTCTCCATCTCCTCAAGTCTCTCAATAACCTACAGTATGTCCTTCAAAACATCATAAATCTGAATTTAACTAATTTGGTACTTACAAGAACAAATGCAATTGCATAAACACAAAACGAATTGTGAATACCAATTGAAACGTCAAATTTGATGTCGTAGTAGATGGTTCATCATGAGATGTGTGCTAGGGGTGTTCTATTGCCAACAGTTCTGCATCCAAGTGAGGATCTGCTGGCATTGCCACATCTTCAGTTTCAACTTCCACTTCACCATCCACATCACTAGGAATGTCTTGTAGATTAGGCTGACTGACTTCCGCACTCGTCAATCTAATTGGTTTGGCATTCAAACGCTGATCAAAACAAGATACATCATATGAATGTTAGTAAAAGTACAAATAATAATTCTAATGCAATTGATATCAAACGACTAATAGTAAAATAGTAACAAAATAATGTATTATTACCTGGTCAAATACCGTTGAAAACAAAGCGGTGTACAAACACCTTTTACCCATGTTCTAGTTAAGGATCCGTCCCAACGACCGATTGCCAATCCTCACCACCGCAATTTTGGCCAGTTCTAGAATGGTTTCCATGGCAAATATGGAAACTACATTGTAGAAACCGTGGACGGAGTAGGTCTTTTACAATATCTGTTGCTTTTTTTGCAATGAAATCCTTGAGTTTCCGCACCAAGAATTTCCAGCTCAAGGATCCCCAAGCAACTCTATTGAATGCATCCACGTCGTCCACAATGGCCAGGGTGTTCGTATCAATCACTGTTCTTTTATGTTTGGCGAACAGTAGACCCTCAACCAAGTAGGCCACAACAAGCTTAATCTGATCCTCCATAATGGGGCAGGTACTGCATGCTTCCATCAGCTGCTGCCTACTCATCCTCCCCTTCATGCTGTACTTGGCAATCAGCCTATTGGAACCACCGCTTATATCTTCCAAACTGGCATATTTCAATCCGGTTAGAATACAAAATTCTCTCTTACCGAATCTCACCATCTTCCCACCAAACAAAAAAGGAAACCTCCTCGGGATTCTGGTTGGCGACTTGGTGGAGAAGGACAACGTGAATCAAACTATGCCAAAAGCCGACATTAGTCTCAGGCAGCTCAAGCAGATGCCCGACATTGTATTTTGAAAAAAGGGCAAGTTGTAATGCTCAACACTTTTAGTTAAAAAGGGATCATAAATATAGTAGTACAAAGTCAACATAATTCATATGGATACTGTGTCAAACTTTGAATCTTCGTCCTTCAAGATTTCCCTAATCTCCAATACAACTTTTGTTGATATACCCATTTGGTTGACTAGTAGGAATCTCCAGCAACTCCTGGGGAAAATGTAATCAACCTCTTCTTCTTCTCGGCTCCTCTTGCGTGTCTCCGAGGTCATCTGATATAAAAGAAAAACAACAATCACAAAACCCAACATAAAATTTGAATATAACATAATAATCCCATTTACTCCCTCTGTCAGCATTCAAATACTGAATATTGTTCATCACACACGGTGTATGATTGATCGCACACCGTGTATGATTAATGACAGACGGTGTATGATTGATCATACACGGCGTATGATTGATCACACACGGCGTATGATTGATCACACACCGTGTGTGATTCAAACACACCATTTACACCAATCATGCACGGTGCATGATTGATCACACATCGTGTGTGATTCATAATACACCGTATTTCAACACTCATGCACGGTGTATGATTGATCATACACCATTAAAAAATATTAACACACCAATAGAAAATGATAATACATCATTTACAGCAATCATACACAGTGTATGATTAATCATACACCATAAATGACTTGAAATACACCAATACGAAATGATATTACACTATTTACAACAATTATATACAGTGTATGATTAATCATATACCATTAATGACTTGAAACAACCGAGAGAAAATGATATTACACCATTTAAACCAATCATACATGGTGTATGATTGATCATGCACCACTAATCACTTGAAACACCCCAGTACAAATTGATATTACACCATTACATCAATCATACACGGTGTATGATTGATCATACACCATTATCGACTTAAAACACACCAACACAAAATGATTTCACACCATTTAAACCAATCATACTCTGTGTATGATTAATCATACACCATTAATGACTTGAGAAACACCAACAGATAATGATAATACACTATTTAAACCAATCATACACGTGTATGATTAATCATACGCCATTAATGGCTTGAAACACACAAACACAAAATGATATTACACCATTTACACCAATCATACATGGTGTATGATTAATCGTACACCATTTGTGACTTAAAACACACCAATACAAATTGATATAACACAATTTACACTAATCATGCACGGTGTATGATTAATCATATGCCATTAATGAGTTGAAACACACCAACAGAAAATGATATTACATAATTTATACCAATCATACACGGTGTATGGTTGATCATACGTCATTAATGACTTAAGACATACCAACAAAAAATGATATTACACCATTTAAACTAATCATATACGGTGTATGATTAATCATACACCATTAATGACTTATAACACACAAACACAAAATGATATTACACCATTTAAACCAGTCATACACAGTATATGATTAATCATCTACCATTAATGACTTAAAACACACCAACAGAAAATGATTTCACACCATTTAAACCAATCATACACGGTGTATGATTGATCATACACCATTAGTAACTTAAAACACACCAATACAAAATAATTTCACACCATTTAAACCAATCATACACGGTGTATGACTAATCATACACCACTAATCACTTGAAACAAACCAATACAAATTGATATTACATCATTTACATCAATCATACACGGTGTATGATTGATTATACACCATTAATGACTTAAAATACGCCAACACAAAATGATTTTACACTATTTAAATGAATCATACACGGTATATGATTGATCATACACCACTAATTACTTGAAACACACCAACACAAAATGATATTACACCATTTAAACCAATCATACACGGTGTATGATTAATCATACACCACTAATGACTTAAAATATACCAACAGAAAATGACATTACACCATTTAAACCAATCATATACGGTGTATGATTACTCATACACCATTAATGACTTAAAACACACCAAAATAAAATGATATTATACCATTTAAACTAATTATATACAGTGTATGATTAATCATACACCATTAATGACTTGAAACACACGAACACAAAATGATAATACACCATTTACAACAATTATATACGGTGTATGATTGATCATACACCATTTATGACTTAAAACAACCAACAGAAAATGATATTACACTATTTAAACCAATCATACACGGTGTATGATTAATCATACACCATTAATGACTAGTAACACACCAACACCATATGATAGTAATCCATTTTCAACACTCACACGCTGTGTATCATCAATCATACACCGTCTGTCAGCTGTCAAACCAATTCATCACCCCTGTTTCAGTTATGCTTCACAGTCAACATTTGCTTTCCACCTCCGAAATCCACACAACGAATAGGGAAATATTAATAAAATCGATTCAACCACCACACACATAAAATATAAAAAACGCAAGTACAATGACGAACAATAAAGTAAATCAACCACTGAATCAAATAACCAAATTAGGATGGAAACCTCACTCAAAATACACTAACCCTTACTCACAAGGCCACTAATAGCAAAACCCTAAACCCCAAAAAAACCCTAACCAATACTAGGCCAGTACAACGCACGTACAATTCCCTAAAAAAACCCTAACACACAACCACAGCACATCCAAACACACACTAACTACGAAAATCGGTGTTCACCTTATCGAAAATGGTGATTAAACCCTAGATCGACAAAGTCCAGCGACAAAATGCAACGAAGATCGAGGGACATGACAAAGAGAGCAAGGATGAAGTGAGCAAACAGAAGAAACGCTGGATGAATACATTTTGCGGAAGATATAGCAACTAGAAGGTTACAACGGGAGGTAACGAGTCATGCAGATGAATATAGAGGAGAGAGAGACTGAATGGGATGGAAGTTAGAAGAGAGAGAAGGTATTACAAAGGAGGGAGAGAATGAACGCGAGGAAATAGAATAAAAAGGACAAAATGGTCAAAGTGAGTTAGTTTTATAAAAGTGAGGTTGGAAAAAGATTAAAGGTGAAGTTGGGGATTTATTCCGTACCATTACTGCTCGCACGAGAAAGTTTAACCTAAACCCTTCTTAAACCTAAACCCTCCCTCAACAATCGCCATCCCACAGAGAGAGGGGGGACAAAGAACACAACCATGGCGGCCGCCATTCTTCGAAGGCAATCCGCCAATTATCGCCTATTCTTACACTCTTCTTCTTCTTCTTCTTGTTCGTCTTCTTCTCGTACTAGTTTTACACATTCAATTAAGCCTTCGATTTACACCCCCAATCATATGTGTTACTCGCGATTTTCCAATTTTACCTCGTCTTCAGCCACATCCACGGGCTTGCGGAGGATCGGGTTAGTGAGTTGGTATTTGGGGATGGTCAAGTCTCGTCCTGTTCTTACTAAGAGTGTTACTTGTTCTTTTATTTACATTGCTGCTGATCTTACCTCTCAGGCACGTTTTCTTTTTCTTTTTTCCTTTTTATTGATTATTGTTTGGGTTAAATGAAAGAGTTGACCCATGGAACATACGAGGTCTATGTATAAGTTCCATGTGGGGTTTTGTTACCGATCCCCATTTCAGCCCAATGATTAGATTAGATTACAGTTGGCCAACCCCAATGCTCGGGTTCAAATCCGGTATCCCCTCATCCCATGGCATTACCAATGTAAAACAAATTTGGGTTTTTGTTATAAAACGAATTGGTGATTCGAGGAGTAGCATACCAGCTAGGCCTATATGTTGATCTCTTCTTGCTTGTAACTCTTAATTTGGGGTTTCTAGTAGACTGATATGTGGAGTTAGGGATTTTTGTTTTATGAATGTAGATATTAGCTTTGTTGTTGTTGAAGGTTTTGTCTTTGCGTTCAATTTCAGTGTTTATGAAAAAATAGTAATAATCGTTTTGCTTCCTAATGGCTTTGTACTGAAATTTGGTGGGGAGAGCATAAGAATAACTTTGGTCTGTATAAGGGGTGTACATGAGCTGACCTTAGCTTGAGTTTGCCAGGCTCAAGGCTAGTCTACATTTAGCTTGGCTCGGGTTTGGCTCAAAAAACTTCAAGCTCGAGCTCGAACTCAGCCCAATGAGTTTTGAACTAAACATGCCTTATTTAGGCTTATTTAAGCTTAATTTATGCTTTTTTTGGGCTCGTTTCAAGTTTGGCTTTGGGTCGGTTAGGCAATACTTAAACTAATAAATTGTATAAAAATAAGGCCCGTTTAAGTTATTTAGGCTCACTCGCAGGCCTTTGAGTTTGAGCCTCACTAGGTTCGGGCTCTACTCGACAAGCTGAATGGGGCTTTCAAATGACTTGCATAGAAGGTACATATTTGAGCCTCTGAAAACGTTGGATTGATGATGATGTAGCTTGCTTAGAATTGTTCTATGTTAGTGTTTTCAACGAATTTGGTCAGTGAGTTTATTCATCGAATGGGAGTTCGGTATGAGATGGGGTTCGTAAGGACGAGCTGAACTCAAGTTCTAGTTGCACGCCCGGCTTGGTATTTCTTGCAAGATTCAAACAGATGGTTAGAGGGACCCGCGAGGTAACCTGAAAAAGGATTTGGGCGAGCTAGACTCATATAAGGCATATAGCTGACCTTTCAACTTAAAACGGACATAACTTTCAATCCATGAAGAGTTACATATCAAATTTTATATCCAAACGAAGCTCTTGAAGAGCTCTAGGTGCTTATCATGATTTTTCAGAAATTTTGCCCAAAGAAATAACGACAAAAGGGGTGTAAAGGGTACAGCCACACTTAAACTTGTTCGATCGAGCTTTCTTTATAAATTTTTGTTCAGGTGGGCCTTCATAGACGGGGCCAAGGAACCCGAAAAATACCAAAATTTACATTGCTTGACCCTTAAGATGTTTGAGCCTTACAAGAAACATCGAGCCAGGCGTGAACTTGTAATCCTTCCCACAGACAGCGCCGATTATGTTTTCGACGAATTTGGTCAGTGAGTTTATTCATCGAATGGGAGTTCGGTATGAGATGGGGTCCGTAAGCACGAGTTGAACTCAAGCTCTAGCTGCACGCCCGCCTTGGTATTTCCTACAAGATTCAAACAGATGGTTAGAGGGACCCAGGGGGTAACCCACGGGGGGTCCCTTCGACGCTCAAGTCAATATTGATCTCATAAAATAATATTAAAAGCAGGTAATAAATACATATAAAAGATATAAGACTTAGCCTGAGAAGAGTAGAAGGTTGAGTAGTTATTGCTCTAGAGAGATGAATGTGAAGGACGATAGGAGGTTGAGGCATGGAGTGGCCTACATTAGACGAGAATGGCCTTGTGAGAGAGAGAGAGAGAGTGTAGGAGAGAGAGTATGGGAGAGAGAGAGGGAGTTGAGAGAGGAAAACGGGGTGAGGGAATGTGCCCCTACCCCCCAATTTATAAGGCAAACGAGGCCTTCTAGGCGCCCACTTCGGGCGATCAGGGCGTGCTCGCCCAATTTGGTCGCCCACCCTTTAGGCGATCACGTGGTCGCCCTTGGGTTGGGCGACCGGCTGTACCTGGTCGCCCATGTGGGTCCCCACCCGGGACGCCCCTTGCTGGACGTCCGGGCTTTGAGGCGCTCGTTTCGGGCTGCGAGTATTTGGACGAGTAGGTATCGGGCTAGTAGTATAAGTATATAAAATGTCAGGCTGATATTTTAAAATACTGGGCTAGCGTTGTAAACACCGGGCTAGCATTATAAATAGTTAGCAGGGCAGAAAAACTTGAGATATGTTATGAACAGTTTTGAATGCCTTTGCATCTAAAAGAAATATGCGATGTAATAACTATAGGATTTGCTGTTACTTGTGCTACCGCCTTTGTTGGGACTTCTACAAAGATTTTGTATATTTGATTGTGGGTATGCGAAGACAAAGGTACCATACCTAGAGGTGATGTAAGAAATCAATAGTTATATGATATGGTGACCATGAAATAGGAGGGGTTATACAATGAAGGAAGAGATGGGACATTTAAAGTGGCTTTGAGAATTTTAGAGGCAGAGCAAGATATTTCGACAGGGAAAAGTTGCATGATTCTCATAGAAGATCATAGGAGGATTTCAGTTAGATGCTGGAACTAGAATTTGGAACAGATTAATTGCATGCAGTATTGAGAAGTCTCTGGCTGTTATTAGTATATGACGCTTGGTTCAGGTCTTATCACTCAATAGAAGAAGTTTAGGGAGGCAAGGGCATTCACGGTGGAAATCTTATGTGTTATTGGCAGTTAATGTAATAATTCAGTTCTGCGTTTCTCTTGTTTATCATGCCTTACAATTGGATTTGCCTGCTTTTCTTTGTTTCTTGTACCAATTTCTTTTTGCTTGTAATTCACTTGCGTATAGCTACAAAACTAAACTAAACTAAATCGTGTCGCACTTGTGTTTAAATATAGTCTGTATGGTTATGAGATAAAATTGATTGCTTGTCTTTGTGGCCATTCTTACAAGTCTTACTAACCATGCAAGCATCCATGTCGCACCTCAAAAATTTTGGAAATGTTAAATAAGCATCATGCGTTGTGTTTAGGATTTTCCATTGTTTTCCATCCACATTGGTCAATAGTGTACATCTTTTTTTCTCTTTTGATGGGTAAGCGGAGTTAGATAGATGTGAACCTAGGACTCCCTTGTTCTAAGGCCCCAACCTCAATAGTTTATGACGTAATTAGGAAAAGGCCTTAAGTTCGAACTGTTTGCGTTGACATGCAATTGAAGTTTATGGTATCTCACTTAAAGACATAATTTTACTGGATCACATCATGTTCTTTCTCTCTTTGGAGTTTATTTAGTTTTCTGGTGATCTAAAATGATAA
The DNA here is from genome assembly GCA_018398585.1 of Simmondsia chinensis. NCBI lineage: Eukaryota > Viridiplantae > Streptophyta > Magnoliopsida > Caryophyllales > Simmondsiaceae > Simmondsia > Simmondsia chinensis. Next base: position 21,698,604 of record JAGTTD010000017.1, on the reverse strand, counting down.
AATTGTTATCTTCCTTTTGTTCATCTTAACTCTTTGTAATCTCTGCCCTTTTCGGCTTTTTGATTCTTTGCCTAGTTATTGGCAGCATTCTTATCTCCATCATGATTATGGTGAATCGTTTGTGCAGACAATAGCACTGCCATCTACTGAACCATATGATTTTGTGAGGACATTACGCATGGCTGGATACGGGATGCTAATTTTAGGGCCATCCCTGCATTATTGGTTCAACCTTATGTCTAAAATACTTCCAGGAAGAGATCTGCTGACAACATTGAAGAAAATGACGTTAGGGCAGACAGTTTATGGACCTTTTATGACTACTGTGTTCTTCTCACTTAATGCTGCTGTTCAAGGTACATTACTTGAAAACTATCTATGTTATTCGATGCAGTTGACTTATTGAATCTCCCCTTCTTAGTAGTGCGTGTCATGGAATGGATTAGAAATTCATGGCTAACTAATCTTGAATTTTGAACCGCGTTTTCAGATTGCAATTAATACTTTCCACATCTTTTTATGTTACCGGGTCCCAATCTGTTGTACCAAAACGAGGGATCCTATAACGTGTTCCACGGCCAATCACTGTCTATCACACTACATCTGCCATCATTAACTTGTAAACATGTAGTATTAGCAGTATGACATGTAATAGCTATCATAGAGTGGTCGGAGTATTAGCTGTTGCGAGGAGAGCCTTTTCCACGTCTGAGATTTTGGTCACATTCAGTTACATGTCAGGATGTTGATGTCATTTTCTTCTGTTGGAGATTTGATCTTCCTAGAGAAAAAGGAACAGAAAATCGGTGTTTTTGTACGTGACAGATGAATTGGGAATTTGGTGTAAAATGAAGGCACAAAATAAATTTACCAAGAAAAGAAACAGAAATAAGAAGCCTCTTATTTTGGTAGTGATTGTAGCTAGTCTATTCATAGCTCTTATTTTGGCAAAGAGCTTTGAGGGCTTATTGACATAGCCTTAGTTGATTTCCAAAGGGATTGGAAATGCTTTTGCTATTAGTTAATGGTTTTTTATTGTTGGATTTGGTAATTTTTAGGACATCTTGTCTTTAACTCTATATATTTTCTTTTCTCTCTTTTAATATTATTTCTTTTCCGATCAAATAGTAGTAACATCTTTGAGATCCTTTAGGATAGTTGTTGAGTGCTTGATTCTCTGATTGTTTCAGCGATTTGTTTGATGCAATGAATAAAAACTGCAGAGCTTTCATTAATATTTTCTTATGTGTATTATCTGAAAACTGTGATGTGGAGAGCCTCAAGGAACAACATAAAACTTCGTCGAATCTTGTATTATGGATAACATTACATGTACACGGTTTGTCTACCGTTCTAAAGACAAATCTACTGCCTGGTAAAGGATTAGTGATGGCAAGCATCCATGTGTCTAATCGAGGAGGTTTCTAGGTATCTCCGTACCATACTACTTAAGTACTCATATACATAGCTTTAAGTAGCTCTTTACTTAAGAAACAAAAATAAAATGAGTTCTATTCAATAGTCCAATGACCTGTCTTTAGACTCCGGTTATATAACTATTTATAGAGGTAGAAAACTGGAGTCCTAATAGATTGCAAACTTCCAAAGTGCTAATAATAAAATTCTAATCTTGAACCAATTCTAATTAACAATATATTCTAATAGATAGGATTTTAAAACAATTCAAACTATCAGTAAATATCCTAAATTTATATCTTTATCCTTTCTTCTTTATCTCCATCAATTAGACTGTTGTTGTTGTTATCTGAAATTATATGGACTCCACTTTCAGAGAAATTTGTGGGTCTGGGTTCTATTTGAGTTTGTCCCTCCTGACCCGCCCCGTAAAGTGGGGTATCTTAGTTGTTCCATGTATATGATGGTAGTGTCTTTTGTGTTTTTGAAACTCATATCTTAACATAAATTTCCTAATCTTTTGTTGGCATGATTGTCATATATAGGTGAGGACGGAAAAGAAATTATGGCACGTTTGAAACGGGACTTGCTTCCCACATTGTTGAATGGTGTCATGTACTGGCCTGTATGTGACTTCATCACATTCAAATTCGTCCCTGTACACTTACAGGTATAGTCTGGATATACGGGATTCTATTATCTCATAAAGCAGATAACCTAATTCTATGGGCAAGTGTTTAGGGCATGTTTTTAGAAGTGTTTCAAGTTTCTATCTATATTTTCTTCAAATGTTATTTACGAAAATGGAAAATTGGAGAACACTTTGAAAGTTTTAAAAACAGACCCCTTCAATTGCAAAGGCAAAGTGGAGTTCAGGGGAATGGTGTTCGCCAATCTCCTATACAAAGGAGAGAAAGGTAGAAAACCATGTTCTTTTGGAACCTAAAAAACGGATCCTTTTAATTGCGTTTTCTGGCAAATATGGTTTTGTTGACAAATTTTCTGGAAAGCTGAGGGTTTGTTTAGAAATAGAAAATTATCCAGTTTTCGCGTACCATTCTCTATGAAAATTGAAGAAGTTCTCCAAAAGCCAAATTTTGCATGAACTAACCACAACGGTAAACACTTTCTATAAGAGGGGATGCTATTCTGATGATTATCATTTGTAAAATTGATTCTTGCAGCCGCTTGTGAGCAATTCATTCTCATATGTATGGACTATTTACATGACGTACATGGCAAGTTTGGAGAAAGCAAGTGATGTGTAAGACCGCAAAACGCCATCATTTCTAGTTTCCGAGCTCCTGATTTGCCCATGGATTACGAATTTATCATCGCATTTTCCCAGAATGGTGATTTTTACGAGGTGCAGCCATTAACTTTCAAGTTATTTTTCTCTTTTGGTGGGTTTTGGTACCATGTAATCTAGTTCAGTTTTTATCATGATTTGTTGAGAAGTAATGTAAGTGCAGAACTCCCAAGTGTCAGAAAAAGCATATGTACCTTATATGTTGTTGGTGACCTTGTATACATTAGTAGTTGGTTCACACGAGCCTTGGTAATAATTATCAATTTTGTGTTTATGTTTTGCCTTTGTTATTACGGAGATGATAGAACTGACATGATAATCCCCAAGAAGGTTGTATATCTGAAAATAGTGAAGGTATTAAAAAGATTTAAAATGAAGAGATTTGTATAAGTTATGTCGTCATTGAGAAACAATAGAACCGAAATGAAAATGCTACCAACTAAATATTTGCATAGATAAAGAGAAAGTAAAGATCTTGTATCATAACTTGTTTAGAAATGTCGGCAAAGAAATGGAAGGATGTACTTGAGGCTGAATTAAACTCACTTACAAAATATTAGTTTTTGGATAATGTAGTCCAAACATATGAAAATATGAATCAGTAGGCTTCAAATGGTTATTTGTATGGAAAAGAAACTAAAAGAGTGAAGTAATGAGATACAAAGCATTATGACTTATAGCTCAAGTTTTCTCATGAATACGAGGTATTTATTATCAGGAGACATACTCGTCGGTCTTAGATGCAATTATGTTTAGATTTTTAATTAGTCAAGTGGCTTTTGAAGGGCTTCATATACGTCTTACGGATGTAATAACAACTTGTTTACATGGACGGGTTGATAATGTCATTTTATGAAAGTTCGTGAAGATCTAAAAATTCTGAAAGTATATAGCTCGAAACTCCAAGAACTTATTCAAGCAACTTAGAAAGATCCTTATATTGATTTAAACGATTCGAACAAATATGTTACAACCGCCCTAGTAAATATCTTCTAAAAGGTTTAGATAACAATCCTATTAGTTTGTGTATTTTTATTAAGGAATCACATTCAAGATTTGCACACCTAAGAGGGTATCAACACACAAACACTGGGTTCCATTAGAGATCCGAAGTTAAGTGTGCTTAGGCGAGAATAGTGCTAAGGTGGGTGGCCTCTTGGGAAGTCCTCATGTTGCACCCTTTAGGTTGGGGGTTCTCGGAAATAGCAATCCTTTATGGTAGCACCCTGAAAGGGAAATGCTGCGTACATCCATTCCTCCCAAACCCTGTTTAGGCGGGAACTCTTGGGGTATTGGGAATGCTACTTTATTCTGGATTTGCACTCATTGTAGTGTGTGCTGATGGTTTAAACATCATGACGAGCTAGAAGATTGAGCACCTATCAAATAGAATTTTAGTCCATTAATCCATTTACACCGCTTCCCTCCTCAGCCTCCATCTCCACCACCCATCGCCACCACCGACCTCCATCAATGCACCACACCATCAGACTCCACCACCGAATCCCATCACCATCCATCGCCATCTCCACCAGACCTCCATCTCCACCAACAACCACCACCACCACCACCACCATCTCCATCTCTACCACCCGATTCCACCACCAACCACCACCATCCGTCTCCCACTCCCACCATCTCCCACCGTCTCCCACCCCCAATTTTCTCCACCCTCCACCCGCTCACATCATCTCCCACTGCCATCTTCATCACCTCTCCATTCCCAAACCAGCCATCACCAATTACAACTCCACCGTCACTCATCGTCATCACCACTTCCTCCACCCACCGTCATCACCACCTCCTCCTCCCCCGATCGTTAACAGTCATCACCGTGCACCACTTATTTCTCCGGACGCCAACAGAACCAATCACCTGAAATACAGATTGCCGGTGCAGGGTTGTCCATCTTGGTTGATAGCCTACCAGAAAGAACGAAAAACTCCTGGCTTAGGGCTATGTTCCGTGATTTCAAGTGAATTTATGATACCTTTGTTCCTGTGAAGAAAAGGTTGCGGTCTAGATGGAATTATGGCTTTGTTCGGTTTCATGACCCGAATGAAGCTACGCAGGCAGTTACATCCATGAATGGAAGATGGGTGGTGGGTGTCAGGCTTTGAGTGCAATGGGCTAGCCCAGATAGAAAAACAGTATTTCCATCCGCTCGACGTCAACCGCAGCGAAACGAAGTCCAGCAGCCCAGAAACGCAAGCGGTATTCAGGAACAGGGGAATACACCACCTAATCGAGGTGGGGAAGATGCCTGTGCAAATTTTTCGAGGATTGTGGTGTCAAATGCCAACAGGAGTGCTGAGCCATGGCTTAAGCGATCAATAATTGCCCATTCATCTGTTGAGGTCAGTCTGGATGATGTTCTTACATTTATCACCGAAAATGACCTATATGGGCTTACACCTAAAGGCTTAAGCAACAATTCCTTTATTCTGGTTTGTGATTCGATTGACACTATGGATGCCTACCTCAGCCCCCGTAAGGAGATTCTCCTACGAATGTTCGGAGAAGTATATAAGTACTATGGAAAGACGCTTGGATTCCTTAACAGTAGGGTTTGGCTCGAGATCCATGGATTGCTTGTCCAGTATTGGTCAAATGAATGCTTTGCTGATATCGCCAAATTCTGGGGGAAGTTTATTAGGGTGGATCCCAAAACATCCACTATGAGATGTGTTGACGTTGCAAGGATTCTGATTGACACCTGCCACACAACATGTATCCACCAGACTGTCCTAGTTCAACACAGTGGGGGAACTCGTTTGATCTTCGTTAAAGAAGGAAACTCTTCACTGATACCGGACTACTCTCCCAATGTGGTGTCCAAAGCTGCATCTGCTAGATTGGCTAGGGAGCAGGCTTATTTTCCATCACATTCCCCCCAAGGAAACAAATGCACGACCATGGTTAGACATTCTTCACATGTTCAACCTTCTCTACATCTAGTACCAGAACGCTCGATTATTTGTGAGGAGATTAGAATTCCTGCCCCGCGGTTGGCAAATGAAGGGATGGGAGTAGCTTGGCAGTCGTCTGGACATGTTTCCCTCCACCTCAACGGCTAAATCATTGGGAGATAGACCCTGCAGCGATCGCCCGTGCAAGCCATGCCTTACGCCTCATAGCAGGTGGCACATCCTCCTCTACTTTTGCCATGGGTTGAGAATGATGAAGCTCCAGCTGATCAACATCAAGCTCAGATAACCACGTCTGATACCGATACTCAGGGAAGTAACAGTGATAATGAGTCAACAACATCTGGAACTGAATTCCCTCCAAGATTCGAGCCCACAACAGCAATCGGTGACTCTCAAGCTGAGGATAGTTTGCCGCAAAGTCAGGAAGTTTTAGCTCCATGCTTGGAAGGGCCTAGCACGGACTGCAGGAAAAAAGGAAAAATTCTGCACAACAAAAAGAGAGAGAAAAGCGATCAAGCGCAAGATGAAGGAAAGAGAGAAGCGGGAGTTGCAGGACTTCCTGAAGGATACGTCTCGTACAAGTAATGCTGAAAAATCATCTAAGACAGCCGGAAAGAGAAAAAACTGGAATGGGGAAAACCGAATCCAAAAGATCACGGAAGAAGAGTATGATAAGAGGATTTTGAAAGTGGAGCGGGCAATAGAGATAGGAAAAAAGGTGGGTTTCAACTTTGATGGCTTCGACCCGGCTATGGTGGCAGACATTCTTGCTCAATGATATGGCTTGGGCTTTGGGTTGTGGTTTCAGCCCCGTTCTCGGTTCTTGTGCTGGCCTATTGTCTCTTCTTCAACCAGGGTCCCTGTTTGTGATGGTTATGCGTGCGTTGTTGGTTTTTGTTCCCGTGTCTTTTCTGGTCCTGTTTTCTTTGTCTGTTGTGTCGAGTTTTGAGGCGAGCGGTTTGTTCCCGTTTTCTTGTTTTGTGTTGGTTGTTTTTGGTCCCCGTGTTGTTACGGGCGGACTCAGGCCTCGCCTAGCCAATGGCCGGCTTGTTTAGCGATTTTTTCGCAATTTATTGAAAAAATGAATGAAGGACATCCATTGAGTGCTAAAATAGTCGTTCAATCACTGGATATAAATAAAGAACTATTTTATCCTTCAGACGATAATGAACAGACTCTTATTCCTGAAGTAGCATACCTTAGTTAATTGGTGCATTATTCTATCTTACTAACTACGTACATGAGACCAAATATGACCAAATATAACTTTTTTGGTCATCCTTTTAACAACATATAGTTTAGCACTAACACAAAAATATTGGAATGAGGTTAGACATATATTTTCTATCTTTGCGGAACAACTTATATGAGGTTATTCTGCTCAAAACAATCAAATTCACGATTAGTTGGATGCATTGATGCTGGTTATTTATCTAATCGACATAAAGGATGTTTACAAACAGGATCTTTGTTTATGTGCTGTGGTACAACTATATCTTAATGGTCTACAAAGCAAACAATTGTAGTAACTTCCTCAAATCATGCTGAAATACTTGCGCTTTACGAGGCAAGAAGAGAATATGTGTTGCTGGTATCCTTAATTTAACATATTCAAGAAGAATGCTTTTTTTAAACAATTTTCTATAAAGATAATGCCATAGGTACTGCTCAAGTTAGAAGCGGATATATTAAAGGCAATGGAACCATGCATATCGTATCAAAGTTTCTTTTGTTTTTTTTTTTCACACATGAGCTTTAAAAAAAAAAGGTGAAATAAATGTTCATTAATTCACTTAAGTGAGAACCTAGAAGATTTGCTCAAGAAAGCATTATCCACGGTAACTTTTTGAGAAACTTATGCACAAGGTTGTCATGTGTTAAAATATTCTTTGATGACAGATTCTCATGAGCGGGAGACTCATACACACCATACTCTTTTCCTTCGTTAAGGTTTTGTCGCATTGAGTTCTTTTGAAAAGGGTTTCAATGAGACAGTACAAAAGACGTATAAATTAAACATTTTAGTCTTTTTTTCTTCGCTAGAGTTTTAGTCTCGCTAGTTTTCTGGGTAATTTTTTATGAGTCATGTTTAAAGGTTATCTAAGAGGAATATTGTGCTTGGATATTCTTGGAGGTGGGTTTTTATTTTATTTATTTATTTTTGTGATTTGGGCTTTCTTAAAGATGAAGTACATTATCTAAGGCTAAGGCAATGCGTGTTACCATCTTTTTACTTATCAATGGAGGAAAATGTTGATAGAAGGAACTAGAAGTAATGAGAGAAATAGTAACGAGAACAACAACAAACCTAGTATCTCTAAGGCTTCTGCTAATACAGGTCCCCCGAGGGGGGGGGGGGGGGGGGGATGAGATGTACGTAGCTTTACCCCTACAGGGTGCTACCCCAAAGGGAGGCTGTGTCCGAGGAACCCTCACCTGAAACCTGAAAGCATAACAGCAATAGCAAAGGCAATAGCAGTAGCAATGGCAATATCAATAGCAATAGCATAAAGGGAATATAAAGCAGCAATAATTAATAATGCCATAGAGCAACAAGCAATAAGGAGACAAAGCAACAAGCAGCGCGACACAAAAAGCCTAGGGGCGCTAAGCCTAGCCTAGATAAGCTCCACTATCCTAAACCGCCAAACTGCTATATCGGCTACACCTATACTAGCTCTCTACTCAGCTCTGTTTAAGGCCATCTCCTCATTTAGGTTCAGGAGAAGAGAAGCAATAATAAGAGAGAATTAGAGTTTGTTTCATTGTATACCAAACTTAATACCTCAATCAAGTATTTATAACATTTTTGGAACAATCTAGAAAAATTAACCAACTTTTTCTCCAAAACATTTGAATCATATTCTAGAACATTCTTGGAGCAATCTATAATCTAATTTGAAGAAATAAGGCAGGAAAAGGAAAGAGTGTGTCACACATTTACGTGGGGCCTGTATTATTTTGTTGGAAGAAGAAATTGGATAAAAAAGCAAGATAAAACTTGGATGCTGGATATATTTTAATGTGTTGCAAATATCGGATATTATTAAAATTTAGATAATTAAAAATTATATAAAAGACCTTTATACGTATATATACATATATAAAATATGTACACATGTCACAAAGTAACACATGACTGGAAACATGGCACTTCCCTGTACAGAAAGTTTGTATTTTAAGGTCCTTTAGTTCTAGAATAAAATATATGTTATTTTTCTTTATTTATATTTATATTTGTATTTTTATTATCGTTCTATTAAATATTTTATCACTTCCTAATTTTGTGACATGATGTGAATTTTATTATTTTTATAAGAACTCTTCAATTGTCATGCGTATCATTATCATATATCAAATAATTAAAGCTATTGCCCTTCTCTTTCATTTGTTTCACGAAACCTTTGATTTGTCTCTAAAAAGAGCTATTTCACTTAGAATTCCAAATAATTTTAAAAACAAAAATAATATTCGCTTTGACGAATTCTAACATTTAAAAACATTTCCCAGTATTTTATATCTAGAAGGGCAAATGTCATCCAAAAGAGTACCAACAATATAAGGTAATGTTATTATCAAAATTATTATTACCATGCCAAAACTATTATTTCTAAGATAATTTTGTATTTCTCATTATTTATAAATCACATCACTACTTTGACAATAACAATTTTTCTCGTGATACAAACAACTTCCAAAATGTATTAGGGAAAACAATCATGTAAAGGAACTTTTAATTTTCCGCGTTTTTGAATCATTCTAATTTTTCTAGGTTGTGCAAGAACAATGCCATACGTTTTAAAATGATAAACCCAATTTATTTATATATTTTATATACCTAGCATAGAAATATTACCTTTTCAGAATAATAATTGTTTAATATTGTTTTTATAGTCCAATTAAAATAACTTGAAATATTAAATTTTTTTTTTTTTTTATCATGGTAAATTCAGGGGAGGGGGGTGCTCTAGTGGGGGCTCGAACCCCGGCGCTCTCACATAGGCAACCGGGAACCACACCACTAGGCTACGAGCTACTTGCTCACTTGAAATATTAATTTGACACATGCATCATTCCCCTTTTTTAAAATGATAGAAAAATACCACGACCAAAGAGGATACCAACACACCGTCACCGAAACCCATTAGAACTCTGAAGTTAAGCGTGCTTGGGCGAGAGTAGTACCAGGATGGATGACCTCCTGGAAAGTCCTCACTCTCAGGTTGGGGGCACTAGGAAACAGCCGCTCTTCAGGGGTAATATCCTGAAGGAGGAAGGCTGCGTATATCCACCCTCCCCCCCAAACCTTGCTTTGACGAGAGTCCTTGAGGCACTGGGTATGTTGCTTTTTTTATAGAAAAATACCATGAACACCCCTTGAAACAATTTTTCAAAATCAATATAATGCCCAACTTATGATTTCATCAAAGAAACCTCGCAAACTATTAATTAAAATTAATACGATCCTCAACCCCAACTGCTAGAAAGTTGTAAGAAATGTCATGAATCCTATATTTCATCCTTTTAATACCAAACTAATTGGTACTACAATCAACAAATATAAAAAAAGACCTAATAGGTACTACAAGTATATAATGAACAAAATACCAAATGATAATCTTCAAACTAACCAACAAACAACTGCAATAAAACTCGGTCTAATGGTGATGATCACTGGTGGGGGTCAAAGACGCCGCCTGAGAGCGCATCGTACTTGTAGCAAAATACCCCCGCCCTCTAACAGAAAAAAAGAAGAAAAAAAAAACATCAAGGAACGATCTTCTGAGCCCTCAACTTGTCAATCCAAGAAATGAATGACAATTTAGTGTTCCTAAACCCCAGAAACCCATGCTCTTTGCTCTTGTTCATGCAGCTCAACTCGGGCTCGGTCCTCAACACCATATCAACAAACTGCCAGGCGCCCACCTCCTCCAACCGCTTCGACACCAACCCATTCTCCCTCACAATTGCCTCCCAAACGGGCCCCTTGTCCTTCATCAGCTCCACAAGGCTTAGGCTCAGCTTATTAGGCTGGAAATCAACCCATTGAACCTCAAACTGCTTGGCTAACACCTTCCATAGATATTTCCACTTGAACACATCGCCATTGGTACAATTGAAAGCCTGACCCAACTTGCCATTTGGCTGGGTTGCAGCCCATATTTGCTGCTCAGCCACCAGGTCAGCATCTGACACGTCAGAGTATCCTTCCCAGGCAGCTCGAGTCCCAGGGAACCTCAAGGGAAGTCCTTGGTGCCTACATATCGTTGCATACACGCACAACGAGGTGATGATGCTGGTACTAGTGGGTGAAAAACCGAATATAGTACTGGGTCGATGGATCGACCATGTCAGACCTGGCTTCTTCTTGACCTCTTCAAACAATATATCCTCCATGGGAAGGTTCTCATGGAATGGGGTTTCATAGGGCCCTGTAAAATACAGTGCGAGAATCAAACAGGAGCTAATATGTGGGTCTACTTGGCTTAATAGATGGAAACTTCGCTTGAAAATTTGTTGAGTGGATAATGTCAATCACGTTAGTAGAAGCATAAAACATAATAAATGACAGGGTACAACAACAACAAAAAAACTCAGTGTTTGAAAGGCTCCTGCCAAGGCGGGGTTTGGGAAGGGTTAAATGTATGCAACCTGATGGGAGGCGGTGTCATAGTAAACGATAGGGTACAATCGATAATTTGAGAATTAAAGTAACAAACTGAGTAAAATATAGAATATGGATGTTTAACTTAGATGCAGGTGTTGATTATTTTCTACTATTATTTACTTTGTAAATAGGAATATACGGATACGTGTTATAATACGTGTACTTACATGGGCAACATCAAGAAAACGCTTATTTTACTGTATTATTGACAATTATACATAAATGTCCTTTTTAATCGAAAAGGTACAGATACGCGTTCAAAATGTGTATTATACGCGTTTTTTTACTAACAAAGTGTAGGGCCTTACCCTTTTGAAGACAAACATGCTGCAGTCCCGGTGCAATTGGGATCACCGTACTTAGAACATTTCTTAGCATTTTCAAGAGAGAGTTCTTGTCTTTCTCGAATTGATTAGCGCAAGCTACGTGAAAGATGTGGGTAACATCGGTTAAGCGCGAAAGCTTAGCAAGGCAGTCTTCGCGGTTGGACATGTCGCATTGGATGTATTGAATGTGGGGGTCAGAGAGCCACTGGGGTTCAGGGTGGCTGGCCACACCGTATACTTTCCAGCGGCCTCCAGGAGTGTCAGCCATGGGGAGGATCTCCACCAGGCTATTGCCGGAGATGCTAGTTGCACCGATGACAAGGCCCACGCTCTCGTAACGTGAATCTTGAGGCTCTTTTCTCTGCAAATGATCAAAAGATCATTGTTAATCTCTGAAAACTCAGAATCAATAAGTGTTCACTAACGGAAAATAATTTCCGCCTCAATTCTATTGTTTCTTTGCATAATTTTATAGCAACAACCACAAATACGAAAATTGTTTTCCTCCATTGAGGGGAAATTGACTTTCTTCCAACAAAAGGGAAACCGTTTTTCCATTGTAATCTTAGGACATATGTCCACTTCAAACTCAGCTTGGCCAAGAATAAACCTCATACAAAATTATAGAATGAAACCCTTTTTTAAAACTAAAAAGACAAGAACTTTTTCATGAGCAAAATGTTTCCTATTGAACCAAACAGAGCCTACGTTGATCAGTTATTAAGCCAAAAAAGAATGAGATGATCAAGTGATGTACCCGCTTCACAGCGCCTATTGCTCCTGCCCACCACCAGCTCATTGCAGAGTTTCAATTACCGACGAACGCCTTATGTATGTTTAAGATTATAGAGAGAGAAAGAGCAAACCGAGGAGAGAAGGCAGAAGGAGACTAATGAAACAAATTGCCGATACAGCCAAGCAATCCTCTAAAACGAGTCAAAGAACAAGGCCTTGATCTAATAATAAAACACTACCGAATTTGAGGAATGCTGGAAGAGGTTTTAGATTCAAATACCCTTCCCTGCTTACCCACACAAAAGAGTCATTTATAAATAAAATAATATTGCAGTGGATAATGTAAAACTATTAAGGGAAACATAGTGCAGAGGATTTAATGTTCTCTTGGGTTTAAATTTGGATGCCTTATATACAGGTTTTGTAATACTGCAATTACATGCTGGCAGCTCAAGAAATTCAAAGACTAAAACAGAAAATTATAAGATAACGATGATGATGTTGATGTAGATGCCACATCAGTATTAATGCTGACTCAATGTTGTATATGATTTGAACAACTAGAAATGCACGCAATGACCTGTTCTATTCCAACATTCCTTTCATAGCATTTTATGTTCAGATTGTCAACTACCCAATACAAATGGATGGAATTATAATCTTCGAAAGGATCAGACTGTCAACAAACGACTTGTCCCAAAAGGTTAAGTTAATATGTGAAGGTCCAAGAATAGCTTTATACTCTAATATGCCCCCTTGCGCAAATGCTCATTAGGCTTGAAAAGTGTATAATGCACAAGCTCTTCTCGTACCATGTTCTGAAATTATATTAAATTGAAAGTGAGGGCTGTTGGGATTTGAATATGTGAGCTTGCGTGTATGACAAGCTACAACAACTTTCCAGAGATTCAAAATGCGTGCAAAAATATGCTTTTCTCCAAACCAGTTTCTTGAGAAAGTTGGATATCTCTTTTCAGAAAAAGAACGTTTTAAAAAGATGCTTTTGGAGTAAAAATAAAACAAATTTATCCTCACTAAATATCACAAATTACGAGCAAGCCCTATAACAGAACTCACGGTCATACAACGCCACCATGAGCAACTCATACAAAATTAATTATTCTTGAATGTTATTAAAATAATTTAATTAAAATTTAATAAAATTTAAATTCATATTATATTTAACCAAAAAAAATATGTATTATATAATATACAATTCAAATAAAAAATTATTTTAAAATAATTTAGTCCAAGTTATTAAATCTATTTTATTTAAATATTATGTGTAATTATAATAAATCTTAAATCTATTTTATTAAAGTATTATGTTATGTGTAATTATAGTAGTAAATCTTACATTTATATACTTCTTGTAATATAAATATGTATAAATAATAAAGTGTCACTATGTTCAAAATGATCATTTTACATCACAGTAATTTCATCAGTAATTTTTAAAAATAGTTATCTAAAACCTCGACTACTTTTCCCAACAGCGCAACACTTCCACAAGACAACTACAGCCAGGTGTCACCCACCGCCTTAGTTCGTAGGATTTTTAGTACTTTTTATACGATGTATTTTGTATGTTTAATACTTGTATTTAATTTACTTGTAATTATGTATTTTCCTACGTAAATTAGTAAATCCACGTGTGTAAATGGCTAGGATAAGTGACATGGCACTTTAGGGACATTTAGGAGTAGACGGTTAAGGGAGTTAGGGGCGGTTATGGAGGTTGTTATCCATTTCCTGATTTTTAGGCATGTGTTTAGGCATAGATTTAGGAAGAGTTGTGTTTCTTTATTTTCAAGCATTTTCATGTAATTGTACCGTTTATTTTGTGCATTATAAATAGGTGCCAAGCACCATCAAAATGGGTAATTTTTCCTTTACCCACAAATACTTGTGTTCATCTCTATGTTCGCTTATTTTGCATTCTTTGTAGCTTTGATCTTCCAAGAAAGACGTGTGTGTGTGTAAGTGTTTACTTGATCATCTTTCTTTCATTATTTGCTTTCCAATTAAAATACTAAACAAACGAGACTTGGGAACTTTGTGTGAATTCCTTACCGTTGCAAGGAGATTTGGACGCTTGCCTCAATTAGGGACTTTTTAGAGTGACATTGAGTAGCCTCACCGGACTTGGACTTAGGAATTTAGTGATCTCGTGACAAACGTGGTATCAGAGTAGAGTTTAGTATTATGGCTGGAAGTGTTGCGAATGAAGACGCTAATGTAAGTACTTCGCACGTTGTGGAAGAACCACCAAGGGGTAGGCCTGAGACTCGCACCAAAAAGTCTAAGACCAAAGATCCCTCCGTTACTAGGGAGCCTTTGGCTTTAGACTCGCGGGTGTCTCGGTTATAAGTTGTTGTTAGGGAAATTCATGAACACCTTGACAACATTGAAGAAGTGAGGGAGGCTGTGGCCACGCTAGAGGGCCAAACCCTCATGGCTTTAAACGGGGTTATGGCTACCATTGATGTAGAATTACAGAAATTGTCTTCTGCCGTGTTAGGGTTGAGACAAGATTTGGATTTAGTGAGGACCGAATGTGCCCTCCTCAAAGGGGCATTCGCGGGTGGACTAGGCACAGGGTCTGCGTCCTGTGTCCGGGTCCCAGAACCACCAAAGTTTGGGGGCAGGCGTAATGCGAAGGAGGTTGATGGCTTTCTTTGGGGTTTAGAAAGGTACTTCGAAGCACTACGTTTGGAGGATGATGCTACCAAAATCAACACGGCTACCCTTTATTTTGAGGGGGATGCCGCGTTATGGTGGAGGGTTCGCCATGGGGACATTGCTAGGGGGCTTTGTACTATGGACACTTGGGATGAGTTCGTCAAAGAGCTCAAGAGACAATTCTTCCCAGAGAACGCAGGAGAGTTGGCCATGAAAAGGCTTCGCAACTTGAAGCATTCAGGGTCAGTGAGGGACTACATTGTTGAGTATCAGTCTCTCATGTTGGAGATTCCGGAGATGACAGAGGCTAACCACCTCTTCTATTTCATGGATGGCCTTTAAACTTGGGCCGAAGTGGAATTGAAGAGACGGGGAGTTTAGGACCTTACTAGTGCCATTGCTGAGGCGGAGGGGGTGGTAGAGTACAAGGACTCTACTAAGAAGAAGGACAACAAAAGTGGGAAGGGGAAAGGTGGGGGAGATAGGCCTCACAAGGCCCCAACTCACAAAGACAAGGGCAAACAACACGAGGGGAAACAGGACCAAGGGAAACGTAGGGACTGCTTCTTGTGTGGTGGGCCTCATTATGTTCGTGAATGCCCACAGCACAAGGCTCTTAATGCACTTGTGACAACGCCTGAACCGGAACCAGAAGACACCAACATAGGCGCCATGGGCACCCTGGGGGCCACGTCCCATGGGGCGCGCACGGGGTCGGCAGGACGCGCGCATGCTGGGCCTAGCGGGGGCGGGGCTGGGCATGCTAGGACTGAGACTGGGCATGTCAGGACCGAGACAGGAGTGTCATTGACACAGATGCTGGAGCGGGGCCCTGGACAGACACGCACGGTTGGGCATCCCTTAAGGACTGAGGCGCTGACACGCGCGGAGATCCCATGGGTTGTCAGGGCCGTGGGGACCGAAGCACGCAACTGTGGACATCCGCACAGGGGACTGATGTTTGTCAGTGCCCATGTCATTGGCATGGAAACGTAGGCCTTGGTCAACACAGGGGCTTCTCATAACTTTGTCTCCATGGAGGAGGTAGTGCGGCTCAGATTGAGCCTTGACAAGGGGGTGGGTTGGTTGAAGACCGTTAACGCCTCAACCCAACCTATCCATGGGGTAGCTAGGAACATGCCCATCCAGTTAAGGGATTGGTGCGGCACGGTGGACTTGACGGTGGTGCCCTTAGATGACTTTAGGTTTGTCTTGGGGATGGACTTCCTTGATGGGGTTAAAACTTTTTCCTTCACAAAAGATAACCAAATGATAATAACACATGGGGGAGAGTCTTTGGGGTGCCTTTACTACGGGAGAGAGTAGAGACTAGACTTTTTTCAGCCATGCAGGTTAGGAGGGGGATTCGGAAGAAGAGGGAGACCTTCATTGCCACGTTGGTTGGGGGTGAGGGGGATGTTTCTTCACATATACCCATAGAGATACAAGGGGTCTTAGATACCTTCAAAGATGTCATGCCACCCAAGTTACCCAAACATCTACCACTTAGGAGGGGAGTAGACCATAGGATCGAGTTGGAGCATGGGGCAAGGCCGCCTGCTATGGGGCCTTACCGTATGGCTCCTCCGGAGTCGGAGGAGTTGAGGAGGCAATTGGGAGATCTTCTTGACTCAGGGTTCGTTAGGCCTTGCAAGGCCCCTTATGGTGCACCTGTTTTGTTCCAAAAGAAGCAAGACGATTCTCTTAGTATGTGCATTGACTATAGGGCCTTGAACAAGGTCACCGTGAAGAATAAGTATCCTATTCTGCTTGTGGCTGATTTGTTTGATCGGTTGGGTAAGGCCCGGATCTTTTCTAAATTGGATTTGAGGTCAGGTTATTGGCAAGTTAGGATAGCGGAGGGGGACGAGCCCAAGACAACTTGTGTGACACGGTATGGGTCATATGAGTTTCTTGTCATGCCTTTGGGCTTGACAAACGCACCCGCAACATTTTGTACCTTGATGAATGAAATCTTTAAGCCGTTCTTAGACAAATTCGTTGTGGTCTACCTTGATGATATAGTGGTGTACAGTGAGACATTGAGGGAGCATGTGGCGCACTTAGCCCAGGTTTTTCAGATTTTGAGGGAGAATCAATTGTACGTGAAACGAGAGAAGTGTTCCTTTGCTCAAGAGGAGGTTCATTTCCTTGGCCACCATATAGGCCATGGAAAGATCAGCATGGACAACGCTAAGGTTCGTGCTATTGAGGAATGGGGTGCGCCTACGGACGTTAGTGCACTAAGGTCGTTCTTGGGCCTAGTGAACTATTACCGCAGGTTCATCCAGGGATATTCGGCTAGGGCTACGCCCCTAACTAATTTGCTTTGCTTGGAAAGAAGGTACCGTGGCATTGGGATGATGCATGCCACAACGCCTTCATGGATCTCAAGAGGGCTGTCATGGAAGAGCAGGTCCTTTGTCTACAGATGCTTTGGATTATGCAATAGGAGGGGTCTTGATGCAACAAGGACACCCTGTGGCATTTGAGTCCCGAAAACTCAATGACACGGAGCGTCGTTATGCCGTTCATGACAAGGAAATGACCACCATTATTCATTGTTTGAGAATTTGGCGTCACTACTTGTTGGGCAGCAAGTTCGTGATTAAGACCGACAATGTGGCTACGAGTTATTTTCAGAATCAAAAGAAACTCAGTCCGAAACAGGCCTGGTGGCAGGACTTCCTAGCGGAGTTCGATTATGTCATGGAGTACAAACAGGGTAAAGTGAACATAGTGGCAGACGCACTAAGTCGCAGGCACGGGTTGGCTGCTGTCAGTGCCGTCTAGGGCACGGTCCTGGACAAGATCAGGGAAGGAATGACACGGGACACTTGGGGTTAGACAAGGTTAGGGCTTGTGGCACAGGGTTAGACGCGCAGGTTTTAGGTTGACAACGGGCTGTTGTTCACAGTGGGCAACCAGGTGTACGTACCTAGGTGGGCAAACTTGAGGCATGACATACTCAAGGAATGTCATGACACGCCTTGGGCTGGGCACCCGAGAATCGAAAGGACAATGGCACTTTTGGAGGAAAACTTCTATTGGCCTAGGATGAAGGACGATGTGGAGGTGTATGTCAAGACATGTCTTGTTTGTCAACAGGACAAGACTGAGTTGAAGACACTGGCTGGGTTGCTTGAGCCTTTACCTGTACCCACTCGTCCGTGGGAGAGCATATCCATGGACTTCATCTTTGCTTTGCCAAACTCCGAAGGTATGTGTTCTATTATGGTTATAGTAGATCGTTTGACAAAGTATGGGACATTCATTGCAACCCCTAAGGATTGAAATGCCGTTGAGGCCGCACGTTTATTTTTCAAATATGTGGTCAAGTATTGGGGTTTGCCTAGGAGTATCATTAGTGACAAGGATCCTAGGTTTACGGGTAAGTTTTGGAGTGAGCTTTTCAAATTGATGGGCTCAAACCTCCATTATTGCACAAGCTTTCACCCTCAAACGGACGGGCAAACCGAGAGAGTGAATGCCTTCGTGGAGTTGTATTTAAGGCATCATGTGAGTGCCAACCAAAGGGACTGGGCACGGTTGCTTGACATAGCTCAGTTCTCCTTTAACCTCCAGCGCAGCGAGAGTACGGGGCATAGCCCGTTCGAGCTGGCCACAGGTCAGCAGCCCTTGACACCCCAGGCTGTGACATCTGGGTACACGGGGGCCAGCCCTGTTGAGTTCCAGACAGCGAAGGATTGGCAAGAGAGGCTTGACATTTCCAAGGCCTACCTAAGCCGTGCCCAACGCAAAATGAACAAGTGGGCCGACACTAAGCCAAAGAACTTAGAGTTTAGGATTGGGGACATGGTCATGGTGAAGTTGTTGCCTCAACAATTCAAGGCGCTTCGCAAGGTGCACAAGGGGCTTGTGCGCCGGTATGAGGGCCCTTTTCCTATCATTGCTAAGGTGGGGAAGGTGTCCTATAGGGTGGTGCTGCCACCCAAGTTGAAGATTCATCTGATCTTTCATGTGAGCTACTTGAAGCCGTATAATCAAGACACGGAAGAGCCGGATAGGGACGTGACACAGCGCGCCCCCACTGCTGTGACAACCTCTTATGCCAAGGACCTTGAACAGATTTTGGCTGACAGGACCGTGAGGCGTAGGGGCTTGCCTAGGTAAACGGAGTACCTTGCGCATTGGAAGGGACAACCGGTAGCTGAAGCAAGCTGGGAAAAAGAAGATGATTTGTGGCAATATCAGAAGGAGATTGAAGCCTTCAAGTCTGCATCACATTGACGGGGACGTCAATGGCTTTGGTGGGGGAGAGTGTCACCCACCGCCTTAGTTCGTAGGATTTTTAGTACTTTTTATATGATGTATTTTGTATGTTTAATACTTATATTTAATTTACTTGTAATTATGTATTTTCCTACGTGTAAATTAGTAAATCCACGTGTGTAAATGACTAGGATAAGTGACGTGGCACTTTAGGGACATTTAGGAGTAGACGGTTAAGGGAGTTAGGGGCGGTTATGGAGGTTTTTATCCATTTCCTGATTTTTAGGCGTGTGTTTAGGCATAGATTTAGGAAGAGTTGTGTTTGTTTATTTTCAAGCATTTTCATGTAATTGTACCGTTTATTTTGTGCATTATAAATAGGTGCCAAGCACCATCAAAATGGGTAATTTTTCCTTTACCCACAAATACTTGTGTTCATCTCTATGTTCGCTTATTTTGCATTCTTTGTAGCTTTGATCTTCCAAGAAAGACGTGTGTGTGTGTAAGTGTTTACTTGATCGTCTTTCTTTCATTATTTGCTTTCCAATTAAAATACTAAACAAACGAGACTTGGGGACTTTGTGTGAATTCCTTACCGTTGCAAGGAGATTTGGACGCTTGACTCAATTAGGAACTTTTTAGAGTGACATTGAGTAGCCTCACCGGACTTGGACTTAGGAATTTAGTCATCCCGTGACACAGGGCTCCAAAACTTCACAATGAGGCCAAGCAAAGCACAAGGATATTTGGTCGCATCCTACAATAGCAACTAAGTATCTCAAAGAGGCTCTCGCCAAGATACAGTCTAAGGAGGGTAAGATGTACGCAGCCTTATCCTGTAGGGTGCTTCCTTGTAGAGAGGCTGCTTTTGAAGAGCCCGCAGCTTTGAAAAGAACAATATTTATGAAATCCAAGAAAAGAACGATATTCGGTTGCATCTTGATGCTAAGAATAACCAGGTTGAAATTAGCTTCAACTTGCCTGTCTAGGAAGTGTTCCTGCAGATTGAATCACATTCCCAAGATCACCAACAACTAGGGCTCCACTTGGCAAAAGGTGAAATCGTCTTTCCTCAAAAATGTTTTCCTTTGGAAATGATTTTCTAATAAAATTTAAACCTCACTTGAAGTTTCCCATTATTTGTTTCAACGATAAATATACTCCACATTATGATATTCCCTTATTTGCTTTAAAAGAAAATAGCTTCTACCAAGCATTCTATATTTTGTTATATGACAACAAAAGTGGCGATATAACATAAATGAAAGTAAAAACAAATAAAATTAGCTTTCTTGGTTTTTGGAGCTACTTGGAAGGATGATTTCCCCTATTTCACAAGACAAGTCATGTTCCATCCATTGGTTGGAAAACTATCAAACAATACATGCCAAAGAACAGAAAGGAAAGGAAGACAATTCCTAATATCTAACTTTCCTCCCTAAAAAACGGAGCCCAGATATGCAACTTCCTATTCCGTGATGGCTGGCTCTAACTCCAACAGATATACAGGGCAACTAAAACAAGTTCTTGCTAATGGCAAGAGAGGGACTTTGAATGTGAGGGCTATTCTTATTTTACTAGAGGGGTTTGAATTAACTTCATCTGATCATAGTTCTCCCCAGATGAAAGAAAAGATAGGCAATCTTTCTTTTCAGAGCTATCGTCACCAATAAAAAAAATATTCTTGTGATGAGTCCCGTTCCTAGGCAAAAATATTGAAATCACTTTTCTTATTTTTTTCCGGACCTTGCTACTAAGAAAGATATCCACTTGTTAAAATATCTAATACATGGAGGCAGTAACAGGGAAAGGGGTCAGATTTATCCCGATGGAAACAAGAGTAATAATATAGTCCATAACGCTACAACAGCTGGTATTGTAAAGAAAATTAGACGAAAAGAAAATGGTGGATGCAAAATTACCATGGCGGATGAGTTGGATGAATATCAAATGGTTGATATTATCTCTCCTAGACCAAAGCTTCTTGTTTCAGAGGGTGAACCTGCTATTAGCCATGGAACCAAATAAACGCTCTTATTTAACATATTGACTGGTATATATGAATTTAGCTAGCGCTTTTGCTACACCGCCGCCACGAAATATTGCATCCGTGACACCATACCTCAGCATGTGACCGTAGCCATGACACTTCCATGAACTGAGGTTTAATGATTCCATGGCCACGCTTTCTAAACGCTTTCTCGTTACTACTCTTACAAGAAGAAATCATCTAATCGAGTCTGCAAGTAGATCTAAAGCATACCAAGAGGAAAAAATATGCAACACTATGGCTTCATTTGTTTTGACGATGAAGTTTTTCATCACATTCCTATCTTCAAAGAGAGAAAGTTGACTTCTCCTCAAAGAGAGAGTAACATTTTTCTTCACGGGACAGAAAACATTCTTCATCGTATGTCATGTCATATATCTTCAACCTTAATTTGACAAGAATGAATCATACATAATGAGTAAATTATTTTCCCCAGCAAAACAAACAAAATTTATTCCAAAAAGAAAATATATATTTCTCAATGGAAATATTTGAAGAAGAAAAATTTCCCGGAAGGAAAATGTTTTCTCTGCCACAAAATCGAGCCTATATGACGAATCTAATTGCATGCTAGTAGGGTCTCAAACTGTAATCCAGATACCAAGAAACCAGGATTCCATATATCAAATTTATTATGAAGCTGGGACCTATACAATTGCAACGGTATCAATATATGTCCTAACATTTTGACTTCTGGATAATCTAAGAGTTGATTGGTACAAAATTATAAGCATCTTACATGCAAGAGTATTAAATCAATGTTCTTTCTCTGCTACATCCCGCCAACAGTATATTTACACATGTACTCTTCAGGTAAGCAAAATATGCACACAAACAGACGACAAACGAAAGGAGCCACCACCTAGAGACTGCAGAAAGAAGTGCACTCAGATGCAGTCCAACAGAGTCAAACGAGCTCTCTTCCGCTTGTAGTACAAAAGCAATCACACTAGGTCCTAGATCCCATGAACAAATACTAAGATGGACAAGTGCAGCTAGATCCTGTTTCTCGTTCGTTCTAGTAACCTAGACTGTTCATTCCTAGGGATACGAGGATCCAGGTTCTGGAGGTTATTTACAAACAAGATAGCCTCTTCTTGACGATTGAGTTTGCAGTAAAAATCAACAATGGCATTGTATGTGTTCTGGTCTGGTCTACAACCCTGCTTGATCATGTAGCGGACCACATCAATGGCCTCCACAAACATAGCATTTGCAGCATAACTTGCAACAAAGGTATTGTAAGTGACAACATCAGGAACAATCCCCGATTCTCGCATCCTGGAAAAAACTCTTGAAGCATCCCTTAATCGGCCATTTCTACAATAAGCATATATGACAGTATTGTATGAAATAATATCTGGCTTAAATCCTTTGCCAATTATTTCCTTCAAAACTTCTTCTGATCTCTCGAAACTTCCTGATTGGCTGTACATATACATTAAACTATTGTATGTTGACAAGGTAGGAGTAAACCCACTCTCCTTCATATAGTTTAATATGTCATTGCACTTGCTAACCATCTGCCTACGGCCATATATAGAGATCATTGCATTCAGAGTAGTTACATCCGGAGAGTACCCTCTCTTCTTGAGCTCCAATAAAGCTCGTTCTGTTTCTTCTAAAATGTCAATTTTGCTATTTACAAGAACTAGTGTCTTCAATAGCACTGCATTTGGTTCAATTTCACCAGAGTACACCTTTTCTGCAACATCATGCATACGATCAATATGCTTCCCATTGGCATAAGCATGGAGAAGAGAACAATAAGACAGTTCATTCGGTCTACAATGGCTATCTTTCATTTCAGCTATTACTTTCTCAGACTGTTCCCAATGTCCTTCCCGAGCCAATGCTGCTAAAACAGCATTGTATGTTGAAAGATCCGGAGTCACCCCCGCTTCCAGCATCCTCTTGTAAACAACCATTGCTTGGTCAAAGGCGCCACATCGACTGTAAGCACTAATTAAGGTGTTGAAAGTATCCCTCTCAGGCACAAACCCTGCCCTTTTCATCTCTTTAAACACCCCTGAAACTTCGGTATTCATGCCATTCTGTCCAAACACTGCCAAGAGTGTGTTCCAAGTGACAATATCAGGGGAACAATCACAGACCTTAATTTCATCGAAAACCCTCATCATTTCAGTAAAATTTCCCCGGTTACCATGCATTTTGATAAGGGCATTAAACGTGCAAACATTCGGTTTACAACCTGCACGTCTCATCTCCTCAAAAACCTTCATTGCAAACACATCTTTCCCAGCCCTTTCAAATCCTGACAACAGAGAAGTGTAAGTAAAAATATCAGGCCTAATTCCTTTCTCCACCATCTGGGCTTTGAGATCCAATGCCTCCTCCAACAGCCCATCTCTCGCATATGCTGAAATCAATGAATTATAAGTAACAATGCTGGGAGCAATCCCTTTACTCTCCATCTCCTGCAATACATCCATTGCATCCTTAGAACGCCGACACTTTCCATAGACATCCAATAGGGCATTGTATGTAACCTTATCTGGTTCAAATCCAGCCGATTTCAGTTCCTCAAAAACCTCCCTTGCTTCCTCATACAAAGACCCTCGACGACAACAACTGACAAGTGTATTATAGGTATACAAATCTGGGGAAACTCCAGCACCCTTCATCTTCTCCACAAAACCAATAATCTTATTCCAAGGCATACCCATCTTCCCATACACATTCAACATCACATTATAAGTTATCAAAGTGGGTTTACAACCTTCTTCCTCCATTTCCTTAAACACCATCACAGCCTCCCTGTACCTCCCATTACTAGCACAAGCACTAATCATAGCAGTATATGCATAAACATCCACATCAAACCCATCTTTATGTAAATCATTTATCAACGACGCAGCAGCCGATATCCGCCCTTCTTTTCCAAGAATACTAATCATTACAGCAACAACAGGCCCACCTATTACATCTTCATAATCATTTTGACATCGAACCCATTCAAACACACTCAAAGCCAAATCATACTTCTTGTAAAACCCTAGACCCTTAATTAAACCCAAAACATCAGCTTTCACCAACTCCAACTCAAAATTCGCTTCAAATTCATGACTTCCAAACAATTTCACCAAAGTTTGGTCCAATTCACCAACATCAAATTCGGGGTCAATAAGTGATTCAAACACAGACTGACCTTGAGGAGAGAGACCATGGTGAGACCAAGGTTTACCACGGTTAGGGTCATGGTGTTTACCCAAAGGACGACGCCGTTTAGGGAGGTGAATGGGGGTTGGATTAGGGTTGTTGGGCTTCTGGGTATTGAGGAAATTGGGGTTTTTCTGATGATGGAGAACGTGTTTAACTAGAGGAGGGTTTAGCGGTGGCGCAGGCGAGTTTGGATGGTTGGATTGGTCTTGGAATGGAGATTTTGAAGGCGAGGGGCCTGGTAAGAGAACTGGTAAAGCTAGTCTTTCCGCCATTGGAGAGAGCTTGGTTTAGTAGTGAGGTTAGTGAAGAGAGAGATGGAGAAATGGAGTACAGGGGTTTGCGAGATATAGGTGAAATGCGTCAACAATTGTCTACAATGAGTGCAGATATTTGAGGTGCTGGTGGTGTTGAGCGCAGATATTAGTGGCGCGTAATGGTGCGGCCGCCTCTTGTTAATCCCGAGAGTCGGAGTGTTAGTTGATTTCATTTGTACTAGTGTAAACAAAGATGATTTTGGGTAGTGGTGTATTTTACTATGTGGAAATTTTCTCGGTTTGATCTTTTTTTGTTTGTTTTTCCTTTTTTCTATCATTTAATTATTTTTTCTTAAGGTCGTCTTGCTTGAGGATGTCATTGAGTTGGGCTCGTGAGCTGGCTTGTCATAAAGTTTGAAAGGCTTGGCTCGTTTACCTTATCGAGCAGAGCACGAGCCTAACAAGCCTACCTTAATATAATATATCAGTTTAAATATGCTCAATCATGTCGAGTCCGAGCTTAAATGCGCAAACGAGCTTAGATTGAGCTTAAATGAGCCTAGATATTACAAATTTAGTTTGAAGCTTGTCAAGCTCAATTTAAACTCAACTGAGCCGTGCCAAGTTCGAGCTTTCGACGAGTCGAACTTGAGCTTGGAGTTTCCGAGCTTGGTGAGTTTCAAGCCTAGCTTAATGTAAACAAGCAATGTGACGAGCTCGGATTCAACTCAGCTCAAACACGGCCCCTAGTCTTGCCCAAGTTTGAGGTCCATTGTATTCAGTTCGAGGTCTTCATATTTGAAGTTCCTCTATCAGTTGTTTCAAGTCTTAATTTACCTGTCTCAAGTTCATTTTTTAATTACTTATTTGCGTTACTTTTCCAATACCCGTTAGGTCCTACGCCCGGTTTGACTTGCCTCCATGTGGGTAGACACCCGTTTCAATCTGTTTATAAAGGCGCGTCGAAATGGGTTGACTCACAGGTCAATCCGAATCAACCCATCATCAGTGATCTTTAGCTGGGCTCTCAAATCCATAAAATTCAACACATCTGGGACTTGAAATTTTCCCTGTTGGGCTGTGGAAGAATGACACTAGAAGACTTGGACAATGGGATTCAAGAGCATGGGCCTCCAATGAGACATAGGCCTATATTATATTTTTGTGGATGACTCAAAATTTCAATATCAAACAACAACAACAATAATATATCCACTGTCTCAAGAGCTCCTGCATAAGCAGGGTCTGGAAGAAGTGTGATGTACGTAGCCTTATCCTGCGGAGAGGCTATTTCCGAGGACCCTCCCCTGAGAAGCTTGAAAAGCACGACAAAGATGATAAGCATTGGGAGTAAGGAAGCATGCAAGCCAAACGCATACAGGCCAAAATTTCAATATCAAACATTTGCGATAATTCTATTCTAGTTGGTTGAGTTAGAAAAACAATTTCTCGTTGATCAAAAAAAAAAAAAAAAAGACAAATAATTTTTCTACATAGTAACACCGTGTATAGATAAGACTATATACATCCGACCCTCCCTGTGCTCTACTTTGACGGGAGCCTCTTTGAGGTAATGAAATTTTAGCAATTTAGAAACTAAAGGTAATACAAAAGTGAGAAAGAG
Source organism: Simmondsia chinensis (assembly GCA_018398585.1). Lineage (NCBI taxonomy): Eukaryota > Viridiplantae > Streptophyta > Magnoliopsida > Caryophyllales > Simmondsiaceae > Simmondsia > Simmondsia chinensis. The sequence continues at coordinate 21,672,194 of JAGTTD010000017.1, read as the reverse complement.
TTTAGAGAAGCCTACACTGCATTTGGACAAACAAATCCGCTTTTTTGGGAATAAAATTTTGTTCTTGTATCAGTTTGATTTTTGATTATCCATTAAAGATCTTGTGGTTAGTTTGATACCAAAGCATATAAACTGAAGCGAAGAAGTAGAAGTTGAAAGTGATACGGTCCATGATCTACATGCCAGAAGTGAAGGTCCCTTAAGAAGTGGACTAGATTAGTCTCTTAAAAGGCAAAGAAAGTCGAGTCCTAACTAAATTATCTAAAATGGGAGTTGAAACATTGCAACAGAAAAGGTAGCCATGCACCTAGATGTCAATGCTACATAGAACATGGGTGAAATTTTGGATAATGTTGAACCTAAGAGTTGACCTGTTATCTGGAGCCTTAGAAAGCTAACAATCTAATGAATAAGAAAGTTTCTTGGCCTAATTTTGACCCAATTGATCCTTTTCATGCAAGTGGTCGGGTTTTTTTTTTTTTTGCCACTTTTTCAAAAGTGTTTGTTTTGTGAGTTTTTCAATTATTTTTCAAGCATGCTCCATTCTAACACATTTTTGGCCTACTGACACAAAATTCCCATTAAAATATATAAGTAGTTTCTTAAATGACATTGTGCGTAAGGGTAAAGGACATTTAAAAATAAGTCACAATAGCCCTTGGCCTCTAGAACAACTGACCCTTCCACCTTGATGACCTCGACCTCCTTGTTCATCCTTGTCACGTGCTCTTGAGGAGTGATTTTTGCTCAAGTTAGCCATGTTGTTTTCCAAAGCACAAGTCCAATTACGAAGAGAGCGCCCTTGATAGCATGCAAGTGCTGCCTCTTCATTTAGGAGTGAGGTTTTAGGATCCTCAAAAGTAAAGGAACGAGAAGAATTGCGAACATAGGTACTATAGGCTCTTTATTCAGTCGTGACGCCACGTCCCACCTACACAACACTTTTTCAAGCCCTTCGCTAATAAGAGGAAACCTTAAAACTCATTTTTGACCAATCTCTCAAAAAGCTGGTTAGCAATCCTCATGCACATCTTAGGCGTGCACTCCATCACTAACCTTTCAAGGTTTTTTTATTAGTTGCTTCAAAATTTTCCTCTAAGTCCAATTGCATTAATTACGGTGACTCAGATTGATTTTAAGAAGTGATCTTTATCTACATCTATTTGGTTTCTTTTAGGAAAGACCAACTCTCTGGACGCTATTGCATCTTGAATTATGTTTCTAAAGATCATGCAATTCTTTTTTGAGTGGGTATATATTGTGCCACTTGCAATATACCTTCCCTTTTAGTGTTCTGGGGTCAAGCAATCTTATGTTTCCTTTTAATTTCAATTTGTTATTTGTCTTGACTCAATAAAATATTAAGTTTGTCTGAAACAAGTCAAAAGAGTACTTCCATAACTCTCGAGTTTGGTTAGAATTCATAGCATTTGTTTCCTTCTTTACTAAGGGATTATAGACTTAGGAGCTCCATCAACGTAATCAAGCTATGGCAAGTTCAAAAATTGGACGAGACATTCTCATAATTTAGAGTCATTGTTTAATAACATAATATAAATTACTTATTTATAATAAATAAACAATTCAAGTGGTCTAGTTTCAGTGTTCCAATATTATTGACAAATACCAATATGATATATTTGGACCTCTATCCACATGACTACAACAAGCCATTAGTTATACCATTTTATATTTTTGACATATAAGTAGTCCAAACTTATTATCGATTACAAACTAGTTTTTTGACAGGATATCACTCTCTTTGACTTACCCAATCTCATTGACCACCTAAATCAAATATTAGGATGTTATCTTGGACACCATCCATCGCACAGTAAGTTTCAAAACATTACTACACATGTATAACTCGTAACAATAATTCAATAGAACAATTTTATTTATTAGTAATTTAAAAATAAATAATTGGGTTTATAGGACACAGTTTCTAACACGAGAGTGGTGGTTGTTCAAGTTCTATGCATTTCCAATTGGCCTACCATTGTGGTAGCCAGAAAACATCTTCAATCTACGAAATATTTGCAGAGACAAACTTAGAAATGGATTTACCACAAAGAAGGGATAAATCAGGTTAATACTGCATGTAGTTGACCTCAACTGATCACTTGTTCTATATTTTGAGTGCATTTGACTCCAATTTGCAATTATGTGGATCTTAACAATGTTCCTATTAAAGAGACTACCACAATTATATAATATTTTCATAAAAATAAAGAAATGGACCCAACTCGAGAACTAGTCAGGGTGCAGCAATGCAAAGCGCTCCTTGAACATCTTAACTCGAATGCTTAAGAGTTGAGAAATGAGTTAGAGATAAGTTTGAGAGCTCGGCAATATATCTTGAGTTTGATTCAATAAGGTATTTAGCCTAACAAACCTCGACTTAAGATAACTAAATAGATATGAAATTGAACAAGATTAAAATGGAGTGAACCAATTTGGGTCACCAATCTAGGATCACTATGTTCAATCTCGAGCCTTGATCGTCAAAAGCTTGGACCAATAACACAAGTTAAATTCACTGTAAGAGAACTTAAGAGACTATAATAGAAAGCATACAAGATTTACATTCTCAAACACCACCGAGGATCAAATCAATAGCGTTACATCATTTTGAATTTCAGGTTGTCTTTAATCAAAAAAAGTTTAGGTCGGAACTGAGTTGGTTCAGCTAATGGGGTTTCGATCAATCGGATAGGGTCACTTAAACTTTGAGAGAGATCACTCATATTGGATTATTTTGGATTCCAAGTCACCAAAGTCCAAAGAGATTGAACAATTGGTCAGGGAGAAGTAAAGGGCAATAGTGATGTGTTCAACAAAAAAAAGGGGCAAATAGTACGATCTGGAGCATTAAACAACAATATTCCGACTAATTTAGCAAATATGACACAGTTTAAAAAATTAGTAATTTTACATAAATTTTTTTTAACAAAATCGCATACTTTACTGTATAATTCTTATGACTGCACGCCATTTGAAATGGCGTGCAATTTATGCTACAGTGTATTGAAATGGGGTATGTAAGAATTATACAGTAAAGTGTGCCATTTCGCTAAAACTTTTTTGCTGACATATCAGATTTCTAATTTCTTTTTTAAACTGTGTCATATTATTAAATTAGTTTTTTAACTCTGGAAAGTTACCCAAAAATGAAAGTAACATTGAAGAAGGGACAGAGATCTCGAAATGCTACTTGGCTCTAGAGGTGGCCACGGGTCCGGGCCGGCCCGAAAACCGGCCCGTGTATGGCCCGGGCCTGTGGTGTCCCAGCCCAACAAGCCGTTGGGAGAAAGTAAAGAAAGAGCAGTTGAACGGCTCTATTAAAAGAGTCGTTCAATGGCTCTTTTAATTAAAAAAAAAATTATATATTTTTTTCCTATAAATACTTAAACCTCCCCAACCCATTTCCTCACCAAATCTTCAATCCTTTCTTCTCTCTCTATACATTCACCATCTCCCATCTTCTCTAACCTTGCTAATTGCAAAATTGTGCTCTAAAGTTCGAAGTTCGTAAAGTATTTGGCTGAAGTTTGAATTTCACTGTTCTCTCGTTTCGGTAATTTTAGTATCGTAATTTTATTTGATTCGCATTTTTAGTTATTTAATTTATATTACGACTTGTATTTTATAAATACTAATAACTTATACTAATATGGCACACAACTCTTCATCATCCTCTGGAGCCGGTCGTGCTAGTTCTAGCTCTTCTCGGCCACCCAGAATCCCTAAAAGGAGTAGAATTGTCTTACTTAATACTGAAGAACGAGCTTTTATACAACCAGACCCATCACCCCCATACACTGATGATAGCATAGATTATGACTTTTTACAATAACAAGATTATCATGAGTCAGGTGGTGGTGGGGTTGGATACTCACAAACTGATGAGGAACCCACGCCCACCACCGAAGCCCAGCCTGAAACTAGTACCGGTGCTAGTAGGCGTACAACTAGTGAGGTATGGAAGCATTTCACCCTTAATAAGACAACTAATAAAGCAACTTATAAATTATGTGACCTAGCTAAGGATTTTAGTCATCAACCTGGCAGTGGGATGGGCACATTAAACAGACATATATTTAGGTGCCACCTCGAGCAATACCTAGAAAAGAGCCAACAATGTCTAGGACAACAAGTGACCGGTGCACTTGCTAATTTTAGGTTCTCTTAAGAGAACAACCGAAAGGGGCTAGCTAAATATATAATTTTGAGTGAAAGGCCTTTTAATACCGGTGAAGACCCAAATTTCGTCAGCTACCTCCAACGAAATGTGAACCCCGCCATTGTGAGGATTCCTCGGAACGCCGTAAAGCGGGACGCTTTTACGTTATACCACGGGATGAACGGGATGAAAGCTGGGGTCTTCACACATTTTGCAACGAACACGAGCATGTTCTCGTTGACGTCGGACGTATGGACGGCAAAACCCGGCCAACCTTATATGTGCATAACGGTACACTGGACCGATGAATCCTTCACCATCCAAAAGAGGATAATTCATTTTGGACTTTTAGATTGCCCCCACAATTCCGAGGTAATTACGGGTCCGATTATGTCGGCAGTCCCCGGCTGGGGCATAGAGCGGCGTATCTTCAGTATTACTTTCGACAATGCTACCAATAAAACTGCAGCCGTTACACATTTAATTAGGCAAATGAGACCCATGTTAGGTGGGAAGTGTTTCCATACTCGTTGTATTTGTCACATTTTGCATTTAATGGTAATAGATGATTTAGATATTATAAAAGTATCCCTTACCACCTTAAGATCCGTAATAATATCGATTAAATCATCAGGCACTAGAAAAAGAAGATTTAGAAATTTATGTAGGTTGCATAACATAGAATATAAACAATTCAAATTAGACTCTCAAATTAGGTGGTCGTCTACGGTAGAAATGTTAGAGCGCATTCTACCATACAAAGATGTTCTGATGGAATTCGCCCAGGAAAATCGTACAGAATGGAGCGATTACAGCCTAGCCGGTATAAATTGGGAGACAATAGATCAAATTTGTAACTTTTTTAGCATGTTTAAAGAGGCAACGGCATTTTTTTCGGGTTGCTACTATCCGACCATGCCTCAAGCAATATCAAGATTGCTTGATATTGTCAATTGGATGGTGGGTAATGAATCCAACCCTATTTTGTTCGAATCGATTAAGGCAATGAAAGAAAAGTTTGCCAAATATTATTCTGAACTACCTCTTACATACTGCTTGGCAACTATTTTAGACCCTTGTTGTAAACGCGGGGGTTTTAACTTGTTTTGCGAATATTTTTTCAAATATTTGCATCCTAGTCTTAATATCGACACTTTCATTGCCGATGTCGATAACGACTTGCATCATTTATTTTCTCAATATTCTCGTCAATTAGCGTCCAATAATCCTAGTACTGCTGCAGTAGGATCTTCCATATCTAGCGGAAGTAGTTCACACATGTCATATTCGTGGAAGCTGTTGGAGCAATTTACGCCCACAGTAGTCCCCACGTCATGTGACGAGCTAGATTATTATTTGCGGACACCGTTGGTCCATATTTTCGGGCTGCCGGCCAACCCGCATTTTGACCTTTTACAATGGTGGAACACAAACCAAGCCCAGTATCCCGTACTTTCCACCATGGCACGTGATATACTAAGTTGTCCGGTGCCTTCAGTAGCATCGGAGTGTGCTTTCAGTCTTGGTGGCAGGTTGCTTGGAACGAAGAGGGCGAAGCTATCGCCGTCAAGCTCGGAGATGTCCCTGTGCTTGAAGGATTGGCTGCTAGCAGAGGCCAGAGATCAACAGAGAACGAAGCTGGATTCATCGAGCGATGAAGAAGACGACCGCACAACTGATACGTCAAATGATGGCGTAGAAACCCCCCTAGGCGACTAATATCAACACTGTTGTATATCAATTATTTACTTTTAAATATTTACGTCAAAAGACGACCGCACCCCCCATATGTCAAACTTTGTATTTTTTGATAAACAAATTTGTACTTTTAAATATTAGGCCCCAACTGCGTTGTATTTGTTACGTTATTTATGTACCATTATTTTTTTTGATAAGGTATTTACCATTACTTATTGTATATTTTATTTTATTACATATATTTAGCATTATTTTTTTTGAACATGTATATTTAGCATTATTAGTGCTTGAAAAAAAATATACTTGTATCTTATATTATTTATCAATGAATTACAATAATTTTAGTACAAAACGACTTTATATTATTTTAATTTTTTTTATTTCTGTAAAAAAGCGGGCCCAGCCCGCCCGTTGGCCACCTCTACTTGGCTCTTTGTTTTACACTAACCACACCCACACCCCCCCCACCCAGCCCAGCCCGCCCGTTGGCTATCTCTACTTGGCTCTTTGTTATCATTTATATAAAGTTAAATATATTCAAATTTCAAAGTTAATGAATATAACAAAATCAATAATTAATCTAAAAATAATCCAATTATATGTCAATATACTAAAAAATAATCCGACTCTATTTTCGAACAAAAAAAATCCAACTCTATCTTTTCTACGAAAAAAATAACCCTACTCTATTTTCAAACTAAAAAATAATCAATTCTAACTTTTTTATCAAAAAATAACCAAACTCTAACTTTTGTTTCAAAAAATAATCAAACTCTAAAATTAATTTAAGAAAATAATGAATTGATGGCGAAGAATGGCGTGTGGTATGACGCTCCGACAATATATTTTTCTTCTATGTATTTTTGTTTGGCTTGATTTCTTTTCTCATCTAATCAAACTAAAAATACGTTTTTTCTGATAATTGAATACAACCTGACAAAAAGGCAACATTGCAGGGCAAAGAACAAGCAAAACAATCGAGGAATATAACCAGAGAACTAGGGCTACAAATGAACCGAGCCGAGCCGAGCTGCAACTTGCTCGGCTCGGCTCGGCTCGGCCGTTAACCAAATGAGACGAGCTCCATATTGGCATCATTTATCCAACAGAGCAGCATATTTGTGCTCGCTCAACTCGTTTACTAAATGAGACCGTCTACAGAGAACAAGCCAAACCAAAAATAGGCAAAAGAAAAAAATATATTGCCGGAGCATCACAATTCAGTATTTTTTAAATTAAATTTTTAGAGTTGGGTTATTTTTAGATAATTTTAGAGTTCGGTTATTTTTTAGTAGAAAAGTTACATTTGAGTTATGTTTTGGTAGAAAAGTTAGAGTTGGGTTATTTTTTGATAAAAAAGTAAGAGTTGGATTATTTTTTAGTTAGAAAATAGAATTGAATTATTTTTGTATGTTAGGATTATGCCTCAAATTTACGCATTTAGAAATTAAGGGTAGCCGAGGGGTCACCGATCTATCGGGGGGATGTCCGATCGATCGGGTGATTTAAGTGAAAAATACCTGTTTTGACTGAGAGAGGGCCGATCGATCGGGAGTCATTTTTTCGTGAGGGTTATAAATAGACCTGTTAGGGTTTCAGTTTAGATATCCAATCAAATCCAACTTAAAGAGAGAGCCCGGCGCCGTCATCAAGAGAGAGAGGTGATTTCATAATTCCTTCAATTCAGATATTCGAGTGCTACGAGAGTTCAGAGGGAGGGATCTATAATTCTCCATAGATCTCGTTAAGAGAAAGTGTGATTGTAATTCTTCCGTTCAAGTTCAATAAAGATTTCCATCTCAGGCCGTGGTTTTCTCCCCTTTCGATTGTAGAGGGGTTTCCACGTGAATCATTGTGTTCCTCTTGTTTGTTCTTTCTTTCACCTACGTTGTTTACTTCTCGTTTGTGCGAGTCATATTATTTGAATTGAATCAAGTGATTAGGGTTTACGCTTCCGCATCAAGATTTTTCCCTCACAAATTGGTATTATAGTATATCAGATTTGTCCAGATTACCTCAACAATTGGTATCAGAGCCCTATTTATTTCGATTTGATATTATGGCATCCGCAATTAAGACTGAAGTTGAGAGTTCGGAGGTCAATGAAGTTTTAGTTTGTGGCAAGTCCGGGTTAAGAGTCTCCTGATGCAGAGAGGCTTGAAGAAAGCCCTTGAAGGAAAAGAGAAGAAATTGGAGAGTCTATCTGATGCACAATGGGAGGAGTTAGATGAGAAGACACTCACAACTATTCAGATGTATCTTACCGATGACGTTTTGACAGAAGTTCTGGAAGTGAAGACCACTAAGGAGTTGTGGGAGAAATTGTAGGATATGTTCTATTTCAAGTCAGTCTCCAACAAACTCGTAGTTAAGCGTCGGTTGTTCACGTTTCGTATGTCAGAAGGTACGTCACTTAAGAATCATGTTAATGAGTTTAATTCAATTATTCAAGAATTGAAAGAATTGGATGATGCTCCTAAGGATGAAGATCAAGCTATGCTTTTGTTATGTTCACTCTCTACTTCATATAAAGGCTTTATAGAAAGCATGATTTATGGTGGCAGGCAATCTGTCACAGTTAATGAAGTTAAGAGAAACCTACTCAGCAAAGAAAGAGTAGATAGGGAGTTGTTCGACTCTGTTCAGAACTCAAGTTGTGGTTTATTTGTGAGAGAAAGAACTAAGTCTAAAGAATATGATCATAGTGAAAACAAGTTTAAGTCTAGATATCAAGACCTAACCTGTAATTACTGTCATAAGAAAGGGCACATTAAGAAAGACTGTTACAAGCTAAAGAGAAAACTTGAAGCAGATAACAGGTCTGACCAGAGATCCATAGTAGCTAGTGTTATGGAAGAAGAGATTGATGGAGATATTCTGTCTGAGTCTGAACCTCAGTCCAATTTTAGAGAAAGTTGGATTTTGGATTTGGGTTGCTCCTATCATGTTTGTCCCAATCGAGATTGGTTCATCACATACAAGTCAATTCAGGGTGAAACTGTTCAGATGGGTAACGATGCAGTATGCAGAGTTTTGGGGATAGGAACAATTCGTATTAAGATGTTCGATGGCACTATTAAGACATTGAGCAACGCTCGTCATGTTCCTAATTTGAAGAAGAGTCTCATCTCTTTAGGTACTCTTAAGTCTAAATGGTACAGGTACACAGCTAAAGGTGGAGTTTTGAAGGTCATTAAAGGTGCTTTGACAGTTATGAAAGGCAGAAGGGTAGGTACTTTGTATGAGCTTGTTGGTTCCACAGTTACTAGATCTGTTGCAGCATCTTCATCATCATTGTTGACAGAACCAGAGATCACAAATTCAGGAAGTTTGAGAATGAATCGTTTAGGTGATATGGGTCTGTCTGTGCATAGTATAAGGGGCTCTTTGTGTGGTCAGTCTACAGAACTGAAATTCTGTGAACAGGGGCTTTATGGAAAGTAGAAAGGTTTTCGCTTCAAGCAATTTCTTGACGAGTAGACATGTCACGTTTGATGAGTTTTCGTTATTGAGTCCACAGAAGATGTCATCAGTTGGTTGTGATTCAGGTTAGGTGAGTAAGCCAGAGGGAGTTCAGTTTAAGTTAAGCAACACAGTTCAGCAGCAGGTGGCTGTTTCAGAAAGTGTGTCAAGAGCCAATTTAGAGAAGAAGAAGATTGACATTACTGATAACCTCTCAGATATGTTCACTCAGATGCTACCTAGCAAGAATTTCAAGCTTCGCTCGGACTCAGTTAGGTTTTGTGTTTTGTCAAGATAACCCCGTGTGTGGGGTGTTTTGAGGAGTAGGTGGAGATATTTTGTTTTTTATGTAAATTTGAGTCAAGGTGGAGATTTGTTAGGATTATTCCTCAAATTTATATATTTAGAAATTAAGGGTAGCCAAGGGGTCACCGATCGATCGGGGAGATGTCCGATCGATCGGGGTGATTTAAGTGAAAAATACCTGTTTTGACCGAGAGAGAGCCAATCGATGGGGGTTGGGCTGATCGATCGGGACCCTCATTGATCGGTGTAGTCGTTTTTCCACGAGGGTTATAAATAGAACTGTTAAGGTTTCAGTTTAGATATCCAATCAAATCCAACTTAAAGAGAGAGCCCGACGCCGTCATCAAGAGAGAGAGGTGATTTCATAATTCATCCAATTCAGATATTCGTGTGCTACTAGAGTTCAGAGGGAATGATCTATAATTCTCCATAGATCTCGTTAAGAGGAAGTGCGATTGTAATTCTTCCGTTCAAGTTCAATAAAGATCTCCATCTCCGCCCGTGGTTTTCTCCCCTCTCGATTGTAGAGGGGTTTCCACATAAATCATTGTGTTCCTCTTGTTTGTTCTTTCTTTCACCTATTTTGTTTACTTCTCGTTTGTGTGAATCATATTATTTGAGTTAAATCAAGTGATTAGGGTTTACGCTTCCGCATCAAGATTTTTCCCTCACAAATTGGTATCAGAGTATATCAGATTTGTCCAGATTACCTCAACATTGTATATTGACATATAATTAAATTACTTTTAAATTAATTGTTGAATTATTTTTGTATATTGACATATAATTGAATTAATTGTTGATACCACAGATGGAACCAAGTAGCCCAAAAGATCAGAGATGTAGCACGGGAAGTTTTAGGTGTATCAAAGGATGGGGCACCAAACAACAGAGAGACCTAGTGGTGGTGCAGGGAGGTGCAAGAAAAGATAAAGGCGAAACGAGAATGCTTCAAGGAATGGGACCGAAGTGGAGACGAGGACAAGAGGCAATAGTATAAACAAGCCAAGAAAGAAGCTAAGATAGCAGTAAGATATGCACAAGTTAAAGCCTACGAGGATTTTTACAAAAATGTTGGATACTAATGAGGGAGCTAGGGCCCTCTATATAATTGCAAAAGTGAGGGAGAGGAGGACTAGAGACCTTCACCAAGTAAGGTGCATAAAGGGAGTAGATGATCAAGTGCTTGTGGACGAGCAACAAATTAAAACTAGATGGAAATCCTACTACTAGGGTTTGTTCAATGAACAGGGAGTTAGAGAGGGATCCCCAGGAGAACTACAAGCACCTGAGGAGGCTGAGGAGCACGACACCTATTATTACTGCACGAGGATTGGACCCGAGGAAGTTAGGAAAGCCTTGAAGAAGATGGGTAGGGGTAAAGCAGTAGGCCCAGATAGAATATCCATTGAAGCATGGAAATGCACTGAAGAAATGGGTATCAGATGGCTGACCAAATTATTCAACCAAATTCTTCAGGGGAAGAAGATGCCAGATGAGTGGCGGAAGAGTACATTAGTTTCTGTCTATAAGAACAAAGGCGACATCTAAAGTTGTACCAACTACAGAGGAATCAAACTAATAAGCCACACTCTGAAACTTTGAGAGCGGGTCATAGAAAGAGGGCGTCGACAACGAACAGGAGTATTAGAGAACCAATTTGGATTTATGCCTAGAAGGTCGACAATAGAAGCCATCCACCTGATAAGGAGGTCAATAGAGTACTACAGAGATAAACAAAAGGACCTCCACATGGTTTTCATTGACCTTGAGAAGGCATATAATAGAGTGCCGAGAGAGGTCCTATGGAGGGTCTTGTAGAGGAAAGGCACCCCCAGCCCTATATATGAGCCATTAAGGACATGTATGAAGATGCACAAACAAATGCACGCACAACAGAAGGACAGGCAGATGCTTTTCCCATTACAGTTGGGGTACACCAAGGATCAACCTTGAGCCCCTTTTTGTTCATTCTGACTATGGACGAGCTCACTGGGCACATCCAAGGAGATGTGCCTTGGTGCATGCTTTTTGCGGATGACATAGTCTTGGTGGGAGAGTCCAGGGAGAAGATGAATGAGAAGCTAGAACTCTGGAGATTGGCCTTAGAATCGAAAGGTTTAAGACTTAGTAGATCTAAAATCGAATATATGGAACTCAAGTTCTGTGTATCTACCATGCCAAGTACAGAAGATGTCAAGATTAGATCAGAGTGCAAACCGCAAAAAGTGTGTTTTAAATACTTGGGCTCCATGGTGCAATAAGACGGCGAAGTGGACGTAGATGTTAACAATAGGATTAAAGTAGGTTGGCATAAACGGAGGATAGCCTCAGCGGTACTGTGTGATAGGAAGTTCCCGCTTAAGTTAAAAGGGAAATACTACAAGACGGTAGTAAGACCGGCTATGTCTTATGGGGCAGAGTGCTGACCGATTAAGCACCATCACATGCAGAAGATAAAGGTAGCAGAAATGAGGATGTTGAGATGGATGTGCGGGCACATAAAGAAGGATATGATCAGGAATGAAGTCATAAGAAGTAAATTAGGTGTGGCCCCATTCGAGAATGAGCTGCGGAAGCAACGTTTGAGGTGGTTTGGGCATGTTAGGAGGAGACCAAGCATTGCACTTGTCAGGAGATATGAACAACTCCATATTATAGAAGGAAAGAGACAGAGAGGCCCACCAAAGAAGAGTTGGATGGAAGCAATTCGACAGGACCTCACCTGTCTCAACTTCAGTGAAGAAATGGCCCTAGATAGAGCTCATTGGAGGATTAGTATAGGTGTAACAGATATAGCGAAGTAGGATCGAAGAGCACTTCTAAGCTAGTACTAGTGCCACCAGGCTTCTTGCATGCCTGTCGGTGTTACGCATTTCTGCCTTGCTTCTTGCTGCTTACACCATTTATTTTCTTGCATGTTATCGGTAGATAGGCTCTCTTTCATAGTTGGTTGCTTGCTTTTGCATTTTGCTCTTGCTTAGATGCTTCCATGCTTGTCATGCTCTCCGAGCTTTTCATGTCCTTCTCGCTTTTCAGGTTGGGGGTCCTCGGAAACAGCCTCTCATTAGGGTATCCCCCTGATGGGGTAAGGTTGCGTATATCCTACCCCTCCCAGACCCTACTCACACGGGAGCCCTTGTGGCACTGGGGCTGTTGTTGTTGTTGAAGAAAAATGCATAGTGCATTCACTGAATGATCCTTGCCCAAGAAGTCCAACCATACTGTGCTATTATCATTAAAAATTTTTGAATGGATGATGTGTGAGTCATCTACTTATTAAGGATAAATTGTAAAAAAATTAATCAGCGGATCATCTAGCTAATGAAGGGTATGGGAGATTGGGATTCCAGATGGAGGAGTTGATGCCGTCAAGGACTCTCCTTCTTATTTCTAGAACTAAGGTCTTGGGTCGTCCTTTGCTCAGAAGGAAGGCCTAAGGAGATTACTTGCTTTTACCATTGTAAAAAAAAAAAAAAGAAAATGTAAAAAATTCTTCTATGTTTTGCGTTTAAAATAGAAAATTTATAAACTTTAAAAAGTAAACATTTATCCCTCATTTAAAAAAATCCAACAATTTATCCAATCCTTTAAGTTAATTTTTTTATGATCATTTTGTCATTAAAAAGTAAGAGGGTTAAGTGTTTGATTTTATTTTTAGAAGAGTTATATTTTTAGATTAAAAAAAGAGGTTTTTTGTTTTTAGGTGAAAGACGGGAATTTTTTTGTACTTTACGTAAAAATAAATTTTTTTAGTTAATTATAATAAAGATCTTACAAATTAAAAGATAATTTTTTTTAAAAAAAATTTCATAAAAAATATTTAAAATATTTTAAAACAATAAAATGTAATTGTTTTTTTATCAAAATAAATTTCAAATCAGGTTAATTAATATAAAACTGAAAAAAAAATAAAAAATTGAAAGCATGGATAATATATTATAGAAAAAATAGTTTGTTTTGAAAAGATTTGAAAAAACCAAAGTCAAAATGTTTCTTCCTACATCAAACAATTTATATGCATAAAAAGAAGAAATAAGCAATCTACATATTTTTATGTGGATAGAGCAAAATCTAAATAGAAAAATAAAATTATTCTTTTTTAAAAAATATGCCTCATATATGTTCTATAAGCATAAAAATATAGTCTTAAAATTTAAACAATGAAACAATCTACAAACCAAAAATTCTATTTTATTGTTAAAATAATAAAAAACTAGTTTTTGAAATAAATTCATAAGATATTTGAAAAATAAAATAAAATAAATTATTTAAGTTTTTTTCAAAATGGATAAAGTACACAAACATAATAATTTTCTAGATTTGTTTCGCTTAATCTCTTTTATATTTATCAATCGAATTATAATTTTATTTTTATTAATAAATTATTATATTTTACCTTATATATATATATATATATTATTTTTTTGAATAAAAATTTAAAAATATTTTCTCATGAGATAATTTGAACTATATATGATAATGTTGATTGGATAATCATAAATATGTTATATATTTATTCCGACGGTAAATCAAAGGTGTTTTATTGACATATTAGTAAATTGAGAAACTCAAATGTAATGAATAAAAAGTCGGCCACATAATTAAGAAAGTAATATATGGATTATATAATTTTTTTTATTATGGGTTATATAATTTTTTATTGGATAATGCAAAGGGTTCAGAGCTCCCATCCCATCTAATAAATGGGTTGGGCTCGTTTTGACCCTTTTTTTAAAACCCTTTGTATAACAATGACAAGAACACGACACTACATCGATATTTTCTGGTCCTAGACTACTGCAGTGGAAAATTCATTCATGATAGCCTAGACTATAAGTAAAACAGAAATACACAAGTCAATTAAAAAAAATCTAAAATTAGCTGCAAGCATACAACAACAACAACAACAATATACCCAGTACTTGAAAGGCTCCCGCATAAGCAGGGTCTTGGAGAAGTGGAATGTATGCATCCTTACCCTTTAGGGTATACCCTAACGAGAGTTTATTTCCGAGAAAATTAGCTACAAGCATACAACATAAAAATCTAGTCATAAAATTATTAACACATTAGGTGCAGAAATTGTGCAATAAAAGTCCACAACAAGTCTAGCAACAAAATCTCGTGCATGACCCTTAAGTTCACAAAGTGGACCTCAAAATAAGAAAAACAAAGAAGACACGGGAAAAAGAAAAACTCATTAAGATGTTAACCCCTGTAATCTAATTATTGGAAGGCTTTGAAAGTCGTTATGATCTCTAATGGTCGCTTGGTCAAGAGAGTAAAAACTAAAATTGCAATTGAATCCTCAAAACCCTAGATTTTTGGCCCTTTATATAGGCCACTTGAGATACACCACAAAAGATGAATGATGAATTGGCAAACTAATAAATTAGGTTTTTTAGCATCCCTTTGGAGTTGTGTCAACTGCTTGGCAGTAGCAGCTGCACTATACGCCGACTAGGGTGCCGACCAAGACAATTAGTCTAACAATCAACGCTTGAGGGTTTGTGCCAATCGATCATTATAGAAGGTCGATTGGTAGGTCGGCCAACATCCTCTTTTGTTCTGCAATTCATAAATTGACACTGACTAGTGCATTTGGCTAGACGTTGAGTGGACAGATCAGTCACATAGTGTGGTTAATCATTATTTTTGAGTGTGCTTTTGAAATTAGTCCGCTTGTCACATTTGTAAAAGCTCCAGTGAAAGTATTATTTTTATATTCGTTTTATTAACAAACTCAAACTTACCGTGCCTTGATATGGCTTTCAACCTGTTCATAAACAAATTGAATCAAATAACATCGACGAGCCCAGGAATCCCATCACTCATGACAAAACCAAGCACTTGAATATGGACTATCACTTTGTTAATGAACACAAGAAATAACTTACCTAACTCTTGAATAAGTAGTTGGCGAAAAAGTGATGAGACTTATTTAATTGCTACACTTGCGTAAGGCAGTAAAACTTGCACGCATTAAAAATCAATAAAATGGAAAGATTACATTCAGAAGTAAATGGGATCAGAGAAGTCACATTTATTAACGCCTTGTTTAATATCAATTTCTGTTTGTATTTTTAATTTTTTAAAAAATAAAAAAGCAAGTTTTAAGAACAATAGTTTGTGTTTGTCATTTCATATTTTCTATTTTTTGACTTTTAGTTCTATTAGTATTTTTTTTTTTTTTGATAATTAAGGAGATGAAGAAAACCTCCAAATGATATAAAAGTCCACCTCAAGAGCAAAAATCAAAGCAGAAAACAAAGTCCAAAGAAAACAAAAAGGAATTGCCACGACCCTAAATCCGCACTATGACCAAACCTCGGCGAAAAAAGCACGTGAAGCTTTGAACACGGTCCATGATTAATTTTCTTTCTATAAAAGCAGATATTTATGATGTCGTTTGTAATTGGTGGACTGTTGTGACTAATCTGTGTGGATCCTAAATGTAATAGTGAATGGAGATGCTTGTGGAGCCAAGTAGTGCTTAAAACCAAGAAATCGCCCTCAATCGATAGTGTAAAAAAGGCTAGTCCAGTCAGGGGATTGCATTTTGGAAATAAGAGCCTTTCTAGTGTCCCAAATAGCATGAATGACTGCAAAAAAGTTTCTATCTGATTATCATGTTAACTTATATTATACGCATAAACATTAGTGCATCAAACATTAACTCCCATAAAACCTTAGAACTTCATGATTTTCGAACATATTAAAATCTTAGAATGTCATGTGCATGACATTATATGAGCAATGACTTAGTAGTGGTTGCGTCTAATGTCACAGACATGGTGTCATGTGCACAGATGAGCATGATCTACGCTAGGTTGCGCATGGCTTGCGTAAGGACTGCGCCTAGTTGTGCATGGCTTGTGCTTGGTTGCACATGAATTGCGCCTGGGTGCGCACTGCCTGCCTGTGACTTTGCCAGTGTCACCACCTTGCCAGCCTGTGTCCAGATCCCTGTCACACTATCACCCAGTTCTAGGATGTTTCCATGTCTCTGACACTATCTGTGTCATAGCACAGTCCAGCAGTTCCAGCACTCCTCCAATACTATCAGCAGTGTCCTAACTCATTGTCAGGTCATGGAAGCAACTCCCAGATTCTGTTTAGCAGCCAGTTTAGTCCAGAACCTTCTAGAACTTCCATGAAGTTGCAAGCGCGTTCCAGAAGTTCCTAGAACCTTCCAGAAACTATCCAGTTGTATTTCTTAAAGATTTTAGAAATTTTTCCTTGTATTTTCAGGTTACTTAGATATTTTTCATTGTACTTTCATTTGTGCTTAGTTTTTCATGTCTTAGTTAGTTTCCTCTATAAAAGGATGAGTAAATCTCTTGTAAGGATATCTTTTGAACATTAATGAATATATCATACTTTTCTCATCTCTAGATTCTCTCTATTCTCTTCTCATCTAAATTCTTTTTCTTTCTCATCCCAAATTCTATCTCAATTCTATCTCTCCTCCCATATTCTAAACCTCTCTTCCTCGTCACAAATCTTAGGTTTGTGACAAATGGTATAAGAGCTTTCTTGCAATCATGAAGCTGGCTATAACGAGGAACACACGATCCACTATAACCATGTCTTCATCTGAGGAGACGACTAAGTCACATGAACAATTCACCGCCATTAAGAAGAGGCCGGATAAATTGGATGCTCAGCATCGTGAAGAAGTCAAGATCAATGAAAAATTCAGATCCTCCATTGATTCTATGACCGAGGCCGTGAATTGATTCTTGTGCAACCAAGACAAGAGGTCCGAACATCCACCACAACCTCAAGAATGGCATTATGATGTCTCGACAACATTCGTTAAGCCATCTTTTGAAGAATTGTGTGAATCATGGCTGGAAGTAATGAAGGTATCAATGGATTTTCAAGATTCCCTTGTTTCTCCCGATATAGAGGAATTATCAAGTAAGAACACTAACTTGAAAATTCCAAGAAGATCGAGCATCATTCCATCAAGGAACAATAAAACCAAGCAAAAAAAGGGCAAGTGCACTACTCCAACCAAATTCTCTTCAACTCCCAATCCGCGGAAAACGGGTCATGTTTTTGGCATTGCACAAAAAGGTCGATATTTTGGGACAAGATTCCATCACTCAAGTGTTTTTCAAACATGGGTCAAGTATGGTGCTACAAGATAAAAATTGGGTTGAAGGGTTTCAACAAGAAAGCCAAGAAAACTTGGGCATGGGGATGCTTTTCTAAAACTGGGATTGGTAGAAGAAGATCAACACACCGATACCGATTTTGGAAATTAATCCTTGGGGACAAGGATTATCTCTTCGACCCTGGAATAGTGGGTATGCATCCAAGTGGTTTGTGGGTCGTTATACAGTAGGGAATTGGTTAGCCCTTGGACGTTCTTGGAAAAGGTTCGACAATTGATAGTTATAGTTTAGATTGTCAAACATTATGTAGTAGATATTTTCATGTAATAGTTGTTACAAGATTTAGTAGTTTCTTACAGGAATATTAGTTAGTTACATGTATTAGGATTACATATGTGTAATAATGTAGTAGAACAGTGGTATTAATTAGTTAGGCAATTGACACATCTCGGCATGCATCTACTTGCTCCCGTGGGTATGGTTGACCTGGAAGCTGATAGCCGGAGGTTTAAAACATCATCAATCCTAGCTCTAGAATTCCATCCTTGAAGCCAAAGATGATTTGAAGGGGAAGGGAATGTCATGTTCATGATATTATATGAGCCATGACTTAGCAGTGGCTGCATCTAATGTAACGAACATGGTGTCATGTTCATAGATGGGCATGACTTGCGCTAGGTTGCGCATGGGTTGCGCACGGCCTTTGCCGGGTTGCTCTAGAGTTGTGCTTGATGCACATGGCTTGGGTTGGGTTGCGTCTAGTTGCACATGGCTTGCGCTTGGTTGCGCATGAGCTGCGCTTGGGTGTGCACTACCTGTCTGTGGCTTTACCAGTGTCACCACCTTGCTAACCTATGTCCAGATCCCTGTCACGCTATCACTAGTTCTAGGTCACAGTCAGGTGACACTATTTCCATGTCTGTGATACTGTTTGTGGCACAGCGTAGTCCAGAGGTTCTAGCACTCCTCCAATACTGTCAGCGGCCTCCTAACCCACTGTCAGGTCATGGCAACAACTCTTAGATTCTGTTTAATTGCCAGTTCAGGCCATAAACTTTTAGAAGCTTCTAGGAAACTGCTAGAGCATTCCAAAAGTTCCTAGAATCTTCCAGAAATAGTCTAGTTGTATTTTTTAGAGATTTTAGGAATGTTTCCTTGTACTTTCAGATTATTTAGATATTTTTCATTGTATTTTCATTTATGCTTAGTCTTTCATGTCTTAGTTTCCTCTGTAAAAGGATGAGTAAACCTCTTGTAAGGATATCTTTCGAACATTAATGAAATACATCATACTGTTCTCATAGTCATTGTACAATACAAAATGTGTTATGGTCCAAATCCCTAATGGTAACATTTGAACCACGTGCCGCCCAGATCCGGCGCTTGAAGGCGCGTCAGCCACCATACCGGCTTCGACGTTGCATCAACGGAATCTCCGCCACATCACGGTTTGAGTCGTACAACTGTTACTCCATTCCGTCAGAGGAAGCTCCATCAACAGCAACCTTTGTTTCGCCTTCTTCAGCCACTCCATCTCCCTCCACCGTCACTAGTATCACCATCGGATCCCTGCTTCGTCTTCTGCAACCACTTCGTCTTCTCTCCTTTGGTAACACCACTTCGTCTTCTGTAACCCACCCTACTTCATCTTTTGTTCGTCACCACCGTGTTGCACTACCTCTAAAGTTATAAACCAACTATTCCTTCTCTCTCCACCATCGCCAGCCACACAATCACCTTCTTAATCACCAGACAACCACCACCCTCCCCTCACCTAAACACTTCTCTCCTCTCCACTTCATTTCTCTCTCCAGGCCATTGGTCTCTCTCGGCTCCATCATCACTGCAACCGAACATCATAAACCACCACATCTCCACTCCAGTTAACATCCAACATCACCTCCTCTCTTATCAACATCCAACCCAATGTCCTCTATCCTCAATTCCATACCCAAAACCAATTTTGAAATGCCAATAGCTAGAAAGACGGTGTCCATCTTCGTTGATGGTTTACCAGAAAGGACGACAAATTCATGGCTTGAGGCAGTTTTTCAAGAATTCAGGACAATCTATGATACTTATGTTCCTGTGAAGAAAAGGTTGAAGTGTAGATGCTCTTATGACTTTGTTCGATTTCATGACTCGAGTGAAGCTGCACGGGCAATTACGTCCATGAATAGAAGAAAGGTGGTGGGCGTTAGGCTCAGAGTTCAATGGGCTAACCCATGCAAAAGACCAACTTCTTCATCCTACCGGAATCAGCCTCAATCAAGGGTTTCTCAGCAGTCCAGAGACAATGGAGGAAATTATGATCAGGGTAATACTCCAACTAATTGGGTAGGGGATGCCGTGAATACGAACATTCCGAGGATTGTGGTTTCCAATGATAATAAGAGTGTGGAGGGCTGGCTCAATCGATCAATAATTGCACACTCCGCTGATGAGGTTAGTATGGAAGAGATCCTCACATTTATCACGGAGAATAACTTGTATGGATTAACCCCTAGAGGGTTAAGAAACACCACTTTTATCTTGGGCTGCGAATCAGATGGCACCCTGGAATCTTACCTCGGTCCACGCAAGGAGACCTTACTTCGAAAATTCAAGGAAGTGTATAAATACTCTGGCAAGATCCTGGGCTCCCTTAATAGAAGGGTGCAGATTGAGATTTATGAACTGTTTATCCAATGTTGTTCAAAGGACTGCTTTACTGACATTGCAAATATATGAGGAAAGTTCGTTAAGGTGTATTCGAGGACGTCTGCCATGAGATGTGTTGAAGTCGCCAGAATCCTAATTGACACCTGCTCTACAACATGCATTCACCAGATGATTCAAATTCTGTTTAATGGAGGATCTCGTTTGGTTCTTGCCAAAGAAGGCAATTCAGTGTTGATTCCAGACTACTCGCCCAGAGTTGTTGCACTTGCAGTCTTGGCTAGATTGGCAAGGGAGCAAGCCTCTTTTCCACAGATGTCATAGTGCACCACACTGGCACATCATTCCCTACGAGTTCAACCTCTTCTCAAACAGGTGACGAATGTCTTAGATGACTGCGAGGATTTTAAAACTCGTCCTCCTAGGTCAGCGAATGGAGGCGTGAGTGTTTTAGGACATTCGTTGGGCCAGGTATCTATTCATATTGATGACCAGTACTTCGGTAGTTGGGCTTTGGGATGCTCGGGCCCACACGCCACACTACCCCCTTATTTCCCCCAGCCTGCTGCCTGAGTACCACTTCAAGAGGTTCCAAAAAATCAACATCCTCCTCTTCTTCTGCCGTGGATTGAGAATGATAATGTCGAAATAATACAGCCTCAGGCTCAGACATCACTGCATGAGAATGAAGGTCCGGAAACCATTAGTGATAATGACTCTGCAACCTCCGGTCCTGAATTTCCACCAGGTTTTGAACCTCTTGAATTACTCAGACACCAGCATACAGAGGACAGTATACCTGAGAACTACCATGTGCCGGTGCCAATTATGGAGGGGACTAGTACAACTTGAAGGAAGAAGGAAAAGATGCAGATGTCAAAAAGGGGTAGGCGAGCTCTCAAACACAAGATGAAAGAGAAGGAGAAGCGAGAGCTACAAAATTTCTTGAAGGACATGTCGCCCTGGAGAAGTGCACAGCATCCAGTTAAGGCTCATGGCAAAAAGAAAAAGAGGAATAAGGAGAATCCAGTTAGGGGGAATCGGAACGAGAAGATCACAGAAGCGGAGTATGATGAGAAGATCATGGAAGCGGAGTGGTAATAGAGATAGGAAAAACGATGGGTTTTAATTTTGATGGATTTGACCCACCTATAATGGCATACATACTTGCAAAATGATGTGGATGGGTTTTTTGTTGAGGCTTCAGTCTGGATCTCGTTTCATGTGCTGATCTTCTGGTTCATCTTCAGCTGGGATCTCTGTTTGAGTTTGTTCTAGAGCCTTATTTTTCCTGTCCCCCGTGTTTGGTTTGATTTTGTGCTCGGTATATGCTGTGTCGTTTGGAGGCGAGCCTTTTGTTCCTGTTAGTCCGTATTTTTGCTTTGTGTTGGTTGTTTTTGGTCCCCGTTTTATTACGATCGGACTCAGGCCTCGCCTAGTAAGTGGTCTGCTTGTATCGCGATTTTGTATCAATTTATCGGAAAAAAATCATACTGTTCTCATATCTAGATTCTCTCTATTCTCTTCTCATCTAAACTCTCTTTCTTTTTCATTTCAAATCCTATCTCAATTTTATCTCTCATCCCATACTCTAAACCTCTCTTCCTCATCACAAACCCTTAGGTTTGTGACACAAATAACATGAATGACAGCAAAAAAAATTCTATCCTATTATCATGTTAAATTATATGCATAAACATTAGTGCATCAAACATTAACTCCCATAAATCTTAGAACTTCATGATTTTCATACATATTAAAATCAAGTACATACCTTGATTAATAACAATCCATTGACGACTGTTGAAAATGTAGAAGAGAATGGTTGAAGAAGAAATTTGATTTCTCTCTCTTAATCACTTTCTTCAATGTACAATAAGATAGAGTATCGTACTTTTAATTATCTTTGTGTTCATGTTTATGTGTTGTGATAGAGAGCGGATCAAATTTTTATTTATAAATGAGAAAGGGGTTTTTTCCATTAAAATACCAAGGGTCGGATTTCGTTAATAGACATATTTTTTTATTAATAAACAAGTCTCTTCATTGATATATATCTCATTTCAACAAAATAACATCTCTTTACTAAAAAAAACATATCTAAGAGACATATCTTTTTATTAAAAGACATGATCTTTCAACTAGGCATATGTCTTTTCCTTAAGAGACATATTTTTTCATTAAGATCATATCTCTTCATAAACCAATTGAATTAAGTATTAATTAAAACCACTTAATTATCAAATATAACATAAATATTTAATAAAACAACCTTTAAAATATCAAGTGGGTCATAATTATTCTTACACATTATACACACAAGTCATGAAGTTATATTTTTACATGGAAAATGGTGAACATTCAAATTTGGTACCAAATGTGGCAGAAAGTTGTTGAATTGTAACAGCCAATATTAATTTCCTTACTTCATAAAATTTACTTTTTGACACATACATTTCATACAAATTGACAACTGTATTTGGTGCCTATATTGAGCATGCTTTTTCAAATTACCAATTTCATCTTTGAAATGAAAATATTGAATATACTGAATCTGAATCCGGTACCTCTTGTTTAGAGATTGTGTAGTTTAATAATTACATCAACTCCGTCTAATCATTACTTTAAAAAATAACAACATTTCTAGTGCTCCAAGAGCTCTCGCCTAAGTAGGGTCTGGGGGGTGGATGTACGCAGCCTTCCCCCTTCAGGGTGCTACCATAAAGGGAGGCTGTTTTTGAGAACCCCCAACCTGAGAGGTGCAACACAAGGACTTCTCAGGAGGTCACCCATCTTAATACTACTCTCGTCCAAGCACGCTTAACTTTGGAATTCGAATGAGATTCGGTGCTTGCGTGTTAGTATCCTCTTAGGTATTAAGAATAAATGAATGCTAAATGCACGATTAAAAAAAAAAAAAAAAATTCCAATTGTGTATATTTGCACATACAATTATATGACTGTAAAAATAATATTAATTATGTAACAATTTTACACCCAATATGTAGGACGAAATATCACTAGCTTTGTAAGAGAATCACTTATTTAATATTATTTTTTGGCTTATTTACATTTTAGCACCTCAACGTTTTTGGAAACAATAAAAATGACTCAAACTTTTTTGAATTAATAAAAAGATCCACAAGTTTTTGTTGTACAAATAAAAAGGTCCTTCTTAGTCGTCTCCAGCATGATGACGTCGTTTTTTGTCGATAGAGCAGACATGACAACTGTTTTTTTATAATACTACAATAAAATGACAAAAATATCTTTCTGTTGTAAAATTGGTCCCTATATGACTTAACTATGTCAAGAAAATTTAAGTCAAGAAATGTTCAAATATTATAGATTAAAGGGTGTAAATGTCAAGTGGCATAAGTTGTAAATTTTTTGGTAAATGTATTTTTTGGGTACCCAGCTATTACTGTACATTTAAATTAATCAAAGAGGTAAAATGCCATTGCTGCCCCTGACCGTGTGCGTTATTCACTTGCCCGTGCCACTACCCGCTGCCCGAAGCTTCTCCAGGAAGCTTCCCTGTTTCAGTTTAAGTGGATGCCACGCGTCAGCCATCCGGGTAAACTGTTTGTGCTTCTTGTGGGCTTTTATGGACCGTTGATCTAACCTTGGAGCTTTGCCATGGATCGGAGTTCGGTTGCCTATATATACTGACCCTTTTAGGGTTTGCCGTACGCTTTTCATTTCGCTCTCCGTTTTTTCTCTTCAGCCACCGCCTCTCTTTCATTTGCTCTGGCGATCTTGAGGCGATCGAAGGCGATTGAGTATATCCGTGGGTGTTAAGGCTTGATCGTTCAAATCTTGGTAGTTTGGAGCATGTATGAAGCCTTGTAGGCTTCGGTTGTGAGCTTTCTTTTCCCTTACTCTTTATTTTCGTTCTTCTTTAGGTTTCTGACTTAGAAGCCTTAAGGATCGGTTTTGTATAAAGTTGTATATCGTTGAAGTCTGGTCTGTAATATTTTGAACTCGACTTATAGTGGATAGATTTCCCTAGAAATAGGGAGCCGTGGAGTAGGTCCTTCTTTAAAGGCTGAACCACGTAAATCTCGTTGTTATCGCTGTGTTCTTTGTGCATGTGTTCGGTGTTGGATGAATCTTGCTAAACTACAGTTACAGGTTTCTTGAACTAGATCTGAAGTGGTGAATCTTTGTTGTTATTGACGTTTTATCAAGAACTAAAGTTGATAAGATTAAACCCTAGGAATACGACCTGAAACTCAACAAGTGGTATCAGAGCATCAGGTTCTTTACCTTAAAGAAACAGTATGGCGTCTGCTAGGGTTGATATTGAAAGGTTTGACGGTAGGAATGATTTCAACCTATGGAAACTAAAAATGAAAGCAATCCTTATGGCACAAGGTGCTGGAACTGCACTTTTGCCCGAAAAGGATCAACCAACTTATCTAACTGAAAAGGAGAAAGTAGAAGTCGAACATAAAGCTTATGCTTCTTTATTACTTAGTCTTGATAACTCGGTACTTAATCAGATTCGCTCTGAAAAGACCGTAGCAGATATATGGGCTAAGTTAGAGGAAATCTACAAGTCTGGGTCATTGTCCAATAGGATATTGTGCATGGAATCCCTTTTCACCTTTAAGGTGAGTGAGACTAAACCCCTAGAGGACTCTATAGATGAGTTCCATAAAATCTGTCAAGATCTAGAAAACGTTAAAGTTACTGTTGCTGATGAATTGTTGGCTGTATTGTTACTATGTGCCTTACCTAAATATCTTAGGTCCTTTAAAGACACACTAAGATATGGACGTGACACTGTAGCATTAAAAGACGTAACAAAGGCCCTAAGATCCAAGATCCTAGAACTTAGGAAGGAAGGGAAGTACCCACCAACCAGTAACAGTGGGGAAGGGCTGTCAGTCAGGGGTAGGACAAAGACTCGAGACAACCATAACAACCATAACAACCATAACAATCATAACAACCATAACAACTACAACAATAAGGAAAGGAGAAGAAGTAAGAGTCGAAACAGATCTAGTTCAAGACCTAGAAGAGATTGTAGTAAAGTAAAGTGTTATGAGTGTGGTAAACTAGGCCACATTAAAAGATACTGTCCAGATTACCAAAGAAAATTTAACGGCACAACTGACAACACTGAATTTAATGACGGATATGACTCCGCTGAAGTATTAGTAGTATCCACAGACCAAACTACACATGAGTGGGTTCTAGACTCAGGGTGTAGCTTCCATATGACTTCAGATAGATCCTTCTTTACTGAATACCGGACTGTAGCAGGGGGAAAGGTGCTGTTGGGAAATAACCACGGATGCCAAGTAGTTGGGATAGGGTCAGTTAGGGTTAAGGGGTCAAACGGGATTGACTTTACCCTAAAGGGAGTTAGGCATGTGCCTGAACTTAGAAGGAACCTAATTTCTCTAGGACAATTAGACCAGGCTGGTATGACCTTAAAGGCACAACAGGGGGTAATGAAGGTCCTTAAGGGTTCCCTTGTAATGCTAAGAGGAGAGGTCAAGAACGGTCTATATGTGCTTAGAGGTGACGTAGTTCCTGCTGGCTGCTCTATTGTAAAGAAAACTGACCTAACCAACCTTTGGCACAAAAGATTAGGACATGTATCAGAGAGGGGCCTGAATGAGCTGAACAAGAGAGGGCTGTTAGGGGGTGGTTATGTGTCTAAACCTGATTTCTGTGAGTCATGCATATTTGGAAAACATCATAAACTATCTTTTAAATCTGGAATCCATATAACTAAGTCACCGTTAGACTATATCCACTCTGACCTGTGGGGACCAGCAAGGGTACCCACTTTAGGTGGAGCATACTACTTCCTATCTATGGTAGATGATTTCTCTAGGAAGGTTTGGGTTTACCTACTTAAAACAAAGGATGAATGTTTTAGTGCCTTTGTTAGGTGGAAGAACCTTATAGAAAATCAAACAGGTAGGAAGATTAAGGTACTTAGAACTGATAATGGAATTGAATATATAAACACTGAATTTGATAGTTTATGTGCTCAAAATGGTATTAAAAGACACAACACTGTTAGGAAAACTCCTCAACAAAACGGACTAGTTGAAAGAATGAACCGTACGCTCCTAGACAGGGTAAGATGCATGTTATTTGCATCAAGACTTGGTAAAAACTTTTGGGGGGAGGCTGTAGCTACTGCATGTTATCTAATTAATCGTACTCCCTCCTCTGCAATTGACTTTAAAACCCCTGAGGAAAAATGGACTGGAAAAACAAGCGACTATTCTATTTTAAAGGTTTTTGGATGTGCTGCGTATGCACATCAATCTGAAGGAAAACTTGAACCCAGGGCTGTAAAAGGTGTTTTTCTAGGCTATCCGGATGGTGTAAAGGGGTATAGGGTGGGTGTTAGGGATGGAAACAGAACCAAAATCATAATTAGTAGGGATGTAACCTTTAATGAAGAGGAATTCCCTTACTTGGAGAAAATAATGGCTGCCGATACAGCAGCCACTTCCTCCAACCCTAGGAAGTATGATCCTGAACTCTATGAGTTCGAGATCAGCCCACCAGAGCCTATATACCAGGAAAACCAGACCTTAAATCCTGAGGAAGAGGTGACTGACAGTGCTGAAGGGAGCACTGAACCTCAAGAAACAATTGAACAAACAGACCTATCAAACTACCAACTAGCTAGAGATAGGGAGAGGAGAGAAATTAGGGCACTAGTTAGGTTTGGCAGTGCGGATTGTATTGCATTTGCCCTAAATACTGCCCTAGAGTATGTAGAATCAGAACCTCTCACTTATACTCAGGCTATTAGTGGGGCTGCCTCTGAACAGTGGCTTAAAGCCATGACAGAGGAAATGGAGAGCCTCAAAAGGAACAAAACTTGGGTTTTGGTTCCTAAACCAATGGATAGGAAGTTGGTAGGTTCTAAGTGGATTTATAAGGTAAAAGAACCCGATACATCATCTGGACAGCCAAGGTTCAAGGCTCGACTAGTTGCAAAAGGTTTTTCACAAAAGGAAGGGGTAGACTATAATGAGATTTTTTCTCCCGTTGTAAAGCACACAACTATAAGAATACTTATGGCACTAACTGCTAAGTTTAGCCTATTTCTGGAACAAATGGATGTTACAACAGCTTTCCTTCATGGTGAGCTGGATGAGGAAATCTTTATGGCCCAACCTGAGGGCTTTATTGAACCAAACCATGAAAACCATGTTTGTCTACTTAAGAGGTCTTTATATGGCCTAAAACAATCCCCTAGACAATGGTACAAACGCTTTGACCAATTTATAAGAAGCAGGGGCTTTAGTAGATCAATACATGACACTTGTTTTTATTTTAAACATGCTGATACTGTTGATGCACTGTATTTGCTGATTTATGTGGATGATATGCTGCTGGCCAGTAAATCCATGAATCATATTAATGATTTGAAACTAACGCTTTGTGCTGAGTTCGATATGAAAGATCTAGGAAAGGCCAAGAAGATACTTGGTATGGAAATTACCAGGGATCCAGCAGCTGAAACAGTGCACTTATCTTAACAAAGGTATTTGAAAAAGGTATTGGTTAGATTCAACATGTCTGAATGTAAACCTGTAAAATTGCCCTTAGCAAGTCAGTATAAGTATACAGTTCAACAGTGTCCCACGAATGAGATAGAAAACAAACAAATGGAAAGAGTCCCATATGCGAATGTTATAGGTTCCTTAATGTATGCTATGACTTGTACACGTCCAGACTTAGCTTTCCCTTTAAGTGTTTTGTCTAGGTTTATGAGTAACCCCGGAAAGGAACATTGGGATGGAGTTAAGTGGTTGATAAGGTACATTAAACAAACCTATAAACTGGGACTTACTTTTGGTCGGACAAAAACCTACCTTAGATTGATAGGTTACACCGATTCTGACTTTGGGGGAGACGTAGATAAAAGGAGATCCACTAGTGCTTACATTTACACTTTAAATGGTGGAGCCATTTGTTGGAAGTCTAAGTTGCAGCCTGTGACTGCGCTGTCAACTACTGAGGCTGAATTTGAGGCCCTCACAGAAGCCATAAAAGAGGCTACCTGGATGAGAGGCTTACTGTCAGAAATAAACCTCGATAACGGGCCTCCCGTACTGTTTTCGGACAGTCAATCAGCCCTTGCATTGTGTAAAAACCCCGTGTTTCATGATAGGACTAAGCACTTAGCTATCAAGAGGAATTTTGTAAACGACATGCTTGAAAGGAACACTGTTGAACTGCGAAAAATCTGTACTGCTGAAAATCCAGTGGATATGGGCACAAAAATTTTGACTTTGGACAAGTTACTTAAGTGTATTAACTTGGTTCAAAGTAATTGGGACCATGGATGACAAACCCAATGTGTTTTTGCTCCTATTACTAGTGAATGTCCAGTAGTTAACCCATATAGGTACCAAGGTGGAGAATTGTTGTAAAATTGGTCCCTATATGACTTAACTATGTCAAGAAAATTTAAGTCAAGAAATGTTCAAATATTATAGATTAAAGGGTGTAAATGTCAAGTGGCATAAGTTGTAAATTTTTTGGTAAATGTATTTTTTGGGTACCCAGCTATTACTGTACATTTAAATTAATCAAAGAGGTAAAATGCCATTGCTGCCCCTGACCGTGTGCGTTATTCACTTGCCCGTGCCACTACCCGCTGCCCGAAGCTTCTCCAGGAAGCTTCCCTGTTTCAGTTTAAGTGGATGCCACGCGTCAGCCATCCGGGTAAACTGTTTGTGCTTCTTGTGGGCTTTTATGGACCGTTGATCTGGTTCGTACGAACGGCCGAGATTGAACCTTGGAGCTTTGCCACGGATCGGAGTTCGGTTGCCTATATATACTAACCCTTTTAGGGTTTGCCGTACGCTTTTCATTTCACTCTCCGTTTTTTCTCTTCAGCCACCGCCTCTCTTTCATTTGCTCTGGCGATCTTGAGGCGATCGAAGGCGATTGAGTATATCCGTGGGTGTTAAGGCTTGATCGTTCAAATCTTGGTAGTTTGGAGCATGTATGAAGCCTTGTAGGCTTCGGTTGTGAGCTTTCTTTTCCCTTACTCTTTATTTTCGTTCTTCTTTAGGTTTCTGACTTAGAAGCCTTAAGGATCGGTTTTGTATAAAGTTGTATATCGTTGAAGTCTGGTCTGTAATATTTTGAACTCGACTTATAGTGGATAGACTTCCCTAGAAATAGGGAGCCGTGGAGTAGGTCCTTCTTTAAAGGCTGAACCACGTAAATCTCGTTGTTATCGCTTTGTTCTTTGTGCATGTGTTCGGTGTTGGATGAATCTTGCTAAACTACAGTTACAGGTTTCTTGAACTAGATCTGAAGTGGTGAATCTTTGTTGTTATTGACGTTTTATCAAGAACTAAAGTTGATAAGATTAAACCCTAGGAATACGACCTGAAACTCAACACTTTCAATAACCATATTTTTAAAGAAATTAAGAGAAAATCAATACTTTCTATATAATAAAACATCTTAGATTTTATGCTTATAAAGTAAGAATAATGGTATTGAAGGTACTTTTGTCATTAAATGACAAAACTTAGGGGTGTTTTTATTAATTTAAAAAAGTTAAAATTTTTTTAATTATTTTTAAAAATGTAGGGATACTAAAATATAAATAACTCTATTTTTTTTTTTACTATAACTCAATGATCTTTTTTCGTGTTATTTGTAATACAAACTGGGCCCCTCTCTCCCTCTTAAATTATTGTTAGGCATGTCATTGTTTAAGAAACATAAGTCGTACATGTAATATAATGGAAGACACCATTGAAGACTAGGGTTATTGAGCTGAGTCTGAGCTCGTACAGAGACTATTAGCACAAGCTCGACATAGTTGAGCTTGGATGGTCAAATTGAACGAGCATAATTTGTTGTCACACTTAATAAGGGTTCATTTACCTCGATCTAAGGTACCGGATCCCATTAGAACTCCGAAGTTAAGTGTGCTTGGGCGAGAGTAGTACCAGGATGGGTGACCCCCTGAGAAGTCCTCGTATTGTCGGCCCTATAAAGTTGGGGGTTCTCGGAAGTAGGGGTAAGGCTGTGTACATCCACCCCTTCCAGACCCCGCTTATGCGGGAGTCCTGGAGGCACTGGGTCTATTGTTGTTGTTTGTTACACTTATCTCAATAATGAGAGCCATTTTTCAAAATTGCACAAAAATAAAAAAATTATTTTCTAAACTAGCTTTTTTTAAAAAATATTTCCCCAAATGGCATCCATGTCATCATTTTTTATTTTTTTATATTTTTTACTACATTTATATTTTTTAAATTTATAATATTTCATGTATTATAATAAATAAATTAAACTTCATTATTTATTAAATTTTAAATAAAATTATTTATACACAAATTTAATCTAAATATTTAATAAATAATTTAATTTAATTTAATTTATTTATTGTGATTAAGAAAGTATTATAAATTAAAAAAATTATATATATATTAAAAATAAAATAAGAAAGTAAAAAAAAAGTAAAACTAAAAAATAAAAAAAGTCAAATGATGACATGGATACCATTTGGAGAAATATTTTTTTAAAAAAGCTAATTTAAAAAACATTTTTTATTTTTTTGCTATTTTGGGTAATGGCTCTAATAATGAAGCTCTAACTTGATTCATTTAGACATTCCTCATAGGAAACTTGTCAATAATGAAACCCACAATTTACTTCGAGTTCAACTCATTCAGTCTCGCAAGACGCTTAATGATCTTTACGGGATTGCCATCTTGCCTTCACTCAAACTCTAAATAAATAGAACTTCTGTAACTGTAACTTTCTACACTGTTAACAAAAAGCACTGGAATCCAAAAAATAACATACCTCCAAATAATAACAAACATAATACATATAGCTAATTATATACTTAATTATATATGATATAAATTTATTAATCTATGCCTAAAAAAATTATTTAATACTATTTTATATAACATAACTACATTTTGTTATAATATTAGATGCATAAACTGAATACATATAGTATTTTCCTTAATCATATTACACATAGCTAGAGGTATAATTTTACAAGAAAAATGTTAAATGCATTCAGTTTACATATCTAATTTCAATATTTAGTTATTTAACAAAATATAATTGAGTTACTAAAAATAATACTAAACTATAATTTTTTTTTTATTTTTTATAAAGTAATAGATTTATACTATATGTAATTAGACACATAATTGAGAACATCAAAGGCTTAACTCTAGCAGAATGATAAACATTCGTTTTTAAAGAGATAAGGGACAAACAGCCTTAGAATAGTAATCGGCGGACTAGGCGACCTTAAGCATATATAAGAGAAAGATAAACCTTAGGACTCTAAATTACACCTTAATAGGAGTAGTAGACTTTGAGGAAGATGGTCCCATAGCCTTAGCCACCTCCCGGAGTAGAAACTTCTGGATCTTTCCGGTGGACGTCTTAGGCAACTCGGCCTCGAAAACCACAGTCTTTGGCACCATGTAGTGTGCCATTCTCTCTCTACAATACTCAATGACCTCCCTCTCCTCCACCTTCCCTATATACTCCCCCTTTAAACTAACGAATGCACATGGCGTCTCCCCCCAATACTCATCCGGTAGCGCCACCACCGCTGCCTCGTTCACCGCCTTGTGCGTGTATAATACCGATTCCACCTCGACGCTGCTTATATTCTCCCCGCCACTGATTATTATATCTTTTAGTCTATCTTTTATTTCTAGGAATCCATCTGGGTGAATCACTCCCATATCTCCTGTTCTGAACAACCCGTTTTTAGTCATGGATTGGGTTGTCCCATTTGAATCATTTAAATACCCTAACATTAGACTACCTCCTTTTAAAACAACCTCTCCAAGGGTCGACCCGTCATGAGTGACGGGTCGACCTGTCTTAGGATCTACCACGCTCATCTCCGTCATTCCTAGGGTCCCTATCCCTTGTCGTGCCTTTAGCCAAGCTTTCTCCGTTGATGGAAGGTGGTTCCACTTTGACTTCCATGTGGAGGTCACCACCAGCCCGCCCGTCTCGGTCAGCCCATACCCGTGGTTGACTGTGAACCCTAGGGACTCTGCCCGATAGAGCACGGAGGCTGGTGGTGGGGCCCCTGCGGTGAGGAAGTTGATGTGGCGGGGGAGGGGTTTGGCCCCAGGATAGTTAGCAAGCATGTTTAGCACCACGGGGGCCCCGCACATGTGGGTCACGTGATGGGAATCGATGGCTGAGTAAATACTACGCGCATCAATTCTACGTAGGCAGACGTTGGTGGCCCCCACCGCTGCCATGCCCCACGTGAGGCTCCACCCATTGGCGTGGAACATAGGTAGGGTCCACAAGTAGACAGGTTGCTGTGGGACTGACCAGTTGACCAAAGTGTCAATGGCCAAAAGAAAGTAACCACGATGACTCAACACCACTCCTTTTGGGTTATTAGTCGTCCCAGAGGTATAGTTCAATGCTATTGGGTCAAACTCGCTCCTCGGCTTGACCCACTTGAACATTGAATCTCCACCATCTACCAGGGCTTGATATGTCCCAGCATAACGCTCATGATCAACGCCTAAGACTGCAGAATTATCCTCATCCTCATCGTCGATGAGGATAAAGAGAGGGCGAGGGGTGTGGGGAGGGAAGAGGGACAACGACGAGAGAAAGAGAGGGAGGTGGTGGTGGTCAACGAGGACAAGACTTGTTGCAGAGTGGCGGAGGAGGACGGAGAGGGTGCGAGGGTCAAGGCGAGTGTTGATGGTGTTGAGGATGGCGCCCGCCATGGGTATAGCGAAGTGGAGCTCGTACATGGCAGGGATGTTAGGGGCCAAGACGGAGACCACATGGCCAGGCTTGATCCCTAAGGAGGACAATGAGGAGGCTGCTTGTGTGCACCGACGGTGCGTGGACTCCCAGGTGGCGGTGTTGGTGGTGGCGGTGTTATAAGCGATGGAAGGGCAGTCACTGTACGCGGTGGCGGCCCTTTCGAGGAAGTGGATGGGAGTAAGGGGAGATGAGTTTGGGGGGAATGGCTTAAGGAGTTCCATTTTGAAGAGAACAAGTTTGATCTTGTGTTTAAGAGTCTTTTATAACTGCGCAGCTATGATACACATGTACACAATTATTATTATTTTTCTAAATAGATAATGTCAAAATTTATGCATGGGGTTAATATAATGAACAAACTCTGAATAAAGAAAAGAACATAACTCAATAAATAAAATATAAAAAAGACAAAAAAAATACAAAATACATGAGCAATACAATAACGGATCAACCTATCAAATTCCACTGGGCCTTTAGACTCGACTCACAGAGTTGGCATATATGAGGTCTGCCTAAAAATTCAAGTAGAATTTTATTCTAAAATTAATTGATAACAAGTAGAGTAACCTACTGAGTTTATAAATTAATCTCATCATTCTCGTACCTCTAATATAAAATTTTTATACTAACTCATATATAAAGTCTTTAATACAACCTAAACAGGATTTTCAAATCTGATACAGAAAAGCGTTATTCTATATAAAATGTCATGGTTTGAATTTTTAAATTATAGAAGTTAATAATTTTTCAGTACAAGAATTTTTTATCCAATTGGCATAGTTTTGAAAAAAAATAACCAAAATAGCATACTTTCAAAAATATTTACCAAAATGGCACCATTTACTGTAGCACGTTCAACGTACGCCGTTTGTAACGGCGTACGTCCAGTGAACAGTAGTTTTTTTTATTTTTTATTTTTACTGAAGCACAGCTAATTTGTATTCTAAAAATTATTACATTAAAATTATTTTACATAAATAATTTAAAATTTTTAAAAAAAGTATATTAACTTCATCTTGACATTGTATGTGTCATCTTTTTTATTGTCATATCTCTACCACATGTTCTTTTTGGTTGTCATGTTATTTTTTTGACTAATTATCTTGGTCACTTATAAATAGTTAATACCTTTCATGGTCCTTTTTCTAAATAATGCTTTTCTTCTTGGTCATTTTTGCAAAGTATGTTGCCCTTACGGTGTATAATATCATTTTTAAAAACTTTCACTATTTATATTTTCATCCAAAAAGAAATAAATTTTCATGTATATAATATTGACTCAACAAAAATTTAACGAGTACCTAAATAATGAAATGACCTGTATATATTATTGTTATTATTCACTGTATTAAATATAGTTTTCAACCAAAGAGGGCATCAACACGCCGTCACCGGATCCCATTAAAACTCTGAAGTCAAGCGTTCTTGGACGAGAGCAGTAACAGGATGGGTGACCTCCTTGAAACACAGTCTCTCTTTAAGTTAACACCATGAAGGGCGAAGGCTGCGTACATCCGACCCCCCTAGACCTTGCTTAGGTGGGAGTCCTTGAGGCACTGGTTATGTTCCTATTAAATATAGTCTTTAGGGTACCATTGGGACATTGGGAATGTATCTTGCTTTCAATTTACTATATTTAATACAGTGAATAATAACGATAATATATATGAGTCATTTCATCATTTAGGTACTCGTTAAATTTTTGTTGAACCAATATTATATACATAAAAATTATGCATTATTTTTTGGATGAAAACATAAATGGTAAAAGTTTTTAAAAATGATATCATACACAGTAAGAGCAACATACTTTACAAAAAAGACTAAGAAGAAAAGTATTATTTAGAAAACGAACATGAAAGGTATCAACTATTTATAAGTAATCATGACAATTAGTCGAAAAAATAACATGACAACCAAAAAGAATATGTGGTAAATGGCGTGACAAGCAAAAAAATGACACATACAATGTCATGATGAAGTTAGTATAAAATTTTAAATTATTTATGTAAAATAGTTTTAATGCAATAATTTTTAGAATACAAATTAGCTGTGCTTTGGTTAAAAAAAAAAACACTACTGTTTACTAACGGCGTACGTTGAATGATTACAGTAAATGGTAGTATTTTGGTAAATATTTTTGAAAGTATGTTATTTTGATAATTATTTTTCAAAACATTGGAAAAAAAAAAATCGTACAAATATGGGATTTAATGTTTGTCAGTATGCTCTGTCTTACAGTTGAAAACGTCATTATTTAATAGTTTTTCTAAGAACTATTTATATTTATTATTAGGATTATTTATATCAAAAATTTATATTATGGTGATAAAATTTTTAATAATTCAACTATAAAGTTGATTAAATTGAGTTAACTTGCCAAATTTGTATCGGATTACTTGCATGTAATATAATTATGTTGTTAAAAATTATGTTATTAACTTAATTTTAATTTGTGCTGTAGAAATTAAATTATGCTTGCAGCGAACGACGTAATTAAATGCGAAAAAATGCAATTATAATTCTGCAGTAAAACGGTGAGAAAATACCGTAAGAAAAATTGTGGTTGAATTATTCAAGAAATTACAGCAAATCCACGCAGCAGTAAAAATGCGCCAAAAAAAATGCAGCGAAATTCTGAAAAAACTGTGCAGTAAAAAAAAAACAGTATAAATACGCAGCTAAATTACGCAGTAAAATTGTGCAGGAAATTATGCAGTCATTTCAGCAAAATTTTTCGTAGTAAACTGTAGGCTAAGGTGAGAATTTTAAACAGTATATCTAAACACAACAATCAAACGGTATGAAAAATCAAGAGATCGAGAATGTTATCGAAGATACCGTGTCGTGGAATTACCACTGTCCTAAAAGACGATTTCACTGTTGCTCTGGTACAAACAGTAAATTCGGCGGCCGTCCTCCAGGATTAACACGATTCGACTATTAACGTGCATTCGTTAATAGTGGGTAGGAGTGCGCAAGAACAATGCCCATAAGAGAGGAGAGCGTGAGGTTGACAGAGCAGATGAAGGGAGAGAGAGAGAGCGTGACTAAGATGGGAGGAAGAAGAAGAAAACAGCTTGTTTGATGATTCAAACTGGAAGAGGAAGGACTGTATTTATAGTGATGGAATGCATCAACCGATCCCTATAAAAACGGGACTGTAGTTTCAACCGAACTCTATAATCATGGGAGTGGAGCTTCAACCGACGTCCTAAAACTGGGGTGAAATGGGATCGTTGGCAGCTAGCATGATCGAGGAACAAAAATCTCGGCAACTAACATTAAGTACGAAACAGTAAGAGACTGATTTTTCCGGTAAATAATTGTACCTGTTACTAAAAATAATGCCCACACCCTCGCCCAAGCACGACACGGTGGGCAGGCGGAGGGCATGTGTCGTGTCCATACTCTCGTCCATAAAGTAATTCAAATGGCAATTTCTACACAACCATATATAAACCCAAAAACCTTCCCATATTTTTTCTATGTGGGATATGGAAATGAATGTTTGCTACCTCATTTGCTATTGTTATTTTTTATCCTATTTTTTTGTATCATTTTTCCAACAATTTGAACATAAGATTAGATTGACACAAAATGAACTTTACAAAGATTAAATCGACACAACTAAAAATATACAGATTAAATCGATATAATAAAAAAAGTATCGGGACTTTTGCCTACCTGTTTAGGCATATTGGATTTTTTCTCATGTTCTTGTTATCGTTTCAGTGTTGAGTAGTTTTAGAGCAGCCGCTGGTTTAGTGTCTGTTTCCTTATTGTTTTGAAGTGTCCCTTTATTGTTCTTTTTTTATATACCTTTTCATGCGTGTTGACGTATGTCTCGCTCTAGCCCGTACGCCTGTGATATATTGCGTACACATGCGACTTTAGTCTCATTCCTGGGTCTTGTGCTGACCTTCTGCTTCTTCTCCAGCTAGGATCCCTGTGTGTGTTGGTTCTGCCCACGCTGTTGTTTCTTGTCCCCGCTTCTTGTCTGGTCCTGTGCCCGTTGGTTGTTGTGTTGTGTTTTGGGAATAGTATTTTTGTTCTTGTTTTCTTGTTTTGTGTTTGATGCTTTTGGTCCCCGTGCTGTTGCGGTCGGACTTTGGCCTCACCTAGCAATTGGCCAGCTTATTTAGCGACTTTGTCGCAATTTATCAAAAAAAAAAATCGTAAAAAATGCTTGGTGCAAAGCGCATGTGGGAGTATGGATGGTGATGAATCGGATACAATGGAGTTGTTTGTAAGGATGGAATAGGATTAGTGTTTTGACTCCCTATCAATCTCATCTCCAATTTTGGTACAGTTGGCCATTTCCCCTTTTCTTGGCCATCTCGTCTTGTGGTGATATATCTATGTAGTGTCTGTTTAATTTTTTTTCCTACCTGTTTGTTTTTATTTTGTCATTCTTTCCTTTTTTTGGCTGTTTTTGTCTTTGTTTCCTGATTCTTGCTTTCGTGGCCTTGTCTGTACAAGCTGCTCGATTTGTACTGTGACCGTATCACTAATTATCCAAAAAATCGTAAAAATTGCTTTCCTTCTTTATCGTTAACTAGTTTTGTGATGCAGTCCCGCATGAATACTTGGCAGATAATATGGTGGGTGGGTCTTGGCGAGTTGAGCAGCTTGGTGAGATGGTGGGATGCGCACGTAGAGAAGGATCCAAACAAGAGTTTTCATCCAAGAAGGAACGCTCAACAATTGAGAGATAAGGAGAATCGCACATGAACTGATAAATAAGCACACGAATAGCTAATATTCACTGTTAATATTTAGATATGAATTTTATTTTAATTTTTATTATTTTGAATCTAACTAGGAAAACACCTCTATTTAAAAAAGAAAAAGACTAGGGTTTAGTTATTCAATTTTTATAGATTTTATTCTTTTATTTGCTCTTTCTTATTTTCGAGTTGGTGTAAGAATAAAAAATAAACTTATTTTTTCTTTGTTTTCAATTATTTTAGCAATAAAAATTTTAAAAAGACTGTTAAACTTTTTATTCTTTTAAAGTTTTTTATCTACACTGCATCATTATTGAAAATTGTTTGGGTACAGTAAGATAGACCAAAAAAGCAGCATTTTCTTGGTCAGCTGTTGCTTGTAGCATTTTCTCGTTGCATTTACTAGAATATCTGCTGCATTTAATGCCAAACTATCCTTATGGAACAAATATTGTTCAAAAATATCTTACGATAAGACCGCCTTTAATAATCTTTGACATGTTAGGTCTTGCATATAAATTGACTTGTCACTTTTGTTACACCAAAAAATTATTCGAGATGTACTTGACAAATCAGAACAGTCATGGAGGACATTTGAGATATGTTAAAGCAAATTATAGAGTTTTGTGTCTCTATTGTGTTTTAGAAGGGCAATAAGGCAGTGGATAGGATGATAGCTTTAGGCTCAATTTCGCAGGATTAGGTGGACGATATTCGCATGCAATTTTATCAGGTAGTGTAATAGGATTTGCTAGGTCTGACTAATTGAGGATAGGAGTATTCCTAGCATTCTCCTTGTCTTCAATAAAAAATAAAATTATTTACGATGATTTATTCTCATTTGTTATAATATCCTGTGGTCATTAGTAAACCACTTATGGAACCGAGTAGCCAAAATATCAGAGATTTGGCATGTGAAATCCTAGGCGTATCAAAGGGTAGGGCACCGAATAACAGAAAGACTTGGTGGTGGTGCAGGGAAGTGCAGGGAAAGATTAAAGTGAAACAAGATTGCTTTAAGGAGTGAGAGCGGAGTGGAGAGGTAGACAAGAGACAACAATATAAACACGCTAAGAAAGAAGGAAAGATAGCAGTAAGAGACGCATAATCTAAAGCCATTGAAGAGTTTTATAAAAGGCTGGATACAGTCGAGGGAGTTAGGGACCTCTATAGAATTGCAAAGGCAAGAGAAAGGAGGACTAAAGACCCGGACCAAGTAAGGTGCATAAAGGGGGCAGATGGACAAGTGCTCGTGGACGAGCAACAAATTAAAGTTAGGTGAAAATCCTACTTCCATGATCTGTTCATTGAAAAGGGAGATACAATTGCATCGCCAGGAGAACTACAAGCACCAGCGGAGCACGAGACCTATTGCTACTGTATTAGAATTAGACCCGAGGAAGTTAGGGAAGCATTGAAGAAGATGGGCAGGAGTAAAGTAGTCGGCCCAGATGGTATATCCATTGAGGCATGGAAATGCACTGGAGAAGTGGATATCAGATGGTTGACCAAATTCTCCAAGGGAAAAAGATGCCTGATGAATAGCGAAAGAGTACACTAGTTCCTGTCTATAAGAACAAAGATGACATTCAGAGTTGTGCCAACTACAGAGGAATCAAACAAATGAGCCACACTCTAATGCTTCGGGAGCATGTCATAGAAAGAAGACTTCGACAATAAGCAGAGACCTCAGAGAACCAATTTGGATTTATGCCAGGTAGATTAACGATAAAAGCCATCCATCTCCTAAGAAGGTCCATGGAGTACTACAGAGATAGACAAAAGGACCTTCACGCAGTTTTCATTGATTTGGAGAAGGTATATGATAGGGTACCGAGAGGGGTCCTATGGAGGGTCTTAGAGGGGAAAGACATCCACGAGCCTTATATACGAGTCATCAAGGACATGTACGAAGATGCCCAAACCAATGTACGCACTATGAAAGGGGAGACAGACACTTTCTCCATTACAATGGGGGTATACTAAGGGTCAGCATTGAGTCCCTTTCTGTTCATTTTGGTTATGGATGAGCTCACTAGGCACATCCAAGGGAACGTGCCTTGGTGCATGCTTTTCGCGGGCGATATAGTCCTGGTGGGAGAATCTAGGGAGGAGGTGAATGAAAAACTAGACCTTTGGAGGATGGTCTTAGAATCGAAAGGTCTAAAACTCAGTATAACTAAGACAGAGCACATGGAACTCAAGTTCAACACCTCTACTATGTCAAGCACATAGAAGTCGTAAAGATTGGATTAGAGCACATACCACAGAAAGCATGCTTTAAATACTTGGGTTCCATGGTGCAACAAGATGGAGAAGTGGACACAGAATTCAACGACAGGATTAAAGTGGGTTGGCATAAATGAAGAATAGCCTCTACAGTACTGTGCGATAGGAAGTTCCCGTTAAAGTTAAAGGGTAAATACTATAAGACGGTAGTGAGGCCGACTATGTCATACGGAGCAAAGTGCTGGCCAGTAAACTGCCATCACACCAAAAGCTGAAGGTAGCAAAGATGAGAATGTTGAGGTGGATGTGTGGACACACAAAGAAGAATAAGATCAGAAATGACGTCATAAGGGGTAAATTGGGCATTGCTCCAACATAGGATTGTTAGGAATAGTGTTCTGAAATCCAAGTTTATCTATTAATATTATTTTGTTAATGAAGAAAATTAAAGTTCCAGTTGTTTCCTTGTTAAATTTGTGTAAGCGAAAGCTCTAAATCACTACAGATTTTAAATAAATTTAATTTTATTAATTAATTTAATTTTAGAATTAAATTCTAAAAATAGATTATGAGATAATCTAAATTTTGATATTATTTTAAATAAAAAATTAAATTAATTTATTTAGTTTTAAAATGAGATTCTAAAGAATAGGTTAGAAGATAATCCATGGTGCCCTTTTTAAAAGTAAAATTGATTAATTAATTTTATTGAATAAATTTAGAATGAGATTCTAAAGTTAGATTATGAGATAATCGATATTGTAGAACGATAATATTTTGATAAATTAATTAATTAATTTTAGTTAATTTTAGAATAAGATTCTAAAGGGGGTTATGAGATAATCCAGATTGTAAGGGCAAGTTAATTATAAACCACTAGTTTTAAAAATCAAGTGGGAGCGAGGTTTCAATTGTTGTAACCTCACGGTCTCCATTACCGGTTTAGCAATATAGTAGATCAATAGACCTCCCTGCGGAGGATGTCGGTTTATAGATTACAGGGTTAGACTTCTATTGCGATAAGCCAAAGTGCAAAGAAGCGATGCGACCACGCTGCCGTGGAGTATTACGTGTATTTGTATGGAGGTTTAGGTAATGGTCTACACTTGATTAGCGTGACACATTAGCCTGCCTGAGGAGCTTGAGTTATGCTAAATACTAAGGTAAAGTGGTGAGTTAATCATTTTTAGTAAGAGTTAGAAGAAAACAGGTTAATTGAGAATAGTTCTCACCTGAAACTACCTTCATGCACCCCTGCTGCCGGGGAATAAGAAGTGGTATATTTGGGTCATCATTGTATGCATGATAGTACAGTTTGGTGGATATCTGACTTATTGTGTATGCTAAATTGAAAGAATAGATATCACTGCATTATACATGATTCTTGTTAGATAGTTACACGAATGTTTGCCTTTACAGTATTTTGAAATGGACACAACTGATGAACTTCACTTGATTACTAATGCATAGTGAACTCATGAGACCAAATTACTTTGCCTAGAGAAACCAAGTTGGACTTAGTTATTACTCACAAGGGACCTACTGAAAATAAAGGAAAGGGCTAGATTGCTAGTGTAGCAACGAAGTCCATAAAAAAGTCGGCAAAAGGAAAGTCTTTCTTTTGTGGGAAAATTGACCACTAGATGAAAAACTGCACTAAGAACTTAGCTTCTCTTCTCAGAAAGACTACTAAGCCATCTGGTGAAGATATGTTGATATCTCACTTATTTGAGTTATGTGCAATTAAAGATCCTCCAGGTTCCTGGTGTGTGGACTCAGGTTCAACTGACTATATCTGTAATATGTTATAGGGACTCAGGCTAACCAAAAGGGTGCATGATGGGGAGCTGTACCTGATGGTCAGGGACAGTACAAGAGTAGTGGTCTTAAGTGTAGGAGATGTTAGCTTAGTCTTTAGAGCTAGAGTTTTTGTTTTTAAAAGATTGTTTATTTATAGCTACTCGGCATAGGAATTTGATTTCTATATCTCATTTTATGAATAGTTGTTATTCAGTTAATTTTGATTATAAATCTTTTAATATAAGAAATAAATTTGCAAAATATACATGTATAATGGTTTATTCATGTTGTTTATTGATCAAAACTCTCATATTTGTTTAAAACAATCTAACACAAACTCATTTGTTCGATCGCCTAAAAGAAAAGACCTTGAAAGGTACATTGCCTGCACATGGCACCAACGTTTAGGTCACACTAATTCGAACAGGATCCAAAGACTGGTAAAAAATGGACTGATAGAGGCTTTGGACTTAAGGTCATTACCAGTTTATAAATTCTGCATAGAATGAAAGATGATCAAGTCTGTCTTTAAGAGTAAAGGCAATAAGATTGGTAACTTGCATGAGCTAGTTCACACATATATATGTGGACCAATGAATGTTCAAGCAAGTGGTGGGTACGAGTACTTCATCACATTTACGATGATTACTCAAAGTATAGATATATTTACCTAATGAGACATTAGTCGGACTCTTTTCAAAAGTTCAAAGAGTACAAAGTTGAAGTTGAAAAGAAATTAGGTAAACAAGTTAAGTCACTTCGATCAGATTGAGATTGTGATTATCTTTCGGGTGAGTTTCTAAATTTCCTAATTGTAAATCGGTAAGATCTCAGCTTTTTGATCCGGGTATACTATAGTAGAATAGTGTTGCAGAAAGAAGGAATATGATATTATTAGAGAGGTAAGGTCCATGATGAGTCATGCTACCTTACCAATCTCTTTTTGGGGTTATTCAAAAGGAATAAGGGTAGCCTTCTCCACAGTCTTTCTGATCAAAAGGGTTTTCGTAAGTATACAAAATTTTTAAAGGAGGATTTTTGTAGTAAATTACAAAAACATAAACAGAGTAGTGTTGGGTGTTTTTTTTTTTTTTTTTTTTTTTAATTAAAGAAAAGGACACTAATTTTGAATAGCTAGACACAACTCAGGATACAATGGATGCATTAGATGCACTTATTGTTAGGGTTGAGAATGTTTTAAGTACACGAGAACCTAGGTGTAGTAAGAGGATTGTCAGAGCACCTGGCAGGTTCATGGCGGGAGCCTTAATTGGGACCATGACATTGAATCTAATCCTCTCAGCTACAATGACGCAGTTAAAGACAATGATGTTGACCAATAGGTCTTAGCAATGAAATTTGAGTTAGGATCTATGTATTTTAATCAGGTTTGGAATCTTGTAGAGGTTCCAGTTAGCATTAAACTCATTGGTTGTAAATGGGTCTACAAGAGGAAAAGAGGAGTGGACAGGGAGGTCTTGACCTTCAAGGCAAGACTGGTTGCTAAGGGTTTTACCCAAAAGGAAGGAATTCAGTCTGTTGAGACCTTCTCACCAGTAGCCATGCTAAAGTCCATAAGGGTACTCTTATCCATTGTAACTGTTAGGAAAATGTCTCAAAATTATTTGGTATTTTAAGAAGAGGAGCCGTGAGAAGGCCGATCGATCAGGGTGAAGCTCGATCGATCGGGAAAGTTAAGTAAAAGAAGGAAGCCTCCAGTGAGCAAGTAGATCGATAAGTGAAGTACCGATCGATCGGGACCCCCCAATCGATCGGGAACCGCGTTTCCTGTTCGGCTATAAATATGGACGTAGGGTTACGTCACAAATTATCCAATTCCAAAAGTGAGGTTTTCCCGTAGCGGCGCCGCCACCAATACTAATTGAGTGTGAGAGGGTATATTGTAATTCTTCTTTTGATTCAATAATAAAAAAGCTCTGATCTTCCCCCGTAGTTTTCTCCCCTTTCGATTGTAAAGGGGTTTCCACGTAAATCATTGTGCCATTGTTTCTTTTCTCTTTTTGTCCATTTATTTCTCGATTTGTCGTGGTATTTGATTCGATTGTATACCGGGAGTATTGTTTATTTCCGCACAAATTGGTATTAGAGCCTGGTTATTCGAATTGATACAATGGCATCAGGTATTAAGACCGAGGTAGAGAAGTTCAATAGTCAGGGAAGCTTCAGCTTATGACAAGTCCGGGTGAAAGGACTCCTGACTCAGAACGGCTTGAAGAAAGCACTGGAGGGGAAAGAGAAGAAACCCGAGACTATGACTGAGGCACAATGGGAAGAGATGGATGATACGGCTCTCACGGCGATTCAGATGTGTTTGGCTGATGATGTTTTGTCAGAGGTATTGGAGATGAAAACCGCAAAGGAGTTATGGGAGAAACTGTTAGACATGTTTTGCCACAAGTCAGTCTCCAACAAACTCGCAGTGAAGCGTCGGTTGTTCACGTTCCGTATGACAGAAGGTACATCTTTTAAAAATCATCTTAGCGAGTTTACCTCTATTATACAAGAATTAAAGGAATTGGATGATGCCCCAAAGGACGAGGATCAAGCTATGTTATTACTGTGTTCGCTCTCCAATTCGTATAAGGGCTTCATAGAAAGCATGATATACGGGGGTAGGCCGACCATTACTGTTGATGAGGTGAAAAGAAAT
Source organism: Simmondsia chinensis (assembly GCA_018398585.1). Classification (NCBI taxonomy): domain Eukaryota; kingdom Viridiplantae; phylum Streptophyta; class Magnoliopsida; order Caryophyllales; family Simmondsiaceae; genus Simmondsia; species Simmondsia chinensis. The sequence goes on along the minus strand of JAGTTD010000017.1, from coordinate 21,627,530 downwards.
CTTGTGAGTAAAGAATGGGTAGATAGGGATTTATATGACTCGGTGAATGACTCAGGTAGTGGTTTGCATGTGAGAGGTAGACCAGAATATAGGGGATCCAATGGTGAGAAAAAGTCTAGGTCTAAATCTAGACATGAGAACTTGTCGTGCCATTATTGTCATAAGAAAGGGCGCATAAAGAAAGACTATTACAAGTACAAAAATAAATTGAAAGAGGGTAACAGGGGTGACCAGGGCAAAGATAAGTCCGCTGAGGCTAGTGTTGTAGAGGATGATAGTGAAGGAAAGTTTCTATTAGTTGTTGATTCTCAATTTAGGCCCAAGGATAAGTGGGTCATAGATTCGGGTTGTTCATATCACGTTACTCCAACTAGAGACTGGTTCTCCACGTATAAGTCAATACAAGGTGAAATTGTCTTGATGAGTAACGATGCTGCTTGTAAGGTAGTGGGGATTGGAACAGTCCGTGTGAGGATATTTGATGGGGCTATTAGAACTTTGAGTGATGTACGTCACGTCCCAGAGTTAAAGAAGAACTTAATTTCTATAGGTACCCTTGAGTCTAGTGGGTACAAGTACACTGCTGAAGGTGGAGTTATGCGGGTCAGTAAGGGTGCTTTAATTGTGATGAAAGGAAATAGGGTTGGTACTTTGTATGAGCTTTCAGGTCCAACCGTGACAGGTTCAGTTGCTATTTCCACATCTGCTATGACAGATGCAGAGATAACAAGACTGTGGCACATGAGAATGGGTCACATTGGTGACAAGGCATTGTCTGAGCTGAGTAGGAGGGGACTGCTCTGTGGTCAGTCAGCAGGACTGATGAAATTCTGTGAGCACTGTATTTATGGGAAGCAGAAAAGAGTCAGCAGTATATCAGACAAAGGGAACGCTAGATTACATACATTCTGATTTGTGGGGACCTTCCAGAGTGGCTTTTAAAGGTGGGTCCAGGTATCTTCTAACGTTTACTGATGATTACTCACGTAAAGTTTGGGTTTATTTTCTGAAGCAGAAAAATGAAGCGTATGATATCTTCAAGAAATAGAAGATTCTGCTTGAAAAACAGACAGGGAACCCGATCAAGAGGTTGAGGACTAATAATGGTCTTGAGTTTGTTGAAGGTGACTTCACTAGATTTTGTGAAGATCAGGGTATAGTCAAACACAGGATATGTACAGGTCGACCTCAGCAAAATGGAGTGGCTGAAAGATTAAACAGGTCGTTACTTGAGAAGGCTCAATGTATGCTTTCAAATGCAGGCTTGAAAAGAGAATGGTGGGCAGAAGCAGTTAGCATGGCTTGCTATCTTGTGAACAAGACACCACATTCTTCATTGCAAATGAAGACACCTGACGAGGTATGGTCTGGTTCTACTTCTGATTATTCTCAGATAAAAGTATTTGGTTGTCCTGCATATGCATATGTTAATGATGGAAAACTGGAGCCTACGGCCAAGAAATGCATCTTTCTTGGTTGTTCATCAGGTGTGAAGGGATATAGATTGTGGGATCCAAGTGCTCAGAAGTTTCTGACTATTAGAGATGTTACCTTTGATGAGTCTGCTCTACTTAATACGCCACACACACCCTCTATTGACAGTGATATAGTTCAGGTTGAGACACCTGATGTTACAGAGATACAATCAGATCCGCAGGTCGTTCAGCTAGAGAGTATTCTAGCACCTTAGGTACGGGTTTTTGATGTTGTTATTGATAATGCAAAAACAGGTCAGCAGGTGGAGAATAATACTTTAGCTGGTGGTAGACCGAGGGGACAGATTAGGCCTCCAGAGAGATATGGGTATGAGGAGATGATTGCTTATGCCCTCACTACTACTGAGTCTTTAGATGACAGTGAGCCGACTTCATATATAGAGGTTGTATCGAGATCATATGGTGAGAAGTGGCACGTTGCTATGAATGAAGAGATGCAGTCTCTTCAAAAGAATCAGACTTGGGAACTGGTGAAGCCTCAAATAGGGAAAATACTGATTGGTTGCAAATAGGTCTTCAAAAAAAAAAGAGGGCATTCATAGAGTTAAAGAAGCAAGATACAAGGCACGTTTGGTAGCTAAAAGCTACAGTCAGATACAGGGTGTTGATTTTCATGATAGATTCTCGCCTATAGTTAGACATACTTCGATTCGTGCGCTTTTGTCTTTAGTAGCTATGCATGACTTAGAGCTTGAGCAGTTAGATGTAAAGACTGTATTTTGCATGATGAACTCGAAGAGAGTATTTATATGCATCAGCCCGAGGGCTTCATTGTAGAAGGAAAGGAAGATCATGTGTGTTTGCTTAAGAGGTCTTTATATGGTTTGAAGCAATCTCCTAGGCAGTGGTATAAGAGATTTGATCAGTTCATGACAGGTCATGGGTACATCAGGAGTAAGTACGACAGTTGTGTGTACTTCAGAAAGACTGATTCAGGCTTTGTTTATTTGCTTATGTATGTTGATGATATGTTGATTGCAACATGAGAAATGAAGGATGTTGATGATTTAAAATATATGCTGAAGAGTGAGTTTGAGATGAAAGATCTTGGAACAGCTAAGAAGATCTTAGGCGTGGAAATTCGGAGAGACCGAAAAGCCGAAAAATTATACTTGTCTCAGGAGAAGTATATTGAGAAGGTGTTAGACAGGTTTCATATGAAGGATGCTAATCTAGTTAGCAAGCTCTTAGCAGCTCACTTCAGACTCTCAGCATTAGATTCGCCTCAGACTGAGGAGGATGTCAGGTACATGTCTCAGATTCCCTATTCTGGTACAGTGGGCAGTATTATGTAAGCAATGGTTTACACGCGTCCAGATATTGCTTTTGCAGTGAGCAGAGTTAGTAGGCACATGGCGAATCCCAGTAAAGAGCATTGGCATGTTGTGAAGTGGATTCTCAGGTATTATGGAACTTCTGATTTGTGTTTGGAATATGGGACAAGTAAGTATTATTTGGTTGGGTATGTAGATCTTGATTACGTTGGAGACCTCGATAAGAGGAAGTCCACATCAGGGTATGTGTTTTGTTTAAGTGACACATCTATCAGTTGGAAAGCATGTCTACAGTCTGTTGCAACACAGTCTACTACCGAGGCCGAGTATATGGCAGTGACAGAAGCATTCAAGAAGCCATCTGGTTGAGAGGATTGATCAGTGAAATCAGTGTTGAGCAGGGCACAGTTAGAGTCTACTGTGATAGTCAGTCTGCCATTCACCTAGCGAAAGATCAGATGTCACATTATGACAGAACGAAGCATATAGATATGAAGCATCACTTTATTAGAGATCTGATTGACGAGCGAAAGGTGGAGTTGAAGAAGATTAGGACTGAGGACAATCCAGCTGACATGTTCACTAAGGTTCTACCAGGGAGCAAGTTCGAGCATTGCTCGAATTTGGTTGGTCTTTCAGTTTGATGTGTGTTAGCCCTGGTTGAGGGGGCGTTTGTAGAGAAGGTGGAGTTGTTTTATTGTTGATGTTAATTTTGGGCCAAGGTAGAGATTTGTTAGGAAAACGGCTCAAAGTTACTTGGTAGTTTAAGAAGAGAAGCCGTGAGAAGGCTGATCAATCAAGAAGGTTACATAAAAGAAGGACGCCTCCAGTGAGTAAGCCGATCGATCGGTGAAGTACCAATAGATGGGGAACCGCGTTTCCTGCGGGGCTATAAATATAGACGTAGGGTTACGTCACAAATTATCCAATTCCAAAAGTGAGGTTTTACCATAGCAGCGCCGCCACCAATACAAATTGAGTGTGAGAGAGTATATTGTAATTCTTCTTTTGATTCAATAATAAAAAAGCTCCGATCTTAGCCTGTGGTTTTCTTCCCTTTTGATTGCAAAGGGGTTTCCATGTAAATCATTATGCCACTGTTTCTTTTCTCTTTTAGTCCATTTATTTCTCGATTTGTCGTGGTATTTGATTCGATTGTATACGGGGAGTATTATTTATTTCCGCACAGTAACTCATCATGAGATTTGGCAAATGGAAGTTGAAATGGCCCTTTTAAATGGTCATCTTGAAGAAGACATCTATATGGTGCAATTAGACGGTTTCATTGTCAAAAATCAAGAGCATATGGTATGCAAACTGAAGAAGTCCATGTATGGACTGAAGCAAGCATCATGCTCATCGAATATAGATTCAATGAAGCGATTAAGTCTTGAAGCAATTAGTTGACAAACCATCCATGTGCAAACGGCATTAAGAGAAAGTACTAGCTTTCTTAGTATTGTACGTCAAAGATATACTACTCATTAGCAATGATGTAGAGGTGTTATCAGCTGTAAAGATTTGGTGAGGTAGTTCTAGTTGGCTATATGGATTAAGATTTCCAGTCAGATAAAGATACCAGATGTTCGGATCTGGGCATGTCTTTACCTTTGGAGTTGGAACCATTAGTGGGAGGAATGTCAAGCAAGTATTGTGTTGCTGACTTCACCGTAGAGGCTAAATACGTTGTAGCTTCAGAAGTTGCAAAGAGGGGCATGTAGGTTCAAATAAAGTAGTTGACTTTACTAAGACCTTGACTTCGCTAAACCTTTGGTTCATACATAGAAAGGATGAATATAAAGTTTATAATAAATTGGATTTAGAATAAGTGGAAGATTGTTAGGAATAGTATTCTGAAATCCAGATTTATTCTATAGATATTATTTTATTAATGAATACTATTAAAGTTCTAGTTGTCTCCTTGTTAAATTTGTGTAAGCGAGCATTTATACTGCATGTGATTTTCTATTTGAAAACATACAATTTACATGTTTGTTCTAAGTGTTTTATGTGATTAACCCATAGATAGACTTTAAACAAATTGTATGAATTGTTGTTTGAAAGACTCATAGTTGAAGACAAGTTTGGACTCCTTTTATGCTAAAACTATAATGTAACACTTTAGATGACTTGTCTTGGTCATGTGGATGGTGATCCAAAAGTGTTATGTTGGTGTGTTTAATAAGATTGGCACACTGAGTTAGACCATGTGGATTACTTATTTCTAGACTACTATCGGAGATGAGTGATTCATGTTGTACTGTTTGAACGACGACTCTAAATTCTGAAAGTATTTGGACTTGTGCATGGAGTATTAATTACTTTGGTGTACTATAAGTAAGGTCTAAACACACGACTGAATTCCCATGTACACTGAGTAGAAGCGTGAAGTGTGACAAGGGTCAGGTATTCAAGGGAATCTATGGTCTCTTATGAGATACAGATGTCTCCTCAATTGATTCGCAAATATTTGAATAGTTTGGAATCTTTGGCCAAAGTATTCCAAGTGTTTGACATTTGAGATTTATACTATGAATATGTTCAAGTATAAATGAATTATTTAGTGAAGGGCGAGTCGATAACTAATAGAGAAGCTGTGAGAAGGATAATGGTAGTAGTTATACTTATTCTTTGTCATGGATATCTAGTGAAGGGATTGTTGTCATCAATACAGTCTAATAAGTAGATATTGAATAAATGGTTTAAGTCTGGAGTGCAGTGAGATTTATTTAGTGGAATTAAGTCTCATTAAATAGTGATTAAATTATTTCATGAGATGATTAATTTAACCTATTTGGAGCTAGATTTAAATTGTCCCTGAGTTCCTACGCAAGCCTCTGTATTTATTGCCATTGGAAAAATATTAAAGAATTCATAAGATGAGTAAATTTAAATTTGCCAAACATTATTCATGAGATGAGTAAAAATTGAAAATTATAAAATAAAATAATTTTGTGAAAATTAAAATTTATAAGATGAATTTTTACATGTGAAAAAAAAGGTGCCAAAACATAAACACACAAGGGTCGATCGTGTATTAAACTAGACCTCACTTACCTCAACCTAAGTGAAGAAATGGCCCTAAGTAGAGCTTAGTAGAGGATTAGCTTTAGGGGTAACCCATTTAGCGGTGTAGGTGCTTCGAGCAACCATAAGTTAGTTATAGTTCCACGACGATGCTTCTATGCTTATTTGTAGATGCACATTACAGGCGTTCATTGGTCGCTTAGTGCTCCTAGGATTTATTATCTTGGGATGTAGTGCTAATTGATGTTGATACTCTCTATATTTCCTCTCTCCCTCCCTCTCTCTCTCTCTCTCTCTTTATCTACTTTTTGCCCCCCTCTCTCCCCCTCTCCCTATACTCTTTGGACGCTCTAGTATCTCTAAATGTTTGCATGGTGCTGCTTGTATGATCCTTCCCTTACATGATTGTTTGCTCTTACCTTTTGCTCTGGAACCTATGCCCATGCATACATATTTACATGCTTACATGATTATTTTGATTATTTTGCCTATATACTTACATGCTTATATACATACATGCTTCGCATGATCTATATGCCTTATATGCTCCTTGTATGCTTTGCATTCAGACTCATCATAACTATAAGCCATCTGGCTGGGGATTCTTCGGAAACAGTCTCTAGTCAGGGTCTCACCCTGATGGGGTAAAGTTGCTACATCCTACCTCTCCCAGACCTTGAGCAAGCGGGAGCCCTTTGAGGCACTGGGATTGTGTGTTGTTGTTGTATCTTGTGGTCAGTAGTAAGCAAAATTGACGCCCACTGGTTTACCTAAACAAAGGCCTTGTTTGGTTAACATAAGGATTAAATTCATACTAGAAGTTTTATTTTCCAAAAATGTAATTTACGTGTCAACTTTTCAGGAAATAGGTATTTCATGAGTTTGGTTATCAGGTGACAAGTAAGACTTTCGAGAATTAGAGCTATGTATTCCCATAGGAGTTAATTCACGTGTAACAAAAGAATTAGAACATTTAGAAAGCTCATATTTTTCCAATAACTAAATAAGAGGGCAGACAGATGCTGACTTCTTCCATGACTTTGTATATATAGTGAAGTATTTCACTTTGGTTGCATGGTTGTTGAGTTATCTCTAAAACTTGGCTGTATTAGGCCTTGTTTGTAAGATAAAGGATTGGGCCAATGCGACTTAGGCCCATGACGCACTAGGTATTGATATTTGGTTCTTATATATACAAACTATGAAATTACTTAAAGCCCAAAACGATGAACCTAGGTTAATTATGGCCCTAAATGCAGCGTATTACATTATAAACCTGATAGTGGCAAGTTTCATAATTAACCTGAAGTCTAGGGTCGTAATAATCCAAAAATGGGTTTCTTGTGTCATTTGGTGAATTACCGTTGTGCCCTTGCCTATGCTCTGCCAGCTCCGCATTTTCTGCTGCCTTGTCTGTAGCTTGTGGTGGCCAGTGGGCCGGGTCGGCCAGGAACCCAACCCGGCCCACCCCGTTTGGGCCGGGCCCATGTGAGGTGGGGGGTAGACTGTGATAGTGTCACCGTGACGTTGTCACACCCCAACGGCTCAAAGAGCCGTTGGGATTTGAAAAAAAAAAATTACTTTTTTCTCTATAAATGCTAACATCATTTTTTTCTTTTTACCACTCAACAATCTCTTTAATTCTCTCTTCTTTACTTACTTACATACAATATTTTTACGACAAATCTCTCAAGTTCAAATCTCTGTACTGGTACAATAGTTGTTTCCTCATCCCCCCCCCCCCCCCCCCCCCCCCCCCCCCCCCCAAAAAAAAATTTCTTCTTTCTTTAGGAGTGTTTCCTCCTCGATCACCTGACGTTGGTGCGTATTCTATGAAAGTGTTGAATGCTCACAAGAGGGGAAAGGAATACATGGCTAAACTTCTAAAACTCATTGAAAATCACAAGGTGAACCTGAAGTTAACCTTGACCGATAAGGCGCCGCGAGTGGTGAATGAGGCTAGCCTGGTGGTTGAAGAAATGGAAGAGGTGATCGAGGAGGAAACGCTTGTAAAGAAAGAAGAAAAGGGGGCGAGAAAACAACCGTAGCACTACTATAGCAAGTCCTACACCAACTGGAGCAAGGTTAGACTAAGTTATTTATATTGTAAAAATTCTATTTTTTTTATAACATATTTTCTTTTATAAAATATATTTGTAATTTTAAATAGTAGTATCATATTGTTATAGTTGTACTTTTTAACAATTTATGATACATTTTATTCTATTAAATATATTTATAATATGATTGTGTTGTGTTGTATTTGTATGTGATGTGTTTTTCTATGTTTATTAAAATTTAATATAAAATTCTATCTATTAAACACACCTAAATTAAGGTGTAGGGTGAGAGGATATTGAACCATAGGGACTAAGAGTGCGTGAATTTAATCTATGACCTAAATTGATTTAAGAAAATATGATATCTTTGTGTTAATTAATCTAGAAAATGACAATTAAACTAAAGTAGTTTACTACTAATCGGGAATGTGTATTAAATTGGAGCCTAGGTTTTTGAATCCATCATTAGCCAATTATTTTTGCGTTAACTCTTAAATTGGGATTATTGATTGTCACATAGATAGTGGTTTAGGCTACAAGCTTCAACCTACTAAGATGATGTTGTTAACATTGCGTATTGAGCCTATCTAACTAAAGTATAAGGAAAATAGGCTCTACCGAACGTATTGTCAATTATTACATATTGACCCTATCTCACTAAAGCATAGGGAAGATAGGCTTTAATTAAAAATTCGGTTAATACTATTGCTTGATTAATTAGTTCTAAGGCTACAAGCACAAAGAATTAATTTATAAATATCAATACCAACAATTAAAGGTTACAAACTCAATAATCATATCAATTAAATAACAATAAAAATATGATACTTCAAAGTATTTATCTCAACCAAGCAATTCATGTAAAAAATCAAATTAACCCGAATTAAAAGTAGACAAAAGTAAAGGCTAAGATTTCGTCTAACCCCAGAGAGCAAGTTAGCTCTCCATCAAGGATGATCCGGTGAAGGAGTAGATGAACGAACTCATGTCGGTCTTCACGCTAATTTCGCTCTCGTTCCAATTTAACGAAACAAAAAATAGAAAAAGAAATTGAGAAGCTGATAGGAGAGAGAGAAACAGGGACGGTGGTTCCACAACCCAAAAACAGAGACAAATCCTCCTTTTAAAGTGACGACCTGCTGTGTCGCCAACCCTAACGTTGGTGGGCTAGAGTGGGAGTAGGCTTGGGTCGGAGCTGGTGCGGGTCAGGCCGGACGGTGAGGAGTTGGGTCTAGGTCAGCAAGTCTGGTGCGGGTGGTGATGGGTCGAACAGGGGCTGTTGGGCAAAGGTGTGGTGGGCTTGAGGATGAGCTGGGTCGGCGATGGTGTTGCTGGTGGTCGAATCGGGCCGGGGCGGGTCTGATGAGATGCTGCAGTGCTGGTAGGGATGGCAATGGGGCGGGTAAAACCCGTTACCTGTGGGTATCCGCCCCGTTTGGGGCGGGTATGAGTATAGATGATGCGAGTAACGGGTATGGGTAGGGTACACATTTTAATACCCATCACGGGTATGGGGCGGGTATGGGTATAGGCTTGTACCCGCCCCGCCCCGCCCCGACCCGCCTCGTACCCACATGTATCCAACCCGCTCTTCCCCGTACCCGCATATCCCCGTTGTGTTATTTTATATAAAATAAATTTCTCATGCAATTTATAATTATGAAGTCATGGTTATTATTGAAGGGAAAAAGAAAAGAATTTTATGTGTAATAAGTTGGACAATGAATAGGTAACAAGGTGGGTATGGGAGCGGGTACGGGGTGGGTACAGGCGGGTTGGGGTGGGTAATGGGTACCCATTGGGTACCCGCGGGTAATCAGGCGGGTAGTGGGTATGGGTTTGTACCCGCCGAGGCCAGTACTGGTACCCACTTTATACCCGTGGCGGGTAATGGGGCGTGTACCGGTATAGAATTTGGGTGGCGGGTACAGGTATGGAGGAGGCGCCCCCTGGCCCAGCCCCGCCCTTCCCTCCCGCGCCGCGCCGCATTGCCCTCCCTAAGTGCTGGGCCTGGGCCTGCGTTTGGGCTTAAGGTTGATGACGAAGGTGATGGGCTTGGGGCACAGTAAAGGTTGCGGGTCGGGTCAGAGCGGGCCGAGTTTATACGTTGTTGTTCCGAATCTTGATTGACTTAATTTAATTGTTTATGCATCGAAGTTGCCTTATTTGCACCAAAATTTGACAATTTCTGGAACTTTATTTTCAAACCTATTAAATATAAAAATTTTCAAAATGAGTGTAGAACTATAATTAAATAGGTGCAAAATAATTAAAATAACAATTCAAAAATGCGTAAACACGAGGCGCGTCAACACCCCCACACCTAACCTTTGCTAGTCCTTGAGCAAAGCATATGATTTACATAAAGACTACAGTGACCAACTACCCCAACTATCCCAACCTTCACCTAGTTTTTCGAGATCAACACATGCATTAGAATTCAAGACAAGATTCAGTCATCTAGAGCATTCTCCAATTCCATGAATTTAGATGATTAAACTTCAAAACTTGTCCTAGAATTTCATTAACCTTGTAACAACTAATAGGAACTACTCAAGCAATTTAAGCGAAAGTGATTAGGATTTTATGTCACAGAATCTCCTCAAATTCTCGCTTCCAACCAAATATATAAAGGTTTTATGCACCCACACTACTGAATCACCTAAACACATACCCACACTTAGAGAAATTTTAGGTGGCACATGAGTGACTACTTTTCAACATTTTGACCTCTATATAGCACCAGAGAAGAATAACTTAATCATGAATGTATATCACTTTTCACTTTATTCTTTTTCTTTTGCCTTTTTTTTTTCTTTTCTCTAGAGGAAACTTTTTTCTTTCTTACTTTTCATTTTTTTTTCTTTTTTCTTTTCTTTTCCTCTTCTTTTTCTGTCCAATTTTTGGACTTTCGCAGAACAAGTACCTCAACTTTACAATTGACATTGATCAACAAGTACTTTACATCGTATCAAGAGGCAAGGATTAGGATAATCCAATATGGCAAGTTTGCAAAACTCAAGATATATAGGGTTGTTTACTCAAATTCTTCAGATTTTCCAGAACACAAAAGTCCTGTGCTTAGTGAATATGTGAGCGGCATGAGTAGAACCCATTAATATCAACAATGATTAACAATACTCATTAACAAGTATGAAATAGAATCATTTAACTTCATGGAATAAAGAGAACAAAATAAACAACTAATCCCATTGTCATCATAACATATGCATTAATCAAGGAAAACTTGGCTAAACGGTTATCGTGCATGCTCAAAATGCACAAAAGATGCCAAAATTTTTAAAATTTGACCAAAAAAATGAGCATATGCAAATGAGCCTCACCCCCACACCTAAATCATGCATTGTCCTCAATGCGACAACAAAAATCATTAAGGCACAAGATATAGGTGAGATGGAGCAATACAACCTGACAAGGCGGTGCGAACATGTATATATGGCTCCTTCAACACGGGACAAAAACCTGAAAAGAGATAAAACAAGTCTCCAAGAACTAATTAGTTCAAAAACTAAACTAAAACAAGAATTAACAAAACCTAGGCTACCTCCTAGGAGCGCTAAGTTTTACGCCTTCAGCCGGGCACAATGGGTCCAACAAAGATCAAGTAATGGCATCAACCAAAGAAGCAACTCTGAGCTCACCTAAAACAAGATCTACAGCACAATCAAAAGTGTCACACATGATTTCAGAAGGGAGAGAGCAGTCGGATGGATGCCTAATGGGAACAACAAAAAGTGTAGATCAGAGCTTATGAACAGCTTCCAACCAAGATTCATCGAGCTCAACTGATATGTCCTTAGATAGCACACTAGTCAATGGTTTAGTCAACTTCCCACGGTCCTTAAGGAATCCATTATAGAAACTCACCTGACCTAGAGAGGCCCTAACTTGCTTCACATTTGAGGGAGGGGGCGAGTTCACATTCAAATCTATCGTAGCTCTATCAACCTCAATACCCTCCTTAGACAACCTATGGCCTAGTATAATTTCCTCCTGAACCGTAATATCGTGATTCTTCTCCCAACTCAAGATTTCTTTCATGTCCGGGTTCAACCTTCGTTGCATCTCTTTAGAAGGTTTTGCATTTTCATCAAAAGGATCGCTAACTAAGGTAGAGGAGAGTGTTTGGTCCACCAAACCTTCAGCAATATCCACACAAAAATACTTTGACTCATCCTCACTAGTGAGTGACAAAGAAGCCTTAAAATGTTTAACCTAATAATCATATTTGCAAAACTAATATCCATTACCCCAGATCTACAATTAATTGTGGCATTGGCCGTCGTTAAGAAAGGCCGACCTAAAATGACGGGGATATTGTATTTTGGATGACTAGAAGGTTCCATATCAAGTACAAGAAAATTAGCAGGAAACATGGCTTTGTCTACTCGCACTAGCACGTTAATCAGCTCACCACGAGGGATCCTAGTTGATCTATCCGCTAACTGCATTGTCACCGTGGTGGGTTGCAACTCTCCCAAGCCTAACTTCTTATAAACTGAGTAAGGGATAATGTTGACACTCGCTCCTAAGTCTAGTAAAGCTTTATAAATCGGATAGTCTCCAAGTGAACAAGAAATGGTGGGGACACCAGAGTCTTTGTACTTAATTGGAGTGTTTACTTCAGAATAGGGCTCACTTGCTCGACTAAAAAAACTTTTTTAGGCAGATGTGATCTAGATCGCCTCTTTTGGTTCAGTAAGTCCTTAATAAACTTCGCACACGCCGGGATCTGTTTAATTGCATCAAGAAGGGGAATGTTTATCGTTACTTGCCTAAAAGTCTTCAAAATGTCTTCCCACTTCTTGTTCTTCCCATTTGGATGTGGTGTAATTAAAGCTTGGGGGAAGGGTACTCTAGGTACATATGAGGAAGGAAGATCAGAGGTCTTAGAAGTGGGAGAAGGGTGCATGACCTCATTGGTCGCCTTCTCTCTTTCCTTGCTCTTTTCTTCTTCCTCGCCACTTATGGGTACTTCACTCTCAGCACTCACCCCATCGTCAACCTCCTTCCCATTTCTTAACATTGTAATAGACTTTTCTTGTTCTTGATGGGGAGGGTAATTGTCTTGCCGCACACAGTTCCTAAGGTTCTCTACGGTTTGGCTAGGGAGTCTTCCCTCATCTCTCCTACTCAAAGTGTTAGCTAGTTGACCTATTTGGTTTCTAACTTTGAAATTGATTGTGTATAGGAGTGGAGGAGTTGGGAATTAGCTTCCAAACCTTTCAGCGTACTCGAAACCTTCTCTTCAAAATTCGAATTAGAGCTCAAATTAGGAGGTTGAGAGTAGTTGGAAGCATACCCATGCGGTTGAAAACCGAGAGGTCGGGGCATACCAGATTGTTGAGGTCGTGGGTTCGATTGCTGTGGCACGAATTATCCTTCTCTTCCATGCCTCCGGGAGAAGTTTGGATGGCTTCTCCAGCCCGGATTGTATGTGTTCGAGTACGAATCGTTCCTCAAGAATCCTTGGGCTGCATTAACCTGTTCCTTCGACCACTCAACAATAGATGAAGCTGATGGGCAATCAAGCGTAGAATGAGAGACACTAGAACATCAAGAACAAGCATTATGCATGTTTTGAACATTAGACACATTAGGCAGAGTAGAGGGGGTCAAGGTCATCTTAAATAAGGAAGTAAGCTGCTCCACAGAAGAAGCAAGAGAGTCTACTTTTTTTATCTAAGATGGAAGTGTGAGTAATTTCATGTACTTCTCCTCTATTTAACCTAGCAGTATTTAAACGTGCATATGCGGCATTCTGTTGTGAGTTCTCATTCAAATGTTCAAACAATTCCCACGCCTCATCCTCATTCTTCCTAAGGAACTGACCCCCGCATGAGGCATCAACAGTTTGTTGACCCTTTTCATTTATCCCGTAATAGAAATTTTGGACTAGTTGCCATTTAGGGATGGCATGACGTGGGCAAGCTCATAAGAGTTCCCTAAACCTATCCCAACTCTCATGAAACTCCTCAGTAGGGAGTTGGGTGAAGGTTTTAATGGCTCTCCTAGCAGTGTTAGTCTTGCTAATGGGATAGAATTTCTTAAGGAATTCTTGTTGCATTTGAGTCTAAGTACTAATCGTCCCACTAGGTAAAGTGCCTAACCAATACTTAGCTTTATCCTTTAAAGAGAAAGGAAAAAGACAAAGTAAGATGGCGTCATCACTAACGTTAGGAATCTTGAAGGTTGAGCAAACCTCCATGAAACTATCCAAATATGTGTAAGGGTTTTCATTACCTAAGCCGTGAAATGAAGGAAGCATGTGTATGGTATGCGGCTTAAACTCGAACTGATGGGCTACCGGTGGCAATCTAATGCATGAAGGTGAGGTGTATGTGGTGGGAGTAAAATACTCCATAAGTGGACGTGGTTGTTGTTCGTCAGCCATTGCGGTTTGTGCTCGGTGTTGGGTTCTAAATCTCTTAAGGTCCTTTTAATTTCGGGGTCGAATCTAGTAAGGTCAAGAGACAAAGAGCGGCAACCGTGCATAAATAAACAATCACAAGAAGTAAAAAAAACTAAAAGCTAAAACTAGCAAAACAAACAAAACAAACACTTAAAAAGAAAAACAAATAATAAACTATCCTAAAATCAACATATGCACAAAAATTACAAGATAAATAATGCTTTAAAAATAAAAAAATAAAAAAAATAAATAAATAACCTTTTTAAGATAAGTAAAGAAAGTATTTTTTTTTTTTTTTTTAAAAGAAAGAGACAATAACAATTAAAAACCAAAGAAAGCCACAAAAATAAAATAAGGAAAGTTGCCTAGTCCCCAGCAACGGCGCCAAAATCTCGATGTGTTTTTTTACGTCTATCAAAATTTAATATAAAATTCTATCTATTAAACACACCTAAATTGAGGTGTACGGCGAGAGGGTGTCGAGCCACAGGGACTAAGAGCGCGTGAATTTAATCTATGACCTAAATTAATTTAAGGAAAAGTGATATCTTTGTGTTAATTAATCTAAAAAACGACAATTAAACTAAAGTAATCTACTACTAATCGGGAACGTGTATTAAATTGGAGCCCAGGGTTTCGAATCCATCATTAGCCAATTATTTTTGCGTTAACTCTTAAATTGAGATTATTGATTGTCACACGGGTAGTGGTTTAGGCTACAAGCTTCAACCTACTAAGATAATGTTGTTAATATTGCGTATTGACCCTATCTAACTAAAGCATAAGGAAAATAGGCTCTACCTAAAGTATTATTAATTATTATGTATTGACCCTATCTAACTAAAGCATAGGGAAGATACGCTTTAATTAACAATTCGGTTAATACTATTGCTTGATTAATCAATCTTAAGGCTACAAGCACAAAGAATTAATTTGTAAATATCAATATCAACAATTAAAGGTTATAAACTCAATAATCATATCAATTGAATAAACAATAAAAATATAATACTTCAAAGTATTTATCTCAGCCAAGCAATTCATGTAAATAATCAAATTAACCCGAATAAAAAGTAAACAAAAGTAAAGGCTAAGATTTCATCTAACCCCAGAGAGCAAGTTAGCTCTCCATTAAGGATGATCCGGTGAAGGAGGAGATGAACCAACTTATGCCGGTTTTCACGCTAATTTCGCTCTCGTTCCAATTTAATAAAACAAAAAATAGAAAAAGAAATTGAGAAGCTGAGAGAAGAAAGAAACAGGGGCGGTTGTTCCGGAACCCAAAAACAGAGACAAATCCTCCTTTTAAAGTGACGACCTGCTGTGTCGTCAACCCTAATGTCGGTGGGCTTGAGTGGGAGCGGGCTTGGGTTGGAGCTGGTGCGGGTTAGGTCGGACGGCGAGGAGTTGGGTCGAGGTCAGCAAGTCTGGCGGAGGTGGTGATGGGCCGAATAGGGGCTGTTGGGCAGAGGTGTGATGGGCTTGAGGATGAGCTGGGTCGGTGATGGTGTTGTTGGTGGTCGAATCAGGCCAGGGTGGGTCTGATGAGATGCTGCAGTGCTGGGCCTGGGCCTGCGCTTGGGCTTGAGGTTAATGATGAAGGTGATGGGCTTGGGGCATAGTAAAGGGTGTGGGTCGGGTCGGAGAGGGCCGAGTTTATACGTTGTTCTCCCGATTCTCAATTGACTTGATTTAATTGTTTAAGCATTGAATTTGCCTTATTTGCACCAAAATTTGACAATTTTCTAAACTTATAATTTCAAACCTGTTAAACATAAAAATTGCCAAAATGAGTGTAGAACTATAATTAATAGGTGCAAAATAATTGAAATAACAATTAAAAGATGCGTAAAAACAAGGCGCATCGGTATGTTAAATTATTTATCAATAAATTATAATTATTTTTTTGGTAAAAATGATCATATATTTTTATAATTTTATAAGGCGCTATTACGATTGGATTTTATATTAATATATATATGTATAATGTATACATTATATATTAAAGGGGGGAGGAGGGGGCGGGAGATGGAGGCTAGGCCAGGACAGGGCCCAGCCCGGGCCGGGTTCATTGGGCCTAGGAAAAACCTAGACCTGGCCTGGCCCAGCCCGGCCCACGGCCACCTCTATCTCCAATTGGCTTCTCGAAGCTTCCTCTAGAAGCTTCCCTAGACGCTCCTCATCCCTCATCTAGCGATAGTCATTGTGCCACGCATCTTAATCGTATTGTCCAATTTTGTGTTTGTGTTTGGCTGATTGTGAGCCGATGATCTGTGCCTCATGAATGGTTGAGATCGTACCACTGATGGTAGCACACGGATTGTGAAACATCTATAAAGAGAGAGGTTGTCCCTAGCACTGTACACCTTTCAATTTCTCTCTCTTCTTCCCCGAGCGTTTGGTGAGTTTTGCTTGGCGGTTCCATTTTCTTTCCTCCCTCCTCAGCCAAATCATAGTGGCTTGGCCCTGCCTGGTGGCCACCAAGACCTTCTAGATGGCGTTCATGGCAGTTCTTAGCCACTGTCTGATATAACTTTTCTAATCTTTCTTTAGGTTTTGGTCTTTGAAGCTTATGTATGAAAGAGTCTGTAATTTGCAGCCTAGGTTATGATCTAGTATGTAATTTGCAGTTAATTTCAGTTTGTAATAATATAAGTAGGCATCTCTAGTGGTAGGGGGCACGGATGTAGGCCATTTAAGGTTGAACCACGTAGATCTGGTGTTCGTTGTTCCTTATCTTTGATTTACTTTCTTCTATCGCGGGTTGTAATCTCAAGTCAAAGATTATGTTACAGTTATTATCAAGAACAATTTTTCAAACGATTTAAAACCTAACATTAAGATTTTTTTGTGGGAGGTTCTATACATAATCTATTGTGTACGTTAATAGTACAATTTGGAAATTGTTGAGGACATAGACATCTCGTGTAAAATTTCAATGATATACTACATTTATTATGCTCTCCTCCATTGATCTAGGCTTCGGCTGAATCACGTAAATCCCAGAGTTCTTGATTTTACTCCACAATCTCCTTTCGTTTGTGATTGCTATTTTTATTCAAAGTTTCAATGTTTGTGGGTGGTCATAACAATTATTTCACTCTGGTAGCTCCTTTTGCAATGTCCTTTGTTGCAAAGGCTATGTCCGGAAACAATTTTTTTCATATTGTTTTAAACAGTTGCTCAAACGACCGCACTTGGTTTTTGGTAAAAAAATATAAGTTTGTGTTTTGAATAGTATTTAACATTTAGAAACTAGCTTTTGAAAAGTTACTCAAGGCAACATTTAGAGTTTAAAATTTAACTTCTAACATAATACATTACTTATGCACCTTTTCGTTTTCTGAAAAATACAACATTAAAATTTTTTTTTTCCCGATAATTTGAATAGAAGCCCAATGAGGGACAATAGTCCAAGATAGGGTCTGAAGACGAACAACAACAAACACGAAACACCCAACTCAGAAGGCTGCACGATACTCGGACCCTAATGCAAAAGAAAAACGCTTAGTCTTTGGCTAGGGCAGTCCTATCATGACCATGATCATGATTAAAAACAAGAAGATAGCGGAAAGGACAAACCCTCCTGTAACAGTATCACTCCTGTGCTAGTGCCCGTCATCCTCGCAGATTCGGTCTAGTTGGGTTCGATTTTGATGTTTCGTTGATGTGAACCACCTGACCCACCTTAAGTTGATGCTCCCAGACGATGTAATTCCTCTAGAGGCATCCACACGATCCGTCGTCTCTCATCCACTTTTTTGGACTATCTTTCCCGTTTCCTATGTTGTAGGCTTGGTACCCCTCCTGTCTAGTACCTTGCTTGCACCACGGGAGGGGGGTTTTCCCTTCCTGTTCTCCACCCTCTTCGAGGTCATCGTTACATCTGTTGTACGGTGTCTCTGGGTGTGTATCTGCCTCGGATCCAACCACTGACCTGCTTGTCCTGGTCTCTTCCTCTGTGTCTGTGTCATTTTCCTGGTTTTGTTGATTGTTTTTTGGTGCTTGTTATTTTTCCTGTTTGTTCTAGTATCTTTTTGTACCTACTACTGTTTACGGAGTGGCTAAGGGATCGCCTTATCGAGTTACATGTATGTACTACGGCTATGCGGATAATTATCGGAAAAAAAGATGGTGAAAAGGAGTTACTCTAATGATACACACCCTAGCAAGGCTACCCCAGTGATATGCAACCGACTAAGACACGAAAGACAAGAAAATCCATGGTAGACCGCAACACAACACTAATGTATTATTTTTTTATTTTTGTAGTATGGCTTACTTTTTTTAAGAAGTATTAAATCAATTTTATAATTAAATTTTAGTTAATTTAAAAATATTAAATTTGACTAATTAAAGCTAGACTCACTTTAACTGTTATCAATTATTTTAATTATCGCGTTGATCAAGACATAGTTTTAATTTTTGGAATTCATGCCACGCAAGTAAAGGTTTGTAGGGGGTGTTAGATCTAGAAAGAAGAAGAAAAATTAAGTGGTGTTTGACTAATTTAAATTCGTTAATTTGCAGCTAAGCTTGATGAAAAATTCTAGAGCTAGGAAATAACAACAACAACAACAACAATCTTAGTGCTTCATGGGCTCCGGCAAAAGCGGGGTTAGGGGGGGTGGTTGATGTACGCAGCCTTCCCCCTTCAGGGTGTCAACCTGAAGAGAGGTTGTTTCCGAGGACCCCCAACCTGAGAGATATATCTTCATCGCATCATGGTGACATGGCATATGGAATTAGCAACAAATCACACTAGAGCTAGGAACAAGGGCGATGAAAAGCCCAAGCACTTGGCTCCACATCTCTTTGGAGACATGATTCCAAAGAAGGATATGCAGGGCGAGTCCAAGTTGCCTGCAATTAATGATGTGGGGTTGGTGGAAACTAGGAAAACTTGAGAAGCTTGTTCTATGTTGGGGATTAAGTACGATGCATACCAAGATGAAATTATCAGGGCAATCGCTTTGTTGAACAACTAAGTTCAAAAGGTCGTTGCAACAGATTAGTAAAAGCAATTTCTAGATGTGTGTTGCATAATTATTTAGGTATGTCACTTCCTTTTTGCTTGGATTTGAGGTGTTGGTTTTATTGTTGGTCCGTTGAGTGAAGAACTAACGAGTCATGTTAGTATTTTATGATAAAAAAATCTTAACATTATGATAAATGACCCCTATATACTGTTGTTATTATATTTTACTTTAGCAATTTCTTATAAAAGTCCATCAAATCTTTGTAGATGATACTTAATTGATAAAATTTTTAAAGTTCAGGTGGCGTTATTATAAGAGGGTAAGAGAGTGAAAGAGGCAAATTCTGACCCTATATTGTAATGGACGGCCAAGATTTGTTGGATATTAAAAAAAAAATAATTAACAATCTGTTGGCCCTATATATATAATGTTGAAGACCAAATATGTTGTATATTTGGGCCCATATGGGTCTGGCTTCAATCCCATCTGAATTTGGGCAAAGCGTCCTTCTAGTTGGGCCTTGGGCCGACGTAGGTACTTTATTTTGAAGTAACATTATAGCACAAAGGAAAATATTTTAGTACAATTTTATAAATTTAACGATTTTATATTATATATTATATTCTCTCTATATGTTCAAAAAGGGATGTTTCAACTTTGCTCACAACTCCTTCACCTGGTAAATTATCGTGGGCCTAGAGTTGGCCGAGCGCCCTGTTGGACTAGCCAACGTGTCATGCTGTAGAATTTTCCTAGCCTTGACTTCCATGTTTATTGCCATTGCTTTTATAGTCATTGAAAAGAGTTGGAAAATAGAAAATTCATTTCTTGGCTGATAATCCGGCTTCGAGCTTGAGTTGCTAATCCTTTGACTTAAAACCACCCACTCCTTCCATATCTCCTCTTTCCATAATATAGCCGGATTCTTGGTTTCTCCATAACTGTCCATTACTTCCATGTTAGGGCGGGATTTCTTGTCATTTCTTTAATATACAGTTGCTGCAATTAATGATTTCTTCATTTATAAGTTGGGTGCCTTAAGGCATGGAGGGGCGCATAATAGAAAAGGGTGGTGTGTTAAACTTGGGAGTCGGAGTGCTAGGGCATAGACAATTTATGACAGTTGTGATCTCCACGACAAGGCTATTCTTCGACTTGATCCTCACGCTACTTATTGCTCCCATTGCATAATTATTTTTGTTGTTCGCTTGTGGTCATGTTCGAGGCTATTTTGTAAGAGCACGAGATACCCCCAATTTGAGCTTGAGCTAGTTTAATTTGAGATCTTTCTATTTGAAGACTCTAGGTTAGTGGTTTTGGGTTTGCTTTGTCGCTTTTGAGTCATTTTTTGTCAAGGACCCAAATTTTAAAATTGTTTTTACATTTCTCATTAGAATCAATAGTCTAAATTTTCTTAGTTTAGATCTAAGAGTCCCCTATTATCTCTTCACATCTCTTACCCTTTTACGTGATATATATATATATATATATATATATATATGTTTTTAGTTCCTATAAATGAATAAATTCAATTATGTAACATAAGCTATATAATTTTTTTGAACCAATACGAGCTATATATATTAAGTATTTGATACGTGAGAATTGGCCCCCAAATCATCATTAGGGAGATTTTTGTCCTTGTTCAGTATTAGGATAATAGAGTTATTTATATTATTATTATTAGCCCAAGGGCTTTCTTGTAATTGTACTTTTCTTGGTTTTTCTATATATATGATACCTCAGCACCCTGTTGGGTATGTTACCATAACTCTTCTCTCACATTCAGGACATTAGGTCCTTTTGTTTTTTTTTTTTTTTGGTTCCGTCTCGTTTTCTTAGTGTCCCGGACAGGTTAATACGGTAGCCCATGAGGTTGCTAGGTTTTATCTGTTGGGAGCCTGTTCCCATGACTGGGTCCATTTACCTAGACCATCGATTTTGTTTGTTCTTGTTGATGATATGGTTCAATGATTTGCCTTCAGGCTTCTTTGGTCAAAAAAAAAAAAATAATAAAAAAATGATTTGAAGTTAGCGTATTGTACTGTCTTTTTGTGTCTAGTAGTCTGTAATACAAATTGATGGACAAAGATTATATGCATTTATTAAAAAAAAATTTATCTTACTATGTTAAGTTAATAAGACGAAATACATGGTACATTTATTTTGATTGAATGCATTTGATCCTACGCCGACTGAATTGAGTTTTGCAAGCACAGTTTTGTGTCCAGTATTGCGATTTTATCGTTAATTATCAAAAAAAAAAAAAAAAAGATACATCAAATCAAAGTCCAACCAAGGAGATACATCAACCTAATTATAAATACCAAAACTACCATAGCTTACATTCTAAATGTTTCATTTTTAGGCAGGTTATCCGCTGGATTATTCCCTAGGTGCGTGAAAACTTGCTGAACGAAACACTCTTACCACTATTTGTAACATGTTGAACTCTTAAACCTGCTGTCGAGGTTTACTAGACGTGGTGTTACACCACCCAACTGCATTAGTCGAGTCAGACTTCAGTCATCTAATATTATATTTCAAAATTTATGATAGCAATCAAATGAGATCAAGCTAAACTCACATTCATTCAATTCACATCAACTCAAATACTCATCAATACTGTTGGGGTCTAGACACCTAAATCTAATTCTAATCGACCACTTAAATCAATATCAATGACAGATATAAATAACAGGACATACCAATATTACCAAATATCAACGACGAAATTAAATATGCGGAAATTCATTCAACACCAGATATAACGTGGAAAACCCTCCAGAGTAGAGGAAAAAATCATGGGACAAACCAACAGCAAAATCTACTATAGAAAATAGTAATTACAATATTTATAGTTTCAAGATGTTTGCCCTAACTTGAAACCTATAAGCAAATTGGGCGATACAAGGATTACCTCCCCAGGTCCGAGAACAATGGATTCTACTGATCAATTAACTCCAATCGATGTCTAGAAAGCCCGCTCCAAATTGCTCCAAGATCAATCCCCGATCTTCACCGACAATATCGAAATTTTCGAACGACGTATCGCGTTGCCGCTCTCTTTCTCTCGTTAATTTTTTTTGTGCCGCCATCACTTTGCCGTTATTCTATGTGCCATGCGACTCTTCAAATCTCAGTCAAATTTGGGTTATGTATATATATAACCCAGTTGCATGCATGGGCTTAAAAGCCCATGGTTTGTTTTCTTTTTCCTTCTTTTTTTTTTACAATATGCGGGCTGGACCACAGTACATATTATATATCCAACAAATCTCCCCCTCGATGGAGCACACCACAGGAGGAGATAATTCCACATCAAGCTACTTGGAGTCAACACCAGCCAACCTAATGCACAAGTCCAACTTGCCACTAGGTACTACCTTAATCAACATATGAGCATTGTTCTTGTCAGTGTGAATTTTCTTCAGCATCATCAGCTTTTCTTCAATTACAGAACGTAACCAATGATATCTCACATCAATGTGCTTTGTGAAGGCATGGTACATAGAATTCTTACTCAAGTCCATCGCACTCTGACTGTCACAGAATATTATATACTCTTTCTGTTTCAAACCCAACTCTTAAAGAAATCTCTTCATCCACACCATTTCCTTCCCTGCTTCTAAAGCAGCAATGTATTCAGCTTCAGTAGTGGAGAGAGCAACACACTTCTGCTACCTGGACTGCCAAGATACAACTGCCCCTGCAAAAGTGAACAAACACCCTGAAGTAGACTTCCTACTATCAAGACATCCTGCCATATCAAAATTAGTATACCCTTTAAGAATCGGTCCCGAGCCTCCAAAACTCGAACACTGTTTTGAAGTACCCCACAAATATCTGAAGATCCACTTCGCTGCTTTCTAATGAGCTTTCCCTAGATTTGACAGAAATCTGCTCACAACACCCACAGCATGAGCAATATCTGGCCTGGTGCAAACCATAGCATATATTAAAGACCCAACAGCAGAGGAGTAGGGAATAGAAGACATCTCTTCTTTCTCTTTCTTGGTCACAGGACAAGACTGTTTACTCAATTTAAAATGTGAGGCAAGAGGTGTGCTAACTGGTTTAGCACTCTTCATGTTGAATCTTTCAAGCACCTGTTCAACATACTTTTCTTGTGACAACCACAACTTTCCAGCCTCTCTATCACGAATAATCTCTATACCCAAAATCTACTTTGTTAGACCCAAGTCTTTCATTTCAAAAGACTTTGACAACTCCTCTTTAAGTCTTTGAATCATATCTGTATCTTGACCAAAAATTAGCATGTCATCAACATAAAACAGTACAATAATGAAATTACCTCCAGGAATTTCCTTATATACACACAATGATCTGCAACTGATCTCTTATACTCTTAACCTACCATAAAGGAGTCAAACTTCTTGTCCGATTGTCTTGGAGTCTGTTTCAAACCATACAAGCTCTTTTTCAATCTGCAAACTAAGTGCTCTTTATCCTAAACTTCATATCCTTCAGGCCGCTTCATGTAGATCTCCTCTTGCAAGTCATCATGGAGAAATATAGTCTTCACATCTAACTGTTCAAGCTCAGGATTCATACTAGCTACCATACCTAATACCACTCGAATGGAACTCATCTTTACAACTGGAGTGAAGATCTCATCAAAGTGAATCCTTTTCTTCTGATTGAAGCCTTTTACCACCAAACGAGTTTTATGTTTCACAACTTGATCACCATTCTTTTTCAGCTTGAACACCCACTTGTGCTAAAGTGCTTTTCTACCTTTTGGAAGATGAACCAGCTCATAGGTTCCATTCTTCTATAAAGAATTCATCTCTTCGTCCATGGTCTTGACCTAGTTATTCTTGTCTTCATGAGTCTGTATTTCTTGGTAGCTCTTTGGCTTCCCCTCATCAATAAGAAAAATATAATTAGAACTCAAATACCTCATAGATGGTTGACGCTCTATCAGATCTCCTCACCCAAGGCTCAACAGTCACTACTTCGGGGGTTGGCTCCCCCTGCTCAACACCATCTGTACCTGGAGCATCATCAAGTGTAATTGGATCAGTGCCATTCTTGAGTTCTGTCGCATCATAAACTTGCTCTTCATTTATGGCACCTAATGATGATGAAATCGGTGTAGTATCAGCAACACCAGTGGGAGCACAAGTAGTATTCTCTAACTTGTCAAAATCAGTCATATTCTCATATTCATGAAACACAACAGCTCTGCTTCTCACGGTCCTTTTCTTCACAGAGTCCCATAATTTGTAACCGAACTCCTCATATCCTACAAATATGCACGGAGTGCCTTTACTGTTATGCTTAAATCTTTGTTCCTTTAGCATATGCATGAAGGCTTTGCATCCAAAGACCTTCAAATGAGAATAAGAAACGTCTTTCCCAGTCCACAGTCTCTCTGGAATGTTAAAATTCAAATGAAGTGATGGACCTCTGTTGATGATGTACACAATAGTATTTACAGCTTCACCCCAAAATGCCTTAGGCAGCTTCGACATTCTGAGCAGACATCTAGTTTTCTCCATAATTGTTCTATTCATCATTTTTGCTACACCATTGTGCTGAGGAGTACCTGGTTTTGTTCTTTCATGGCAAATCCCATACTTCTTATAGTATCTTCCAAAATCTCGATTAATGTATTCTCTCCCATTGTTAGTTCTGAGACACTTCAGCAACATCCTGTCACAAACCTAAGTCCGTGACTTGGATAAATTTGGGGAAAGAGACCGAGAGAGAGAGAGAAAGAGAGAGAAGTTAGAATTTGAGAAGAGAAGAGGAGAGAATTTTAGAAGAAGAGAGAGAATAAGAGAAGAGAAGATAATGATACTTTCATTCAATAATTTTTGTGGATGCCTTTCCAAGTGACAATTACAAATATTTATAGGTAAAAGCTTGGAACCCTCTAGATCTCTCTTTCACTCCCAACCGTGCCTTGGTTGACAAACAAGGCATTAACTAGCTTAATTAATACAAAGCATGCCAATGATTAATTAACCTAATTTAATACAAGCATGAGCAAGAGTGGGCGGCACCATTTGCCTAATACACAATACATAGATATTTTACTTAAATACTAATTCTAGAATATTTCGGGTAAAATTATAAATATAATAAAATACTAATATGAGTCTTATTGTGTCACTAGGGCAAGGTCACGGCTAGGGTCGTGACACATCCCTGTCTGTCTCTCCACCATGTTGTGAAACTGCTGAAAGACTTCAAATACCTGCCTTTTGGATCTTAAACAAAACACTCAAGTTTTTCGTGAAGCATCATCAATAAAAGTAATAAAATATCGATTTCCTCCTAGAGACTCCACCTCTGTAGGACCATATACATCGGAATGTATCAATTCAAGCTTATTTTGTTTTTATTTCAACTGTTTACCAAAACTGAGTATGTGTTGCTTATCTAACAAACAATCATCACAAGGGTTCAGCAACTTACCTTCAAGTGAAGGAATGAGGGATTTTTTAGCCAATATTTGCAATCCTTTCTCATTGACATAAGCTAGCCATCTTTGCCACAAATTCTATGAAGTATTATCCTCAACTGCGTTCAATTCACCACCACACATTGTCACGCGTGTCTTGTATAATGAACAACAGAGTTGTCCTCTGGCTACTATCAGCGACCCCTTGGCAAGCTTCCATTTTCCATCTCCCAGATGATGCGTATAAACTTCTTTGTCCAGATCATTCACAGAAATCAAATTAAGGTGCAATTCAGGAATATGTCGTACATTTTTCTGAGTAACAATGCAACCAGTACTAGTCTGTACACGGATATCCCTAATCCCAACTATCTCAGCAACACTACTGTTGCCCATTTTCACAGTACCTAAGTCACATGCTTTGTACGTAGAAAATACTCTCTCTTGGGAACACAATAATAAGAAGCAATCAACAATCCATTCAACATCAGGATCACTTACATGATTGCACTCACCCTAAGCACAAAACAATGTTACCTGGCCATCATTAACCTCACCTGTCACTGCAACTACAGCCTTTTTATCATCTGCCTTATTCTGACTTGTTTCACCTTTGTGTTCTTTCTTCAGAAGAAAATAATATTTTCTCAGATGTTCAGTTTTATGACAATGCCAGCATTATGGTTTTGCTCCTCTGAACTTAGACCTGCCTTTAGACTTACGATGTCCCTTCAGCCTCTACTCTTACTTCTGCCTCAATTCTTAGTAACAAGTGCCTGCGCAACAGCACCCATTGCTCTTCTCCTCATCTCCTAATTGAATAAGTAATCTTTTACGGCACTCGAAGCCAACTTTCCATTAGGAGTTGAGTTAGTAACATTTACCACTAAGGTCTCCCAACTATCAGGTAGAAAACACAAAAGGAACAAAGCCTGCAACTCATCATCAAGAGTAATCTTCATGACATTCAACTGGTTAATAACATTCTAAAATTCATTCAAGTGCTCGGCCATTGATCGTCCCTCTTTGAATTAAAGTTTGACCGACTTCTTAATCAGAAAAGCCTTATTTTGAGGAGTCTTTCTTTGATATCGACTCTCTAAACTTTTTCATGATGTCTCAGCATTAGTCTCTTGTGATACATGGTGAAAGACACTGAAATCTATCCACCGTCTGATTGTCCCAACAGTTTTTCTATTTAGTTTCTCCCATTCTTTATCTGACATTTTTTTCGGTCTACCACTATCACCCTCAATCAGGTCACGTAAATCCTTACAATAAAGTAGGTCCTCCATCATTGGCTTCCAAATTGAATAATTTTTACCCGTTAATTTTATCATTATACTACCACTAGTACCATCCATTATTATTCACTCTAATAATGAACCTTAGCTTTGATACCAGTTTGTTGGGGTCTAGACACCTAAACCCAATTCCAATCGAGCCAATATCAATGACATATATAAATCACATGGCACACCAATATCACCAAATATCAATGACGAAATTAAATATGCGAAAATTAAATCAACACCAGATTTAATGTGGAAAACCCTCTAGAGTAGAGGGAAAAACCACGGGAGAACCAACAGCAAAATCTAATATAGAAAATAGCAATTACAACGTTTATGATTTTAAGATGTTTGTCATAACTTAAAACCTACAAGCAAATTGAGCGATACAAGGATTACCTCTTAAGGCCCGAGAACAATTGATTCTCTTGATCAATTAACTCCAATCAATGCCTAGAAAATCCGCTCCAAATTGCTCCAAGATCAATCCCCGATCTTGAACGACAATATCAGAATTTCCGAATGATGTATTGCACTGCCGCTTTCTTTCTCTCGTTATTTTTTTTTTCCGTGCCGCCGTCACTTTGCTATTATTTTATGTGCCACGCGCCTCTCCAAATCTCAATCAAATTTGGGTTATGTATATGTATAACCTAATTGCATGCATGGGCTTAAAAGCCCATGATTTATTTTCTTTTCTTTTTTTTTTATTTTATAATATGCGGGCTGGAGCAGTACATATTATGTACCCAACAAATACAATAACATTGAGCTCCCAATTGAAGTATTTGTATATAGTATAAGCTTGATTTGTACATATGTAATGGACGCTTCCCACTAAAACCACGAACCCGCATCGTGTGACACGTGGTCACACCCTCGAGAGCATGAGTCGATATATGTGGGTCGGGTTCGGGGTCGGGATAAGTCGGTGGCGGCTCACTCTCATCAAAATCATCATCCACCTCAGCGAGGAACAACTGAACCTGTTTGCCTCCGGCACAACGATGACCCGGTGAAAATGAATCATAGCAATAAAAACATAAATTCTTTGAGCGGTGTTCCTCAACCTCGGCTTAGGTGAGGTGGTGGGGGTTACGGAAGTTACTCCGAGGACGTGGGGCAACAGCCGAAACAGGGGTGGCGAGTAGGGCAGGTAATGATTGAGGGGTGGGAAGGGGTGGGGGCCAATTTTTTGGAGTTACTCGCTCTCTCAGAACCTGTATCATTAGGTAAGGGGAGGATGGGGCCCAATTTTTGGGGGTTATGACAAGTAATTCTTTCAAGATAAGAGCAATTCTTCTCCTGTAGTCGAGCTAAAGCTATAGCATCCTATAAGGTTCGGGGTTTATATATTTTCAGCCACCTCGCAATGTCCTCACGAATGCCTCCTATAAAAACCTCTCTATGTCATTCCTCACTCAGTCCACACCTACTAACAAGCGCCTCAAACTAAACTAAAAATTCAAGTAAAGTACCCGTTTGCCGAAGATTTGTAAGCTCGGTCAGAGGGGCATTCGATTTTTCTGAGAGCCGGCTGTGGATTCTAGCGGAGTAAACCTCTCAGGGAATCACTACCCCATTGGGACACAATTCCTAAATGCATTTTGCTAACCCTCAGCCTCACCTTCTACTGCAACTCCAACTAACATAACCGTCCCGTCCTCAGGTGTTCCGTCCAAATAAAAACAATGTTCGCATTTATGCAACCAGCCTTCCACATTATGTCCATTATTTTGTGAAAAGTCAATTTTAGTGGGCCGAGTAGGATAATGATAATTACCCCTGTTAGCAGCCGCTTGATGCACCGGCAAAGGTGATCAAGTGTGGCAATGGGCTGTCCGATCTACTTCCTTCGGTGTCTGATTCCTCGTCTATGAAGGGGACCCATTCCTCTGATTCATAGCATTAATCTGAACTAATAACCCGCTGATTAAATGTTGCATATCCTCCAGAGCTCTCATATTCATGTCCAGCCTCTCGTCAATGGCCGAACAGCGCTGGTTCAGGTCAGTATGCACCGATTGTTCCACCTCACGAACGGTGGCTTGCGAACAGTCCCTTCCACCATTGATAAGCTTGAGCTGAAGCGGGCCGAGGATGGCTTAGCTTTGACACCAATTGATAGCAATCAAATGAGATCAAGCTAAATCCACATTCATTCAATTCGCATCAACTCAAATACTCATCAATACAATAACATTGAGCTCCTAATTGAAGTATTTGTATATAATATAAGCTTGATTTGTACAAGTAAAATGTAAGTACGGGTATAGATGAAAGGGGGAGAGGTAGAGGAAGATAGAGGAGAGAGAGAGAAAACACTTTCAAGGGTACAAGATGATTCCCCAAATAATACCTCTACCTTATTTATATTTACTTAGTACGATAACTAAGATTAGCAAGGAGATTAGTTGCTAATATGCTGACATGGCACCGAGGCTGATGTGGTGCAGATAGGTGACGTGGCAGCAGCTGATTGGAGCGTATCAATTTATACCGGACTCTCTTGTTGTTTTTTTATGTGAAATTATAGGTTTGTCTGGAATGATGGGAAGTGTTAATATTACTGTAAAAAAGGTATGCAATTTGTCCTTTAAATAGGGATAAGTGATTGCCCTAACAATAGTAAAATTCGACATGGCATTAACATATCCTGGAATGATTTGCTAGTTTTTATTACTTTTGTTGTCATTTGCTCTTATCTCCTAAATAATATTATGCGTTATTTATGTCAAAGATTCACGTACTTTGCGTATCATGTCAATTTAATCCTTATATTTTTAATTATATTAATTTAGTCCTTTTACTTTCTATTTTGTGTCAATTTAATTCTTGTACTTTTAATTGTATCAATTTAATCCATCTACTATTTAGTTTGCCAAAGGTCCCTTTACCATTAGTGAAACTCCAGAAAGAAAACCCCAGAAGAGGTAATAATAGAAAACTAAGGAGGAGATATGAATGAAACTCCTTAAGAATGTTAGCTTCCTAAAACTAGTAATTTTTTATGATAAAGAGATTTCGATAAACTATGGAAAATGATGGAGCCAAAATAAGAGTATTACTGATCAAATCTTTATGTTTATAGTAGCTATTGATTTGATTGAAGAAAATAAAAATCTTGAACAAAAGTGTTGGCTATTTTAATAAAAAATATTTTCGATTTCAATTAATTTTTAAAATTTAATAGAATTTTGATGGTGATAGTATATTTGATTACCAAGAATGATATCTCTTGAACAAAAGTGTTGTATATTTTAATAAAAAATATTTTCAATTTCAATTAATTTTTAAAATTTAATAGAATTTTGATGATGATATTATATTTGATTACCGAGAATGATATCTCTTTTATGTATTTATAAAATTTAAGTCTAATGCCAATTTGAAATAATAATTTTTTGAGAAAAATAAAATAATAATAGTATTATGCATCAAAAAAATGAATTGAAGGGTTCGGTTACATATCAATGGTTAAATATTCCGTAAGAGGGGTGCAAGTTAATAGTGTTACTAAATGCATGGAAAGAGTATTAAGTTGTGTTGCTTATATAAATTGACTCTGGCTGACGGTGAGTTGCAGATAAAATGAAATTCTTCATCCAAAATATATATTTTAAAAGAAAGATCATTGTTTAACTATTTTGGCTAAATAATGTGTTATGGAGGTTTTAGCTTTTGAGGTGTGCAGACCAAGAAAGTGTCATCAAGGGTTGGGCGTTATATCCTGGAGATGGCGCGCTGGTACCTGTTGCACCATCTTTGATCCGATAGGGGGTGTGAAACTATTTTAAAGAAAGCATGATCCGCGCCTCGCTCAACTGTTACATTTTCGATATTTTTGTCACTTTCACGCATTTCAGGTAATATCCTTTTATTTTATATGCTTTGTATAATATTTTATTTATGATTGTTTGACTTCAGGTCGTGCCCTGTACTAATGTGCATTTTCACACATTTACTTCTAATTATCATAAAAAATATAATACTTTATCTATTTGGTTCTAACAAAAGTGTTTTCAAGAATATCGACAAAGAAATAATTTGCCAAAATGAAAAGACGAACTTCAGGTGGAATTTACAAAATGCGCAATTTTTTGACCTGTAGTCCAAATGCCTAAGAATGTAAAACATGTAGGCTACCAGTAGATATTTGTGCGAAACGAAAGACATGGTTAGAAAAAAACACAACTGAGCCTAAAGTTTATCACAAAGACCTATAGTGGTATTATTGTGGGACTTATTTACGATCAATAGATGCATTTATGTTTAGATTTTAATGATATTTATATATATGAGAATCCTTGAAGGACAAAAGATGCCAGAATTTTAATCTAGGGATACTGTATTAGATTAAACTACAAAGATCTTTGTACGGATTAAAATAATCTTAGTGAATGCAATATAATCGGCTCAATACATATCCATTTAAAGAGATATATGTTAACAACATTGAGACTCATAGAGAGCTTAAATAAGTTGTTACATATCTACATAAATAATTAAAGACAATAGATATCAACAATACAAAATTTTGTCTCAATCTGCAGATCGATCACTTAGTTGATGGAATCTTAGTCCAATACTTTACTTGTACAAAGAAACTACTTGACATTTTAACTGGGATAACTCACACCTAGTTAGTGTCCCAATTTTGTTCGGTCGCTTAATATACACCTCTTCTCACCTTCAAAATGACAATGAAGAAATTCTTAATCCTAAAATACCATATTATAATGCAATCAATACATCAAAATATCTTCCTAGCTACACGAGACTAGGCATAACCCGTTTGACAAACTATTAGCAAGACATAGTATGACATCAACAGAAAAATATTGGAACGTGGTTGAATATATTTTTTGCTATCTTTTTAGAACAAATTATATGGGATTCAAAATAGTTAAATATGCAGTTAATTGGACATGCAAATGTTGGTTATTTATTTGATTCACATAAGGTTAAGGGCAAACATAATATTTATTTTATATGCTTATACCACTATATCATGGCAATCTACTAGCAGTTGCAACTACTTTAAATTATTTGTGATACTTTCACTTCATAAAGCAAATAAAAGTTGTCTACGATTGAGACCCTTGTTTCCATGTATTTGAGATGAATGTTAACTCTCAATGATCAAAGAGAGTCCAATAATACTCAACGAGGCCACATGTAATAAAAAAATGTGACAAAACTAGGCATATTTCATCAAACTTCCTTTCACTTGTGAACTTTAGAAGAAAGATGACATAGATGGTCTTCAAATTCACTCAAATTATGCCTTAGAGGATTTATTCACGAAAGCATTAATTGCAATAGCTTTTGAGAAATAGGTAGGTGAGATTGGCTTGCGTCAATTCAGAGACATTCTTGATTAATGCACTTCTATGAGGGGGAGTTAAATACGCATGTCACTCTTTTTTTCTTTGTCATGGTTTTGTTTGCCATTGAGTTTTTCCTAGTAGGATTATTAATGAGGCAATTTAAAAGACATATACTATAACATTAT
Organism: Simmondsia chinensis; assembly: GCA_018398585.1. Classification (NCBI taxonomy): domain Eukaryota; kingdom Viridiplantae; phylum Streptophyta; class Magnoliopsida; order Caryophyllales; family Simmondsiaceae; genus Simmondsia; species Simmondsia chinensis. The sequence continues at coordinate 21,595,021 of JAGTTD010000017.1, read as the reverse complement.
ATTTTTTAAGAATTTTTTGTCCCAAAGTTTTTTTAAGATAAGTATCTAACGATAGTATTATGTATACAATTTAGGTCTCTCTGACAATGTAATTCCTCAAGAGGCTTCCTGTCTTCACCCGCCATTCTGGATGTTCCTTCTCCTTCCTTGTATTGTGGGCTCGGTACCCTCCCTATCTTGTCCCATTTCTGGTACCTTGCTTGCAATGCGAGGGAGGGGGGATATCCCCTCCTGATTTTCACCCTCTTGAGGTTGTTCATCTCTGACTGAAAAGTGTGGCTGTGTGTGTGCCTACTTCGAATACAACTGGTGCCTTGTTAGCCCCTGGTTCTTTCCTGTTTCAATGTTGTTGCCCCGTTTGTTCTTGGTGTCTGATTTTTCCCGTTTTGATTTGGATTTTGTACCATCTCCGTTTATGGGATGGTTGCGGTCTCGCCATGTCGAGGTCCGGTATGTAATACGGCTTTGCCATTAATTACCAAAAAAAAAAAAAAAATGTATACAATTGGATATTTTTATACAGAAGAAACCCGAAAACTAAATGGATGTGTCATCACTCGAAGGCCCTATGCATGATGGATGATCCTAGTTAACTACAATATGACAACATGATTGATATTTTTGGATTGGGATTGTTAGAGTATAAAATCAATTGGTTATTTTTTTATTTAATTTTTTTTTTCTTTCGCATCAATTTTTTCTCTTTTATTTATTTATTTAAGATCTATGGCAGCCCCCACCCCCACACGGTCCGCCACCCAGCGCCGGCGTCCCCTGCTCCGGCCGAACCCGGCTCTCCCTATGCCGGTGCTTCGGTCGAATGTCGGGTGTCCGGTTCCTCCATGGCCATGCCCGATCTTCCCCATATCGGATCTATGACCTCGGATCTACCCCTCAATGGTCTAACTAATGCCGGTGTTGCCATCTCCGGTACTTCGTTAGTTACCACAAGGCCGCAAGTTTCTCAATTTTTTGGCTCGGGCATCCCAACCTCCCTCCCCACCTTCCCCCTACAACTGACCTCCGGTGCCGCCCTTCGGAATGGCGATCACCGCTGGTCGGGTCTCTCTCAACTCCCACCCTTCCCCGCTGCAACCCCCGGCCACCCGCTCGCCCGTGGGACCCACCCGACTGTACCGTACAGTCACCATGGGTGGGAACCTGCTGCCGCTGCATCTGACTAGCCAGCACCACTTGGTGTTCACTTCCCCACAACCTCTCTTTTAAACCCTAACCTAACTCATACTGCAAATCAACCTTTATTACTTCCTCTTTCTAATATCTCCTGTATAATAACGATAAAACTTGAAAATGCTACTAATTATACCACCTGGAAAGAACAATTTTACATGCTTTTAATATCCCATGAACTCATGGGTTACATTGATGGTTCTTTCCCGTGTCCCCCAACTCATATATTAAACAGTGCTGGCTCCTCCATCCCCAACCCGGACTATTTAAATTGGGTCCGTACTGACCAAAGTCTCAGATCTTGTATTTCTGCAACTCTCTCTCGCCCTCTCTTAAACGATACTGTTCGACAACCCACATCAAAAGCCATGTGGGATGCCCTTGTCAAACGATTCCGAGACCACTCGCTGGCCAAGGAATATGATCTGAGGTCCCAACTAATCACTTTAAAGAAAGATGGCAAAACAAAGCAACAATACCTTTCGGAACTAAAATCCGTCGTTGATGATCTAGCTGCTATAAACTCTCCAATTTCTAATCGAGAACTAGTACATTACGCCCTTTATGGGCTTCCTATTGAATATGGCGCTTTTGCTACTTTAACTTGCCAAACCACTCCAACCCCTGCTTTTGAAAAATTAAAAACTGACTTGCTTAATGAAGAAAGTGCCCAAAGCCGATACTAGGGCCGCACCACCACTGACCCACAGCATGCTTTAGTTGCTTCAAATACAGATACCCAAGGGTCAAACTCTGGTCGTGGGGGTCGCGGTCGAGGTAAGGGCCGTAACAACGATCGCCGTGGCAATCAAGGGGGCCGCTCTGGGGGCCAGAATCAACAGCATAACACAGGACCCAACAAACCCAACCCACCACAGGCACGCCCGCGCACACCTGGAATTCTCGGCCCTGCACTGGTATTCTGCCAAATCTGTCATAAGCCTGGTCACAATGCTGCATCATGTTATCACCGCTTTGATCATGCATCCTTTCCAGATCCTTCGCATTCCCTTGCTGCTATGTCCATCACCGAATCTCAAGACTACAATTGGTATCCTGACTCTGGCGCAACCAATCACATGACACCCAACTCTGGTATGCTTCACACTACTCTTCCTTACAGTGGTCAAAAACGAGTTTTAGTTGGGAACGGTGCTTTACTACCTGTTAGTTATATTGGTTCCACTACTGTACAAACTAAAATGCGCCCTCTTCAACTTAACAATGTCATGTTGGTTCCCAAACTCACCCATAATTTATTATCCATAAAACAACTATGTCAAGATAACTTATGCACTGTTGAATTTGACTCTGAATTTTTCTCTGTCAAGGACAAGGCTACGGGGATCCCTCTGCTTCGAGTTCGCAGTAATGGGCCACTTTACAATCTTTCAACCCACTACACCGGCCTCATGGCACAAACTCTCTCTCGAAACCTATGGCATCAATGGTTAAGGCATCTCGGGCAACCTATGTTAAATGTTCTTTGTTCTCGAAAACTGATTCCTCGTTCTCGTTTTACTGATTTTTGTCAACATTGTAACTTAGGAAAGTCTCATCGACTTCCTTTTCAACGTGCTTTACATTTAGCTTCTTCGCCTTTGCATTTAATTCATTCGGATGTATGGCAATCTCCTGTAGCGTCAAACTCCCGTTACAAATACTATGTTAACTTTATTAATGATTTTACTCGCTTTACATGGTTATACCCTATGTAACATAAATCCGAAGTATTTGATATCTTTGTCACATTTAAAGCACTAGTTGAAAACCAATTTTCCACGAAAATCAAAATCTTTCATAGTGATGGTGGCCGTGAATTTGATCACCGTCGTATGAACAACTTATGCCGACAACATGGCATACACTTTCGCCTTTCTTGTCCTGATACCCCACAACAAAATGGGGTGGCTGAACGAAAGCACCAACACGTAATAGGCATAGCTCGAACTTTACTTATTCAAGCCCGGTTGCCTTACTCACACTGGGATGACGCTGCCTGTACAGCATGCTTTATTATTAACCGCCTTCCTACCCCTGTGCTTAATAACTTATCCCCGTTTGAAAAACTGTTTAAACAACAACCAAACTACTCCGGTTTTCGCATATTCGGTTGTGCATGCTTTCCAAATCTCACACCTCGTGCACCACACAAACTTGCACCTCGCTCTATACCATACATTTTTATAGGCTATGCTGCCCGCCATAAAGGCTATAGGTGCTTAGATCCTCAAACGGGTAAAGTCTACATAAACAGGCACGTCACGTTCAATGAAACTAGCTTCCCCTACCCAGAACTAGTCAACCCTACACATATCACTCCACCGGGCTCAACCGCAAGTATAGTCGACCTTCCTCTCATAATCGCTATCACTCCCGGAGCTCGCTACTACCGGCCCTTGCCCCTGTCGAGCCCCCCTCGGCCCCTGCCCCACCTGCGGTGGGCTCCACCCCTATCCCCTCCCCTTGGAGTCCACCCAGCCCCACCATCACACCCACGGTCTCCCACGAAGACCTTGCCCGACCCCCCACTGACCAGCCCACCTCTCCCCCACCACCGGCAGCTTCAGCTGCTGCATCTCCCCTCCCCACACATCCGGGTCGAGTCTCCCACCGACCCTGGCCCCATGAACCTGCCCACCAACGTGCACCCCATGCGAACTCGTCTCAAGGATGGTATTCAAAAGACAAAATATCCTTGTCTCTCTCTTCCATAACAGTAATACAGGAACCCACTTGTTACTCTCAGGCAGTCAAAAATCCACAATGGTAAGCAGCCATGGCTGATGAATTTAACGCCCTACTTCATAATCACACATGGGACCTCGTCCCCGCGCACCCAACTAACAACATTGTCGGTAGCACTTGGAAATATCGAGTTAAGTATAAAGCGGATGGCTCCGTTGATCGATTCAAGGCTTGCCTTGTGGCTCAAGGTTTTGACCAACGTGAAGGAATTGACTTGAAGGAAACCTTTAGTCCGATTGTCAAACCTCCTACCATCCGCTTCATCCTTACACTTGCTATCACTCACAAGTGGTCCATCAAGCAACTTGATGTTAAAAATGCCTTTTTACATGGCCACCTAAAGGAAGAAGTATACATGAAGCAACCGCAAGGCTTTATTCACCCCAAATTTCCCAACCACGTATGTCGCCTACGCAAAGCCCTCTATGGCCTCAAACAAGCTCTCCGAGCTTGGTTCCAACGCTTCAGTACCTTTCTCTACACCTTAGGATTCACTTGTTGTCGTGCTGATCCCTCTCTTTTTTTACTTCGCACCCCCAACAACATCACTTTCTTACTACTATATGTTGATGACATCATCTTAATCGGCTCTAACACCCAGTCCCTCGCCATTCTTGTCGACACTCTCTCCTCTCAATTTGCTATGAAAGACCTTGGTCCCCTACACTACGTCCTCGGTATTGAGGCGCGCCGAACTCCGTCTTCCCTCTTTCTATCTCAACATCGTTACACCATTGATCTTCTCACCAAACTCAATATGCAAGATGCAAAACCCATCAAAACCCCCTTACCCCCTCGCACCCATCTTTCCCTAACCGATGCTGACCTCCTCTCTGACCCCACAGATTACAGAAGTGCCGTCGGCACTCTCCAATATCTCACTATGACCCGTCCTGATATTTGTTATGCTGTTAATCTTGTTTCCTAGTTTATGCATGCTCCCAGAACTAGTCACTGGCAGGTTGTTAAGTGGATCCTTCGGTACCTCAAAAGCACCCCTGATCATGGGCTTACCATTCTTCCGGGTATCTGCACCTCTGTTGCTGTCTATGCTGATGCTGATTGGGGTGGTTGTCCTAACACGCGTCGTTCCACCACTGGTTACGCCTTGTTCCTTGGCCCCAACCTGATCTCCTGGCGTGCTAAGAAACAAGCCACGGTCTCCAAATCTTCCACTGAATCCGAATATCGGGCCGTCTCACAGGCAGCTGCTGAAGCAGACTGGTTTCGCTACCTCATGCCTGACTTAGGCCTCCGGCACACCGGCCCCGCTATCATCTACTGCGATAATGTCTCTGCATCATACCTGGCTGCCAATCCTGTCACAAATGATCGATCCAAACACATTGATGTTGACTTTCACTATGTCCGGGAAAAGGTCCTCAAGGGTGATCTCCAAGTTCGTTACACCCCCACCTCTCGTCAAGTTGCGGACATCTTCACCAAAGGTCTCGGTCCAACCCTATTCCACTACCACAAATCCAATCTTCACGTGGCTGCTCCCCCCTCAGATTGAGGTGGCCTATTAGAGTATAGTACTTATAGGGATTAGTATATTGATTCCCTTATCCTCCCCCTATATGTCAGGAGGTAAGAGCACTCTAGTACTTTGTCATGCCTTGTAGCTCTATATATAGAGCATGTATTCTTCACTTTATTTTATCATTAATTGCATTGTTTGACATGGTATCAGAGCCTTGATGACCAAGAGATCAGGAGTTCGAATCTCAACAGCCCCCACTTTCAATATTAAAACAATTAAGCACCAGGTAAGAGGTGGGCCTGTGCATTATCCACGCTTCAAGCCCAAACGGGCATTTGCGTGAGGGAACATGTTAGAGTATAAAACCAATCATGGACCTTCACCCAACAGCTTAAGCTTTTGGGACAGATGGTTTCTTAACAGGGATCATTATTGTATTTTTGTTTTCTTTTGATCCCCACTTTTATATGAGTTAACTCAGGTCTCATTTGTACAAGTTACATGTATTGTATTACAACTTTATTGTTAATTATTGAAAAAACCTACAACATGACAACTTCGATACCACATGTAAAAGAGGGTGAAAACCATGCTGGTCAGATAAGCACTTTCTTATACACACTGATATATTGCATAGGTGTCTCGTAGGGACATAGTTTAGTGGTGGAGAATGACAACGGCGATATGCACCACCTGGGTTCGAATCCCTACTCTCTCTCTCTCTCTCTCTCTCTCTCTCTCTCTCTCTCTCTCTCTCTCTCTCTCTCTCTCTCTCTCTCTCTCTCTCTCTCTCTCTCTCTCTCTCTCTCTCTCTCTCTCTCTATATATATATATATATATATATATATATATCTATGCATATATACATCTATGTATATATGTAGAGTTTATTTGCCAGGCACTAATGTAACCGGATCTCATTAGAACTCCGAAATTAAGCATACTTGGGCGAAGGTAGTACCATGATGGGTGACCTCCCGAGAAGTCCTCGTATTACCAACCCTATAAGGTTAGGAGTTCTCGAAAACAGCCTCTCTGTAGGGTTACACTTTGAAGGGGTAAGGCTGCATACATCCACCTCTCCCAGACCCACTTATGCTGGAGCCCTTGAGGCACGGGATCTATTGTTGTTGTAAATGTATGTATGTATGCGTATGTGTAATTATTTATGTTGCATGGGTACCTTTGGGGCATACAAGTGCAAACAAGTTGGAGTTTTTTTTTTATTAAATTGGCATACTTTTTTAAAAAAATTACCAAAAATGCATAATTGCAAAAATATTTTGGCACACTTTACTATTCATTTGTCAATGTGCGGTGTTTATAATTAACAGTAATTTTTTTTAACGAAAGAACAGATAATTTGTATTTTAAAAATTATTGTATTAAAACTATTTTACATAAATAATTTAAATTTTAATAATTTTTAAATATAATACAACAACAACAGACCCAATACCTCAAGGGCTCCCGCCTAGGCAAGGTCTGAGGGTGGATGTACGCAGCGTTACCTCTTTAGGGTGTAACCATGTCGAGAGGCTGTTTCCGAGGACTTCCAACCTTATAGGGTTGGCAACACGAGGACTTTCCAAGAGGTCGCCCATTCTCGTACTACTCTTACCTAAGCACGCTTAACTTCAAAGTTCTAATGAGATCCGGTGTATTAGTGTCTGGTAATGAATCTTATATGTGCATTAGTGCATTAATGCACACATCTACCCCTCAGACCCTGATAGGTGGGAGTCTATGGGGCACTAAAAATGTTTGTTATTTTCTATTTACTATATTTAATATAGTGAATAATAACAATAATATATATAGGTCATTTCATCATTTAGGTACTTGTTAAGTTTTTGTTGAATCAATATCATATATATGAAAATTATGCATTACTTTTTATATGAAAACATAAATGGTAAAAGTTTTTAAAAATGATAGTATATACAGTAAGGGCAACATACTTTGCAAAAACGACCAAGAAAGAAAAATATTATTTAGAAAATGACCGTAAAAGGTATCAACTATTTATAAGTAACCAGAACAATTACTCGAAAAAATAATATAACAACCAACGTGACAATAAAAAAGATGGCACATTCAATGTCATAATGAAGTTAATATACTTTCTTAAAAAACTAAATTTTAAAATTTTTTTTATTTAAAAACTATTAAAATTTTAAATTATTTATATAAATAGTTTTAATACAATAATTTTTAAAATACAGTTTAGCTGTGCTTCTATAAAAAAAATTACTATTTGTTGTACGCTGTTTGAAACAATATACATTGACAAATAAATAGTACAGTGTATTAATTTGATAAATATTTTTGCAATTATATTATTTTCATAACTTTTTAAAAATATATCATTTTGATTAAAAAAAAAAAAAAACTCTTTGAGAATTGTATTGGGAAATTGCAGCAAGGGTCATGTCACTATTATTTAAGGAAGCATACGATTTATGAGCCATTTTTTTTGGCATGTTTTTTTTTTTAAATTTGTAAAACCCTTACGGAGGACTTTTAATTTAGGGGTGAAGGCTGATTAGCCGTCCGAATCTCGAGTTCATATTTCTATAGCAATAATGTCTTTTGTTATACTTTTTTCCGCACCCTTGTGGGGAGATCGATTTATTGAATTCATTTTTCATTTGGATGTTTATAGCTATGCTTTGAATTACTAATTTATTTACGCACTATATTGTACTTGTAACCTGGAATAAAGTGACACAAGTTTCATGAATGGTTGGAATTGAGGTTATACCCAACTTTGAACGCAATCTTTAAAATAAATTAGGTTCCATTTGTTTAGGGTGGAAAACCATATTCTAGGAAGTGGTTTTCCCCTTTTCTATTGTTTGGAGCGCGGTTTCTTACGGAAAAGCCTTTTCCACAAAAAAACTTTTTTTCTTCAAATCGGTGAAAATGACTTTCCTTTCAAAAGGAGAAAAGTTATCAATCTGAATGATCCAATGAAGTTCAAAGGCATATATCATGTCCGATTATGGGTCAAAATAAACTTAGTGGGATCTTAGATCACTAGAGGTAACGTGGAACAAGAACTGGACGGAGAAAGATCAATCAACTCCAAATCTTAGAATGAATTTTGTGCTTCCATTTGATTTTCTTTTCTAAAATATATTTTATATTTTATATTTTAAACATCTTTACTAATTCACGTATAGTGAATATTATAACAAAAAAATAATGTTTACATCAAACTAAACACCAAAAAATTATTTATAAACTGTATTACTTTTTTAGAAAATATTTTCTTTTGATATATGTTTTTAAAAAAAAATTATCATCTAACTATCCCTAGATTATTTGACCATTTATCACCTTGGTACAATAATATTTTAATGCATACAATGGGATTTTTTGAAGTTTAAACATTTTATTACTTAAGTACCATGAGATTATAAAATTTAATCAATCATGTGCCATTGTTGAAATTTGATAGATCTTTAATAGAAAATGCTAAAATAGATCATAATTCCGACAATATATAAGTATTCTTATTAGAATTTAATGGATTTTTTGCTAAATAATGCTAACGTGGCATATGTTTTTGGCCATATTTAGGTAGTTTGCATTAATAAATGATGAACTTTTAATCATACTTTGCTTAAAAAAACATTGAAATGGTTTGTATATATTATAGTAATAATGAATTATATTAAAATGTTATGCTCAAACCTCAAGGCAGCATAGTAATAATTACACAACTACACAACGACTAGGTATAAAATGATTAGTAGAAAGTGATTCCTTTAAAACAAACAAAGAATATACAATGAAAAAATATATTTTTTGTTGAAACAAACAACGAAAAAACTCAACGGGAATTGCCTTTTCTAGGAAAATGCTTTATGGGGAAAGACTACTTTCCTTGAAACAAACGGAGCCTTAATGTTGGATGAGATGTGACAAAGAAATTAAGAAAACCAATTTAGATAACTCATGTAACATCTACAGTCGTTAGATGGGATATCCCTTAAATTTCATTACCCTAAACACTAATTGAATATTAACCTAGATTTAAAGCTTGTAGCCTAAATTCTAAAAGTCATTGTCGTGGTGAGATATAATATTTGGATTCAAGATTGGCTAACTTGAATTTATTCTCTAAACTATCTTGATTGATTACTAACTTAGATTACCGTTTCTTTCGTTGATATAGTAAATTGCTCACATCACCAATAACACTGGATTTTCAACTGGTTAATAACTGTTGATTTTGACTTTATAGTACTGCTTCTTAGAGGACTCAACACCTATATACCCGCCATAGCTACGACTTGCTCATACGCTTGCAAGTGCACGATTTTGACATAGATTTAAAGCCACATCAGAAAGTCTAGATAACTTGAAAAACCGAAACATCTAACCTAACTTTAATTTGACTCCAAACTCAAAATGATCAAATTGGACTAATTTGAACTTAAATTGACCTATCTTGACCGAAATCTAAACCGATTTAACTCAAAATTAGAATGAGGAGCATGATAAAGCCAAAATGCGACCTAAATCAAAACCCAAATACACTCTACCTAGCTCGAACCTAACTTGAATGTGATGCAACCGAGTTGATCCGAAAACCCTAGATAACCCAACCAATTTATCCCGAAATCTAGAGATGAATCAAATTGAAAGGTTTTTTTTTTTTTTTTGATTGATAAACAGCAAAGCTCTATAAATACAACACGGCGCCCCAAATGTGGGACCCGAAGAATGACAGATCGAGACAAACAAAAGAAAAGAAAAAAGGGCCTAACCTCTTGAGAAAAGCCTAAGACCAAGACAGAAACCTACGACTCCACAAACGGAGAGCAACAAAAACGACACAAACACCCAAACCATCAGAGAGGGGCCTCCCTGCCAGAAAGCCCAATGCCTGCAACAAGACGAAATGCACTCCAAAAACAAGCAACAACCACAAGAGAAAGTGGGAACGAGGCAAGCCAACTCCAACACCTAGAAGCCTAACCAAAAATGCTCCAGGACCAACTCCAAACTCAAAAAACTCGGGACCAAAATAGAACTGAAGATGACACAGAACAACACCAGGAGACCGAATTGGAGACCAGATGCAACTGAACCACAAGAGAAGCGAAACAACACCTTCGCACCACGAAACCAGCAACCAAGCAACGCAGCAAAGAACAACACAAATTGCAGCAACCTATAACCAAAGAGCACCCAAAACACCCCAACACCCAGAAAGCGAAAGGGGCCCTCCACGCCAACAAACAGAAGGACAACCCCAAAACCTAACCTAAAAATTCGAGCAAGTTAAGCCATCAGACGCATGGACATCTTCCCAAGAGGAATGGGTATCCGACTCTTCTTCTTCTTTTGTGGGTTAATTGTTGGATCATACTGGTCGACCTTGCAAATTAATCTAGATACTTTGTCCTCTGTTCCATGGAATCTCAGACCAAGCCTTTCTCCCATTCTCCAAAGTACTTTTGCTCTCTCCATTCATTTTGGGCCTATTCTTTTGGACTGTTGGGGGCAGGTACTGGTTTTTTGTGCTTGGTTGGAATCATCTGGATTATGACTGGAGTAAGAACTAGGGCTTAAATCAACAAAGAAACCAATATGGGGCTGACCCATATACGGGGTTAGGAATTCATCTGTTTGTTCTTGTCCTCGATTCTCATTTTGACTATCCAAGGTTATGTCATTGTCCAAAGGGCCTAGGGGTTGAGTAAAACCTAAAGTGTTAGGGCTATGGGGTAGGCTTTCAGGTAGGTGAACTGTTATGGGTGCTTGATTGGGAAAATTGGGAGCATGGTTTGTCAGTTCGTCGAGAGCTCCAAAGTACCAACCCCCTTTATTTGTAGTTTTTGGATCATTTGTAATTTCAGCCGGGGTAGGTGTCACATTATCCCTCATAGTACTGCATGGTTGTATTGTTTCATGCACCACGTTGGTATCACGTCGACCGTCCCATGGTTGGGATCCGGTAATGACATTCGGATACCAAATGATTTAGATGCTGGTATTTCTGCTGTTATCGCCTACAAACACGGTGTCTCTTCCACCCTCGATACCATCTGAAGCTCTGATTCCCAATCCTGCTCCTGTTGGTCTGCTAGGATCATAGTAAGGGGTATAGGGTTTCGGATTCTTCTTGATCCGCTCCGTCCATGTGATTCCAACGTTGGTGAGCCGGGAGAAGTGCACTAACCTGTTCCCGGATTCTTCTTGTTTTTCCAGTCCTCCGCTTTTATCTCCTTTACCAAAATATTAAATCCTTTGTCCCTAATATGGAATTTCATCCATTCGCTAATGAGGTTCAACTGAATGGCATCAATAAGAATCTTTGCCTCCTCAAAAGATTCACATGGATCAACCTTTCCTCCACTTGTACTATATTTCCCCAACATTCCCCAATACTTGCAATGTTGTCTTTAGACCATCCTTGCAGGGGCATACCATGAATAGAAATCCAAATGAGCCTTGTTTGGCAACATTCTATCTCATTCCACACCCTAGTTTCCTCACACCATGAATTCAACCAATCTCCTTCTCTCTTGACAAAAGTGTCTTTGCCCAGTATGCTTTCAAATGTTAGCAATAGCTTCAACTTGTCTATGGCCCTGATTTTGCAAATGGCAATATGTTTTGCACATGTATCGATCGAAACATAAGCATAGTCCATTGATTTGGATGTATAACATACCAAACTCCTTTCCAACTCTTCATATATTTGCATATTTATAGATCATGTGGCCACTTTTCTAGCTTCCCCTTCAGTCTCTCCCATTTGTCCCCCTTAACGTTCCTGGTGGGTGTGATGGGTGTTTTGGTTATGGAATCGGTGGTTTTACTGTTGTTGCCTTCCCCTATTTCCATTTTGTCTTGAGAACCTCGCATACTTAACAAGCAACATCCCCCCCCCCCCCCCCCCCCCCCCCCGAGCAATCCCATTTAACCCCGCAATAGCATTGCCCACTTCAGCTAGAGTTATGAACCTTACAAATCCAAAGATGCGTGTTTTGTTTGGGCAATGTTTGTGAGATACAAAAGTTTCATGGATTTGACCATATCTTTGAAATAAGTAGAATAGCTTCTCAGCATTGAAGTACATTGGAAGGTTGTCAACAAAGAGAGATACCGGGGTAAAATGGTCTGAGTTCCTTTCTTGTTGAATATGTTGGCTATCATGGTGTGCTGATCTTGAGCTTTCATCCCGACGTCTTCCCTCCATTAATATTGGACCCGGTTGAAGTCTTCCCTTGCTTTAATCCCGTTTAAGAACCACGCACCTCACCGATAGTCCACCTTGTCCAGCGTACCTGAGGATGTGACCTCGTTACTGTGGAGATTCAGCTGTAGCAACGCTGGCGGTATTGGAGAGGACCCACTCCCTCACGTGCCGCCAGAGCTTCAAGGGAGAAAAAAACCTAGATCTGAATTTTAGATTTGAAATAAGGCCATTAGGATGAGCACGAATGAGGATGAAAGTTGCATGATTGTGGAGAGGGTGGGGCAGCGATCGAGGAGTGGGAGCGCCGGCAAGAGATGTCGTGTCACGCGCCCTCATGCGCCGGTTGAGGGAGGGGCGTGGGTCAGGGGAGGGACACGTGGGTCAGGGGAGGGAAGAGTCGAAGAGTCGAAGGCACGTGACTCAAACTAAAAGTTATCCAAAAATTCGAGCTAAATTTCACCCGACCCCAGGCATCCTAGAAAGGGAAATGATGTAAACTTATTGACCTAAAATCAAGATGACTCGAGTGCAAAATTGAAGCTACCTAACTCAAACTTGTCTCATTTAACCTGAATCCCAAAGGAACCCACCTAATTAACCCATATTTTGAGACAACTTGAGCACAATATAATTCTACCCGACTAAAATCTAACTCGAGTTGATGCAAAATTCGACATTGACCCGAACCTAAAATGATATGCTTTTACCAAGGTTTGACATGAGTTAACCAAAAGTTCGACATGATTGGATCCCGAAATAATCTTATCTAATCAAAACTCGATTGTACTTGATCTAAAACCTGAAATGATCCAACTCAATTGACCAAAAACCAGAGACAAATAATGGAATTACAATTCCAACTTCCAATCCTTGTGGTTATGTAAACATTGGAATTTCAATTATGATTCCAACTCCTTTAAAATTAAAATCAAAAATTCAATTTCACAATTTAATTTTAATTTAAGTTATATGTACCAAACAAAATCTTATATAATATTTAATTAGATTCTTGATTTATTTTCCTTTTTCATTTCCGATTCTGTTCAATCGAGCCTTTAACAAATATTTTTGTTTTATTTGCGTACAAAGCTGGGCCTTGCCTCAATAGTTGGAAGCAAGTGAGGGGATAGAACATTGCTTTAGGCCAAAAGGTCTAGAGTTTGATACCCCCCCTGAACCTGTCAATGCATACTTATCTTCATTGTTGCACTCCCCCTGATTGTTGGGTCAAGGGCTTTGATGTTACCAATTCTCTACTTGCTCATAAAACACAAGTGTTTTAGTAGTAACTGCAATTGTTAGTAGATTGCCAAAATATAGTAATACAATTATATGACAAAATAGCATTCTTGTCACTTACCAGATGCCGATCAACACTTGCATACATATTAATTTAAAGTTTGACATAATATAATAATGTATACTGGTTAATCCATCAAGATAAACATTTAACCACATATTACATACTAGTGACAAATTGACTAAAGAGGCCATGTCTGGTTGTGTCACAGTTGTATCAATGCTTCATTTAAACTGATGTATGATGGGGTCATGAATTTATTCGTTACCTTATTGAGGACCAAAAGATGTCTTTACCTTTATCAAGGAATTAAACAAAAATTGAGGTACTAAACAATAAATTTAAAACATTTAAGTACCGTATACATATAAATTGCCTAATAGAGTAATACTCTATTATATTAGAGCTCGATCTATAGGTTGAGACAAAATCTTTCCTTTTTCGAGATCCTCAATCTTGAGTTCTCAATTTAAGCGTATAACAACTTCTTTAAACTCTTTAAGAGCTATGATGATATTAACATATCTTTCTTTTAGTAGATATGTACTGCAGTTTTGAACTACATGCTTCTGGCATGTTTGGTCCTTCGGGGACTTTCATATAAATATCATCGTACAAATAAGCTATTACCCGTCAGATTAAGTGCAACCATTTCTCATATGTATGTTCCATTAATTTTTGGTCTCTAAAATAAACTTTGGAATACAAATTGTGCTTTTCGCCACTCTTATTTTCTGCATAAATATTCATATATAGAATATAGGTTTTATTCTTTAGGCATTTAGACTTCGGGTCCAAAAATTGCACATGGCTAATTTTAGCCTGAATTGCGACTTTCTATTTGAGCCAATCATTTCTTTGTGGGCATTCTTGAATGAACACTAGTCCAAGATTTTCAATTTCTTTGATCATGGAGTAGCTACTATATATACAAATATCTGATCAATTTCAGTTCCATAATATCCCATAATTCATAGAGATCTCTTTATTGTCATAATTTTAATAGTTTGACTATTTCGATAGTCTCAGGTACTTGATAATTTTAAGGAATTTCATTTATAAATATTATTATCTCTACAGAGTTTTTCTCCTCAAGAGTTTCATAATAGAAGGACCAATTTTTTCTATTGCTCCTTTTTCTTTCTCAGATTCAAATATTTAGAACCAATATAATTACCACACTTTTGGCATGCAATGGATGCATTTTTCAATATATTAGAATATCACTCGATCGGGATATTAATTCGAGCAGGAGCATGTATAATGGGGACATTATTTGGTCACCCTCTTTTTATTAGTGAATACATCTATAAATTGGCTTATAATAATTTACAAGTAAACAATTCTTTGAACTTCTGATTCAATGATGCATTCCACACAAATTCTCTTTTTTCAACTTTCGTTTATCTCTCCCAGATTCTAGAAATCTTGTTTTATTAAATTTACAATTGGCAAATTATGCTTTAAAATATTTCTAGTTAATATCTCCAAATAAATTGAAAGTCCCCTTATCTAGACCCATCTTTCCTCATTGAGGTGGAATAATTGGGACATACGTTATACAACCAAAATTCATAGATGAGATATATATCTAGATCTTGTTAGAGACAAGTGATACTTGGGAGATCCATAATTAGTGCTGCAACCGGTATCATAACATGTACTCGTGTAAAAGTTGGCAATAATAGTGATAGCCTAGTCATTTGCTACATGCGTTTAATCAGAAAATCTGCAAGACCATTATATGTCTGTACGTTGGTTATGTGGCAATTTATCGCACATAATAATCATCAAATTCTTGGGATGTAAATTCTCCTGCATTTTCACATCATACAATTCACGACTTGAGCTCGTAATCGGATCATTTATGCAAGGAATTTCACCAATGCCATATCACAAGTACATTATCCAGACTTATGGAGCCAACGGGTAGAGGCCTCTATTAGTATCATACCAAATTGGTCCACGTGATAAAATAATTGGCCCACATATATCCCATTTAGAATTTTTCTAGATACATGGTACTCAAACTCAATTTCAATTGAGTATGATATAGTAATCATTTTGCCTTAAGTAGTACATTATGTTTTATTTAATATAAGAATCTTCTGGTTATTCAATGGGTGTAAGAATTTTCAACTATTCTCTTAATCATATTTTATTGTCCGAATGACTCAAATAGTCATGCAATAAAGAAAAAGCCATTGGTTCTGTTAACTTCTAGTTAACCATCCCGACAGGTATCTTGAAATTAAGTATTGTTTCTACAGGAAACCTAATATGTGCTCTTCTGGAGCCTTTAATTAAGTATCAAATAGACTGGCTGAGAAATAGAGTCATATCAATAACTGATAATAAGTAGGCAGCATAGCCAACCATATGGACAACAGATAATAAGTAGGCGGCATAGCCGACCTTATAAATAACAAACGAGTAATAAAAAGTGTGCGGTTTAACCATCTATGAATACATAAAGTAGAAAATACGAAAAACTAAAATTTTTCTCTATCCTTAGTACATAAGGTCTCATATTGAATTGGTCCATTACCATTTTATAATGTTGAATAGATAAAACAACTATACGCTTTGATTGTGGTTTAAATTTGTCCATCCTTGGTAATAATGCATATAAAAAATAATTCACACATATAACTAAATATATGTTACATAAAATATTAGATAGATGATACCATTCTAGTCTGTAAATAGTAAGGCAACATTATCAAATATAGTTTAATACAAAATATAAGATACAAAAACACAAACGTTAGTCAATTTAAACATTTCCATCACTTATCCGATAATCAATTCTCCCACTAGGATCTTCGAAGATATTAGAAATATCTGAATCTGTATCATTAAGCGAAGAGTGATCTTCAAAAAAATTGCTTTCTGGGAGCTTTTCTTTTCCTTTCAACGATGCTCGGTAAAGGTCCACCAGGTGTTGGGTTGTACAACAGGTACGCATCCAATGACCTTTAATACCGCATTGGGAGCAATCTGTTTCCAGATCATTTGACAAATTTTGTTCAGGGGATTTCTCTTTTATATTTTTCTCCTCGTCATTTGTGGATTTCTTAAATTTTGGTCAATTCTGGGTACCATAGTGCCAGTGGCTATAACCTCCTCTACAGCCACGACCACGTTCACGTCCACGACCATGGCCATGACCTCGACCACATCTTTGATGGTCCTATGTCAAAGCATTCACTTCAGGGAATGGTTCAGACTTAGTTAGTCGTGACTAATGATTTTTCATCAACAATGCATTATTTTGTTTAGTTACAAGGAGACGTGATATTAGCTCTGAGTACTTTTTAAAATCCCGTTCTCGATATTGCTGCTGCAAGAGCATATTCGAGACATGAAAAGTAGAGAGCGTTTTCTCTAACATATCATCTTTAGTAATATTTTCCCCGCATAATTTTAATTGGGAGGTAATATTAAATACCGCAGAGTTATACTCGCTTACAGTTTTAAAATCCTGCAACCGCGGGTGAATCCATTCATAGCGGGCGTTAGGGAGGTTCATAGACTTTTGATGATTAAACCTCTCCTTTAAATTCGACCAAAGGACATACGGGTCCTTTATGACAATATACTCAGCTTTCAATCCTTCAGGGATATGATGCCTGAGAAATATTATTGCTTTAGCACGATCCTGCAGGGATGCATTATTTTCCCTTTTAATTGTATCTTCGAGATTCATAGCATTAAGGTGAATCTCAACATCAAGGGTCCAAGACAAATAATTTTTGCCAGATATATCAAGGGTAATAAATTTAAGGTAACTAAGATTAGGCATAATAATTATAAATCACCAAGATTAGGGAATGAAAACTTACCTCGAGTATATAACGATTCTCAACTAGCTAGAGACTTGTGCTGATAACGTGTTATAAAACTATAGAGAGACTATACTCTATAGGAATAGAATAAAAAGCCAAACCCAAATACACTCGAAATAAAATTGCAAGTATTTTATATCAAAACGAGATTATTTTATTAAATTTTCTCGTTTCTCTCTCTCGTTTATTTTTCTTCCTTTTTTTTCTTTCTTCTTCTTGTTTCTTTCTTTTTCTTCTTGTTAATTTACTTGGTGAATAGCCCACCCACATTTATACAAAGAATCAAAAGGGGATGAGTCATCCCATGTGGTGCTCATCAAGTGACAAATGTCACAATTTTGTAAATACCCATCTATCTATCTATCAATCCAAGTTCCAAGATCTCCTCCCACTTCAAAAACCTCTATTCATAAAAAGGGTGCATTGGAACTGACGAAGCCACCGCAAATATCGAAATAAAAGTGAGCCATTTCATGAATCGGACCCTCACTGCCACGGTTGACAGCAGTGAGGTCTGGTCGGCTGTCAGGCAGCTCAGGGGCCACAAAGCTCCGGGTTCGGATGGGTTTTCAGGTATTTTCTTTATCTCCTTTTGGGATATCATATCAAATGACGTTTGCGAGGCGGTGCAAAGTTTTTTCATACACGGGAGGTTACCAAAAAATTTTAATATTACAAATATTGTTCTCATCCCAAAAATCCACAAACCAGAGTGTTTAAACCACTTTAGCCCTATTGGCCTTTGTAACTTTTGTTACAAAATTATTTCAAAAATAATTTCAAATCGTCTCAAGCCGTTTATGAACTCCATCATCTCCCCTTTTCAATCCGCCTTTGCCAAGGGAAGGCAAATTCAAGACAATATTTTAGTCGTTCAGGAAGCTTTTCATGCTCTCAAAAACAAAAGGAAAGGTTGCAACCGTTTCATGGCTCTTAAGCTCGATCTCTCCAAAGCTTTCGATCAGGTGGAATGGTCCTTCCTTGAAAGTGTCCTAAAAAAATTAGGTTTCTGCGATCTTTTTGTTGGTTGGATCATGGAATGTGTTTCTTCGGTTAAAGTTAGCCCAGTCCTTAACGGTGAAAGAATTGATCATTTTTCCATTGCTCGGGGCCTAAGGCAAGGTGATCTCCTTTCCCCTTTTCTTTTCCTTTTTGTTATGGAGGCCCTCTCCACTCTTATTCAAGAAGCAGAAAGATTAGGGGATTGGAAAAGTTTTAAAATTAAACCCTCTTCCCCCCCCCCCCCCCCCCCCCCCCCCCCCCCTTCTCACCTTTTTTTGCAGATGATTGCGTCCTTTTTTTCAATGCCTCCAAACCTGTTTGTGAAAATATCAAAAAAACTCTTTCCACTTTTTGCGCGGCTTCGGGCCAAGAAATTAACCTCCATAAATCCCATGCTTTCTTCTCCTCCAATACCCCTTTTTGGGTCAGAGAAGAATGTTTGGAAATTCTTGGAGTGACTGAAATGGATGAGAATGACAGGTACCTCAGTACTCAAATCCTTTGGGGTCGATCAAGAAAATGCGCTCTTAACTTTCTTTTTGACAAAATCCGTAATAAAATGCAAGGATGGAAATCAAAACTTCTTTCCCACGCGGGTCGTGAAATTCTTCTTAAATCCGGGGTATCGGCCATTCCCTCTCATGTCATGTTTTGCTACAAAATTCCACTTGGTGTCATTAAAAAGCTTAATTGCTCCCTTTCCCCTTTTTGGTGGAAAGGAGGTGCGATTGAGGACAAAGGTATCCATTGGAAAAGTTGGAATTTCATTTCTCGTCCCAAAATTTTTGGAGGTCTCAATTTTTGCGATTTTCAAGGGATCAATAATGCTCTTCTTGCAAAACAAGTTTGGAGGGCCCTCCAAAATCCAAACGCTTTTTGGGTCAAAATTCTTAAAGGTGTCTACTTCTAAAATTCTTCCATTCTTAAGGCCCCTCTTGGTCCTAACCCCTCTTGGGGCTGGAGAAGCTTTATCGATGGAAGAAACTTTATTGCAAAAGGTTTACAATGGAACGTTAACAGTGGCTCTTGCATTGACATTTGGGACGATCAATGGGTACCTCAGCTCCCCTCTTTTTCAGTTGGGCCCAAACTGGCGGGAAACTAGGTCCCCTCAAAGGTCTAAGATCTTATTATCCCAAGTGCCCGTACATGGAAAGCCGACTCTCTTTTACACCTTTTCCCCAATCGTGTTTCTGAGGCAATCCTTTCAATCCCAATCGGAAATCCATACAGGGATGATTCTCTCATTTGACACCACAACAAACACGGTACCTACTCCGTCAAATCAGGCTATAAGCTCTGGTCTCTTCTTCAAAATCCTATCAATCATTCATCCGCTTCCATAATTTCCTCCATTTGCTCCCCTTCTAGCCTTCGTATACTTTGGTCTCTCCCCATCCCCCCAAAAATAAAACACTTCATGTGGAGAGCCTCCTCTAATGCTCTCGCAACCTCAGAAAACCTTTGGAAGAGAAATCTCAAACCCCATCCCTTTTGTCCTCGTTGTGATGGTATCATCGAGTCTACCAAGCATACCCTCATTCTTTGCCCATGGGCAAAGGCTTGTTGGTTTGTCCCCCCCCCCCCGGCTTCCGCCCTTCCGAGCAAGGGTTCAATGGCTTCCATCATTGGTGGAATTCAATTTGCTCTAACAATGTTTTTAATGCTGACTCTTTATCCAGGATCACCCTTCTTTGTTGGGAAATATGGAAAGGACGATGCAAGCTTATTTTTGAATCGACCGTCATCTCACCTACGTCAATTGCTTTTTGTGCTTCTAATTCCGCAGCCATTGGCCACACCCCCGCTGCTGACCCTCTCTTAGCCGCTGCTGGTCCCCTCCTGGCTGTTGCAGCCCCGCTCTCGGCTGCTGCTGCAGCTCCAGCTACTCCACCTCCAGCTTCTCCCTCTCATTGGGCTCCACCACCGGATAGCTAGATCAAAATCAACACTGACACTGCTCTTGATTCCCACTTCTCAGCTGCGCTAGTGGTTGTAGCTCGATCTCCTTCGGGCTTGATTGTGGGAGGATGGTGCGGCAACTTTTCAGCTTCTTCTCCACTTATCGCCGAATGTCTTGCAATAAGAGCCGCTTGCTTTCTTGCATCCTCCTATGGTTGGAAGAATGTTATCATTGAGTCTGATTGTTTGGTTGCTATTAACTTTATTTCTTGTTCTTCTCCCATTACGTGGGATTGTAGTGCTATTATTGAGGATATTTTCATGTTAGCCTCTTCTGCTTGTTTTATTTCTTGTCTTTTTTGTTGGTCACCTAGATCATGTAATAGGGTGGCCCATTTCGTTGCTCATTGTCACTTGAGTCGTCGTTGTACTCATCACTGGTGGGCGGCCCCCCCTCCACCTTTGATTTCCCTTGTAAACTTTGACCGGTTATTAATCTAGTTTCTTGCCCACGGGCTTTTATGTTCAAAAAAAAAAAATCTATCTATCTATCTATATATTTAATGCTAAGTCTCTTCCTCTCTAAGCCAAGCAACACCTGATTCAAGCAATCTCAGTGCATATCCCAAAAACGCTATCGTTTTGATCAAATGCGTGTACAAATAAATTCAAAATTGAAAAGATAATTGACTAATTAATTGGAAAGGAGAGCAGAAGTAGTGATGAGATAACCGTATGCCCCCATTAAAATATTAACCACCCATACACCCCACAAATCATCATATTAACCACCCTTATCACTCATTTCACTCCCCTTACAGTATCAACTTCTGCCTCCTGCAAGCATTTCTTTTACATTCGCTACAAATGAAGATTGAGCGAGAAATGCCAGAAAAAAAGGGGGCAAATCTAAGAATATAAAGCAAGGTGGGTATTACATACAATTTTATTGTCCTGCAAAATTATTTTTTAAAAAGAAGTATAATTTGCAAGTTTAGATTTTGAGTTGTTGGATTGCTTTTGGAGAAGAGAAACATGTGTCAGGCACCAAAAAGCAAAGGATCCAAGAGTAACTTACAAGCCAATGCTCCAAAACTAGGAAAGAGAGAGAATCGCGAGGCGAAATCGAACCACCGTCGCATCACCAACACCGGAGACTGCCGGACCACCACCAAATGGACGAACTGAGAGAGGCAAACCACCAGGGATGAGAAGCCAGCAATGGGCTTACCGGAACAGCAGCCCCCACGATCCTACGCAATCCCAGCCACCCAAAAAGCCCTAGCACCCTCTCTCTCGATTTTCACCCTCTAGCGGTCACATTTTAAACTGTTATATATTTATATACACCACCAGGAAGTCGAGGCACCTGCAAATGCAATGCCACCGGACCCGACCCCGTTGTCACTTTCCTCGGTTCGTGACCTTGCCTTGTCGTGTTCCTAAGTTCGTGACTTCGAGATAATAGCTCGAGATGTGTATTGATAGTGAGAATTGATAGAGTTTTAAAGAGTATGGGATGAGAAAGAATGTGAATTTAGACTTAAATGAGAAAAGAAGTAGAGTTAGATGAGAGAAAGAATAGAAAGTATTAGATGAGAGAGAGTTAAGAGTTGAACTCTTGGATTTCATTCATAGTTCATTGATGACAATTACAAGTATTTGCTCTTCTATTTATAGAATTCTATCAATTTATTCTAGAAGCTTCCTAAGCTATTACAATCTGAATTATTCAAATAAAATGGCGGGAAATAACCAACAATTCAAATAATGGAAGGAAAAGGGGATTATTCAAATAATTGGAGGGAAAAATGGCTGGAGTAGCGCCCCCCTTGGCCATTTCTAGATTCTTCTAGACTCTTCCAGGTAGAGGTGCGCCTTAGGAGCTTGCTGGAACACCTGCAACAATCGTTGAAACTGAAAGCCAACCCATTGACACTATCGGGTGCCTAGGTTGGGCTATCGAGTGCTGCGGACAAACCCTTGACATTGGCTGGCCGAACCCTTGACACTGTCTAGCTGCTCCCTTGACATTATCTAGCTGTGAACTTGGCAGATCCTAGCTGCGAACCTCTGGACCCCGGCACTGACCCGACTGCGACCCAAACCTTGTCTTGGTTAGGTTGCTTGGCCTTCCTTGACAACCTCTAGAGCAACTAGTTCTTTTTTGTTTGTTGCCCTAGCTGATGCGTTGGACCATGTCATGGCTAGGATCATGACATTGCCGCCCTCTCGAAACGATCCTTGTCCTCAAGGATTGAAGTTCTGAAATTGCTTCCGAACCTCGGATAAATCTTCCCATGTCTCCCCCTTGGACCAGTTTGCCCATTGCACTAAGACTTGGCGCACTCTCCTTCCATTGCGTTTGATCCAATGGCGTTCTATGATTCTGATCGGCTCGATGTTAACATTTTCTACTTTTGTCCTTCTAATTCGGTCAACCATTCTCCCTACTTTGTTTTTGATGGCCTTGGATATGCTTTTCCCAGTTAGTGTGTTCATGGTAGCCTTCTTCTTAATCCCACGTAGCTTAATTTTCTTCCCCTCCTTGTAGCATGCGAACTCAAGTGCCTTGAAGTCAAATGTTATGGGCCCGTGTTTTTGGAGCCCGTCTGCTCCAAGGATCATGTCACTTCCTTGTAGCTTCAGTGCCCGAAATTCATCTTCGAATGTTTGGCCTTGCACCTTCCACCCGACCTTTGGACAACTTAAGTAACTCATGAGAACCTCTCCATTTGCCACTGTTACTGTCATTGCTACTGTTGGCAGGGTTGGTAATTTTAGTTTCTTAGCCAGGTTCTCGTCAATGAAGCTATTAATGCTTCCGCTATCCACCAAGATTGTCATAGGTCTTCATTTAATGCTTCCCCTCAATTTAAAAGTGTTGTGCATGACATTACCCTCCAAGGCACATAGTGAAACTTCCGTCTCCTCGCCTTGAAATTCCTCCTCGTCCTCATGGTCCATCTCTTGCCCTTTTGTTTCCACCATGCCATTCATGTTGTTTAGTTGCTTTTCTTTACACCTATGTCCTGGAAAATAACGTTCCTAACATCTATAACACTTCCCGTAGTCACGTCTTGGTTGTGAGGAACCTGTTGACACGGTTTGCCTTTCCTTGGACACGGTTGCCTTGACCCCCGAGCTGACAGGCTGCTACGGCTGCTGGCTCAGGCCCGGCACTGCGGTTCGTGACACGGTATCCTCCCTGGGCACTTGAACAGGTCCGTGTGTAGGTTGCATGAGGATCTTCAACTCTTCCATTGCAATTTCCTACAGTCGTGCTTATTCAAATGCGGCACTTAGATCAGGTGGCTTACCGGCCTTAACAGTAGCTCTCATTGTCTGTTTCAATCCGCTAATAAAGCTCGAGACGAAGTAATCTTCACTCAAGGTTGAATGGTAGTTCAACATCCAACTTTTTAATTCCTCAAAGCGAATAACATAGTCCTCCACGGATCCCGTTTGAGTCATTTTACTAAATTCTTCCACGACGTCTTGTAGAGTACGGTCCCCAAACCTTTTGCATAGCTCATCGATGAAGAATTTCCATGTCATGAGAGGATGTCTCAATTCCAAAGCGTGGAACCAAGAATCTCCAAAGTCGTGGAGCTGACTTGAAGCATATTCCACCCATTTGTCTTCTGGAACGTGATACCAACGAAAGTACTTCAGACACTTTCTGATCCAAGCCCTCGGGTTAGTGCCGTTGAATCTTGGTAAGTCCAGTTTCGTTATATGATGCGCAGGCCAGGACTGGTTGCTCCCATTGTTACAGTGGTGGCATCATTCCTTGACCACCAAGTCTCGCATAGTTGCCGGATCCTCTAGTTTCTTGGTGTGGGGCAACTTGCGGTGCTACTTCCGGTTCTACCTCTGGCCTTTTCTCCATTCTTCGAATTGATTGTTGTAGCTCCTTTATGGTTGCTGCCACAACGTCCACTGAAGCTTTAACCTCTGTCACTCCCGGCTCCAACCTTTGGTAAGAGGATCTAAGGTTTTTGTTGATGCGGTGCTGCTCCTCCCCGTCCTTTGCTCGGTCTTGTTGCCATGTGCGAGACATGACATCAAGGCGTTTTTCAATGACTGCAATTCTCTCTTGAGTTGCATTGGACTCTTCGGATGAGGTCATTGTCAAGGCAGCACGGTAGCTTCTAGTGACGGCCAGATTGATTGAGGAGCTCGAATGTGATCAATAAGGATGAAAAATGCAGCGGATTTTTTCTTTTTTTTTTTTTTGATAACGAGCCTCTTGATCGAAGATGGCTCTAATACCACTTGTCACGTTCCTCGGTTCCTGACCTTGCCTTGTCGCGTTCCTAATTTCGTGATTTCGAGATAATAGCTCGAGATGTGTATTAATAGTGAGAATTGATAGAGTTTTAGAGAGTATGGGATGAGAAAGAATGTGAATTTAGACTTAGATGAGAAAAGAAGTAGATTTAGATGAGAGAAAGAGTAGAAAGTATTAGATGAGAGAGAGTTAAGAGTTGAACTCTTGGATTTCATTCATATTTCATTGATATTTCATTGATGACAATTACAAGTATTTGCTCTTCTATTTATAGAATTCTATCAATTTATTGTAGAAGCTTCCTAAGCTATTACAATCTGAATTATTCAAATAAAATGGCGGGAAATAACCAACAACTCAAATAATGGCGGGAAAAGGGGATTATTCAAATAATTGGAGGGAAAAACGGTTGGAGTGGCGTCCCCCCAGGCCGTTTCTAGATTCTTCTAGACTCTTCCAGGTAGAGGTGCGCCTTAGGAGCTTGCTGGAACACCTGCAACGATCGTTGAAGCTGAAAGCCAACTCATTGACACTATCGGGGGCGTACGCTGGGCTATCGGGGTGCTGCGGACAAACCCTTGACACTGGTTGGCCGAACCCTTGACACTGTCTGGCTGCTCCCTTGACATTGTCTGGCTGCGAACTGGGCCGATCCTAGCTGTGAACCTTTGGACCCCGGCGCAGACCCGGCTGCGACCCAAACCTTGTCTTGGTTGGGTTGCTTGGCCTTCCTTGACAACCTCTAGAACAACTAGTTCTTTATTGTTTGTTGCCCTAGCTGATGTGTTGGACCATGTCATGGCTGGGATCATGACACCCGTATAACGCTGCACGCGCCCTCACGCGCGTGTCCTAACCCAGGAGATAAAAAAGTGCCTCACCAATCGCCTCCAATCGCCACAGCCCAGATGTGCATCCAAGTCCCCTCCCTCCCCCAAACCCCAAAATGATGAACTTGGTTACAAATAACTATTTTCCTTTTATCCAGCATTGGCAAACAAGCATTACAAACAACTATTTCGCTAGGATATATTGTCAAAGAGAGGAGAAATCAAACTCTATAAGGCAGTGTCGTCCTACATGCCATACATAAGGTAAGTTCTTCTTAAAACTGTAATATTTATATCTTATATGCTTCATTGATTCTGTTATTCATCTTACTAATTGTTTTTATTATTTAACATATTAATTAAAATTGAAAATTGAAAAAAAGGAAAGAAGAATCACAAAAACTAGGGTGATGGTTGGGTTTAAAACATTTTCATTAAAAAATTAAATAAAAGTTATAATCTTAAAAAACAAATCCTATAATTATGTTAAAAAAGGTCATCTACGAACAAAGATAAAAAATAGTTTAAAAACTTATGACCTTAAAAATGATGAATTAAAATCGCTACACATATTTTAGAATCTTTAATAATATAGGATATGAACATATGATGAATACGACATTCAATATAATAATATATTATGTACATAATATATGACAAATTTGGATAATTCGTTATATAAAATATAATTCATCTTATGCTTAGTTAACTATATTAAAGAAGCTTAAATAATTTTAGATACAAAGTAATTTTGTGTAGAGATAAACAAAACTATAAGCCAACTTATAAAAAACCTGCATATCAAAAAAAAAAAAAAAAAAGAAAGAAAGAAAGAAAGAAATTGCAACAACACATAATAAAGTTGGGCAAAAAAAAAAAAAAAAAAAAAAAAACTATGAAACAATACCATAATATTTAAATTCAAAAAAACATAAAGTAAAACAACTCACGTCAGATGTAAATGATTAAAAATTAAAATAACAATAAGGATCAACATTATAATATAATGTTGAATATTTTAAAATGCATGTGACGGCTTACGGATATTATTATAAAAGGCTAAAATTTTATTTGTGTAAGTAATACATACCCTGCAATGTAAATGCCACAATTTTGAGAATAAACAATTAGAGTCACAAATTTACCTTCAAAACTATAATCTTGTTTTGACTATAACAATTTTGTCTTATCAATAACATTACCCTTAATATATCCGATAATATAATAAAAGGATGTACTTTTTTTAAACACAAATACATAGTCAGAATTATCAAAATAATATTAAAACTTTCAAATAAAAAACTATCTAGCTATTTGTCGATAATATATGGTTGCATAGTCTAGGTATTTTCCAAATAGCATAAAAAAAATATGATTACATGTATACTTAATTTATTCAAAGAAAAATAACATGCGATAAAAAAATATTTCAATTATAAATATCCGACTGTGTAACGTACGGGGAATCACTAGTTTATATATATGTATATGTATATATACGTAATAGATATTTTATATAATTTTTAATTTTTTATAATCTTTGATAATATTTAAACTTGACTATAAAATTTATACCCAAAAAATATTTAATATTTACAATAAACATATAATAGTTTTATATTTAATAATTAAAATTATTAACTTTCCTTTTTAAAACTACACAAATGGACAATCAGTATGAAATGGCCCAAAAGCAAGCTATATCGATTATCACTTGCCATATAAAATTACAAACGACTCGCTTTCATGGGACCCTACATCTTGGCCGTTTCTCGGAGTACAAACTTCTGAATCTTTCCGGTTGCTGTTTTAGGTAACTCCGCAGTAAAAATCACCGTCTTCGGCACCATGTAGTGAGGCATCCTCGCTCTACAATACTCGATCAGCTCCCTCTCTCCGACCTTCCCTGTATACTCCCCCTTCAAACTAACGAATGCACACGGCGTTTCTCCCCAGTACTCGTCTGGTCGCGCTACCACTGCTGCCTCGTGCACTGTTGGGTTCGTATATAAAACTGATTCTACCTCAACGCTGCTAATGTTTTCCCCTCCACTGATTATTATATCCTTCGATCGATCCTTAATTTCTATGTATCCATCTGGGTGCATCACCCCTACGTCTCCTGTTCTGAACCACCCATCTTTTCCCATACATTTTGAGGTTGCTTCCGGATCTTTTAAATAGCCCAACATTATGCTTCCTCCTCTCAATACAATTTCACCCACTGTCGATCCGTTTCGCTCCACGGCTTTTCCAGTTTCGAGATCAATTACTTCAAGTTTCGTCATTCCAATTGTTCGAATACCTTGTCTCGATTTCAATTTCGCCCGTTCATCTGCGGGGAATTTGTTCCATTGAGGCTTCCAAGCACAAGACACCACCAGTCCACCGGTCTCGGTGAGGCCATAACCGTGGCTGACGATGAACCCAATGGATTCTGTTCGGTTGAGGATGGCGGCCGGCGGTGGTGCTCCGGCCGTGAGGATGTGAACAGGGGATTTGAGTGGGGTGACATTGGGCATATTAAAGAGCATGTTGAGGACAACAGGGGCGCCGCACATGTGGGTAACGCCGTAGCGGCGGATAGCGGCGTAGATATCCGCAGCGTCGAAGCGGCGGAGGCAGATGTTCACCGCACCCACCGCCGCCATCGCCCACGGGAGGGTCCACCCATTGGCATGGAACATAGGTAGGGTCCATAAGTACACCGGGTGCTTCGGTACTGACCAGTCAATCAAAGAATCAACAGCCATGATGAACATCCCTCGGTGGCAGTGAACCACACCCTTGGGAGACGACGTCGTTCCAGAAGTATAATTCAACACAATCGGATCCCACTCACTCTCGGGTCGGACCCACTCAAAACCCGGGTCCCCTCTGGAAATCAACTCCTCATAAGTCCCCACAAAAAGCGACAAATCCACACCAGGACCCAACTTTTCATCATCATCAGCAATAAGTACAAGCAAAGGCCGAGGACAATTCACGGGCAACAAAGACACAGCGTCGAGGACAAGACCCCGAAGATGGTAGTCAACGAACACAAGCCGGGACCCAGAGTGACGGAGGAGGACGGCAACGGTGGCGGCGTCGAGGCGGGTGTTGATGTTATTAAGGACGGCACCGGAGAAAGGGACGGCAAAGTGGAACTCGAACATGGGGGGGATGTTGGGGGACACAACGGAGACAACTTGACCACGGCGGATGCCAAGGGATAGAAGGGAGGAGGCGAGACGGAGGCAGCGGCGGTGGGTAAGAGACCAAGTGTAGACGGTGGAGTTGTATACGAGGGATGTGCAGTCGCCGTAGGCCGTGGCGGCTCTTTCTAAGAAACTCAGCGGCGTCAGCGGGGCTGAGTTTGCTGCGGTTGGGTGCAGTTCATCCATGGCGTTTGGTTTTGAGATAAGTGCTCTATGTATGATGATGAATACAGATAAGTGACATGGCTATTTATAATTGGCTTCCCCGTAGGCTATTAAGCGTTTACATGGGACTACTACGGATACCATTACCGTATTAGATGATATTTATTTTATTAGTTGTTGCGGAATCAAAATAAAAAGATTTTATCGAGTGTGTTAAATTTGTAAAATAATACGGAATCCATTAAAGAGAGCGAGATAATTGGGCTTTGTATTCATAAATTTAAGAATTAAGAATACAACTATTCATAGCTATTATTTATAGGCAAATAAAGAGAAACTCCAATATACAAAATTATAAAAATACCCTAAAAATAAAAATTACGATAATTGCCTTAAACTATATAGAAAATATAAGTGAACTGAAAACATGTTTAGAAGCCGAATTTGGAAAAAATAGGCGGGGCTAGAGGCAATGCGTTTGGGGTTGCATGGTTCAATTCGATAGCTTCGTTTCGATAGGTTATGGGCCCTATGGATCAAAAGTTATAACCGTTTGAAGTTGATCGCGCAAATTAGTGATTCCGGTCCACCCGTTTAGGTTTCTGATGATTTAGCTACTCCAAAAACTCTTGTGCTACTTGTTCTATATCATTGCTCATCAATATGTCTAGGTTAAGTTCAATCATTGTTTTCAGGTAGCAAACAAATTTGCGTATTGGTTATCATATTTGGGTTTCAGGGGCTCTAATATTTTAGCATGGGATCGCCCTCTAAACAAAGCTCTATATTCTCTCTTCTGTGCTGATGCTTTAGGCCATCTGATCTGTTGCGGATGAACCTAATGCTGTTCCTTTTTACCCATTTAAAAAATAATGATAATTGGCTTCCAAATAATACATGATCTTTGGAAAATAAGATTAAGAGATTGTTGAAACTTGAAAGTGATCTTGTACATTCTAATGGAATATTTTTGTTTTTCATTGTTTTTTATGAAAAAATGAATTATGATTACTACAAATGGTTTACAGGTAGGTTACTAAGGTGCGTTACTAAAATTAAAGTTGATCTATAATGCACGTATATTATATGACTATATACTTAAAGTCGTGATTAAAGTTCGTTAACTTATAAAAGTAAATGATAATTTTAATCATAATACCGGTAGCCGAAGTATTACATATAAATTATAGGGTATAATTGATTTGAGAGTTAAAAGAGACAAATTTTACAAAATAGAGAATATAAATATTTAATTTAGTTATATGTATTAATTAATGGTAAATAACATTTGTCTTAAATGAAAAACTTCGATTACGCGCTATCATTTACCTCTACGTCTTTAATATTTTTGGATTTTGTTTTTGATCTCTTTTGAGCCTTACTCTCTCGTTTTCTTTATCTCAAACTTATATATGACTTTTAAAGTTATCTATAAAAAAAGGTATATTATACGAATAATATTAAAAAAAATACATATTTAAAATATTATTCACAATTATAAGTAAATATCTTTTTTAAACGATGTAATGAAACTTAACAAATCTAGTATGCTCTGATACCAATTTATGGAGAAAAGCTTAAACAAATCTGATATACTATGATACCAAATCTGTTAGGGAAAACTTAATGCGGAAGCGTAAACCCTGATGACTTGATTCGATTCAAATAATATGACTCACACAAAACGAGAAGTAAACAAATATGGAGAAAGAAAGAACAAAACAAGAACACACAATATTTACGTGGAAACCCCTCTACAATCGAGAGGGGAGAAAACCACGGGCGGAGATGGAGATTCTTTATTAACTGAACGGAAGAATTACAACAACAATTCCCAAACGAGATATATGGAAGAATTATAATTACTCCCTCTGAACTCTCGTAGCACTCGAATATCTTGGAGGAATTACGAAATCACCTCTTTTTCTTAATGGCAGGGCACAACCTTTGATTGGATCTAAATTGGAGTAAAACTCTCTCCAAAAACCGAAACTCTAAGCCCTTATTTATAGAAAATAATTAGGGCCTGCGGAAACGACTCCCGATCGATCGACCCCTTCACGGCCAAAATTACGAATCTTTCCTTAAATCACCCGATCGATCAGCTTCCCTCCCGATCGATCGGTGACCCCACGGTAGCCCCATAAAAATAAAATAAGTAATTTGAGACATAACCTAACAAACGGAAAAATACATTCACGTGTCAAGATTGTGTACTATGCACAAATTTCACTAAAAAAGGCTTTTTGATGTTGTACTGTTTAGTTTTTTACAAAAATTAACTACAAAAAACTTTACTGCTTTAGGCAGGGGACAATCACTATTCTTTTCTTTTAAAATAAGAAGATACCAAGATCAAACTATAAGGTTATGACTCTTTTTATTTGTGTAGTATTTCAAATTTTTTGTCTAGATTATAAGCAAAGGTGAATTGATAATTAATTTTCGGTCGATTAATTATACAGATTTTATTGAGGTTTCTTCTGTGGTGCTATATAATCACTCTTTTATTTCTTCTATCCATCAAGTGAGAGAAACATAAAGACAAAGAGTTCCTAGAGTGTGAAAAAAAATTTATAATACTTTATTTTAGATCTATTGAGGTTCTCTACCTCCTCCAATAGTTTCTCTTACTCTTTGAGGGTTTTTCTCGTAGACAATATTTTCTTCATTTCTTCTTTCTTCCTTGCGTTTTATTTATTTTTTAGATTTCTTTTTGATATCCAAATTAAACCTAGGTCTTACGTATTTCACCTAACAAGCAGTATATTAATAGGGTTAGATTAGGCCACATCATTTAGTTAACATTTATTGTTATTTTTAAGTACAATTTTAATTATTCTACCAAATAAAAATAAATAATTATTACATATACTATATAATAATATTATTCTCAGGATAAAAATATTAATATTAGAATAATTTTATAAATATTTATAATTATTATTTACTATAGGTTATATAATAACTCTTTTTTTTTAACACTAAAAAGTCCGAGGGCGAGACTAAATAGATGAAGCATCATTCAAAACAAGCAGATATAGATCAGGTGGGAGCAATCATCACCAATCATGAGAACAAAGACCGTGCAGGTGCTGACTAACAACCCAATGGGCTACCCTATTATAAGACCGAGGCACCCAAGAGAAAGAAAAAAGCATAAACGAGCCACGAAGAGAAAGGATGTCCTCAACAATGGTGGAAATCTCCCAAGGGGCTGACTTCGGATTCTGGATGGCGTCGATAGCGATTTTGCAGTCGGATTCAATGATGATGTGGGACCAACACATAGAGATGGCAAGGAAGCATGCCGCATGAATAGCTACTGCCTCAAAGACCAGGGCCGAACTAGCCGGGGAGTTGCAGCACCACCCGCCATTAGCGTTCCTAGCAATAATTGCAAGGCTGGCCAAACCTGAGTGAGAGGAGACAGCAGCATCAACATTTAAAACTCCCTGAGGAGGGGGAATCTAGTGTTGAACAGGCCGATGAGTCGCTGGGGAGGCATCCGATGTAGGACCTGAGTCATCAACAACAGCATAAAAGGCTTGCACCCCTATTTCCGCAGTTCGAGCAACGACAATTGGAGAGATGGAAGCATGATGTATGGTGAAGGAGTTTCTAGCCTTCCAGATCTCCCAACAGGTAACGGCGATCAAATCAAGGGATGATGGGTAAGCAGCGAGATCCTAGGAGATATTTTTCCACCACTGCGAGAGGCTTCCATGGCTAACCGGAAAGGGTTTGTATCTCAAATTTGGGGCAAACCACGTGGCTCTAGCGAATGGGCACAAGAGAAGGATATGCTCTATGGTCTCGGGACAATTTCCACATCTTTGGCAATTTGAGTCTCTAATAATCCTCCTAAAGTAGAGATTTTCATTAGTTGCAAGCGTATTACAAGGGGCCTTCCACATGAAATGCTTAATTTTAGAGGGAGTATTAAGAGACCAAATATGGTTGAGACTCGGGCCATGGTCAAAGAGCGAACTCGAAGAGCACTTTGGATTCGAGGTAGGTTCTTTAACATAAGAAGTCCAAAGAGCGTACCCAAATTTAACTGTATAGTTTCCTTTTGGCGTGAAGTGCCAAATAATAGAATCATTGAGAAACAAGTTCCTCGCCGGGATAGCACGAATATGTTCAACTTCGACACCTGAGACAAAGCATTCAGCTTCCTGTTGTTCCATCTCCTAGCTTCGTGCAATATAAGCTCGGCCACAGTAGAGGGGGAGTCAACCGAGGGCCTGCCACTTTGCACCTTAAACCCGGGAACCCCCGGAATCCATCTGTCGTTCCAAATGTCAACATCCTTCCCACTCTTGATGTTCCACCTAAGCCCTCTTTTGATAATTTTTTGTCGGGCAATAAAAACACCCAACATATATATGCATATTTGAATTATTAAAATGATAACATAAATCTAAAGCTTTTTTTAATGTAAATAACATAACCTAAATCTAAAGCAAAGGGGGCAAAAAGTACGACGTTTTTTTATCAAAAAAAAAAAAAAGGTACGATGCTGGGAATCTCTAATTTTTTATATTTTGATAGGCTGTTATTATTTGTAATTGTTAGTCTCATGCGAAACACGAGGTTAATTTTATAAAACTATTTAGGTTTCTTTTTACTAAAAATTAATTTAACTTGTGCTCAAAAAAAAAAAAAAAATTTAACTTTACTTATAGTTTTAATAAAGTAACTAATTTTTTTGTTTTTTTATGTCACTTCTAAATTTTTTTTAAACTTATCAATGTCTTTCTTAATATTAATATAGTTAACATTCTTTAATTTTTACTCACATGATTTTTGAAAAAAAAAAAGAAATAATTTAAAAAACCTCTAAATTTAAAATATTTAAAGTTTAATATATTTCAAAATATAATTTTTATATTTTGAAAATATATTTTTAAAATATCACATTAGTAAAACTAATAGATATTAACAGTGCCACATTAACTTGTGATTGAAAAATTATGAAAAGTTTAGGTAGGACGTGAAAAAATAAATATAGGTGATTTTTAAAACTTTACTTAAAACTTAGGTCATTTTTTTGTAAAAAAATCAACTATTTATCTCATTCTTGTAAGGCCGAAATTTTATATTTTGTATAATATAAAAAATCATGACATTTTTTTAATTCAGTATTTTGAAACAATAGTATATGATGCAGCGTAGTCATTTTTTTAGCCTGCTTTATTGGATACATATTCTAAGCCTAATTTAAATTTAATACTCCAGTATATACGTAACATAACAACTATTATTATTATTATATTTTGTGGACATTAGACTTTTGTTATGAGAACCTGTTCATAAATCAAATAGAGTAAATAGAAGACTTGTTGGTAAGACTTAATCGAAACCCCCAACGGAGAGTGGGCTAATAACAAGAAAACTTGGTGAGTAAGGTCATTTCTTGACCAGCAAGAAGAAGACTTGGTTAGTAAGGTCGTTTATTGGCGAGTAAAGAGAGCTTTCCAGAAATGGAAGAGCCTGTGTAATTGGAAAAGTTTGTGCGGTAGTAAGGGCTTTTTCTCTTAACCGTGGCTTGGTATGCTCTTTTATAGGCAATAAAGAACAGTAGGGATGACAATGGGGCGAGGCGGGTATGGGGAGTGCCTCCTGCGAACCTGTACCCGGCATCAAAATCAATGCCCATACCCATTATCGGTCAAGGTACGAAGTGGATACTCATACCCGCCCCTGCGGGTACGAATTCATACCCGTACCCACCCCATTACCCATGGGTATCCAACTGGTGTGCATTACCCACCCTTACGTGTGTAGAAAAAGATTATGTATACCTGTCTGATGTGCCTTATATTTACATATTTTATTCTTTATTTCTGCGACATATTCGATTTTTACATGTGTGTTTTGTTGTAATCTAGGTACATTTACACTTGGAGAGCAACGGAGCAAACAAAGGTTGAAAAGTGACAGAATCAAGCATAATCGAGGCATATTTGAAGATTGTACTGAGAAACCCAACCACGTGTGCAAAAGATGGACCCATCGGATCAAAATTCGGCTTTTCAATTTAAAACGAGTAATAATTCGTAGATAGTTAATATATATATATATATATTATATATTATATTATATTATATTATAATATAGAGAATCACACAAAGGGAGAGACGGAGGACGCCACACAACAAGCACACGACGGCCGACTTCAAATATAAAAATCATGATTTTTTTTTTTTTTTTAGGGATCTTTTGCTACGTCTCTCCATCTTCTTTCTTTCCCGAAATCGCTACGAGATCCAAAGGATTCTCAAACACTGAAGCGTAGGTGGTCGGAGTGCTAAGGGTTTCAAAGCAAGAATCAACGTCAATGTTAATTGGGAGAGTCTTCAATTCTTAATTTTCTTTCCATTCTTTCTTTCTTTTGAATTTGATGATGCGTAGAAATCTCATGGAAAAGTAGACTCATAGTTTAGGGGTGAAGAACGGGTAGCCGTCCGGATCCATGATTTATACTTTATTGTAGACAATGATTTATGTTATGTTATTATCGCACCGCAGTGGGAAACTTATATTTGTGATTGGTTTTCTATAGATGAGCTTGTAATCACGTTTAGATTTTCGATTTATTTGCGTCCTGTCTAAGTGATTGCAGCTTAAACTTTAACATAATAGGTTTTCACACGTGTTTAGGATTGAGGTTGTACCCAATTTTCAACACAAACTTTTATACAAATAAATACTTAATTAGGAGTGATAAAAGAATTTGTTCGGGCCAACATGTAAATCTTGAGAAGTCTTCTTTTTTTTTTTACTAATATGTCTTCGGACTTACGTGAGGTTTGTCTCTTTGAATTGGGGGTTGCTTACCTGGATGCCGAAGACCGCTGCTTGGGTATCAATGTGTTATGGGGTTGGGATAAAAAGCGTATGTTGGGTTATCTCTTAGACCGCATCCGGAGAAAGGTCCAAAAGTGGAGGTCTTTCCTTCTCTCCCATGCCGGGCGGGGGATCCTCATCAAATCTGTTCCATCCGCCATTTTACATTATGTTTTTCATTGTTGCAGAGTCCCCAAATCTATTGTTCATAAAATTAATAGCTTGATTTCTAAGTTCCACTGGAGGGGTAAACTTGACGGTGTCAATCATATTCATTGGGTAAGCTGGAAAAAGTTGGCTAAACTGAAGAGCTTGGGTGGTATGGGCTTCCGCGATATAGAATGAATGAACTTGGCCATGCTTGCTAATCAAGCTTGGAGAATTCTTGATGTCCCTAATGCGTTTTGGGTTCCTGTGATCAAAGGTCTTTATTTTCCCGGTGGAAATTTTTTCAATGCTCAGATTGACTCTAGACCCTTGTGGTTTTGGAGATGCATCATGAAGGGTCAGGAATTTCTCAAAAAAGACTTGTCTTGGAACATTAATAATGAATGTGTGGCACGACAATTGGTTGCCGGATGGGGTGTCGCAGCCTGTTGTTGCTCTAGCCCCTGCGAGATCTGCTCATATCCGTGTGGTTTATCTCATTAACCCGCTTCTAGATCTTGAAATCTTGAGGCTCTCCATAGATTCTTCTTGAGAGAAAATGCTAATATTATATATAGAATCTCTGATCCTAGGGTTGAGGATAAATTGGTTTGAAAGCTTGATTCTAAAGGATTATACCGTGTAAAGCAAGGCTATGCTTTTTGGTGCCTCTTTAATCCTAGTATTGATCGTCATCTCCAAGCTTCCTCTTCAAACTTACCGGAGAAGAAATGTCTTAGCCATCTTTGGAACGCCCCGGTCCTGCCTTGTCTTCAGGTCTTTCTTTGGAGGCTTCTTGTTGATGATCTCCCTTCAAATGTTAACATTGCCAAAAGAATTTCTGATATTTCTACCTTTTGTCCTCGTTGCAAAACTAAACCTGAAACAACTTATCAAATCATTTTCCTTTGCTTTTTTGCTAGAGCTATTTGGTTTGCTTCGAATTTGGGTCTTCGCCCTACTGGTGTGGGCTTTAGGGGATTTCGGTGGTGGGGGGAAAATATTGCTTGCTTGCTTATTGATGATTGTTTTACATTTTCTAAGATAATTTTTATATGTTGGTGGATATGAAAATCTCGGTGTAGGCTTATATTCGAAGGTTTTGCTGATGACCCGAAGTGGATGGCTGATTGAGCAATGTTCAAAGCTAGTGATGCGGCCTCTTCTTCCCCAGATCAAGCTCCTCCTGCATCTACCTGCCCTCCCATTGTTATGCGCTGGTCCTCTCCTCCTAGTGGTTGGGTCAAATGCAATATCGCTGCAAGCTGGTGTTCTCTCTCCTTTGCTGCCGGTTTACCATCTGTCATCAGGGATGAGCATGGCGTTGTTCGAGCTGGCTAGTGCGGATCTTCCTTCTCTTCTTCAGCTCGTATGGCGGAATGCCTTGCTCTTAGGGCAGCTTGTTCACATGCTATTGTTAGAAAAATGATACAAGCTAAATCTAAATTTGTAGGAAGTTGTATCCCACATTGTGATTACAAACTAAAGGTCCCCAATCCCACATTGACAATTTAAAGGGGGATAGTTGGGTTTATAAGGGTGTATGTTTTTAACACATTTGGATTAAGTCTTGGGTGAAGGAATGGTGGGAACCACACACGCGCCGCACCGTGCCGTGCTCGGGCGTGGTTGTGGGTGTGGGTGATCTTTTTCCTAACGGGTATATTTGTTTTGCGGAAATTTACGATAACTAGCTGTTGGGGTCGATTTTAATGCCCGAAAAATGTTAATAGCCGTTGGGATCCATATCAATGCAATTGGACCGTTTCTAGTCGTTGGGAGCATCACATTAATCACCATTACTTCAATGTTTATACTGGTTGAGCTTTAGAATTAGTATAAATGGGTTGTTTAACTTAGGTTTATAATTATCTCTCAAAAAAGCACATATCTTCCTTCCTCCTTCTCTCGGCTTCTATCGTTTTCTTGTCAAGCATTCCGGGTAAAGTTCTCATTTTCTCCTACCCGACGATTAACGAGTGTACGTTAAGAGTTGGACCGTGTTAATCCTGGAGGACGGCCGCCGACACCATTGTATGCACTGGAGCAGCGGCGAAATCGTCTTTTAGGATAGTGGTATTTCCCACGGCACGGTATCTTCGGTATTTTCTAATCTATTCGCCCTCTTTCGGTATTACTTGATTGTCCTGTTCATTGTTTGGTTGCGTCTTTTTCGATATAAAATTGCTGCAATTTTTTACTACATTATACCGGATCTGTACGTTGCGTTTTACTGTTTTTTGCTGTTAAAATTCATTGTAATTTTCGGTTGAAATTCGCTATAATTTCCCGATATTTTTCGGCTATTTTCTTGTAATTCTCGGTTAATCTTACTGTAATTTTCAGCAGTGTTTATTACAGTATTTTACGCAGTATTCTACTTTTCGTTGTACACGGTATATTTTCAACAGTCTAAAAGGCGATTTTTGACGTACTAATATTTGAACATGGCAACCAAAATACCCCTTCCCGACATGTCTAAAGTTGAGCTCCTTGACGGGAAGAACTATAAGAGGTGGTCCTAAAAGATTTTGTTTTTCCTACAACTAGGATGTCTTGATTACATACTCTATGAAAAAAAGGCACCTGAAGGTGAAAACGAGAAAAAAGCGTATGAAGAAAAATTCACCGTAGACGACCGAACCTATAGGGAAAATTTACTGCATTATATGAGTGATGGACTATTTGACATTTATGTAAAATTCAGCTCGGAAAAAGAGATTTGGGATTCTCTACAGAAAAAATATGGGGATGATGATGCGGGAACTAGAAAATACGTTGTTAGTAAGTGGTTAGATATCAAATTCGTGGACAATAAACCAATCATTGATCAAGTCCATGAATATGAAAACATAGTAACTACTCTTTTGTCATAAGGCCTTAAAATTTGCGAAATAACTCAAGCTTATGTTTTAATTGAAAAACTTCTACCTTCTTGGAAGGATTATAGAAACCTACTTATGCATAAAAAGAAGGACTTGACACTAGAGGAGTTAGTAAACCACTTCAAAATTGAAGAAGAAAACAGGCTTAAGGACAGGGGGTACGCATACTCCGACCAATCTAAAGCTAATATTGTCGAAGCTAGGCCTAGTACTGCTGACAGGTTCAAGAACAAAGGAAAAAAGAATTACTCAAATTTCAAGCCTGTTGGAAAGATTCAAAAGCGGAACTGCAAATTCCTCGGAGATTGCTATCACTGTGGGAAACGTGAACATATGGCCAGAGACTGCAGAAGTAAGAAGAACCAGCCTAAAGACCCAAAGAACAAAACCCACCTTGTAGAAGCAGAGAATATTGTAGCTGTTGTTTCAGAGGTGAACCTGGTGAACAACTTAACTGAGTGGATGGTGGATACTGGGGCTACCAGGCACATCTGCACAAACAGAAACATGTTCCAGGAATACCAGAAGATGTCCGATGGAGAGGTGGTCTTTATGGGTAATTTTGCAGCTGCACCAATCCTCGGAAAAGGGAAGATTTCTTTAAAACTCACTTCTGGAAAATTTCTTACTTTAACGAATGTGCTGCATGTGTCTGATATGCGTAGAAATTTGATTTCAGGTAGTCTTTTGATCAAAGTTGGGTTGAAGTTATCCTTTGACTCAGACAAACTAGTCCCGACTAGGAATGGAGAATATGTAGGCAAGGGTTTTTGTAATGGTGGTCTCTTTGTCCTTGATGTTGTTTGCATGAATAACATCGCTAGTACCTCTTCTGCTTATATTGTTGAATCTCTTGAATTGTGGCATGCTCGCTTAGGACATATAAATGTTGAATCAGTTAAACGGCTTAAAAAAATGAACATGATCCCTAACTTCAGTGATGTCAATCTTAATAAGTGTGAAGTATGTGTAGAAGCTAAATATGCTAAAAAAAATCCTTTAAGTCCATTGAGAGACAAACTGAACTTCTTGAACTAGTTCATACTGATTTAGGATCCTATAAAAGTCTGATGAGTAGAGGTGAAAAAAGATACTACATAACCTTTGTAGATGATCACTCTAGATGCTCAACGCTATATCTCCTAAGTACTAAAGATGAAGCAGAAGAAATATTTTTAAAATATAAAGTCGAAGTAGAAAATCAGTTACGAAGGAAAATTAAAAGAGTTAGGTTTGATAGAAGAGGAGAATATGATCCAACCTCTCTAGAAAGATTCTGTGAGGAAAATGGAATAATACATAAGCGAAGCCCACCCTACTACCCACAGTCTAATGGTGTTGCAGAGAGGAAAAATAGAACTTTAAAGGGTATGATAAATGCTATGCTTATTAGTTTTGGACTACCTGACAACATGTGGGGGGAGGCGATATTATCTGCTTGTCATGTACTTAATAGAGTTCCTCATAAAAAATTAGATAAAACCCCATACGAAATGTGGAAAGGTTATGCGCCTAATCTAAAATATTTAAAAGTGTGGGGGCTCTCTAGCTAACGTTGGGTTACCTGACTTCAAACGGGTAAAATTGGACCTAAGACTGTTGATTCTATTTTTATCGGATATGCTCATCACAGTGCTGCTTATTGTTTTTTAATTAAGGGATCTAATGACTCATATGCATGTGGTAGTATTATGGAATCTAGAGATGCTGAATTTTTTGAACATATATTTCCCTTAAAATCCAATGATGCACAGCCTACTAGTTTGCCTTCTCATAATATAACTTCCAGTCATGATAATACTAACGATATAGATACTCCTGAAATTCGAAGGAGTAAAAGAGCTAGGAAAGAAACCAACTTTGGACCTGACTTTGTTACTACTTTCCTATCAGAAGATAATTTCATAAATGAAGAAATTGCAAATGTCCATACGTTAGAGGAAGACCCTAAAACTTATAATGAGGCTATAAGATCAGTTGACTCTACCTGTTGGAAAGAAGCTATTAATAGCGAACTAGAACCAATTCTAAGTAACCACACATGGGAGTTGGTAGGCTTTCTTAGAGGTTGTAAGCCAATAGGTTGTAAGTGGGTCTTTAGAAAGAAAATAAAGGCTGATGGGATAATAGACAAGTTTAAGACAAGGTTAGTGGCTAAGGGTTACACCCAGAAAAAGAGGTTAGACTATTTTGATACTTATTCACCTGTTGCTAAAATTGCCACGATCAGAGCTTTGATCGCCCTTGCGTCTATCCACGATTTAGTAGTGCATCAAATGGACGTTAAAACAGCATTCCTTAATGGTGACCTAGACGAAAAGATTTACATGAAGCAATCTGAGGGTTTTGTGGTTCCTGGTAATGAAAATAAAGTTTGTAAACTTATAAAATCTCTATATGGTCTTAAACAGGCACCTAAATAGTGGCATGAGAAATTTTACAGCACTCTAGTAGCTAATAATTTTCTTGTAAACAATGGTGATTCTTATGTGTATTCTAAGTCTGATTCAAATGGGTGTGTAATAATTTGTCTATACGTTGATGATATGCTGATATTTGGCACAGACTTGAATGTTGTCAGTGAAACGAAAAACTTTCTATGCTCTAAATTTGAAATAAAAGATATAGGTGAGGCAGATGTGATTTTAGGAGTTAAAATTGTAAAAACTCCAAAAGGCATAAGCCTAAACCAGTCTCACTATGTTGAGAAGATACTTAGAAAGTTCAACAAGGTCAATACTGATCCTGTAAGAACACCTTATGATTCCAGTGTACATCTAACTAAACATAGGGGTGTTGCTATATGCCAATTTGAATATGCCAAAATAATTGGTAGTGTTATATTTCTTATGAACTATACTAGACCTGACATTGCATATGCTGTAAGTAGACTCAGTAGATACACACATAACCCTAATTAAGAGCATTGGAATGCGTTAAAAAGATTGCTTAAATATTTGAAAGGAACTGTGGGTTGGGGACTTCACTATGAAAAGTTTCCCGCAGTATTAGAAGGATATTGTGACACCAATTGGGTGTCTGATAATGATGAAATTAATT
Organism: Simmondsia chinensis; assembly: GCA_018398585.1. Lineage (NCBI taxonomy): Eukaryota > Viridiplantae > Streptophyta > Magnoliopsida > Caryophyllales > Simmondsiaceae > Simmondsia > Simmondsia chinensis. The sequence goes on along the minus strand of JAGTTD010000017.1, from coordinate 21,552,895 downwards.
CTACTAGTGGATATGTGCTTACACTAGCTGGAGGTGCTATGTCCTGAAAATCATCTAAGCAATCTTGTACTGCTACGTCTACTATGGAATCTGAGTTTATTTCTCTTGAGTTGGCAGGTCATGAAGTCGAGTGGCTAAGGAGTCTATTGGGAGACGTGCCATTGTGGGGGCTTCCAGCTCCATCAGTGTCACTTCACTGTGACAGTCAAGCTGCAATTGCTGTGGCTAAAAACAAGGTTTATAATGGCAAGAGGAGACACATTCGTCTCAGGCATAATATCGTGAAAGATCTGCTAGAAAGTGGAGTGATATCACTAGACTATGTAAAGTCTGAAAAGAATCTTTCGGATCCGTTGACAAAAGGCCTTTGTCGTAAAATGGTTGTAGAAACATTGAGGGGGATGGGATTGAAGTCTATACATAAATAAACTGTGATGTATCCAACCTAGTTTTAACAGGTTCAATGTGAGAAGTCATAGTTTCATTCGAGAAATACACTGTGTCTAATGTAGTCCCTCCCTATAGTGTGACAGTACGGAGACAGATCTATAGCCATATGTTTGGTGGTGTAAGTTAGACTTGCACTTGATGGACACTGTCTGTATGTTACCAGAGGTAAGGTTGAGCTTAAAGCTCTTAATGGACCCATCTCCATATGTTTGGTGGTGTGCCGTAACACACACTTGATGGGATCCACCTATATAGGTGTGGGAGTCTGGCCGCTTCCTATGAAGGATTTAAGACTTGCCTTCAAGAGCGCCTATGAACATCCAGGACGAGCGCATGGCCGATAAAACGTGCCAAATCGCAGGAGTTGTGGAGATCTGGAGTTTGGTATGTGTCCAAGTGGAAGAATATACAACCCCCTGTGAGGTTCAAGACGAAAGTCACCTTGCAAGATGTTGGTCCGAAACTTGGGTTGCACTGGTGACGATTCAAGTCGCAAGACATCGGCACTAAAGAACTAAACTCCCTTTGCCCGGTCTATTCTTATCTCTCTTCCTCGCTTGTATCCTTTGTAGAGAATTGTTGGAAAAATAATACAAGCTAAATCTAAATTTGTAGGAAGTTGTATCCCACATTGTGATTACAAACTAAAGGTCCCCAATCCCACATTGACAATTTAAAGGGGGGTAGTTGGGTTTATAAGGGTGTATGTTTTTAACCCATTTGAATTAAGTCTTAGGCGAAGGAATGGTGGGAACTACAAGCGCGCGCGCCCCGCGCCGTGCTGTGCTCGGGCGAGGGTGTGGGTGTGGGTATTTTTTTCCTAACGGGTATATTTGTTTTGCGAAAATTTACGATAACTAGCTGTTGGGGTCGATTTTAATGCCCGAAAAATGTTAATAGCCGTTGGGATCCATATCAATGCAATTGGACCATTTCTAGTCATTGGGAGCATCACATTAATCACCATTACTTCAATGTTTATACCCATTGAGCTTTAGAATTAATATAAATGGGTTGCTTAACTTAGGTTTATAATTATCTCTCAAAAAAACACATCTCTTCCTTCCTCCTTCTCTCGGCTTCAGTTGTTTTCTTGTCAAGCATTCCGGGTAAAGTTCTCGTTTTCTCCTGCCCGATGATTAACGAGTGCACGTTAAGAGTCGAACTATGTTAATCCTGGAGGACGGCCGCCGGCACCACTGTATGCACCAGAGCAGCGGCGAAATTATCTTTTAGGACAATGGAATTTCCCACGGCACGGTATCTTTGGTATTTTCTAATATATTCTCCCTCTTCCGGTATTACTTGATTGTCCTGTTCATTGTTTGGTTACGTCTTTTTTGATATAAAATTGCTGCAATTTTTTGCTACATTATACCGGATCTGTACACTGCGTTTTATTGTTTTTCGCTGTTAAAATTCACTGTAATTTTCGGTTGAAATTCGTTGTAATTTCCCGATATTTTTCGGCTATTTTCTTGTAATTCTCGGTTAATCTTACTGTAATTTTCAGCAGTGTTTATTACAGTATTTTACGCAGTATTCTACTTTTCGTTGTACACGGTATATTTTTGACAGTTATCCAGTGCGGGTTCTCCTCAGTCATCTTTGAGTCTAATCGTTTGGAAATTGTCCGTGTTTTTGTTGATCGGTCTCCTTCTACTTGGGAGATTTATACTATTGTTGAGGACATTAAACTTTTATGTTCTTCCCTTTCATTTGTTTGTTTTTTTTGGTGCTAGCGTGTAACCAATATGGTAGCCCATGAAGTGGCTAAGTTGCATAGATTGAGAGTATGTTCTCATAATTGAGTGTTTTTCCTCCGCCCTCGTTTTTGTCTGTGGTTGTAAATGATCAGAATCAATGCAGTTGCCTTCAAGCTTTTTTGATTAAAAATATGTTTATTTTCTTCAAAATTTTGTTTTATTATCTGTCTATCTTTTTTATTATTTTTACATGTCCAACACTCTAATAATAATGTAGGATCATCAAAAATTAATATATTTTAAAAGATCAGTAATAATATGGGTCAATTCACATTAGTATCCTCAAATTCAGTTAGTTAATTTTTAAGTGCAAGGTAGCCAAAAACATCATAAAATTTCAGAATATTTATAAAATATATTACAAATCCCAAAGGTACATACTTGAATTGAATTTTCACTAAACATTAAACTAATTTCTTTATTAATATGTAAAAAGGCCATGTGTATAATATTAGACTATACTCTAGAATATTCTTAGTCTATAGTTTTCTCACTTTACATTTATACCCTTTGACTTATATAATCTTCAAGGATAATGTTGTCATTGTATTGTTTTATGTTTGTTTATATATAGGCCTCCTTGTACTTCGCATTCATTATTCAATAAACATTTATATGGTATTAAAACATCTCTGATTTTTTTTTTTCCCCTCTTTTGTTTACTTCCGCTTTTTTTTTTTTTTTTTGTTGAATTCTCTATTTTGTTAATTTCTTTATTGTTTTTCTCTTGATTTGAAAAATGACATTTAACCCCTACCGATCCTATGCAAGTGCCATCTCCTCCTCCCCTTCCCCCCTACCGGTGACCTTCGGCATATGATGGAGGTCGGCCATGTTAGTGCCAGTTCCCCACCCGCAGCTGTGGATCCTGCTCAACCAGCGGTGGTGGCCAATAGTCCCAACGGTGGACCCATCACCTCCGGTGCTCTTTCCCCTCAGTCGGTCGATATCGGCGTCTCCATCTCCGGTACTCCACCACCAATCGGGAGGTCTACAGTGAACCCGGCACTTAACTTGGGTTTTCATCCTCCTCCTCTCTCCCTCCCCTGTTCCCCTTCTCCTCAGCTAACCTTATGTTCGCGGGTCATGCATTCACCGGTGCATCAATGGCCACCGGCGGTGGCGTCCCAGCCGCCTTCACACCGGTGCTCCCTAGCTTCAGTGTGGGGCTGATAGCGGCACTCCTTCCCCCCATCCCAAACAATGCATCAAACCCTAATGCTTACAATCCGCCCTCTTCTCTAATTGTGATTCCCCTCTCAAATATTACTAGTTTTGTTACAATCAAAATTGAAACAACAACAGATTACCCCCGGATGTGAACAATTCAATATGCTGTTTCTTGCTCACCAATTATTAGGGTTCATTGATGGTACTTATCCATATCCTCCTGCCTAAATCACCCACCCAAACGGATCGACCTATCCTAACCCTGACTATGTCATATGGCTACGCACAGATCAAAGTCTTAGATCTTCCATACCCGCAACGCTCTCTCGCTTACTTATAAACGACATTGTCCGCCACCCAACCTCAAAGGCCATGTGGGATGCCCTGGCTAAGCGCTTTCGGGATCACTCTATGGCCAAGAAGTATGACCTTTGAACCTAACTAATGGATTACCGTAAAGATTCCAAAACAATGGAAGTTTACCTCTCTAAATTAAAATAACTACAGCTTATTTAGCTGCCATTGATTCACCTGTTTCGAATAGAGAATTTCAACACTTTGCTATTCATGGTTCAACCCCTGAATACATTGCTTTTGCAAAATTTTCTCGTCAAACTTCAAAACTTTACTCTTATGAAGAAGTCGCTTTAAATCGCAATTCTGGATGACTCAACCCCGACCCCACCCATGCCATGTTCGCAGCTGGCCAATTGCACCAACCCAACCCTAGCAGTGGCCGGGGCGGCAAACCCCAAGGTCACCCGAACCCTCATGGTAACCAACCCTTAAGTGGGGTCCCTTACCCTAACACACCTCTTATGGCTCGACCTCTAGTTGGTCCTGCTCTTCATTCTAATGCAGGTGTGCTCGGACTCGTCCCTCAATTTTGTCAAATATGCTCCCAGATTGGACACATCGCGGTTGCTTGCCCACATCAATTTGATAGCACTTTCTTTCCCAATCCCTCTTTGTCTCTTGCCTCCACGACTATTGGAGAATCACATGACTATAATTGGCACACTAACTCTGGTGCTTCAAATCATATGATTCCAAATCCAGGTATTCTCTATAAACTTCTCCCTTATTTCGGTCATAAAGTTTTTCTTGTTGGGAATGGAGCCTTACTGTCCTGTAACACATATTGGCTCCGCAACCATACCCACGCCTAAAACACCACTAAAACTAACCAATGTCATGCTTGTCCCCAATCTCACACATAACCTACTATCAATTAAACAATTATGTCGAGACAATAGCCGTAAGGTTGAATTTGATTCAAACATTTTTGTGTTAAGGACAAGGCTACGGGGATGCCACTTCTACAAACGCCCAATAATTGTCCTCTATATAATTTTTCACCGCACGATGTTGGCCTCATAGCACATGTCAAAAGGGCGAGTTGTGGTATCAGCGATTAGGGCATCTAGGTAGTACTGTTTTTGATACTTTATGTAAGCAACAACTTTGTCCGGATGTTAAGTTTTTGAATAAATGTTCTTCTTGTTGTTTAGGGAAATCTAAAAAACTCCCTTTTAAGTGTGCATTACATAACTCTACTATGCCTCTTCCATTGATACACTTGGATATTTGGCAATCACCTGTTTCTTCCACTTCTGCATATAAATACAATGTTTTATTTATCGATGATTTTTCAAGATTCACATGGCTCTATCCGATGCAATACAAATATGAGGTTTATGAAATCTTCACCAACTTCAAAACTCTAGTAGAAACTCAATTTAATGTGAAATCAAGATTGATGATAGAGGTGAATTTGATCACCAACGTATGGATGCTCTATGTCGGGATGTTGGAATTCATTTTCACCTGTCATGTCCTAATACCCCAGAACAAAATAAGGTAGACGAATGCAAGCATTAACATTTATCTAAAATGGCACGGGCACTTTTGATTCACTCACAAATGAATTTTGGGACAATGCTGTCTGTACCGCTTGTTTTACTATAAATAGTTTCCTAACACCAACTCTTTCAAATTCTTCTTCTTTTCAAAAACTATTTCAAACAAACCCGGATTATAAACATTTTTGAGTCTTTGGGTGTGCGTGTTATCCAAACATCACATCCCATACCCCTCATAAATTAGTTCTGCGATCTATAATCTGTGTTTTCTTTAGATATGTGGCAAGATATAAAGGATACATATGCTTTGACCCTAAAAATGCATGTTGTTTTCAATGAATCTAGATTCCCCTATAATGAACTAGTCGCCTCAAGCATGCCCCTCCCTAATGCCACAATTAATCAACCCGTAATTATTCATATACTTCCTCCTCCCAGACATGGTCGAAGCTCCCCCAACCCAGCACCAATCGGTCATTGTGTTTGGCAACCATCGCCACCTCCTAGCACACCCGTCACTAACCATTCCGGATCTGGTCTCCTCCTTGTTTCACCTGAACCCAATGGGTTCACTACTGTGGACCGACCCACGCACTACACACAACACTTGCAAATTGACCCAGTCTCCTCGGGTTCTATGGCACCCCCACACAACCTAGCTCTACTTGACCACGAGTTTAGTCCCTCCCCCGAACCTAGCATAAACCCCAGGCCTTGTTCTCATCCCTCGTCTCCCGCCGCCCCCGATGAACCCACACCCTACCTACCTCCACCACAACCGACACAAGCCTAAACATTCACCCTATGTGCACTAGACTTTAGGTAGACATACGTAAAACTAAGTACCCCCCCTTTCCCTATTTTCCATCACAGTAATCCAAGAGCCAACTTATTACTCACAAGTAGTGAAAAATCCCCAATGGCAAGAAGCCATTGCGGATAAATTTAACGCTTTAATTCTCAAGAAAAACTAGGAATTAGTTACATATGACCCCTCAAAAAACCTTGTAGGTAGCACTTGGAAATACAAAGTTAAGTACAAAGCGGATGGCTCTATTGAAAGGTTCAAGGATCGTCTTGGAGCTTAAGGTTTTCATCCATGTGAAGATCTTGACTATAAGGAGACTTTTAGCCTAGTAGTGAAACCTTCCACCATACGCTTTATACTTACACTTGCCGTTACATACAACTGGCCTATCCAACAGTTGGATGTCAAAAATGCATTCCTACATGGTTACCTTCAAGAGGAAGTTTACATGAGGCTTCATACATCCCAAATACCCAGATCATGGTATGTCGCTTAAGAAAGGCGCTATATAGTCTTAAACAAGCACCTCGTGCATAGTTCCATCCATTTAGCGCATTCTTACTTAGTGTTGCTTTACCTGTTGTACCATTACACGTTTTCCTCGGGATTGAAGCCTAATATGATCACCATAGCCTTTTCCTCTCCCAGCACAAGTACATAGTAGACCTACTCATAAAACATGATGTGCGGAAAAACTATAATTCCTAGTATGCAATCCGAATCAAATACCACGACGATAAGAGAAGTAAATGGACTAAAAGAGAAAAGAAACAAACAACACAAAGATTTACGTGGAAACTCCTTTACAATCAAAAGGGGAGAAAACCACGGGTGAAGATTGAAGCTTTTATTATTGAATCGAAAAGAAGAATTACAATCACTCCTTCTCTCTCTCTCTCTCTCTCTCTCTCTCTCTCTCTCTCTCTCTCTCTCTCTATTTTTATTGACGGTGCCGCTGGGAAACACTCTCAAGAAAATTGGATGCTAAATGACGTAACCTTACGTCTGTATTTATACACGCGTGAAAAACGCGGTTCCCGATCAATCGGGGGGTCCCGATCGATCGGCGAGCTCACTGCAGGTGTCCTTGACTTACGTAACATTCCCGATCGATCGAGCTTCGCCCAATTGATCGGTCTCCTCACGACATCCCTACTTAAAGTTCCAAGAAATTTTGAGACATTTTCCTAACAAATCTCCACGTTGGCTCAAAATTAACATCAACAATAAAACTAATCCACCTTCTCCACAAACGCCCCCTCAACCGGGGCTAACACACATCAAACGCAAAGACCCACCAAATTCGAGCAATGCTCAAATTTGCTCTCTAGTAGAACCTTAGTGAACATGTCAGCTGGATTGTCCTTAGTCCCAATCTTTTTCAACTCCACCGTTCGATCATCAATCAGATCTCTAATAAAATGATGCTTCACATCTATATGCTTCATTTGCTAGGTGAATGGCGGACTGACTATCACAATAGACTCTAATAGTGCCCTGCTCAGCACTGATCTAACTAATCAAACCTCTCAACCAGACGGCTTCTTTGAATGCTTCTGTGACTGCCATATACTCGGCATCGGTAGTAGACTGTGCTGTAACAGACTGTAGACACGCTTTCCAACTGATAGCTGTGTCCCCTAAACAAAACACATACCCTGATATGGATTTCCTCTTATCGAGGGATCCACCATAATCAGAATCTACATACCCAACCAAGCAACATTGACTTTTCCCATATTCTAAACAAATATCAGAAGTTCCACGAAGATACCTGAGAATCCACTTCACCACATGCCAATGCTCTTTACTTGGATTCACCATGTACCTACTGACTCTGCTCACTGCAAAAGCGATATCTGGATGCATACAAACCATCGCATACATAATACTGCCCACTGCACTAGAATAAGGAATCTGAGACATGTACCTGGCATCCTCCTCAGGCTGAGGCGAATCCAATGCTGAAAGTCTGAAGTGAGCTGCTAAGGGCGTGCTAACTAGATTAGCATCCTTCATATGAAACATGTCTAATACTTTCTCAATGTAATTCTCCTGAGACAAGCATAATTTTTTGGCTTTTCGGTCTCTATGAATCTCATGCCTAAGATCTTCTTAGCTGCTCCAAGATCTTTCATCTCAAAATCACTCTTCAACCTAGACTTTAAGTCATCAACATCCTTCATGTCTCGTGCTACAATCAACATATCATCCACGTATAAAAGAAAATAAACAAAGGAGCCTATATTAGTTTTTCTGAAGTACACACAGCTGTCGTATTTACTCCTGATGTAACCATCACCTGTCATGAACTGATCAAATCTCCATCACCACTGCCTAGGAGACTGCTTCAAACCGTACAAAGACTTCTTAAGCAAACATACATGGTCTTCCTTTCCTTCTACAACGAAGTCCTCGGGTTGATGCATATAGATATTCTCTTCTAGCTCACCATGCAAAAATGCAGTCTTTACATCTAACTGCTCAAGCTCAAAGTCATGCATGGAAACTCAAGACAAAAGCGCACGAATCGAAGTATGTCTAACTACAGATAAAAATATATCATGAAAATTAACACCCTGTACCTGACTGTAGCCTTTAGCTACCAAACGTGCCTTGAATCTTGCAGCTTCAACTCCAGGAATGCCCTCCTTTCTTTTGAAGACCCATTTGTAACCAATCAGTCTTTTCCCTGTTTAAGGCTTCACCAATTCCCATGTCTGGTTCTTATGAAGAGACTGCATCTCTTCATTCATAGCAACGAGCCACTTCTCAGCATCTGATCTCGATACTGCCTCTGAATATAAAGTCTGCTCACTATCATCTAAAGACTCAACAGTAGTAAGGGCATAAGCAATCAGCTCCTCATATCGCTATCTCTTTGGAGGCCTGATCTGTCGCCTCTGTCTACCACCAGCTATAGTATTATTCTCCACCTGCTGACCTATTTCTATTATCAACAATATCAGAAACCCGTACCTGAGGTGCCGGAATACTCTCTAGCTGAACTACCTGCTGATCTGACTGTATCTGTGTAACATTAGGTATCTGAACCTAAACTGAATCACTATCAATGGAGGGTATGTGTGGCGGATGTAGTAGAGCAGACTCATCAAAGATAACATCTCTACTAGTCAGAAACTTCTGAGCACTAGGATCCCACAACCTATATCCCTTCAAACCTGACGAATAACCAAGAAAGATGCATTTCTTTGCCCTGGGCTCCAGCTTTCCATCATTAACATAAGCATATGTAGGACAACCAAAAACTTTTATCTGAGAATAATCAGAAGTAGAACCAGACCATGCCTCTGCAGGTGTCTTCATCTGCAATGAAGAATGCGGTGTCTTGTTCACAAGATAGCAAGCCATGCTAACTACTTATGCCCACCATTCTCTTTTCAAGCCTGCATTTGAAAGCATACATCGAGCCTTCTCAAGTAACGTCATGTTCAATCTTTCAGCCACTCCATTTTGCCGAGGTTGACTTGTACATGTCTTGTGTCTAACTATACCCTGATCTTCACAAAATCAAGTGAAGTCACCTTCAACAAACTCAAGACCATTATCAGTCAGCAACCTTTTTATTGGCTTCCCTGTCTGTTTGTCAAGCAGAATCTTCTATTTCTTGAAGACATCATACACCTCATTTTTCTGCTTCAGAAAATAGACCCAAACTTTATGTGAATAATCATCAGTAAATGTTAGAAAATACCTGGACCCACCTTTAGAAGCCACTCTAGAAGGTCCCCACAGATCAGAATGTATATAATCTAATGTTCCCTTTGTCTGATGCACTGCTGGTTTGAAGCTGACTCTCTTCTGCTTCCCATACACACAGTGCTCACAAAATTCCATCAGTCCTATTGACTGACCACAAAGCAGTCCCCTTTTACTCAATTCAGATAACGCCTTATCACCAATGTAACCCAATCTCATGTGCCACAATCTTGTGATCTCTGCATCTGTCATAGTAAATGTGGAAACAGCAACTGAACCTGCACGGTAGTATCTGTAAGCTCATACAAAGTACCTTCCCTTTTCCCTTTCATCACAACGAAAGCACCCTTACTGACCCGCATGACTCCATCTTCAACAGTGTACTTGTACCCACTAGACTCAAGGGTACGTAGAGAAATCAAGTTTTTCTTCAACTCCGGGACGTGACGTACATCACTCAAAGTTCTAATAGCCCCATCAAACATCCTCACACGAATTGGCCCAATCCCCACTACCTTACAAGCAGCATCGTTACCCATCAAGATAACTCCACCCTGTATAGACTTATATGTGGAAAACTAATCTCTATTTGGACTAACGTGATATGAACAACCCGAATCCATGACCCACTTATCCTTGGGCCTGGACTGAGAATCAGCAACTAAAAGAAACTCCCCATCACTATCATCCTCTACAACACTAGCCTCAGCAGATTTATCTTTGCCCTAGTCACCCCTGTTATCTTCTTTCAATTTATTTTTATATTTGTAACAGTTCTTTTTTATATGCCCTTTCTTGTGACAGTAATGACACGACATGTTCTTATGTTTAGATTTAGACCTAGACTTTTTCCCACCATCGGATCCCCTATGTTCTGATCTATCTCTCACATGTAAACCACTACCTGAGTCATTCAGCAAGTCAGATGACTCCCTATCTACTCGTTCTTTACTCACAAGGTTTCTTTTCACCTCATCAACAGTAATGGTCGGCCTACCCCCGTATATCATGCTTTCTACAAAGCCCTTATACGAATTAAAGAGTGAACACAGTAAAAATATAGCTTGGTCCTCGTCCTTAGGGACATCATCCAATTCCTTTAATTCTTGTATGATAGAAGTAAACTCGCTAAGATGGTTTTTAAGAGATGTACCTTCCGTCATACAGAAAGTGAATAACCGACGCTTCACTGCGAGTTTGTTGGAGACTGACTTGTGGCAAAAAATGTTTAGTAATTTCTCCCATAACTCAGCGGTTTCATCTCCAAGACTTCTGTCAAAACTTCATCAGCTAAACACATCTGTATCGTCGTGAGAGTGTTATCATCCAACGCTTCCCACTGTGCTTCGGTCATAGTCTCGGGTTTCTTCTCTTTCCCCTCCAATGCTTTCTTTAAGCCATTCTGAGTCAAGAGTCCTTTCACACGGACTTGCCATAAGCTAAAGCTTCCTTGACCTTCTAACTTCTCTACCTCGGTTAGAGGTGGCCAACGGGCGGGCCGGGCCTGGCCTGGGCCCGGCTTTTTAAAGGAAAAAAAAATAATAATGCAAAGTCATTTTGTAGTAAAATTATTGTACTTCATTGATAAATAATATGAGATACAAATACATTTTTTTTCAAGCACTAATAATGCTAAATATACATTAAATATATGTAATAAAATAAAATACACAATAAGTAATGGTAAATATCTTATCAAAAAAAATAATGGTACATAAATAACGTAACAAATATAAGTACAAATACAAAGTTTGATATATGGGGGGTGTGGTCGTCTTTTGAGGTATATGGGGGGTGCGGTCATCTTTTGATGTCAATATTTAAAATAAATAATTGACATATAAAAGTATTGATATCAGTCGCCTTGGGGGGTATCTAGGCCTTCATTGAGGTATCGGTTGTACGGTCGTTTTCTTCATCGCTCGATGAATCCAGCTTCATTCTTTGTTGTTCTTTTGCCTCTGCTAGCAGCCAATCCTTCAAGCACACGGACATCTTCAAGCTTGACGGCGATAGCTTCGCCCTCTTCGCTCCAAGCAACCTGCCACCAAGACTGAAAGCACACTCCAATGCTATTGAAGACACCGGACAACTTAATATATCACGTGCCATGGTGGAAAGCATGGGATACTGGGTTGGTTTGTGTTCTACCATTGTAACAGGTCAAAATTCGGGTTGGCCGGCGGCCCGAAAATGTGGACCATCGGTGTCCGCAAATAATAATCTAACTCTTCACATGATGTGGGGCTGCTGTGGGCGTAAATTGCTCCAACAGCTTCCACGAATATGACGTGTGTGAACTACTTCCACTAGATGTGGAAGATTCTACTGCAGCAGTACTAGGATTATTGGACCCTAATTGACGGGAATATTGAGAAAATAAACTATGCAAGTTGTTATCGACATCGGCAATGAAAGTGTCAATATTAAGAGTAGGATTCAAATACGTGAAAAAATGTTGGCAAAACAAGTTGAAACCCGAGCGTTTACAACAAGGGTCTAAATAGTTGCAAAGCAGTATGTAAGAGGTAGTTCAAAATAATATTAGGCAAACTTTTCTTTCATTGCCTGAATCGATGTGAACCAAACGGGGTTGGATACATTACCCACCATCCAATTGACAATATCATGCAATCTTGATATTGCTTGAGACATGGTCGGATAGTAGCAACCCAAAAAAAATGCTATTGCCTCTTTAAACATGCTAAAAAAGTTACAAATTTGATCTATTGTCTCCCAATTTATACCCGCCAGGTTGTAATCACTCCATTCTGCACGATTTTTCTGAAATAAGTTGGGAAGGTTTAAGTATTTATAGGGAAAAAAAAAAAAAATATATATATATATATATATATTTAATAAAATAGCCGTTCAACGGCTCTTTACAAAAGAGCCGTTGAACGGCCTAAGGTACACGAGCCCAACGGCTCTTTTTAGAGCCGTTTGGCCCTGGGTCAGGGCCGGGCCGGGCTCGGCTGAATAAAAAAAAAGGCGGCCGGGCCAGGCCAAACACGGGCTGAGCTGGTGCGGTTCCGGGCCGGCCTGGCCCATTGGGCACCTCTAACCTTGGTCTTCATACCTGATGCCATTGTACCAATTCGAATAACCAGGCTCTGATACCAATTTATGCGGAAAAACTATAATTCCCGGTATGCAATCCGAATCAAATACCACGACAATACGAGAAGTAAATGGACTAAAAGAGAAAAGAAACGAACAACACAAAGATTTACGTGGAAACCCCTTTACAATCGAAAGGGGAGAAAACCACGGGCAAAGATTGGAGCTTTTTATTGTTGAATTGAAAAGAAGAATTACAATCACTCATTTTGTCTCTCTCTCTCTCTTTTTATTGGCGGCGCCACTGGGAAACACTCTCAAGAAAAATGGATGCTAAATGACGTAACCCTATGTCCGTATTTATACACGCGTGAAAAACGCGGTTCCCGATCGATTGAGCTTCACCCGATCAATCGGCCTCCTCACGGCATCCCTACTTAAAGTTCCAAGGAATTTTGTGACATTTTCCTAACACATGACCTCTGTGCTGCCAAACCTGTTAAAAATCCCCTCCCCACCCAAGCACATCCCTCCATTAGTGAAGGGGACCCTCTTGAGGATCTTATCGAGTATGAGAGTGCTATAGGGGCCTTACAATACTTGACCATGGCTTTCCCTGACATATGTTATGCAATCAACCTTGTTTCCTAATTTATGCATGCTCCTCGAACCCCTCACTGGCAGGCTGTTAAATGCATTCGTGGATACCTAAAATTCACACCTGATCATGATCTCTCCATCCAACCCGTCTGTACACTCATGGTTACTGGTGCCGATGCTGACTATGACGGTTGTCCTAATACTCGCAGTTCCACAACTGGTTATGCTGTTTACCTTAGTTCAAACCTCATTACTTGGCGGGCAAAGAAACAAGCTATCATCTCCAAATTCACAACAAAGTCTGAATACAAGGTCGTTGCTCAAGCAATAGCTGAAAGTGATTGGATTTGATACTTAGTGAGAGACCTTGCATTGGACACCAAGGACCAATAATAGTATAATGTGACAATGTCACTGCATCTTACCTCGCTGCTAACCAGGTATCCAATGATAGAAGCAAATATGTTGATATTGACTTTTATTATTTTCGGGAAAAGGCACTTAAAAGAAGATCTTCAAGTCCATTATACTCCCACAACAAAGCAGGTTGTTGATATCTTGACCAAGGGCTTATATGTAGGTTGATTTATGCAACACAAGGGCAATCTTTGCGTTCTACTACCCTGCTTAGCTTGAGGGGGCCTATTAGACTATACTCTAAAATATTCCTATTCTAAGGTTTTCTTACTTTACATTTGTACCACTTGAATTTTGTAGCCTTCAAGGATAATGTTGTCTTTGTGTTGCTTTATGTTTGCCTATATATAGGGCTCCTTGTATTTCCCATTCATTATTTAATAATATATTCACTCTACATTCATATATGATACACCAGTGAATACTTTCTTGTAGGGACCCTGATAGCACTAGTTAAGAACTTAAGATCACTCACAGGATAACGAATCACAAATCGAAATAACAATTATAAAAGTAAGGGGATCGGAGAGAACACTAGAATTTATGTGATTCAGCCAAAGCCTACATCTATGAAGGGGAGCACGAAAGTTTTATTAGATCAATTAAGGTCTACATGAGACGTCTCTCAAATCTAATTCAAACCTTAATGGTAACATATACATCCGGTGTATATGTATGTGTGTGTGTATATATATATATATATATATATAGCACCTCCCACACTAAAACCCTAGTGTGTCACGAGTCTTAATAGAATTGGCCAACTCTATTTCTTATAAACAAGACCTAATATAATTAGATTCCACACATAATCAAACATTTTCTTTTTTACATTTATAGAATTACTCTTTTAGGGATTATAAGGGCATGCTTTGTTCACTATTTGTCTCTTTTAGGCTCCATTTGTTTCAAGGAAAAAAAGATTCTCCGAAATGGTTTTCCTACTTTCCGTTGTTTGGCGCCAAGTTTTTGATGGAAAACATTTTCCTAAGGAAAAGCTTTTCCTCTCAAATAAGGGAAATGTTTTCCCTTGTAAAAGAAGGGAAGTTAACATTCCAAGTGTTTTAAAAAGTTTTAGAGTAGACGTCAGTCATAATATGACACGGTATTTAACTAATATGTAGATATATTCCATCATGATTCAGTAAATTTTTTTGTAATCTGCAGAAGTTTTGTTAAAAACATTGATATAATTATATATATTATTGTTATTATGTACTACATCAACACTCTATGATGAAAATTAATTAGATTTTGATAAAAATTCACCAAGCTCGGTATCTGAATGATAAAACTTTGAAACATCAAGGGGCCCCATTGTATATTTCGAAATATGTAGGTTATGTGGGTAATAAATGGTCAAACCTGAGGTCCTTAAGTGATAAATTTTCTGTATTTTTTCATTAAAAATAATTTCTTCATAATCAAAAGAAGCTTATATAACTTATTCGCTACTTTATATTATCTTATAACAATGTATAGTATGATTGATAGAAGATTATTTTTTATAATAAATAAGCAATATTATAAGGCGAGAGCATATTTTCAGCCAAAACAAACAAGGAAAAATGTTAATCGGAATTTAATTTTCCTTGGAAAACCTATTCCTAAGGAAAATGTATTCCGGGGGAAAACTACTTCCCTCGAAACAAATGGAGCCTTAGTGTTTTCATGGCACAAACAATTTTTAGATGCATAGATAATTTTTCACTTGTTATGTATATTTCATCAAAATCATAATAATTAAAATTTTTAATTTTTTTAAAGTTATACCTAAATTTTTTAAAGTTTTTCAATATCACACCTTAAAATTAACCTCGTTAGCATCAGTTAGTTTTTGCTGAAGTGACATTTAAAAAGGGTTTTTTTTAAATATTAAGTTTTTTGATGTATTTATTCAATTTTTTGATATTTAAAATATATTAAAATTATTTTATATATAAATTTGAATTTTTTAAATTACTTTCTTTTTTTTTTCAAAATCTACGTTAGCAAAAATTAACGGATAGTAATGGCATTAACATTAAGTTATGACATTAAAATTTTTTGTAAAGCATAGATTTTTTATAAAAAAAAATAAAAAATTGAGGTAATTTTTTAAAACTGGACCTAAAATTTAGGTGATTTACAGTAAAAAAATCCAATATTGAAATAGGAGCAAAAAGATTAAGAAGACATTTAAAAATAATCAAAGCAATTTAGGGGCTATATGAGAATAAAGAATTTTTCTAAATGGGATAAGATGTTCAATAGTCCAATCTTCTAATTGGTGAAGTTGGAAAATAATTTTCTAGTTTTCTCTATTTTTCACAAGTTTAAAAAATAATTTTAAACTATTTTTTAAATTTTCTTCACTTTGTTTTCTAACTTTTTCCTCCACCCCTTTCACATGTTCACATTACTCATTTATTTTATAGTATTTTTTTATATATCTAGTCTACTCATCCACCTCCTCTTACATAAATCATTTCAGGGCATTAAGGCTAGATTCTCAATTTTGAAAGCAATAAATGATTTTCAAGGAAAATAATGCATAACAGGATTATACGAGTTGTTTAATTATAGACAGTTGTCTTTGCAGAATGTGATAGAGCAAGATTTTGGGGTACTTAAGACTAGGTTCCCAATATTAAAAGCGATACCAAACTATCCACTAAAGCGACAAAAGTGGTTCTTATATCGGGTTGTAAATTACATAATTTATTTGAATGAAAGATAGGCCACATGCATTATTTGTTTCGTATGATAGAAAAGATGTGGTAGTCCCTAATGAGAACAATATTCCCATTGTATAAGAGGTCATAGATGTGGATATGTCCCAATAAATGCAAATGAAAGAGGTTTGGCAAACAATTACCGATTAATTATGGAACGATTATACCAATCAGTAAAGTAGAAATTATAATATTGCATATTTAGACTATATTTTTAATTTATTTCGACAATTAATTATTCTTTTTTCTTAGTGTTTGACAAACGAGTATTATTTAGACGTATTATTTTTACTATAAAATGGTTCCTAATTTCTTACTAAATAAATAGACTATATATAGTACCTAATATTTATTTTTCTAAAAGAATTTTTCTAACATGTTAAGAAATATTTATTAAATTAATTTTTACATTTTATTAGTTCATACAAAAATAATAATATTTTTTAATATTTAAATAATTTAATAAAAATTTAATAAATATAAATATAATAAATATTTTTTAACATGTACCTTTAGAATACATATTAAAAAATTTGTTTCTAAAATGAGTGGGGGCACTCACCCCAATGCTATATCCATTTGGCTCCACAAATGAGGAGACCCATACTAACATAAAGGGACAAAGGCACCATTTTGTGGGGGAACAGTACTGGTGCGGTTTTACTGTGAACTGTACTGTACTGGGACCGCCATCCCTTTCAGTTCAACGCAAAACAAAGTATATTGTGAAACATGAGCCAAAGCTATAAATTTAGGGTGTATTTGAGTCGAATCGAGCCTGAGTCTACCAAGCTTGAGGCTCGGCTCGTTAATATTAAGCTCAACTTGGCCTCAGCTCGAAACTCGTTGAGCTTTAAAAGTTTAGGCTCGAGCTCGGCTAGTTAAAAGCTCGGGCTGGGCTCGATAAGCTTTGCATTAAGCTTGCAATATTTTGGCTCATTTAAATTCAATATATGCTCGTTTGGCTCATTTAAGCTCGGGCTTGACTCATTTAAGCTCCAATATGGCTTCGTTGAGTAATATTTAAGCAAATATACTATAATAAAAAAAAGGCTCACTTAAGCTTGTTTAGGTTCGCGAGCCTACGAGTACAAGCTTAACTTGGCTCGGGCTCGGCTTGATAACTAAACGAGCTAGCTTGGCTTGGCTTGAGCTCAAAGCGAGCCGAACTTTTCGAACTTTACTACGAGCCGGCTCACGATTTACTACCCTAATCTAAATAACACTAAAATAAAAAATATTTTTAAAATTAACTTTTAAAAAAAATATATTCCTAAATGACATTGATGTCATCATTTGATTTTTTTTTTTTACTTTTATATTTTATTTTCACTACATGCATTATTTTTTAAATTTATAATATTTTCTTAATCATAGCAAATAAATTAAATTAAATTATTTATTAAATATTTAAATTAAATTTTAATAAATAATTTATTTTATCTTATTTATTATAATCCAAAAAATATTATAAATTCAAAAAATAAACACACATACGTGAACGTGCATGCATGTATTAAAAATAATCAAGAGTTTTTTTTTCTAATTTTTGAAAGAAAAAAAAACATGTATTAAAAATTGTGCAATAAATATCTCCTTCTAAGTTCTTTAAAAAAAGTAAAAAAACAAAAAACGAAATAAAAAAAAAAGATGACATGGACCTCGTTTGGAGAAATAGTTTTTTTTTTTAAAGTTAGTTTAAAAATATTTTTTATTTTGGTGTTATTTTGGATAATGGCTCATGAAAGACACAACAACAACAACAACAAAAACAACAAATCGAGTGCCCCGAAGGGCTCCCGCAAAAGCAGGGTCTGGGAGGGTAGATGTACGCAATCTTCCCCCTTCCGGGAGCTACCTTAAAGGGAGGCTGTTTCCAAGGACCCCCAACCCGAGAAGTTAGTCTACAGCATAAAGTATGGTGGCCATTATTTTGGATAATGGCTCATGAAAGACACAAAAAATAATAATTAGGTTTTAACTTATCTTTAGTTTGATTAAAATTAAGAGCGTTAGATTTCTTTGAAATTGTTGAATAATAGATGCCAAATCCTGAACCAAACCAAACCAAATAAATTTATCTGAGATAAGACTAGACAATACAGGTAGTTATTTGAAGGATCCTTGGCTGGGAGAGGATCCAATGTAGTCCCCTGAACTAGCATAAAAAAAAATTTTAATATCTATTTTACAAAAATTCAGCCACTAAATGTGTTTTTCGGCCTCTTTTGTATTTTCCGAATAGTTTAGCAGCATTTTCATAATTCTGTACTTTTGGGAAATTTCGTAATTTTGTGTTTTGCATGGTTCGTTTATCAAATTATGAATACAAAAAACCGAAATTATTTCTTACTCTTTTGGTGAACTTCGAGTTGTTCTTCAACAATGTCTCGCTAGTTTTTTCCCCTTATAATTTAAAAATGATAAGTGTACTGTATACAGGGAGTACACAAAAGATATAAAGAAGATGTGAAGACATAAAACGAAAAAGGTTGCGTACCAAAATTAAAGCAGACAATTAGAGGGTTTAGTTCTCTAGACACCTTACTCTGTAAATTAATTTGTTCCTTAAAAACTGAGAAAGCTATCTGGAAGCCCAATTTTTTAAGAAAATAGTTTTTTAGTTGTTCTTATTATTTTGAAAAATTAGAAAAATAATTTAAAACTATTTTCCAAAATTTTCTTCCAATTTTTCTTTTGTTTATTTTTATTCTCAACTTTCCTTTATTTCTATTTTTCCTCACTTCACCCTTGCTCTTTCTTTCATGTTCTCACACCCTTACCATCCACGAACCCACAACCCTTCCTTCAAGGCCAAAGACGTAGAAGATGACTATGTGAGTTATTTAATGGCACTCATCTTTGTGAATGAAATAAAGCGATCTTTTTGCATATTTAAGTCTAAGTTCTAAATTTTAAAGCTTAGGTCATTTCAGAAGTCATTTGCGCTTTATGTTGAACCATCCACTAAGACGACAAAAGATAATTCTAGTAGTGGGTATACAATGACAAAGCAAATACATTATTTTATTTCTTATGGTAGAGAAGGTGTGGTGGTCAATAACGAGAACAATATTGTCATCATACAAGACGACAAAAAGTTGAATATGTATGTATAGGTTATATTTTTATTATGTAACAATGAATTACCTGTTTTCTTTGTAACGTTTAAGTACTATGGGTAGGAGATCTGTGCTTTAAAATTGTGTATCAAAGTAATATTGTATTCGAACCAAGACATAATATTTCGGATCAAGTTCGAATATAAGATTGAAAAATTGAGATCACTTAAACGCATTTTTTCAGTTTTATATATTGTAATACTATAACAATTTTTCACTCTTAATGACGTCTTCCAAATATAAAATGGAAAGGAAAATTAAAGATAAAAAGCAAAACTAAAAAATAAAAAAATAAAATTATTTTATGTTATCAAATTACCCTTAAATATCCTGTAATAGTATATACAAATTCGGATACTCTAATTAGTTTTACAATATATATGGTTATATGTAATTTTTTATTTTTTTTTGGAAAACATTTATGATTATATGTAATAGATGCAAGATAATTAATTATCCAAGATAATATTTTTTGCCAACGTGTTGCAATCTGACATAATCATGCCACCTCATTGTAATTATCAGAAATCTAATTTCGTCACGGTGCTCTTGCTATAAACCTTATCACAACGGCTTCTAATCAGTTGACAACCTTTATCTCTTGGGAAAACACTTACCCCTTCGCAATTGGGTAAATAAGGGTAAGGATCCTACTTTTATTTGGATATGTTTAATTAAAAAGAGTAAAGAAAAAGAGAGTAAACGAGTGTTGGGAACGTATTTCAAAAAAAATTCCTAAACGATTAAAGCGAGCCAAGCGAAAAATTAATTTAAAATTCTTAATTTTAAATCTAGTGCCCTAATCTAATAATTTAATTAGATTTAAATCTTACTCTAATAGACTCATAATATGACAAACGACAAAAATTCGAATGAAACAAGTATAAAGATGGTATGTAGAATAAATGAAATAATTGAAAAAAAAAATTAAATATCAAATAACTAATTTAGACATACATGAAGAGTAAATCTAAATTCCGACTAGAAGATCTAAAATTGGTAAAAGAATACCTTAACATCTCAAGATTTTTTTTGTAATGACTTCTATTAATACTGGAGTGTGTGCCTTAAAAATATTTAATTTAGAAAAAATATTGGAACAAAACTTTTTTTTTTAATCTTTTTGAAAAAAATTTAAAAAAATTATGCTATACACTAATTTAAAAAAAATCATAAAATAATTTTAGATCTTTACCGTGAAAGAAAACTAGATTTCAAAATCTAAAACCATCAAAAATTATATTTAAAAAAGCATAAAAACGCGCAGGATATTTACATGCCAAAAATTAGTGCCCCGTGTCAAGATCCGATTGGCCCATCCCCCGCCCCCTCGGCAGCTGCAGATAAGCCCTCGAAACGTGCCACCCTGTCATGGGTCCTCCAGTACCCTGTTTACCGGTCCAATTGCGATGCGACGCGTGTTGTGTTTTGATTGGTTGAATCCGTTTGACAGGGATTAAGATCCGGTGCGGCTTTTTTTTTTTTTAAATTTCCATATGTATAAAATTTATTTCATTGATATTATTTAGTAAAATTAAATTATTTATCTTGTGAATAAATAATTTATCTGATGAATTATATTTAGTAAAATTAATTTATTTGCATTATGAATAAGTAATTCAGCACATGAATTTAATTTAAATATTTTTAAATAGTGCTTACAAAGGGACCCCAAGGACAATATAACAATTGATTAACATTTAATAAAAGTTAATTTCACTAAATAAGTTTTACTGTACTCTAGAATTAAATATATTCATTCAAAAATTTTTCAAATAACTTTTATTATTATTGCGATAATTAGCCCCTCTATTAGATATCCGTGAGCAAAAATAACTTTAACTACTATCTTTATTTTTCTTACATCTATTGCCATAGTTCTCGACGCGCATTTCTCAAACAATTTATAATACAGAAATAATTTCCGTATTAATTTCAAATGTCAAACATGTAGAACACTCTAGCCAAAAATTTTAGAATATGTTCGTATATTTGCGAATATTCTAGAATCAATTAAAGGGACATCTTTCTTTGTAGATTCCTAGTAAAACATCCATTCCTGCCACACTTCATGCAATTGCCCAACGTAAGATTCTAATTATTTAATTTTAACCTCATTATTTTGGGCATCAAAGTAATTAACATTTCATGCACGAATTTAGACTATTTTTTGGATTTAGAGTTATCGTCTTACAGAATTAATTATTTTTGATAGCTTTTGCTTAGTGTTTTAATCTTTTTGAAAACACCAACATAATACTCTTGGATCCATATCCATATGACCAAGACAAGTCATCAAAGTATCTTCTTAATCTTATCGAATAAGTTGTCCAAACTTATCAACTACTACAAACATACTTTGACAATATGTCACTAGTATGATCTAAGTCTTTCCGTGGTTCAATCTTATTGGCCATTTAAATCAAACCTAACATGTTATCTTGGACAACTTCCATCTCGTGAAACATTTTAGAAAAACAATCACGCACATGGATCTGTAAAACATATATAAGGTTAGGGGAGTACCTCTACCCCTCTTAAAATTGGGGGTACCTCTGCCCCTCTTAAAATTTTATCAAACCGGTACCCCCTTGCCTTCCATTACCATTTTACCAAGCAAGGAGTTAATATATAAGTAATGTTATTGTCAGGGTAAATTATTATTTTGTGGCTTGGTAAATATTACTGACTTACCAAAAAAAAAAAAAGAGTAATTTTGTGGCTATTGTAGCAGGCTGGGCCAGGGCCTGGTTTGTTTGGGGGCTTCTGCCCCCCAATGGTGTTTTTAATTAAAAAAATTTATTTTTTTCCTATAAGTACTAAACTTATTTCTTATTTCACTACACAACAATCTCTCCAATTCTCTCTTCTCTACTTACTTATATACAATTATTTACTCTTAATCTTTCAAATTCGAAGTTTCAACTGTATTCTGCTCTTAAAAGCTTGTATAAGTTCAAATTTCAGTTTTTACTTTGGTAAAATTAGTATCAAAATTTTATTTATTTATCATTTTTATTGACCTAACTTGCGTTTCAACTTGCATTTTATCGATCATTCCACCACGACTAGTACAGAGGAGGTCAAGATAGAATCGGAATCCGTACCGAGTACGGAGAGTTTCAGATACCTGGGATCCATGGTACAACAGAATGGTGAGGTGGATGAGAATGTCAACAACAGGATTAAAGTAGGCCGGCAGAAGTGGAGGATGGCATCCGAGGTGCTTTGTGATAGAAAGTTCCCGCCAAAGCTAAAGGGAAAATACTATAGGACGGTAGTAAGACCGGCTATGCTATATGAGGCAGAGTGTGGCCCAATGAAACAAAATCAAACACAGAGGATAAAGGTGGCAGAGATGAGGACGTTGCACTGGATGTGTGGCCACACAAGGAAGGATAGGATCAGGAACGATGTAATAAGAGGTAAATTGGGTGGAGTCTCAATCGAGGATAAACTGAGGGAGCACTGCCTAAGATGGTTTGGACATGTGAGCCGGAAACCGACCACAGTTTCAGTCAGGAGGTGTGAACAGCTACACACGACGCTAGGCAGAAGAGGGAGGGGCAGGCCAAAGAGGAGTTGGCTGGAGATGATTCGACACGACCTAACCCACCTAAATCTAAGAGAGGAGATGGCCTCAGATAGGGCACGGTGGAGGGCTAGCATAAGGATAGTGGATGTGGCAGCATAGAATAGTGCGGCGAGGGACTTGTAGTTTTAGATTCCTAGGCAATCATAACCTCAAGTAGTGCACTTATATGCTGTTTAGGTATTTTTTTGATTACTCGACTGTTTTGGCATGCACACACATTTAAATGCTGATTGGGCAGGTTGTCCTACTAGCAGATGGTCCACTACATGATTCGTTGTATTTTTGGGAGGAGCTCCCATATCATGGCGTTCTAAGAAACAGTCAGTTGTTTCCCGTTCTTCTGCTGGAGTAGAATACCGTGCAATGGCCACTGTTACAAGCGAACTGGTTTGGTTGAGACGTTTACTTGTCGATCTTGCAATTGATGTTCGAGAGCCCGATATTTTATTCTGTGACAACCAAGCGGCACTTCACATAGCCTCGAATCCAGTTTTTCACGAAAGAACCAAGCATATAGAGATCGACTGCCATTTTGTTCCTGAGAAGCTGTTAGCCAAAGAAATCTCGACCTCTTTCGTGTGTTCATCAGGACAAGTGGCCGATATCTTTACCAAAGGCCTTTCTTCTCCATCCTTTTCTTCTCTCCCTTTCAAGTTGGGCATTGTAAATTTACATGCTCCAACTTGAGGGGAAGTGTTGAAAATATTACGTAGTATTTTTTTATTATACTTGTATTTGTGTATTCAGTTGTATTTAGTATTCTACGCATTTACTAGAGTAGATATTAGATTAAATTTGCCCATTTACTCCTCCCTAGTAACCGGCCCTTTGCATCAATTGGGAGAGGGGGAGTTTTGCTTATTGTGTTTATTTCTTTAATTATTTTCATTACTCATGTAATTAACAAGCTTAGAATTCCTTTTGGAAGTGTTAGGTTAGACTCTTCCTTTTCCTTAGAATTTGTATAAGTAGGAGATTTTTGTTAATGAGAAGGCATCCAATTCTCATCAAATTATTCTAAATATTTTTATTATAGTTTTCTTCAGTTTTTATTGTTTACAATATACTAAATTGGACAATTGGTGATTGAATTTGTAGCTAATTACGTAATGGTATCTTCCTCTCCTATTTTGATATAATATACATTTCCTCATGGGCATTTATATGTTCTCTCTATTTTGATATATTGACATGTAATAACATATCTATTTTTAATTTACCTAATTAATTTACAACTTATTATATCAAGTAGGATTTCTTCTTCTCCTGAAACAGTCTTCCTTCTTGATTTCTACATTTTTAAACATTAGTTTCATATTCTACAAAACATAAGAACAAATTAAAAGAAAAACGATATAAGTTATCACATTCCTCCTCTTTCGCATTATGGTGATAGTAGAAAATTTTTTGACTCAAAATAAATGATAGTGAAAAAAATTAGTTATGAGTATAATCCATCCCTATGTTCAAAATTTGTCACCCAAATATAAACCACCTCAATATCCCTAAAATATTGTTATTTCTTTATCTATATATACAACAACAACAAACCCAATGCCTCCAAGGGCTCCCGCAAAAGCAGGGTTTGGGGAGGGTAGATGTACGCAGCCTTCCCCCTTCAAGGGGCTGCCCTGAAGGGAGACTGTTTTCGAGAACCCCCAGCCTAAAAAGTTTGTCCGCATCAATCAGCCCAAGACTTGGCAACAGGAGAAGCAACAAAAGCATAAAAAAAGCGTTAAAAAAAAAGTGTGCACAGGCATCGAACACAGATATGGTGAGAAAAGGAAAAGGATATAGAGAAAGGGCTATAGATAGAGGTAGAAGAAATAAAGAAAGAGAATGAGAAAGGGATAGGAATAGATAAGGTAGAGACCAAGACTACCCTACTCCATTCGGATCATCTAATACCCCTATGCTAGCCCTCCATAGGGCCCTATCTAAGGCCATCTCCTCCCGGAGGTTAAGGTGGGTGAGGTCTTGTCGGATCGTCTCAAGCCATCTCTTCTTTGGTCTGCCTCTGCCTCTTCTGCCTACTGTAGTAAGGGGCTATTCGCATCTCCCGACTGGAGCGTTGTCCGGTCTCCTTCTGACATGTCCGAACCACCTCAGACGTTTTTCCCTTAATTTATCTTCAATGGAGGCTATGCCCAATTTGCCTCTTATGATGTCGTTTCTAATCCTATCCTTCCTTGTGTGTCCGCAGATCCACCTCAGCATTCGCATCTCCGCCACCTTCATCTTCTATGTATACTGTTGTTTCATCGCCTTGCACTTCGCCCCATATGCCATGGCTGGTCTCACAACCGTCTTATAGTATCTTCCCTTTAGCTTTAAGAGAAACTTCCTATCACAAAGTACTGTGGAGGCCATCCTCCACTTATGCCATCGCGCTTTGATTCTGTAGCTGACATCCTCGTCCACTTCGTCGTTGTGCTGTATTGTGGACCCTAAGTACCTAAATCTCTCCTTCTTTGATATGGCCTCATGTCCAATCTTGACTTCTTCTCAGCTAGGTGTGGTAGAGGGATCGAACTTGAGTTCCATGTGCTCGGTCTTGGATCTACTTAGTCGTAAACCCATCGACTCTAGAGCTCCTCTCCACAGTTCCACCTTCTGATTTATCTCTTCCCGCGACTCCCCCACCAGTACTATGTCATCTGCAAAAAGCATGCATCAAGGTACACATCCCTAGATGTGCCTAGTGAGCTCGTCCATAACCAGGATGAACAGATAAGAGCTTAAAGCAGACCCTTGGTGAACCCCTACTATTATCGGGAAAGCGTCTGTCTCCCCATCCACTGGACGCACCATAGTCTATGCCTCTTAAAACATATCTTTAATGGTTCGTATGTATGGTACGAGAATTCCTTTTTCGTCCAAAACTCTCCAAAGGACCTCCCTTGGCACTCTATCATATGCCTTCTCTAGATCAATAAAAACCATATGAAGGTCTTTTTGTCTCTCCCTATATTGCTCTATCGTCCGCCTTAGGATGTGGATGGCTTCTATTGTCGATCTCCCGGGCATAAATCCGAACTGGTTCTCGGTCACCTCAGTCTGTTTCCTTAACCTCCTCTCTATGACCTGTTCCCACAACTTCAGAGTGTGGCACATTAGTTTGATACCTCGATAATTGGCGCAACTCTGGATGTCTCCTTTGTTCTTATGTATCGGAATCAATATGCTCTTCCTTCATTCCTCAGGCATCTTGTCCCCTTGGAGGATTTGGTTAAATTGTTTAGTCAGCCAACTGACGCCCTTTTGTCCAAGACACTTCCAAGCTTCTATGGGTATGCCATCTGGGCTAACTGCTTTACCCCTTCCCATGGATCTCAGGGATTCCTTGACTTCATCGAGGTTAATTTGCCTATAGTCACAGTAGTTTTGATGCACCTCAGATGTTTGAAGATCACCTAAGGATATCTGTGGCCCTCCTTGCTTGTTGAACAGCTCTTGGAAGTACAATTTCCACCTAGCCTTGATTAGATGCCTGTCTACTAGTACATGTCCATCTTCCCCTCTTATGCATTGAATTCCATCCAAGTCTCTGGTCTTCCTTTCTCTAGCTTTGCCGATTCTATATAAGTCCCTCGCATCCTTCTTGGTCTCCAACCTTTTGTAGAAGTCCTCATAAGCTCTTAATTGTGCTTCTCTGACTGCTCGCTTTACTTCTCTCCTAGATTGAATATATTGTTGTCGCTTATCCTCATCCCTGCCATGGTCCCACTCTCTGAAACAAACTCGTTTCGCTTTAATCTTCTCTTGGACCTCATCACCCCACCACCAGGATTCTCTGTTGCTTGGTACCCTTCCCTTTGATGTGCTGAGAACTTCCCGTGCTAGTTCTCTCATCTTTTGGGCCAGATGGTTTCACATCTAGTTTGCATCTCCCTCGAAGTCCTCCTTAAGCTCAGCCTCCACTCTTTCCTTGTATACCTTACACTTCTCCCCCTTGAGCTCCCTCCAACAAGTGTGTGTATGCACAGGTTTGCAGAATCTTTTGGCCCTCTTCTTGGCCTTTATATCCGTCCACTGGTATGTTGTGTAGACAGGTCTTCGCCTGGGGTATCCTTGCAATCCCTGCAGTCTCTTTGCAACCTTCTCCTTAATAGAATGTAGTCAATTTGTGTTCTTGTCCCGCCGCTTTGGTACGTGATGATGTGTTGCTCGTGCTTTTTGAAGAAGGTGTTGGCCACCGTTAGGTCGTAAGTAACCGCGAAGTCTAATAGGGCTTTGCCCTATTCATTCGTGGTTCCAAAGCCAAATCCTTCGGGGTGAGGAGCATAACCGTCCTCCGTCGCGCCAACGTGTCCGTTGAAATCCCCGCCAATCATTAATTGTTCGGTTAGGGGTATGCCTCGCATCATTGTGTCTAAGTCCTCCCAGAATGTTGCCTTCTCATGCTCAGACAGTCCGGTTTGAGGTGCGTAGGCACTGATAACGTTCAATACTTCACCATCTAGGACCATCTTGATTCTTATGATTCTATCGCCAGCTCTTGCTACTCCGACTACTTTGTCCTTGAAGCTGCTTTCCATAATGATCCCAACTCCATTCCTGCCTCTGACCTTGTCGGCATACCAGAGTTTATGCCCTAGCACCTCCCTGGCTTTCTCGCCAACCCATTTAGTCTCTTGCAGACAAAGGATGTTGATGTTTCTCTTCATCATCATATGGACCACCTCAAAACTCTTCTTCGTTAGTGTCCCGACATTTAGTGAACCTAATCTCAAGTTTCCTGTCTCCTTTTGCCTTGCCCTCCCCCTCCCCAACCCCTTTGAAGATGGCCTCAAAGTCTGAGTTCCATAGCTGGTCGCACTCATCAACTAGCTGTACTTAACGCGGGTAAGTGAACAACATAGACAAGAAGCTGACTATAGTATATACACCCGAGAATACCGCCCATAGTTAATAAGAATCACACAAATGGAAAAATATTGAAAAGAGACAGAACCAAGTACGCCAAAGGAAAATACTCAACAATGGTAAATCAAAACACTACCCTGCTGTAATAAAGGATAAATCAAACCTGGGGCCGGTGTGTTGTTGATACTCTGACCCGGCTAAAACTTACCTGGGCCTGCTCTTGCTTGTCAGCTGCGGGCTGATCACTTTGGATTGTTGGCGGTGGTGATGGTGGTGATGAGGAGCTGCTGGTGGTGGTGGTGGTGGTGGTGGTGGAGCGGGGGGGGGGGGGGGTGTGGTGTGATGTGAGAGTGAGTGTGTGTGGTGGCGGTGAATAGGACAACGCGGGGTGCGGTGGTGGTGGTGTCGGTGTCTGGTCGGGGGGGGGGGGGGGGGGGGGGGGTGGTGCTGGGTAGGTGAGGCAAGGTGGCGGAGAGGTGCAAGGTCGGTGAGGCAAAGCGGTGGTGATTGGGTCAAGCAAGGTCTAGGTTGGGGTGGGTTTGAGCGAGGCGAGGTCTGGTTTGGGATGGTTGGGGCGAGGTGGTGGCGGGGTGCGAGGTGGTGGAGGTGGGTGTTTGGGTGGGGCGAAGTGGTGGAGGGGATCTATGTTGGGGTGGGTGTGGTGAGGTGGGTTGGAGGGTCGGTGGTGAGTGGTGTGTGGGTGGGTTGGTGAGGTGCGACACTTGCCCAGCGTGGTTCTTCGCCGTCTAGATGGCGTCGCCGTTGGTAGAGGTGGGCCGGCGAGGTTGCCGACGGTGGGGTGGTGGGGTGGCAGGGGTGGGGGTGGTGTCAGCAAAAAAGAGGGGGGGGGGGGGGGGTCAGTGGACGTTGCACTGCACAGCTAGAGAGAGAAAGGTTAAAAGTGTTAAAAAGTTTAAAAGTTTAAAAAAACTTTCAATTCCTAATCCTTCAAATTCTGTATATATATGTATTTAATTAAAAGTGCTCCCCCAACCCAAAAACTTTCAATTCCTAATCCTTCAAATTCTAAGCCTCTTCCCTAATTTTATTTGAAAAGGTTAAAAAGTTTGAAAAAATACCACTTCATGGCTTGAAAGTGGGGTGATAATAATTCTATTTTATTTTTTTTTTGGAATAATTGGGGTGATAGAAGTTATTATTCAAAAATTTTAAATAACTGACAGTTTTATTAATAACTGCCAAGTAAATAGTGGAACAAGAGAAAGGTTGTACCATTAATTATTCCATTCTGCCTTATTTGTCACTCCTTATCCCCATCGGAATCTTTTATGGTTTCAATTCAATTTTCATATTGCTAGATTTTTACTTCTATTCCTCATGGTAGTCAATAAACTCCTTTAGAACTGCAATTTGTCTGTCAATTCTCCATAATCGTTGTTTTGTCTTATAATTCATTACCTTTGGACTCCTTAACGAATTAATGGTAAGTTATTTATTAATTATATTGAAATTAGGGTTATTTTTTGTTATTTTTGTGTTTCATGTTTAATTTGAATGATTATTTCAATCATTTAAATGAGTATTAGTTTAGATCTTATGCTGTAGATAAAATCATTATAAACATGGTACTTTATCTGGAGTGTGGCAAGAAAGTCACACCAAATAACCATCTGAATATGATGTGGTCATATATATTTATTATTATTATTCCATCAAAATTAATATTTGTCACAATATTCAATATAAGTTAAATACAAATAATATTTTCTTTTCTTATTTTCGTTTCATTGTCAAAAATAAAAACTAAAAGCACATATTAAGGGGGAGCGAGAAATTCGGTTGAGATAGACTACTGTTACCATATCTATTCTATATTTTAATTAGAAGTCTTTTACTCTCACAAGCTTTCCAACTTTTATGTTGTTTTTCCCAAAACCCAAATAATTTAAAAAATAAACTCATTATATTTTTGTTTTCTAAATCTCCTATGGATGATTCTTCAATTTAAATTTCTGAAAACTCAATTTTCACATATCTCACCCTATCTACTTTTTCTTTTTGAAATTGATAATTTGATTAGGTCTTTTGAGGGTTCAATTTGGAACTGCGAGTATACAACCATTGTCGCTATTAAGCATTTGCTTTGAGATATTGTCAAAGAAAGGAAAGGAATTAACGTTTTGGGGCAATATACTATTTTTTTTATGTATTATCTTTCATTGACTATGTCGTTTAGGTTAATTACATATTATTTAATTTATTTTTTAGAACATAATACAAGTTAATAGGTGTTAATAATTTAACAGTACATAATCAACTAGGCGTTATTAAAATGGCATTGTCAAAAAAAAAAAAAAAATTCAATGTAGTACAAATTAATTTATAACTATTATTATACACTATAAAATTTTATAATCAATTATATTACCTTCAGTTTCAAATTTATAGTGTAATACATAAATATATTCAAAATGTAAATATTACCTGTCTATATACACTAGATTATAATAAGCATTACTTAATAATTAAATAATACTTTACCATATATCCTAAATATTTAAATTAAGTATCTTCTATACAAAAAATATTACCGAAATAAATAGTGTTGTAATATTTGTGTAGTAAGAATGAAAATCAACCGATTTCTGAGAATAGTAAATAAATTAATAAATAAATATCCTAAAAAAAAAATTTCTAAAATTTGCTATTCAATAAAAATATAATATATAATAGTACCATTTTCACTATAAATTCAGTCAAGCAACAAAAAATACTAATAATTTAGTAGTAAATAATAGACTTAATCTAAATATCGAATATCTAATTTATATAGCTAATATGATCATAAAATTTATATTAAATTGAAAATTGACTTCTACAAAGAACTTTTAAAAGCTTAATATCTTAAAAAGGATAAAGAAATCAATAAAAAATAAAAATGGACATTTAAATCATAAAAAAGAGGATGATCGTTGGGTTTAAAATAATTTAAAAAACTAAATAATAAATGTTCTTATACGGTAGTCTATTGAGTTAAAAATAGAAAATTACCAATAACAATGAATGCAAAACTTAAAAGAATAAAAACACAAATACTTTTCAAATAAAAGTATGAAAAAATGACACAAGAAAAATAATATTGGGTATTGTAAATTGTTCTTTATTATTTTAGAAGTTCTATTGTATATTTGTACTGTTAATAGACTATTGAATAACAATACATGTTAAGCTGAGTAAAAATACTATGCGATTAATTTGCCATATAATATAATATACACATAGAATTACCAAAATAATATTAAAATTTCCACATAAAAAACTACCAATTTGTTAAAAATGTTAGCATATATAAAAAGAAGTTCAAATTTTACGTATAATAACTTTACTTAAAGATGAAAATAATGTATGATAAAGAATTATTTTAATTATAAACAGCCGGCTGTGCAACCCACGTGGAATTACTAGTAGGCTTTAATGCCTTGTTTAATAATTGGATAAAAGAGGGGTAAAGAGGTCAAGGGAAAGGGAAAGGTAAAAACATACTCTTGTTTAGATATATCAAAATAAGAGGAATAAGAGTAAAGAGGGGTAACTGAGTTAACTTTGTTTGACATTGGGCAAAGGGGAGTAATGAGAGTTGCAATTAAAATAAAGACAAAATTATTCAAAAATTTTTAGAAAGTTACCCTTATCCCTCTTGACTTCCCAATGTAGAGGGTTAAAGAAAATGAGGGTAACGAGGGGTAAGTTTTTACCTCTCATTACCCTCCTTTACCCTTCTTCATGTTTTGTCAAATGGGGGTAGTAATTTACTTTCTATTACCTTTACCCCCTTTTACCCCTCATTACTACAGGGATAAATAGTCATTTTTATATTTCATGTGCATAAAGTGTGTATAAGTAAAATAGTTTGCTAAAATACCACCAAATAGATTTTAGTATAATATTACTGATAACGATAAATAATAACACAACAACAATAATAATAGTAATAATAGTAGTAGTAATAATAACAATAACTATAACAACAACAACAACAATAATAATAATTGAAAATTTTTTGGATTTATTATTCGAGGGTAATTATTCAGTAAACCAAAAACCCAGTGTTGGAGGATTATTTTTCATTCCTACTACCTCACTCTTTTTATTCTCATGCCTCATACCAAACAATCAAAATATGAGAATGAGCTGCTCATTATCTTCAATTATTTGATTTTACTTTTAAAATTAGGTTTTATGTTTAGGCAAACACTAAGGGGCTTTATATTTTTACAAAAAAAAATAAGGGTGTTTTCTCTATTTACACAAAAAAAGTATTTAAATTAATCATATAAATAATATTTTAAATTTAGAAGATGAAAAATATTTTAAAACTTTTATAAAATAATATTATAAGATATTAAAAATAACTTCAAAAGTAGATTAATAAATTTAAAATTTAAAAATTTGAGAACAAATTATTGAAAAATAACTGTTTTGTAAAATTTTACAAAAAATATAATGATATTTTTTAACTTTATTTTTTTTAAAAATAGTAATTTTTTGGTAAAAGTTTACAAAACTATAATGATTTTTTAAAACTTTTTTTCAAAATTTTGCAAAAATATTCATTTTTCATAATAAGTTTTCATATATTTTTTTAATTTTAAATTTATTAATATAATATTAATAAAACTTTTATATTTTTTCTTATAATAATTTTTAATGAAAAATTTTAAAATATTTTATCATCTTCTAAATTTATATAGTCGTTAATATAATTAATTGAAATAATTATTAGCAAGAAAGGTTTTGTGTTTGTTAGGCAAACGATGGGGAAATTTCTACAATTCACCCTTATTTACGTACAAGTCTTTCGGGAATACATAAATGGTTTATCATTTGTGATTAAAAAAAAAAATCTCAAATTGAGCATAAATTAAATCATAGTAAGTAAATTTTTATATTTGTATTTGGAATTATCTTTCTATTCATTCTTAAAAATATTAAATATAACCATAAAGATGGAATGACTAAATAGGATTAGCCTACAATATAGGATAGATTAAATTTCTAATTGGGTCATTTCAAGTTACTATTAGGATGGGTTTGGTTCGGGTCTCGGTCCAAGACTGGTTAGATCATATCAGGTTCCATTAATTAGCTAGGTTAGCGTTAAGTACATACTATAACAACAACAGTCCCAATGCCGCAAGGACTTCTGTATACATAGGGTTGGGGGGGGGGGGGGGGGGGAGAAAGGGATGGATGTACGCAGCCTTCGCCTTTTAGGAGTGCTATCCTGAAGGAAAGTTGTTTCGGAGGACCCCCAACCTGAAGAGCGTGTCATCATGGAAGTATAGAGCCTGGAAGTATGAGAGTAACAAAGTATTGGAGCAATACATAGCACAAGCCAAGTGTTACAAAGCAAGACTTAAAGGAAGGTAACTATAGGTAAGCAGTTGGCAAGTGTGCAAGTGCTCATGTACACCAGTAAACAAATAAGTGCTTCAATACATGTGCCAAAAGAAGGAGATAAGACACCTAGAAACACTAGTGCAAACAATAAAAGATGCAGTACTCTAAGTCGCTACATTGGCCACCCCTATGCTAGCCCTCCACCGAGCTCTATCTAAGGCCATCTCCTCCCGTAGGTTTAGGTGGGTAAGGTCTTGTCGAATCGTTTCCATCCATCTCTTCTTTGGCCTGCCTCTCTCTCTCCTCCCTAGCATAGTATGGGGCTGGTCGAATCTCTTGACTATAGCAGTGATGGTGGTCTCCTATTAACATGGCCGAATCACCTCAAACGTTGCTCCCTTTATTTATTCTCAATCGATGCAACGCCAATTTGCCCCTTTTGATGTCGTTCCTGATCCTATCCTTCCTTGTATGTCCGCCCATTCACCGGAGCATCCTCATCTCCGCCACCTTCATCTTCTGTGTATGATATTTTTTCATTGGCCAACATTCAACCCCATAAAACATAGCCGGTCTCACTATTGTCTTGTAGCATTTCCCCTTCAGCTTTAATGGGAATCTCCTGTGGCAAAGTATCGCGGAAGCCAACAACAACAACAACAAATCCAGTTCCACAAAGGGCCCCACCTAAACAGGGTCGCGGGGGGTGGGGGGGGGGGGGGGGGGGGGGTATAGATGTACGCTGTTTCCGAGGACCCCCGACCTGAAATGCTAGTCCTCAGCATCGAAGCATAGCAGCCTTTCCTTTTTTTTTTTTCCCCTTCTTTCATCAGAACTCTCAACCTTATTAGCCTTAACCACCAGGTTTGTCTTTGCCAACGCATCCCTTTAATTACCCTCGAAATCAAACGGGCAATTATGCTCCTCCGGGTACCTATGCAATCCACAAAACATGCACCCGCACTGGCACTGGAACCCCATCACCCCCACCTTCTTATTACGCTTCCCACACTAGTTAGCCTTAGGTGCCTCCGCCGTCTCTACAAGCACCACCGTCTCAGATGGCTACGCAGCCGCCGTCTCTTCCATCGTCGTGACAACCGGAGGCGAATTCATCAATTTGTCGACGGCGGCCTTAGCAAAGGTGGTGTGCTCCTCCCTGAGGTGGCGATCATGGTAACATTTGGAGCATAAGTTCATAATCGCCGCTATACCGAAGAAATCGCCGCTGTTGGCGCAAAGAATTGGCTTGTCGGAGTGGTGAAAGCTGGTGCCATCGTTCATCTTGTTGTCAGACGCCACGGACGTGAGAATTGAAGAAATTAGGGCTAGGGTTAGGGTTAGGGTTTTGAAATTGGGGAAAGATTTTAACGGGAAAATGATTTGGGGATTTCGTAGACGTAGAGGAAGGTATGATTAAAGTATCGTGGAAGCCATCCTCCATTTATGCTAGCCTAATTTAATCTGGCTGTTGACATCTTCATCCACTTTGTCATTGTGCTGAATCATGGAACACACATATCTGAAAATCTCTTTTTCCTGTATGGTCTTAGATCCTATCTTGACGTCTACTATGTTAGGCGTGGTGGAAGGACCGAACTTAAGTCCCATGTACTCGGTCTTGGATATACTGATTCGTAAGCAGTTCGATTCCAATGCACTTCTCCACTATTCCAACCTCTCATTTACCTCTTCTCGAGACTCTCCCACCAAAACTATGTCATCTGCAAAGAGCATGCTCTAAGGCACATCTCCTTTGATGTGCCTAGTGAGCTCATCCATAACCAGTATGAACAGAAAGGGACTCAAGGCAGATCCTTGATGTTCCTCGATTGTTATCGGAAAAGCTTCTGTCTCTCCTTCCACTGTATGCACAGTAGTTTGTGCATTGTCATACGTGTCTCTAATAGCTCAGATATAAGGTATTGGAATGCCTTTCTTATCCAACACCCTCATAGGACCGCCCTTTGGCACTCGATCATAAGCTTTCTCCAAATCAAGGAAAACCATTTGGAGATCATTTTGTCTCTCCTTGTATCACTCTATCATCCATCTTAGAAGATGGATGGCTTCTATTGTTGATCTCCCTGGCATAAATCCAAATTGGTTCTCAGACACCTTTATCTGTTGCTGTAACCTCCTCTCTATGATCCGCTCCCACAGCTTCAGAGTGTAGCACATTAGTTTAATATCCCAATTGTTGGCGCAACTCTGGATGTCGCATTTGTTCTTATAGATCGGGATCAATGTGCTCTTCCTTTAGTCATTAAGCATGTTTTTCCCTAGAAGGATTCGGTTAAATAATTTAGTCACTCAATTGATGTCCTTCTATCCAAGGCATTTCCATGCCTCTATTGATATTCCATCTGGGTCCACTATTATACTCCTTCCCATATGTTTCAGGGCTTCCTTGACTTCGTCAAGTGCAATCCACCTGCAATGCCAGTGGTTCTGGCGCTCCGCAGATGTTTGTAGATCATCTAGGGATATCTCAGTATCCCCTTGCATTGAGCAAATCGTGGAAGTAAGCTCTCCATCTAGCTTTGATTTGTTGCCCGTCCACGAGCACCTGTCCATTTTCCCCTCTTATGCACTTCACTCAGTCCAAGTCCCTCGTCTTCTTTTACTTTGGCGATTCTATATATATCCCTGGCTCTCTCCTCGGTATCTAGCCTTTTATAGAAATCCTCATAAGCTCTTGATTGCGCTTCTCTGACTACTCTCTTTGCTTCTTTCTTACCTTGCTGATACTGATGTCGCTTGCCCTCGTTGCCATTACTTTCCCATTTCTCGAAACAATCTAGTTTGGCCTTTTATATCGGGTCAAATTTTGTTCATGTCAATTCAAGTTCAGGTCCCAATAATAATTTTGAATTTTTCGGAGAGTGTATACAATAGAGGTCAAACGAGTGTAGTTATATTTTTCCAGCTCTAAATAAAAGCATCATATATCTAGAGTGTATACAATAGAGGTTGTAGTCGAGTTGTTTGGGTCACTTTCGAGTTATTTTGGGTTTAATAAATTGACTCACATCGGCCCAAGCTTACGTCGACCCATTAAGGTAAGGTCACTTTTAGCTGATACATATACTCATGTTGGATTGAGTTTGGGTTAAGTTATTTCAGGCTTGGGTCACTAGAGTTTCGAGTAATCCAGGACTTAAAACTTTTCTAGTCAATCTTGGGTTAGGTCATACAAATTCTACATTGTCATAATTCTACTATTTGGTGCTTTGTTATATATGAACCGTTTACTAAAGTTTGAATTTATCTGAAATAATTTATATTATTACCACAAATTATATTATATTATCAGTATAGATGTTTAATAATATTTTATGAAACTCAATTATATTCTCAACAAGTTATAACTTGCATTGTATTGATCGGACTTGGGTCAATTGGGGTTTTAAGCAGGGTTAGGTTTGGTTTCATTTTACTTTGGGTTGGACTTGTTCATGTTAATTAATAAAGGGTCAGGTTGGATCGGGTTAGGTCAGGTTAAATTGAGTATCGGATCTTTTCAAATCATACTAAGAATAACTGAGATTAGTGTTAAATTGGATCATTTTAACTTTCAATTTAGTCATTCAGATTAAATTTTCAATTGGAAGCATATTAATTTACAGATTTTTTGAATCGGTTGGTCGGTTTGTATTGGTTGTAAGGCTGGGCAAATTTGACATGATACGGTAACACATCATGAACATGACATTAATATAGCGGTTTTGGGTTAGGGTTTTTGAAGCCAGGTTAAATTTGGATATGTAATGGAGTTGAATTTGGGTTTGACCCGTTTTCAACTCGGCTAACCTGTTTATATAGTTATATTAGGTGTATGAGTGGCATATTTTTGTTATTATATGTATTTTTTTTTAGCCCATCTCACATAAGATAATTTGAATTATATTTAATAATGTTAATTTAATAGTTTATTTTGACAATTATGAATATATCATGTATTTTTACGAGTAGCAGTTGTGAGGTTTATTATCAACTTTGTGAGAATTGAGTTATGGTAACATATCCAACAGGGTGCTGAGGTATCATATATATAGAGAAACCAAGGAAAGTACAATTACACGAAAGCTCTTGCGCTAATAATAATATATATAACTCTATTATCCTAATACGCCCCCTCAATTCGTACTTGGGGGACCAACGTACAGATTGACTTTGTGGTAGCGGAAGCAAGCAGTAGCCAATCCTTTTGTAAAAATATTAGCAACCTCCTGGATGTCACCCTTGACAACCTTTTCACGAACACAGTGAAAATCGACATCAACGTGTTTGCTACGATCATTAGAGATAGGATTTACAGCAAGGTAAGTAGCAGACACGTTATCACAGTAAATAAGAATCGGACCAGTGTGCCGCAGACCCAAGTCAGGCATCAAGTATCGGATCCAGTCACACTCTGGTACCACTTTGGCAACGGCACGATACTCAGACTCAGTGGTAGACTTCTCAACTGTGGGCTGCTTTTTAGCGCTCCAGGAGATGAGATTAGGACCAAGGAAAATAGAAAAACCTATAGTAGAGCATCTCGTATCAGGACAACCACCCCAATCAGCATCAGCATAAGTGGTGACCGATGTGTAAGACCCAGGAGTGATGGAAAGACCGTGATCAGGAGTGAGCTTGAGGTATCACCGGATGCGCTTCACCATTTGCCAATGAGACGTCGTGGGAGCATGCATGAACTGGGACACACGGTTAACCACAAAGCATATGTCAGGACGGGTCATGGTTAAGTACTGGAGTGCACCCACTGCACTACGGAACTCGGTGGGATCAGCTAGGAGGTCCTCGTCGGTCAAAGAAGGTTGTGCTGGGGCTGGTATCGGTGTTTGTATAGGTTTGGCCTCAAGCATGTCATGCTTGCATAGAAGGTCCAGGGTATATTTGTGCTAAGACAGGAAAAGGCCATGGCGGGATCGTTTGGCCTCAATACCGAGGAAATAGTGGAGCGGACCGAGGTCTTTCATAGCGAACTGAGTGGATAGGGAGGCGGTTAGTTGACTGA
Source organism: Simmondsia chinensis (assembly GCA_018398585.1). NCBI lineage: Eukaryota > Viridiplantae > Streptophyta > Magnoliopsida > Caryophyllales > Simmondsiaceae > Simmondsia > Simmondsia chinensis. The sequence goes on along the minus strand of JAGTTD010000017.1, from coordinate 21,514,358 downwards.
GAAGCATGGGGTTAGAGTCGGTGAGGATGAGGTCATCAACATAGAGCAAAAGGCACACAATACTGGTAGGGGAGCAATGAATAAATAGGGACGGATCTGCCTTACTACAGTAGAACCCAAGACTAAAGAGGAACGTGCTAAGTCTATGAATCTAGGCCCTGGGAGCCTGTTTTAAGCCATACAGGGCTTTGCGTAGTCGGCATACATGCGTAGGGAATTTAGGGTGGATGAACCCAGGTGGCTGATGCATGTGCACTTCCTCATTCAAAAAACCATGTAAAAATGCATTTTTCACATCAAGTTGGCGAATGGGCCAGGATTTTGTAATAGCAAGAGCTAGTATGAACCTGATAGTCGTGGGTTTTACAACAGGGCTAAACGTTTCGGTGTAATCAATACCTTCATGCTAATGAAAGCCCAGGGCAACAAGGCAAGCCTTGAAGCGATTGATTGAACCATTTGGTTTATACTTGACCCTATATTTCCAAGTGCTCCCAATAACATTGTGAGAAGGAGAGGGAGGTACGAGATCCCAAGTGTGATTTTGAATAAGAGCATTAAATTCCTCAGCCATGGCTTTCTGCCACTGAGGGTTTTTCACAGCCTAAGAAAAAGAAGTGGGCTCCTGAATCACAACAACAAAGCCGAGGGATAGGATGTGCTTGGTCTTACGAATTCTATCCTTAAGACGCGCATGCATGGGGTGGCCACGCTAGGCAGGAGAGGAATCCTCCGGGACCGTAGGCGCGGCAACGCCTAAGTCAGAACAGGGGAGAGGCTGAGAGGTAGGGATGGGACTGGCTAGAGGCGTAGGTGAAGAACCACCCAAGACGCCCCCTGGAGCAGATGGGCCTACATCACAAGGGTGAGGCGAAGGAGTCCCACGAGCACCTGCGTCGGCATTGGCCAAAGCAGGAACCGGGTCTGGTGCAGCCCGCCGGACCGAAGGCATGGTGTATGTAGACATTGCACCGGGGAGAAGGGGAAGGGGAAGGGGAAGGGGAAGGGGAACCTCAACAAGTTCACTAGACGGGGGCGTCGTGCAACTAGACACTAATGTGTGGTATGGGAAAATATTTTGAACAAAATGCACATGATGACTGATATGAACATGACCAGTAGTGGGGTCCAAACAGCGGTAACCATTGTACCGGCCGGCATATCCGAGGGAAACACAAGGGAGGGAGCGCGGGGCTAATTTATGAGCGGTACGGGATGTGATGTTGGAAAAATAAGCACACCCAAAGACCCGAAAAAGGTTATAATCAAGGGCTCGATGAAAAAGCTTTTCAAAGGGAGACAAGTTACGCAGTAAAGGAGTTGGTAGCCTATTAATAATATAACAGGCAGTGCAGGCGGCTTCTGCCCAAAATCATAAGGAAGTTGGGCTGGAAGGAGAAGGGTCCGTACCATTTCACTTAAATGTTGATGCTTACGTTCCGCCACTCCATTTTGCTATGGAGTATTAGGACATGAAGACAAAAGTGAATGCCGTGAATGCAACAAAGGGTCGCCATTTTCCTGTTGTCAAACTCATGACCTCCATCACTTTGAAAACACTTAATTTTAGTAGAAAACTGATTTTCAACAAAAATTTTAAAGTCGGAGAAGAAGGAGTACACTTTGTCTCTCCGTTGCATTGGATAAAGCCGAGAGAAGCGAGAATAGTCATCAATAAAAATCATATAATAACGTAAAGCCGAAGTTGATTGAACTGGAGATTGCCAAACATCAGAATGAATTAACTGTAAAGGAGCAGTCATTGTATGTAAAACACGAGTAAATGGTAAACGACAAGACTTACCTAGACAACAAGCCTTGCAATGGGAAATAGAACTAGAACTTGACCGTAGTAAACAACGTGAACGTAAAACATCAAAAACTGAGTGACCTAAATGTCCTAGGCGCTGATGCCACAGATCTGGGGGTGCGATTTGGGCAAAAGCCCTGTGAAATGCGGAGAAAAGCCATATAGAGGACCGCTACTGTGTATCTTGAGCAGGGGCATCCCTGTAACCTTGTCCTTAACACAAAAGGAGGAAGAGTCAAACTCAACATAGCAATTGTTGTCACGACACAGTTTTTTAACAGATAAAAGATTATAAGTGAGACCAGGCACTAGAAGGATGTTAGATAGTTTTAAATCATGCTTGGGAGCTTGTAATTTAGAGGAGCCAGTATGGCTAACAGGTAACAAGGATCCATTGCCAACTTGAATAGATTTAAAACCAGTGTACGGTGAAATATTTTGTAAAATACCTGCGTTAGAGGTCATATGATTAGATGCTCCAGAGTCAGGGTACTACGTAGGATCAGCAGAGTCCGCAACCGACAAGGCAGAGAGGGAGTGGGAGAGATTGGTTTGAACAAAGCAGTGGGGGCAAAGAGAAGCAGCATGGCCAACCTGATGACAAATCTGATAAACAACGGGACCAAAACCGAGTATACCTGCTTGCAGTGGACGAGGAGCATAGCCGGTATTGTTGAACCAAGATTGCGGTGGAGTGGGTGCGGCTCCAGCATTAACAGTTCCTGTCCCCGGGGTTGGCGATTGACCGTATGACCCACCACGACCCTCGTGACCTCCTTAGCAATTGGAGTTGCGCCCACGACCCTTACGCCCACAACAACCGCGACCCCGGCCATTACCCAACGAGTCGGATGGCACACCTGACGCGGCAAGGGCATGCGCATGATCGAAGGAAGACCATGACTGAATCTGGCAGATGGCAGCTTCTTCATCCAGTAGTGCAGTTTTAAGGCGCTCAGAGGGAAGATCCTGAGAGGACTGACGAGTGAATGTACCGAAGGCCGCATATTCCGGTGGAAGACCAAAGAGGGCATAGTGCATTAATTCACGATCCGAGATAGGAGAATCTGTGGTAGCGAGGTTATCGGGAATGGTCTTAAGCTCGGTTAGGTATGCAGTCATGGTTTTGTTATCTTTGCGGAGAGTGACAAGTTGGGAGCAGAGGTCAAATTCTTTGACTAGAGAGTAGTCACAGAATCTTTTAGCTAGGGCATCCCACATGGCCTTGGAGGTTGGGTGATGGATAACATCATTGAGGACTGGACGAGCAAGAGAGGCCGAAAGATAGGCCCTAATACTCTAATCAATACAAACCCAAGTTTGATGATCAGGGTTAGAGATGAAGGCACCAGTGGGGATTTGAATTTGAGGAGGAGGGCAAGGTAACGAGCCATCAAGAAAGCCCATTAAGCGATGGGCACGAAGGAGCATGGAGACTTGTTCACGCTAGGCGTGATAATCTGTTAGGGTATCAAGTTTAACAGTAACCAGGCTTGTGAAAGACGATGTGGGTGGGGGAGCCAAAGGGAGGGCCTGTTGGTGACACCCAGAGAGGGGCACAGTTAGGGAACCGGGAGGGGTTGTAGATGGGGAGGATGCATGATCAATACTTGGAGGCATAGGAAATAAACTTTGAGAGCTGTAATTGGGAAGGGACGTACCATGGGTGTATCCAGTAAAGGGAGCAGAGGTGTCGACGGGAGGAAGAGAGGCGAGAGTTGGTGGTATAGATGGTCGGACGGAGATGGGTTGGGTTGTCGGTGATAGGGTCACCGGAGAAGGGCGGTCGACGGTTGTCGGGGGGGGGGGGGGGGGGGGGTGGGAGAGGAGGAAGAGGGTGATGGGTTGCTAGCCATAGATTCACCAATCAAAGAGGAATACACAGACTATACCTCCTGAGATCGTACCGGAGAGAAGAGGCGGCGGCCGGACGTGAGGAAGGAGGGCGGCGGCACAGGGAGAAGTGCGAGAGAGCGGCAGCCGGACCGCACGAGAGGGAGTCGGGAGACAGCACAGCGCATCACAACACGAGAGAGCGGCGGTTGGACAGCACGGGAGGGCGGCGGCCGGACAGCACGGGGCGGCAACGGCCGGACGTGTGACGTGAGGGAGGGGCGCCGTGGAGAGAAGGGGGTTAGGAGCGGTGCCGTGGGGGAGGGGTGTGTATTTTGGGTTAGGGTTACTATTGCCTTCAGCCCTAATTTCACTTTTTTTTTTTGTAGAGGAAAGGGTATCAAGGGTAGAGCTCTGATACCATGTGAGAATAGAGTTATGGTAACATATCCAACAGAGTACTGAGGTATCTTATATATAGAGAAATCAAGAAAAGTATAATTACAAGAAAGCCCTTGGGCTAATAATAATATAAATAACTTTATTATCCTAATAAACTTGTTTGTAAGTTGATAAACTAGAATTTAAGGACAAAAAGCCACACATATAATAAAATGGTTAGCACACGAAGTACCTGTTTAATAATTTGGTTGGAAAAGGGTTGAATGCTCCTAACCTGTTTAATAAACGGGTCGGATTCGAGTTAATTATATTTCTAAGATTGCTTGTATAACACATTAACGTAATGCGAGACGAAACATTTGCCGGCCTTAGTTGTATCCACGGTTATTAAAATTCCGATTTAAATATTAGAATCTTACGATTCTACGATTCCACAATTGCCAACTGATTTGAATACTAAGTAGAATCTTAATTTTGTAGAATCTTATGATTCATTTATATTACATAAAATTAAGGGATAGAATCTTAATACGATTTTATGATTCTACCAACGTATATAAATAAATAGGTAAAACGTAAAACACTAAGCATATATCATAAACGAACTTACTTTATTAGTTTGAAATGAAATAAAATTAATGAAGCATTATCTACATTCAAGAAAGGGTAATTTTTCAAAATAGCACATTTTGACATTTATTCTCAAAATATCAAGCAAAAATTTAAAACTACCAAAATAGCATGCGAAAATTAAAAATTACCAAAACAGCATGATTAGTCAGCATGCTATTGCCACCTAAGCAAAGGTATTTTGGTCATTTTATTTTTTTAAATAAAAAAAGAATTTTTTTTAATGGCTAGAACAATATTTCACCAAAATATTAAAAAAATAAATTAAATGTTGTCTCAATTTTTTGTATAACATATAAACTTTGATATATAATGACAATAATAATAGTAAGCATACTTTTTTCTTACAATAAATTTTTAAAATTTTGATAATTTTAACATATCAAATAATAGTAGTTGTATAAGTCAATACTAAAAATTTAGTCAATATTCAATTTTTTTTTTTGTATTTTGGTAAAAAATTATTGCAGCCGTAAAAAAAATTCTTTTTTTAAATTTAAGAAAAGTGAAATGACTAAAGTGCCTTTGCTTAAATAGTAATGGCATGCTGACTGGTCATGATATTTTGTTAATTTTTAATTTTTGCCTACCATTTTTGGAATAAAAATATCAAAATATACTATTTTAAAAAATTGCCCTTGAAAAAATTTAAATTGAGTTTAGTTTTATATTTTAACTTTAATATAAAGTTCGATTAACAATATTTATCTTAAAGGCTCTCATAATTATTATAGCATAAAATAACATATTTGTATTATATGATAATATTTTTATTATATTTAATTATATTTCTTATATATCCGCATATAAATAAAAGCCTTATCAATAATTTTTTTAACTATAAAACTTATATTAATACAAAAAATAATTATTAATATATTTAGTAGATTTATATAATTCTTAATTCGATTATACAATTTTAATCTTAAAAGCCCCTGTCAATTCTACCCCGGCAGTATCTCATCTAGCAAGAGGGCAGAGCGCAGACAAATAATTCGGGAGTACAAACAAACGGTGACGTGTTGGGCCTTGACCAAGTCATGCAGTTAGCCGATCCACGTGGAACCAAGATTCTTATTCTTATTATTTTTTATATATAATATGATAATATTTATAGAGACTTTCAAACTATTATTTAAACTTAAGTAACTCCAAATTTTTAATTTTATTAAAGACATCCCTTAAAATATTGGACAAAATCAATGCAATCCCCAACTTGCAATTTTGTTTAAAGACACGCCCTAAACTATTGATTAAAATTAATATAACTTCTTCAACTTTTAAATTATATCAAAGATAACCCTAAACTGTTAAAAAAAATCAATTTGATCCTAACTTTAAATTTCATCAAATACATTCAAACTGTTACAAGTTTGAAAAAGATTGGTTAAGTAGCCTAATAATTGGTAATATAAGAGTACTAAGATTTTATAATATTTTTGAGCTTCTAAGCTTTTGTAAATTTTTTTCTAATTTTTTTCTATGACTTTATTATGATTCTGTTAAGTTATTTGGATGTGGCAAGTTAAATAAAAATAAAATACATCGAATATAATTTAATTGTTATTTATATTTAAATTAATTAAAAAAGTTTTAAATTCTTTAAAATAATTTTTAAATTTTAAAAAATATAAAGTGCCAATAAATAACTTTAAAAATTAAAAAATGAATTATCTTTATTTTAAAAATTATTTTAAGTATTTTTTGTATGCAAGATTGTTTTAAATATAATTGAAACTATTATCCTTAGTTATATTATTTTTTAAGTATGAAATTAGTTTAATTTAATGGAATCCTAAAGAAGTTTGTGTAGATAGTATATGGAAAAAAATGGTTATCAAATTCAAGTTATTGCAAAAATATTATGAAATCTTAGCTGAAAATTATTTTCTCAAATCTAAGGATACCTATATCAAATTTTATTTGAATTTTTTAAATTATTTTAGATGTCTTTGATATAATTTTTAAAAATGGAGGGAGGGTAGAATTGATTTAGTTAAAAGTATGGAATTTGTTTGATAAAATTAGAAGTTAGGGGCCATATTAATTTTGATCAATAGTTCGGGAACTTGTCTTTAATGAAATTGAAAGTCCGAGGGTCAAATGAAATTGAAAGTCCAAGGGTCACTTTGATTTTGACCAATAGTTTAGGGATCTCTATGAATATTATCCTATATAATAACCTTAAAAATAATAAAGAACTTATGTAATGTTTATTTACTTTTTACCATCTCAACATTTGTGAAAATAATAAAAAGATCCACAACTTTTTTAATTTTTATTTTAATATGCATAAACAGGACTTTCTCATGTAAAATGACAATATTTTTGGGGAAAAAGCAGATATTACAGGTCACTTTAACTACCTAATAAAATATGTTGATAAAATTACCCCAGATAACATTAGGGACATTTTAAATGGATCCCATAATGCTGATGTTCCAAATGCTTCATCTCATTGTCAATGGAAGCAAAACAATTAATCATAATGCAAACTTTGGTGTCAAGCATCAAAATGACACAATTTCAGTCAAGGATAATTTTGTCTTTTCATATTTATGATATAGGATCATTAGAGAAGATTATATTAATTAATATAAACAAAATCCAAAATACTAAAAAAAAAAAATTAAATCGTAATAGCTCAGAGTCAAATTAACAAGGAGGCCTTCTGGCTAGTGCCAAAAGATTTGTACGTTCAAATAACCTTTGTTCAAACTTTGCCTTTAATGGCATGCCTTGGACGGGACAAAAGTTCACCTGGGCAAGGACAATAAATGGTATGTTCATCCAGGAGAAACTGGACCGGACTTTGGGCAACCAAGCCTGGAACTAGATCGTCCCTGATTCTTTTGTATATAATAGATTTGGCCCTATTTCAGACCACTCCCCGTTGCTACTATGCACTGAGGAGAAGGGACTAACCAAAGCCACCCCGTTTTGTTTCCAGGCGGGATGGGTAAAATTCAAATCAACTGAAAATATTATTAGAGAAGCCTGGACAAGGACGGTGAAAGGGTCAAGGATGTTTGAAGTTGCTCAGAAGCTTAAATTCATTAAAAAGGATATTAAAGATAACAAAGATATAATGACAGGACGATTCAAAGATAACATAGAGAAAAATGAAAGAAAGATTCGTGAGATGTAGGATAGGCTGGAGGCTGACCCTGGTAACCAACAGCTAAACCACAAGCTCAAACGGCTTATAATGCAACGAGAAAAACTACTCCTCTTCAACCATAAGTACTGGGCCAAGTATTGGAGCAAAGAATGGCTCATCAAAGGTGACAAGAATTCTAGATTTTTCCATGCGACTATACAGGCAAGGAGAAGAAGGTGTATTATGGAAATTAAAAATGAAATTGGATTAACTCTCACGGATAAAGTGGCGATAGGGGACACCTTTATCCAGGAGTTCAAATCTAGGTTTAGATCTAGTGGCTCAAGGACCGCTTTTCCGTCCCTTGCTACTGTAAGTAGAAGGGTCATGGAAGCTGACAATGATGCCCTCATCGCGGAGGTATCTGACGATGAAATTAGGGATGCGGTTTTCAACATGAACCCCCATAAAACCCCTGGCCGGATGGGTTTTCGGAATTCTTCTTGCAAAACTATTGGGGTTTGATAGGAAGGGACATTTGCTAAGCCAAGGGTGGCTCTCTCTTGCGTGAGGTTAACCACACGTTTATCACTCTCATTCCAAAGGTGGATTGTCCCGGGACTGTCAATAATTTTCGTCCTATTAGCTTATGTAACGTCTTGTACAAGATTTTAGCGAAGGTTCTTGTCAATAGGTTGAAACCACACATGAATAGAATTGTGTCTCAGTGGCAGGCTGCTTTTGTTCCAGAGAGAAACATCCAGGACAATACTCTAATTGCACATGAAATCTTGGCATCTTTCAAGAAAAAAACAGGGATAGTCAGGATGGTCTGCTGCAAAATTGGATATGGAAAAATCATATGACAGAGTGGAGTGGCCGTTTTTGAAACAGACCCTTCAACAACTTGGATTCCATGACAAGTGGGTTGGCAAGATAATGGACTGTGTCTCGTCGACCTCCTTTTCGGTTCTAATCGATGACCTACCCATGGGGTGGTTTACCTTAACCAGAGGACTGCGCCAAAGTGACCCCCTGTCTCTCTTTTTGTTCATTCTTTGTCTAGAAGTGCTCGCTTCTAACCTGCAGGTGGTGAGCAAGGAGAAAAAATCGGGAACTGATATCAAAATTGCGAGAGGCGTAACTCTAATCCTGTGTCTCTTCTTTGCAGACAACTCCCTTCTTTTTTGTGATGTCAAGGTGGAACCTGCCCAGAGACTTTAGAGGACGATAAATAAGTTCTGTGAGGATTCAGGCCTTCAGGTCAACAGGGCAAAATCGGCAGCTATCTTCTCGACTAATTTAGTCCGTCTTCATAGACGGCAAATTTCGGATATTTGGGGGATTCTTGGCAGCGCCACGCTCAGTAGGTATCTGGGTTGCAACTTTAGAACGAGAAGATTTCTATCCCAGGTTGCAGGTGACTTGATCTCGAGAATGGAAAACAAAGTAACTAAATGGAGTGGTGGGAACCTGTCAAAGGCAGGCAGAGCTACCCTGAACCAGTCATCAATCGAGTCTATGCCGAGCCATGTCATGCAGTGTTTTAGACTTCCTCAGACAATCTGTAAGCAAGGAGACAGAATCAGTAGGCAATTCTTCTGGAACAAGGAGGGAAGAAATGGTATAAATTTAGCGGCATGGAATAAGGTTTGTAGACCCAAGGGAGTCGAAGGTTTGGGACTGAGGAAGATAAAGGCTGTAAATCAGGCTTTTTATGCAAACTTCGCTAGCATATCTTGATGAACGAAGACATTCTGTGGGTCAAGATCATCAAGGAGAGGTATCTAAAATCAGACAATCTATTTGAGTACAAAGGGATGGGGACTGACTCCCTAGCATGGAAAGGCATATTGGCAATCAGACCACTACTTCAGAAAGGACTGAAGTGGAGGGTTGGCAATGGTGCTAGAATTTTTTTCTGGAAGGATTGGTGGGCCGCTAAGGGGCCCCTTCTTGAACAACAGAGGGAAGATCTGGCGGAGGTGGATTTGTCCCTCAAAGTAGAGGATTTTATATCCAAAGGGGAACAGAATCGGGAGAAACTTGAAAGGGTGGTGACCACAGACTGTTTAAATAACATCTTGGGTGTCCCCATCCCCAGAACCTCGATGGAGGATCAACTGTGCTGGGGCTATACTAGCACGGGAGAATTTACTATAAAGTCTGTTACCTGGATGGCGCACAACTTGAATTGGAATGAAAGGAATGGGTGGGAATTCAGATGGGTCTGGAATTTGAATGTCCAGCCCAAGATCAAAGTGTTCTTGTGGCAAGCATTAAATGGATTCTTGGCAACGGGGGAGCAAATGAAAAAGCGCATTCCTAAATGGAACGATCAATGCATCCGGTGTAAAGAAAACATGGAGAACGTTTCACATCTGCTACTCAATTGCCCACGCACGAAGTATATATGGGGGACTACAGTATCAATGAAGGAGATTAAGTCCGCACCAGCTTGTTCAAGTATCGAAGATGAAATGCGAGCAAGGAAAGGAAAAGGTGGTATGGAAATGTTTGCGTTTCTCTGCTCGCATATCTAGAAGGACAGAAACTCTGAAATTTTTTGAGGTGAAAGGCCCACTCCATTTCAGACAGTGAACTATGCCAAGATGATGGCCTTGGAATGGAGCTATAGAACTGCCTTGGATGATGAGGATCAGGCCGTTGGCATCAGGTCAAGACAGTCCAAGTCTCATAGTAGATGGGTGACCTGGTCCCCCCCGGAGTTAGGATGGGTGAAAGTGAACTTCGATGGGTCCAGACACGCCTCTTAAGTGGCGTCAAGATTTATTATTAGGAATTCAGGTGGAGAAATTATCAGTAGTGGTACCAAACGCCTTGGTAATGCTCCAATCATTGTTGCTGAAGCACTGGCAGCTTATGACGGGCTATCTCGGGTGTTTCTAAAGGAGCGAATCCGGTTATCCTAGACGGGGACAATGAAGTTGTAATCAGAACCCTTTAGGAAAAGTATAAGTGCCCAAGCGACATCATAATTATAGTGGAAGAAATTAAGGACCTCAGCAGATTGATTACTAATATCAAATTCTCTCATGTGTATCGCGAAGCAAATAAGTCAGCAGATTTCATAGTCGGAGAAGGTTTCGGGAGGTCTGGGTTTCATATCAATGTCATGGAGCCCTCTCCCTCCTTTATATTTTCAGAGCTGAGGCTTCAGGATGCCCCTCGATTAGGAGGCGTCACTGAAGCCGGTCCCTTTGTCTTTACCATTTAAAAAAAAATTACTTTCAAATATTAACTAGTGCTTTCCATGTGATGCACGCAGGGCAGTTACAATTTTAAGTTTTTTTTTTTTTTGTTGATATTTTTCAATTTTTTTTTCCCTTTCTTAGAAGTTTAAAAGACATGTTATAGAATTATTATGAGGGATTTTCTAACACATGAGCACATGCTAACATGTATTATTATATTTTTATTTATTTATTTTTACTAAATATAAAATGTAGGTTATTTACTAAAAAGGTTCTTGTACTTTTCGCATTATATCAATTTGGTCCTTTTACTTTTAATTGTGTCAATTTAATTCCTCTACAATTTATAATATGTCAATTTAGTCTATTAGTCAAATTTAAGTTCAGTTATTGACGTAATTTTTAACTGTACAATCACATTAAATGCAAGTAACCCATTTGAAATTCATCAATTTACTCAATTTAACCCAGTATAACCTTAAAAAAATTTAATTAAGAACTTAATATAAATTTTACTCTAAGGACTAAATTGACATAATTTTAATTGTGCAAGGATTAAATTGACACAATTAAAAATATAAGAATTAAATTGACATAATAAATAAAGTATATGGACCTTTGATATTATTAACCTTAAAATTTATTATTATTATTTTTATATTTAAATAATTAAATATTAAAATATGATATAATTAATATATCTTGAGCACATGACCCTTGTTAAAAATGAGTTTTTACTAGGATTACGGGGCGGCCAATTATAAATGGGAAATCGTACGGAAAGAACCCCTATCTCCACTCTTATTCTTTTGCCAACCTATGTAACCTTAAATAAACCCTTTTGGACCAAAATACCCCCGCCACTTTACCTTTTTTTTTTTTTGGTAATTTCCTGTCACTTTCCCCACTTTTCCCCTCTCTCTTCCCTTCTCTCTCCTTACATTTTCACTCTCTCTGCAGAACCATTTCCCTCTCATTTTTCATTCTCTCTCTTCTCTGAAACCCATTCCCATGACTCTCCAGAATTTCTCTTCATTCACTTCATCCCTGCTCTCGTTCTCATGTCCCTCGCATTTCGTCGCTGCACCTTGTTCATCTAGGGTTTAATTACCATTTCCAAAAAGGTAACACCGATTTCGTTACTGCGTGCTTGTTTTCTCTTGGTTGTTTGTTGGGGTTGTTTGAGGGACGGTGGTTTCGTGTGTTGCACGGGTCTAGTATTGGTTTGGGTTTTTTTTTGGGGTTTAGGGTTTTCTGTAGTGGTTTAGGTTTTTTTTTTTTTTTTTTATGGTTTAGGGTTTTGCTTTTACTAGTGTTGTGAGTAAGGGTTAGTGTATTTTGAGTGACGCATTCATATTGGCTTGGTTATTTGATTATTTGGTTGATTTACTTTATTGTTCCTTATTGTACCTGCGTCATATGTATGGACATCGGGGGGTGGAAAGCAAATGTTGACGGTAAAGCATAAATGGTGTATGGTAGTTGATGGATGGCATGTGAGTGTTGAAAATGCATCACTATCATATGTTGTCGGTGTTGATTAATCATACACCATTTATGATTTGTTTAAATGGTGTAATATCATTTTTTGTTGGTTGTTTGAAGTCATTAATGGTCTTAAACCAATCATACATCGTGTATGATTGGTGTAAATAGTGTGAAATCAACTTGTTTTAGTGTGGTTTAAGTAAATAGTGGTATATAATCAATCATACACCGTGTATGATAGGTCTAAAGGGTGTGAAATAAACTTATTTTTGTGTGTTTTAAGTAAATAGCGGTGTATGATCAATCATATACCGTGTATGATAGGTTTTAATGGTGGAAGATCAATTTGTTTTAGTGTCTTTTAAGTCATTAGTGGTGTATGACCAATCATACATCATGTTTGTTTGGTCTAATTGGTTTGAAATCAAGTTGTTAAAGTGTGTTTTAGGTAAGTAGTGGCGTTTGGTTGATCATACACCGCGCACGGTGGGTTTAAATATTGTGAAATCATTTGTTTTAATGTGTTTCAAGTAATTAGTTTTGTATGATTAACCATACATCTTGTGTGATAGGTTTTATTGGTGTATTATCACGGCTTGTTAGTTGTTTTAAGTCATTAATGGTTTTAAACCAATCATACATATGTCTAGGTTTGAGTGCCCATTTACATGCAAAAATTTCTTGGCATTTGATGGCATGTGAGTGTTGAAAATGCATCACTATCATATGTTGTTTGTGTTGATTAATCATACACCATTTATGAGTAGTTTAAATGGTGTAATATCATTTTTTGTTGGTTGTTTAAAGTCATTAATGGTCTTAAACCAATCATACATCGTGTATGATTGGTGTAAATGGTGTAAAATTAACTTATTTTAGTATGGTTTAAGTAAATAGTGGTATATGATCAATCACACATCGTGTATGATAGGTCTAAAGAGTGTGAAATAAACTTATTTTTGTGTGTTTTAAGTAAATAGCGGTGTATGATCAATCATATGCCGTGCATGATAAGTTTTAATGGTGGAAGATCAATTTGTTTTAGTGTCTTTTAAGTCATTAGTGGTATATGACCAATCATACACCGTGTATGATTGGTCTAAAGGGTGAGTCGGTTCCCAAAATAATGTTAAAAAATAAAAAAATAAAAAAAATAATGCCAAAAAATAAATAATTACCAATCTACTGTTGAACGGCGTTTAGAAAACGCGGTTCACTCAAATAACAACCGAATTAATTTTTTCCAATTATAAAACGCGTCTTAAAGACGCGTTTCATATGAACATAAACCGCATTCGCGGTTCATTCGAAGATAAACCGCGTCTTTAAGACGCGGCTCATATGTGACTAAACCGCGTCTTTAAGACGCGGTTCATATCATTGTACAAGATAAGTCTTGAAATCAAGGACGCCCACGCTTGAAACGAATTCAAAATGAAATGGATGAAATGACTATACACGAAGGGTCACACGTGAATTCTGTAAGAGAAAATGTCATAATGTATTGACATGCAAGATGAAAAAGGAGCACGAGGCTCGGTTAGCAGATAGTAGCAGTAAAATATATCACGGTAATATTTATTTATGTTTCATTTTTTTGAACATTTATTTATGTTTTATTTATATTATTTTTTATATAGTAGTTCGTTATTTATATATATCTATTAGTTTGTTATTTATGTTGTTTAATTCATAAAGCATTATAACCGCGTTTACTAAACGCGTTTTATATGATGGTAAACCGCGTCTTATAAACGCGGTTCATGCCTTATAAAATTTTTTTTGCTTGATGCGGTTATTTTTGCATATAACCGCGTTTATTGAACGCGGTTTAGTATAACCTTGTTTATAAAATGCGGTTCAACAGTAGATTGGTAAATATTTATTTTTTAGCATTATTTTTTTTATTTTTTATTTTTCAGCATTATTTTGGGAACCGACTCCTAAATGGTTTGAAATAAAGTTATTAAAGCATGTTTTAAGTAAGTAGTGGCGTTTGGTTGATCATACACCGTGTATGATGGGTTTAAATATTGTGAAATCATTTGTTTTGGTGTGCTTCAAGTAATTAGTTTTGTATGATTAACCATACACTGTGTGTGATGGGTTTTATTGGTGTATTATCACGGCTTGTTAGTTGTTTTATGTCATTAATGGTTTTAAACCAATCATACATATGTCTAGGTTTAAATGCCCATTTACATGCAAAAATTTCTTGGCATTTGATGGCGTGTGAGTGTTGAAAATGCATCACTATGATATGTTTTTTGTGTTGATTAATCATACACCATTTATGAGTTGTTTAAATGGTGTAATATCATTTTTTGTTGTTGTTTGAAGTCATTAATGGTCATAAACCAATCATATATCGTGTATGATTGGTGTAAATGGTGTGAAATAAACTTGTTTTAGTGTGGTTTAAGTAAATAGTGGTATATGATCAATCATACACCATGTATGATAGGTCTAAAGGGTGTGAAATAAACTTGTTTTAGTGTGTTTTAAGTAAATAGCGGTGTATGATCAATCATATACCGTATATGATAGGTTTTAATGGTGGAAGATCAATTTGTTTTAGTGTCTTTTAAGTCATTAGTGGTGTATGACCAATTATACACTGTGTATGATTGGTCTAAATGGTTTGAAACCAAGTTGTTAAAGTGTGATTGTTCTAAATGGTTTGAAACCAAGTTGTTAAAGTGTGTTTGAAGTAAGTAGTGGCATTTGGTTGATCATGCACCGTGTATGATGGGTTTTAACGTTGTCAAACAAACTTGTCTAGGTTTGCTTGAAGTGATTATTTGTGTATGTTTAAGCATACACCATGTATGATAGGTTTTAGAGGTGTAAAATCAACTCATTATACTGTGATTCAATTAATTAGTGGTGTGTGATGGATTCTATCGATACATAGAGTATGATTGCTTAAAGTGGTGTGAAATCAACTTGTTTTGGTACGTTTTAAGTGTTTAGTAGTCTATGTTTAAACATATACCGTGTATGATAGGTTTTAATGGTGTGTATGAACGTGTTGTGGTGTGTTTTGAGTAATTAGTGGTGTGTGTTGGGTTTTATCAACATAACGTGTATGATTGCTTGAAGAGGTGTGAAATCAACTTGTTTTGGTATGTTTCCAGTGTTTAGTTGTGTATATTTAACAAAACATTTTTATCGGTGTTCTCTTTCTGTGATTTATGTCACTAGTTGTGTATGAACAATCGAACGTCGTGTATGATGCCTTTAAATGGTGTAATATATTTGTATGTTGATTGGTTTGGAACCGGCATCAGAAAGACGCGAATAAGTGCATTTTGGTGTGTTGTGTTAGCAGAGGTTAATGTACAGAAAAGAGTGCCTGGATTTTACTTGATAAACAACAAAAACACAAGGTTCTTCTTGAAAATTCTCTTATGTTTGGTTCAAGATTTCATAGGTTTTCCATGCGATAATCCAATACCAATTTAAGAGGGGGGAATAATTATGTGGTTATGTTGAAGAGAGACGTCCCAACTTTGTGTGTTGACACACCGTGCTTCCGAAGGCCAGGACCATGTCCCAGCAGCGACCCAGCCCACGACCCAGGCCCGTCCCCATCGCGCGACCCCTACTCCTCGCCTCATGGTACCAGTGCCCAGAACTAGCCATTACTGCCTGCCAGAACTAGCCGTTGTTGCCTGCTCAACTATCCATTACTCAGATTCCCTTGGATATTTGCTAGATTTACTTGATGTAAATATTATTAGATATTTTTTTTTACTATTTTTCAGATTTTATTTTGATTTTGTTGTAAAAGTATAAATAGGATATTTTGTAATTCATTTGGAATCATCTAATCAATTGAATGAAATGTGAACTTTCTCTCTGGCTCATCTAATTTTCTCTCTTAATTTCTCATCTTACTCTCATTCTAATTATAATTCTCATCTCGTCTAACTCTAATTCTCTTCTCATCTTATTCTACTTCTCATCTCATCTAACTCTCAATTCTAAACCTCTTGACATTAATCGGGCCCAAGTCCTAGACTTTGGCCGTCACAATCCTAATGTTGTGACAAATTGGTATCAGAGCTAGTCACAACCCCTAAGATTGTGACATAAAGTTGGTCCCAAATGCGTTCTAAGTGATTTTAATGTATTTTGATGTGCTTTGGGATGTGTGTCGACACCCATTCTTACAGAACAGGTCTGCAGAGTTGTGTGTCGACACATAGACTTACAGTAAAGTTCTGTAAAGCTGTGTGTCGACACACAAGTCAGTTTTTTAACAGATTTTTTTGCGGTAACTACCGGTCTTTCGCACCCTTTCTTTGGGGTATGTTTTGGATCAAAGTGTTCTTTGAATAAAAACAAAGATTAATCTTGAAAGAAGTTGTGTTTGTTCTTGAAGAAACTTCATTCTCTACATCTCTCCTTTATCTCCCTTTACATATCTTCACACATCCATGGCCAAATGAAAAGACTTAGAAGTGTTTTTAGGGAACAACATTAAACATTTCAACTCATATTGGAACAGCATCATTCACGTTTATATGCAATTCCAACAATGTTCACACATCACTCTATAATACACTTAGAATTAGTTTGTTCTGATAAGGGAAAGGAAAGAGATAAAGTTGTATTGAGGGAAATAAGGAAAGTAGGGAAAGCAAAATAAGTTTTATATTTTATTAGCTACATCTACACATCAAGCAATCAATCCATATTAGACTTAATACAAACCCGTAACAACCTAAACCAGCTCACTAACCTATCCAACGAAAATGCCTATTTCCCAGAGTACAGTGAATACAATGTAAATCATATGAAAATAAACAAGAACATGTACAGAATAAGGTACTTCTATTCGCTTGTATACGTTTTCTTTAATTTCTTTCTTCCATGACTCTACAAGTATATACATGTATTGGTCCGCAATGTCTCCATCTGCTCTTGTGTGCATTAGGAGATGCTATGGCTATCTGTAAGCAAAAATTCAAAAAACTTTACGACGAACATGCCACAGTCAAACCAGCAAATAAACATAATACAAGTTGATTTAACACCTTTAAAACCCATTATACATAGTGTTTGCTTAAACATACACCACTATTCACTTCAAACACGCAAAAACAAGTTCATTTTACAATGTTAAAACCCATCATACACGGTGTATGTTTAAACATACATCACGAAACACTTAAAACGTACCAAAACAAGATAATTTCACACCACTAATCACTTCAAACATACTAGAATGGGTTGATTTTACACCTCAAAAACCAATCATACATGGTGTATGTTTAAACATATACCACGAAACACTTAAAATGTACCGAAACAAGATGATTTCACACCATTTCAAGCAATCATACACTTAAAACACATCACACATTATTAATTAATTGAATCAAACTATAAAGAGTTGATTTTACATATCTAAAACCCATTTCACACCATTTCAAGCGATCATACACTATAACGAGTTCATTTTACACCTCTAAAATCTATCATACACGGTGTACGGTTAAACATACAATACTAATCACTTCAAGCACACCAAAACAAGTTCATTTTACAACGTTAAAACCCATCATACATGGTGTATGGTTAAACATACACCACTATTCACGTCAAACACACCAAAACAAGTTCATTTTACACCTTTAAAACCCATCATACATGGTGTATGCTTAAACATACACCACTAATCACTTCAAGCAAACCTAGACAAGTTCATTTTACAACTTTAAGATCCATCATGTATGGTGTATGTTTAAATATACACCACTAAACACTTAAAACGTACCAAAACAAGTTGATTTCACACCACTTTAAGCAATCATACTCTATGTATCGATAGAACCCATCACACACCACTAATTACTTCAAACATACTAGAATGGGTTGATTTTACACCTTTAAAACCTATAATACACAGTGTATGTTTAAACATACACCACGAAACAATTAAAATAAACCGAAACAAGATGATTTCACACTATTTCAAGCAATCATACACTTAAAACACGTCACACACTATTAATTAATTGGATCAAACTATAACGAGTTGATTTTACATATCTAAAACCCATTTCACACCATTTTAAGCAATCATACACTACAACGAGTTCATTTTACACCTCTAAAACCTATCATGCACGGTATATGGTTAAACATACACCACTAATCACTTCAAGCACCCCAAAACAAGTTCATTTTATAACATTAAAACCCATCATACATGGTGTATGGTTAAACATACACCACTATTCACTTCAAACACACCAAAACAAGTTCATTTTACACCTCTAAAACCCATCATACACGGTGTATGGTTAAACATACACCACTAATCACTTCAAGCACACCAAAGCAAGTTCATTTTACAATGTTAAAACCCATCATACCCGGTATATGGTTAAACATACACCACTATTCACTTCAAACACACCAAAACAAGTTCATTTTACACCTCTAAAACCCATCATACATGGTGCATGCTTAAACATACACTGCCAAACGCTTCAAGCACACCAAAACAAGTTCCCTTTACAACATTATAACCCATCATACACGGCGTATGATTGGTCATACACCATTAATGACTTAAAAGACACTAAAACAAATTGATCTTCCACCATTAAAACCTATCATACACGGTGTATGATTGATCATACACCACTTTTTACTTAAAACACACTAAAATAAGTTGATTTCACACCCTTTAGACCTAACATACAAGGTGTATGATTGATCATATACCACTATTTACTTAAACCACTCTAAAACAAGTTAATTTCACACAATTTATACCAATCATACACAATGTATGATTGGTTTAAGACCATTAATGACTTCAAACAACCAACAAAAAATAATATTACACCATTTAAACTAATTATAAATGGTGTATGATTAATCAACACCAACAACATATAATAGTGATGCATTTTTAACGCTCACACGCCATACATCAACTACCATACACAATTTATGCCTTACCGTCAACATTTGCTTTACCTTCAACTACCTTACTCATAATACCAGTAAAAGCAATACCCCAAAATCACAAAAAAGCACTAAACCACAACAAAAAAACCCTAAACTCCAAAAAAAACCTAACCATTACACGAAACAATCGCATTCACATTTCCCTCAAACCATCCCAACAAACAACCAAGAGAAAACAAACACGCACTGACTAAATCGGTGTTACCTTTTTTGAAATGGTGATTAAACCCTAGATGAACAAGGTGTAGAGACGAAATGCAAGGGACGTGAGAACGAGAGCAGGGACGAAGTGAACGAAGAGAAAGTTTAGAGAGTCATGTGAATGGGTTTCAGAGGAAAGAGAGAGAGTGAAAAATGAGAGGGATATGGGTTGGGATGAGTTTGAATAACACGGAGAGTGAGGAGAGAGAAGGGGGAGAGAGAGTCGGAATATGGGGGAAAAGATAAGTTTGAAAGGGAGAGTGAGGAGAGAGAAGGGGGGAGAGAGAGCGGGAATATGGGGGAAAAGTGCGGCACTCCCCCCCCCCCCCCCCAAAAAAAGAAGGTAAAGTATAGGGATATTTTGGTCCAAAAAGGTCTAAATGAGGTTAGAGGGGTTGGAAAAAGTATAAGGAGGGGCCTGAGGGTATATTTCATACGATTCCCATTATAAATAGCCGTGCCACTCACCTCTTTCACTACAGAGCACCTACGTGGTGCAAAAATTCAAACCCAGGCGTCATGGACGAACTGAAGCCAACACCAGAAAACTCAACCCCATTGACTCCGCTGGGGTTCTTAGAAAGAGCCGCCATTGCCTACGGCGACTGTACCTCCCTCATCTACAACTCCACCGTCTACACTAGGTCTCTCACCCACCTCCGCTGCCTCCGCCTTGCTGCCTCCCTTCTCTCCCTCGGCTTCCGCCACAGCCAAGTTGTCTCCGTCGTGGCCCCCAACATTCTCGGCGCCATTCTTAATAACATCAACGCCCGCCTCAACGTGCCACCGTTGCCGTCCTCCTCCGTCACTCTGGGTCCCGGCTTGTGGTCGTTGACTACCATCTTCGGGGTCTTGTCCTTGACGCTGTGTCTTGGTTACCCGTGAATTGTCCTTGGCCTTTGCATGTACTTATTGCTGATGATGTTGAAGAGTTGGGTTCTGGTGTGGATTTGTCGCTTTTTGTGGGGACGTATGAGGAGTTGGTTTCTAAAGGTGATCCAGGTTTTGATTGGGTCCGACCCGAGAGTGAGTGGGATCCGATCGTTGTTGAAAACATACCACATGTACATGTGTATTTTGTACTTGTATTTGTTTTGATGTAAATACATAGAATTTAATTGGATCTAGAATGAAATTTAGGGTAGTTAATTAGGAGCATTTCCTCCTCTCCTTGCTAAGTGTAACCGGCCAAAGGGAGGAAAGGCCACCATCATTGTCCTCTTCAATTTTTGTTTTTAATGTCTTATGTAATTAGCCTGATAATTAGCCTATGATTCTTTCTTTTGCATCTTCTCATTTTTCTTCAATGTAATTGTAAATAGGTTAGTTTTCTTATTAATAGAGATCATCCAATTTTCTCCCATTCAAAAGTGTTCTTTGTTATTTAGTTTTATTTGTCAAATTTCTACAATCGTGTTGAATTATACTTCTGGAACGACGTCGTCTCCCAAGGGTGTGGTTCACTGCCACTGCGGGACGTTCATCGTGAGTGTTGATTCGTTGATTAACTGGTCAGTGCCCAAGCACCCGGTGTACTTATGGACCCTACCCATGTTCCATGCACTGGGTGGAGCTTCCCGTGGGGGATGGCGGCGGTGGGTGCGGTGAACATCTGTCTCCGCCACTTTGACGCGGCCGATATCTACGCTGCTATCCACCGCTACGGCGTTACCCACATGTGCGGCGCCCCTGTTGTCCTTAACATGCTGACTAATATGCCCAATGTCACCCCACTTAAATCCCCAGTTCACTTCCTCACCGCCGGAGCGCCGCCACAGGCTGCTGTCCTCCACCGCACGGAGTCCATCGGGTTCGTCGTCAGCCATGGGTATGCCCTCACCGAAACCGGTGGATTCGTCGCGTCTTGTGCTTGGAAGCCTCAATGGAACAAATTCCCCGTGGATGAACGGGCAAAATTGAAATCGAGACAAGGTATTCTAACAATCACAAGGACAGAAGTTGACATAATCGATCCCGAAACTGGAAGATCCGTTGAGCGAAATGGATTGGCGATGGGAGAAGTTGTAGTGAGAGGAGGAATTATAATGTTGGGCTACTTAAAAGATCCGGCAGCAACTTCAAAATGCATGGGAAAGGATGGGCGGTTCAGAACAGGAGACGTAGGGGTGATGCACCCCGATGGATATATAGAAATAAAGGATCGAGTAAAGGATATAATAATCAGTGGTGGGGAGAATATTAGTAACATCGAGGTAGAATCGGTATTATATACAAACCCAACAGTGCACAAGGTGGCAATGATGGCGCGACCAGACGAGTATTGGGGGAAAAGCCATGCACATTCGCAAGTTTGAAGGGACAATGTGTAGGGAATATCGAGGAGAGGGAGGTGATTGAGTATTGTAGAGCGAGGATGCCCCACTACATGGTGCCGATGACAGTGGTTTTCATGGCGGAGTTGCCTAAGGCAGCCAGTGGGAAGATACAAAAATTTGTACTCCGAGAAATGGCCAGGAAGATGGGTCCCATGAAAGCTAGTCATTTGTGAAGAAATGAACAGATGTATTTTTAAATTTTTAATTCATGGCTTAAAATAAAATCTCAAAAACTATAAAATATAAAATATTTCAAAAGAACGTAAACAAATACTTGATACGGTGTGCTTGTCGATAATGGTTTACATGCGGAGATACATTTTTGGAAAAAAATAAAAAAAATTCCAAAATAAGGTTGAAAAGGGACAGTCTCCTACACACCCTTTTTGCAGTATAACCATGATATGAAGTCCTTGGAAACAGGATAGTTCAACATGTTTGGACAAAAGTTGTACCAGGATGGGTAACCTTATAGGACGTCCTCGTATTGCCAACCCTATAAGGTTGGGGGTCCTCGGAAATAGCCTCTCGGCTGGGTTTCACCCTGAAGGGTTAAGGCAGCGTACATCCACCCCTCCCAGACCCCGCTTATGCGAGAGCCCATGTGGCACTGGGCCTATTGTTGTTGTTGTTGTAGTATCCATGATACAAAGTAATCTCATGATACGATTTTTTTAAAAATGTAAACAAATAAACTGCTTTTTAAGAAGGTGGTTACACTTAAAATGAATACCGAAAGAGGAAACGCTTTTCATAAGGGTCATTTTTCATAATTTATTTTACAACGAAGGCGTTTTATTATGAAGAGAATTGTGACGGTTCCCTTTTGATTATCTATAACCCCTTCCCCTCGCAGGAGCTACTCCATGAAAGAAACCTTAACAAAAGTGAAACAAAGCATAACCCAAGCCTAAACCCTGACAAAAACAAAGCAAAATCCAACCTCTCTCTCTAGCACACAATTTTCATCACGATATACTCAAAGCCACTTTTTATTTTTGCCCAATTTTGATTTCTTAGACCTCTTTTTTAACGTCTTTGTTACATGTAAAGATTGCTTCTTTAAGAGTTCCCTTAGAAAATGTATTTGTAAGCTTCTCTTCATGCTTCTCCCATGTTGTTCGTCTAATTCTTTCATAGAAACAACTTGAAATTAGATAACCTCAAGTCAGTCATAAATGCACCGATGTCAATCATCTTCTTAATAAAATATATGGATGAGTTTAAGGAGTGGCTCTTCATCTCTTCTACAACCTCATGAGCTAAGCGATAATCTCTTTCTTCCTTTTGTTACTAAAGAAATGTGGGTGAAATGTCAATACATTCCAACAAAACCATCCTCCCAATGAAGAAGCAAACCAAGTTAGGGTCACCACTGATATCTACAGCTGGAAAGCACTTGCATCAGTTGTCGTCAAATATACTCTATATGCATATTCCTATTGTAAATTATTATTAAGGTCCTTTCGATCTTGAGTCCCATTAAAGGAGTCCAAGTTAGACCTTAACTTTCCTCACCAGACTATAACCAATGTGTGTATATTGCATTGTGGGATGAGCTCATGAGCTAGTCAAGTTTGGCTTGGTTCTTCATCAAGTTTAACCTACTGAAGAGAAAGATGCTTTGTCTAAGCTTAGGGCGGAAGAGTGTCACTTAAGCCTTCAAGATCCTACAGAGACACTTTATGCAGAACAGTCATTATCGATTATTCTCTCCCTCCTAGGTTGTAACCCCTTACCCCCTGTTTAGCATTAGGGTAATGGTGGTGTGAAACTCAATATTTGTGTGGCGTACCTAAATAGGGCAACCTGCAATTGTACATATAGAAGTATAGATATATGATAGAATAAAGCTAACCCAATCTAGATAAGGATAGATCTACATAGAGAAGATAATAATAGATAAACACATATATAAGATAATATATCCTAATACGCCCCCTTAATTTGAATGGGGGGGCCAATGTGTAGATTGGGCTTGTGAGTGCTGAAGCGATCAATGGATAGACCCTTGGTGAAGATGTCTACAACCGGATTGTTAGTAGGTCTATATCAGACCCGGAGATCACCCTTAAAGATGTTCTCACGAACATAATGATAATCAACATCAATGAATTTATTACGATGCGATCACTTGTCATTCTAGAGAAAGAAAGTAGAAAGAGATCCTTGAAATTCCTGAGAGAACTGGTGGTGTGTGGGGTCCTGCAGGGTGGCACGTGTACTTTGACCATCACGTTTGACCGGTGCGTGAGGGTGCATCCGAGGTTGATTGGAGGTGGCGAAACCAGGTTTGGACTCATCATCATCTCCTCTTCCTCGTGGAATGATCGAGGCACCAATCCAATCACTGATCTGAGGGTGGAAACACATGTGAGCAAGGAAGTTTTGAATTTGATGTTAATGGCTGTATTGGACACTTCTTCCAGTGCTGAATTCTCTGGATTTAATCTTTCATCTTCTTAGTAACTCCGTTTCATGTGGATTTCTTCATTATAGGACCTGGTGGTTGTTGCAGCAGTTGTTTTCTCTCTCCTCAAGTTTCTTTCTCTCTCTTGGAATATCTTTTGGTTTTCTCTTCATATGGAGCAATTGTTGGTACAATTTCATCTGATCTGCCTTCATTTGCTACTTTGTGTTGCCATGGTTGATCGGAGTTGATTCTTGGGTGATCTCATCTTGATTTGCTGCTTCGGTTGGCCTCCCATATTGTGGTTAAGAATAGAAGGATACTTTGCTCTGTTTTGGCTGCTTTGTCTTGTTGATTGATCAGTTCTTGCTTGAGATGATTCTTAGATTGCTTTGGCATTGATTTCTACTCCCCATTGTGCTTTGATTGTGGATAATATTGGCGTGGGTTGTTGTGGGTTTCTCTCTCTTATGATATCTTGTAACCATTATTTACATTGTTGTGGTTCTTGCTGGGGGAGGAGGTGACTGGAGGTTGCTATTATTGTGGCTTGTGGTTGGGGTGGAGCATTGTTGGGAAAAACGACTTTTCCCTCTTTGTGTTAATCAAATGGGCAATCACATAAACCACCACAAATCACAGTCAAGAATGAAAAAATGATCAAACAAATCAACCCACAAACACAACAATAGAAACACACGATTTTTACGTGGAAAACCCCTCCAATGCGAAGAGTAAAAACCACGGGACTGTCAATAAACGGTACCTTCTTCCACTATCACCAAATCATAAGTGGGTACACCAATTTATCATCCCTAGGCCAAGCTAGAGCCATACAACACATCAAGTATGACCTTGGAACAACAAATCTCCCAACAATCTAACCCTAAGGTGGAAAATGTCAAAATTCATATAGGGATTAGGGCTGAGTGAAATACCGGCTTTGGAGAGGCAAAATGACAATCCAGCTGTTGCATATGAAGATCAAGATGGCAAGAAAACATACTAAAATTTCATCCCAATCGGAAAACGTTTGTGCATGAATCGGGGCATGGAAAGATCTGCGCAGCTACTTCTCTCTCTCTCTTAGGGTTTTTTTTTTTTTTTGTGCTTTGTTTTTTTATAGAATTTTCACCCCTAAAAACACCTTTTTTATATTTTATTTTTGGTATAAAGTTGGGCCAAACAAGAAAGCAAGCCCAAATAAAAATTGGGCTTCTTCCTCTAATTGGAGGGAATACTCAACAAACCTCCCCCTCACTCCAACTTAGGAGGATCAACCAGACCAGTTCTATTTCTGCAAGCAACGAGACTCTCCTTTGGTAAAAACTTCGTGAACATGTCCACTGCATTGCCCTTGGTGTGGATCTTTTCATGCTGAAACGACTTGGATTCTAACATATCTCGAATCCAATGATATCTTCAACCAATCTAATGATATCTTCGACCAATGTGCTTGGTTCAATAATCATAATTCATATTCTTGGCAAGGTGGATGGCACTTTGACTGTCACAGTATAAAACATATTTTTCATGCTTCACACCCAGTTCCTGCAAGAAATTCATCATCCATATCAACTCTTTACCAGCTTCAACTGCTGCGATATACTCAGCATCAGTAGTTGATAATGCAACACATTTCTGCAATTTTGATTGCCAAGACACGGCTCCCCCTTTAAATTTAATCAGGTACCCCGAAGTAGACTTACAGGAATCAATATCTCCAGACATATCTGCATCTATGAAACCAGATAACACAGGCTTTCCTGGGCCAAATATAAACACACACCAGAAGTACCTCGAAGATACCGAAGGATCCATTTAACAGCTGCCTAATGATCTTTACCCGGATTTGACATGAAGTGGCTAACAACCCCAATGACATGTGCAATGTCTGGTCTCATGCATATCATGGCATACATCAAGCTTCCCACGGCAGATGCATAGGGAACTTTCATCATCTTTTCTTTATCTTTGTCACTTGTAGGATATTGATCCGAACTCAATCTCATATGACCTGCAAGTGGAGAACTCACGGGTTTAGCCTTGCTCATGCTAAATCTCTCTAGTAGCTTCTCCATGTATCTTTCTTGTGATAGCCACAACTTCTTATCTGTTCTATCACGGAAGATCTTCATGCTTAAGGTCTGCTTTGCAGGGCCAAGGTCCTTCATTGCAAAGGACTTACTTAATGCACTCTTCATATTTGCAATCTTCTTAGCATCATGACCTACAATCAGCATATCATTAACATAAAGTAGGAGAATAAGAAAATCACCCTCAGCATAGTTCTTCACAAACCTACAATGATCAGCATGTGTCTTGTGTAAGTCATGATCAACCATGAATGACTCAAATTTCCTGTACCATTGCCGAGGTGCATATTTTTATCCGTACAAGCTCTTCTTCAACTGGCATACAAGATTCTCCTTCCCCTTAACCTGAAAACCCTCAGGTTGCTCCATGTAGATCTCTTCCTCTAGGTCACCATGTAGAAATGCAGTCTTAACATCAAGTTGTTTGACCTCTAGATCCATACTAACTGCCAAACTGAGAACAACTTTGATTGAATACATCTTCACTACTGGAGAAAAGATCTCATTAAAGTCAATGTCTTTCTTTTGACTGAAACTCATCACAACCAATCGCGCCTTGTACCTTGGTTGTGAGCTATTCTCTTCAGTCTTTAATTTGAACACCCACTTGTTCTTAAGTGCTCTCTTGCCTTTAGGCAACTTCATCAGGTCAAAAGTGTGATTATCATGCAAGGACTTCATCTCATCTTCCATGGTGCTGTACCATTCATCACGGTTCATAGGTGACATAGCCTCCATATAGCTCTCTGGTTCTCCCCCATCAGTCAACATCACATACTCATAAACTGAATATCTGGAAGAAGGTTGTCTGTTGTTGGTGGATCTCCTCAACCGAGTCTCTACTGGTGGTTATGTAGAACCTATGGTGGATATCATGACCACCATCATCAACAGCAATATCATCATCATTTTTATGAACAACTCTTCTATCATCTACACGCTCAATAGGAGGAAGCACTGGATCTGAGTTAACTCTGACACCTGAAGAAGACTCTGACTGCTTTGTCTTCTCACAGTCTTCAATGATTTCCTTTTCAAAGAAAATTACATCTCTACTTCTGATCACTTTTCTGTCAACTGGATCCCATAATCTGTACCCAAAGATCATCTTCTGAGTACCCTAAGAAAATGCACTGCTTTGTCTTACTATCAAGCTTGGATCTCTCGTCTCTAGGTATATGCACAAAGGCTCTGCACCCAAAGATTCTCAAATGCCTATATGAAATATCTTTCCCTGTCCACACTCTCTAAGGAACATCACCTTCAAGTGGAACTGAAGGAGAAAGGTTAATCAGGTACACAACAGTTATCATAGCCTCTGCCCAAAACAACTTTGGCAGCTTTGCATGAAAGAGCATGCAATGAATCCTCTCTTCAATTGTTTTGTTCATTCTCTCTGCAACTCCATTTAACTAAGGAGTCCTTGGAACTATTTTTTGAAGCTTAATCCCACTCTTTTTGCAATATTCTTCAAATGGACCCCTGTACTCTCCACCATTGTCTGCTCTGACATACTTCAACTTCTTACCAGTTTCTCTTTCAACTCTGGCCTAAAACTGCTTGAATGCTTCTAGAACCTAGTCTTTACTTTTCAACACAAAAATCCAAGCTTTTCTAGAATGGTCATCAATAAAAGTGAAAAAAATAGTATGCACCATCATGTGATCTTTTTTTCATAAAGCAAACATCGGTATGAACAAGATCTAACACATTTTTCCTCCTAGATGGGGGTAATGTATGAAATGTAGCCCTACAAAGCTTTTCAGCCAAACAATCAACACAAAGTTTCAGAGGTATACCTTTCATATCAGGAAGGAGCTGTTTTCTAGCGAGCATATGCATGGCTTTCTTACTCATATGGCCAAGTCTCTAGTGCCACAAATCAATGGAGGAATCATCAGCAATGTTGACCTCTCCTCTGAACCACTTGGCTTGCATCACATAAAGGGATCTCTGCTTTTGACCTCGAGCCACTATTAAGTTTCCTCTATAGAGTTTCCATTTTCCATCATGTAAGTGGTTAGTATAACCATCATCATTGAGCATCCCAGCCGAAATCAGGTTCAACTGAATATCAAGAACACGTCTGACATCCCTGAGGACTAGCCCACAACCAGTGGAAGTATCCAAACAAACAGTACCCATACCGGTGATCTTACACAAACCATTGTTCCCCATCCTTACATAACCAAAGTTACCACTGGTGTAGGACGAGAAGTACTCCACATGTGAAGTCAAATGATAAGATGCACCGGAATCAATCACCCAGGTACAATCATCACATGCAATGTTCAGGGAACCCTAATCACCAACAAAAAAAATATTATCATCAGCTGCAATGGTTGTCGTGTTCTTCTCATCTAACTGTTTCTTTGAATGGCCATCTTTATCGTTCCTCTCTCTAGACTTTTCATGCATCATTTTTATGCAAAATTTCTGTATATGACCCGGCTTCTTACAGTAATGATAGATAATCCACTTCTCGATTTCAATCTCCCCCTGGATTTATCTATATTATGAGAAATTCTGTTCTGATTTCTGCCCCTATTCTGATTCTCTGCAACATTTACAATTGAAGAATCGAACAAGTTATGCTTCTTCTCTTTTCATCTATCTTCTTCATCAATCAAGGAAGTTCTGATCATATCTAAAGTGAGCTTGCCACTAGGAGCAAAATTACTCAAAGATACCTGCAATATCTCCCAACTATCTGGCACAGAGCTCAACAACAAAAGAGCCTGTAACTCATCATCAAGTTTAAAGTTCATACTAGACAGTTGTTTAACAAGACCCTGAAAAATATTCAAATGTTCAACTACACTGTTTCCATCTCTATATTGAAGTTTAGCAAGTTTCTTCACCATAGAGGCTTTATTCAAGGCTATTTTTTTGCTCAAACATCAACTCAAGCCTTTCCCTTAGGTTGGCCGCATCAATCTCATAACGCACAGACTGGGCTTAGTCTTACTGAAGGCTGCTTCATGCTATTCTTTAACAAACAGGTGGTCTTCCACACGACTTTTCCAATAATCATAATTATTAGATTTTAGTATGGGCATCAAACCATTATTACCACTATTTCCTTGATTCTCTTCCATCTTAATCAACACAAGAAATTACCAAAGGCCTAACCCGGCTCTAATACCAATTATTGAGGAAAACGACTTATGTCCCTCTTTGTGTTAATCAAATAGGGAATCACATAAACCATTACAAATCACAGTCAAGAATGAAACAATTATCAAACAAATCAACCCACGAACACAATAAAAGAAACACACGATTTTTACGCGAAAAACCCCTCCAATGTGAAGAGTAAAAGCCACGGAACCGTCAATAAACGGTACCTTCTTCTACTATCACCAAATCATAAGTGGGTACACCAATTTATCTTTTCTAGGCCAAGCTAGAGGCATACAATACATCAAGTATGATCTTTGAACAACAAATCTCTCAGCAATCTCACCCTAAGATGGAAATCATCAAAATTCGTATAGGGATTAGGGATGAGTGAAATACCGACTTTGGAGAGGCAAAATGGCAATTCAGCTATTAGATATGAAGATCAAGATGGCAGGAACCACATACTAAAATTTCATCCCGATCGGAGAACGTTTGAGCATCGATCGGGGCAGGAAAAGATCTGCTCGGCTTTCTCTCTCCTGCAATTTTTCTCTCTCTCTTTCTCTCTCCGGTGTTTTTTTTTTTTTTTTTTTTGTTCTATTTTTCTGCAGAAAATTTTAACCCCCCCTAAAAACACCTTTTTTTGTATTTTAGTTTTGGTAAAAGTTGTGCCAAACAAGAAAGCAAACACAAATAAAAATTAGGCAAGCATGACCTATAGGTGACGTGTGGGTTGTGGTATTTCTTGGTAGTTAGTTACAAATTTGTTATTTTGTTATTTGGTTACTATATATTTTTGTGGTGGTCGTTTTGGGTTGTTATTGCCTCGGTTAGCGTGCATCATGCCTGAGGTGCATGCCCCTTTGATTTCAAGGTCGGGTGAACCAGGCTCGAGCTCTCAATCTTGGACTAATGTGGCTAGCTCTGTGCCTCCGTGGGTTACCTTTGTTTCGTTCCCCCAAGACTCATCAATGAAGTCATTACAACAAATACTGACAAGGATTTGCCTCGGGACTCGAGAAATGGGGGCGTTGTCTTGTTGGCTGAATTATTGGGGGTCGTGTTGTTTATTCTCAATGTGTCACCATAGTAAAATTACTTTGGGCTTCGAAAGGCCTCGAGCGTGTTATTGCCAATAAAGAGGTTTACTACTTCCGATTCAATTCGACGGCTAAGTCGAACCTTATTCTACAGGGTGGTCCATGGACCCTTAATGGGCACTACCTTTCTCTTGAGCGTTGGTGGCCTAATTTCACTCCTTGGCACAATTTACCCCGGATCTCTATTTGGATCCAATTACATGGCCCCCCTGGCCCCCTTGCGGATGGAGTGACCTCCCAGTTCGATTGCTAGTGGAGTAGGCCACCCCTTTTCATAAATCAACAGACCTTAGAGGGTATGTGGAGAAAAGAAGACCCGGACTTGAATCCGATTCAAATACTATAACAAATACGAGAAGCAAATTAAGAATGAAAAAGAGCAAAAGAAAAAACACAGTGATTTACATGAAAACCTCTCTTCAATCGAGATGGGGAAAAACCATGAGCGGAGATGGAGATTTTTATTGAACAAGAAAATAGTAAAAGAATTACAAACCACTTCTCTCTCTCTCTCTCTCTCAATGTCCGGCGGCGCTCACTTTAAATTTTAGATACCATATACATAACCCTGGCTATGTATTTATACTCGCGTGAAATTGGTGTCCTGATCGAGCGGTATCTGCTGATTGATCGGGGCTCTTCTTGGAAGTGTCCTGCTTCTGCATACCTCCCGATTGATCGGCTATTCCTTCCGATTGATTGGCGTACCCTCTGCAGCTATACCAAGGAATTTTGAGACATATCCTAAAAAATCTCCACATTCACTCAAATTTCTCTGAAAACAAACTCTCCACCTTCTCCAAAAAACTTCACCCTTTTCAGGGCTAATTCAAAGACACAGAAAGCCCTACCCGATTTGAGCAATGCTCAAATTTTCTGCTGGGTAGAACTTTAGTGAACATGTTAGCAGGATTATCTGTAGTACCAATCTTTTTCAACTCAACTTTGCCTTCTTCAATCAGATCCCGAATGAAATAATGCTTGACATCAATATGCTTTGTCCTGTTATGATGGGTCATCTGATCCTTGGCTAAGTGAGTCGCTGACTGGCTATCACAACAGACATCGACAGTACCCTGACCAATACTGAGTTCACTAACCAAACCTTTTAACCAAACAGCTTCCTTGAATGCTTCTGTAACTGCCATATATTCTGCTTCAGTAGTTGACTGTGCGGTAACTGATTGTAGACCTGCTCTCCAACTGATAGCACTGTCACCCAAACAGAACACATATCCTGAAGTAGATCTCCCCTTATCAAGGTCACCACCATAATTAGAGTCAACATATCCTACTAAACAACATTTACTCCTCCCAAACTCCAAACATACATCAGAAATGCCACTTAAGTACCTGAGAATCCATTTAACAGCCTCCCAATGTTCTTTACCTGGATTCGCCATATATCTACTCACCTTGCTAACTGTATATGCGATATCTGGATGTGTACATACCATGGCATACATAGTACTGCCAACTGCATTAGAGTAAAGGACTTATGACAAGTACCTGATGTCTTCCTCTATTTGAGGCGAATCTAATGCTGAAAGTCTGAAATGAGCTGCCAAAGAAGTGCTAACTGGCTTAGCATCTTTCATATAACATCGATCTAGAACCTTCTCAATATACTTCCCCTGAGACAAGTATAACTTTCCTGCTTTTCTGTCCCTCTTTATTTCCATACCAAGAATCTTCTTGGCTGCTCCTAAATCTTTCATCTCGAACTCACTTTTCAACATTGTTCTCAATTCATCAACATCAGACATCTCCTTAGCTGCAATCAACATATTATCAACATATAATAGAAGATAAATGAATGAACTTGAACTCGTTTGCCTGAAATAAACACAGATGTCATATTTGTTCCTAAAGAACCCATGACTAGTCATAAACTTATCAAATCTCTTGTACCACTGCCTTGGCAATTGCCTCAAACCATAGAATGACCTTTTTAACAAACAAACATGATCTTCCTTTCCTTCTTCAACGAAGCCTTCAGGCTGATGCATGTAAATACTTTCTTCTAGCTCACGATGCAAGAATGCAGTTTTCATATCTAACTGCTCAAGCTCTAAATCATGCACGGCTACTCAAGCAAGTAGTGCTCGAATAAATGTATGTCTAACAACAGGTGAAAAAATAACATGAAAGTCAACTCCATGTACCTGACTGTAGTCCTTGGCTACCAATCGAGCCTTGTACCTTGCATATTCCACTCCAGGAATGCCTTCTTTCTTCTTAAAGACCCATTTGCACCCAATAACTCTCTTTCCTATTTGAGGCTTGACAAGTTGCCAAGTCTGGTTCTTCTACAATGACTCCATTTCTTCATGCATAGCCATTATCCACTTCTCTGAATTAGATCTATTCACAACTCCTAAATAGTTGGAAGGCTCAATGTCTTCCACTGTCTCAACCATAGAAAGAGCATACGCTATCATCTCCTCATACTCATATCTCTGAGGCGCTCTAACTTGTCTCCTCTGTCTATCACTAGCAATAGTATACCATCTGCTAACCTGTTTCAGCCTCTTCATTTTCTTCAGTAACTTATACTGGAGGTGTCTGTGTATACTTAGTGGGTACAACCTACTGCAGAACTGTGTTATTTAACTATATCTGATCAACACTTGGCTTCTGCACCTGACTCGTATCACAAGTAGCAGAGGGCGTGTGTGGCGGATGTTGTAGTGATGACTCATCAAAAGTCACGTTACAAGTCAAATGTCACATTACTAGTCAGAAATTTATGAGACTTTGAATCCCATAAACGAAATCCCTTCACACCTAAAGTATAACCAAGAAAAATGCACTTCTTGGCTCTAGGCTCTAACTTTCCTTGATTCACATAAACATAAGCAGGACAACCAAAAATTCTTAAATGACAGTAATCACCAGGAGATCCAGACCATACCTCTTTTGGAGGCTTCAATTGAAGTGATGAATGAGGTGATTGGTTCACTAAGTAACACGCCATGTTAACTACCTCTGCCCAAAATTCTCTCCTCAAACCTACATTTGACAACATCCAACGAGCCTTTTCAAGTAACGTCCTGTTCAATCTTTCTGCCACTTCATTTTGTTGAGGTCGACCTGTACAAGTCCTGTGTCTAACAATGCCTTGATTTTCACAAAATTTGGTGAAATCACCCTCAACATATTCAAGGCTATTGTCGGTCCTCAACCTCTTAATTTCCTTCCATGTCTGTTTCTCAAGTAACACCTTCTACTTCTTGAAGGAATCATAAACTTCATTTTTCTGTTTCAAGAAATAAACCTAGACTTTTCTTGAAATCATCAGTAAATGTTAGAAGATACCTGGAACCTCCTTTGGAAGCAACTGTGGATGGTCCCCACAGGTCTGAATGTATATAGTCTAACGTTCCTTTAGTCTGATGCACTACGTACTTGAAGTTGACTCTTTTCTACTTCCCATAAATGCAATGCTCACAAAACTCCATCAGTCCAGTTGATTGACCACACAGTAAACCCCTCTTGCTCAGCTCTGACAGTCCCTTTTCACCCATATGACCTAATCTCATGTGCCATAACCTGGTAATATCTAAATCTAACATAGACGATGTAAAAACAGCCGCTGGCCCTGTCATTGTAGAACCCAGAAGTTCATACAAGGTTTCTACCCTTTTGCCTTTCATCACAATTAAGGCACCCTTACTAACCTTCATTACTCCACCTTCAGATGTGTATCTGTACCCATGTGACTCAAGAGTATCTAAAGAGATGAGGTTCTTTTTCAAATCTGGGAAGTTACGCACGTCACTCAAAGTGATTGTTCCGTCAAACATCTTAATTTGGATTGTTCCTATACCAGAAACTCTACAAGCTACATCAGTGCCATCAAAACTACTCCACCGTGAATCGACTTATATGTGATGAACCAGTCTCTATTAAGACACACATGATAGGAACAACCCGAATCTATGATCAATTTATCTTTGGATCTGGACTGGGATTCGGTAACTAATAGAACATCAACATCGCTCTCATCTTCAACTACACTAGCTTCAGCGGACTTATCGTTTCTACTATGATCTTTCCTATTATCTTCGTTCTGCTTATCCTTAAACTTATAACAGTACTTCTTTATGTACCCTTTCTTGTGACAATAATTGCATGGCAGGTTTTTGTGTCTAGACTTAGACTTAGACTTGTTTCCACTGCCAGACCCTCTAGTTTTAGTTCTACCTCTCACAACCAAACCACTACCTGAGTTATTTACAAAATCTGATAATTCTTTATCTACTAGGTCTTTACTCAGTAGGTTTCTTTTAACCTCGTCAACAGAGATGGTTTTCTTCCCACCATAAATCATGCTTTCAACGAAGCCTTTATACGAGGTGGAGAGTGAACATAATAAAAGCATGGCTTGATCTTCATGTTTAAGGGTATCCAATTCTTTTAACTCTTGAATAATAGAGTTAAATTCATTAACATGGTTCTTAAGAGATGTACCTTCTGACATACGGAACGTGAATAACCGGCACCTAACTGCGAGTTTATTGGAGACTGACTTGAAGCAGAACATCTCCTACAATTTCTCCCACAACTTCTTAGCGGTCTTTACTTCCAAAACTTCTATCAGAATATCATCTGTAAGACACATCTGGATAGCTGTGAGTTCCTTCTCATCTAACTCCCCCCACTATGCAGCTGTCAAATTCTCCAATTTCTTCTCTTTTCCGTCTAAGGCTTTCATCAAGCTGTTCTGAGTCAAGAGGCCCTTAATGCCGACCTGCCACAGACTAAAACTCCCTTGACCTCTGAACTTCTCAACTTCAGATTTAACTGCAAACGTCATAATACCAAATCGAAATAACAGGGCTGTGATACCAATTTGTGGAGAAAAGAACACCTAGACTTGGATCTGATTCAAATACTATAACAAACACGAGAAGCAAATTAAGAACAAAAAAGAGCAAAAGAACGAATACAGCGATTTATGAGGAAACCCCTCTTTAATCGAGAGGGGGAAAAATCACGGGCGGAGATGGACACTTTTATTGAACGAGAAAATAGTAGAAGAATTACAAATCACTTCTCTCTCTCTCTCTCTCAATGTACAACGGTGCTCACTTTAAATCTTGGATACCATATATGTAACCCTGGCTACGTATTTATACTCGAGTGAAATTGGTGTCCCGATCGATCGGCAGATACCGATCGATCGGGGCTCTTCCTAGAAGCGTCCCGCTTCTACGTACCTCCCGATCGATCGGCTATTCCCTCCGATCAATCAGCGTACCCTCTGCAGCTATACCAAGGAATTTTGAGACATATCCTAACAGGGTACTATGGTGAGCTACACCCGTGTTTGCATCCAAATTGATGCCTGGATTGACCTCCCGAAGCGGTTGATGGTTGATTACAATGATCAGCGTATTCCGGTCACGGTCAAGATTGAGGGGATGCCGAAAGTGTGCCGGAAGTGTCAGGTCTTCGGTCATACGTGTCACATTCTGAATATTGTGGTAACCACCGATGATGTGGTTGAATCTCCGATCATAGTGACCGGAAAAAGGGTCGCCGGCCAAATCGCCACTGCAAGGGCGGTTCTGGTATGCTGCTGCCGGGAACGGGGAGGATGCTTCTAGTGGGCCTCGCTGTTATGGGCCACTGCTTGATGCAATTAAGCCAAGAGTGGGTATTTTTGAAATGGGCTTAATGAATGGGCCAGATGTTGGGTAGGTGCTTGGAATAGGCGGATCTAATAATAATGGGCCAAGGGAGACTGTGGGGAAAGGGGGTTGCGCCACTGGGCCAGGGGACGTGTTTTGTATATATTAAACGCTAAAAATTGCCTTAAAATTGGATGATTTTCTAAAATAACACGTTTGATAATTTTTATTTTTAAAATAATACGTAAAAATTAAAAATTATTAAAATAGCACACAAATATTCCAAATTACCAAAATGGCACGCCCAATTAGTATGCCACTGCCACATAAGCAGGGGTATTTTGGTCATTTTATATTATTGAAAATAACAAAAGGAAAATCAATTTTTTTATTTTTACGCCTGCGAAACTTCTCACGAAAATGTAAAATATATATATATATATATATATAGTTCCCTAAATTTATATACATAAATTTATCTAATTTTTATAAAGTATTGTCCAAAAAAAATATATATTTACTATTATTATTATTATTGTTAAATATCAAAGTTTATTTAAGAGGATACGAACAC
The DNA here is from genome assembly GCA_018398585.1 of Simmondsia chinensis. Lineage (NCBI taxonomy): Eukaryota > Viridiplantae > Streptophyta > Magnoliopsida > Caryophyllales > Simmondsiaceae > Simmondsia > Simmondsia chinensis. Next base: position 21,477,414 of record JAGTTD010000017.1, on the reverse strand, counting down.
ACAAGCAACGGATCCTATTAAAACTTTGCGGCTTGGGCGAGAGTAGTACTAAGATGGATGACGTCCTGGGAAGTTCTCATGTTGCATCTTTCAGGTTAGGGGTTTTCGGAAACAGCTTCTCTTCAGGGTAGCATCCTTAAGTAGGAAGATTGCCTACACCCTCCCTCCCCCCGCGGATCCTACTTAGGCGAGAGCCCTTTGGACACTGGGAATGTTGCCTTTTTTTTTTTTATCGAAGTATATGTGTTATATAAAATAAAATATTTTTTTGAATACCATAAAAATAAAAATAAAAAATGAAAAATATAATTATTTAAAAAAAAATATTATAGGCGCATAATGAAGTTATTAGTATAACATGATCCCATACTTATTGAAAAAATAGCGCAAAAATTAATGATTTCTTCATGTACAGCTATGTGATGCAAGCTAGTAGAACCTTATGGTACATTTAGTTAAAAATCATGGTACATTCACTTAAAACTTGGTACATTTCTAAAACTAATTCCTAATGTATTCAAGCTAAGTTAGGGTGCCATTAGAACAATTAGATATCCTTAGTGAAGTCTTTAGTATAACATAATTCCATAATTAGTGAAAAATGGAATCAAAATTAAAGATTCTTTCATTTATTACTCGGTGATACACGCTAGTAGAACCTTGTGGTATGTTTAGCTAAAAGTCGTGGTACATTTACTTCAAACTTGATACATTTCTAAAACTAATTCTTAATGTATTTAAACTAAGCAGGGGTGCCATTAGGATAATTAGATATCTCTAATGAAGTCATTAGTATACATAATCCCATAATTAGTGGAAAAATGGCATCAAAATTAAAGATTCTTTCATTTATTACTTGGTGGTACAAGCTAGTAGAACCTTGTGGTACATTTAGTTTAAATTATATGTATATTTAGTTAAAATTCGTAGTATATTTATAAAACTAACTCCAAATGGGTCCAAAATAAGTTGGGGTACATTTAAAATCATTTATAGATGCTTAATGAAATTATTAGTGTAACGTAATCCCATAATAATGGAAAAATGGCATAAGAATTAAAGGTTCTTTTTAGGTATAACTATATAGTACAAACTAATAGGATCTTGTGATATATTTAGTTAAATGCCGTGGTACAATTATATAAAACTTGTGGTACATTTCTAAAACCAATTCCAAATAGATCCAAACTAAGTTGGGGTACCTTTAGGACCATAACAGAGTCTTAATGAAGTCCTTAGCGTAACACAATCCCTTAATTAGTGAAAAGATGGCTTTAGAGATTATTTCATGCATATGTGGTACAACCTATTTCAACTTTGTGGTGTATTTTTGGTTAAATATCGTTGTACATTTAGTTAAAACTCGTATTATATTTCTATAACTAAAAGGGTCTAAACTAAGTTGGGGTACATTTAGTACCGTTAAAGATTTTTAATAAAGTCATTAGTGACATAATCCCATAATTAGTGGGAAAATGGTGTGAAAATAAATGATTCATTCATGTATAAACGCACTTGGGAAACCGGGAAGTTGCTTGGGTTGGGATTTCATGGGGATGAATCTATTATGATTGAACGCTTTGCTCTAATGCACTAAGGATTGGATTCGTTGTGCTATTCTGCCCCTGATCTTTTTGGTTTTGGTCTCTTCTTCCTTCTCTCTCCAGTCCGGTTCTTGCCCTGTCCTGTTGCGCTTTGTCCTCCAGTTTTTGGTTTGCTTCTTGTCCTTGTTTTTCCTTGTTGCTCGTGGGTCTCCTTTTTCGTGTTGTGTTGTTTGTAGGTTCGTTTCCTATTTTGCTGTTTTCTGCCCTGTTTTCTGTTGCCCCTCCCTCGTTGTTGTTTTCTCTGTTTTTTTTGCCTGTTCCGTGTCCATTTTTTGGAGTTGTCAGGGTTCGCTTTGTCGAGGCCCCTGTGCTGTTTTTCGGCTTTACAGATATTTATGGAAAAAAAATGTATAACTATGTGGAACAAGCTAGTATAACGTTATGGTATATTCAATTTAAAGTAGAGGTACATTTAATTAAAATGCATGATACATATCTAAAACTAACTGCATCTATGTGGTACAAATTAGTAGGATCTTGTGGTACATTTAGTTAAAAGTCTTCGTACATTTATTTAAAACTAGTAGCACATTTCTAAAACTAACTCGAAATAGGTCTAAACAAAGTTGGGGTATATTTAGGACCATTATAGATGCTTAATGAAGTCATTAGTGTAATATAATCTCATAACCAATGAAAAATGGCATAAAAATTGAAGATTTCTTCATGTACAATTATATGGTACAAGTTAGTAAAAGCTTGTGATACATAAGTTAAAAGCTGTGGTAAATTTTTTAAACTAATTCCACGTAGGTCCAAACTAAGTTGGGATACCTTTAAGACCATTAGATAGTCTTAATGAAGTCATTAGTGTAACATAATATCATAATTAGCGGAAAAATGGCGTCAAAATTAAAGATTACTTCATTAACCCATTTTTCTACTAATTATCGGATTATGTTACACTAATGATTTCATTAAGCATCTATAATGGTTCTAAATGTATCCCAACTTATTCTGGACCCATTCGAAGTTAGCTTTATAATATACCATAATGTTTTACTAGCTTATACTATATAGTTATAAATGAAGGAATTTTTAATTTTGATATCATTTTTCACTAATTATGAGATTACATTACACTAATGACTTCATTAAGACTCTATAATGGTCCTAAAGATAACCTAACTTAGTTTGTACCTATTTGGATTTAGTTTTAGAAATATACCATGAGTTCTAAGTAAATGTACCACGACTTTTAGCTAAATGTACCACAAGATCCTACTAGCTTGTACCACGTAATTATACTTGAAAGAATCTTTAATTCTTACGTCATTTTTTCACTAATTAATGGATTATGTTACACTAATGATTAAGAGTCTATAATGATTCTAAATGTACTCCAACTTATTTTGGATCTATTTGGAATTAGTTTTATAAATGTACTACGAGTTTTAACTAAATGTATCTCTATTTTAAGTTAAATGTGCCACAAGGTTCTAGTAGCTTTTACCACAGAGTTATAACTAAAAAGAATCTTCAATTTTGGTGTCATTTTCCCACTAATTATGGGATTATGCTATACTAATGACTTCATTAAGGATCTCTAATGGTTCTAAAGGCGCCCCAACTTAATTTGAACACATTTTAAATTAATTTTAGAAATATGCCACGACTTTTAACTAAATGTACTATAAGGTTCTACTAGCTTGTACCACATAGTTATATATGAAGAAATCTTTAATTTTGATGCCATTTTCCCACTAATTATGGGATTTTGCTATACTAATTACTTCATTAAGGATCTCTAATGGTCTTAAAGACACCCAAACTTAGTTTGAACACATTTGGAATGAGACAAGTTTAAGTAAATGTACCACGACTTTTAACTAAATGTACCACAAGGTTTTACTAGCTTGTGCCACATAGTTATATATGAAGAAATCTTTAATTTTTACTTCATTTGTTCAATAATTATCGGATCGTGTTACACTAGTGACTTCATTATGCGTCTATAATGTTTTTTCCTTAAAATAATTATATTTTTAATATGAATATTTTTTTTTATGGTGTTACAACAAAAATATTTTATTTTGTATAACACAAAGAGTTCGATACATAACAACAATAATAACGGTAAACATATTTTTTGGACAATAATTTTTAAAAGTTTAATAAATTAATGCATATCAAATAATAATATCTATATAATACGATACAAAAAGTATAACCAATTTCTTTTTTTACATTTTCATCAAAATATAAACTAATTTTTTTTTTTTTTTTGAAAATATAAAATGACCAAGATGTCCCTGCTAACGTGGCAGTGGTATACTGACTGGGCAAGCCATTTTGGTAATTTTAAATTTTCACATGCTATTTCGGTAATTTCAAAATTTTGCGTGCTGTTTTGGAATAAAAATTACCAAATATGCTATTTTGAAAAATCACCCTTGAAAATTCAATATATTTGAAAATTTCATAGGATGTCTATAAAATATATAAATAATAAGAACACATTTTCAGAACAAAATAAACAAAAAAATATATATATATATATATTCTTTTTTTTTTTTTTTTTTTGCCAAAAGGCAAACAAGTAAATCCCATATATATCAAAAGTCTAAATACAAACAATATCAAATTAACCAAAAATATATAGACCCGTGGCCCCTATACACTCAAACTATCAAAGTTAACTCAAAGACCTAGAGGATCTAAATGACAAAATTGATCCTATACCAAACTAGCTTATGAATTTCTTTAATCACCCAACTTAGCTCTCTGACTTGATCCTTAAAGATTGTCCCATTCCTCATAATCTAGATCATATAAATTGTCGCTGCCAAACATGCTCGTTTGATACATGACTCAAGAAGACGACTTCTAATCTTCTTATCAAACTGTACAAAACATTGTTTAAGGCTTGTTGTATAAAAAATTCCACTCCAGTTGCAAATCACTAGCCAAACCTGTTTAACCCACTCATATTCAAAAAACAGATGCTTAATCGATTCCCGATCATGATGACACAAAGCACACCGACTAGCCAGCACTTTCCCTCTCTTTTGTAATCTATCTTCAGTTAACAAACCATCTGATATTGCAAGCCACAATATAAAACTATGTTTAGGGAAAGAGAATTTACCCCATATCGTACACCCCTAATGTGATCTCTCTCTCCTTGCTCGAATGAGAAGATAAGTTGTGCTGCACTGAAAACTCCCACCTCGAACACAGCTTTGTAACGCCCCCTAAGCCCCTTGAACTAATGCAAAATGATCTAGTAACATATCCCGACATTGAAGTAATATTTTCTAATGAGAAGAGTCGTTCATCGTTATGTCCACCTGCAAAAAATCACTCCCCTTCATATAAATCTCAGAGATCCACCTGACCCACATAGAATCTTTCTTCTCCTGAATAGTCCAGAGTGTACACATTAACTCAGCAAGATTCCAGCCTTGTACTTGTTTAATACCAAGGCCCCCTTCATTGATAGGCCAACAGAGTTTGTCCCAAGATTGAGGAACAAAAACCTGTGTCTTCTACTCTGTACCACTCCATAAAAAAGCAGAGAATGGTCTCTTCAGTTCCTGTATAACACCCTTTAAAAAAAGGAAAATGTTGCCCCAAAATGACATAACGCTCATGAGAACCAAATTAATCAACTTTTTTCTCCCCACATAGGATATCTTTTCATGCTGCCAACTAAAAATGGGCGCCTTTATCCTATCAAACAAGAGACCAAACTGATCCACTCTCAATCTAGTCCTCGAGATCGAAATGCCCAAGTATTTCAAATGAAGAAAATCGATGCAGAACCATAATCCCTGATCTATTACCTCTCGATCATCCTGGTCAACGCCAGCAAAAACATACACTACATTTCATTATGTTTGGTTCAAGCTCATATACGTTCGAGAAATTAAGGAACCTCCCCCATATGGTGTTAATGGAATCTTGGTCCCCTCTAGCAAAGAGAAGAAGGTCGTCGGTAAAAATCAAGTGAGTTAAGTTCAACTTCAGACACTTGGGATGAAATTTATATGATTTATTAGACCCCACATCCATTAACACTCACGAAAAATAGTCCATACGTAAAATAAAGAGATATGGGGAGATTGGGTCACCTTGTCGTAAACCTTGTGCCCCCAGAAAGAAACCCACTAGCTCTCCATTCATCTGAATCGAAAAGGATGGTGTCGAGACATAAAGCTTTATCCAAGCAATGACCTTGGTCGGGAAGGATAGACCTTTAAGCAGATCAAAGAGGAAATCCCAGCTCACAGTAACATAAGCTTTCCTAATATCAACTTTCATGAAGCAGTGGGGAGACAAGTGTTTCCTATTATAGTGCTTGATGATCTGTTGGCCCAACAGAATGTTATCGAACATCGAACGACCTCGAACAAAAGCTGCTTGAGCTAGACTCGTAACCTTGCTCAAGACTTCACATAACCTATTAGCAATGATCTTTGATATGATTTTATAAATCACATTACAACATGCTATCGGTCTATATTCCCCAACCACCTATGGATCATCGACCTTCGGTATACGGCATAGAGTAGTAGTGTTTAAGCTCCTCAACACAGCTTGCCCTTATCAAAAAAAAAATCAATAACAACTCGGGTTATGTCCTTCCTGAAAATCGCCCAACATTGGTGGTAAAACTTAGCCGGAAAACCATCGAGACCCGGAGACTTTGAGATCGGAATGGACCACATCACATCTCTAACTTCTTGCAGTGTAACAGGTCGAAGCAAATAGTTGGAATCTGCGGTAGTTATCAGCGGCCCTGCTTGTAGAAGATCCAAGTTAATCTTGCTTGTACTTTCCCTTCTTGTGCCTATTAAGTCAGTATAGAAATCTACAAAGACCCTTTTAACCTCATTCGGTTGATCAGCTCTAGTACCAACACTGTCTAACATTGTCAAAATGGCATTCCGTTTCCCTTTCGCTTTAATCCAAGAGTGGAAGAAGGAGGAGCTCAAATCAGACAAATTCATATGCTGAATTTTTGCCCGTTGCTGAAAATATTCCTATTTGACTTCACTTAATCACGTCAATTCTTGATGTGCAGCTCTAATTTGACCAAAAAGTAACCCATGCTCTGCCGCATCATCTCTGTCTTGTAACACAAACAGTTTCTCCCTTGCTGCCTGTACCTTTGCAGCGATCCCTCCAAGAAAGCCTTTTTGGAACTGTTTCCGTGCTTTCTTTACTAATTTGAACTGGGTTTGAACGATATATTTCGGAGTCCCCACAATGGGCCTACTCCGCTCTAAGCTGACTAACTTCATAAAGCTAATCATCTCGCACAACTGATTAGCCATTTTGAAAGGGGTGACAAAGTTACTCTGCATCTATTTACCCCTAATAACAAGAGGTGAATGATCAGAAATACCCGGCGGTAAGCAAAGCAATTCAGAGTCAAATTTCTCATGCCAAACAGGATTCCCAAAAGCTCTATCAATTCGGATCGGATACTAGTAGGTGTGTTCTACTGGTTCGACCAAGTGAAGAAGCTACCAATGCAACGCAATCCATTTAGCCCCAACTGTTCTATACAAGTGCTCATATCACGTATGTCTCAAAGATATACAGCACCCCCCTCCCCCCCTCTCCTGGTCTTCAATGCTCGATATAGCATTAAAATCACCCACAACTAGCCATGGTAGAGTGTCCTCTTGTAAGCTAATCAAATCCTCCCAGTCTAAGCCGTTCATTCTTTCGGTCAAACTCGTAGCAAAAGGAAATGAAGACCTCACCCCACTGCGGACACCCTACCCAAAAAGCACGGCAATATGAATCACTTGTTTATGGGTATACAGGATACGAACTCTAGCAAATGAAGCATCCCAGATCACCCAAATCCTACCATGATCCACAACATCATAATTCCACCGAACTCTAAAATCTTTAAAGTATCTCTTACTTATCCGCTTGACTCCACTTTATTCGTGTTTCCAAAATTGCACAAAGTCTTATTCTATGCTGAAACATAAACTTACGAACTTCAACAGCTTTAACACCTTTATTCATGCCTTGAATATTCCAAGACCCAATCATTTAAGTGATAAAAGGGAGAATCGAATCATTAATAGCATCCTCCAAGTCAACTGCTTCGTCATCCAATGCCGCAAACCTGTAACTCGAACTAGAATAAGGGGGCTACACTTGAATATTCTGTTTACCCTTTGACCCAACAGTAGTCCGATTCTGTGGCTCAGCGTCAGATTCAACTTGGCCCTGCGTAGGCTGCCTAGGTCTCCAAACTTGCTTCACCTTCAGGCGGGCCCGTTCCTTATGACCAATTTGCTTACATTTTGGAACCAATGAGGCAATCATCCATGCCATACGCACTGCTCATAAGACTTCCCATTTGACATTTTAATATCTAGACTTCTTTAATGGCTTGGATATGTCAATTTCAACTAGGATGTGGGCATAAGAGATCCGTTTCCGGGTCGCTGTCATGTTATTGGTATACAGTGGCTTACCTAGCTGACTAGCAATCTTACTCAATGCATTCGCGCGCCATAACTAAAGCCTAAGGTTTGGCAAAGTGATCCAAATGGGAACAAGACTCATATCCTCCATGTTAAAACCAAAGTTCAGGGACCATTGTTAAAGTATTAAGGGGAGCTTTCAGATAGTATATGGATGTTCTTCTAATCCTCCATTGAATCAAACACAAAAAATATCCACCCATCATCATGTAAAAGAACTTGTGGCTCCACCACAGCTGACCAAAGTGAAAGAATAGAGTCTCGAATTACCTTAAACAAAAATATTTTATAAGAATATAAAAAACCACTTCAACAAACCTTAATCTTATATCTTTCAATAACATATGTTTATTTAAAATCTGCTTTTTTTTACAATAAAATATTTGATTGTAAAGTGTAGAAAAAAAAATTTTTTTTTTACATTGCAAGGTGCTTGGATACAAGATTAAAATTTAAACTTGTCTATTATAATCCCAAAAAATAACTTAATAATATATTAACTAATAATAATCGGTAAGAGAGAATCATGATAATAGTTGATTATGATAGTAGAGAGTAACGAGTGTAATGACTCATGAGGGTAAAAGGCGTGGCAGTAGGTGGAAATGGTGATAGCAAGTAAAGTCAATATAGTCTTTTAAAAGTATTTTTTTAAAATAAAACATAAAAGTATCCAGTTTTTTATTTTTTTTATGCTTAGTTATTAAATATATTTTTTTATTTTTTATTTAAGTTACAAAAAAGATAGAAATATTAAATAATGGTTAACTTCAGAATAGTAAACTTACATGATTTGTATGCCCATACCTACAAGTTGAGGCCAAACTTTTGTACATATGTATGTACTCTTGGAAAATTGCATGGCAGAAGGAATAGACTTTTAACAGCATTTATATTTTTCATTTATTTATAACATGCTATCAACACGAGGACCTAACTAATGGAGGTATGTAATTATACGTCATGTATGTTTGTATGACATGTTTTGTCTAACTACATATGGATGGCTATGCCTCCTAATTATTACCTATAATCAGTTATGGGCGGTTAAACCGCTTACTTATTATTACTCGTTCATTATATGGTCGGCCATGTCGCCTACTTATTATTACTCATTCATTATTTATATGGTTAGCTTAGTCGCCTACTTATTATCAGTTGTTCATACAGTTATTTTTGTTACTTAGTTTATTTACACACCACTCCTTTAAAATAACAATGCTATTTTTAGAATCTACTTCATGCCATCGACATCATTTGTTTTTATGTACTTGTGTACATATGATGCTATGCACAAAATTAAAATCACAATTTCATTTTATCATAGTAAATTACAGCTTTTCCTAACTAAACATTTAATTAAACCCTATAGCTACAAAACAAAGGAGCAGGACATAAAACCATAACCTAGAATATCTTTTTCTATAGTATCATCTAAATATGATAAACATCCAAACATAAAAAAGAGACTGACTATAATAACAACATCAAAAAAGAAAAATGAAAGATAAAACATATTGCTCTATGAATATGATGGAGAGATAAAAGGTGAGAAAATTTTCGAATCATTTATGGTAAAAAATCGTATTTATAGAATCCAAAATTATTGTTCATGACCGTTGTAATTAGCCGTTTTTAGCTGTTGCAATTAGCCTTTTTGTTTTGCTGTAAAATACTATCCACGATAGTTGAAATTACCTGTTTTTAGTAATTAAGTTATTATTCATGGTCATCTAAATTAGCCATCTTTAAGATTATCTCTAAATAGAATAATAGAGTAACCATATGAAATGTGATAGTAAGATATTGTACATGCATCAAATTTTTACACCAATCGAATTATACTAAATTTTATTATTGTCTTTAGAACTTTGACAATGTCAAATCTCTCAAAGCTTGAGTTCATTGCCCTCGACATTTCTAGAAGAAATTATTTATCATCGATTCTGGATGCTAAAATTCACCTTGCTGTTATGGGCCTCAGTGAAACAATAAAAAAATGAAAATGAAGCATCCTCGCAGGATCGAGCAAAAGCAATGATTTTTATTCATCATCACTTGCATGAGGAGTTAAAAATTGAATACCTTACAGTTAAAGATCCTCTTGCCTTATGGAATAATCCGAAAGAGAGGTATGAGCACCAGAAATCTATCATTCTTCCAAAAGCTCGTTATGATTGGATTCAATTGCGACTATAAGACTTCAAGTCAGTTAGTGACTACAGTTCAGTTATATTTAAAAATAGCTCTCAATTAAAGTTATGTGGAGAAAAAATTACTGATACTGATTTGTTAGAAAAAAAACATTCCCCACATTCCACACCTCAAATATGGTCTTGCGACAATAATATCAAGAGCGTAGATTCAAAAAATATTCTAAGCTAATATCTTGCTTTATTAGTAGCTAAACAAAATAATGAGCTTAATGAAGAATCATCAATCAGGCACTGCTGGTAGCCTGGCATTTCCTGAAGCAAATGCAACGTCTTTTAAAAGACGTGGATGAGGTGGTGGTAGTAAAAGAGGTCGAGGATGCAGGAATCATTGGACCCATGAAGGGCACCGGCAGCAACCACGTCAAAATGATAAACCAACTCCCCAAAAGTGGAAGAGAGTTGAATCAAATAAAAGTAAAACAAACCGCCAAATTATGAAGACGTTTGTTATAAATGTGGATCAAAGGGGCACTAGTCTCGTACTTGTGGAACCCAGAATACTTGGTTAATCTTTATCGTGCCTCTATCAAGGAGAAAGGGAAAAAGCCGGAGGCAAACTTTATTGAACCCGTGGACACTACCTTTTATACCAAATTTGATGTATCAGATTTCTTTGAGAATTCCAATACTGGAATGGATCATTTAATTGATGATGGAGACGTCCATATCGATTAAAATTTTTTTTTTTTTTTTTTTGTGCTATGGTTATCGTGTCACTTGTAACGTTTAGCTTATTTTATGACAACCATGTTATATTGCATTTTTGCATATGCAAGCAATTTATGTATCTTTGCATGCCTAATGAACAGGAACCTTAAAGTCCTTTGACCCTACACAAGATTATGAAAGCGATATGTGCTTGATTGACAGTAGAACAACACATACCATTCTCCGTGATAGAAAATATTTTACTCAAATAACATTAGCTGAAATTAATGTCAATACGATATTTGGATCTACCACCCTAATCGAAGGCTCCGGAAGAGCACATGTTATGTTGCCTTATGGAACTAAACTCTATATTAATGACGCATTATACTCCAGTAGATCTAGAAGAAATCTACTTAGGCCCTGTTTGTTTCAACGGAAAAGTAGAAACTAAGAATTAATTTTTCTTCGGAAAAGGTTTTCCAAGAAAATATAAATTCCGAGTGGGGTTTTTCGTTATTTGTTTCAAAGGAAAAGCTTAATTTTCCATTATGATGTCTTCTTGTATATTTTAAAAAATATATTTTTCACCACTCATGTTATATCTTGTTATAGAACAACATAAGTAACAATGCAACATATATGAAGTAACCCAACAAAAAAAAAATTTAACTATCAAAGCCATAAAAATTAGAAAAACTCTTTCTTAGGTAGTTCAAAATTTGAGCATTTATCATCTACACACCCTGTCATTTGAACATATATAATGAGGTGCCTTGAAATAAGAAATTTTATCACTTGTGTATATACTTTGTTAAATTTGGTGAATTTTCATTAAAATTTGGCTAATTTCTGTCAAAAAATTGATGTGGCATAAACTATGATCATATTATTAAAAGGTTATCCACATTTTAACAAAAAATATTTATATATTATAAAAAAAAACTGTCTGAAAATAGATACATATAGATTGTTATTTTTATTTAAAATCTATTAAATTTTAGCAAAAGATACCTTATTCTTGAAATTTTTTTTAAAATATTGCTAAAATATCATAGCGCCTATGTAATAAATGCTAAAACATTAGGGCACCTAGATAATTTTCTTGTATAATATTATTACAACAATTCAAATTGATTAAAATTATTCTGTTACAACTATAACAAAGTAACATCCAAGTTGCTTTTAATTATTCAATCTAATTCTTGGCCGATGTTGTGACGTTAAATGTCTACAGTCTAATATGGTTTATTTCGATTCGATCTAGATTTGCGTAATGATTACCGTGAAGGTTTTTGGATCAGTTAGAATCACGACTTCCCCTGTTTTAAAAGGGAAGTCATTTTCTCTTATTTGAAGGAAAAGGTTTTTCGTAAGCAAAAGACGCACCAAACAATAAAAAAAGGGAAAACCACTTCCTAGAATGTGGTTTTTCCCCCTAAACAAACGGAACCTTAGTTTTAAAGATATGACGACAAATGAGGGAGATACAGAATATCTGTACATTACTTCTATTGTTTCGAGCTAGAAGCTTGTATTAGATAAATTTCCTACTTTCTCTTCTGGATTATATTATACAAATATCGGGGAAATCGAAGTCAACTTCACGCACCGAAAGTGCTCGGATCCTAAGTTATTTGTACTTTGGCATGATTGCCTTGGTCATCCGGGATCTACAATGATGCAACGAATTATAGAAAATACTCGTGGACACCCATTGTGAAATCACAAAATTTTATTACCCAAAGACTACACTTGTAGTGCATGTGCCCAAGGAAAGTTGATAATTAGGCCATTTGTTTCAATGAATTACCTTTTTTCCTATATCATATACAAGGTGATATATGTGGTCCTATTTAACCCCCATGTGGTCGTTTCGATATTTCATGGTCCTCATCAATGCTTCCACTAAATGGTCTCATGTTTTTTATTATCCGCCCGCAATGTTGCACTCGCTAGATTTCTAGCCCAAATAATACAATTACAAGCAAATTTTTCTGACTATCCAATACGAACAATTCGTCTTGATAATGCTGGTGAATTACTTCTAAATCATTTATGACTATTGCATGTCAGTTAGGGTAAGTGTGGAACATCCTGTTGCCTATACTCATACTCAAAATAGTTTAGTTAAAGCTTTCATCAAGCATCTTCAATTAATCACAAGACCTATGCTTATGAAGATAAAGTTGCCTGCATTTGCTTCGGGCCATGCGAGAGCGCATGTTGCTTCCTTAGTTCGCATCAGACCAAGTGCATACCACAAGTACTCCCCCTTACAACTAGTTTTTGATCAACAACCAAATATTTCTCATTTTAGAATTTTAGAATTTTTGGTTGTGCTTTTTATGTTCCTATTGCTCCACCACAACGTAGTAAGATGAGGCCTCAACGTCACCTAAGGGTCTATGTTGGTTTTGGCTTATTAGATATCTTGAACCTACTACAGGTAATCTTTTTAGAGCCCGTTTCTTATATTGCGTTTTTTATGAGTCAATTTTTTCCGCATTAGGGGGAAGATCAAAAACCAATTATACAACCTCGTGAGATCAATTGGAATGTACCAGAACTATCTCACCTTGATCCTCGCACTAATTAATGTGAACTCAAAGTACAAAGAATTATTTATTTGCAGGGCATTGCAAATCAATTGCCTGATATTTTCACCAATACTCAGAGAGTAACAAAATCACATATAACAACTACGAATGTACCTTTCGGAATTGAGATCCCTATAGGAAAATCAACTAGTACAATAGCAAATGAGTCTAAACCACACCAAAAGCGTGTTAGACCTATCGGTGCCGAGGACTCAGCCCCGAGACAGAAAAAAGGAACCTCCTGTTAGGAACAGTGTCCTGAAATCCAGATTTATTCTGTATATATTATTTTAATTAATAAATAAAATTGAAGTTCTATTCATTTCCTAGTTAAATTTGTGTATGTGAGCATTTATACTGCATGTGATTTTCTTTTGGGAGACATCCATGAGATGGGTGTAGTTCTCATACTGCAATTTACATGTTTGTTCTAAGTGGTTTATGAGACTAAGCCACAGATAGACTTGGAACAAATGGTATAGATTGTTGTTTAAAAGACTCGTAGTCGAAGACAAGTTTGAACCACTTGCATGTTAAGACTATAATGTGACACTTTAGATGACTTGTCTTGGTCATGTGGATGGAGATCCAAAAGTGTTAGATTAGTGTGTTTAATAAGATTGACACACTAAGTTGGACCATGTGGGTTACTTATTTCTAGACTACTATCGGAGATGAGTGATTCACGTTGTACTGTTTGAACGACGACTCTAAATCCTGAGGGTATTCTGGACTTGTGCATGGAGCGTTAGTTACTTTGGTGTACTATAAGTAAGGTCTAAATGAATGACTGAAATCCCACGTACACTGGGTTGCGGCGTGAAGTATGACAAGGATCAGATATTCAATAGAAAATCTACAGTCTCTTATGAGATACAGATGTCCCCTTAGTTGATTCACAAATATTTGAATAGTTCGAAAACTTTAGCCAAAGTATTCCAAGTGTTTGACATTTGGAATTTATACTGTGAATATGTTCAAGTATAAATGAATTATTCGGTGAAGGGCGAGTCGGTAACTAATGGAGAAGCTGTGAGAAGGATAATGGTAGTGGTTATATTTATCCTTCGTCATGGAAATCTAGTGGAGGGATTGTTATCATCAATACAGTCTATTAGAGAGATATAGAGTAAATAATTTAAGTCTGGAGTGCGGTGAGATTTATTTAGTGGCATTAAGTCTCATTAAGTGGTAATTAAATTATTTCATGAGCTTATTAATTTAACCCATTTGGAGCTAGATTTAAATTGTCCCTGAGGTCCTTGTGCAAGCCTCTGTATTTTATTGCTATCGAAAAAATATTAAAGAATTCATGAGATGAATTATTTATCCATAAGTTGGGTAAATTAATTTTGCCAAACATTATTCATGAGATGAATAAAAATTATAAATTATAAAATAAAATAATTTAAAAAAATTAAAATTCATAAGATGAATTTTTACATGTGGGAAACAAAGCAAAAAAAAAAAAAATACAAAATCTCATATGAAACAGATTGCGGTCTGCATACTGGCAGATGGGCCAACTAGAGCGCGACATGTATCGTGTGCTGGAGGCCCAGGAGGCAGATCTGCGTGCGCTTGCGTCAGCCAATCAGGAAACGACACGTGGCACGCGGTGATAGGCCCTCACATGCAATTTGTATTGTTTCAAAAAGCGGCGTTGTGAGCTGTATTTTAAATGAAACGACGCGTTTTGATGTTAACTGGCAAATCTCATATCAATTAAAATTGGATTTTTCGCTCCTAAATACTCCTATAAATAGAGGTGCTTATTCCGAGGTTTGGCATTCAAGTTGCAATATTTCTTTAGGGTTTCTGAAATTGTTTCGAAGACCTAATTGGAGAAAAAAATTTCCGTTGAAATTTTTCCTTCCTCAATTTAATATTTTTCGGAGCCCACCCTCAGGGCAGTTTGAGGTCATTGCGTAGAAGATTGCGGGGTCTCGATTTTCTTGGTTTTTTCTTTATTATTGGAGCAATTCCAAGTATGTTCTTCTTTCTTTATTCTATTTCCCTTTTCTATTTATTTATAGTATTCATTATTATACCTATTTAAGTTTATGTATTGTTATGAATGTATTAGAGTAAAAGGCTGTAGATCTAAATTAAGAATTTAGATCTGTTGATTTAAATTATGAATTTAAGTCGGTAGATTTAAAATTAAGAATTTTAAATCAACCCTAGGTTTAGAGTTATAAATTCTAAACCTGCTCCGCTGCGTAAACTTTAGGGAGAATTTTTGAAATTCATCCCAACAACCGGTATTAGGGCAAAGGGTTTATAGAGATAAACCTATTCTCGGGAACTCTCACACGTGAGGTGTCACGAAGGTGACTCTCCGACCGGGGGCTTAGGTAGAGAGAAGAGTCTCCTACTCTAAGTGCTCTAATAGGTGCCTATTGTTGTGACCATAGTTGAGAACTGTGAATCCAATAGTCGGCATCAGAGTTTATTTTCCAACAAAATTTCATATCTTTTCCCAACACCTCAAAAAATATATTAGTGCTCTTGAAGAGACTATTACTTCTAAAGGGATTATCACACCTAAAGAAACTATTGCTCCTGAAGAGATTACCCTAAAGGCACAAGGAACCCATATTGGTAAGCAGTTAACCCCCTGAAGTGGTCCTGGTATCAGAAAATTATGATATATCTCTAATATCGAGAGACGTATGGGATAGAAATAGAATTAATGATGATCATATATTTGTATTTGCAGTTGCCATTGAAATCCCGAATGAGGAAGAATCTAAACTAGAAACAATCGAAGAATGTCGATATAGAATTGACTATCCGAAATGTAAAGACGCCATACAAAACGAGTTAAACTCGCTGGCCAAAAGAGAAGTATTCTAACCAATTGTCCAAACCCCTAAAAATGTTAAATCCGTCGGATATAAATGGGTATTTGTGCGCAAGCTAGTGAACAAAATAAAGTTGTAAGATATAAAGCACGACTTGTAGCATAGGGTTTCACACAGAGACCCAGCATTGATTATCATGAGACATACTCATCCATCATGGATAGTATTAGTGGTGGCCAACGGGTCGGGTCGGGTCAGCCCGGAAACCGGCTCGGCCCGGCCCGTTTATGGCCCCGTCCGGCCCGGATGGCACTGTAGCGAGCCGGGCCTTGGGCCTAATTTTTTCAGGGCCTGGGCCCGGCCCGGGCCAGCCCGCCCTGCCCTCAGGGGCCGGGCCCATGCCTGGGCCCTGCCCGACCCAAAAGAGCCAACTGCTCTTTTGTTGTACAGAGCCAACGGCTCTTTTTTTTACAAAAAAAAAAAAAAAATATATATATATATATATATATATATTTTTTTTTTTTTTTTCTATAAGTACTTAAACCTCCCCAACTCATTTTCTCACAAAATCTTCAATTCTCTCTTCTCTCTCTATAAATTCATCATCTCCCATCTTCTCTAATTTGCTAATTGCAAAATTGTGCTCTAAAGTTCGAAGTTCGTAAAGTATTTGGCTGAAGTGTGAATTTCATTGTTCTCTCGTTTCGGTAATTTTAGTATCGTAATTTTTTTTTATTGGCATTTTGAGTTATTTAATTTGCATTACTACTTGCATTTTATAAATAATAATCATTTATACTAATATGGCACACAACTCTTCATCATCATCTGGAGCCGGTCGTGCTAGTTCTAGCTCTTTTCGGCCACCCAGAATCCCTAAAAGGACTAGAATTGTCTTACTTGATACTGAAGAACGAGCTTGTATACAACCAGACCCAACACCCCAATACACTGATGATAGCATAGATTATAACTTTTCACAACCACAAGATTACCATGAGTCAGGTAGTGGTGGGGTTGAAGACTCACAAACTGATGAGGAACCCACCCCCACCACCGTGAGTCGGTTCCCAAAATAATGCTGAAAAATAAAAAAAATAAAAAAAATAATGCTAAAAAATAAATATTTACCAATCTACTATTGAACCGCGTTTTATAAACGAGGTTATATTAAACCGCGTTCAAAAAATGCGGTTATATGTAAAAATAACCGCATCAAGAACAAATAATTATATAAAGCATAAACCGCGTTTAGAAAACACAGTTTACTATATGAACTGCGTTTAGTAAACGCGGTTATGATGCTTTATGAGTAAAATAATATAAATAACAAACTAATAAATATATATATAAATAACGAACTACTATATAAAAATAATATAAATAAAATATAAATAAATGTTCAAAAAAATGAAACATAAATAAATATTACCGTCATATATTTCACTGCTACTAGCTGCTAACCGAGCCTCGTGCTCCTTTTTCATCTTGCATGTCAATACATTATGATATTTTCTCTTACAGAACCCACGTGTGACCCTTCGTGTATAGTCATTTCATCCATTTCATTTTGAATTTGTTTCGAGCGTGGGCGTCCTTGACTTCAAGAATTGGGCTTTATAATTATATGAACTGCGTCTTTAAGACGCGTTTTAATCCTCTATGAACCGCGTCTTAATGACGTGGTTTAGATTCAAATGAACCGCGAACGCGGTTTAGCTTCACATGAAACGCGTCTTTAAGACGCATTTTATAACTGGAAAAAATATTTTTCCATTAATTCGGTTATTTTTGGAGTGAACCGCGTTTTCTAAACGCGGTTTAACAGTAGATTGGTAATTATTTATTTTTTGGCATTATTTTTCTTATTTTTTTATTTTTCAGCATTATTTTGGGAACCGACTCCACCACCGATGCCCAGCCTGAAACTAGTATCTTGACTAGTAGGCGTACAACTAGTGGGGTATGGAAGCACTTTACCCGTAATAAGACAACTAATAAAGTAACCTGTAAATTATGTGACCCACCTAAGAATTTTAGCCATCAACTCGGCAGTGGGACGGGCACACTAAATAGATATATACTTAGGTGCCACCCCGAGCAATTCCCGGAACAGAGCCAACAACGTTTAGTACAGCAAGTGACCGGTGCACTTGCTAATTTTAGGTTCTCTCAGGAGAGCAACAGTGGGGGCTAACTAAATATGTAATTTTGAGTGAAAGGCCTTTTAGTACCGGCGAAAACCCACATTTCGTCGACTACCTCCAACGAAATGTGAACCCCGCCATTGTGAGGATTCCTAGGAACACTGTAAAGCGGGACGCTTTTACGTTGTACCACAATATTAAAATTGGGATACATATACTTTTTGCGACGAACACGAGCATGTTCTCGTTGACGTCGGACGTATGGACATCCAAACCCGGCCAACCTCATATGTGCATAACGGCACACTGGACCGATGAATCCTTCATCATCCAGAAGAGAATAATTCATTTTGGGCTTTTAGATTGCCCCCATACTGCCGAGGTGGGTGCGATTATGTTGGCAGTCCGCGATTGGGGCATAGAACAACGTATCTTCAGTATTACGTTTGACAATGCTTCCAATAACACTGCATCCGTAGCACATTTAATTAGGAAAATGAGACCCATGTTAGGTGGGAAGTGTTTTCATATTCGTTGCATCTGTCACATTTTGCATTTAATGGTAATGGATGGTTTAGATCTTATAGACATATCCCTTGCCACCTTAAGATCTGTAATAATATTAATTAAAGCATCTGTCGCTAGGAAAAAAAAGATTTAAAAATGTATGTAGGTTGCAGAACATAGAATATAAACAATTTAAATTAGACTCCAAAACTAGGTGGTCGTCTACGGTAGTAATGTTAGAGCGCATTCTACCATACAAAGACGCTCTGATGGAATTCACCTAGGAAAATCATGTAGAATGGCGCGATTACAACTTGGACGGTATACATTGGGAGACAATAGATGAAATTTGTAAATTTTTTAGCATGTTTAAAGACGCGACAACATTTTTTTTGGGTTGCTACTATCCGACCATGCCTCAAGCAATATCAACATTGCTTGATATTGTAAATTGGATGGTAGGTAATCAATCCAACCCCATTTTATTCGGATCGATTACGGCAATGAAAGAAAAGCTTGCCAAATATTTTTCTGAACTACCTCTTACTTATTGCTTTGCAATTATTTTAGACCCTCGTTGTAAACGCGGGGGTTTCAACTTGTTTTGCCAACATTTTTTTAAATATTTGCATCCTACTCTTAATGTCGACACTTTTATTGCCCATGTCGATAACGACTTGCATAATTTATTTTTTGAGTATTCTTGTAAATTATCATTTAATAATCCTAGTACTACTACAGTAGGATCTTCCACATCTAGTGAAAGTAGTTCACACATGTCATATTCGTGGAAGCTGTTGGAGCAATTTACGCCCGCAGTAGCCCCCACGTCATGTGACGAGCTAGATTATTACTTGCGGACACCGTTGGTCCATATTTTCAGGCCGCCGGCCAACCCGCATTTTGACCTTTTACAATGGTGGAACACAAACCAAACCCAATATCCCGTGCTTTCCACCATGGCACGTGATATACTAAGTTGTCCGGTGTCTTCAGTAGCATCGGAGTGTGCTTTTAGTCTTGGTGGCAGGTTGCTTGGAACAAAGAGGGCAAAGCTATTGCCGTCGAGCTTGGAGATGTCCGTGTGCTTGAAGGATTGGCTGTTAGCTGAGGCAAGAGATCAACAGAGAATGAAGATGGATTCATCGAGCGATGAAGAAGACGACCGCACAACTGATACGTCAAATGATGGCGTAGAAACCCCCCGATATGACTAATATCAAGATTCAAGACTTTTGTATGTTAATTATTTACTTTCAAATATTTACGTCAAAAGATGACCGCACACTCCATATGCCAAACTTTATATTTTTTGATAAATAAATTTGTATTTTTAAATATTAGGCCCCAACTTTGTATTTGTATTTGATACGTTATTTATTTACTGATATTTTTTCGATAATTACTTGTTGTATATTGTATTTTATTTATTACATATATTTAGTATTATTTTTTTGAACATGTATACTTGGAAAGAAATATATTTGTATCTCATATTATTTATCAATGAATTACAATAATTTAGTACAAAACGACTATGTATTTTTCAAATTTTTTTAATTTAGTTAAAAAGGCCGGGCCACTGTAGCGGGCCCGGGCCTGGTCCCGGGCCGGTCCCGGCACTGGAGGCCCTCGGGCCCGGCCCGGCCTGGCCCATGGCCACCACTAGATAGTATTACATTCAGACACTTAATCGGCTTGGTAGTTTCAGAGGGTCTCCATATGCATTTCATGGATGTCGTGACAGCATATTTATATGGATCACTGATAGCGACATATATATGAAAATCTATGAAGGATTAAAAATGCCGGAAGCATTAACTTCAAAACCTCGAGACTTATATTCTATCAAACTTCGAAGAGCCATATATGGTTTGAAATAATCTAGGCGCATGTGGTACAATCACCTCAGTAAACACTTACAGAAAGAATGATATCAAAATGATCTCATTTGCCCATGTGTGTTTGTAAAACATACATGATGTAGATTCATTATAGTTGCAGTATATGTTGATGATTTGAACATTATTGGCACATTAGAAGAAATCTCAAAAACTGAGTACTTGAAACGTGAATTCGAGATGAAAAATCTTGGAAAAACAAAAGTTTGCTTTGATATCCAAATTGAACATTTATCAAATGGAATTCTTATTCATCAATTATACAAAAAAAAAGTATTGTCACAATTTTATATGGATAAAGCTTATCCATTGAATTCTACTATGATGGTTCGTTCACTTGATGTATATAAGGATCCTTTTCGGCCACGAGAAAAAGATGAAGAAATCCTTGGTCCTGAAGTGCCATATCTTAGTGCAATTGGCGCACTTATATATCTTGCCAATTGTACTAGGCCCAATATAGCATTCTCTGTTAATGTGCTTGCTAGATTCAGTGCTGCACCCACTTAGAGACATTGGAAAGGGATAAAACATATTCTACGTTATCTTCGGGGTACATTTGATATGGGATTGTTTTACCTGAAGATAAGTAAATCCAAGCTAATTAGATATGCTGATACTGGGTGTATTTCTCATCGTCACCAAGGCTGATCTCAAATTGGCTACGTTTTCACTTATGGAAATACTGGTATTTTTTTTGCGCTCAATGAAACAAACTACAGAAGCTATTTCGTCAAATCACTTTGAAATCCTCGCAATCCATGAAGCAAGTTGAGAATGTATATGGTTAAGATCCATGATTCAACACATCAAGAAGTTGTGTGGTTTAACACAAACCATTGATAAACCAACAACATTATTTGAGGATAATGCAGCTTGTATTGCTCAGCTTAAGGAAGGATATATTAAAGGCAATATAGAACCAAGCATATCTTGCCTAGATTCTTTTATACTCACGACCTTTAGAAAGAGGATCATATCGATGTATGTAAGGTTCGATCAAATGATAACATCGCGGATTTATTCACCAAGGCATTACCAACTATACTCTTCATGAAGCATATTCACAATATTAGACTGTGTGAGCTTAAGGATTTGGTATGATTATAAGTTTTGTATTCATAAACTATGCCCATTCCAATCTTGTCGAACTTTGAGTTAACTTAATATGTTGTTAGTTAACTTTGTAATGTTGTGTTTAGTTGTGTGGTCTCAAAATAGAGAAGGGCGGGCAGGGCTTCTGCAAAAGCCTCGCCCCTCTTCCTGGAGGGAAGTTTTCAATACTACAAATATCGTACTCTTTTTTTTTTGTTAAGTTTTTATCCCACTAGGTTTTTTTTAACAAAGTTTCTAATGAGGCATATTCATAATATATAGTCAACCAACAAAAAGTGTTAAATAGTGGTTAACCTCAAAATAGTAAACTTACATTATTTGTATGGCCATACCTGCAAGTTGAGGCCAAACATTATATATATATATATATATATATATATATATATATATATACTTTTGAAAATTTGCTTCCCTGTTTACGTGTTTACTTGATTATATGATTATATGCTTCCTTGTTTATTTGTTTATTTCTTTATTTTTGGTCGGAGAAGGAATGGACTTTTGCCGGCATTTATATTTTGCATTTATTTATAACAAGAAAAAGATTTTCTTCTATTAACTAAAATAACTTTTACAGCGAGCTAAAATTTTGTCAGGGTTTTTGAAAATTTTAAGCTGAATGAAACGCAACCGCCAATAATAAATAGCTGTCGCTCTCACCTCTTCAACTACATAAGTACGTAGCTCCTTCGTGATATCAAAATCCAAACCTAAACGCCATGGATAAGCTGAAACCAACCCCAGCAAACTCAACCCCATTGACGCCGCTGGGCTTCTTAGAGAGAGCCGCCACGGCCTACGGCGACTGCACCTCTCTCATCTACAACTCCACCGTCTACACTTGGTCTCTTACCCACAGCCGCTGCCTCCGCCTTGCCTCCTCCCTTCTCTCTGTCGGCATCCGCAGCGGTCAAGTTGTGTCCGTCGTGGCCCCCAACATCCCCCCCATGTTCGAGCTCCACTTTGCTGTCCCTTTCTCCGGCGCTGTCCTTAATAACATAAACACCCGCCTGGATGCCGCCACCATTGCCGTCCTCCTCCGTCACTCTGGGTCGCGGCTTGTGTTCGTTGACTACCATTTTCGCCGCCTTGTAATTGATGCTATGTCTTTGTTACCCGCGAATTGTCCTCGGCCTTTGCTCGTACTTATTGCTGATGATGGTGAAGAGTTGGGTTCTGGTGTGGATTCGTCGCTTTTTGTAGGGACTTATGAGGAGTTGGTTTCCAAAGGGGATCCGGGTTTTGAGTGGGTCCGACCCGAGAATGAGTGGGATCCGATTGTGTTGAATTATACTTCTGGAACGACGGCGTCTCCCAAGGGAGTGGTGCACTGCCACCGCGGGACGTTCATCGCGACTGTTGATTCTTTGATTGACTGGTCAGTACCGAAGCACCCAGTGTTCTTATGGACGTTGCCCATGTTCCATTCCAACGGGTGGTGCTTCACGTGGGGGATGGCGGCGGTGGGTGCGGTGAACATCTGTCTCCGCCGCTTTGACGCTGCGGATATCTACGCTGCTATCCGCCGCTACCGCGTTACCCACATGTGCGGCGCCCCTGTTGTCCTTACCATGCTCTCCAATATGCCCAATGTCACCCCACTTAAATCTCCCGTCCACTTCCTCACTGCCGGAGCACCGCCACCGGCCTCCATCCTCCACCACATGGAATGCATTGGGTTCGTCATCAGCCACGGGTATGGCCTCACTGAGACCGGTGGAATCGTCGTGTCTTGTGCTTGGAAGCCTCAATGGAACAAATTCCCCGCGGAGGAACGGGCGAAATTGAAAACGAGACAAGGTATTCGAACAATCGTAGCCGCTAAACTTGACGTAATCGATCCCGAAACGGGAAAGTCCGTCCAGCGGAATGGATTGGCCGTGGGTGAAATTGTATTGAGAGGAGGAAGCATTATGTTGGGCTATTTAAATGATCCAAAAGCAACTTCAAGATGTATGGGAAAGGATGGGTGGTTTAGAACTGGAGATGTAGGGGTGATGCACCCAGATGGATATATAGAAATCAAGGATCGATCTAAGGATATAATAATTAGTGGCGGGGAGAATATTAGTAGCATCGAGGTAGAATCAGTATTATACACAAACCCAACAGTGCGCGAGGTAGCAGTGGTGGCACGGCCAGATGAGTATTGGGGGGAAACGCCATGCGCATTCATTAATTTGAAGGAGGAGTATACAGGGAAGGTCGTGGAGAGGGAGGTGATTGAGTATTGTAGAGCGAGGATGCCGCACTACATGGTGCCGAAGACGCTGATTTTTACGGCGGAGCTGCCTAAGACTGCCACCGGGAAGATACTGAAATTTGTGCTCCGAGAAATGGCAAAGAAGATGGGTCCCATGAAAACAAGTCGTTTGTGAAGAAATCAATGGGATTTACTTTTAAATTTCTAGATCTAGTTGGTTTGAAAGTAGGCCACCGAAAATACAAAATAAAAATATAAAATACAAAAAATTTTAAAAAACCTAAAGAAATATTTGATACGTGTGCATGTTGATCATGGTGTACACGTGGAAAAGATTTCTATTGGAAAATAAGTAATTTCAAAATCGAGGTTTACAAAAATACAGCATCATTTTAAAAGCGGCAGTTTTTAAAAAAATATAAACAAATAATTCACCTTCTAAGAAGGTGGTTACACAAATCAATACCCAAAGGGAAAATGGTTTTTATAAAGATTGTTTTTTCATAATTTATTATAAAGAGAATTTTCCTTCCAAAGGTATTTTTGTTTTGAGTATATAATCCTTTTCCCTCACTGCAACTACACTAAGGAAGGAACCTTAACGAAAGTGAAGAGATGCGCAACCTTAGCCTGAACCCTAGCGGAAACAAAGCAAACCCCGAGCCCTCTATCTGGCACACCACTGACAGTTTGGTGTTTTATGGCGATGTCCTTAGCTTTTGGTTTTCCTTTGTCTCGTAAGGATTTGGCCCGGGGGGGGGGGGGGGGGGGGGGGGGGGGGTTGGTTTAAACATGTAAACTCACAATCATCATTATGATATACTCAAAGCTACCTTTTTATTTCTTCGACGTCTTTGTTACATGCAATGATCACTTCTTTTGAGCTTTAAAAACCAAGCCCTCAGATTGCACGATGTCCTCATGGGCAGTGATGGAGCTAGACTTGAAGCCAATGAGGTCAGCTGTAATAGTTTTTATTATCTTAGTACTCTAATGTGGACAATTGATACTTATCTCTTGTATTATTTATAACTATAAAATATAATTAAATGTATTTTAGTACTGCAGCGTGGACAATTGCACGCTCTCACTTATAAGTGGCTCTGCCACTGTTCATAGGAAGCATTTTTGTAAGCTTGTCTTCACGCTTCATCCATGTTGTTTGTCTGTTTCTTTCATAGATAGAAGTTGAAATCAGATAAAGAGTGGCATCACTTTTCTGCAGCCTTATTTTATTACAATTATTATTTTTACGATGGTAATGCCTTTTTTTGGGGTGTCCCGAAGAGGAATAGCACCCCATAAATTCCCCTTAAAGGGGATCCTCTACGACTCTAATTGGAATCAAACCCGGATCATACTGTCGGCAGTCGAAAGCTCCATCTGAAAGGGAACTTAACAAATCTAGTATGCTAAGATACCAATTTGTGGAGAAAAACTTAATGCGGAAGCGAAAACCCTAGAAACTTGATTCGATTCAAATAATATGACTCACGCAAAACGAGAAGTAAACAAATATGGAGAAAGAAAGAACAAAACAAGAACACACAATATTTACGTGGAAACCCCTCTACAATCGAGAGGGGAGAAAATCACGGGCAAAGATGGAGATTCTTTATTAACTGAACGGAAGAATTACAACAACACTTCCCAAACAAGATATATGGAAGAATTACAATCACTCCCTCTGAACTCTTGTAGCACTCGAATATCTTGAAGGAATTACGAAATCACCTCTTTTTCTTAATGGCGGTTCATACGTCCTTTAATTGGATATGAATGGGAGAAACTTCTCACCAAAACCCTAAACCCTTATTTATAGAAAATAATTAGGGCCGGTGGAAAATGACTCCCGATCGATCAAAGAGACTCGATCGATCACAGAGACCCGATCGATTGGGGTCATGATTGATCGGCCCCTCCACAGCCAAAAATACGAATCCTTTCCTTAAATCACCCGATCAATCGGCTTTCCCTCCCTATCGATCGGTGAACCCACGGCAGCCCCAATAATAAATAAAACAAGTAATTTGAGACATAACCTAACAAATCTCCACCTTGGCTCAAATTACATACATAAAAGAATTTCCTCCACCTTCTCCACAAAACCCCCACACACGGGGTTAACACAACGAAGTACGAAACCTAACCAAGCGAAGCTTGAACTTCCTGTTAGGTAGAAACTGAGTGAACATATCTGAGAGGTTATCAGCAATGCCAATCTTCTTCTCTGAATTGGCTCTTGACACATCATCTGAAACAGCCACCTGCTGCTGAACTGTGTTACTAAACTGAACTCCCTCTAGCTTACTCACCTGACCTAAATCACAACCAACTAATGACATCTTCTGTGGGGAAACTAATGAAGACTCACCAAACGTGACACGACTCGTCAGGAATTGTTTGAAGCGAAAACCTTTCTGCTTCCCATAAAGCCCTTGTTCACATATCAGCAGTCCTCTGGACTGACCACACAAAGAGCCCCTCGCACTGTGCTCAGACAGACACCTATCACCTGAACAATCCAATCTCAAACGTCCTAAATTTGTGATCTCTGGTTCTGTCAACAACAAGGATGAGGAAGATACTGCAAAAGATCTAACAACTGTGGAACCGACAAGCTCATACAACGTACCTGACCTTCTGCCCTTCATAACTGTCAATGCACCCTTAACGACCTTCAAAACTCCACCTTCAGCTGTGTACCTATACCCTTTAGATTCAAGAGTACCCAAAGAGATGAGATTTTTCTTCAAATCAGGAACATGACGAACATCCCCAAAACCCTAATAGTGCCATTGAACATCCTAAAACGAATTGTTCCTATACCCAGAACTTTGCATGGATTATCATTACCCATCAAAGCAACTCCACCTCGAACAGACTCATATGTGGAAAACCAATCCCGGTTGGGACAGACATGATAGGAGCAACCCGAATCCAAAAACCAACTATCTTTCAAGTTAAACCAAGGTTCAGACATAGACAATAGAAAATCTTCATACTCACCATTCACAACTCTAGCTGCTATGGATCTCTGGTCAGACCTATTATCTGCTTCTAATTTTCTCTTAAACTTATAACAATCTTTCTTAATGCGCCCTTTCTTACGACAGTAGTTACAGGTTAGGTCTTGATACCAAGATTTAGACTTGTTTCCACTATGATCATACTCGGTTCTCCCCCTCACAAATAAACAACTACCTGAGTTATACACAGAGTCAGATAATTCCCTATCTACTCGTTCTTTACTCAGTAGGTTTCTTTTAATTTCATCAACAAATATGGTTTGTCTACCCCCATAAATCATGCTTTCGACAAAACCCTTATATGAAGTAGAGAGAGAACATAACAACAACATTGCCTGATCTTCATCCTTAGGAACATCATCCAATTCTTTCAAATCTTGAATAATTGAATTAAATTCACTGACGTGGTTCATAAGTGACGTACCTTCTGACATACAAAACGTGAACAACCGGCGCTTAACTGCGAGTTTGTTGGAGACAGACTTGAAACAGAACATATCCTACAATTTCTCCCACAACTCCTTAGCGGTCTTCACTTCCAGAACTTCTGTCAAAACGTCATCGGTAAGATACATCTGAATTGCTGTGAGCGCCTTCTCATCCAATTCCTCCATTGTGCTTCTGTAAGATTCTCTAATTTCTTCTCTTTCCCATCTAAAGCTTTCTTCAAGCCATTCTGAGTCAAGAGGCCCTTAACGCGAATCTGCCATAAGCTGAAGCTCCCTTGACCACCAAACTTCTCAATTTCGGATCTAATTGTGGACGCCATTTTATCAAATCGAAATAAACAGGGCTCTGATACCAATTTGTTACGAATAAAACTTAATGCGGAAGCGTAAACCCTGGAAACTTGATTCGATTCAAATAATATGACTCACGTAAAACGAGAAGTAAACAAATATGGAGAAAGAAAAAACAAAACAAGAACACACAATGTTTACGTGGAAACCCCTCTACAATCGAGAGAGGAGAAAACCACGGGCGGAGATGGAGATTCTTTATTAACTGAACGGAAGAATTACAACGACACTTTCCAACCGAGATATATGGAAGAATTATAATCACTCCCCCTGAACTCTCGTAGCACTCGAATATCTTGGAGGAATTACGAAATCACCTCTTTTTCTTAATGGCGGCTCACACGCTCTTTGATTGGATCTGAATGGGAGAAACTTCTCACCAAAAACTGAAACCCTAAACCCTTATTTATGGAAAATAATTAGGGCCGGCAGAAAACGACTCCCGATCGATCGGCCACTACCGATCGATCAGCCCCTCTACGGCCAAAAATACGAATCCTTTCCTTAAATCACCCGATCGATCGGCTTTCCCTCCCGATCGATCGGTGACCCCACGGCAGCCCCAATAACAAATAAAATAAGTAATTTGAGACATAACCTAACACCATCATTAAGCTGTATTCCTAGAGAACTTTTATGCAGCCTCTAAAGCAAAGCCATAATCTTTTTCTTCCTTCTTGTACCAAGGAAAAAGTGGGTAAAATGTTCGGAAAATTCAACAAAAAATCA
This sequence comes from Simmondsia chinensis, assembly GCA_018398585.1. NCBI lineage: Eukaryota > Viridiplantae > Streptophyta > Magnoliopsida > Caryophyllales > Simmondsiaceae > Simmondsia > Simmondsia chinensis. The sequence continues at coordinate 21,448,652 of JAGTTD010000017.1, read as the reverse complement.
ATGGATCCCTCAGTAAAGAAACAAACCTACCACCATTATCTACAAATGGAAACCCACTTGTATCAAAATTCCTCAGATGTCCTCTATATGTACGTTCCTGCTTTAAATTCCAAATCCATATTTCAAGAATTTTGGGTTGTTGGAAAGCCGTTGTTTAAAATAGCTTAAAATAGAAAAATATTACTCAAAATAATTCATTTCAAAAAATATTTATTAAAATGACCTTCACATCAGCAAATTATGTATATATATATATATATTTTATTTTGGAGTACCTCCCTCCCTATGATAATAATTTTAAAGATAATAATTTATGTTAAATATTATGTAAACAAACAAATATTATCAGATAACTAATAATGAGTAAATTAAAAAATTTGTGTATAGATAATATTATTTAATATTTAACAAATAACTTAATTTATATTTTTTATTATGAATTACATATATAATTTAAATAAAACATATACTATAAAGCTAAATATAACATAATAATAAAAAATTTAATTTATTTAATAATTAATTAAAAATTAATTATAAAAATATAAAAGGTTTAAAGTGTCAGGTACTAAATTTGCTAACGTAGAGGCCATCTGAAAAAATATTTTTTGAAAGGGTCATTTTGGGTTTTTTTTTTTTTTTAATTTTGGGATATTTTAGACAACAGCTCATTATTGGAACCCAAAGCTTAATAATTATTATTAAGGCCCTCTTAGTCTCGGCATCCAAGTTGAAACCTTGATTTTTCTCACGAGTGTCACTTTGATTCGTGAGGAAATTGGGGTGATTTACTGAAACTTCAACTACAATCAATGCGGTATATTGCTCTATGGGATGAGCTCATGAGATGGTCAAGTCTTACTGATCATGTCGAACGAGGGTACTATTGGTTGGTTCTTCATGAGATAGTCAATTGGAGAGAGAGCTCAGGCTGAAGGAGTATCTCCGAAGCTTATAGACTCGTACAAATTAAGATACTTATGGCAGTCATTAAAAGGATACCAACACACAAGCGTTAGATCCTATTAGAACTTCGAAGTTAAACGTGATTGGGCGAGAGTAGTACCATAATATATAACCTCCTGGGAAGTTCTCATAGTGCACCCCTCAGGTTGGGGTTCTAGGAAACAGCCTCCTTTCAGGGTAACACCCTGAAGGAGAAAGGCTGCGTACATCCACCCTTAGACACTACTTAGACGGGAGCTCTTCAAACACTAAAAATGTTGCTTTGCATTATGGTAGACATTATCAATTACTCTCTCCGCAGATGGTGGAATCTCAAGCAGCACTTTGGTCATTATTGGCATGAACTTCGGCTACGTAGTATAAACAGAGAGCAAATGGTGAAATAAAAATCATTTAAAAGACTCTGCATGAACTTCGACTACAAATTAATGCGGTATTTACACGATTAATGATTAGTTACATAACTAAATAGGGATTTTTTTTTTTTTTTCCTTTATCGAAAACCACCTATATTTTGGGTGAGGTATCGTAAATTTATTTAACTTTTCTAAATTTTCAAAGTTATACATAAATTTTCAATGTCACACCTAATACTAACGCCATTAACTTTTCATCAAATGAAATACCGTGTTTTAGGGGTATAAATGCATCAAAACACCAAGTTTAACTTAATTTAATTTAAATTATATTAAATAATATATTTTATAAATGACAAAATTACCTTGCACCTTTTAATTTGTAAAATTGTTAAGGGTTCGGCGCAATTACAACCTTTTGACACTGATAACTCTCAACGAAATAACTTCCGAATGAAGGACGTGTGGCCACCGGTACCAGCGTGCATCTCGGGCTGAGATGCACCCGGCGGGGCACGACTTCAGAACTCTAGCATTGACCAAGAAGAAATGAGCGCATCTCGCTGACAAGACGCATCCCGGAACCCGAGTAGAGGAAGGCCACTAAATAAAGGAAACACGGCCATGGGGACAGAGGTGCATCTCGGAGATGCACCCCGGAGGGGCAACTTTGAAACTCTAAACTGCGACCAAGGAGAAATGGACACATCTGGCCAACGGGATCCATTCCCCTGGATAAGTCCCATAAAAACACCTCTACGTAACATGCACCGCGGCTCCGGAGGAGCATCTCGCCCCGAGATACCAGCCCCCCCCGAGGGCCGGCCAGCAACGACCACCCGCTATCTTAATTTGAACAATCGACAGCTCGAAGCCGTGGGTCCAAGGACGCGGCGGTATCTCGCCCCCTGTTCGATACCCAAAAAAGTACACCCCCTGTTAAAACAACAGCTTCCAACGAATTCTTAAGGAAAAACTCCATAAATAGGGCTCTGGACCCTAGCAGAAGCTAGGTTTACTGCTCTCCCTTTAGAAACAGTTGAATGACCCTTAGACCAGGGACCCCCCCCCCCCCCCCCCCTTCTCTTCACTTGTACTCAATCAAATATCTTTGTAACCAAATCCATTAATTAATAAAAATCTAATTAAAGTCTAAGGTTTGAGTTTGACCTTCCATTAAAAAAACCTATACCAAAATTGATGCAAAAACAATTTGAAAGTATTTTTTATTTGTAAACTTATTTATAATTCATTGATAAATCATGAATCTTTTGACCCCCCCCCCCCCCCCCCCCCAAAAAAAAAAAAAGCAGATCTGACCAGCTAATTTGGTCCAAGACTTAACGAAATCGATAACATTAGATATTTATCGATCTTTGTTTTGGTTAGGTCTAGGTTTAACTTGATGAATACCCTAACCATTTCAACATGGTAACTTTTAAGGAGAAGCAGAAAATTATAATTTTTTTGAGAGTATTATATTAAGCTAAATGTTAGAATATAAAATCAATCATAGACTTTTACCCATGAGCTTAAACTTTTGAGATAATTAGTTTCATAACATTATATCAGAGCTTTGTTGACCAAGAAATCACGAGCTCGAATTCCAAAATCCCCACTTTCAATATTAATATAAATTAAACACAAAGTATAAGTTGGGTTAGTGCATTATTCATGCTTCAGACCTAATAGTATTTACATGAGCGAGCATGTTATAATATAAAACTAATTATAAATATTTACCCATTACCTTAAGCTTCTGGAACATATATATAAAAAATGTATCTAATTATGTATTCGACACAATATTATCAGCTCATCTAAAAAATAATTGATTTGATATTAATTATGCCATTCCAAAATTTTTTACTATGTTGAACACAACTTGGGCATGTACATGTGACATTTATCATAACGTACCAGTCCCAGTAAAGCCAACTAATTTGTGGCAAACATTAATTGGATACTGTCCCCTTATACCTACAAAAATTAATTGGCATCTAATACATATGTATATTTTTCGCATATATACATAAAACTTTGAGTAAAAGTTCGCTAACATATAAAAGTAACGGATAATATTAGTCATAATAGTGATAGCAGAAATATAACATATAGTAAATGATATGATATAATCAATAATTTGAGACTTAAGTGATAAATTTAGCTAAATATAAAATTCAATTATCATTTATTTTTCAAACAGAAAAAATATGGATACATGTGTCGAGAAAATAAGTAGACTTGATTGCTTCCCGGCTATGGAATACAGGTAGGCCCTTGGTGATGTACCTGCCAATAGAGACCTGTTGGTTACTCGGTTATGGGGCAACAAGTGTGCCGTTTATCCTCCTAAACGGGGATAGGTAAGCCCTTGGCAGCAAACCTGGCAATAGGCCTTCAAGTAAACCCTCAGTGGCATACACTTGGCGATATAGACTTGGCGCCACAACCTATCCAGTAATAAGCCAATATGACCATGGCAATCCACTCTGCCAACATCAACCACCAGCCTAGCGCCTAAGACCATTTGATCACGGCATATCACCCCAGCTACCTTACCCGCACACGTAGACTTCCTGGCACACCCCCGCAAGAGAAAGCTGCCACCCACCTCACCAATCTACACCCACCACGTGCCTTTATCCACCACCCTAAGTAAGCCTCCCTTCAGCTACAAATAGAGGGGAAAGCAATCCGTTAAGGGGCAAGCGGAGATAAGGGCAATAATTGGGTCCTTTTTCTTTCCTTTAAAAACAAGAGTTTGAGTCCGGCTCTTCCTTAAAAGAATCTGCTCAAAATTTTTCCGAAACAACATGCTATAACACATGTATTATATGTAACGCACATCTTAGCCTATTATTAACAATTATAGGTAAATGTCTTTCTTTTTTTTTTTTTTAAATATGGATAAGTATCCAAAGTGTGTATTTTACAGAAACAGTGACTTGCTGACGAATGAACCGATGGCATTATTACTGGCTTGCACCTCAGCCCTATATGACGAACCTACTGATTATAACTCCCAATAAATTATCATTTTAATGAATGAATTAAATGTATTCTTGATATAATTAATGAACCTAAATTATCATAGTCAATGTGTGATATTTGACATATATGGCTTTCATCTGTAGCATGCATTATGTCAAGCAACTGCATACAACAATATAGAGGTCTAATCATTAGAAATTAGTCTTATTTTGATACTATTTCAAAGAATATTGATCCTACTTCATTTATACTGTCTAAACATACAAAGAAGGGAGTCAGTACATATTATTTGCCTAACTAATTTAAAATATTTAATAAATCTTCTTCTTTTATATTATTATTGTCAAGTTCCTTCGTCTTCTAAATACAATCCCACCCTAACTTAAGCATTTTAAAGCATCCACCTTTTTTAATTATCAAACTCCTAAAAAATGGAAAAGAATGACATTACATTAAACAGTGCATGTCATTCAAGATCGAAAAATTACAACGAGTATCCATCACATTAATGCATACATAAATTAAGTACTCACATCTAGATGTATTTAGTAGTAATATTATTGTTATGATAATGTTTATCTCAAAATTAATATTAATTTGGTATAATTTAGATTTGATTTGGGCTGCATGATTTGGGAGATATTTGGTTAAGATTAGCTTACCTAAATAAATTTGATTTGAATTAATATTTTAAATTAGATTAAATTTAGATAACTCATTATAAATAAGGGTTAAGATTTATGGTTGAGAGGTGGTGAAAAAATAGAGAAAAAATGTGAGGCTTTTGGGATTTGTAAAGGGGTGCCTAGGGGGCACCAGGGCAGTGGAAGAGAAATTGATGTAAAGAGGTCTTGTAATTGAGAGATACTGATGTGAGTTTGTAGCTTTCTCTATCTCAAGTTACGTTATGAGAGGGTTGTTGAAGAGGTTTGCTGACTCACCATGCATACAAAAGCTACACTTTGAGAGGGTTGGTGGCTCACCGTGTAATAGCTATATTGTGGGAAGGTTGGTGACTCATCGTGCTAATTGTTACATTTTGAGAGAATCGATGGCTTACCGTGCAATAGTCACATTAATGATTGATGATTGTATATGAGATTGGGGGTTTCAATTAGAGATTGTAATATTTAATTTCATATTGGATTGAGCGCCAGTTGGGTCCCGTGGTTTTTTTCCCTCTAGTTGAGAGCGGGTTTTCACGTAAATATCGGTGTGTTGCTTTGATGTTGTTTTATGATTTTTCACTTCCATTTGTGCTTGATTGTAAATTTTTCCAACAATTATAAAAGAGATAATGTTATATCATGATTAGCATATCGCCTTAGAAGACAATGAGGCAAATAAATTTAGATATAAATATAAAAACAACGAAGGATATACATGTACAAAGGTGTACATTGTAACAACTAATGCAATGTATAAGAAACAACCGTCAATAAAAAACAAAAGTAATCCAAAGCCAAATAATGATCTTTAGTCGTTTGAAGTGTTTTAAAATGTCTACAACATCCGTGCATTACACTGAAAAGGCGAATAAATTATGAAATGAAAGTTTGAAACACAAATTAAATAGATTCACATGAAATAGCATGTACAACAAATGAAGCAAAGCCAGAGCATTCATTCATTCTCTCTCTGTCTCTTCCCTCTTCTTTTTGGTTGGCATTAATGACTGGAGCCTTTTTTTTTTTTTTTTTTTAATAATATGAATCAAGGATTTTTTTTTTTTTTTTTTTTTATAAATACAAAAACTTTTATTTCAACCAAAGAAATACAATACAAGGGGAAAAAGTATAACATCTTCTCTGCATCTTCTCATTTCAACAGAACACAACAGAAACCTTCTATAAACTCCAATTTTTGCCAAAATATTAGCGTGACTATTAGCTTCCGTCTCTGTGTGAACAGAAGTTTTAGATTTGAAAGTATTAGAAAGATCTGGAACAAACTGACATACTATGATTCCAATTTTTTAGGAAAATCTTGATGCGGAAGCATAAACCCTAATCACTTGATTCGATTCAAATAATACGACTCACACAAACAAGAAGTAAATAAATATATGGAGAAAAAAAGAACCAACACGAACACACAATATTTACGTGGAAACCCCTCTACAATCGAAAGGGGAGAAAACCACGTGCGGAGATGGAGATTCTTTATTTATACTGAACGGAAGAATTACAACGACACTTCCTCTGAACGAGATCTATGAAAGAATTACAATCACTTTCTCTTAAACTCTCGTAGCACTCGAATATCTGAATTGGAGGAATTACGAAATCACTTCTCTCTCTCAATGGTGGCGCCTCACTCTAAATTGGATCACGTTTGACGTAAACTCTACGTCCATATATATAGGCGTAGGTTTGGGAGGTCCCGATCCATCAGAACCGGGCCGATCGATCGGCCCTCTTACGGCCCAAAATCCCAAAAATTTACCTAAATCACCCGATGGATTGGGTTTCCCTCCTTATCGATCGGTGACCTCTCAGTAACCCATAAACATAAAACAAGTAATTTGAGACATAATCCTAATAAATCTCCACCTTGGCTCAAATTACATACATAAAAGAATTTCCTCCAACTTCTCCACTAAACACCTTACACACGGGGTTATCTCAACAAAACACGAAACCTAATCGAGTCCGAGCGGAGCTTGAACTTCCTGTTAGGTAGTAACTGAGTGAACATATCTGAGAGATTATCAGCAATGCCAATCTTCTTCTTCTCTGAATTGGCTCTTGACACATAATTTGAAACAGCCACCTGCTGCTGAACTGTGTTACTTAACTGAAACTGAACTCCCTCTGGCTTACTCACCTGACCTGAATCACAATCAACTGATGACATCTTCTGTGGAGATAATAACGAAGACTCACCAAACGTGACACGTCTACTCGTCAGGAATTGCTTGAAGCGAAAACTTTTCTGCTTCCCATAAAGTCCTTGTTCACATTATATCAGTCCTGTAGACTGACCACACAAAGAGTCCCTCACACTATGCTCAAACAGACCCCTATCACCTGAATGATCCAATCTCAAATGTCCTGAATTTGTGATCTCTGGTTCTGTCAACAACAAGGATGATGAAGATGTTGCAACAGATCTAACAACTGTGGAACCGACAAGCTCATACGGAGTACCTAACCTTCTGCCCTTCATAACTGTCAATGCACCATTAACGACCCTCAAAACTCCACCTTCAGCTGTGTATTTGTACCCTTGAGACTCAAGAGTACCTAAAGAGATGAGATTCTTCTTCAAATCAGGAACATGGCGAACATCGCTCAAAACCCTGGTAGTGCCATCGAATATCCTAAAACGAATTGTTCCTATGCCCAAAACTTTGCATGAAGTATCATTACCCGTCAAAGCAACTCCACCTTGAACTAACTCGTACGTGGAAAACCAATCCCAGTTGGGACAGACATGATAGGAGCAACCTGAATCCAAAATCCGACTATCTCTCAAATTAGATTGAGATTCAGACACAGACAGTAGATTACCATCAATCTCATCATCCATAACACTAGCTACTATGGATCTCTGGTCAAACCTGTTATCTGCTTCAAGTTTTCTCTTAAGCTTGTAACAGTCTTTCTTAATGTACCATTTCTTTTGACAGTAGTTACAGGTTAGGTCTTGATGCCTAGACTTAGACTTGCTTTCACTATGATCATACTCAGTTCTCCCCCTCACAAATAAACCACTACCTGAGTTATTAACAAAATCAGATAATTCTCTAGTTACTCGTTCCTGACTCAGTAGGTTTCTCTTAACTTCATCAATAGATATGGTTTGTCTACCTCCATATATCATACTTTCAACAAAACCTTATATGAAGTAGAGAGATAGCAACAACATTGCCTGATCTTCATCCTTAGGAACATCATCTAATTCTTTCAAATCTTGAATAATTGAATTAAATTCATTGACATGATTCTTAAGTGACGTACCTTCTGACATACGAAACGTGAACAACAGACGCTTAACTGCGAGTTTGTTGGAGACAGACTTGGAACAAAACATATCCTGCAATTTCTCCCATAACTCCTTAGCGGTCTTCACATTCAGAACTTCTGTCAAAACGTCATCGGTAAGACACATCTGAATTGCAGTGAGAGCCTTCTCATCTAGCCCCTCCCATTGTGCTTCTGTCAAATTCTTTGATTTCTTCTCTTTCCCATCTAAAGCTTTCTTCAAACCACTCTGAGTCAAGAGACCGTTAACGCAAACCTGCCATTAACTGAAGCTCCCTTGACCACCAAACTTCGGATCTAATTGCGGACGTCATAGTATCAAATCGAAATAAATAGGGCTCTGATACCAATTTGTTAGATAGATCTGGAACACACTGATATACTATGATACCAATTTGTTAGGAAAATCTTGATGCGAAAGCGTAAACCCTAATCACTTGATTCGATTCAAATAATACAACTCACACAAACGAGAAGTAAACAAATATATGGAGAAAGAAAGAACAAACATAAACACAAAATATTTACGTGGAAAGCCCTCTACAATCGAGAGGGCAGAAAATCACGTGCGGAGATGGAGATTCTTTATTGATACTGAACGGAAGAATTACAACGACACTTCCTCTAAACGAGATCTATGAAAGAATTACAATCACTTTCTGTTAACTCTCGTAGCACTTGAATATCCAAATTGGAGGAATTACGAAATCACCTCTCTCTAAATGGCGGCGCCTCACTCTAAATTGAATCACGTATGATGTAAACCCTACGTCCATATATATAGGTGCGGGTCTGGGAGGTCCCGATCGATCAGAACCGGGCCGATCGATCGGCCCTCTTACGGCCCAAAATCCCGAAAATTTACTTAAATCACCCAATCGATCGGGCTTCCCTCCTGATCGGTCGGTGACCTCTCAGCAACCTATAAATATAAAACAAGTAATTTGAGACATAATCCTAACAGAAAGATTTCAAGAGATGTAGGATGTGATTGTAAGTAAAACTCAATCTCCAAGGCACATCGATTACAGAGAAGCACCACATTACAACATTAGTTGAATCGGATTCAATAATTAAAGGACAAGTACTTGAAAGACCTCTTTTTGCCAACATATTAGGGGCAAAATGAATCGTTTCCAGCTTTGTTTTAGTTGATTCATTAGAAACCACTGGGACATAAAAGACCCCTATAAATCTGCCAAGAAGCTCATGCAAAACACCCCCAATCCCTATCGGTCTTAGTTTACCTGACAAAGCCCCATTGGTATTCCACTTTAGGTCCCAAATGGAGGTACGATCCTTGAAATACAAGGTTGGACATGCTGCGTGTTTGGCCATGACAAAATACACTCAGTATTTGAAGTAATTTGGCTAGTGGAGTATAGGCATCCTTCCAGCTGCACCACCACCCATGCTCCACTCTATGTATAACAAGCTCAAACATACTTTCAGTCAAGATTCCTTTCCTATTAAAAATGATATTGTGAGAGAATAACTATAAGAGCATAATCCAATAGGGTTGCTAACGCATGTATATATAGAAGTACCAAAATATGTGAAATTACATAAAAGCCCTTAGGCCTATATAAACACAAATAAATACTAATCTAGGATACTATACTAATACGCATTCTCAATCTGTACGAGGGGAACCAACATGCGGATTGGCTTTGTGGAAGCGGAAGCAATCTGTGGCCAATCTTTTAGTGAATATGTCAGCAGCTTGTCTTGTAATAGGAGTGAATCGAACCTGGATGTCACCCTTAACAACTTTTTCTCAAACATAATGAAAGTCTACATCAGCATATTTACTGCAATCAATAGAGATATGATTTGCTGCCAAGTAGGTAGCGGAGACATTGTTACAGTATATGACAATAAACCTAGAATGTCGTAGGCCTAAATCATGCATAAGGTATCGTATCCAGTCACACTCAGCAACAACCTTAGCAACAGCCCAATACTTAGACTCAGTGGTAGACTTAGCAATAGTAGGTTGCTTCTTCGCATGCCAAGAGATAAGATTGGGACAAAGAAACAAGGTGAACCCAGTAGTAGAGCAACGTGTATCGGAGCATCCACCTAAGTCAGAATCAGTATATGCAGTGACGAAGGTGTAACAACCAGGAGTAATTGTGAGGCCATGTTCAAGTGTGTGCTTAAGGTATCGCAGAATGCGTTTCACCATCTGCCAATGAGAGGTACGAGGAGCATGCATGAACTGAGACACATGGTTAACCACATACCAGATGTCAGGGCGAGTCATGGTCAGGAACTGGAGAGCACCCACTGCACTTCAAAACTCGGTTGGATCAGGTAGTAGGTTCTGTCAGTCACGGATGGTTGAGCTCAAGCCAGGAGAGGGGTTTGAACAGGTTTGGCTTCAAGCATGTCATGCTTGCCAAGGAGATCCAAGGTGTACTTGTGTTGAGAAAGAAAGAGGCCATATTGAGTTTGTTTAACTTCAATACCAAGAAAGTAATGACGCCAACCAAGGTCTTTTATAGCAAATTGAGTGGACAGGGAATCAGTTAAGCATGTAAGTAGGGTCAAGTTAGAATCAGTGAGGATAATGTCATCCACATACAAGAGGAGACACATGATGCTATTAGGAGAACGATGGATGAACGAAGAAGGATCAGCTTTGCTGCAATAAAACCCATACTATTGAGAAACGTACTAAACCTATGAAACCAAACCTGAGGTGCTTGTTTGAGGCTATATAAAGCCTTTCGCAAGCAGCATACATGAGTAGGAAACTTAGGGAGGATAAACCCTAAAGGTTGCCTCATGCATACTTCTTCTTTTAAAAATCTATGTAAAAATGCATTTTTAATATCAAGTTGGCGAATGGACCCTTTGTTAGTGACAACAAAGTATAAACCTGATGCTGGTGGGTTTAACAACAAGACTAAAAGTTTCAAAGAAGACAAGACCCTCTCGTTGATGAAAACCTTCAGCAACGAGCCGAGCATTGAAGCGATCAACAAAACCATCAAGCTTATATTTTACCTTGTACGTCCAAGTACTACCAACCACTTTTTGAGAGGGCGACGAGGGAACATGGTCCCACGTCTGGTTTTGAAGAAGTGCATTAAATTCCTCAGCCGTGGCTTCCTGCCACTGAGGGTTTTTGACAGCCTGTGAAAAGCAAGTAGGTTCCTGGACCACTACAACAAAGTTAAGAGATAGAATGTGCTTGGAGTTGTGTATACCATCCTTGAGCCGGGTACGCATAGGATGCGTGTTCATGGCAGGCACCGAGTCATGGGAAGTGGTGTAGATGTGGAGCGATCATCCAAAGAGGTCATGGACATGTTGTCAGTAGGGGCAAAGGAGATGTCCCCTGAGTCCACAAGGGGTGTGTCAACAACTGTATGACCCACATCAGCAGTGACAACTGGTGTCATTGGGATAGGGACGGTCGGGAAGGGTCAACACCCGTGTCTCGGGAAGAGATGCAAGTGTCACATGTAGACATCGTTGTACACAGTGGGGGAAGGGACGCGAATGGGGGTGCGCAAAGCAGAGCCGAAGCGAGGAAAGGGACCTCAACTAGGTTACTAGGTGTCGGCACTGTGCAACTAAAGACTAAATCATGATATGGAAATAAATTATCAACAAAATGGACATGATGACTGACATGGACTCGACCCATAGTTGGGTCCAAACATCGATATCCCTTGTATCGTCCCGCATACCCAAGAAAGACATAGGGTATGGAACAAGGAGCTAATTTATGAGCAGTACGAGGTATGATGTTAGGATAGCATGTATACCCAAAGACCCAAAAAATATTGTAATCAGGGCCACTTTAAAAAGTTTTTCAAAAGGAGACAGATTTTATAAATTTGGAGTTGGCAGTCGGTTTATGATGAAGCAAGTTGTGCAGGCAGTATCAGCCCAAAACGTGGTTGGAAGACGCACCTAACAGAGTAGAGTCCGTACCATTTAACTTATATGTTGATGCTTGCGTTCCGCCACTTCATTTTGTTGTGAGGTATTAGGACAGGAAAGACGAAAGTGGATGCCATGAGTGCGACAAAGAGTGGACATGTGCTGATTATCAAACTCACGGCCTCCATCACTTTGAAAACATTTTATTGTTGTATTAAATTAGTTTTCGACAAAGACCTTAGAATCAAAAAAAAATGGAGAAAACTTCATCTTTCCTTTGCATCGGATAGAGCCAGGTAAATCGCGAGTAATCATCAATAAACAACACATAATAGTGAAAATTGTATGGACTTTGTCTGGACTTTTTTGACATTGTTTCATATTTGTAGGCTTCGGTCGTGTCCTGGGGTATGCCCCTTGTAGTTTGTACTATTTTTCATTTCATCTATATATTTTGCTGACTTACAAAAAAAAAAAAAATTATAGCGAAAAGCAAAATTAGACTTAACAGGGGATTGCCAAACATCCGAATGTATTAACTGCAAAGGTACAGTAGTATTATGTAAAACACAAGAAAGCGGAAAACAACGCGATTTTCCTAAGCAGCATGCATGACAATGTTTTTATTGAACTAGAACTAGAAGCAGAAGTAAGCAAACAACGAGTCCTCAAGGTATCTAAAACCAAATTTCCTAAATGACCTAAGCACATGTGCCATAATTTAGCTGGAACTGTCCGTGCTATGAGTCCAGTGAGGTGCGGGACTCCATAGAGGAGTCCATTATTGTGTATCTGGAGCAGGGGCATCCCCGTAGGCTTGTCCTTAACACAAAAGGAAGACGAATCAAATTCGATTACGCAGTTATTTTCACGGCACAGCTGTTTAATAGACAGTAAGTTGCAAGTAAGACCAAGAACCAACAATATATTAGAAAGAAATAAATCATGTGAAGTAGTACGAATTTTAGATGAAACAACATGTGTCACTGGTAAGAGAGAACCATTGCCAACTTAAATAGATTTTAGATCAGTATAAGTGGTGAGGTTTTTCAAAATACCTAAGTTCGAAGTCATGTGGTTAGACGCCCCCGAGTCAGGGTACCAAGTAGGATCAGCGGAGTCAGTAATAGACATGGCTAAGAGGGAATGAGATAGATCAGTGTTGACATATCAGTGTGGGCAAAGAAAGGTAGCATGACCTATTTGATGACAAATCTGACAAACAAGGGGTCCGGCTCCAAGTATACCATCATGAGACTGACGAGAAGCAATGCCTGCATTTCTTACCCAAGTTTGCTGGTGTGAAGGAATCCCTCCAAGAGCAATCGAGCCCGACCCCGACATGTGCTGATGTTGAGCGTGGCCCCCGCCACGACCTCTATAATTCTCATGGCGGTTGGAGTTACGTCCACAACCCTTGCGACCACGCCCATTACTCGCATGGTCAGGTGGGGGACTGGATGCTGCTAGAGCATGGCCATGATCAAGAGTGGAGCTTGCTTGAATCCTAAAGAGAGCTGCTGCTTCATCCAACAACGACATCTTGAGTTGCTCGAAGGTAAGGTTACGACAGGTATTCCGAGTGAAGGTGTTAAAGGGAGCATACTCCAGTGGTAAACCGAAGAGAGCATAGTGCATTAATTCTCTATTTGAGACTAGTGAATCTATGGTGGCAGGGTCATCAGCTATAGTTTTGAGTTCGGTAAAGTAGGCAATCATGGCTTTGTTATCTTTGCGTAGAGTAACAAGTTGGGACCGTAGGTCAAATTCTTTAGCGAGAGAGTGGTTACGGAACCTTTTACCTAGAGCATGCCACATATCTTTAGAGGTAGAGTGATGAATAACATCATTGAGAACAGGGCGAGCCAAAGAGGCTAATAAACAAGCCCTAATGCTTTGCTCAACACAAGACCAGGTGTGATAGTTAGGGTTAGAGATAAAAGTACCTATGGGTGTTTGAAATTAAAAAGGAGGGCAGAGAAGAGAGCCATTAACAAACCCCATAAGATGATGGGCACGTAAGAGCATGGAAACTTGTTCCGGCCAAGTGGAGTAGTCAGGCGAAGCATCAAGTTTAATGGTGACGAGACTAGTAATAGATGAGGTGGGGAGGGGTGTCAAGGGAAGGAGGGTGCCAGGTAGTATGGGGACCCGTTGTGAGATTGGGGTTTGGACCATTATTTTGAAGGCCAGGGAGAGAGGAGACATTCTCAATACTGGGAACCATGGAAAAGGAACCAGGGTATCCACTAATAAAGTTTAAGGCAGGAAACGAGGGTACCGTATGTATGGCCGGAGAAACAGGGTGCCGTGATCGGTAGAGGCAGAGAGCCAAGATGTGGGGGTGTTGGCAGGCACCCGGTGGTTGGCCGCCGGCCAGGGAGGATCGCCAGCTGGTAAAGGGGATGGGGTAATAGGTGAGGTTGCTTGGGGGGGGGGGGGGGGGGGGGGGGGGGGGGGTGGGTTGGGTTGTGAATCGCAGCCATGGAGTCACCAATCGATAGCCAAAAACTAATGCACTACGCCGGGAGGGTGAGGATCACCGGAGAAGGAAGAGAAGGAGGGCGGCAGTGCTAGGGTTTCAGTGTTGGCGGCCGGTGTCGAGAGAAGGGGGACGCGGCACAAGGGTGAAGAGAAAAAAATTGTTTAAGGTTTGGTATGCTTTGATACCATGTGAGAGAATAATTATGAGAGCATAACCCAATAGAATTGCTGAGGCATATATATATATAGAAGTACCAAAGTATGTGAAATTACATAAAAGCCCTTAAGGCTATATAGAAACAGATAAATACTAATTTAGGGTACTATACTAATAGATATCATTCCTACAAATCCATATCATCCATATAATTGCAAAAAGAAGGCAATCCACACCTTCCTCTCGAAACGCTGATGTATCATGTGTTGCCAGATTTCAATAGACTCATTTGAATACTCTAGAATAGTTAGATAAAGATGCCACCACTTATTAGAGGTGGCCACGGGCCGGGGTGGGCAGAGCTCGGGCCTAGGCCTGGGCTAGGCCCATTTCTTGACTGGGCCCGGGCCAGGCTAGCGTTTGCGCCTGGCCTAGCAGGCCCGCGCTAGCATTTTTTTTTTTAATATCTCACGAAAAAGTGACACAGAAATGACATGAGTGGAGTTCAAACACTATACCTCTAACATGCAAGGTCAGGGCGGATCCAGCATTGTTGGACTGGGGCCATGGACCCCTAGTGCCCCAAGGCCCATATACCACCATTTTACATTAAAAAATATAATTATTTAGTTGGGCCCCCTCTCTCTCCCCATCCCCCTCCCCCCAATTTCTCACGTGACCCCCCTTTCCTCCTAGAACACAACCCAACCTCCAAACCCTCACTCTCCCGACTCTTTGCCCCCCCCCCCCCCCCCCCCCCCCCCAACCTAAACCTCACCGGTCTCTCTCTCCCACCGACTTTCTCTCACTCCCCGCCACAATTAGTGAACAGTGAACCCCTGAACGCTAAAGCCAATTAGTGCCAGTCTCTCCCTCTCTCCGACTCTCCCTCCTTATCATTAAAGGTCTTCGCTCTCTCTCTCTCTCTCTTGCATTTTGGTTTTTTCTTAATTTATTGTATTTTTCATCTTCTTATACTGATTTAGGGCTTTATTTGCACATTAAATGGGAAGAGCTTTGACGTAAAAATTATGATCTAGGGCTTGGATATTAAGTGTTGATGTAAAATTAGGAATTTTATCATTTAGGTACCATCCGGTTTAAACATTTCAAAATATACAATAGTGTAGCATGAGTTTTGAATATTTTGTATTATGAAGTTCTAATTATGTGCCCCCAGTGACTGCGTTTTTTTGGATCCACCACTGTGTAAGGCACACCCCATTACCATGTGAGTTACAATTTCTTTATAATTTTGTTGGGTAAACAAAGTACTTAAATATTTTTTTGGGATAATACAACTTAAACAGGGTGGGCCGGGCCGGGTTCCAGTCCAACCCGGCCCACTGGCCACCTCTACCAGTTATATATCTCATCCATACATCCCAAGTCACCTAATAATGAAGGAATAAATAAAGTTTACAGACTAAATTTATAGCATAAGGCTTCAAAACAAGTTAAATCAAGGCTCCGTTTGTTTCGTAGGAAAAGTGCATTCTAGGAATATGTTTTTCTTTGGAAAAGGTTTTTCAAGAAAATTGAAATCCGATTGAGGTTTTCCTTTGTTTGTTTCAAATGAAAACTTGCTTCTACATTAATGTTTTCGTATATAGTTTAAAAGAAATATTTTTCATAAATCATCCTACATCTTATTATAGGATAATATAAGTAGTAATCCAACATATATAAAAGGTAATAGAAAAATAAAATTAACTATCAAAGCTATATAAAATAGGAAAATTATTTATCAAATACCCTAAAATTTGAGTATTTATTACCTAAGTATCATATCATTTTAATATATGTAATAAGGTACCTTAGGACACGAAATTTTATCACCTAAATATAACATGCATTCAAATCTAGTGAATTTTCGTTAACGTGTTGTGCTAGCATTTTTTAACAAAAGAAATCACTAGTTTACGATAGGGACACATATATATATTATTGAAACTCGTATTCCATATCAACAATTTTGGCGAAAAATTACCTTATTTATAAAATTTTTAAACTTCAGAGCACTTGAGTGATAAAACTTTTAAACTTTACCGTACATCATTGTATATTAACAAAACATCAGAGTACCCATGTAATAAACGTTCAAATCCCAAGGTACCTAATTGATAACTTCCCTATATAATATTATATAGTAATTCAAAATGATGAAAATTATTTCTTTTAAAACCATGATAAAATAACATCTGACTTTGTTTGATTATTCAGTCTAATTCCTATTCGGCATTATGACATTAAAGTTTACGTTCCAATTCGGTTAATTTTGGTTTCAATCCATATCCGCACGATAATTACCGCAAAGGCTCTTGTGCCACTTGTATTTTACAAGGGAAGTCATTTTCCCTCCATTGGGGGAAAACATTTTCCATCGGAAAAGCTTTTCCGTCAAAGAAAGCACGTCAAGCACAGGAAAATATAAAAACTAATTCCTAGAATCACATTTTCCTCTAAAACAAACGGAGCCCAACTCTATAAACGATAAAAAGTAAGAAACAAATACTTTTAAAAAAAAAAAAAAAAAAAGGCTTAAAATCAGCACCTTTGGGTCTTGCATACGATCTCTTATTACATCCTCTCATCTTTCTCGTAAGCAGTGGGGAAGCCAACAGCATTGTATGATTGACATAAAGTTTGTATCTATTTAACAATGATTTCATGATTAATTTATCAAAATTCAAAACATATTACTATAGTTACTTATTTGCTAATGCCTTTCATAATCACACATGCCTTTCAACATCAAAGCGAGTAGAAGATTTGCAAGGAGCTCGATTCCAAGGAGCTCGGTTTGGTATGGGACGGGCCGTGCTCTTGAGTCGTGCTCGTTCTGGTATGGACCGGACAGTGCTCGATGGTCATACTTGAAAAGCCACATGGGATGGGCCCAAGTTTCGGAGAGGGCAACCTAGAGTAGAGTGAAGCCGTCCACGAAAGAGAAAGGCTACCTACATAGAGTGAAGCTATCTAGAATAAAGTCGTAAAGGACGACGGTTTCGAAGCATAGTGGTTTGATACAAGTCAAAAATGGGCAAAAGGTAGAATCTTACATTGGTGGGTTAGAAGATAAAATACCACTTTGTATATCTAAGAGGTTACTCCATCCATTGCTAAATAGTTTTTGGATGGAACCTCCTTTGATACGTAACAACTTGCTATAATTAGTATATCTTCTTAAGAGGTTAAATTTGATAAATTCAATTAAGTTTTGGCATATGATCAACTATTTATAAATTCGTATTTTTGTCACAATAATAGATAATAAATAATAGTGATAGCTCAACTCAAAAGGGCTCCACTAGCACGATAGAGGAGTACTTAACGTGCGTTGAGCTTTTTTTCTATTTATGACCATGTGAACGCGGTTTATCCGTAGTAAGTTAAAGTAAAAGACTACTTTTTTTTGATAAGTAAGCAATGCATATATCAAAAAGAGAAATCGTACAAGAGTACGAGGGGCATACCCCAAGACACAGCCGAGGCCTACAACGCAACTCAGAAGAAGCGAAACACGCAAAAGCAACACAAAGGAAATACAAAGGGATCTCAAAAGAAACGCCTAAGTACAAGCCTAAAAACAAAGGAAATACAATGCAAACCCTAAAGAAGCAAGGTAAAACCCAAAGCACAGGGAGGAGCTCAATCAACGACGCCGCCGCCCCTTTTTAGGAGGGGGAGGATCCTGGATCTGCTTCTTTGAAGCAGCTCTAGTTCTTCGAGGCTCGACAATGGGCTCTTCCTCATAACATCCATGACAAGACATCCAACAGAGTGCATTAGAGACGTCATAAAAGGTCACTGGAAGGCGACCACCATAGGGGCTCTTCATCTGGCACTTAGGACACGTTTCATGCTTGAAAGGCCTAGGCTCACTTGAAGATGACACGGCGCTGCAACTTGGAACACTAGTATCCAAGTTTAAGCCGCATAACTCGGGCTCCACAAGCCCAACCAAACTCTCCTGAGCATCGACCACTTCATTAGGAGCGATAGCACGACTCGAGTCATCCTCTTCAGTAGACGAATCTGCTTGCGATCCCGAAACCGACCGGTCCAAAGGAGTCCCACTCCGAGCCGGTGACCCGGGAGTGGGGAGAAGACGCCCACCCGACTGGGGCCTGGGATGAGACCCGGTGGAGACCCAATCGGGAGGGGGAGGGCCAGCGCCACTAGGGTGCCGGCGAGGAGAGCCGATCGGGCTAAGGTGCACGGTTGGTGAGACATCTCCCCCCAACGCATGGGGGGCGGAGAGAGACCCAAAAACGGGCCTAGAGGTAGGCCCAAGGGGTGGCCAAGATGAGGGGGAAAGAGGCCCAACCTCATCAATGCCGTAAAAGACTACTCTTGTTGCAAAGTTTACCAACTTTGCTAGATAGCAATATTCATTAGATAAGAGATTGTGGATCTATTTTTAGTGAGGATTGTTAAAATAATCAACAAGAACAGTACAACTGTAGCGAAAATACAGCGAAATATTCTACAATAATTCCAATCGAAAAAGCAGTAGAATTTGCAGAAAAATACTGCAGGTAAATAAATTAAAACTGCAGAAAAACACTGAAAATAGCAAAAGAATATTACGCGAAAACTGATAGCTAAAATACAGTAAAACTACCGACAATTTCAGCGCAAAAAACAGCAGCAAGTAAACCTGTAAATTCCAGTAAAATGTAAATGCGAATTTCCAGAAAAATCCGACAAAAGATGCAGTGAAGAAGCTAGTAAAATTGCAGCAGCAAAAATCAGCAAGTATACTTAAATATAGCTATCAAATAATATCGAAAAGAAGTAGATTAGAATATCAATGATACCATGCCGTGGAAATTACCACTGTCCTAAAAGACGATTTCGCCGCTGCTCCAGTACAAACAGCAATATCGGCGGCCGTCCTCCGGGATTAACACGGTCCAACTGTTGACATGCACTCGTTAATCACCGGGTAGGAGAGCCTAAGAACTTTGCCCAATTATTTTGAAGAGAAAGGGAGTATGAACTGAAAATGGGGAAGAGAAGAAGATGAGAGTATTGCTATTTTCTCTGATATTCTTTAGCAATGGGGAAAAATATGCTTTATATACATGTACAAAATGAGGCTAAAAAATACAAACGGTTAAAAGATGAACAACTATAAATGGCTTTTGGAATTAAGACTGATCATAACGGCTATTGGTGCATTAAAAACAATTCCAACAATCATATTTTGATTAAATATGCAATCGGTTGTAGTAAATACGGGCTTTGAAAGATCTTCCGTAAAATAAATATACCTGTTAAGAAAAAGATCATCCACACTATTTTTTTTTTTTTCCCAATGTGGGATACAACTCCATAAAACTAAAGGTTAGCTTGTATCATTTTTCCAACAATCCCCCACAAAGGATACAAGCAGAAGAGCATAAAGAGGAATATATTGGGCAAAGGGAGTTTAGCTTTTCAGTGCCGATGTCTCATGACTTGAATCGTCACCTAGTGTAACCCAAGTTTAGGACCAACATCTTGCCAGGTGACTTTCTTCATGAACCTCACAAGGGGTTGTATAGTCTTCCACTTGGACACATACCAACTCCAGATCTCGGCAACTCCTACGGTTTGACGCGTTTAATCGGCCATGCGCTCGTCCTGGATATTCATAGGCGCTCTAGAAAGCAAGTCTCAAATCCTTCATAGGGAGCGGCCAGACTCCCACACCTATATAGGTGGATCCCATCAAGTGTGTGTTACCGCACACCACCATACATATGGATTTGGGTCCATTAAGAGCTACAGCTCAACCTTACCCCTGGTAACATACAGACAGTGTCCATCAAGTGCAAGCCTTGCTTACACCACCAAACATATGGCTGTGGACCCATCTCCGCACTGTCACACCATAGGGAGGGACAACATAAAACACAGTGCATTTCTTGAATGAAACTATGACTTTTCAAATTGAACCTGTTAAGACCAGGTTGGATACATCACAGTTTATTCGTGTATAGACTTTAGTCCCATCCCCCTCGATGTTTTTTCAATCATTTTACCACAAAGGCCTTTTGTTAACGGATCCGCAAGATTCTTTTCAGATTTTACATAGTCTAGTGATATTACTCCACTTTCTAGTAGATCTTTCACGATCTTATGCTTGAGACGAATGTGTCTCCTCTTGCCATTATAAACCTCGTTCTTTGCCACAGCAATTGCAGCTTGATTGTCACAATGAAGTGACACTGATGGAGCTGGAAGCCCCCACAATGGCACTTCAACACTGTATTGCAACAAAGCGGTACTTCAGAGTTGACCACTGCCAACATCAATCACGAGTTGCTCTTACCCCCACATTGAGGTACTTGTAATGAGCTGTTAAACAATTAGCTCCATCGCCTGCCAACTTCAATAAGAGTCAGTATAACACATTAGTGGAGCACACATTATATTAGTAAAATTACATCTCCACCCCAAGTACTCACATAGTACGTATATCATATATACAGTTGGCACGAAAACCACATACCACAAATTGTCACTTTCACATCTCATACAATTGTGAAACATTATCACTAGTTTAGGTCACAAAGGACCATACACCCATTCTCATCGTACTTAGCGTACATGCGATATTACTATTAAGGGTAGTTCATGTCTTACCAATGTTGTATCAAATTTTGGTGATATCAAGAGAGAGAGGTACAGTATACCATAGTTTATAAGATGCCTTTTACAATTCAACTTAAGGCAACTCAGGCCCCTACAAGGCTCTCAAGTCCAACTGTTAGCATCATCAAGCTATTCACACTGATTTTGGACAGTCATCAAAATAATATTTTTATCATAATCAATTTCCATAGGCTAGCTATAACTAGCAAACATCGGTAAAATCACAACCAGAAAAGATCATGCTCAGACAACATATCTCATAGGCTCTTGGGTGCTCTCACAACCCCCACAATGGAATGCCTTACACTATATTCCTAAGCCATTCAATTTTTCTATCTGCCAATTCAATCTTTAAGGACAACTAAACAATGCAGGTTTCAGAGGGGTGTCATAAATTAGAGCTTACTAACGAGTCTAAATACATTGTCATTAGTAGAATATCTCTCATTGATATTACATTGTCATTAGTAGAATATCTCTCATTGATATTAGACACCCAACACAACAAGGAGGCTATTACTATGTAAACCCCATTCATAGTACTACACTATCACCTCAACAATTTAATTTGAGCACTTTAATATTCATTATTTGGATCTTGTATGTAAGACTAGATCTACCACTGGCATATGATATAATAGGATGAATGTTGTCTTATTCATCAAAACATAATGCTATCAAACACGTTAGCATATTTAGTTTGTGACGCGATGCCATGTTTTTTCTCCTCTTCAAATGAACACTGGGGTCATATATTATGGCCAACACGAGCGTACGACATATGACAGTAACCCCAAAAAAATAACTAGACACAAACTAAATGTCAAGCCTATGATCGATCGAGGTTTTCATATGACTTGCAACTTATCTTCTTTACCAAAAAATGGAAAAAAAGGTATGAAACAATAAGCCTAAGGACATACAAGTCTCTCAAGACAACACAAGTCCACATATAACTCAAACATATAAATATTTCCCAACTCTTGACTATAATTCATCAAAGACATAAGTATTGCACAAATTAAAACCTGACCAGCATGAAACCAATGCCAAACAGCATAGCCAACTAAGTTGCAGCATTTTCAGTTACAAACAGTCCAAAAACAAATATGGGCAGCACCAAACTCAATATGAGCATCAGCGTTCAGCAAGTAAATGTCATAATATGCAGTATGTGCACTACATACAACAGTTGCACGTCATAAACAACAAGTATTACTCCAATACTGCAAAATTCAGCATGTACAAGTCCATAACAACTTGTAACAGCATATTCAGCTTGAAAGAGAAATGTTTCAACATTTAAACAACATATTTTTCATCATTTCAGGCAGCATGTAAGAACATATGCAACTTGCTTCAGACATAGCAATGGAAAATACATAAAACACTTCAACATGGAGACTAATACACAAATCATACATAGATTTTCACAAGAATTCACAAGTCCTATTAGCCCTATATAATGATCAACCTTTATAATGATCAACTATTTCAATAGATCACTCAAAACATGCAAAAAAATCCAATTCTGACATACAAGATTTAAACTCATGGTTAAATCTCAACATGCAATGCTCTACCCACACAAGAATTTCAAGATTTTGCAACTAGACACGCTTAACCTAAGAGTTGGCTAAATCTAGGTGAAAGGCTCAAGTTCACAACCGACCTGCTCTACTTTTCTGTTTCAAATGTTTACAGGCTTGGTGACATGCTTGGGATAGGCCCTTCTTATTCTGTACATAGTTTTTATCATCATTCTGTACATAGTTTTGATCGATTTATGTGCTCATTGATTTACCGAAACAATGTAAAATAATTCAAAAACCATGAGTACAGTTATCTACTTATATGTCTGCATAGTCTGTAAGTACCAATCCCTTGTTTATGTCAACAAGATGGCTCTAAATCCTGGTATACAATTTGACGAGCATAACTTCAGGAATCATGCAGCCTATCCTTGCAGGCTTCTAGTCACATAAATATCTTAAGAAGATCAGTTATATGTAAGTTAATGCCTTTTACAGAAGGAAGCTCACTTTAGTCACGTGCTTTGATAACACAAAGATTCAAACTTCTAGCAAGGACTTTTGAGTAGTGGAAGTGATACCATATATGAGCATCAAAGGGACACTACACTATTAAACTGCTAAGGCAATTGACAGAGGCATATGAACAATAGACTTTTTATCCCTCAGGGCCTCAACCTCGGTTAAACAAAAATCTCATTGGGAATAAAATAAGCTGAGAAGCTTACAACCATATATAACTCTCTGTTAACATTATAGTCATATATAAATTTTATGGACAATATTTACCCCACGGCATTCTTCAGCTTTTGTTTGTAGACAACAACATCAACCACCACCCCAGCAACCCGCTTGTTTTTTCTATAACTACTCAAATCTTCAAACTATTCTTAACCGACAATAACTTCTAGGATTCCTTTGAGGCATTTTGTTGAATACCTTCAATGCACAACCCCATTAAACTATCACTTTTTATCCTAAGAATTGAACTATCCTGATTCAAATTATTATTGACTAAAACCTCATCATTTCTCACCTGACCCATATCTAAAACTAACAGAATCAAATCCTTAACTCAATCACTGACCAAAAAGAACTCAAAAATTATCATTTCTCACAGCTAACCCAAAGTAAGTATCAACAATTTCAATCCAAT
The DNA here is from genome assembly GCA_018398585.1 of Simmondsia chinensis. Taxonomy (NCBI): domain Eukaryota; kingdom Viridiplantae; phylum Streptophyta; class Magnoliopsida; order Caryophyllales; family Simmondsiaceae; genus Simmondsia; species Simmondsia chinensis. The sequence goes on along the minus strand of JAGTTD010000017.1, from coordinate 21,424,479 downwards.
TACATACAAATATATGAATCTAAGTACAGGAAAAAATATTAGAAAGTATTGTTATGCGCTTAAACAATCGTCTACGTCTAACAAAATTATAGCGCTCGTTTAACGATAGTGAGTTGAATAATTGAAGACCTCATTAGGTTGGCAAGGGTTACCACCATGGACAACATCTAACTCAAATCTATTTCAAACAACCTGTAGTTACAATTTTCACAACGATAAAAACAATTCCAACAATTCCAACAATCATATTTTGATTAAATATGCAATCGGTTGTAGTAAATACTGGCTTTGAAAGATCTTTCCGTAAAATAAATATACCTGTTAAGAAAAAGATCATCCACACTATTTTTTTTTTTCAATGTGGGATACTGATATGCATGATTTTTACATATTTTATTTCCCGTTTTTGCCATATATTCGGCCTCTACATGTGTGTTCGGTTGTTGATTAGGTACATTTTCATGTGGAACACGTCAAAACGGACGGAAGAAGAATTATAGCAAAATCAAGCATTATTAAGGCACTTTTGAAAACTGACTAGAGAAAGCTAGCCATTTGTGCAGATGAAAGACCCATTAGATCATAATTTGGTGAACCGAGTACATTCCATAGCGTTTCGGGGCTCAATTAAGAAAAGGGGCCCAAAGAACAGATCGATGAAAAGCTCCCGGTTAGGAAAACTAACCGAGAGCCTGCCGATCGATCGGCCAAAAGTACCAATGCCGATCAATCGGGAGTTTTTCCGTTAGCTCACCGATCGATCGGCTCTTTTAGTCGATCGATCGGATTTCCAATCAATCGGGCATTATTCCCGATCGATCGGGACAGTTCCGTACGGAACCCTAACTCCTCCTGCGCCTATAAATAGAGAAGGGAAAGTCAGCCTTTGGGGAAGCTTTTCTCGCAGCACGTCCTCCCCTTTTTCTAAAACCCGAAGTCGCTACGAGATCTACAGGTTATCAAAAGCTGAATCGCAAGCGGTTGGAATACTGGGTGAATTCAGGCTCGGATTAGCATCGACACGAAGATTGAGGGAGTTTACTCTTTTATTTATTTTACGCACAGTATTTTCTTTTATATAAATTTAAATATGTGTAAAACTCCCATGGAGGAGTAAACTTTATTAGTTTAGGGGATGAAGGGCGGGTAGCCGCTCGTATCCCGGATTTATATTATGCTTTTGACGATTGATTTAGTTATGTTATATTCGCGCCCCTGTGGGGTGTTTTTCATGATTGTTGGATATTTCTTGTATGTGTGCTTGTAGCCATGACTGGGTTTCCAACTTTGCAGCGATTAATCTTGTGCTTGTAGCCTAGACCATAAAATAACAGGAATTCACGCTTGGTCAAGGTTAAGGTTGTACCCAACTCTTAACCCAATCTCTTATATAAGTTAATATTGAATTAGGAGTAACAAAGGAATTAAATAGTGCTAATGAGATAACCTATGCTACATCTAGGGTGCTAAGATAGATTATGCCTTTAGACTAGTTCATTACCCTAAGTCCTAATTTATATATTAACCCAGGCTTAGAGCTTGTAGCCTAAGTCTTTCAAATCATCGTCCTAAGTAGAATATAATGACGGGATACGTGTTAAATTACCCTGAATTCTCTCCCTAAACTATCCTCAATCGAATTGTCGCACTCACTTTATATTCAGTTTTAGTAATTTAGCTTCAACTTATTCAAACAACACAAAAAACCAAAAATTCAAACCGCCCGTTAATCAGTAAATCTAACTTGACACGATTCCTTGTGGATATGACCCGTATACCCGACAAAGCTACGACAATCTCGTACCCTTGCGAGTGAACGGTTTTAAACACACATTTAAAACACATCATATACAACTCCATGAAACTAAAGATTAGCCTGTATCATTTTTCCAACAAGGACGACTGGATTGGGGAGATCAGGTCGGTTGAGGACAGCAGCACACCTAATAGGTGGATTGCCATTCTTGTATTCTTTGGGTAAAAGTTATGTTTAGAGAACTTTCGCTCTCACCGGTACTTATTATAAGGGGTGGGGCGGAACAGGTTCAAGCCAAATATCCAACAGTTGCTTTCAAGTGAACTGAACTCTTGGATAAAAAAGTATTTCTTAATGAAAATAAAATAATTATGATTCCCTTTTGTTTTTTCATTTTTCGTTACAAACACATATATAATTATTTGTCCAGGAAAACCTTTTTGTTTTCTTACTCTGTCTTTTACATTATGTTCCATTATCACTTGAACTTTGATATTTTGTATAGTTATAATTATTATCTGTTAAGATATTTCATATAAATAATGTAAGGAATAATATAGTATAAATAATTAAGTCACGAAAAATCATATTATATAATTATTTTTAAAAAATATACAATCTTACGATAAGTCTATTCGACGCAATTTGTCTACTTACCTGATTATTAATTAGAATATAAATATTTTTAATAACTTTGTGGGGAAAACTTTCACTAGCTATTGTTAGTGTATTTTCAAAATATTTGTTGACAAATGTGTATATAAATGTGTTAAATGTTGTATATATATGTATAAGATGTATTTGAGGTTGTTCCGATACTTGTATAAAAGATTAGAGTTTGTTGGGGGTGTGTGTCGACACATGGGCCATGTGTGTCGACACAAAATCCTACAGAACGCAGGGAAGACAGCTGTGTATTGACACACATGGCCCGTGTGTCAACACACAGCCCATTACAGTAGCGCACGAAGGAAACCTGTTTCTATACATTTGTGATATAAACTCCTATTATACAGATATATAGCCCATGAGATACCTTTGTGGCCGAAGCCGATTTCTCCTATTTCTATACATTGTGATAGTCAGGCTACGCTTTCTAAAGCATACAGTGAAGTGTATAATGGGAAGTTCAGACACATTGGTGTGAGACATAGTATGGTGTGACACCTTATTCGGGAAGGTGTTATCATTGTGGACTTCGTGAGAACCTGTCAGAATCTAGCGGATCCATTTACTAAAGGCCTGGCTAAAGATTTGGTTTTGAAAACAAATGAAGGGATGGGGTTGAAACCTGTCATAATTAGTCGCCCATGATAGGCCCTCAACTCGACGCCTATTATGACGCTAGGTCTCGGGTTCAATGAGAGAGACTTGTCATCTGTGTGACTGCAAGCACTAAATGAGTTTGTTTCCATCCCGAGTGTGAAGTGCTTGATACCTACGTTAGTGATTATAGAAGGATGAGCAAATGCTCTTAATGGACCTGGTTTTAGAACTTATTGAATGTCACATCGCAGGGGCATGATCGATGAGGTTCACCTTAGTGAGTGTTGAAGTTTGGCCGCTTCAGAGGGGTGATTTTTGACAAGGGTTTGGCCCTGAAACACTCACGAAGGGTACAGGACACAAGGCCATAAATGTGTCGATCTGGGAGGTGTAGGGTATGTACAGGGAGTACGCCTTGTGCGTGATTAGATAGTCGGTTAGTCAAATGGGTTGTATGGTTCAAAGCTTGGTCTACCATTTTCGATCCGATTAACTGTATGGTCTTTTCACTAGCTGAGGGTTCAATCGTGAGACACCCTCGTTGATGCACAATAAGGCCTCCTTTAAACGAGATGTCATTTCGAGATTGGTTGTATTTTGAAAATGGTGGGGGATTGTTAGTGCATTTTCAAAATATTTGTTGACAAATGTGTATATAAATGTGTTAAATGTTGTATATATATGTATAAGATGTATTTGAGGTTGTTCTGATACTTGTATAAAAGATTAGAGCTTGTTCGGGGTGTGTGTCAACACATGGGCCATATGTGTCGACACAAAATCCTACAGAACTCAGGGAAGACAGCTGTGTGTTGACACACATGGCCCGTGTGTCAACACACAGCCCATTACAGTAGCGCATGAAGGAAACCTATGTGTCGACACACAGAAATTGTGTGTCGACACACAGGCTTACAGAAAGCTGCGTGAAAGCTGTGTGTCGATCTGTGTGTCGACACACAGCTTCGATACACAGGCTTACAGAAAGCTGTGTGAAAGCTGTGTGTCGATCTGTGTGTCGACACACAGCTTCGACACACAGGTCGTTTTTGTCGATTTTCTGTGCGGTTTCTTCCCAGTTCTTTTTATATGTTAAGGCTCTTCGTTTTGGGACTGAACTCTGAGATAATATACAGATATATACCCCACTCTTTTGATAAAAAAGTTTACATGAATTTGTAGAGAAAATCATGAGAGAGAAATTGAAGAACATCATCACTTTGTTCTTGTGTTCTTGTGGAAATTTTCAAAGGTGTGTTGTCTATAAATCTGACAAATCTCTTTACATCTTTATCAATCTCTCCCCATACACATCTTCACTCCATATTGGTAGTTGTTATATCCCCGAGGATATTTCGTATACCGAAATAAGCTTTAAGGATAGTGATCACACGCCTCAACACCTGAGATCGTTTGGATACCCGGTTGCAAGATTTTTGCAAGTATTTTCTGAATTTTTCGAACAACTATTTATCATTTAAGTACATTGACATTTTAAAATATATAATAAAATACCTTAAGATTTAAAAATTTTATCAATCAGATATCATTATATAGAAATTCAATAAATTTTCAATGAAATATGCTAAAGTGAAATATAATGTCGATAATATATCGTTACCATCATTAGGATTTTATCAATCAGATATGATAATTCGTACTACGTCAACATTTTCTATATAAAATTGTTGAGATTCTTACAAAAACTCATCAAATTCTAAAATAGGGTACCTATGTAATAAAATATTCAGATATCAAAGTACTTTAATATATATATTGAAATATTAGGTAACCAGGTAATAAATGCTCATATATATATATAAGACGCCATGATGATTGGCGGGGGCATTACCACTGACCAAGGTTGTCAAAATCGAGATTCTACGTATAATCGACGAGGGGTCATCAGAATCAAAATCATAGAATCGAATCGAAAATTCGTAAGATTCTACTTTATGTGTATATAAATTATTTATAGTGACAAAGTTAGTATAACAATTCTCAAATATATGACAAAGAGCTTCAAAAAATCTAAAACACATTAGTTTTACAATACATTGGAAACCTAAATGTAGGAAAAAAAATGTAACATCATTGTAACATAAAATATACACTGAAAGTCTCAACTCATAGCATTATTAATAGTCATATCCGAAATTAAAGTTACTGTCGTCAATATCATTTGAAGTACCAGTGTTCATATTTCTACCATCATTAAGAGAATCACCCCCAATTGTAGCATCATTTCCAACAAAACCTTCTATACAAAAACACAAATATACCAAAAGATAATAATTTTTCAAATTCAATTGACACTGAAGTTGGGGTCTTATTGTCATTTGGAATATTTTTATAAAATTTTTCACTGAATGACATACTTTTTTTATACTCGTAATAGAAGAAAGATAGTTTAAAATGAAAATTCCAAATTTGTGACTCACAAGAGTTCAATAAACAATTTTAGAATTATTTAAGAAATTTTAACTAATACGTATCATATATTATATAATTTTCCTACAAGTAAAATATTACAAAAAAACTTATACAAAAATTGATGTATAAATATACAACTTATGTGATCTAAGTATAGAGTTGAAAAAGGCGAAAAAAATGTAATTTGAATATAAACTAAAAATTTTAAACAGCGCACATGGGTAACTTATGTGTATAAGTATACCTAAACAAAAATTAATAAGACTATCGACATATAATAAATTATTTATTTTATTTTTACCTAAAATATATAATATTTATATTATATGTACAAAAATTAGTGAGACAAATGTCCGTAAATCAAAGTTGCTTCAAGCATTGATCAAAAAAAAAGGAAGAAAAAAACAAAAAATAGTTGCTTGCAATGGGGATCGGCCATCCCTTATAAATGTTGAGCAAAGGACCACTTGGCCAAAAGGTCCTTGCAGTGATCTGCTCTTTATTAATATATTCATATCATAACTGAGTGTATCCCAGTTGAATCGGTAAAATCGTTTAAAATCACGATTTTTGCGATTTTAATCCGATTTTACCAATTTTGACCCGATTCTACTTGAGTACGATTTTTTAAGCGATTTGAATCGATTGGTTAATGTAGAATAGTAGAATTGCACGATTCTACGATCTGAATCGTGATTTTGACAACCATGCCCCTGACTTCAACTTCTGCACCACGAACATAGGAGGACCCCAACTATCCACGTAAGTAGGGCTGCAAATGAGTCGAGCTGAGTCGAGCCACAGCTTGCTCGGCTTGGCTCATTAACTAAATGAGACCAATTCGGTATCGGTATCATTTATCCAATTGAGCCGCATATCTATGCTTGAGCCGGCTCGTTAACTAAATGATATCGGCTCAGTATTGGTGTTATTTATGCTTGATTATTTGGCAAGCCGGCTCATTGAGCTTTGTTAGCTCATTTATCGGGCTTGTTAAGCTCATTTATTAGACTTGTTAAACTTATTTATGATTATTGTTACTTGGATTACCAGAAAAGAGTAATAAAATAAATCACGTATGAAAATTAAAAATTAAAAATACATATATGTTATTCAATTTTGCAATCTAGATATACGAGCCAATAATAGGGCCAGCTCGTGAGCCTCTCGAGCCGAGTTAGCCTCGGTTTGATTTGGCTCACTCATTTAAACGAGCCGAACCGGCTCTCGAGTCGGCTCAGATGAACACGAGCCGAGCCCTTAATGAGCCCGAGTCAAACCGACTCATGGGCCGGCTTGGTTCATTTGCAGCCCTACACCTAAGGGACAAACGGGCATCAATTGCCTTAACAGCAACTACATGAACCCCCAGCAACAAAGCTAAGAAGTTAGGGACAACCTTACTAGAACGCAATACCCCGTAAAGCCATCTCGGCAAAGCTTACTCCCGCCAACCCCGCCCACCACTAACATACTTTGCTTCCCTCTCAAGGAAAGATACACTTTAATTGGTCAACCCCCACCGCTCACGCATCCTAACCCACTACACGAAGGAAACATCATATGGCTGGCTATAAAAAGGAAGCGGAGGAAAAGAGAAAAGGGAGGACAACGAGACCAAAAAAGATAGGGGTTAAGAGTTTGAATTCGACTCTTCCTAAAAGAACATACTCCATTTTTACCGAAACAATATATATAATTATGTATACCCAGAATCCTCTTTTTATATTATAACATATATGGTTGCCCAAGTTCGGATCCAGAGACATGACAACCTGGGCCACGTACACAGCTAAGGCCCAGCACATGGTGGGTTGGGTCTCTGATTTGATTCCGCTTCGATGGCATTTCTTGTAATTACGTAGAGTTTTCACTTGACCTCTTATTTTTTTAATTCAAAATGGTACAAATGTTTTTTTTTTTTTTTTTTTAACATTTACAAAATATTTATAACTTCAGATGGAAAATCAAATTTATTATAAAATAACACATCATGGACTATTTTAAATAAAAAAGTTAATAAATTAATTTGAATTAAATAATAGGGAAATTATCATTATTTGACACATAGAATTGAAATTGGACTGTGGAATTACGATTCTGATGGAAATAAAATCCCATTATTTGGTTCAATTGGCGGTTGGAATTATAATTACACAATGATTCGAATCATAACAGGTTTTTAGTCAATTGAGTTAGAGTATTTCGAGTTTTAAATCAACTACTGTTAGATTTTGGTCAGGACCATGCAAATTGCGTTCAAGTTATTATAATCAAGATGATTCAATTTGAGTTCGAGTTATTCGATATTTAAGTCAAATTCGGTCTAATATTGCACTGGATCATTTGGTGTTCAAGTTACCTCGGATTTTCAAAATTTAGACTAATTATGATCGGGTTTAAATTTATTTAGGTCATTTCAAGCTCGAGTCATCTTAGTTTTAGGATAAATGAGTTGTATTATTTGAAATTTCAAGTCATCTTAGGTTGAGTTTGAAATGAGTATGGTCACTTTGGTTAAGGGTCGTATTAAGTTTTGGGTTAATTTGGTTGGGTCATTTCCTTTTCGGCTCAATTTATTTATATCATATTCAAGTCAAATAGTTACATCTTCTGGATTTGAGTCATCTCGAGTTTCGGGACAATCGGGTTGGGTCACTTCGGACTTTGTGCTATGATAATTTCGGTCATTTTAAGTTCAAGTCATTCAAGTTCGATGATTTTAAGGTTCGGGTCAAATTTTAGGTTGTGTCTAAGTCTTTGGATTTTGAGTCATCTTGAATTTGGGGTAATCAAGTTGAGTCATTTTGGGTTTTAGGTCAATGGAGTTAATGTGGAATCGCAATTCCTTACCCCCACTCTAAGGAATTGGAAAATATGATTTTTAGTTAAAATCTAACTCCATGGAATTGGGCAGTGAAATCATAATTCCAATTCCAGTAGGTGAGCCAGATAACAAAATTTGAATTTTGGGCTCCAATTCTAGCCCCAGCCCCAATTCCATGCTCCAAATGTAATCTTAGGTATTCTGGACTTTGGTCATTTATCACATATGTATCTTGACTTTTCAATACATATAATGTGACACCATAAGATTTAAATATTCTATCACTTATATATACCTTAAAAAGTTAAAATTTTATCAATGAGGTAATCTCTTGTCGAAATGCAATGGATTTCATTAAAAATTCTAAAATGGAACTGTGAGGAAATGCGGAGTCCCAAGTACTCAATTCGAATCAAATACTATGACAAATGAGAAGCAAATATGGATAAAAGAGATACGAAAACAAAACACAATGATTTACGTGGAAACCCCTCTACAATCGAGAGGGGAGAAAATCACGGGCGGAGATGGAGACTTTTATTGATTTGAGAATAGAAGAATTACAATCACCTCTCTCTCCCTCTCTCTCTCTCTGATGACGGCGGCGCTCACTTTGAATTGAATACCTTACACATGAAACCTAGGGCTGTATTTATAGCCCCGTGTAAAATCAGACTCCCAATCGATTGGGGGGTCCCGATCAATCGGGATGCGCTCTCTGCATGCGGGATCGTTTACATAACATTCATGATCGATCGGCCCCTTCTCCCGATCGATCAGGGAACTCTCTGCACGCCTCCTCTTAGAACTTAAGAATTTGAGGCATAAACTTAACAAATCTCCACCTTAACTCAAATTTGATCACTGAAATAAATATCTCCACATTTTCCAATAATACCCCCACACCGGGATTAACAAACTGAAATTGTGAGTCCAACTAAATTCGAGAAGAACTTTAGTGAGCATATCTGCTGGATTATCTTCAGTACCAATCTTCTTCAACTCTGCCTTCCGTTCATCAATCAGATCTCTAATAAAATGATGCTTGACATCAACGTGCTTCGTTCTATCATGATGCGTCATCTGTAGGTGAATTGTTGATTGGCTATTACAACAAACTCCAACAGTACCCTAATCAACATTGATCTCACTAATCAAACCTCTCAACCAAACAGCTTCCTTAAACGCTTCTGTCACTGCCATGTACTCGGCCTCGGTAGTCGACTATGCAGTAACTGATTGTAGACAAGCTCTCCAACTGATAGCGCTTTCTCCCAAACAAAACACATAACCCGAAGTAGATTTCCTCTTATTATGGTCTCCACCATAGTCTGAGTCAATATACCCTGCTAAGCAGCATTTACTCTTCCCAAATTCCAAACAAATATCAGAAGTGCCACGTAAGTACCTGAGAATCCATTTGACAACGTGCCAATGCTCCTTTCCTAGATTCGCCATGTATCTACTCACTTTGCTTACAGCATAAGCAATTTCTGAACGAGTACATACCATAGCATACATAATACTACCAACAGCACTAGAATAAGGGACCTGTGACATGTACTGGACATCCTCCACAGTATGAGGTGAATCCAATGCTGAAAGTCTGAAGTGACCTGCTAAGGAATGCTAACTGGTTTAGCATCCTTCATGTGAAATCGATCTAGAGCCTTCTCAATGTACTTCTCCTGAGACAAGTACAACTTTCCTGCTTTTCGGTCCCAACTAATCTCCATGCCAAAAATCTTTTTAGCCGCTCCTAAGTCCTTCATCTCGAACTCGCTTTTCAACATTGCTTTCAAATCATCAACATCTGTCATGTCCTTAGCTGCAATTAACATATCATCAACGTATAACAGAAGATAAACCAAAGAGCCTAAATATGTCTTCTTGAAGTACACACAACTGTCATACTTGATTCTAAAGAACTCATGACTGATCATAAATTGATCGAACCTTTTATACCACTGTTTTGGCGATTGCCTCAAACCATACAAAGATCTTTTCAAAAGACAAACATAATCTTCCTTACCCTCAACAACGAAGCCTTCAAGCTTATGCATGTAAATACTCTCCTCTTGCTCACCATGCAAAAATACAGTTTTCACATCTAACTGCTCAAGTTCTAAATCATGCATAGTGTCACGGTCCTAGGAACTAGGAGCCATGCGGCGCGCGTTGTTCACTAAGGACAACGCGCAAGCCCGCTATCACGGGATGAGCGCAGATCACCTGTGCAGCGCCGGGGCCCCTAAGGCTAGGGCCGAGCCAGCCTACTCCCAAGGGTCAACAAGCAGCAATATGCACCATCTAGGGACGAAATCCATGGAAGACCAAGGACGTACCTGAATTCAACACATTGCGTTAGCACCGAACAGGCTTAGGAGACCCCATATGGCATATGTTGCTTATTGAGCACCAGGGACAGTGTCAGCCAAAGGCGACCCGTGACACTCTCCCCCAACTAAATCCGCAAATGTCCTCGTTGCGGGTGTCTACCCATCGTCGCTTCCCTGCATCTCTAGCAGTCTTGATTGGTCACAGGGCAACATCATCGTCGCCCCCTCCCGCGTGATTCTTGCTATTGACACCCGCCCAGGGACAAGCAACGTGCGCAAAGCACCACCTGCCAGCTCCACACTCCATAGGACACCACATACACGCCTCGTTCTCATAACGCTTGTTGACTTTGCTCTTCACGCACCTTCGCACTTCATCCCAAGGATCGGCCCAATCTTCACGCAGCAAGCCAGCCATACGGTCAGCCACCTGACCGACATTCAACACACAGTGCGCCTCGGCCACACCAGGAGCCACGAGCCACCCAACTTCACGCCAAACGTCCCTCGTTGGAGTGCTGTCACGGGATGAGCGCAGATCACCCGTGCGGCACCCGGGCCCCTAAGGCTAGGGCCGGGCCAGCCTACTCCCAAGGGTCAATAAGCAGCAATATGCACCATCTAGAGACGAAATACATGGAAGACCAAGGGACGTACCTGAATTCAACACATATGTGTTAGCACCGAACGGGCTTAGGAGGACCCATATGGCATATGTTGCTTATTGAGCACCAGGGACAGTGTCAGCCAAAGGCAACCCGTGACACCGCGCTATAGATCACTTTGAGCTCACAGCGGTCTAAGAAGTTTGAACCTTCCGGGTCCCGGGATGTCGGGTGTGCGAATGTGGCGCTGCGACTCCCACTCAAGTGCACGACAAACAATCACATGAACACAAAGCTTGAAAAGAAGGCAAGTTGTATTCATTAACAAAGCATACAACGGATATGAGGTTTACAAGTTGAGTAGACTCTCCCCCATATATATAAAAAACAGGACTCTATACCCCTGACCGGAGGAAACATCAAGGGGGTCTCTGCAATCATACACCCCTATTTTTGAGGAGGACAAATGATAAAAAGAAACTAAAAATTTCCTAAGCTACTATATACAAAAGGCTATCCTAGGACCCACGGGGATGACGTGCAAGACGCCCCATCGAGTCAAACAAAAATAAGAAAAACTTGGCAGTGTCACGGACCCCGCGACAGGCCCTGGGTCGGCACTGGGACACCCCCGCGCGGGCGCTCGGATGAACCCAGGGGCGCGACCTGGGGAGGGACCCGGGCGCGATTTGGACGCGCGCTGGCCTGGGACCGCTCACCTGGACGAGCGCACTAGCCCAGGGCCACGCGCAGGGGCCTCAGCACACCTTGCGACTTGTCAAGGGGTCGCGGACACTGGGCAAGCCTAGGACCATGACACATAGCTACTAAAGCAAGTATCGCTCGTATGGAACAATATCTAACAACAGGTGAGAAAATATCATGAAAATCAACACCATGTACCTGATTGTAGCGTTTAGCTACTAACTGAGCCTTGTACCTTGCATCTTGCGCTCCAGGAATGCCTTCTTTTCGTTTGAAGACCCATTTGCACCCAATGACTCATTTTCCTGTTTGAGGCTTGACTAGGTGCCAAGTTTAGTTCTTCTTCAAAGACTCCATCTCTTCATGCATGGCTATAAGCCACTTATTTGAGTCAGATCTTGACACAATCTCTCAATATGAAGACGGTTCACTATCTTCCACTATTTCAGCTGTAGTAGGCATAGGATACCATCTCCTCATACCCATATCTCTGTAGCGGCCTAATCTTCCTTTTTTGCCTACCACCTGCAATTGTATGCTGCTCGACCTGCTGACCTGTTTTTGTTTCATTATCCTCAGAAACCTGTACTGGAGGTGCTTGCATACTCTTAAACTGAATTACCTGCTTCTGATTAGAACTTTCTAACTATATCTCACTTCCATCAGGCTTCTGCGCCTTAACTGATTCACGAACTAAGGAGGGCGTATGTGGCGGATGTAGTAGACCAGACTCATCAAATGTAACATCTCTACTAGTCAGAAATTTATGAGATTTTGGATCCCATAAACGATATTCCTTCACACCTGACATATAGCCAAGAAAGATACACTTCTTAGACTTAGACTCTAGCTTTCTATCATTAACATAAGCATAAGCAGAACAGCCAAATATCTTCAAATAAGAATAATCAGTAGGAGAACCAGACCATACCTCTTCTAGAATCTTCAACTGAAGCGATGAATGAGGAGATCGATTCACTAGATAACAAGCCATGTTAACTGCCTCTGCCCACCGTTCTCTCCCTAAGCCTGCATTTGAAAGCATACACCGCGCCTTCTCCAGTAACGTCCTATTCATTCTTTCTACCACTCCGTTCTCTTGAGGTCGACTTGTACAAGTCCTGTGTCTGATAATGCCTTGGTCCTCACAGAATTTGAGGAAATCACCCTCAACAAACTCAAGACCATTATCTATTCTCAACCTCTTTATTTGCTTCCCTGTCTGATTTTCAAGTAGTGTCTTCTAGTTCTTGAACACTTCATAGACTTCATTTTTCTGCTTAAGAAAATAGACCCAAACTTTTCTTGAAAAATCATTAATGAACGTTAGTAAGTACATGGAACCTCCTTTGGAAGCAACTCTGGACGGTCCTCACAAATCTGAATGTATATAGTCTAACGTTCCTTCAGTCTAATGCACTGCCTACTTGAAGCTGACTCTCTTCTGCTTTCCATTTACACAGTGCTCACAGAAATCCATCAGTCCAGTTGACTGACCACACAACAGACCCCTCTTACTCAACTCTAACAGCCCTTTATCACTCATATGACCCAATCTCATATGCCACATCTTAGTGATCTTTGTATCTGTCATAGACGATGTAGAAACAGCCACTGACCTTGTCACGATAGAACCTACAAGCTCATACAAGGTTCGTATCCTTCTACCCTTCATCACAATTAATGCACTTTTACTGACCCTTATAGCTCTACCTTCAGCTGTGTACCTGTACCCATTGGACTCAAGAATACCTAAAGAGATAAGGTTCATTTTCAAGTCTAGAACGTGTCTTACGTCGCTAAGTGTCCTGATAGTACCATCAAACATCATCACACGAACTGTTCCAATACCCATCACCTTACATGCGGCATCGTTGCCCATCAAGACTACCCCGCCCTGAATTGACTTATAAGTGGCGAACCAGTCTCTGTTAGGACAACATGGTAAGAACAACCCGAATCCATGATCCACTTATCTCTGGACCTGGTCTGTGACTCGGTTACTAGTAGGATATCAACATCTCCCTCATCTTCAACTACACTAGCCTCAGCGGACTTATCACCTCTATTATGGTCATTCCTGTTATCTTCTTTCTGCTTATTCTTAAGCTTATAACAGTTTTTCTTTATGTGCCCCTTCTTGCGACAGAAGTTACATGACAGGTTCTTATGTCTAGATTTAGACCTAGACTTCTTTCCAACTTCAAACCCTCTAGTCTCAGTCCTACCTCTTACAAACAACTCATTACCATAGTTATTCACAGAGTCAAATAGTTCTCTATCAACTCTCTCTTTACTTACTAGGTTTCATTTAACCTCATCAACAGTTATAGTTGGCATATCACCATATATCATGCTTTTTACAAAGCCTTTATAAGAATTTGAGAGTGAACAACAACATGGCCTGATCCTCATCCTTAGGGGTATCATCCAATTCCTTCAATTCTTGAATTATAGAATTAAACTCGCTAAGGTGATTCTTAAGAGATGTACCTTCTGACATACGAAACGTGAATAATCGGCCCTTGACTGCGAGTTTATTGGAGACCGGTTTGAAGCAAAACATCTCCTGCAGCTTCTTTAGTAACTCCTTAGCGGAATACTTCTGTTAGAACATCATCTGTAAGACACATCTGAATAGCTGTAAGTGCCTTCTCATCTAACTCCTCGCATTATGTTTCGGATAAACTCTCCAGCTTTTTCTCTTTTCCATTCAGTGCTTTCTTCAAGCCATTCTGTGTCGGGAGACCTTTAACGCGGATTTGCTACAAACTAAAACTCCCTTGACCACCAAACTTATCTACTTCAAATCTAATTGCTGACGTCATAGTACCAAAACGAACAATAAGGGCTTTGATACCAATTTGTGAGGAAATGCAGAATCCCAAGTACTAAATTTGAATCAAATACTATGACAAATGAGAAGCAAACATGGATAAAAGAGACACAAAAACAAAACACAATGATTTACGTGGAAACCCCTCTACAATCGAGAGGGGAGAAAACCACGGGCGGAAATGGAGACTTTTATTGATCTGAGAATAGAAGAATTACAATCACTTCTCTCTCTCTCTCTCTCTCTCTCTCTCTCTATGATGATGGCAGCCCTCACTTTGAATTGGATACCTTACACGTGAAACCTAAGGCTGTATTTATAGGCCCCGTGTAAAATCAGACTCCCGATTGATTGGGAGGGTCCCGATCGATCCCGATCGATCGGTGCACTCTCTGCAGGCAGGATTGTTTACGTAACATTCCCGATCGATCGGCCCCTTCTCCCAATCGATCGGGGAACTTTCTGCACGCCTCCTCTTAGAACTTAAGAATTTGAGGCATAAACTTAATAGGAACATTATTCGAATTTTTTATTAAAATTTGATGATTTTTTACCAAAAATATCAACATGACACATGATTTTAGCACTATGTAGAGAGTTTACATCAATGTTGAGTGAATTTTTTATTGGAATTTGAAAAAATTTTGCTTAAATAATTTGTATGACTTATACATATCATCTTAATCATGAATCACATAAGCACTTTTATATTAAATTAGTAAGATTTTTTCAAAAATTCGTTGAATTGTGATATAGGATACTTAGGTTATAAAATATTCAAATACGGATAACGATGATGCGGGTAAAATCCGTTACCTGTGGGTACCCACCCCAAACTGGGTATAAGGGCCGCGGGTAGCTGGTATGGGTCGGGGTGTACCTGCCCCATACCTGCCATGGGTAATGGGGAGGGGTACGGGTATAACATCATAACTGCCCCATCCCGCCCCGCTTTATACCCGCCAGACTTGCTTCATTTTGTATCTAATTAATTTTTTAATTTAAAAAATAAGCGCTTAAATTCAATACTTAAATTATTTATCAATTATTTTACAAAAAAATATATTTAAAATTAAAAAAATTAAATAATTAGTATAAACGGATGTGGATAATTGCTTTGTACCCACATTAAGCGGGTACAGGACATATAATGGATACCCGCTAGATACTGTTGTGATTTAACTTCAACCCACGACCAATCAATCAAGCAAATCCAATCTAACACACCAAATCAATGAAATAATAGCGAAATTGTATCGGATATTTCACTATGTATGATGTAATTATAAGTAAATATAGTAGTAAGCAATTTAGGGATAAATGGAGGAAGAAGAATGGGAGAAATAGAGAAAGGGAGGAGGAGTCAGAGCAGGGAGAAAAGAGACAGAAAAGAGAGAAAGAAGAGAGACAAAACCTAATTCACACTCTCTCTTATAGGCTAAGTATATTATTTATACTAGATTAACTTGATCTAAAAATATAATTAACAAAATAACATAGGCACCTACATATCTACTAATCCTCTGCTGACATGTCACCAGGGGGTCTCCATCAATTGTCGTGACTCTATGACGTGGCTTCAGCTATAATGTTGAGTTCAGCGATCGCATCAGATACTAACGTGTAATGGAGAGGGTATAGGTATGGGTTTGTACTCGCTTTTGTTTTGGGTGGCGGGTACAGGTATGGAGGAGGCACCCCCATATCAGTTCCACCTTATTACTATTCTTATATTTAACCTTTAGGATACCTAATTATATATATTAAATATTGAGAGATTAAATTTAAACAAATAAAAAAAAATAGAAAACAATGGCGTAAATATCCTAATTGTTGAGGACTCTACATGTGAGTTTTGTGAAATCCTATATTAGAGTTGAGAGAAAAAAGAGATCACCTTATAAATTTAATTTTAAAATAAAATTTTATTTAAATTTATATATAAATTTCGTATTCTAACTCCTTCGATCTCACATAAAGGCCCAGCTTTGATTGCGCATTCAGCAACCCCCTAAAGACTCTCCCTTGAAACTCCCTTATCTATCTCCGCCGCTCACTTCACTCAACCAAACTCACACTCTCTGTGCGCTACCATAAGCACCCATGGATCTCAACCCCTCTTTACTACTTTGCCTTATCTGCATTACTGTCATCTCCGGCGTCGCCGCCCAGTCCCCCGCCGCATCTCCCACCCAATCTCCGCCCACTAACACCCATTCTCCTACTGCCTCACCACCCTCCTCCTCCACCTCCGCCCCACCTACCCAGCAGACGTCTCCGCCACCCACTTCATCCCCGCCACCAGCGCAGACGTCGCCGCCTCCCACCTCAGGGCCGCCACCAGCGCAAACCCAATCCCCACCGCCCTCATCGCCACCCACTTCTTCTCCTCCCCCCACCGTGCAGGCCCCACAGTCACCCCCTCCAGCCTCCACTCCACCCCCTCCGGTGGCAACCCCTCCACCAGCCACTCCGCCACCAGCTCCGACGACCCCACCTCCATCACCCTCACCACCGCCGCTGGCTTCTCCACCTGTGGCAACCCCAGCACCGGCGCCAAGCAAGAAGAAGGTTAAATCTCCGGCGACATCTCCAGCGCCGTCACCGCTGGCGACGAGCCCACCAGCGCCACCAACAGGAGCCCCAGCACCCGGCGGCCCCAGCCTGGGATCTGCCGCGCCTGGACCAGCTGGGTTGGAGTCAGATCAGGTATGTTTACTTTGGGTCTGGTCTAAAGTGCGCCTGATGCGTAATGTGGACCTCTCTGTATTTTCAGATCTGCGTCTGACACGATTTTACATTTTACATTGTTAGATCTGTGATTGTAGTGACTATAGAACTGAATAGTTTGGCTTTATTATGCAAAAATTGTTATTGCCAACTTATAAATAACAAAAGTTATAATATTATTTTAAAAATTATAATTTTGCTTAGTAGATAACAATTTTATCCTAACAAGAAATACCCTATTATTATTCTCCTGATGGAAGACTACAAGTAATCAAATATTTCATAAGATTTTGGTAGTAAGTAAAGGAGTATGCATAGTTTTATAATCTAACATCCATCCACACGAATATCCACCCACATTGCACAAATGTGTTTTGATATCTTCATTGGAAATTATATTAATGTTAACTGTGGAAATTATTAAGATTGGAACTTGCAATCTTGATTAATAAGTATATTAACTAAATATCTTAAGGATATTGTTATTACGATTCAACAAATATTATTATCAAAATATTAATATAACTTATAACAAATAATAACTACTTTGATACTAAAATTTTTACCTTAACAATAACTATTACCCTATCTTAAAAAGCATAAATAAATAATTTTATACATAAAAACTTATGATGTTGATGGTTGCGGTTTGTGTCATTAGGTATGTGTTTGAAGTTGTTTTGTTTTTGTTTTTTTTCCATTGGTTTTCCTTGGAAATCAAAGAACATGATAAATGGTGTCTGAGGTTTAGCACCGACGTTTTTGGTTCAAAAGTTGGTCAAACAGTTAACCCTACCAAACTGCCACTGTGTCACACAGCTGGCTATGAATCTACTTGTACATGGTGTCCAATAAATAACGTTGGAATTTAGGCCCAATAAATTGAATTTTTATGAAAAGTTGTATTTTTAGGAATTTATTTTTCTTGTTAATTTTTTATAAAGTAGTATAAAAGTGTTTGGTTGTACATATTGGAAATAGAACTTTTGCATAATTTAATTCATATGTTTTGTTTGGTTGACTCTAACAACTTCCCATAAAATACAGTTATAGTGACTATTATATTCATGATTAAATCTTCCAATTTCCACTAAGGGCAATGGACTCACTATTAGAAGGGTAAAATAGTCATATTTAAAAATTATAAGGGATAGGATTATCATATAAATTAAAAGTTACCAAGAGGTAGAACTTACCTAGGGGTTAGATGAGTTACTTCCTGCGTTTTAAAACGATTGGAAATTACGTAGTAATTTCTACTTCCCTCATACCAAACAAGAGCCAAAATCGGCATTTCTTATGAATTGCAACTTCCTGCATCTATTTCCTGCAAACCAAATGCGGCTATATATTGCATTAACATAGTTTTATGATAAAAATCAATGATATTGCTAAGGAACCAACTATTCTAGAAGCTGAAGCTGATGGGTAAAGGCTCATGATTGGTTTTATATTCTAAAATACCCCATCACACAAATGGCTATTGGGCTTGAAACATGCATATTACACAAACTCACCTTGTACTTTGTGCTTAAATTGTATTAATATTGAAAGTCAGAGTTGTGATTTAAACTCATGACCTTTTGGTCCCCAGGGCTCTAATACCATGTCAAGGACCCGTTTTTCCAAAATTTTGAGTTGATAGGCAAAGACCCGTAATTGTTTTATGTTCTAACAAATGTAACTTTTAATTATTTATGTGAAATATTAGTAATTTAATACAAATCTATTTGTTAACTCGGTTAAGACTCATATATGATTCGATTATATTAATATAAATTATATAAAGACTAAGTTAATATTCATTAAGTGGACAAAGTATAAAGATTTATGATATAAATAAATCAAAATATTCCAACACAATTTAGTTTTCTAACATTAGGTATTAAATTGAGTGTATATATGGTGTGTACTTTATCATGGTTAGATGCGTGACCTAATGGAAAGTCCTCATGTTGCACCCCTCAGGTTGGAGGTTCTCGGAAACAACCTCCCTTCAGAATAGCACCCTGAAGGGGGAAGACTGCGTACATCCACCCCCCGCTTAGGCGGGAGCCATTGGAGCAATGAAAATGTTGTTGCTTTTTTACTTTATCATGGTTACATAAAGAGGATAAAATCATCGTTGTTGAACATGAAATTAGTTCTCCCTATGGTAGAGTTTTATAAATTTGTAATACATGTAGGTCAAATGAAGTCAAACTATTTTATGCTTCTTATAACACATTCATCTTCTTATATCAACAGCCTAGTACCTCAAAGAGGCTCCCACTGAAACAACACCTAGAAGGGTAAAATGTACGCAGCCTTACTCCTTTAAGGTGTTACCCTATAAAAAGGCTATTTTCGAAGGGCCCCCCATCTTTAAAAAGGACCCTAATCCGTCAAATGAAAATAGATATATTTGTTTCTTTTTTGTGTTTTTTTTAGGACGAAGAAACATGATATTAATTAAATTTATTGAAAAAAAAAAAAATGATATTTTGTTCCCCAATAACTTGATCACATCTATGTGGCACCATAGTGGTTGATTTTTATAAAAAGGATAGATATGTCTTTAATGTTCTCTTAGTTTGGTGCCTTAATTAATGTGTATGGGTGTAGGAATGTGAGAATTGTTAATAAAACAACTTTATATACTAAATTTATGTATTCGATTGAGTTAATATATATAACAACAACAACAATCGATTCAGTGCCTCGAGGTCTCCCGCATAAGTAGGGTCTGGGGGGTGAGGAATGTACGCAGCCTTACCCCTTTCGAGTGCTACCCTAAATGGAGGCTGTTTCCGAAAACCCTCAACCTGAGAAGCCTAGTAAATATACATGATAAAAAATAATTTTGGATACTAAAAAGTCTATTAATATTTGTTATGCATGATATAAAAGTTCTTAAATATAATATTGGGTACATAAATTAGATACAATTTTAATATAAAACAGTGTTGTATAATTGTGGGTAGTTTTTATAATATTTTGTAATTAATTGTAATTCGTGGATGTTTTACTTATTGCTAATATTAATGGAGCCTTGATATAAGGTTGTATTTTGCTGTAAAGTGGGCAATTTAGGCTCCGTTTGGTTCAATGGTAGTCTTTTTTTTCATAATGTTAAGAAGAAAATGACATTTTGTTAGAAAACTGAAAGAGGTTTTCCTTCAGGAATGAGGAAACCTTTTCTTTTTTTCAATCTTACATCCTTAGCGTTAAATTAACTTCAAATGGACAGAACATGAACTAAAGCACTTTATATAACGAATTTGACTTTATGAATTGGATAGAACAAAATTTCGAAGAACGAACATCTGTAACTAAAAGAACTTTGAAGTGAAATATTTTTCATAAGAGATATAGGCTTTTACTCTCCAGCCACACAGAACCTTAATTGGATTGATATATTTTGTTTTTGTCACGGATCATGTATTATTTTGGTGATGTGTTCCTTAACGTAGGTGATGCATCACATGAGATGCACATCTTATACGCATTATTTGATACGGGTTGACTTGGGTCTCGTTCGTACAAGACTTTACTACTAATTATCGAGAAAAAATCTTATACGCATTATTTTCTTTAATTTCAGGACAGTTAATTGAGCAGTATGCTTTGATTTTGTCTGTTCTGTTAGTAGGTAGTCCTACCATTATGGCAAAGTTACTTTCAAGCCAATAAATCGTTATTGCAAGTTAAATTACGTTTCTTAACAAGCTTAAATAAGTATAACTCGCGTTTGAAAATTTGAACTTTAAATGAACTTAAACGAGTTAGGTTAGGCTCAAACAAGTGTCAAATAGTTTAATCAAGCAGAAATGAGTGTTAATGAGTTCCAGTCAAACCTAAACATATTAGCCTCGTGCTCGAGTCGAGCCTTGAATCTGATAAACTTAAGGTGGACCCGTTCTATTTACAACATATGATAATTCTTGTGTATTTGACTCATCGAATCAAATCATGCAACTTTTAAGACTGTTTGTTAAGGGGGAAAAGTAGATTTTAGAAATGAGTTTTCCTTCTCTTCGTTGTTTGCTACACATTGTTTAATGGAAAAGATTGTCCAAATGTAAAAGCTTTCCACTTAATGGATGTAAAACAACTTCCCTTGTAAAATAATCGAAGTCATCATTCCAAACGGCCCAAAAAGCTCAAAGAGTTGGTTACTTTTCTATTACTTTAATATGTGTTGTGTCGGCACTTTTGTTGTTCTATAACAAATTATAGGATGATAGGCAGAAGTTGTCTTGTTTTAAACCAAACCGAAAACATCATAAAGTGAGTGTGTGTTTTCCGATAAGACAGAGATCACTAATGATAAGGCCTTCATTTTGAAGGGGATATGTGGTTGGCACAGCTGGTATAACCTTTTGGTTTGCTTCAAAGCTAAGAAAATTTGGTACTTGTACTCCCTTTATGTTTTTGTTGGGACCGTCTTCTAGGACATTACTCTAAAGTTAAAGTATCCCCTTGTTGAAGCTTCTAGTACAATAATCTTTAATGCATTCGGTCTCGTGATTTTAAGGGCTCAAACATGAGTTTTCATCATTCGGTCCTTCTTTAATACCGTAGGTATCTATGTTAGCTTAATAATTTACTTTATATAATAATATATAACAGCTAATGTGTGATTCTCTTATGTTGTGTATATTAAATATATGTTTATAATAATAGCAGACATAGATAAACAATGATACGCAATTTCAATAAACTTATAATATAATTAATTTTCAAAAGGTTCTTTAAAGATTAGGAGGCATAAACAACTGTTTGGGTAGCTTGGGGTCTTGACTGATCCTACAATTGGGGTAGTGTTTGGTAATACAGAAACTGATCTGGCTAGATCTTTGTCTCTCTGTCTCTCTCTCTCTAATCCATTAATTAGTTAGTGTTATGAATTAGTTATTTCAAAAGTGTAATCTTATAGATGAAGGTGGATTAATTATTCCAAAAGTGTAAGCTTACATATGAAGGTTGAAAAATGTAATAAAAATACATACAGGGCAAGCAGATTTGATTATTTTAAGTGATTTCATTTATGTCTGAAATTTGATATGGGGGGGAATGTGCTATTATTGAATGTGCAACTTTAGGGTAAAGTAAATAGTTCATCTATTTAAAGTGTAACTTTAGGGTAAAGTAAAGATTTCATATTGTGTATGTTGGAAATACTTGTATGGTAAGCAACAAAATGAATGTGCGATGAGCATGACATTCACATGAAAGTAGAGTAGTCAAAAATTTGACATGACATGATAATACACAATAAACATGCACGACATAGAGATAGTGGGTTTCGATTGGTGTTTTTGGAGTTGCGATCAGTTTTGGTTGACATATTTTACCTATTTAAGTAATTGAGTTGGATTTAGGTTGGGTTGGATCAACTTGTTTTCAAAATCTATTTATATAATTATGCCTTTTTATTAGAACTGTGAACAGAGCTATATGATTTAGTCTTGTTAATCTAATAATCTATTTAATAATTATAAATATGTTATGTATGCGTTACTAGTGTAAAAACCCGTAAAGCGCATGTTGGCATTAACATAAGTTAGCAAACTATCATGTAATAAAAAAAGTCACTCCTATAATGAAATGGGTAACCCGAGGATCACCTGTTTATTAGTTTTGTTGAATGATAACCGAGTGTTCTTGACTCATTTGATAAATGTGCCAAATTCGTGTCAACACCATTTTTAAAACCCCTCGTATATTGCAAACATAAACACAAAACGACATGTGGTTGTCCATGCACTAATCAGAGTACTCTTTTTTTTTGTACTTATAACCGGAGTACTTTTCTAAGATTGTTCCTTTCTTTCTTTCTTTATTTTTTATTAAGTTTAAACAACATTGTTTTTAATTTGATAAGTCAAATGTGATAAAATTACTGTTTTTATATGTATTAAGAACTCCACACCCGAATCTGGTAAAAATCTCACATTAGAGTTGTGAAATGGAAAAGATCAGCATATAAGCCTAGTGAGTTACTCCACCTAATGCATGGAACCTCACATGGGGTTATATATGAGACTCATATATGCCATTTCCGTAGTTACACGTGCTTGGGCGAGAGTAGTACCAGGATGGGAGACCTCCTGGAAAGTCCTCACCCTCAGGTTGGGGCACTGGGAAACAGCCTCTCTTCAGGTTAACACCCTGAAGGGAGAAGGCTGCGTACATCTGCCCCCCCCCCCCCCCCCCCCCCCCCCCCCCAAAAGACCCTGCGTAGGCGGGAGCCCTTGAGGCACTGGGTATGTTCCTATATGCCATTTCGGTAGATCTGACCTAAAAAAATCCGATAAAATTTAACAATATGCTCATTCTTTTCTAAGATTGTTTCTTTTTATGTGGTTTTATAAATTGCAGAGTGGAGTGGAGAAGATGGGGTCCATGACAAACCTACTTGGGAGCATACTGTCTGGCTTTGCCCTCTTTGCCATGTTGCTTTGATTAAATGAGGATGTTTGCGGGTCTCGTAAGATTGCTATTTTCTTGTACTAGTAGAGTTAGTTATATTTGTATGTTTTGAATGTCATTCTAGCCTTAGTGGGACTTGAATCTCTCGTGTAATTTGAACTCTTTCAGACCATTGTTTGGATTCTTTTGCCACATTTTGGATGGATGAGCTTTGTAAAAGGTGATTTTCTGTGACTTAATCCATCGATGTTTGGAGAAATGCTTATATTTTTTTGAGGCAATATCGCATTCGATCTGTCTATTAATATGGTAGATGGATCAAATGTTGAACATTTGGCATGTTTGATGTGCGCGTCTTTTTGGTTTGCATTTCGATTTACTAATTCGATGCATCTACAAACTCACTTTACCGCACCAAATGTAAATACAAGCTAATGGGTGTCCCCATAAGTATATGGTTGTACCCTCTCAATTATGTTGGAGAATTTCCCAATAAACCAGGAACCGGGTAACTAAATAATCTCAGGTGTTGAGGTTGTGTAATCACTTTCTTTAAGGCTTATTTTGGAGTACGAAATATCCTTGGGGATACAACGACAACCGAAAATGAAGTGAAGATGTGTAAGAGGAGAGATAGATTGAGATAAATGAGAATGAAGTTTTTCAAGACTTTCACAACACTTTCTTATAAATTCATTCAAGTGTTTCTTGCAATTATTTGTATTAGGAATATGCCTCAAATTTATGTTTTTAGTCATGAGTCTCGCCGTGAGCAAGCTGATCGATCGGGTGGTACAACCGATCGATCGGAGAGCAACGTTGGAGAAAAAGTTAAGAACGCTTGTAGGAAGGGAGCCGATCGATCGGTATGGATCGATCGGGGGCCGCGCAACGCGTGCCCTAGCCGTTTGTTATAAATAGATCTTTAGGGCTTCTGTTTCAGGTATCCAATCAACCAATTAAAGTGAGCGCTGCCGTCATTGAGAGTTTAGAGGGGGTGATTCAGTAATTCTACATAGATCTCGCTCAAAGGAAGTGTCGTTGTAATTCTTCCATTATTCATACTCAATAAAGATCTCCATCTCAGCCCGTGGTTTTTCCCTCTTGATTGAAGAGGGTTTTCCACGTAAATCATTGTGTGCTTTCTTTGTTCTCTTTTACCTTTTGTTTACTTCTCTTGTGTGAGCTATACTACTTGAATCGAATCCAGTATTAGGTGTTAAGTTCCGCATTAGGAAGATATTACTTTCTTTACAAATTTGTATTATAGAATATCAGATTTGTTCAAATTTCTAACAAATTGGTATCATAGCATATCAAGTTTGTTCAAGATTTCCCTTACAATTGGTATCAGAGTCCTGATTATTTTGATTCGGTACTATGGTGTCTGCAGTTAGCCATCTCTCTCTCTCTCTCTCTCTCTCTCTCTCTCTCTAGCTAACATCTTCTGCAACTCTCAACATTCACTGCGCCTAGGGATGGCAATGGGGAGGGTAAAACCCGCTACTCGCGGGTACGGGTATAAGTGGGGTGGGTAGTGGGTACGGGTTCGGTGTACCCGCCCCGTACCCATCACGGATATGGGGCGGGTACGGGTATAGCTTTGTACCTGCCCCGCCCGCTCCATACCCGCCCCACTCCACCTCATACCCGCCATACCCGCTTTATTTTGTACATAATTAACCTTCAAATTAAAATAATACGTGTTTAAATTCAATAACTCAAATTGTTTATCAATGTTATAAAAAAAATATAATTGATTTTTAAAAGTAGTATTAAATAACTAATATGACCCGGTATAGATAATCGTTTTCTACGCACATTAGAGAGGGTATGGGGCAGGTAATACATACCCGTTGGATACCCACGGGTAATGGGGCAGGTAGGGGTATGAGTTTGTACCCGCCGGGGCGGGTACGGGTATCCACTTCATACCCGTGGCTGGTAATGGGGCAGGTACGGGTATAGGATTTGGGTGGTGGATACGGGTATGGAGGAGACACCCCCCGTACCCGCTCCGCCCCATTGCCATCCCTAACAGCGCCCCCCCCCCCCCCCCCCCCCCTCCTCGCGCTAACATCACCCCCCATCGGCAACCTCGCCGACCCACCCTACCAGGACACCCCCACCGCCAGCGACGCCACCTAGACGACTACCACCCAACGCCGGTCATGCGTCACACCACACCACACCCATCCACACACCAATCGCCACCGAACCCCACCACCACCATCTACTCCACCCCCGACATCGAACCCCACCACCACCCCGCCTCACCGAGACACCCACCACCTCGGCACACCGACCTAGTACCTCACCACCACCTCGCCTCACCCACCCGAACCCAGACCTCGGCTCACCCAACACCCACCACCTCGCCTCACCCATCCCAACCCAGACCTCGCCTCACCCACCCGAACCCAGGCCTCGCCTCATCGACATCGTACCCCACCACCACCTCGCCTCACCCAAACACCCACCACCTCGCCTCACCGACCTCGTATCCCACCATCACCTCGCCTCACCATCACACCACCACCTCGCCTCACCTACACATCACCACCCCCTCGACTAGACACCCACACTAACACCGGCACCACTACCACTGCTACCCACACAACACCCGACCCCAGCCCAGCTAGCCGCACCACCAGCCCACACCACACCGCACCCCACGACACCCCATCCGCACCATCACACCACACCGCACCCGCCTCACCAACACTACCAGCCCCCCTTCACTATCATCACCCCTGCCAACACTCCAAAGCTAGCAGCCCGCAGCCGATAATCAAGAGTAGGCCCAGGTAAGTATTAGCCGGGTCAGAGTACAAACAACGCACCAACCGCAGGTTTGATCTGTCCTTTATTTTAGCAGGGTAGTGTTTTAATTTACAATTGTTGAGTGTTTTCACTGGGTCTACTTGGTTCTTTCTCATTTCATTATTTTGAATTGTGTGACCCTATTGACTGTGGTGGTAACCTCATGCGTATAGGCCATATTAAGCTTCTTGTTTATATTGATCACTTATTCACGTTAGTCACAGCTAGTTGATAAGCGCGACCAGTTATGAGACTCAGATATTGAGGCCATCTTCAAAGGGGTTGGGGGGGGGGGGAGGAAGGCCGAGGCAAAAGGGAACAGGAAACTTGAGAATAGGGTCACTAAATGTCGGGACACTAACAAAGAAGAGTTTCGAGGTGGCCTAAATGATGATGAAGAGAAACATCAACATATTTTGTCTGCAAGAGACGAAATGGGTTGGTGCGACAGCCAGGGAGGTGCTAGGGCATAAGCTCTGGTTTGCGGGCAAGGTCAGAGGTAGGAATGGAGTTGGGATCATTGTGGAAAGCAACCTCAAGGATAAAGTAGTCGGAGTATCAAGAGCTAGCGCTAGGATCATAAGTATCAAGCTGGTCCTAGATGGAGAAGTATTGAACGTAATCAGTGCCTACGCACCTCAAACTGGACTGACTGAGCATGAGAAGGAAACTTTTTGGGAGGAATGACATAATGATGCAAGGCATACCCCAAACTAAACAAGTGATAATTGGAGGGGATTTCAATGGGCACGTTGGCGCGACGGAGGATGGCTACGCTCCTCACTATGGAGGATTCGGTTTTGGAACCAGGAATGCAAAGGGCAAAGCCTTACTAGACTTCGCGGTTACATACGACCTAACGGTGGCCAACGCCTTCTTCAGAAAAGCGCGAGCTACCCATCATCACTTACCAAAGCGGTGGGACAAGAACACAGATTGATTACATTCTATTGAGGTTGCAAAGAGGCTGTAGGGATTGCAAGGCTACCCCAGGTGAAGATCTGTCTACACAACATAGGGTACTGTGGGCGGATATAAAGGCCAAGAAGAGGGCCAAAAGAATCTACAAAGCCGCGCATACGTATACCCATTGGAGGGAGTTGAAGGGGGAGAAGCATAAGGTATACAAGGATAGAGTAGAGGCTGAGCTCAGGGAGGACTTCGAGGGAGATACAAACCAGATGTGGAACCAACTGGCCCAAAAGATGAGAGGACTAGCACGGGAAGTTCTCGGCTCGTCAAAAGGAAGAGTACCAAGCGACAGAGAGTCCTAGTGGTGGGGTGACAAGGTCCAAGAGAAGATAAAGGCGAAACGAGTGTGTTTCAAAAAGCGGGATCATAGTAGGGATGAGGATAAGCGGCAGCGATATCTTCAAGCCAGGAGAGAAGAAAAGCGAGTAGTAAGAGAAGCACAATCAAGGGCTTATAAGGATTTCTACAAAAGGATGGAGACTAAGGAAGGTGTGAGGGACTTATATAGAATCACCAAAGCAACAGAAAGGAAAACTAGGGACTTGGGTAGAGTACAATGCATAAGAGGGGAAGATGGACAGGTACTCGTGGACAGGCATCTAATTAAAGCTAGGTGGAAAAGGCACTTCCACAAGTTGTTCAACGAACAAGGAGGGACAGAGATATCCTTAGGTGATCTTCAAACATCGGAGGTGCATCAAAACCACTGTGATTGTAGGAAAATTAGCCCCGATGAAGTCAAGGAAGCCTTGAGATCCATGGGAAGGGTTAAAGCAGTTGGCCCAAATGGCATACCCATAGAAGTATGAAAATGCCTTGGACAAAAGGGCGTCAGTTGGCTGACTAAAATATTTAATCAAATCCTTCGGGGGGACAAGATGCCTAAGGAATGCAGGAAGAGCACATTGATTCCGATATATAAGAACAAAGGTGACATTCAGAGTTACGCCAACTATCGGCGTATCAAACTAATGAGCCACACTCTGAAGTTGTGGAAACGGGTTATAGAGAGGAGGTTAAGGCAATAGACAGAGGTATCCGAGAACCAATTCGGATTTATGCCCGGGAGATCAACAATAAAAGCCATCCACATCCTAAAGCACACGATAGAGCAATATAGGGAGAGACAAAAGGACCTTCATATGGTCTTCTTTGATTTAGAGATGGCATATGATAGAGTGCCAAGGGAGGTCCTTTAGAGAGTTCTGGACAGAAAAGGCATCCCCGTACCATACATCCGGGCTACTAGAGACATGTATGAGGAGGCACATACTATGGTGTGTACAGTGGATGGGGAGACAGACACTTTTTTGATAACAGTAGGGGTAGGCCAAGGGTCTACTTTGAGCCCCTATCTGTTCATTCTGATTATGGATGAGCTCACTAGGCACATCCAGGGATGCGTAACTTGGTGCATGCTTTTTGCAGATGACATAGTGCTGGTAAGGGAGTCGCGGGAAGAGATAAATGAGAAGCTCGAACTGTGGAGAGGGGTTCTAGAGTCGAAGAGTTTATGACTAAGCAGAGCTAAGACCGAGCACATGGAACTCAAGTTCGATGCCTCTACCACGCCTAGCCGGGAAGAAGTCAAGATTGGACATAAGGCCATATCAAAGAAGGAGAGATTCCAGTACTTGGGGTCCATGATACAGCACAACAGCGAAATGGACGAGGATGTTAGCAACCGGATTAAAGTGGGATGGCATAAGTGGAGGATGGCCTCCGCGGTATTTTGTGATAGAAAGTTCCCCTTGAAGCTAAACGAAAGATACTATAAGACGGCTGTGAGGCCAGCCATGACGTATGGGGCGGAGTGCAGGGTAATGAAACAACAACACACAAAGAAGATAAAGGTGGCGGAGATGCGAATGCTGAGGTGGATGTGCGGACACACAAGGAAGGATAGGATCAGAAACGACATCATAAAAGGCAAATTGGGCGCAGCCTCCATTGAAGATAAATTGAGGGAGCAACATCTGAGGTGGTTCGAACATGTCAGAAGGAGATTGGACAACGCCCCAGTCAGGAGATGCGAACAACCACTTACTACACTAGGAAGAAGAGGCAGAGGCAGGCCAAAGAAGAGATGGCTTGAGACGATCCGACAAGACCTCACCCACCTAAACCTTTGGGAGGAGATGGCCTTAGATAGGGCCCAATCTAGGGCTAGCATAGGGGCATTAGATATTCCGGTTAGAGTAGGGTAGTCCATCTTACTAGCGCTAGGTCCTCTTGGCGCACGTAGGCTGTTTCTGGCTCTCATGAGGCTGATATGCTGCTACTTGCTTACTTATCTTTATCTCTACCTCTATATCTATCCCTATCTCATTCCTTTTCTCTATCCCTTCTATCTCTATCTCTATCCTCTATCTCTATCCTTATATTTATCTTTATCTTATATGTTGATCTATGCCTGATGTGGCATGCTTTGAATCTATTGCTTTGCTTGCTGTGTGTTTGCTCTACTCATGCATTTGATGATTCTTCTGTTTGCCATGTCTTTGGCTCATTGCTGCGGACCAGCTCTTCAGGCTAGGGGTTCTCGGAAACAGCCTCCCTTCTGGGTAGCCCCCTGGAGGGGGAAGGCTGCGTACATCTATTCCCCCCCCCCCCCCCCAACCTTCCTTATGCGGGAGCCCTTGGAGGCACTAGGTCTATTGTTGTAGTTGTTATTGTACTATGACGTCTGCAGCCAAATCTGAATTTGAGAAGTTTAGTGGTCAAAGGAGTTTCAGTTTATGGCATGTTCGCAATAAGGGCCTCTTAACACAGAGTGGCTTGAAGAAAGCCTTAGAAGGAAAAGAGAAGAAACCTCAGAGTTTATCCAAAGCATAGTTGGAGAAGTTAGACGAAAGGGCTCTTACGGCAATTCAGATGTGTTTTACTGATGACATTTTGACAAAAGTTCTGGAAGTGAAGGCCGCTAAGGAGTTATGGGAGAAATTACAGGATATGTTCTGTTTCAAGTCCATCTCCAACAAACTTATAGTTAAGCGTTGGTTGTTCACGTTTTGTATGTCAGAAGGTACGTCACTAAAGAATCATGTTAATGAATTTAATTCGTTAATTCAAGAATTAAAGAAGCTTGATGATGCTCCTAAGGATGAAGATCAAGCTATGGTATTATTATGTTCACTCTCTATCTCTTATAGAGGCTTCGTAGAAAGCATGATTTATGGTGTTAGGTCAACTATCACAGTTGATAAGGTTAAGAGAAACTTACTGAGTAAAGAAAGAGTAGATAATGAGTTGTCTGACCCCGTTCAGAACTCAGGTAGTGGTTTTTTTGTGAGAAGGGGAACTGAGTCTAAAGAATTTGATCATAGTGGAAACAAGTTTAAGCCTAGACATCAAGATTTATCCTGTAATTACTGTCATAAGAAAGGGCATATTAAGAGAGACTGTTACAAGCTTAAGAGGAAACTAGAAGCAGATAACAGGTCTGACCAGAGATCCGCAACAACTAGTGTTGTAGTTGAAGATGAGAATGACGGTGATATACTGTCTGTGTCTGAACTTCAGTCCAGTTTAGAGACAGTTAGATTTTGTATTCGGGTTGCTCCTATCATGTTTGTCCCAATCGAGATTGGTTTTCCACGTACGAGTCAATTCAAGGTGGAGTTGCTTTGATTGGCAATGATGCTACATGCAGAGTTTTGGGTATAGGAACAATTCGTATTAAGATGTTCGATGGCACTATCAGGACTTTGAGCGATGTTCGTCACATTCCTGATTTGAAGAAGAATTTCATCTCTTTAGGTACTCTTGAGTCACATAAGGTACACAGCTGAAGATGGAGTTATAAAGGTCGTTAAGGGTGCTTTAGTTGTGATTAAGGGTAGAGGGTAGGAACATTATATGAACTTGTCGGTTCCACAATTGCAAGATCAGTTAAGATATCTTCATCATCATCGTTGACAAAACCAGGTATCACAAAGTCAAGGCGCTTGAGATTGGATCATTCAGGTGATAAGGGTCTGTCTAAACTTAGTAAAAAGGGCTCGTTATGTGGTCAGTCTACAAGACTGAAATCTTGTGAACACGACATTTATGGAAAGCAAAAAAGAGTTCGCTTTAAGCAATTCTTGACAAGTAGAGATGTCACGTTTGATGAGTCTTCATTATTAAGTCCATAGAAGATGTCATCAGTTATTTGTAATTTAGGTCAGGTGAATAAGCTGGAGGGAGTTCTGTTTCAGTTAAGTAACACAGTTCAGCAACAGGTGGCTATTTCAGAAGATGTGTTAATAGCCAATTCAGAGAAAAAGAAGCTTGGCGTTGCTGATAACCTCATAGATATGTTTACTCAGTTGCTACCTAGCAGGAAGTTCAAGCATCGCTCAGACTTGGTTAGGTTTTCTGTTTTCTTTAGATAACCCCATATGTGGGGTGTTTTGTGGAGTAGGTGGAGAAATTTTGCTTATGTGTAAATTTGAGTCAAGGTGAAAGTTTGTTAGGAATATGCCTCAAATTTATATTTTTAGTCATGAGTTTCGCTGTTAGCAAGCCGGTCGATCAGGTGGTACAACCGATCGATTGGAGAGCAACGCTGGAGAAAAAGTCAAGAACGCCTGCAAAAAGGGAGTCGATCGATCGGTATGGGCCGATCGATTGGGAGTGGTCGATCGATCGGGGGGCCGCACAACACGTGCCCTAGCCGTTTGTTGTAAATAGACCTTTAAGGCTTCTGTTTTAGGTATCCAATCATCCAATTAAAGTGAGCGCTGCCGTCATTGAGAGTTTAGAGGAAGTGATTAAGTAATTCTCCATAGATATCATTCAGAGGAAGTGTCGTTCCATTATTCATACTCAATAAAGATCCCCATCTCCACCCCTAGTTTTTCCCTCTCGATTGAAGAAGGTTTTCCACGTAAATCATTGCATGTTTTCTTTGTTCTCTCTTACCTTTTGTTTACTTCTCTTGTGTGAGTATAGTACTTGAATCGAATCCAGTATTGGGTGTTAAGCTCTGCATTAGGAAGATATTACTTCCTTTATAAATTGGTATCATAGAATATCAGATTTGTCCAGATTCCTAACAAATTTGTATCATAGCATATCAAGTTTGTTCAAGATTTCCCATACAATTTTTCATAATCTCATCCCCTAAACATGATAATGAAGGGATTATTTATAGTTTGCAAGTGTCTCTTCATGAAGGAACACATCCTTTCATGAAGTGACACTTCCTTTTTAATATTTCACAAAATTTGTAAGCAAACACCTTTCATGTATTTTTTCAAATGAACTAAAGGGAATGTATATATAAAGGAGGGCTTAAAGACGTCTCAAACCATCACCCAAAGAACCACCAAAAAAAACAGGAAAAACCCGCGCAATAACTGTGAAAACTACCCTATGTATCGAAGTTGTGTATGGACACACAGATGCTGTGTGTCGACACACACATGAACACTCAGCGTTCTGTGCTTCTGTGAGATCTGTGTGTTGACACACGGGCCCTATGTATCGATACACAGTTGTACCAATTCGGTTCTGTAGGATTGTGTGTTGACACACATTTCATGCAAGCCAAATACACTTAAAATTAAGTACTGGGATAATCTTTAACACTTTATTCATCACATATATTTTAAAAATATACAACAAATTATAGTGGTTCTCAAACACAAAGATTGGTTCATCGGTCGTGAAACAAATATGAGGAGAGGCCTTTATGGAGGTATCAATGTATTGTGTAGAAGAGGAAAATTTGAAGAACATGAGTTTTAGCAAGGGTGGCGTGATCCAAAATGAAATGAATGTCCATCAATATATGCTCGGTATGTTGATTCCGTAGAGGTTACTGGCAGCACAAGTGACACTTACATTCACTCTAATAGAAGAGAGTAAGCCCAATAGTCTTAGCGACTACGTTAACAACAATAGATAATGTGGCGTTGCTCTAGAAAGGGAGATACTATATCATATAAGAATAAGAAAGTCGATAAGTTGTTTGTAATCTTCCATTTCATATCTAGTGAAACCTTTATACTTCCGTCGTGGCTTTTTTTTTCCTTCTTTGAATATTTTCTACATATATATATTCTCTTCTGATTTTAAGTTCAAATTATGATTTGATATATAAATCAAACCCAATTCGTAGACTACTTTTACCTAACAAGAATAATAAATTTAAATCATCCTAACTCAAGAGATGGATAAATTTATCGATACACAATCCTAGCTCTAGCCAACAATTATCACTTGAAAAACCAATTACAATCACAATTACTCTCAACCCATGAATCATTTTTCCAAATCTCCCATTTAAAAACCTGAATTTTTTATGCATAAACTTTCCACAATTTTTTAGAGTCCAAGAGCTCCAAGAGGAGTCTTCCCTTGGCCAGCCTCAAAGTAAAACACAAGCATAGCCAACATAGCAATCCTTGCATGCTTTATCTCCGCCAACTTCAACCTCTCCAACTTCTCCTGATTTGCAACATAAACCCCATCTCTCAACTCACCCGCCAAGCACAATGGGTCGAAAAACTTCCCTCCAGGGTAGCCCTGGTCCCCCGTGGCGTTGGCAAAGTTCTCAGCAGTCCTGGACCACGGCGTTGCCCAATCCACTGACTGTGAGTCTGGGTTGAAAAAGTCCACCCATCTCTTGCTCTCGACCCAACCCATTAGCAGGAGTTGGGTGCCCAAAAGGGTTGGGAAAGAGAAGGGGGCAATGGCGCCTGGGTTCGCGCCAGCTTCAAACCATGGGATGCCACTCCAGGCTTGGCCAACGAAGATGCCCACCACGGCTAGCATCGCCCAGCGGCCGTGGATGAGTTCAGCTTCTCGGTACCATTTGAGGAATGCTGGGTCTTTGCCTAGGCCTAGTGGGTCGAACCCGTAGTCTCCTGGCAGCCTGCAGGAAGTGTTGGAAAGTAGGGAAAGTAATTAATGAGAAAGCAAGTACTTTTTGATCCATGTTTTTTTTTTAAAATTTTTATTTTTATTTGTAATGAGGGACTAGATTGCCCCAACCAACCCCGACCCATGAAGAGGCCCACAATTCCCATGAACAGGTAAGTTATAAGTATATCCTTAGTGAGAATCGAACTTCTAACCTCTAGGCGATGACCATATGGGTAGGAGACGCCACCAACTAAGACGCCCTCATGATAGGCGATCAATGTGTTTTCTTTACAACTACTGCAAAAGTTTAAGCGTGATTTTACTTTAATATGTCCCTTCACAAAAATATTCACCGGGTTTGAAGCGTGTATATTGTACAAGTTCTTCTCGTGCTCCCGGCTAAAATTGTATAGATATTAAAACTAGGGTTGTTGAGATTATTTCAGTTTTAATTCAAAATCAAGTCTTTTATTTTTTATTTTTTATTTTTTTTTGTATCAACAAGATCAAGTTGTTTCTAGTGCAATTGGACAACTTGTAAGTATTGCGTTGGATTTTTGTGGGTTTGCTTGTACGATCCAATCTGATATATTTTTGAGTGGCTTCGACTTGATCCGAGAAACTGAAAGTTTGCGATGGCGTGTAGGGACAAGGCCTGATATGGGCATAATAGCATACTGGCCATGCTTAATCCAATTTATTTTGTTAGTTAACCTATATTATGAGAGAGAGCGAGTGAAAAATCTTGCAATTTCTATGTCGTAATGATTGTTTTTGTTCTTTGCTTGTGATGTAAAATTCGTATATTGTATTTTCGATAAATCATTGTGTCAATCATCTATTTTGATCCCTAATTGTATTTAGAAGATCGAATCCTACTAGTAACAGGGTAATTTCAACATGTTCTAATAACGTTTGTAATGATCAATGGTGGATAAAACCCCTTATCCAACTATCTATTGTATTTCTTCGAGATTTGAAATGTTGTCTTGCGACCGTTGGCTATTTGTTGATCGAAAAAAGGAAAAGTCGAGAAAAAGCCTTACGAGCCATCAAGCCACTCAGGGTCGATGAAGTTACCACCACCCCTAACACCCGGAATCCAAGACTTCTTCTGTGCGGCAGCCGCTGCCACCACCCCCCTCCGACCACCACCGCTGCGGCCACCACTAACAGTTTTAACACCAAACATGGGCTGAAAGCTCCTCTTGCCACCAGACAAGAAGACAGAGCTGAACCCATTTACAATCCCGCTGCTAGCTGTTGTTGCAGCCATGACTTCTCTCTTTTAGATCGACTCTTTTTTTTGTTAAGTTTTTGGTGCTGTTTCCGAGTAAGAGTGTGTGGGTGTGTTTTGTGGTGATTTTTATGACTTAAATTCAAAGAGTGAGGAGATCAAAAGAGATAATACGAGAGGAGCCAAGTAGGACAGAGAAATCCAAAGAAGATATGTGGTGGATAGATTATGAACCAATCAGATATCAGGCTCAATCCACATCGCCCTTTTGGTTCCTTCCACGTGGGTGCTTTCGCTTTCTTGGCTCCAGTTTTTATCTTTAGAACCAAAATGATGCAGGCACACCTTAACTTTTGACAGGTTACAGGTTAGATGAGTCTAGGCGGATTGGCGGCGGCTTAAAAGGTAGGTTGGCGGGTTGGAATTGGCAAGATAGGTAGCTTGGAGAGTTGGCGAGACACGCAGCAAGGAACGAGTTTGACAAAGCTAACGTGAATTAGGAAACAACAACAACAACAACAAACCTAGTGCCTCCAAGGGCTCCCGCAAAAGCAAGGTCCCGGGGGGAGGGGGGGGGGGAGGTAGATGTACACAGCCTTCCCCCTTCCGGGGGCTACCCTGAAGGGAGACTGTTTCCGAGGACCCTCAACCTAGGAAGCTGGTAACGTTAATTAGGAAACTTTGTTTAAATTAGTAGGTTTTATTAATTATCTTTTTATTTATTTCTTTAACTTTGAGTTCTTTATTCTATATCAAATAGCTCCTCTATTTAGAAAGAGAAAATCCAGGGTTTTGATTTATTTAATATTTACCATAGATTTATATTTGTTTAGGGTTTTCTTTTTTTTCTCGGGTTGTGAAAACCAGATTAGACTTTTCCCCCTCTGTTCTTAATGTTAGGAAAATGTCTCTAAATTACTTGGCATAATAAGGAGAAGGGCCGTGAGGAGTTCGATCGATCGAGGTGGAGCTCGATCGATCGGGAAGTTACGTAAAAAGAAGGACGCCTCCAGTGAGCAGGCCGATCCATCAGTGAGGAACCGATCGATCAGGACCCCCCGGTGGATCAGGAAACAGGTTTTCTGCACATCTATAAATACAGACGTAGGGTACGTCATTATGTATCCAAAAAATATTGTGTGAGGTATTCCCAGTGGCGCCGCAATACAAATTGAGTGTGAGAGAGAATATTGTAATTCTTCTTCTTTTGATTCAATAATAAAAGCTCTGATCTTCGCCCATGGTTTTCTCCCCTTTCGATTGTAAAGGGGTTTCCACGTAAATCATTGTGTCGATTGTTTCATTTCTCTTTTAGTCCATTTATTTCTCGTTATTGTCGTGGTATTTGATTCGATTGTGATCCGAGTGAATTGTTTATTTCCGCACAAATTGGCATCAGAGCTTGGTTCTTCGAATTGATACAATGGCATCAGGTATTAAGACCGACATTGAGAAATTCAATGGTCAGGGAAGCTTTAGCTTATGGCAAGTTCGTGTGAAAGGACTCCTGACTCAAAACGGCTTGAAGAAAGCACTGGAGGGGAAAGAGAAGAAACCTGAGACTATGACCGAGGCACAATGGAAAGAGTTGGATGATAAGGCTCTCACGGCGATACAGATGTGTTTGGCTGATGATGTTCTGTCAGAGGCCTTGGAGATGAAAACCGCAAAGGAGTTATGGGAGAAATTGTTAGACCTGTTTTGCCACAAGTCAGTCTCCAACAAACTCGCAGTAAAGCGTCGGTTGTTCACTTTCCGTATGACAGAAGGTACATCTCTTAAAAACCATCTTAGCGAGTTTACCTCAATTATACATGAATTAAAGGCTTTGGATGATGTCCCTAAGGACGAGGATCAAGCTATGATATTACCGTGTTCGCTCCCTAATTCGTATAAGGGCTTCGTAGAAAGCATGATATACGGGGGTAGGCCAACCATTACTGTTGATGAGGTAAACGAAACCTTGTGAGTAAAAAACGGGTAGATAGGAAATTATCTAACTCGGTGAATGACTCAGGTAGTGGCTTGCATGTAAGAGGTAGACCAGAACATAGGGGATCCAATGGTGGGAATAAGTCTAGGTCCAAATCTAGACATAAGAACCTATCGTGTCATTATTGTCACAAGAAAGGCCACATAAAGAAAGATTGTTACAAATATAAGAATAAATCGAAAGAGGTTAACAGGGGTGACCAGGGCAAAGACAAGTCTGCTGAGGCTAGTATTGCAGAGGAGGATAGTGAAGGGGAGTTTCTATTAGTTGCTGATTCTCAATCCAGGTCCAAGGATAAGTGGGTCATGGATTCGGGTTGTTCATTTCACGTTACTCCAAATAGAGACTGGTTCTCCACGTATAAGTCTATACAAGGCGGGGTGTCTTGATGGGTAACGATGCTGCTTGTAAGGGAGTGGGGATTGGGACAGTCCATGTGAGAATGTTTGATGCGGCTATTAGAACCTTCAGTGATGTATGTCACGTCCCGAAGTTGAAAAGGAACTTGATTTCTCTAGGTACCCTTGAGTCTAGTGGGTACAAGTACACTGCTGAAGGTGGAGTCGTGCGGGTTAGTAAGGGTGCTTTAATTGTGATGAAAGGAAATAGGGTTGGTACTTTGTATGAGCTTGCAGGTACAACCGTGACAGGTTCAGTTGCTGTTTCCACATCTGCTATGACAGATGCAAAGATCACAAGACTGTGGCACATGAGAATGGGTCACATTGGTGATAAGGCATTGTCTGAGCTGAGTAAGAGGGGACTGCCTTATGGTCAGTCAACAGGACTGATGAAATTCTGTGAGCACTGTATTTATGGGAAGCAGAAGAGAGTCAGCTTCAAGTCAGCAGTGCATCAGACCAAGGGAACGTTAGATTATATACATTCTGATCTGTGGGGACCTTCCAAAGTGGCTTCTAAAGGTGGGTCCAGGTGTCTCCTAACGTTTACTGATGATTACTCACGTAAAGTTTAGGTCTATTTTCTGAAGCAGAAAAATGAAGTGTATGATATCTTCAAGAAATGGAAGATTCTGCTTGAAAAATGGACAGGGAAGCCGATCAAGAGGTTGAGGACTGATAATGGTCTTGAGAAGGCTGAAAGGTTAAACAGGACGTTACTTGAGAAGGCTCGATGTATGCTTTCAAATGCAAGTTTAAGAGAGCATGGTGGGCAGAAGCAG
The DNA here is from genome assembly GCA_018398585.1 of Simmondsia chinensis. NCBI lineage: Eukaryota > Viridiplantae > Streptophyta > Magnoliopsida > Caryophyllales > Simmondsiaceae > Simmondsia > Simmondsia chinensis. The sequence goes on along the minus strand of JAGTTD010000017.1, from coordinate 21,385,508 downwards.
TTAGCATGGCTTGCTATCTTGTGAACAAGACACCGCATTCTTCATTACTGATGAAGACTCCTGAGGAGGTATGGTCTGGTTCAACTTTTGATTATTCTCAGATTAAAGTTTTTGGTTGTCCTGCATATGCATATGTTAATGATGGAAAGCTGGAGCCTAGGGCCAAGAATTGCATCTTTCTTGGTTATTCGTCAGGTGTGAAGGGATATAGATTGTAGGATCCAAGTGCTCAGAAGTTTCTGACTAGTAGAGATGTTACTTTTGATGAGTCTGCTCTACTTAATCCGCCACACACCCTCCATTGATAGTGATACAGTTCAGGTTGAGACACCCGATGTTACAGAGATACAGACAGGTCAGCAGATTGTTCAGCTAAAGAGTATTCCAGCACCTCAGGTACGGGTTTCTGATGTTGTTACTGATAATGCAGAAACAGGTCAGCAGGTAGAGAATAATACTATAGCTGGTGGTAGATCGAGGTGTCAGATCAGGCCTCCTGAGAGATATGGGTATGAGGAGATTATTGCTTATGCCCTCACTTCTGCTGAGTCATTAGATGACAGTGAGACGACTTCTTATTCAGAGGCTGTATCGAGATCAGATACTGATAAGTGGTTCATTGCTATGAATAAAGAGATGCAGTCTCTTCATAAGAATCAGACTTGGGAACTGGTGAAGCCTCCCACAGGGAAAAGACTGGTTGGATAGAAATGGGTCTTCAAAAGAAAAGAGGGCACTCCTGGAGTTGAAGATGCAAGGTACAAGGCACGTTTGGTAGCTAAAGGCTACAGTCATGTACAAGGTGTTGATTTTCATGATATTTTCTCACCTGTAGCTAGACATACTTCGATTCGTGCATTGTTGTCTTTGGTTGCTATGCATGATTTACAGCTTGAGCAGTTAGATGGAAAGACTGCATTTTTGCATGGTGAACTAGAAGAAAGTATTTTTATGCATCAACCCGAGGGTTTTGTTATAGAAGGAAAAGAAGATCATGTGTGTTTGCTTAAAAGGTCTTTATATGGCTTAAAGCAATCTCCTAGGCAGTGGTATAGGAAATTTGATCAGTTCATGACAGGTCATGGGTACATCAGGAGTAAGTACGACAGTTATGTATACTTCAGAAAGACAGATTCAGGCTTCGTTTATTTGCTTTTGTATGTTGATGATATGTTGATTGCAGCACGAGACATGAAAGATGTTGATGACTTGAAATCTATGTTGAAGAGTGAATTTGAGATGAAGGATCTTGGAGCAGCTAAGAAGATATTAGGCATGGAAATTCACAGAGATCGAGAAGCCGAAAAATTATACTTGTCTCAAGAGAAGTATATTGAGAAGGTGTTAGACAGGTTTCATATGAAGGATGCTAACCCGGTTAGCACGCCCTTAGCAGCTCACTTCAGACTCTCGGCATTAGATTCGCCTCAGACTGAGGAGGATGTCAGGTACATGTCTCAGATCCCCTATTCTAGGGCAGTGGGCAGTATTATGTATGCGATGGTTTGCACGCGTCCAAATATTGCTTTTGCAGTGAGCAGAGTTAGTAGGTACATGGCGAATCCGGGCAAAGAACATTGGCATGTAGTAAAGTGGATTCTCAGGTATCTTCGTGGAACCTCTGATTTGTGTTTGGAATATGGAAAAGTAAGTGTTGTTTGGTTGGGTATGTAGATTCTGATTATCGTGGAGACCTCGATAAGAGGAAGTCCACTTCAGGGTATGTGTTTTGTTTAGGTGACACAGCTATCAGTTGGAGAGCGTGTTTACAGCCTGTTACAGCATAGTCTACTACCGAGGCCGAGTATATGGCAGTTACTGAAGCATTCAAAGAAGCTGTCTGGTTGAGAGGTTTGATTAGTGAAATCAGTGTTAAGCAAGGGGACAGTTAGAGTATACTGTGATAGTCAGTCTGCCATTCACGTAGCGAAAGATCAGATGTCACATCATGACCGAACAAAGCATATAGATGTGAAGCATCACTTTATTAGAGATCTGATTGACGAGCGGAAGGTGGAGTTGAGGAAGATTGGGATGGAAAACAATCCAGTTGACATATTCACGAAAGTTCTACCAGGGAGCAAGTTCGAGCATTGCTCGAATCTGGTGGGTCTTTCAGTTTGATGTATGTTAGCCCCGGTTGAGGGGGCGTTTGTGGAGAAGGTGGAGTTGTTTTATTGTTGATGTTAATTTTGAGCCAAGTTGGAGATTTGTTAGGAAAATGTCTCTAAATTACTTGGCATAATAAGGAGAAGGGCCTCGATCGATCGGGAAGTTACGTAAAAAGAAGGACGCCTCTAGTGAGCAGGCCAATCTATCGGGACGCCCCGATCGATCGGGAAACAAGTTTTCTGCGCATCTATAAATACAGACGTAGGTTACGTCATTATGTATCCAAAAAATATTGTGTGAGGTATTCCCAGCGGCGCCGTAATACAAATTGAGTGTGAGAGAGAATATTGTAATTCTTTTTCTTTTGATTCAATAATAAAAGCTTCGATCTTCGCCCGTAGTTTTCTCCCCTTTCTATTGTAAAGGGGTTTCCACGTAAATCATTGTGTCGATTGTTTCGTTTCTCTTTTAGTCCGTTTATTTCTCATTATTGTCGTGGTATTTGATTTAATTGTGATCCGAGTGAATTGTTTATTTCCGCACACTCAATTTTTTTCGTAATAATAATTTAAAGGAAGGTTGTTGAACATTCTATTTCTCTAATTTTCATTATCTAGGCTGCATCAGTTGATATCAGCGTTCAAATCATTTTCTGAGATGGCTGGTGAGCGACAGAGGTACACCACCACTGGTTGACGTTCATGAGCGAGATTCTTAACGATGGTGAAGAGAATTGAGGATTTGAAGGAGAAATTCCAGCGAATTGAGTTTTGTTTGGTTCAATTGGGGCGGAATCCTGACCAAGCACTGACGGCTCAGCCTCAAAACCCACCGGAGGTGGATGGAGAGATGAAACAGATCAGAGCTTCTACAATATGTTTTCAAAGATTGAAAATCAAGGGGGGATCATGAGGTGGGAATCCGGGTTTCAGGTCGAGGTTCCAAGGTTTGCCAGCTAGAGACAACTAGAGGAGTTGTAGGACTGGCTAGTTGCCGTGGAAGAGGTGCTCGAGTTTACGGAGGTTTCGCAGCACAAGCAAGCACCATTGATTGCTACTCGGTTGAGGGGTAGGGCCGCTGCTTGGTGGCAGCAGCTGAAACATACCCATCTTAGTTAGGGTAAGTAGGAAATCAAGAAGTGGGAAAAGATGAAGAAGCATATACAGAACACCTTCCTTCTCCACAATCATGCTAGTGTAATATATCAATGTCTGCATAGATTACGACAGGGTTCCTAGTCCGTAGAGGAGCATACAGTGTAATTCTATTCTCTAGTTGCCAGGAATGACTTAGTAGAAGCGAAGGAGTAATTGGTGAATTGGTATGTTGGCAGGATGAAGGAGTCGGTACAGAAAGTGTTGAACATGTTCGACATTTTCGGTCTCGGAAGCAAGCCATAGGGCTATGAATGTCGAGAAGCAATAGAAGTGATGTTAAGTTGACAGTACTTAGAACACCCAAGATAGTGGACGTAACTAGATGCGACTGCAGACCAACTTGAATGTGTAAGGGAAATCAATTGTCACCAACCTTGGTAAACCAAGTAACCAGGACTTAGCGGGTAGCTCAAGGACCCGTTGTTTTAAATGTGGAGAGATGGGACACCACGCTGTCGAGTGTTGGAAGGATGATAGATTTGACAAGGGGTTGTACATCGAAGCTCTTCATGCTGAGGATGGCATGGTAGTTGAGGAAGAGGCTCATGACAAGTTGATGCCAAATGGTGAAGAAGAAGTTGCGGGTGACGAGGGCTGCATACTAGTGGTCAGGCGAGTTGGCTTCACTCCTAAGGAAGTAGAAGGAGATGATTGGCTTCGAGATAACATCTTCCAGGCAACATGTACGATTGACGGGAGGGTATGTCCCCTATTCATTGATTCCAGAAGTTATGAGAACACCATCTCCAAGGAAGGAGTCCACAAGCTAGGGTTGAAAATGGAGCATTTGAACGCTTACAAGTTATCATGGTTTGAAAAAGAAAACTAGGCAATCGTGTCAAAATGTAGTTTGGTTAACGTTTCAATTGGGGCAAAGTACCGCGATGGGGGGTATGATGTGATGTGGTAACCATGGACACGTGCCACCTGTTACTTGGACGACCATGGCAACTCGAAAGAGACACTATCTATGATGGAAGGCAGAATACTTACATCTTCCTGTTTAAGGCACAGAGATAGTTTTGTTGCCTAATAAGAATGAAGCGCCAAATTCAGAGAGAGGCAAAAACCCAAACCCCCCAGACTAGAGCCAATTCTCAACAAGGAAATTGGCGAGAACAAGATGGTATTCGTATCGAGGAGCAAGGAGCTCCAAGAGGTACAAGGAGGAATACCCGAAGAAGAGGCAAGTCCTATGCCACCGTTGAGAGAGACTCAGCGATAGATAGGTTTAGCAACGGAAACTACCTTACCGGGTAGACTATATTATAGGATGAGCGATGTGGAGCATGCAGAGCTTAGACGCCAAGTTGAAAAGTTATTCACTAGGACTACTACTTGGGAAAACTTGATCCCTTAGGCGATTCCAACTCTCTTGATGCCAAAGAAGGGTGGAACTTGGTGCATGTGTGTTGATAGCAGAGCCATCAACAAGATCACGATATGTTCTATGTTTTCCGTTCCACAGGTAGATGGTCAAGCAGAGGCGGCGAGAAGATTGATGAGTGCCCTTATCCGATGTTTGTCAAAGGATGGGAGCAGAAGCTGGATCACGCCCAATTTGGCTTATAATAGCTCCATAACTCGAAGCATAAGGCCTCTGCCATTCAAGATTATCAATGGCATTGATCCTCATTCATTGATAGACCTTATGCCAATATCAGATCTTATTCGTTCATATGAGAGGCCAGAAGACTTGATCTCCAACCATTAGGGGGACGCTCGAGGATTGTTGCTTGAAGCACGCACCAAATAAAAGGTGGTGCGAATGAGAACTTCCAACATGTTCCTCACTTCAACAGGAGTGATTTAAAAGAACCGATGGCAAATTTGTGGGCGAATTCTTTCCAAGCCAGGGAGAATGATGCAGCCTACGTCTTGGCAAGATAAGTTACAACCTGCATCATGGCGAGTCGGGTCAATAGTCCACATCTAGACAAGCTTGGCAAGTTGGAGCTTGGCGAGATGGGAGACAGGCATGCAGGGACATAACTTAACGAGAATGACCCAAATGATCCATGGGAGAATTCGAGGAATATTTCTCTCTAACCTGAGGAGGATGATGTAGTCATGCCTTAGCTTTTGGTGGGTTACAGGTCATATTGGTCTAGGCGGGTTGGTGTTGGCAAGATAGGTAGCTTGGTGGATTAGGGCGACGAGTGGCAGGGAACGAGTTCGAAACCGACTTTCTTTAGAAAACTTAGTTTAGCTTAGCAATTTTTGTTAATTATCTTTGTATTTATCTCTTTAATTTTTAGTCTTTTATTTTTGGCCAAATAGCTCCTCTATTTATGGAAGAGAAAATCTAGGGTTTTGATTCATTCAATTTTTATCATAGATTTATACTTGTTTAAGGTTTTCTCTTGTTCCAAGATTGTGAGAATCAAGATTAGACTTTGCCCCCTTTGTTCTTAATTGTTATCGCAATAAGAATTTAAAGGAAGGCTATTGAACCTTTCATTTCCCTCAACTCAACAAACCCAGTGCCTTCAAGAGCTCCCGCCAAAAGCAGGGTCTGGGGAGGATAGATGTACGCAGCCTTCCCCCTTCAGGGGGCTACCCTGAAGGGAGGCTGTTTCCGAAGACCCCCAGCCTAAAAGATCGTCTGCATCCCTCAAGCAAAGACCTAGCACCTGAGAAAACATCAAAAATGCATAAGTATGGCAAAAAAAAAAAAAAAAAAAAACCATGGTAGAAGAGATAAAGAGAGAGAACGAGAATGAGAATGAGATAGGGATAGAAAAGAAGCAACAAAGACTACCTTACTCTAACCGGATCATGTAAAACCCCTATGCTAGCCCTCCATTGGGCCCTATATAAGGCCATCTCCTCATGAAGGTTTAGGTGGGTGAGGTCTTGTCGGATCGTCTCAAGCCATCTCTTCTTTGGTCTGCCTCTGCCTCTTCTGCCTAATGTAGTAAGAGGCTTTTCGCATCTTCTGACTAGAGCGTCGTCCGGTCTCCTTCTGACATGTCCGAACCACCTCAGACGTTGCTCCCTTAATTTATCTTCAATGGGAGCTACGCCCGGTTTGCATTTTATGATGTCGTTTCTGATCCTATCCTTCCGTGTGTGTCCGCACATCCACCTCAGCATTCGCATCTCCGCCACCTTCATCTTCTGTGTGTGCTATTGTTTCATCGCCTACACTCTGCCCCATACGCCATGGCTGGCCGCACCACCGTCTTATAGTATCTTCCCTTTAGCTTCAAGGGGAATTTCCTATCACAAAGTACCGCGGAAGCCATCCTCCACTTGTGCCATCCCACTTTGATCCTGTAGCCGACATCCTCGTCCACTTCGCCATTGTGCTATATCATGGACCCTAAGTACCTGAATCTCTCCTTCTTCGGAATGGCCTCGTGTCCAATCTTGATTTCTTCCCGGCTAGGGGTGGTAGAGGGATCGAACTTGAGTTCCATGTGCTCGGTCTTGGCTCTGCTTAGTCGCAAACCCTTCGACTCTAGGACTCCTCTCCACAGTTCCGGTTTCTCATTTATCTCTTTCCGCGACTCCCCCACCAGTACTATGTCATATGAACCTCTCATTTCCCTAATTTCTCTTATATGCACTGCATCACAAAATATCATATATGGGAGACCAGTGACGGATCTAAAAATCTTTTTCCATTGGAGGCATATATGAAGTTGACTGTAGTAATACTTTCGAGGATGTGGTAAATGCAACTATGCGACTATATGCAATATTAGACCATTATTCGGTATAATTATGTAAGACCTACAAATACACCAATTTTTTTTATTAGACATAGAAATAGGGGCAAAGTAATTCAAGCAAATAAATCTTGAGATACAATTGGGACTATTTAAATTTTATACAAATAAATAGACTAATATATGGGATATGTATTATTTTTTTTCCAAATTTCATTGGGGGCACTTGCCGTGAATACTTATATGCTATATCCGCCAATGTGCAAAACTTAAACAACCTAGTTGGTATTGTTTTGATGGAAATTGCCTATCTGGATTGAAAAAGGACGATGATTTAGTGGCTTTCTTTACATTCAACTTACTAAAGTTGCAAAGAGTAAAGGGAAAAAACTCGACGAGGAACACCAAAGTGAGAACCCAAGAGCAATATGAAATGCGCAATTGATTCACAAAAGCAAAAAACTATCAAGACTACTTCTTTTACAAACTTATCTATGAGCTAATCTCCTAGTTGCTCTACAACTTTTCTTCTAGCTAAATTACAAGAGTTAATCAATCAGAAATCCTTAAAGGATAAACCTACTCTATTTTCTAGAAAGAAATAAGGGCAAGCTGCAAAAATCCCAAACAAAACATAAAGTACTCAAAGATCTGGCTTTCTGGATGGGAAGAACCCCATTTCTTGAAGTTTCTGAGCTCGCCAACTGTCTGTACTCTCCAAGTGCAGTACTCGTGAAATTATATGGCCAGTAACTCACTATCAAGAAATTAACTTTCCTAAAAGCTTAAGCTTTTGGGGTGGTTGGTTCTTTGACATGGTATCAAAGCGTTGTTGATCAATAGGTCATCAGTTCGAATCTCAATATCCCCCACTTTCATAAACAACAACAACGACTACAAACCCAGTGTCAGCCTCCACTTTCAATATTAAAACTAATTTAAACACAAAGTATGAGACGGGCAGCTGTGCATATTCATGCTTCAAGCCCCAATGGGCATTTGCGTGAGGGTCATGTTAAAGCATAGAACCGATCTTGGGCCTTCACCCATCATCTTAAACATTTGGGACAGATAGTTCTTTCACACCCATTAATCCCTTGGCTTGACTTGCATTAGTTTTTTGTTTGTATTTTTTTTATTTTTTTTTAACTTTAAAATAAATTTTTTTCTGCTTAGTTTCCAATTTTTGTTTTCATCCAAACTAAAAAAAATTAAATAAAAATTTAAAAATAAGAGAAAAATTATTTTCAAAACATGCTGCTGTTGTAGTGGTTTAAATAAGGAAATGTGAACAACCTCAAGAGGAATATCTCTCTGGGAATGAGCTAATGTTGATGTTGTAGTAGTTTGTCTCCCAATCTTCAAGCAAGATGCTTTGGATTCAAAACTCATCATCCCCTGTATGAAGACAGGGGGCTGGAACAATGCCCACCAGTATTAAACATGGGAATTATAAGTTGTATTAAGACTGGGGGTTGGAATAACACCAGCCAGTATTAAAACAAGGAGTTCCAAGTTGTATTTGTTGTAAAAACAGTAAATAGTAAGCCATGAAACACAACAACGAAATCGATAAAGTGAGGAAAGATCTTACAAAGCGATTAACTGCACCATGGAACAAGCCACTATCTTAAAAGACGATTTCGCCATTGCTATGGTGCACACAGTATAACCGGTGGCCATCCTCTAAGATTAATGCGATCCGACCTTTAATGTGCACTCGTTCGAAGTCGGGTGGGATGCCAAGAGAACGTTGCCCAGACTTAGAGATGAAATTGGAGGAGAAGACAGTAGAGGAATAGGAAGAGAGATGAGTGATTTTTGGAGGATGAGAATACTCTCAAATAAATGGTATTTACAAATGGGAATAACGACTGTTGGCAAGAGCTGCGTTCTTCAAACAGTCATCATGAAGAGGCACCTCTCCATGTTCTCCCGATGGTCATCAGAAAGAGGCACGGCTCAAGGCGCGGTGAGATAGTAATGGAAGGGAGGCGCGGTTCTACGAGGTTGTGCTGGTACCCGTTAAAGAAAAGGATTTTCGATTAAATAAAAATACCCATAAGAAAAAGGGACACCCACACCCACACTCTCACCCGAGCACGGCACGGCAGACAGGCGGCACACTCACGCATGTGGTTCCCACTTTTCACTCACCCTTTACTTAGTTTAAGTCCTTATTTTTTGCAAGGTCATATATTCTCTAGACTACCAATGTGGGTTACGGGTCTTAAAGCAAGTCATCACTTATTCAATATGGTTAAGCTTTGTTACATTTCCAACAGTCCCTACAAATGTCACAAAGCTAAAAGAAGAAGAACAGTCTGGGCAAAAAGGCGAGCTTAGCTTTTCAATGTCTAGTCTCGCGACTTGAATCGACACCTAGTGCACAACAAGTTTAAGACCAACAACTTGTTAGGTAACTTCCATCTTTAACTTGACAAGAGGTTGTACAGTCTTCCACTTGAGCAAATACCAAGCTCAAAATGTCTTAGCAAATCCCACAGATTGACACTCTTATCAGCCATGTGTCAGTCATGGATTTTCATAAGTGCTTTAGAAGGCAAGTCTCTAACCTTCATAAGGAGCGGCCACACCCCCACACCTACATAGGTGGATTCCGTCAAGTGCGTTTTACCTTGCACTTCCAAATAATAGCTAAGGGTCCATTAAGAGCCAAGGCTTATCTTTATCACCTTAGTAACAATTACTGGATTCCATCAAGTGTGACTCAGCTCAAATCACCAAAAGTATTGCTATGGATTACCCAACACTGTCAACATCATAGGGAGGGACAATTACTTATTACAGTGCACAATCGAACTGAACTATAACTTACTCATTGAACCTGTATAAACTAGGTCAAGATACTTCACAGTCAATTCATTTTGCATATTTTAATCACATCCCCCTAGATGTTTCTAATATAATTTTTCGACAAAGGCCTTTCACTAACAGATCCATGAGGTTCTTTTCCGGCTTCACATAGTCTAGTGATGTCACCCACTTTCTAAAATATCTTTTACAATTTTATGTCGGAGACTAATATGTCTCCTCTTCCCACTATACACTTTATTTTTTGCTACGGCAATGGCTACCTGACTGTCACAATGCAATACGACTGATGGAGTTGGATGCCCCCACAATGGCACATCTGTAAGTAAGCATCTCATCCATTGTTTCATGTCCTACCAACTCAAGAGCAATAAATTTTGATTCCATGGTAGACTTGGCAATACAAGATTGCTTAGACGACTTTCAAGATATAGCACATCCTCCTAGTGTAAAAATATAACCACTGGTAGAATTAATTTCAATATCTGATAACCAGTTAGCATCATTATGACCTTACAGCAGAAAATTTGTAAAGTGAAGTCCCTGGTCCATAGTTCCTTTCAGATATTTAACCAATCTTTTCAAAGCATTCCAATGTTCTTCATTTGGATTATGAGTGTATCTGTTAAGTCTGCTTACTGCATATGCAATGTCGGGCGTAGTATAGTTCATTAAGAACATAACACTTTCGATTATTTTAGCATATTCAGATTGGCATATTGAAAAACCTTTATGTTTAGTCAAATTTATACTAGGGTTATAAGGTATTCTTACTGAATCGATATCAAACATGTCAAACCTTCTAAAAAAATTTTTCAACATAGTGAGACTGATTAATGCTGATGCCTTCAAAAGTCCTCATAATATTAACTCCTAATATTATGTTTGCCTCACCTAGGTCCTTCATATCAAATTTGGAACTTAGAAAGTTTTCAGTCACAGTGACAATGCTCAGAGTTATGACAAAAATTAACATATCATCAACGTATAAGCAAATAATAACACATCCATTACAATCAAACTTAGAATATACGCAAGAGTCTCCATCATTCACACGAAAGTTATTAGCAATCATAGTACTATTAAATTTTTTATTCCACTGCTTTGGTGCTTGTTTTAGGCCATATAAAGATTTACACACTTTTTTTTTCTTGGTCCAGAACTACAAATCCCTCTGGTTGTTTCATATAAATTTCTTCGTCTAAGTCACGTTTAAAAAAGTAGTTTGAACATCCATTTGATGGACAAACAAATTATGAATAGATGCGAAAGCAATCAAGGCTCTGATAGTGACTATTTTAGTGACGAGTGAGTATGTATCAAAATAATCAAGTTCCTTTCTTTGTGTGAATCCATTAGCCACTGGCCTAGCTTTGAATTTATCTACTGACCTGTCAGCCTTTAGTTTCCTTTTGAATACCCACTTACAATCAATCGGTTTGCATCCTCTAGGGATGTCTACTAGATCCCACATATGGTTATTCTGAATTGACTCTAGTTCATTATTAATGGCCTCTTATCAAAATGTGGAGTCAATAGATTTCATGGCTTCTTCATAAGTTTTGGGTCTTCCTTTAGCATATAGGCACACATCATTTCCTCATTTATCTCATTATGTTCGGTTAAGAAGGTAGTGATAAAGTCTGGTCCAAAACTATTTTCTTTTCTAGCCCTTTTACTCCTTATTTCTGGTGTGTCAATTTCATCAGTATTTTCAACACTAGAGGGCATTGAGATAGGAGTTAGAGATATAGATTGAGCATTATATTTCATGGGAAATATATGTTGAAAACTCAGCATCTATAGATTCCATTATACTATCGCATGCATAGGAGTCGTTTTCACCTTTGATCAAAAACCTGTATGTTGTACCATGGTGTACATAACCAATAAATATGGAATGAATAGTCTTAGGTCCAATTTTGTTTCTTTTGAAATTGGATAGCCCAACTTTGGCAGACACCCCCACACTTTAAGATATTTTAAATTAGAGGTGTGGCATTTCCATAATTTATAAGGTGTTTTATCAAGTCTTTTGTGAGGTACACAATTCAGTACGTGACAAGCAGATAAAATCGCATCCCCCACATATTATCAAGAAGTCCGGCACTTATTAGCATAGTGTTCATCATGTTTTTCAAAGTTCTATTTTTTCTTTCGGTAATACCATTCGACTCTGAACAGTTAGAGGGTGTTCTTTCATGTATTATCCCTCTTTCTTCACAAAATTTCTCAAGGGAAGTAGGATCATATTCCCCCTCCTCTATCGAACCTAAGTCTTTTTTAATGTCCTCTCTATTTGGTTTTCAACCTTCGCTTTATATTTTAAGAACATTTGTTCAGCTTCATCTTTACTCCTTAGAAGGTATACCATAGTATATCTAGAGTGGTCATTTACAAAGGTTATGTCATATTTTTTACCGCCCTTACTCATTTGTCTTTTAAAATCCTTTAGGTCGCTATGGACCAATTCTAGATTTTCAGTGTGTCTTTTCTATAGATTTAAATGGTTTTTTAGCGTATTTACCTTCAACGCACACTTCACATTCAATAAAATCCGTATTATTAAAATCAGGGATTAAGTTCATTTTCCTTAAACATTTAATAAAGTTAACATTCACATGCCCTAAGGGAGCATGCCATAAATCAAGGGATTCAGCGATATAAGCAGAAGAAGTACTAGCATTCATTTCATCAATGCAATTAGCATCAAAGATAAACAGACCCCCATTACAGTAACCCTTACCTGCAAATTCACCGTTTCTAGTAAGCACGAGTCTATCATAATCAAAAGCTAATTTCAAACTAGCTTTAATGAGAAGGCTACCGAAGATTAGGTTTCTACGCATATTAGCCACATTAATTTAAGCATTTTACCATAGGTGAGTTTTAAAGAAATCTTCCCTTTTCGGAGGGTTGACATAGCTATTGAATTTCCCATGTAGACAACATCGCCATCATTCACCTTCTGGTATTCTTCAAACATGTTCCGCTGTGCACAGATGTGTCTAGTAGCGCCAGTATCCACTATCCATTCTGTCATGTTGTTCACCAAGTTCACTTTCGAGACGACAACTACAGTGTTGTCTATTTCTAAAAGATTGGCCTTGTTCTTATTATCTTTGGATTGGTCCTTTTTGTTTCTATAGCCCTTTGCTCTGTGTCCATGTTTTCTACAGAAATAGCATTCTTCTTAAAACTTGGCCTTCATCTTGTGAATTCTTCTCCTGAGCTTGAGGTTGGAGTAATACTTTCTTTCTTTTCCTTTAAACCTGTCAGAGGAGGTAACTTTTTTTTTAACAATGTTAGCTTTCGGATAATCAAAGCGCTAGTTTTCCTTATCCTTTAGCCTATTTTCTTCTTCGATTTCAGATGACCCGCAAGTTCTTCTAAGATAGATCCTTTTTCTTATGCAGGAGCTTCGATAATCCTTCAGAAGCTTATCGACAAGAATGTAAGCTTGAGTGATTTCATATATTTTCAGACCTTCAGACAGTAGAGTGGTTACGATATTTTCATACTAGTGTAATTGGTCAATGATTGGTTTTTCGTTCAGTGCTTTAAAATCGAGCCATTTATTAATAGCGTATTTTCTAGTACCCGCATTGTTGCTCCCATATTTCTTAAGAAGTGTATCCATATTTCCTTTAACATATATATCGAATAGGCTATCGCTCATTTAATGCAGCAGTGTTCCCCTACAATTTGTTGTCCACAGCAAATTTTTCCTTATAGATGAGTTTAGCAGTTTTTTCTTCAAGAACATTCTTTTGATAAAGGACATAATCGATGTTAAGTTGTTCCAAATAAAACATTAGCTTTAGAGATCATCATTCCTAGTTCTTCCCATTTAGCGGTTCTACTTTAAACATATCGGGAAGAGGGAGTTTTGTTGCCATGATTGAATAAATAGTCTTTTACATTGTTGTAAAAACAATAAACATTAAGCAATGAAACACAGCAACGAAATCGATAAAGAGAGGAAAGATCTTACAAAGCAATTTACAGCGTCGTGGAACAAGCCACTGTCCTAAAAGACGATTTCGCCGCTGGTAGGGTGCACACAGTGAAATCAACGGCCATCCTCTAGGATTAACGCGGTATGACCTTTAATGTGCACTTGTTTGAAGTTGGGTGGGATGCCAAGAGAACTTTTCCTGAAATTAGAGAAGAAATTGGAGGAGAAGACAGTAGAGGAAGAGGAAGAGAGATAAGCGATTTTTGAATGATGAGAAGACTATCAAATAAACAGTATTTATAGAAGGGAATAGTGATTGTTGTGAAGAGCTGCGTTCAATGAACAGTCATCATGAAGAGGCGCCTATTTGTGTTTTCCCAATGGTCATCAAGAAGAGGCACAGCTTTACGAGGCTGCACTAGGGGGGGGCCTTTTCTTCCCCCCACCGCCCCTTACACTGCCCTCTCCACCAACCCTCCACCTCCCCCTCCGATGTTCGTTAGCCATGACCTCCCCCCCTACCGCCGTCTACCCGACGTTGAGCTGATCGGGGTCTCCCTTCCTTCTCCACCGTCGTCTCCTCTGTGCAGTGGTGTTCCATTTTGCCCCGAGGTCGTACAAATCCAGTCCACCCCTTTTCCGCCATCACCACCAATCCGGTGATGCTCCTGTCCATCCTGAGGCCACGCCACTCCAGTTCGTACACATCACCGTCCAACACCACTGCTGTCCTGTGGTGGTCCTGCTCATCACGAGGCCGCGCCGCTCCTGTTGGTCCACATCACCGGTCGATACCACCACTCCTGTGGTGCTCCTATCCATCCCGTGGCTGTGCCGGTCCAGTTTCGTCCACTACACCATCGTCACCGTCTCCACTGCCGGGGAGTGCTTTCTTCTCCCAGACCTTGTTTCTTCCTTAGCCTTGGGTGACGCCTCTTCACCACCCAGTACTTGACAGTCCTTCGGTTTCCCCTGTTCTCTATCCTTTTTCTTACTGTTTTGTCCCCCCCCCCCCCCCCCCCCCCCCGTCTTTTCGCATCCACGGGTCCCCTCTAGTGGACCCATTTGTCCCGGACTAGATCAACCACTCCTGTGACAGCATCATTCCTGTGCCAGTGCCAGCTTTCCCCCCAGAACCAATCTAGTAGGATTCGTTGATGTGAAATACCTGACCCACCACCAGTTGACATTCCTAGACGATGTGATTCCTTAAGAGGCCTCCAGGCATCCCGTCGCCTCCCACTCGCCATTCCAGACTGTCCTTCCCTTGAATGTTGTGGGCTCGGTACCCCTCCTGCGTGTCTCCTGCCTGGTACCTTGCTCGCACCATGGGAGGGGGAGGCATTTCCCTTCTTGCCCTCCACCCTCTTCGAGGTCGTCATTTTTGTCTTCCGTGTGGTGTCTCTGGGTGTATCTGCTTCGGATCCATCTGTTGTCCTACTTGCTCTGGTCTCTGTCTGTTCCCTAGTCCTGTTTTGTTTTGATTTTGGTGCCTGTTTTTTCCCTGATTGATATGGTCTCTTTTTGTACCCACTGCCGTTTACAGTGTGGCTAAGGGCTCGCCTTATCGAGTTGCCTATATGTACTATGGCTATGCGGATATTTATCGAAAAAAATGAGGCTGCACTGATACCCGTTAAAGAAAAGGATTTTCGATAAACTAAAAATACCTATAAGAAAAAAAGACACCCACCCCCACCCCCTCGCTCAAGCACAGCACGTCGGGCGGGCGGGTAACGTGCGCGTGTGGTTCCCACCTTTCACTCACCCTTTACTTAGTTCAAGTTTTTTTATAAGGTCACATATAAAGTGACCTTCCCTTCTCTAAACTACCAATGTGGGATATGGGTCTTAAAGCAAGTCATCACTTTTTCAATGTGGTTAAGCTTTGTTACATTTCCAACAGTATTAACATTAGGGGCTATAGAATAACGCCCACCAATATTAAAACATGAGAGCTATAAGTTGTGCATCCCCCTCCCCATGGTCGGCCCAGTAACCATTCAGAATAGGGGATCCCTGCTGGCAACAACCACACACGGTAGTAGTTGGGGAACTACTGGGTCGAGAGAGGACAATAATCGTAGTTATTGCCTACTCCTCTTTCTTTGCTTTGGGGACGGAGGTCCTACAGTAGTTAATAGCAGTCACTAGTTTTCATATTTAGAAAATGTTGTTGTACTTCTTACCAAAGTTAAGAAAATAAAAAATGCCTCCTAAAATAACATTTCAAGACATTTTGTTTCTTTGTTAAATGTTAATTGTGTACTGATTACAAATTACGGGAATGGCTCTTTTTAAAGCAGACTAAAGGCTTGAGGACATAATAACTGACCACAGAATAGCCTAACATTACAACATTTTATTTTGATTACTTACTATGAATGTAGCTTGTTAAAAAACTTGCTAAAAGAAGAACCCAATCAGATAAAAGCCCATCAAGGGAAGAAGAGTACACTATTTATAGTCTAAAATTTTTCCCCTTTATGAGTACAAAACATAAAATTATGTCAAATTCTTATGTTGGCAAATTTTTCAAGTTATCGGTTGAACAAATTTCAATTGTTTTAGATCTCGTGCGAATGTAAGAACATGGGTGATATATATTTGATTCCATCATCTTTAGTCTTGATATGATAAATTACATATGATAACCTCGTGGACCCTTGCCTGCCTTCAGGAATAGCAAGAATTTCATAATGATTTGATGAAATAGCTGCTATTTTTCGCTTCATATAATACTAAGATATAGTAGTGTTGCCACAAATGAAAACATAATCAATTTGTGGTTGAACTTTGTATGGATCAGATGGATATTCAATGTTCGCATATACAACCAATTTCGACTAAAAACCTTCGGAAATAACAAACCTACATCGGATGTTCCACAAAGGTACTATAGAAGATGTTATACTCCTAACTAGTGCACTAATTGCACTAAGATATGTGTTGAAAAAAATCACACATCAAGCACAAGCAGAAGCAAAAATAATCGAGTATAAAATAACACAACAAGTTTTTACGTGGAAACCTTCTATCAATTAGAGGGAAAAACCACGGGACCCAATCGGGTGCCTCATCCATTATAAAATTTAAAAAATTACAATTTCTAATCATAACCCTCCCCAAACCCTATTTTACAATCTTCGTCAACATCACCAACTTCAATGTGACTATTGCACGGTAAATCACCAGCCCTCTCCCAATGTAGCTTTGACCGGCAAGCCACCAGCCCTCAAATAAATGTAGCTTTGCACGACAAGCCACCAGCCCTCCCACTATGCAGCTTTGGAAGGAGGATGCTACAAATCCCTCTCAACATTCGGTCAAAACACTGGAGTATGACTCCGTTCATACTCGGGTTTATCACTGTCCCAAACACACACAAAAGCTCACAACTCACAAAAACAAAATACTCAACAAACATTTTTCTCTTATTTTATCCCCTTACGCGGATGCTCTTGGGCACCCCTTTACAACACCATACACACTCTACATTTCTCCCTAACTATCTTCACTTTACACAACTCCATACTCCGCCACATTTACAACACAACCACCCCATTTATAAGAAAAATACAAAGACAAAAAAGGTACATAACCCATACCCTACCTACATACCTAACCATACCCTACAACTTGTACAAGTGAACTTCCCAACCTACAAACCTATACTCATACCTGTGCAAACATAACTTACAAGATTCAATTTCTCATTTTTCTTTTTCTTCTTTTTGGTTTTCTATTTTTATTTTACATACAATTAATTTTAAGATAAAAAAGTATACCCAACAATATGTCAGTCCAAGACCAAAGAGTTCGTCATTATTTCCTCATGGCTACAAAAGATAATTTATTCACGTCAAGTGAACGAAGAACCATAGGAGAAATTAATAGGCTCTTTCCATATAGAATCCTGACAATACTTTTCTCCTATATAATAGATTGAGAAATAATGATCCCATTTAGCAAATTTTTAATTTGGATACTGAGGCAAAAGTTTACTTTGTCAAGACCTTCACCTTGAATTCTGGCTTCAAATAGTCAGCAGTCCATGAGAGCTCTTCTAGAGTACTAATATTGCTCAGATCAATTAATATTTATTGGGACTATGCTCAATCCAAATGCGATATCCTTGATAAATATGCATGTGCAAATAGGGTAGTGTGATATCCTTTTTTAAGTAAATGTTCCGCGAGCCAATTGTACCACATTCGCGCAATATTGTTTTAAACCATATAAGAGTCTTGGTAGCTTGATAAAATATACATTTGCGGGTCACGAGTTGAATGTCATGAACTTTTATTACTTCAAGGAATTTCATATATACACCGCTATCTAGTTATCTATAAAAGTAATATGTCACGACATCTAAAAGACACTTACCAAGATCCTCTAGAAGTGCTAAATTTGATGCCGCCGCCAAATATCCCTTAGCGAGTTATGCGGAACAAGATAGTGAAGCCCAAAATAGGCATGAAGAGAATGCCAAGGATAGATGAGAAGAAGCAGCAGCGCGTTTCCGATTGGCGCATTGCTTGGCGGCACAAAGATTGGCGGCACCGGAACACGGTTGAATTCATACGCGAGAATCAAGGCGCAACACGGTTGTTGACGAATTCAAGGCGGGATAGCCCGGAATTTTAAATTTGAATTCAAATTCTAATTTAGGCTTTAATTTATGATTTCTTTCCTTATTTGATTTTTAATTTTTATTTGATTTTAAATTTAAAATTTGAATTTTTAAATTGTAATTCCTCCTCTATAAAAAGGAGGCTACACTAGGTTTAGAGGATAGACTAGATTTTGATAAAAATTCAATTGTTATATTTTGTAATTCTCGATTTCTCGGGTCGTGAGAAGCGAGTTTATCCAATTTTCCTCTTTATTTTTATGTTCAATCAATAAAAGTAAAAGAAAACCCGTTGAACCTTTCCATACCCCTATAATCCAGTACATGCACTGCATCAAAATTGATCAAGAATTTGAATATAAAGTTATCATGATGGACAAGTATATTTCATGATATTCAAAGCTAGGCCTCTACAAGAAACCTTATGCTACAAAACATGCTTTATATCTTTCAATTTCAGTTTATTCATTACATTTGTTCATATGACCACAGGTTTAACACTTTTAGGTCTCAAGACTTCCATTCATTTTGTACAGCATCTATCCATTTTGCCCAATTCTTTGTCCACATTACTCCATCATTTTGAGATTTAGGTTCTTTCTCATTTAGAATATCAATGGTAACGACAAAAGTAAAAAGATAGCCAAAATCAATTTGATTTCTATCCCAACTTTCTATACATATTGAAGATATCTCATAAGTTTTGTAGTATTGACACCACTTTAAGGGTTGTTCTTTAACGTGGGATTGTCGAGCATATGTAGAAAAAGATTGTAAATATAATTTTTTTAGAAAATAAAAGTTTTATTTTATACAATATATTATTTCATCTTTTTATTTTGTTTGAAATTTTGTGCAATGAAATATTTTTATGGGTTGGTGAATGTTTTGCAAAAAAAATGAAGGATTTGAAGATGTGGCACTAGGTTTGTTGTTACAGTTGTAGCGATAAAAATTACGATATAAGGGAGGCGCACCTATAAGAGCGAGGCGTGAGCATAAAACATACAACAGAAAGGACCATAAAAAACAAGAGAAAAACAAAAGCAAGCCTCCTCTCTATTTATAGTCCAGCATATCAAATTGCACGACTATGATCATCTCAATTCATTGGCTAGGTTGCCAATTCTATGGGCTTCTTTATTTTCCTTGAGTTCTCTTAGTCCACTTCGGAAGACACCCCCCCACCCCCACAAAATTGCCACTAAGACCTTGTTTGATTGCCGAAGAAATTAAATCTATAAGATGTACTTCTTCGGAATTTACTTTCCTTATCAACTTTTTAGGAATTAATATAAAACGGCTCGGTTGCCTATGTGGGAAATGGAACTTCCTAAGAATTTAATTCATATGTTTTGTTTCGTTGATACAACTTCCCATTAAATACAATTAAAATGACTATTTTGTCTATTATTAATTTTCTAACATCATTCATCTAACACAAATTAGAAGGGTAAAATTATCATATGGATTAAAAGTTATCAAGGAAACAGAACTTACCTAGCGATACTAGGTAAGTTACTTCCTCTGTTTTAAAGTAACTGAAAATTACTTAGCAATTCTAACTTCCCACATTTTGTCTATTTTCTGTATACCAAACAAGAGCAAAGAACGACACTCATCCAAATTATAGCACATACGAGCTATGTAAAGCAAACTCTAGCAGTTCCATATATCACTATATATACAACCCTTGAACGCCCTTGCCACTCATTTTTCCTCCCTCCCATTAAGAGGTGGTAATTTGGTCATTCGAATCAAGTTCGGGTTTATCAATTCGGGTTTCGCTCATATCAGGTTTACAATAAACTCAGATTGAGTTGGGTCCGGGTTGACCCATTCTAACTCGGGTCACTTTCGGTTTTTGCCTATACTTGAGCCAGGTTGGATCCCGGTCAAATTATTTTGGGTTTGGGTCTCTTTTATTTCGCATCATCTTGAGTTCAAGTTGTACAGGTTTTAGATCATCATAATTATGTTATTTGGTGCCTTAGTGCCATTAACTATTCACAAATGTTCAAATTATATTTCAAATAATTTATATTTTTACTAACATATTTATTATAGGGTTCATTTACCAGGCACTAATGCAACTGTATCCTATTAGAACTCCAAGTTAAGCGTGCTTGGGCAAAAGTAGTACTGGAATGGGTAACCTCCTGAAAAATCTTTCTGTTGCCAACCCTATGGGATTGGGGGTCCTCGAAACAGCCTCTCGATAGGGTTATACCCTGAAAGGGTAAGGCTGCATATATTCACTCCTCCCAGACCCTGCTTCGGAGCCCTTGAGGCACTGGGTCTGTTGTTGTTGTTGTTTAGTAATCTCTTATAAAGTTTAATCATATTTTGATAAGTAAAACTGTCATTGCATTTAAAGACCCTAGGTTAATCTGAATTTTGCTATTGTTTGGTTCAAGCTTAGGTCATTTTGGGTCGAGTGGTTCAAGTCAATAGGGGTCGGGTCAGGTCAGGTCAGGTCAAATTAAATACTGAGTAATTGTTGGGTCAGGCAAAAAACAAGCCGGTTTCAAGTCGGATCATTTCAACTTCAGGTTCAACTATTGAATACAAATTATGGGTTCGGATTGAGTCGATTTGCTGATTATCCAGATCCGATTTTTTCGATCGGATTGAATTTGCCACCCCTGGGCTTTGACATGGTCCCTAAACGCATGCTGGTATACAATGATTAGCGCCGAAGGTGCACAGTGATTAAAGCTTTTAGTCCCTTTATGCCTCCCTTCTTAGTACAAATAAAAATATAAACTTTTTCTTCACTTTTATAATTGTAGTATATGGCATGGATTCTTGTTAAAGATGGCAACCAAACTTATGGAGGTTATTGATGACATAATTTTTTTATAAAATAAGCACATATAAAATAAAATAAAAAAAATGGACCATGTTCAAATAAGACTTATTTCATTTTACGTCATCGTGTTTATGGAAAGTGCTTATTTTAGGTTGATTTCTTCTTGGGGCAAGCTAAATTTTGGCTGGCAAGCAATGAATTTAAAATAAGACCGATTAGAGGAGTGCTTTGATCAAACGCCCCTTCAATGCATAAGACAACGATAGAGAAACTAGAAGTTTGTGTTTTCAAAAGCGGAGGGTGTGATAGATGGATCCTAGCCATGGATTAGCTTCCTAGTCGAAAAATTATTTTCTTCATGTGGAGCCGCAATATTAGATTTTTCTGCTCCGTTGTAAACTAGATTCAAGAGATGCCAAACTTTATTTTAGGGTTTAAAAGAAAATCCAAAGTGTTTGTGTTCGTGGTCGAATGAATCCTCCGATTTATCAGGGCTTAGACTTTCATTATGTCATGTGAAACAATGTTTAGGGTCCATTTAGAATGGAAAAAAATATTGACAAAGGAAAAAAAATTCATAGGAAAGTGATTTTCCCATGCTTGGAGTTCATGGAAAATATGAAGGGAAAAAAAATCGAATGAAAAATTTTAAAACATTGCAATAGAATTTGAAGAAAACAATTTTCCTCTTGAAACGGAGAGGAAAATGGGGAAAAAAATGATTCTCGGCCCCAACCATCTACAACAACAACAACAACAGACCCAGTGCGTCAAGGGCTCGCTCATGTGTAGGGTCTAAACCATCTCAACCCTCCATATATTAGACTTGATCTCAGCTTCATGTTTAATCAACAAGGTTTGAATATTTGTCGTAAAATGCTAATATGATGCATTATTTCACTAATATATATATATATATCTTCCATCAATGTTCAGTAAACTTTTCATAAGCTGCTAGATTTTAATTGATAACATTAATATAACTCATATGCGTTGTTGTAATTATGTAGTACATCAACATTCTAGCATAGGGTACTTAAGTGATAAAATTTTGAAAGCTCTAGGAATCTCATTATATATATTAAATGTCTGGGTACTTAACGATAAATATTCAATCCTAAGGATACCTAAATAATAAATTCTCTTCTATTTATAATAATTTTAAAATTTATAATATTTTTAAATTTTAAAAATAGTTAAATCCTTAAAAAATTGAGTCGGCTCCGGAAATAATGCTGAAAAATAAAAAAATAAAAAAAATAATGCTGAAAAAAAAATTCCAAATCTACTGTTGAACCGCGTTTACAAAATGTGGTTATAGTAAACCGCGTTAAAACAACGGGTTTCATATGAATAAAAACCGCATTTCGTTTTACCATAATAAGAACCGCATCTTAATATAGTGGTTTACTGTTATAAAAACCGCGTCTTGATAATGCGGTTTACGGTAATAATAACCGCGTCTTAATAATGCGGTTTACAGTAATAATAACCCGGTTTTGATAAAGCGGTTTCCCTTAATAAAAACCGCATCATATGAACGCGGTTTAATATGGTCAAACGCAATGAGTCGAGCCGAGCCCTTAACAAGCTCGTATCGAGCCCCTTAACGAGCTCTTATCGAGCCCTTATCAAACTGTTCAATAGCGAGCCGAGCACCCCCTGTTCGAACTTGGCTCGTTAAGCTATCGGGCTCTCCTAATGAACACGAACGAGCTCTAATCGATTTTGAACACGAGTAGTTCATTGAACGCTCAGTTCGTTTACACCCCTACTCACCGCCGGTCATGTCATCCGTTGTCGCCCTTCTTCTGCTTTATACGCCGGAGATCTTTAAATATCATTGTCGTAGCTATTTGATCACTACTGAATTAATAGCCTTTTATTGATAATTTTTCCTGATTTCTTACCATCTCCACTTATAATGTTGGAGCTTCATTGAGAGGAACATGGGATCAATGTGACGATCATCACGAATTGCGGCATAATGGCGACTATAAGCGATGAAAATGGTGTTTGTGCGTACTGCGAATAAACCGCGTTCTTATAACGCGGTTTATTATATTTTGAACCGCGTTTAGTTAATGCGTTTTATGTACATATAAAACGCGTTTTATAGACGCGATTTTTATGCAATTTAAACGCATCACCTTGACGCGGTTCATTATAGCCGCGTTTTGTAAACGCGGTTCAACAGTAGATTTGGAATTATTTTTTTTCAACATTATTTTTTTTATTTTTTTATTTTTGAGCATTATTTTGGGAACCGGCTCTAAAAAATTTTAAATATTAATAAAATATTTATTTTTTTAAAAATATTTAAAAAATGTTCATATATTTGAAAAATATTTAATATATTAAAAAAATATTGATATATTTCAAAAATATTTTAAACTCGTGTATCTGAACCAAATTTTTTATAAAATTTTTAAACCTCAAAATTTCTAATAATATGTATTGAAATGTGTATATAGGTAATAACTAAACTCAAGATGTCTAAATAATAATATGTATTCAAATCACAAAGTCAACGGTTACGATTCAACCTCCCAAAATCGATGATCTTCCTAGACCAATTGGCACAAAACGACGCTGCAGCGCGGACAAATGCGGCTTGCTCGATAATGGGGATCTCCGAACACCACACTCGCCGGAATATTCCCTCCAATGCCAAGTAGGACTCGCCCCGTACAAGTGGGGTCCAGCACAACTCCATCTCCGCCACGTGTCCTCTGAACCGGGCTGGGCTCGGTCGGCTAGTTGACGAAGATCGATCCAATTCAGCGTCATCTTCCGGCGACAAGCCTTTATTTTTCCGATAACGTGATGACATCATTTTCCGGCGATGGGATCTGAAGAGGTTCAAGATTAGGCTGAATCTGGTGGTTTTCTTATTGGTATGGTGAAAGGATTGAGGGGTGGAGTAAAAGCAAGGGATGGAGTTGTGTGTGGAGCCTCTTTGAGACACTAGGTTGTTGTTGTTGATGGGGTCGGGGAGGAGGAGAGAGAGGGGTTGGTGGAGGCAAGAAGCGCAGACGTCGATGGTGTTGGTGGGATCGGGCAAGTGCCTCTTGCACCTCCTCATCTATCACTCGTTTCTCTCTCTGTCTCACTCACTTGGGGGGGTCGGACAAGTGCCGATTTTGGGCGGTTGAACCGTAACCGTTGACTTCCAAACAATGAAAAAAAATTATTTTCCTTTATTTTCTTTTCCCTTCAATTTTTTCCCGACATTTTTTTTATTTCAAATTTCTTTAATTTTAAATAGAGTCTAATGAAGAGATATCGTAAATAAAAGAGTTGTTTGATTGGTTGAACTTTGTTGATACAAGAGTTAATTGATTGTTTTAAGTTATGCCTCAAATTTTATGTAATTTAGTTATAAGTCTCGCTGTGAGCAAGCCGATTGATCGGGGGAATGTCCGATTGATTGATACAACCATTTGATGTAATAACGAAATTAGTATAAATATCAAAGTGTAAGTCTGATTTGGATATCAATAAAAAATTACTTTCTCTCTCCTCTCTCTCTTTCTCTCTCTTCTTTCTCTCTCTGCTTTCCCGATCTCTCCTTTCTCTCTCCTATTCTTCCCCAATCTAACCCTAATTCTCAATCTCTTCATTCTCTTTCAACATTCATCCCTAATTCTTGATGTAATCACAAGTGATTACATCATTTGGTATCAGAGACAAATTCGTGATGCGTATTTGCATTCAAATGGCGGAAGGAACGTGCGGTGTTTCAGACCTCCGGCGGCTCGAAGCTCGCCTAGAAGACGCCGAGGTTCGGTTGCAGAAGGTGGTCGATGATCGCCTTCAGGTGTTCGAGAATCGTTTTCAGACCGAGATTTTGTTGCTCAAGAAAGATCAAAGCAAGATTATGGACATTTTGAATGATATTCAACAAACGCAACGCTCCACCATCGGAGATGGACTTCTTGGTCGACCTCCAGCGCCGCCTTCGATTCCGGTAGCCACCTCAATTACCGGCTCTGGTATATCATTTTCGACCTCTTCTTCGTATCAATTTCACACACGTTTGGCCAAGATTGATTTTCCACGCTTTACCGGTAATGAATCGGTGAAGAACTGGATATGGAAGGGCGAACAATTTTTTTCTATAGATAATACTCCTGACAATGTTAAAGCCAAGCTTGCTTCGTTACATCTCGAAGAGGATGCCCTGGAATGGCATCGTTCATTCTTGTGCACACATCCTAAGCCAATTGAGGAAGTCTTTTGGTCCGATTATTCGGCCCTTCTAATTCAGCTTTTTGGCAATGTTTACGAGAATCCAATGTTCGAATTGATGCAACTTCGTGAAGTTGGTAGTGTGTTGGAGTATCAGTCTCAATTTGAACGTTTAGTGCCTTGATTGCGTCTGTCGAAGTCTTATTTTGTGTCTTGCTTTATTACCGGGTTGGAGGATCACATTCAATACCCTGTTCTTATGCTTCAACCTAACTTTTTAGCCCACGCAATGCAATTAGCTCGATTACAGGAGGCACACTCCTCATTAGGCCGGCCACCCGGCAGTGGTCCAAACCGGTCCACCTCTGTTCGGCCGTTTCATGCTACTTCGGTTTCCGTTGCTTCTTCGGCTCCTGTAGCCAAATCCGCTTCAGATTCTGTTGCTCTCTCTCGGCCTCTAAAACATGAGGGAAGAAAAATTTATACGGCCGAAATTGAGGATAGACGCGAGAAAGGGTTATGTTTCTTTTGTAATGAGCCCTTTGCCCCAGGTCATATGAAGTTTTGCAAGGTTAAGAACCCGCAGTTGCGTATGTTGTCGGGTGCGGATGTTGAGGACGAGCTTGACCCCGTTGATTTGTTGTTGGACCCCGGTGAGGGATCGCCTGACGACTCTCCCCGTTTATCGTGTCTTGCGTTGGACGGTATCTCCTCGTACAATACTATGCGCATTACCGGCTACCACAACCGCAAACCGTTACACATTTTGGTGGACAGTGGGAGCACACATAACTTTTTAGATTCTACCAAGGCTCGTGGTTTGGGGTGTGCTGTGACACCTATTCCCTCCTTATCCATCGTCGTAGCAGACGGATCTCATTTACCTTGTTCTGAAATGTGTTATGGCTTTGCGTGGACAGAGCAAGGGCATTCTTATTCCACTAATGTCATGTTACTTCAGTTAGGGGGTTTTGATATGGTACTCGAGATTCAGTGGCTGTCCACTCTCAGGCCTATTCTGTGGGACTTTCACAAACTACGGATGCAGTTCTCTTTTCATAATGAGCTTCGCACGCTGGAAGCTACTCAGCCTACGATTGGCAAAGACAGAAATTCTTCCGCGAATCAGAGTGTTCCTACTCTACGCTACGCAACCTCCTTCAACTTACACTTTGATACTCAACCAATACACGTTGCTGGCCCATTTCAGTTGGCAACAGAACCTTTTTGGCTGGGAAGATTGCAACTACCGATCAAGGAGCAAGCTCCATTGAAGAGAGTTGATGCATATTCAACCAAGAACACCAACTTCAGATCTAAAATAGTTGTTATTGGAAATCTAACTTCAGTTCAGTGTGGCCGTTATGGGACATCACATCTGAAGCTTGCATTTGTTGCTATGTTGGCTGATTTAGTCAGCGAGTACAAGTGGGTTGGTGTCACGATTGATCTATTCGAACTTAAGTATCACGACATTTTGTTTAAATGGTTAAGCCTGCCGGATAACTCTTCATGGGTTGCGGTTGAGGAATTGGTTCGCGATTGGAAGCTCGATGTGGAGTATTGCTGTCCTGTTGTTCGTAATAGCCTAAGGGTTTAGCTTGTGTCTTCTTGGGAGGACTTGCAGGAGCTGTGTTTACGCTTTCCGACTTTTATTCCTTATGGGCAAGGAATGTCTCGAGGGGGGGGGGGTAATGATACAACCATTTGATGTAATAACGAAATTAGTATAAATACCGAAGTGCAAGTCTGATTTGGATATCAATAAAAAATTACTTTCTCTCTCCTCTCTCTCTCTTTCTCTCTCTTCTTTCTCTCTTTGCTTTCCCAATCTCTCCTTTCTCTCTCCTGTTCTTCCCCAATCTAACCCTAATTCTCAATCTCTTCATTCTCTTTCAACATTTATCCCTAATTCTTGATGTAATCACAAGTGATTACATCATTGATCGGGGTGCAGTGCTGGAGCAAAGAAGCTGCAGAGACTTCGCCTATCGATCGGGGGGAGCTGACCGATCGGGAACCCAAAACACGCGTACCCTAGTGCGCTCAGTATAAATAAACCTTGAGGGTTTCAGTTTTAAGTGTCCAAAATAAAGTTGAGCACCGTCATCATTTAGAGAGAGAGGAAGTGTCCCTGTAATTCTTCCATAGATCTCGTTCAGATGAAGTGTCTTTGTAATTCTTCCATTAGTTACATTCAATAAAGAATGTCCATCTCCGCCTTGGTTTTTCCCTCTCTCGTTTGAAGAAGAGTTTCCACATAAATCATTATCTCCTTCTTTTATTCTCCTTTTCTTGTTGTTTACTTCTCATATTTGTTATTTTATTTGAATCGAATCTAGTTCTTGAGTATTTTATTCCTCTCAAATTGGTATCAGAGCCCTGTTTGTTCGGTTTGGTTCTATGACATCTGCAATAAAATCTGAAGTTGAGAAGTTCGGTGGTCAAGGGAGTTTCAGTTTATGGCAGGTTCGCGTTAAGGGCCTCTTAACTCAAAACGGCTTGAAGAAAGCCTTGGATGGAAAAGAAAAAAAATCGGAGAGTTTATCAGAAGGACAATGGGAGGAGTTAGACGAAGAGGCTCTCACTGCTATTCAAAGGTGTCTTACCGATGGTGTTTTGACAGAAGTTTTGGAAGTGAAGACCGCTAAGGAGTTGTGGGAGAAATTGCAGGATATGTTCTATTTTAAGTCAGTCTCCAACAAACTTGCAATTAAGCATTAGTTGTTCACCTTTCGTATGTCAGAATGTATGTCAATTAAGAATCGTATTAATGAGATTAATTCTATTATTCAAGAATTAAAGGAGCTTGATGATGCTCCTAAGGATGAAGATCAAGCTATGTTGTTGTTATGTTCACTCTCTACCTCTTATAAAGGCTTCATTGAAAGCATGATTTATGGTGGTAGAAAAACCATCTCTGTTGATAAGGTTAAGAGAAACTTACTGAATAAAGAAAGAGTTGATAAGAAATTGTCAGATTCTGTAAATGACTCAGGAAGTGATTTGTTTGTGAGAGGAAGAACTGAGACTAGAGGATCTGATTTTGGTGCAAACTCATCTAGGTCCAAGTCTAGACATAAACATTTATCCTGCAATTATTGTCATGAGAAAGAGCACATTAAGAGAGATTGTTATAAGCTTAAGAATAAACTAGAAACTAATAACATTAAGGACCAGAAAAGACCCGCAGAAGCTACTGTAGTTGAAGATGAGTTTGATGATGGTGTTTTGTTA
The DNA here is from genome assembly GCA_018398585.1 of Simmondsia chinensis. Classification (NCBI taxonomy): domain Eukaryota; kingdom Viridiplantae; phylum Streptophyta; class Magnoliopsida; order Caryophyllales; family Simmondsiaceae; genus Simmondsia; species Simmondsia chinensis. The sequence continues at coordinate 21,356,899 of JAGTTD010000017.1, read as the reverse complement.
GTGACCGAATCTCAGTCTAGATCTAAAGGTAATTGGATACTAGATTCGGGTTGTTCTTATCATGTTTGTCTCACAAGAGACCGGTTCACCACCTATGAGTCAATTTAGGGTGGAACTGCTCTTATAGGTAACGATGCAGTATGCAAAGTTTTGGGTATAGGAACAATCTGAATTAAGATGTTTAATGGCACTGTTAGAACTTTGAGTGATGTTCGTTTGTTCCAAACTTAAAAATGAATCTCATCTCTTTAGGTATCCTTGATTCTCATGGGTACAAATATACAACTCAAGGTGGAGTTTTGAAGGTCAATAAGGGTGCTCTGATTGTTATGAAAGGCAGAAGGGTAGGAACTCTGTATGAACTTATTGGTTCCATAGTGACAGGATCAGTGGCTGTTTCTACAGCATCTATGTCAAAGTTAGATGAAACATTGTGTTTATGGGAAGCAAAAAAGAGTTAGCTTCAATCAGGCAGCACATAAGACTAAGGGATTTCGTTTATGGGATTCTAATTCTCATAAATTCCTGACGAGTAGAAATGTCATGTTTAATGAGTCTTTGTTATTGCATCCACAGAAGACGTCATCAGTTAGTTGTGGCTCAGGTCAGGTGCAGAGGTCAAAGGTGGTTCAGCTACAGTTAAGTAACACAGTTCAGCATCAAATAGCTTCCACAGATAGAATTCAACCACCTCCATTACAGATTTCAAAAAGAAATAAAAAGGTTGAAAACCGTTCAGCAGGTGGAGCAGTATTCAGTTGCGATTTGAAGACAAAAGAGACAAGCTAAACTGCCACAAAGGTATGGTTATGAAGAAATGACAGCTTGTGCTCTTATAGCTGTGTCTAGAGCAAATTCAAAAAAGAAGAAGATTGGCTTTGTTGATAACCTCACTGATATGTTCATTAAAGTGCTACCTAGCAGAAAGTTCAAGCATCGCTCGGACTCGGTTGGGTTTTCTATTTTGTTGAAATAACCTCATGTGGGGTGTTTTGTGGAGAAGGTAGAAAAAATTCTTTTATGTGTAAATTTGAGTCAAGGTAGAGATTTGTTAGGTTATACATCAAATTTTATGTAATTTAGTTATAAGTCTCGCCGTGAGCAAGCCGATTAATCGGGGGAATGTCCGATTGATTGGGGTGCAGCGTTGGAGCAGAGGAGCTGCAGAGACTCCACCGATCGATCGAGAACCCAAAACACGCATACCCTGGTACACTTAGTATAAATAGACCTTGAAGGTTTCAGTTTTAAGCATCCAAAATAAAGTTGAGCGCCGTCATCATTAAGAGAGAAAGAAAGTGTCCCTGTAATTCTTCCATAGATTTCGTTCAGAGGAAGTGTCTTTGTAATTCTTCCATTATTTGCATTCAATAAAGAATCTCTACTTCAACCCGTGGTTTTTTTCCCTCTCGATTGAAGAGGGGTTTCCACATAAATCACTGTCTCCTTCATTTATTCTCCTTTTCTTGTTATTTACTTCTCATATTTGTTATAGTATTTGAATGAGATCCAGTTCTTGGGTATTTTATTCCTCTCAGATTGGTTGGATAGGAACATGTCATATATATCAAGATGGGGGACATAGTTTCATCACATGAAGGTGAAGAATTAGTGGCAATAATAAGTGGTGTTGTAGTTGTAATAAGTGATCTTGGGGGTCTTCTGAAATAGCCTGGGAAAGGTTGCCTGCATCCACCCTTCTCCCCGACCTTGCTTAAGCGGGAACCCTTGAAGCACTAGGACTGTTGTTGTTGTTGTTGTAATAAGTGCCTTGCAAGTTTGGTTGAACTTATCTGCATAACTATTTATGTTGATTTTGGACAAACTCTGAATGGAGGCTTAATTATTATGAGAATTAAACATTTGAATTAATTGAAATATGTTGCATTGGATTTGGTTTATTTGTTGAGTTCGGCTCCACAATTGCAGTACAGATGGCCGATAAACCAACACAGGAACCCTCAATTATTTGCTGCATCGTTAGCACACAAGAAACTGACCTTCCCAAAACTTTAAGCTAAAGGATTAAGACAAATAACTTTAAACTCGAATATGCCTCCTCACGCAAACATCCATTCATTTTGAAGTATGAATAGTGAACAGACCTACCATGTACCTTCTTAGTAGAGGATATTAATGATTTAGGAAAAGTCCACTAGGGTTTAGAGTCTTTGACCTTTCTATTCGTACTTGCTATGTAATATTGAGGCTATTTATATATGTGAATATAGAGAATATTGTGGCATACCAAGTATGGTAGCCAAAGGTCTTATATATAAAAGTGTAAATACAAGATAAAATAGGGCTAACCAATCACGATGAACCTAATACTAAACAAATGAACATAACAGATCTAGGTCTTGAATATAATAGATTTATCTCCTAATAATATCTTTTGCCTTAGACCTTGAGCTCTATAAATAGTGCATGTTTGTACTTTGTTTATCATTCAATATGTAAGTAATATTGATTCTTCGTACTTCTATTCAAGTTATATTAATATTGAGAAAGCAGGTTGCTAGGGTTCGAACTGGCGGCCTCTTGCTCACCAAGTTTCTCATATCATTACTAAGAAACCAACTACCTTATAAACTTATATTGATTTTAAAGATCGTTGAAAGATTGTAGCATTAACAACACGACAAGGAATAAAACGGTCTTCACCATTCATGGCACAGTTAAAGTTGAACGGAATTGTATCAAATGTTAAGTGAACTTTATTTTTGATAAGAAATAAGAGAATTAAATCTTCAACGATTATATTATACTTTTCAATAAAAAAATAAAATAATATAACCAAATCTTAAGATGCATCCTGAATTACGTGACATTATCAGAGCTAAGCATTCACGGGCCGAACAATAATCTGAGGCAAACAGTAAGAAATTAAAAATTATTCTTTTTTTTTCTTTTTTTGTGGAATCCAAGAAAGCGAGTTGCTAGATTTCATATTTCAAACTTCACTTGGTCCAAATGCTACTTAGTGGAACGTTGTAGGTAGGCAATTCAAAATCACTAAATTAGGGGCTTCTTTTTATTTTAATAATATTAATATAATATCTTCTAACTAAATTAAAACACATTTATTATGAAAATATTATCCAATAGCAGTTAACTAATTAAGTAAGAAAAAAATAATTATAATTAATATATCTTAATATAAAAATTATTATTATCAGAATAATATATAAGTCACATACAGCAAATAAAATTATAAAATTATTTTAAAAATGATAGTTTTATTTTAGAATTTTATTTTGATAATAATAATATTATGTTTTAAAGAATGAAAAGGAGAATGATTTCGCCGCATGGTGAGCAATGGGCACGAATGACGGAGGGGGTTGAGGAGTCCAACTGTCAAAGGAGCCATGATCATGATTGGGATCACAGCGTTGTCTGAACGCTTTATTCTTTCTCTATTATTATACTCTACATTAATCTCTCTCTTTTTGGAGACTTTTTTAACATATTATCACAATTAAAAAAAAAATTTAATAAAATATCATAACTTTAAAAATATTTAATAAACTATCACATTTTACTGCAGCACACTAGATGCACGACGTACAGAAAGGCGTGCAGCCACTGTTGCAGGACGTCCCGTGAGTTGTGCAACGTCGGCACTGCTGCACGCCTTCCCATACGGCGTGCAACAGTGAACAATTTTTTTTAAAATATTCATATATAATTTGAACTATATGAAATGATGTTTACGCAGGGTCTGGGGGGGACGGATGTACCCAGCCTTCCCCCTTCAGGGACTTAACCTGAAGAGAGACTGTTTCCCAGTGGCCCCAACCTGAGGGTGAGGACTTCCCAGACCCGTAATTAAAAATAAAAATATATGTATTTAGTGATTCAAATTATAAAATTAAAAATAAAAAAAATTATTTTTTTTAATTTTAAAGATGTAAAACTTAAAAAAAATATAAAAAAAAAATTATTCACTGTTGCACCCCGTACGGGACGGCGTGCAACAGTGCCGACGTTGCACGATGCACAGGACGTCGTGCAACAGTGGGTGCACGCATTCACGTACGTCGTGCACCCAGTGTGCTATAGTAAAATGTGATAGTTTTTTAAATATTTTTAAAATTATAATATTTTGCTAAAAAAAGTTTTAAATTGTGATAATATGCAAAAAAAAGTCCTTTTCTGATTACCCAATAAGGCCATGTTCCGTGGTAAGAAGTAAATAAAAAAATAGAGTATTATTTTAAATTAAAAAATTTAAAGTTTGATTTTTTAAAATTTTTTATAAGAAATTTTTGATTTAATTGGTTCATGTGGTGTATGGATCGTCACATGAGCTAGGGTAGTGGTGGCCACCGAGCCGGGCCTCGGGCCAAATTTTAGAAGCCTTTGGGCCCGGCCCGTAGCCCGAGCCCGGGCACGCCTGGGCCTGCCGTTGGGGCAACGAATATATTATTATAGCCGTTGTTGAACGGCTATAATTTTAAAAAAAGAAAATTGTATATTTTTTTCTACAAATACTTAATCCTCCCTAACTCATTTCCTCACCAAATCTTCATCCTCTCTTCTCTCTCTATACATTCATCATCTCCCATCTTCTCCAACCTTGCTAATTGCAAAATTGTGCTCTAAAGTTCGAAGTTCGTAAAGTGTTTGGCTGAAGTTCGAATTTCATTGTTCTCTCGCTTCGGTAATTTTAGTATCGCAATTTTATTTGATTCGCATTTTTAGTTATTTAATTTGCATTACTACTTGCATTTTATAAATACTAATCACTTATACTAATATGGCACACAACTCTTCATCATCCTCTGGAGCCGGTTGTGCTAGTTCTAGCTCTTCTCAGCCACCCAGAATCCCTAAAAGGAGTAGAATTGTCTTACTTAATACTGAAGAAAGAGCTTTTATACAACCAGACCCATCACCCCCATACATTGATGATAGCATAGATTATGACTTTTCACAACAACAAGATTATCATGAGTCAGGTGGTGGTGGGGTTGGAGACTCACAAGCTGATGAGGAACCCACGCCCACCACCGAAGCCCAGCCTGAAACTAGTACCGGTGCTAGTAGGTGTACAACTAGTGGGGTATGAAAATACTTTACCCTTAATATGACAATTAATATAGCAACTTGTAAATTATGTGACCCAGTTAGAGATTTTAGCCATCAACCTGGCAGTGGGACGGGCACATTAAACAGACATATACTTAGGTGCCACCTCGAGCAATACCCAGATAAGAGCCAACAACGTCTAGTACAGCAAGTGACCGGTGCACTTGCTAATTTTAGGTTCTCTCAATAGAGCAACCGAAAGGGGCTAGCTAAATATATAATTTTGAGTGAAATGCCTTTTAATACCGGCGAAGACCCAAATTTCGTCAACTACTTCCAACGAATGTGAACCCGGCCATTGTGAGGATTCCTCGGAACACCGTAAAGCGGGACGCTTTTACGTTGTACCACGGGATGAAAGCTGGGTCTTAACACTTTTTGCGATGAACACGAGCATGCTCTCGTTGACGTCAGACGTAAGGACGTCGAAACCCGGCCAACCTTATATGTGCATAACGGCACACTGGACCGATGAATCCTTCATCCTCCAAAAGAGGATAATTCAATTTGGACTTTTAGATTGCCCCCACACTGCCGAGGTAATTACGGGTCCGATTATGTCAGCAGTCCCCGACTGGGGCATAGAACGACGTATCTTCAGTATTACGTTCGACAATACTACCAATAACACTGCATCCGTTGCACATTTAATTAGGCAAATGAGACCCATGTTAGGTGGGAAGTGTTTCCATATTCGTTGCATTTGTCACATTTTGCATTTAATGGTAATGGATGGTTTAGATCTTATAAGAGTATCCCTTACCACCTTAAGATCCGTAATAATATCTATTAAATCATCCGGCACTAGAAAAAGAAGATTTAGAAATTTATGTAGGTTGCATAACATAGAATATAAATGATTCAAATTAGACTCCCAAACTAGGTGGTCGTCTACGGTAGAAATGTTAGAGCGCATTCTATCATACAAAGATGTTCTGATGAAATTCGTCCAGGAAAATCGTACAGAATGGAGCGATTACAACCTGGGCAGTATAAATTGGGAGACAATAGATCAAATTTGTAACTTTTTTAGCATGTTTAAAGAGGCAACGATATTTTTTTGGGTTACTACTATCCGACCATGCCTCAAGCAATATCAAGATTACTTGATATTGTCAATTGGATAGTGGGTAATGAATCCAACCCCATTTTGTTCAAATTGATTAAGGCAATAAAAGAAAAGTTTGCCAAATATTAGTCTGAACTACCTCTTACATACTACTTGGCAACTATTTTAGACCCTTGTTGTAAACGCGGGGGTTTAAACTTGTTTTGCCAACATTTTTTCAAATATTTGCATCCTAGTCTTAATATCGACACTTTCATTGCTGATGTCGATAACGACTAGCATAGTTTATTTTCTCAATATTCCTGTAAATTAGCGTCCAATAATCCTAATAGTGCTGCAGTAGGATTTTCCACATCTAGTGGAAGTAGTTCACACACGTCATAATCGTGGAAGCTGTTGGAGCAATTTACGCCCACAGTAGCCCCCACGTCATGTGACGAGCTAGATTATTATTTGCGGACACCGTTGGTCCATATTTTCGGGCCGCCGGCCAACCCGCATTTTGACCTTTTACAATGGTGGAACACAAACCAAACCCAGTATTCCGTGCTTTCCACCATGGCACGTGATATACTAAGTTGTCCGGTGTCTTCAGTAGCATTGAAGTGTGCTTTCAGTCTTGGTGGCAGGCTGGTTAGAATGAAGAGGGCGAACCTATTGGGTCAAGCTTGGAGATATCCGTGTGCTTGAAGGATTGGCTGCTAGCAGAGGCAAGAGATCAACAAAGAATGAAGCTGAATTCATCGAGCGATGAAGAAGATGACCGCACAACTGATACTTCAAATGATGGCGTAGATACCCTCCTAGGCGACTGATATCAACACTTTTGTATGTCAATTATTTACTTTTAAATATTTACGTCAAAAGACGACTGCACCCCCCATATGTCAAACTTTGTATTTTTTTATAAACAAATTTGTACTTTTAAATATTAGGCCCCAATTGCGTTGTATTTGTACTTTTATTTGTTACGTTATTTATTTACCATTATTTTTTTGATAAGATATTTACCATTACTTATTGTATATTTTATTTTATTACATATATTTAGCATTATTTTTTTTTGAACATGTATATTTAGCATTATTAGTGCTTGAAAAAAATATACTTGTATCTCATATTATTTATCAATGAATTACAATAATTTTAGTACAAAACGGCTTTGTATTATTTAAATTTTTTTTTATTTCTCCGAAGTTAAGCGTGTTTGGGCGAGAGTAATACCAGGATGGGTGAGCTCCTGGGAAGTCCTCACCCTCATGTTGGGGGCATTGGGAAACAGCCTCTCTTCAGGTTAACACCTGGAAGGGGGAAGGCTGCGTACATCCGCCTCCCAAGACCCTGCGTAGGCAGGTGCCTCCAATGAGGCACTGGGGTATGTTCCTTTTTGACTAGCAAAAAGTAAATATAAATAGTAAAAATTTATGAAAAGTAGGAATCTAGGCTCTTATTTTGTTGGTAAAAAATGAACAGAATGTAAAAGTATAAATGACTTAGTAATTTTAATTCTTTTAAGATGTAAGAATTAAATTATCTAGTCTCCTAAGTAAGTTCTAATTCGTTTGTATTTAATTAGCCTCCCCAAAGAAGTTATATTTCTAATCTCGGCAACCAAATACTTTGTACAAACTTCTTGGAAAGTTGATATAGGAATTGAATTCTCAAAAAATACAACTTCTTAAAAAATTCAATTCATGCGGCAATCAAACGAGGCCTTAGTTTAAATATTTTATTATATATAAATGTATTAACTTATAAAAAATTAATTAAATATTATTTTATAAAGTAATAAAATATAAATTGGATAGGTTAATTATATATATATATATATATATATATATATAATAGTATTTTGTGCTAATGACACCAGAAATTCTTATACTTTGTCTATTATATTAATTTAGTTATTATACTTTTAATTATGTTAATTTAAGTCCTATACAATTGATGTTGTGTCAATTTGATCCATACAGTAAATTTTATGTTAAGTTGTTGATAAAATTTTAAATGGTTCGGCCATAAATTAAGTTCAATTAAGTCAATAATGAATTTATAGTGGGTTACTTATATCTAACGTGATTGTAAAGTTAAAAATTACTTTAATAATTTAACTTAAATTTTGTCAAAAGACAAAATTGATAGAATATAAATTATAAATAGATTAAATTAATACAATTAAAAATTTAGAGACTACACTAAAACAGCGAGAAAAGTGGATGGATGTTTTATATAAATAACCTAAATTAGATATTATGTATTTTTAATATTGTTGTATGGGGATAGTTTAAAGTGACTTTGGAGGCAATTTGTAGGCCTTGTGCTGGCATAGATGCTAGCATCGTTCATAAAAGTTATGGTCGTAAAGCCACATTGTTGAATGTAATTTCATTCATTTCACTACTTTTATCATAGCTTTTTGCAATTTGGGATCTAAGTATAATTATCGTCTTTTTTTTTTTTTACTTAAAACTTAGAATTTTTTGTATAATATTTTGACTAACATATTAATAGTAATATTATTATCAGAATAAAATTATTATTTAAAAAAAAAGGGAATATTATTTGTGGGACTCTTATTTGACCCAACTTACCCCCTCAAGTGTGGACTCATTTCACTTGTCCACTTCTTGTTTGACGTCTTTGATGTGAATGCTCATACTATATGTGTTTTCTTTACCTGTTTGGCATTTTAAAGTCTCAAAATTTTTTTTTTTTAAATTATGAACGGTCAAAATGCAGCATTTTGACAGTGTTTTGTCTTAATTTATTTTTTTAAATTTTGCTTCTATTGTTATGTATAGAACTTTTTTACTTTTCTTTAAAATTTTTGACCCTTCAGTAAAAAAAAAGGAACATATTCAGTGTCTTAAGAGCTCCCGCCTACACAGGATTCGGGGGCGGATGTACGCAGCCTTCCCTTTTCAGGGTGTTAACCTGAAGAGAGGCTGTTTCCTAGTACCCTCCAATCTGAGAGTGAGGACTTCTCAGGAGGTCACCCATCCTGGTACTATTCTCGCCCAAGTACGCTTAACTTCGAAATTTTAATGGGGTCCGGTGACGGCGTGTTGGTGTCCTCTTTGGTTGATTTTTTTTAAACACATTTTGTATATATATTTTAATCATATATTTTTAAATAATAAAAAATTTATTAATAACTAAAAAACGTAATAATAAGATTAAAAAATAAAACTTTTTTTTTTTTGAAAGAAAGAAGCCATAATTTTAATTAAAGTTTTATTTTTACTTAAGTGGTCACTTCCTACGTGGTAAAATTCTATTCAACCTCACCAAACTTGTATGTACAGTGCAACATTACCACTACATCTCCCATTCCCCACCACTATCAACAAAGTTGGGTTAAGAGTGGTTCGTTTATATGCTATAGTTATTAGAGTTGGTTTCGAAAATAATATTTTAAAAATAAAAGAGTAATTATATTTATATGGTTCATGTGTGTGGAGCTGATGACGTGGACAGTAGAATATTAACCGCGTCTTTGCCACGCGGTTCTTATGTTAAAAACCGCGTCAATAAGGCACAGTTAAATTTCAAATAAACCGCTTCACAGAGACACGGTTTAATTTCACATACGCGGTTTAATTAAGAAAACCGCGTTGTGGGTTACGGGCTATTATTCAATTAAATCGCGTTTAGCCTAAGGGTTTTGCTTCTACTAAACCACGTTCCGGAAACGTGGTTTATTTTAGGGTTAATAGTGTTTTTTAAACGCGGTATATAACTGCATAATTCTATATACTCCTTGCATGTATTGACTGTATGAAAGTAATTATTATTTTTTTTTTATTTCCTTATTTTCAAACATTGTTTCCAGAACCGACTCTTATTATTGTTAGGATTTTTCTAATACATGTGTATTGGGCACATGGTAAAGTATATTAATTGCATATAGTTATTCTCCTTTTTTTGATAAATTAATTCAATGTTATGAATAATTGGTCTCACAATTAAAACATGATAATTTGATTGGTGGATATTACATATAATATACAAAATTCAGATAAATTATAGAAAATTTTTCTGACTTTTGTTTCAAAAATAAAAAACTCCACTCACAAATAAAATTACTCATTAAACCTCCTCACCTTTAAAAAATTATCACTTTACCCCCAAACAGCTTTTTTGGACAATTTTGCCCCTCAAAATAAAACAGTTAAATATTTAATTTTATTTTTAAATAAAATTTTATATTTTAAGTAAAAATAAAAAATTTATATTTATAGAAAAAAGATTTTGTATATTTATAAAAATTATTATTTTAATTAATTATATAGTAGTGGCACTATAATATCAACAATAATATAATATTTTGTATAAAATTTTAAAAATATTTTTTATCTTCTAAACTTATAATATTATTATTATTATAATTAATTAAAATAATTTTATTTTTTATAAATACATAAAATTTCTTTAATTCTATGTCAAAAAATATAAAATATTTTTTAATTTTTGCCTAATAATATAGAATCCCCTTCTAAAATTAAAATTAAATATTTAACCCTCTCACTTTTAAGAGACAAAATACTCAAAAAAAAGTTTCGTGGGGTTAAATGATAAATTTTTAAAAGTGAGGGGATTTTGTGAGTGATTTTATTTGTGAGGGGATTTTTTTATTTTTAAAGCAAAAGACGTGAAGCCTTTCTGTAATTTATCCTATAAATTATAATAATATTTCTTAATTGTCACTCTTACATTGGCCAATAGAATACAAGAAAATTAATTCTACTACGATAAATAAGGCGCATTTAATCATATGACTTATAAATAATAAGAGTTATAAAACTATTTTAAAAACTAGAATTTCACTGTAGTAATATTTTATCCTATTTGTTAAAAATAACTATATATAATATTTATATCATATTATATTACTATATATTTATCAGAAATAAACTCAGTCCTTATTTAGTCACCGTCTGAATTGAATTTCTTGAAAATTTATATTTTTTAAAAATTTAATTTTTATGTCAACTTTTAAGAAAGTAGGTATAAAGTATTTAGTTATTAGAATAAGAAATAAAACTTCATGGATATGGCTAATTTAAACCAAAAAGTTAGAACTTGTCTAAAGATGTCAGATAAGTTATTTCCTACATTTTAAAGAAAGTCAAAATTTTTACTTTTTTATATTCTGTCAACTTTTTGACAATCAAGTGAAAAATTAGACACCTAATTTTCATAAATTTGTACGCCTAACATTGAATTTGACAGCTAAAACATGGGCTCAATATCTCAAAATACATCATACATTTATTTTTAACAAAAATGAGTCATTACTGTTATTACAAAAATTGTCTCAAAATTCAAGTCATAAAATTGCCTTAAAATACAATAGGAGCCGTGTCACAAAAATTAAACTGTTATAAAAGTTATATTTTTCTGTAATTTAATTCCTCGGTCAACATTCCAAAAAATGTGTAAAAGATATTTAGTTTCCAGATTAGCTAAGATGAAAAATATAAACTTCCTTAAAGAAGATAGATATAATCGAATAAATTAAAACTTATCTAAAATGTCTAGATAAGTTACTTTTTATATTAAAAAAATATAAAAATTACAAACTTTTCCCATTTTATCTACTTTATACTAGAAACTAAAATCTATACTTTCCTTAAATTTTTACTCCTTCGTACGTAATAACAATTTTAAATGGATAATAAAATACACATAAAGATTTGGAGTTTTTTAGTTTTTTGGCATTTAAAAAAAAATTAGCTTTTTGATATAATTTTAAAAATATTTAGTAATTTAGCACATTTTACTGTAACAGACTGAATGCAGCAGTGTCCTTAATGCACGACGTTTCGTATATTGTATAACCACTTTACTACAGTAAAAGACAACAAATTGCTAAATAGTATTAAAATTATACCAAAAAGCTAAAAAACCTCAAAGATTTGCAGCATCCCGGTGTAAACCATGCGCGTTGAGCACCCAGATTCCCACCACGTGTCCTCCTCAACCAACCACCCCCTCTCTCTCTCTCTCTTTAAAACAAACCCAAACCCCCACTTCACACTTCCCCACTCAAACTTCAACCTCCCACTTTCCCCCACTTCACAATGGCCTTGAGAATCGCCCTCTCCGCGTTCACATTAGTCACCCTTGTAGCCGTCGGCGTGGGCGGCGCAGGCCTCCAATCAGCACCCCCAACCGGCGGCGGGGGCGGAGGGGACTGCTCGAGCCTGGTGCTGAACATGGCGGACTGCTTGTCGTACGTGACGAATGGAAGTAAAGTGGAGAAGCCGGAGGGAGGGTGCTGTTCTGGGTTGAAGAAGGTGTTGAAGACCAACGCGGAGTGTCTTTGTGAAGGGTTCAAGAGTAGTAGTCAGTTCGGGGTAGTGTTGAATGTCACCAAGGCTCTTCAGCTTCCTGATGCTTGTCATGTCAAGGCTCCCTCTGCTAGCAGCTGTGGCTGTATGTCCTCCTTTTTTTTTTTTTTTTTTTTTTTTTGAGTCGGAGCCCGAAATAACACTAAAATAAAAGGTATTTTTAAAAAAAATATATTCTTTTCAAATGATATTTATGTTATCATTTGATATTTTTTTCTTTTTTTGAAAAACAGAATTTTAGTGAACGGTTTTTAATGCTTTCTTAATTTTTTAATTATAATACATAACTTTATTCAATTTTTGTTTAAATAATTTAGTTTAAATATTTAATAAATAATTTTATGTAATTAATTTATATATTATAATCCTGAAGATGTTATAAATTAAAAAAAATAAACTATGTGAATATCTTCTTCTAAGTTCTTTTAAAAAAAATAAAAAAATAATAATAAATGATAAATGATGATCATTGGAGGAAATAATTTTTTTGGAAAATTAGTTTAGAAAATATTTTTGTTTTCAGTGTTATTTCGAGCAACGGCTGTGAGTCATGGCCCAAAATGACTTAAAATAAAAAAAATATTTACCTGAATGACCTTTAGGTTAGCAAATTTTAGATTTTGTTTGTTTTGGGGTACCTGATATTTTAAGTCTTTTTTATTTTTTAATTAATTTTTAATAAATTATTAATTATTTATTGAATTAAATATATTACTTATATTTTTATTATCATTTTATATTTAGTTTTATAATATACATTTTTAATTAAATTATATATAATTTATAATTAAAATTTTAAATTAAGTTATTTTTTAAATATTAAATGATATTATCTATAAATAATTTTTTAATTTACTTATTATTGTCGTTACCTAATAATAGTTGTTTGTTTAGAATAATATTTAACATAAATTATTATTATAAAGAGAGAGATACCCCAAGAAAAAATTAAATATTTAAAATTTACTGATGTAAAGGTCATTTGAGTAAATATTTTTTAAAATAGACTATTTTAAGTAATTTTTTTTTTACTTTGGGCCATTTTAGGCAACGGTGGGTTTTGAAAATCTGTCGATTTTACTTCTCCAACCCATTTTTTTAATTTTTTAAAAAGCTGTCATTAAAAGTGTATAAAAATTTGAATTCAACAACTTATATCAAACGGTTAATTATTTATTTGTTACATGCTATGCTATTAAGCATGACTTTAGCATAGCTAACTTGGCAAAATATTGTTTTTACCAAGTTTAACTAATTTTAACTAAAATAGGTAAGCTAAAATTCATATGAAAGTCATGTAATATCTAATATATAGTTAATAACGTGATTTAAGGTGCTTAATCGAAAAATTTTAGACTTTTAGGAATAGTTTTTGGAAACTTAAAAAGATTCTGATGGTTAATTTATGTTGGATGTGGATGCAGTGTCACTCACTCCGGCTGGTGCTCCTGGCCCTGGTATGTACTTTTTTCCTTTTTTTAAAAACTGAAGTATATTTGTTAAATTAAAGGGTTTTTTCCCGAAAATTACTTATATATTAGGTGCGATGTGACTTTTAATTTTTTAAAGTCGGTCCTAAGCTTTTTAAAAAAATTTCAATGTTACACGTAAAGCTAAAGCTGTTAAATTTTTGTTAAATCAAGTACAAAATTATCAAAATATCCTCTATAAAAATATTTTTTTGTTTGTAATGAAATAAAAATTCGACCAAAAAAACAAGAATTAGAAATTAATTGTTTTTGTTTCATTCTAAATTTTTTTTGTGTGGCAAAAGACTATAGCAGGTAGAGAGTAATTTCATCGTTTATAAAATACATTATTTAATATAATTTAATTAAATTAAGTGAATATTAGTGTTTTGATGCATTTATACCCAAAAGGCGACGTTTCATGTGGCGGAAAGTTAACAATATCAGCATTAGGTGTGAAATTGAAAATTTATTGAAAAGTTTAAGTGTGACTTTAAAAAATAAAAAAAAGTTAATGTGATTTTTTGAAATCGCATCTAAAAGGTAGGTAGTTTCTATTAAAAAAATCCTAAATAAATCAATGATTATATATGTTATTAGTCCATGTATTTTGTTTATTCTTAAAATTTAACTTCTATTGTTTTTAACTGTATTAATTTAGTTCTTTTATAATTAAAATTGTTTTAGTTAACTGTAATATTAAAATTAATAGTAATTTTTGGCTGAAATTGTAACACCACATGCACTCTTTTGAAACATTGACCCCTTTCTGAACATCCTACCGCCCGGGGAACATAGGTACATGTAAATATTTTGCGACAAATCGACATTAATTTAAACATTGGACTTTGTTGAAACAATTTTAATTATACAGGTATTAGATTTGCACAATTACAAGTATAAGAATTAAATTGATACAATAATACATGGACAAATGATGTAAATAACTCTAAAATCCAACAATTATTTTTAATGTTAGACTTCATTTTAATTCACTCCCGAACAATTGCGTTTTGTTTAGCTCATTTAAGCTTATCTTTTTTTTAGTTTACCTGTTTCAGTGAGATCTGTTAGATTATAAAACTATTTCTAGGTCTTCACCCATCCGCTTAAGGTTTGGGAAAGTTGGTTCCTTGATAAGGTCTGTTTATTTAAGATATGTATTTTTTTGCAGTGAATTGCTTAGTTGTTTAGTATAGAAAAATCTTTTTTACATAATAAAGTATTTAGATATAAGCTTAGAAAAGAACTTATCAATTATAATCACAAAAAGTGAGTTAATAATATAAAGTGTTATTTATGCCAAAGGTCCCTATACTTTGTTCATTGTGTCAATATAGTCCTTGTACACTTCTAATTTTGTCAATTCAGTCCTTTTACAATTCAAAATGTGTCAATTTAGTCCTTTGGTCAAATTTAAGTTAAGTTAATGACGTAATTTGAACAGCAAAATTATGTTAGACGCATCCGTTTACTAAATTCAATCCAATTTGCGGCCAAATCATTAAAAATTTGATTAAAAACCTAACATAAAACTTTCTCTAAGACCAAATTGACACATTTTGAATTGCATAAGGACTAAATTGACACAATGAACAAAGTTTAAGGACCTTTGGCTTAAATAACCCTAATATAAATTAACTAATAATAGTATGTAGGAAAAAAAATTTGATTATGACTTGCCATAGTAGTGTAGAGTGTTGAGTTTAGACCAATTAGGGTAAAAGAGTGGGTAAAAATTTAATATTTATATATTTTTATAAATTATTTTTTTTGAAATAAGCTGTTAGAAATATCTAATTATACATCTTTCTCTATTTTGTTATAAAATAATTTTTTTCTTTTTTTTTATTTTAGTTGTGAAAAAGACGTGAATAGATCTTTTTTTTTTTGTCAACTATACGCAAGCTTTATAGTCAATTAGAGCTTTTTTGAGGTGGTTTTCCAAAAAAAACCCCTTCCCATTTTGTACATTATACACTTTCTATATTATAATTAGCGCTCAAGATAAGATCCTGTGTACATTATGCATAATCAAGTTGATATTCACGTGAGGGCGCTATGAAACCATATATGACAATTTCCTCGGTTGAGCTTAAGCTTTTAGGTGAAGGCATATAATGGTTTTGTACTCGAACATGCTTTCTCACAAGAATGCCTATTTGGTTTAAGACATGGATTGTAGTTGCATGAAACTCCTAAAATATTTCATTCTTATAAATGTGATTCGTGGTTTCAAGCGGGATTCATGTCTTAAACGTGTGTCAAACTCAACAGAAACACGATTCAAACAATACCTGAATCACGCCCAAATGGTTGAATTCTGTAGGCTTGTTACAGTCAACTTTCTTGATTTTATTTGTGGAGTTAACTCATTTTTCTTGGTTATTTTCTAAGACTAAATTGATTTTGATATATTATGCTTTAATACTTCAATTAGCGAGATTTCAGTAACTTTTCTTGTATCTCTAATATATAGTAATATAAACGCTCTCTCCATGCTCTCAACCTTAAAAGTGCCTGACTGCCTCCTCCCCCATTTCTACTTCTGCTCCCACTCCCATTTCATGCAACTATGGCATGGATACTACACTGTGTTCACCTTATATCCTGTGCTAAGATTAAGAGTATGAGCTGTATGGCTCGAGCATGTAACCTTTCGGTCAAACCAACTCTAGTATCATGTCACGAAATAAACTATCTCAAAAGCTTAAACTTTTAGTGAAGGCTCAAAAATGGTTTTATACTCCAATGCTGATCACTAATTTTGATTTTATTATGTTGGTGCCATGAAAATCTAGCCGGGTCTTCTCTTCCACCATCGGTAGCAGGCGCCCCGTCTTCATCCATCGCCAACGCGCCATCAATGGGAGCCAGCGAAACGGTGCCAACGCCGGCTCCGATGAAAGCAGGTTCAAGTGCACTCAGATCCTCAATGGGTTCAATTCTATGGGCCATGGCTGCTGCAGCATTCTTCTCTTTTACTGCTTTCTGAGACTCAGAAATTTTGATATTGACATTAATTGAAAACTTGGGTCTCTTTTGATGTTATTGCTGTGATCGTACTAAGGATACAGATCAAGTATATTTGTTAAAAACAAACGCATTATGCATTTTGTCCTATGAAAAATCAGATACTTAATATGGCAAAATGTACATTTATTTTTAACAAATGCACCTGCTCCTTACTAATGATAGTAAGACATTTAGCCCTCGGATTTTCTTATGTTTTGGGTGGGATTCTATTTGTCATGTTAGAGACCTTGCAGTTATGATATTGTACTTGTGTATGGTCCTTTTTATCTTACGATTGATTTGAATTTTGATCCTAGATTTTGTTGGTCTAACATAATAACTAGTAATAATTAAGTGAAGTAATATTTTGTTTTGTTTTTTTTTCCTTTTCATATGATAGGACTATATTGTTGTGCTCTGTCACCTTGTTATTTTATTGCTTATTCATTTCTGCTTATTCGTTGCTTTGTACTCTATAGGCTCCGTATGTATCGTTGTTTATGCTCTTATACCTAGATGCTTGTATGCTTTATATTTTCATGCTTCTCAGGTTGGAGGTCCTCGAAAACAGTCTCTCGCTAGGGTTACACCCTAAAGGGGTAAGGATGCATACATCTCAGCCCTCCCAGGGTGTAAGGTTACGTACTGAAGGGGTAAGGATGCATACATCCCACCCCTCCCAGGGTGTAAGGTTACGTACATCCTACCCCTCCCAGATCCTACTTATACGTGAGCTCTTGCGACACTGAATCTATTGTTGTCCTATATAATAGGACTTTGATGTGTGAGTTTTGTTATTAGATTCAGGTGGAATTACCTTCATATTTGAATCTCTTTGATCTTATTATTAGATGTGAGATTTTAGCGACCTTTATTTTATTTAACTTGTTAAAACCAAGAAGAACAAAGGGGAATAATTCGAGGTCTCTTACAGAACAATTCAGAGAGAAAACAAATACCAGTTTTACATGAAGGGGAAAGATCTGTGTATTGGGGCTCTTGAGCATTGACGTGCCTATTTGCTTATCTGTGTATTGGTGCATTTGAGCATTTGGGTACGTGATGACTCTTTGCCAACAACGACCCCCCATTGTATTTTGTTGCATAGGGCTTAGCTTGCGCTGTGTTGTACTTGGGCTATGTACTCTAATTTTATGGTGCTCTTATGCTTCGAGGTTCGATACTTCACTGACGACGCGCTCCTCGGGTTGGGGATCTTCGGAAACAGCCTCCCTTCAGTGACCATGAAGGGGAAGGCTGCGTACATTCACCCCCTAGACCCTGCGTATACTGGAGCCCTTGTGACGCTAGGTCTGTTGTTGTTGTACATTGAGGGGAAAGATGCTAAATTAAGAATTTTAAATCTATTTATAGGCTACTCCTTTAAATTCGTTATAGCTCCTACTCCTAATCAGATTACAAGGCTTACCAAGTTAAATACCTAAAAATTTGAAAACTTAGGGATTTAAAAGCCAAAAAGAAACGCTCCTATTTTAATTAGGGTTCTATCTTCCAAAAGGGATATAAGAAAAACGTGCGAACAAGGCGAAAGTTGATTTGTGGCTGCACTTTGAGTTTCTGGAAGGTGAAATTTCCTCGGCCCTATGTTCCCGTGCGTGTCAACTCCCCCTTATTTGCCAACTCCTGTACTCGCCAAATCAATTGGTGGGTTTCTCCTTAATACCCGTGTCTTGGTCTGCATCAACCTCCTTAGCTTGTTCACGCCTTGAATTTGCCATGGCTTCTCCTTTGTTATTCTTGCCAAGGTAAGGAATAAGGTGCTTTACTTTGAAGATATCAAGGGTCTACATGCCACTCGGTAACCGAAGGCGATAGACATTGGGGTCGATTTTATGTAGCACTCGGTAAAAGCCCAATCTTTCCAACAAAGAGCTTGTTGTATCCCCATTGGGGTACTTTTCTCAAGTCACAATTGCCAAAACCTAATTACCCATGTAGAACTCCACTACTCATCACTTTCAGTCCGGGACCGCCTTATACTTTGCATTCGCCTACTTAAATGCTCATGGATTGCCTGTATATATACTAATGGTTGGTGATGAAATCCTCAACTTCTTACATTTCGGTTTGAGGTCGTAACACAATTCTATTATATTCTGAATGTTGATATAGCTTTGTGACTACAACATAATACAGTGTGGACTATTATACAGTATGTATATATGTGCTATCTTATTTATAAAAATATATTATTATAATTATTTTAATTACATCTTATTGGTTGATTTAGTTAAATAAATTTTAATTTCTAAAATTAGGACAATACAGTAGTAAAGAATGTGTATATTGCAATAATAATATTCCAGAGCCATCAATATTCATGTGTTAAAAGTTAAAAAAAAGGAGCATACCCAGTGCCTCAAAGGCTCCCGCCTACACAGTGGAGGGGGCGGATGTACGCAGCCTTTCCCCTTCAGGGTGTCAACCTGGAGAGAGGCTGTTATAAAATATTCATGTGTTAAAAGTTAAGGAAAACAAAACTAAATGATGATATTTTATAATGGTAATTATAAAATATTAGGGGTAATAGAACTTAAATACAAGACACGAACAGACTTGTAGGACAAATTTGTACAAGTTTCCATGTCAAAAATTATAGAAAATTAAATAAACAATTATAGATATACAATATAATCGACCCACGAGTGGACGGGATAAAACAAGAAGCCCCACTAAGGTACAATATCAGAATTTTTTACCAACTTTGCACCTTTTCAAAAAAAATTACCAAAATAGCATTATTGCAAAAATATTTATATCAAAATGGCACCATTTACAGCAGCATACTCAATGTACACCGTTTGAAACAGCGTACGCCGGTTGTTGATCACCGTATGCCGGTTCTAACAACGTACGATGAACAGTATTTTTTAAAAACGGAATAATAGCTAATTTGTATTTTAAAAATTATTGCATTAAAACTATTCTAATGAACAATTTAAAATTTTAATAATTTTTTTTTTTTTTTTGAGAAAGTATATTAACTTCGTCGTAACATTGAATGTGTCATTTTTTTTATTATCATGTTATCTACCACATATTCTTTTTGGATGTTATATTATTTTTTTGAATAATTGTCTTAGTCATTTATAAATAGTTAATACCTTTCGTGATCCTTTTTAAATAATATTTTTCTTCTTGGTTGTTTTTACAAAGTATGTTACCCTTACTATGTATAATATTATTTTTTAAAACTTTTACTATTTATATTTTCATCCAAAAAGTAATGCATAATTTTTATTTATATAATATTAGTTCAACAAAAACGAGTACTAAAATGATGAAACAACCTGTATATATTATCATTATTATTCACTATATGAAATATAGTAAATAGAAAGCGACATACATTCCCAGTGCCCCAAGGACCCCACCTATATAGGGTCTAGAGGGGTAGATATACGCAGCTTTCTCTCTTCAAAGTGCTACCCTGAATAGAGGCTGTTTCCGAGTACTCAAGCAATATACACTGTTATGACGAAGTTAATATACTTTCTTAAACAAATTTAAAAAATTATTACAATTTTAAATTATTTATTAGAATAGTTTTAATGCAATAATTTTTAAAATACATATTAGCTATGCTTCCGTAAAATTTAAAAAAAAAAAAAAAGGATTTTACTGTTCACCGTATGCCGTTAGAAACGGCGTACGTTGATCAACGACGGGCGTACGCCGTTTCCAATGGCGTATGTTGACTATGCTACAAGAAATTGTGTCATTTTGGTAAATATTTTTAAAATGGTGCCACTTTGGTAATTTTTTTAAAAATGTGCCAAGTTGGTAAATAACTCACAATATCACCACAACTTTTTACTTTTGTACACGTCATATAAATTGATTTGAGGAACAACCCTAGTCAAAATAATTGCCGATTAAAAATTACATTCATTGTAGGAAAACAAACCAAATCAATCACATAGAGTATGAAAGCACCGAGAAACACATATATATTACCCTACACTTTTATAGTTTGATCAAATAACATGCATATACGTTAGACAATATTTTCGCCAGTAGAAAGCGAATTCAATTCATAGACTTTACAAATCTAACAATTACAAGATAATATACAAAAGAAAAATGACTTGTACATCGCACAGGAAGAAGCTAATATAAAATAGAAGGAAACACGAGTTTATTCATTACAATACAATTCACTAGGTACACATGGTGCTCCCCAGTCCCATATTGCACTATTGTCCCTTGCAGAAGTTCAGAATACCAAATCCCCTTATATCAACATTATACTGGAACTGTAGCACACCAGAAACTTAAGTTCTAAAAGAATTTCCTAATGCACAAATGTGGAAAATATGAACGAAGGCCTTGTTTGGTTGCAACATGAATTGTATTCCTACTGGAAGTTGTATTTCCCAAGAATTTAATTCCTATATCAACTTCCCAGGAAGAAGGGCAAACATGTTTGGTTGCCACAATGGGAGATAGAACTTCCTTCGAGATGTTAGTTAAAAACAAAGGAATTAGAACTTAACTGGGAGGCATGTAAGTTACTTCCTGCGTTATGAAGGAATTGGAAATTACTTAATAATTTTCACTCCTTGCATTCTGCCTACTTCCTACCAACCAAACAAGAGCCAAAATTTGTACTTCTCATGAATTTCCAAGTTCCTGCATCTACTTCCTGATATACAAAACGAGGCCCAAGGAAATGCATGCAAATGAGGGGTTTCAGGGCTTTTTCGGGGGGGGGGGGGGGGGGGGGGGGATTGTTTGTCATCTTGGACCTCACAATTCATCAGGCAAGATATTACGAGTAGAATCAACTATCCTACTAGTATTAGGATGGTGGGTGCGGTTAAAATCTTGCCTATACAATTCCTCTTTCTCCCATCCTTCCCATCTCTCAGCCAAGCCATCTCCCTCTAGCATTCTGGCAACTTCCGACATCTTTGGCCTTCCCATTGGAGATCCTTGTGTGCAAAGCAACGCAACTTGTATCAGTTGCTCCACCTCGTCCTCCTCATAATTCCCCTACAGACCGGGATCCACCAGAGTTTGTAACTTCTTGTCTTTGAGAAGTCCTTTTACCTGAGAGTTTCATGATGATATTAGTGCATACATATCATGCCTTTATAGATACGTATGTGTTTATACATACATATATATGTATGTCTACGTATCTAAGAGGTTAGCCCTTCTAACCTACTTTTGCCAAGCACTCTAATTTCAGAGTTCTGATGAGATACAGTTTTAGTGTTGGCATCCAATGAAGTTCAATACAAGTCTCCGTTATCCAGGCCTAGGACTAATAATAGATAATGCACAAAAGAACTTTAGGAATCAAAAATTTGGTATCCATATTTCCTCAGCTGTTTAGAACTAACAAACCACGGATGATTTGACCAGGTCTTTGAATAAACTCACAAGCTCAAGTCTGTGATTAAAGGTTACATGTACTTGACCTAACTACCTTCTTCGATCCACCACTCCCTCAAAAATAAAATTCTGAGAACTAAGTACAGAGCAATTATGAAGAAATAAGGGAAAAAAGGAATACAAAACAGCAGTGGAAAAAGCCAGAAAAACAATGTGAGAGGAGAAATAAGTTAAGATGGAACTTTAACAATATATGGGCCTAAAATCGAACAGGAACCATTGACCATCAACAAAAATAATGCACTAGAAGCCTGCGAGGTGCTCAAAGGAAATCTACACATACGCAATCAAGCAAAATGGCATCATTAGCAAGTCGAGCGAGATCAGATGCTCTTTGTCCAGTGATGAGCTCCAGAAGCAGAACCCCATAGCCAAAAACATCAGTCTTTTCTGAAGACTTTCTGGTAGAGAGGTATTTGGGCGCTATATGTCCAATTGTGCCACGTACAGCAGTAGTAACATGAGTGTCCTTATAGTCCATGAGTTTAGCCAACCCAAAGTCTCCAACAACAGCTTCATACTCCTCATCCAACACTATATTAGCAGCTTTCACATCACGATGAATAATTTTGGGGTTGCAATGATCATGCAAATAGGCAAGCCCTCTAGCAGCTCCTAGTGCAATTCGCTTCCTCACTTCCCAACTGAGTGGAAGTTGTGATTCACGATGCTCTGACAATGTAGAAAATCTTGTGAGCCAAGAAGTTATAGTGTTGCAGAATAAAACCTAACTACAGTTCCTTTGACTCTCCGTTTTTTCCCAAGTACCCATCTCCAATAAACATACTTGGATATTAATATGACACTCAGACACGCCATATTAGACCAAAAGAACATAAACAAATCTTAGAAAAAAGCAGAGTACGACCTTTGGACATATTACGAATGTTGGGCTCTCATACCCCTAATTGAGTAAGAACCTAAGCACTAACATTGGTCAGTTAGCGATACCTCTCAAACATGAAGCAACACTTCCATTAACCATGAAGGCATAAACAAGAATTCTTTCCGTGGGCGTCATACAAAAACCTCTCAGACGAAGCAGATTGCAATGAACAGCCATGCTAATCATTTCTACTTCAGTTTGAAACCGGAGTTCTCCACCTTGACTTCACTCTTCTTTGAGCCTTTTAACTGCCACTAAGGAGCCATCGGCTAGACGTCCTTTATACACTTTCCCAAATCCACCTCTACCAAGGATGTTTTTGGGGCTAAAATTATCGGTTGCTACTTGTAATTCTCCCACTGAAAACCTTTGAGCTGTGGTAGATGAACTTCTGGATCTTCTTCAGCTGCAATGTTCAAGTAAAAATTAAATACCCGTCCAAACAGTAATGTGAAACTGCAGGCTGAAGTTTAACACCACAAATTACACAACCATATCCTACAGCGGAATTTGAGCAAGCCGTTGTGTAATTAGCAATTACGTAACAGTGCTTTTCATAATCCCCCTACACGAGAAATATGAAGTTTAACGCTTAAATGACTATCCCTTAAAGTTTTCATAAACATAAGCTCAATAAACTGACTTATTTTCCTTAATCCCAAGTGATCGCCGGGACCCATTGTGTAATGTTCATGATATTTGTTGCCAAGACACCGCAACGCAAACAACAACAACAACAAGCCCAGTGCCTCCAAGGGCTCCCGCATAAGCAAGGTCTGGTGGGGTAGATGTACGCAGCCGCCCCCCTTTAGGGGGCTACCCTGAAGAGACGTTGTTTCCGAAGACCCCCAACATGAGAATTTGGTTCGCAGCATAGAACAAAAGACCTGGTAGCAGGAGAGCATTAAGTATGAGTAGGGCAAAACACACGACGAGCAAAACACAAACTCAAAGCAAGCCACATTGGGCACAAATCAACAGATAAGATAAAGAAAATGATAGAGATAGAGGATAGAGATAGAGAATAGAGATTAGAGAATAGAGACAAAGATAAGTAGGAAAGTAGCAAGTATCAGCTCATGATAGCTAATACACAGCCTACGTGCGCCAAGAGAATGTCAAGGCCTAGCACTAGAAAGTTGGACTACCCTACTCCAACCGGAGCATCTATTACCTCTATGCTAACCCTCCATTGGGCCCTATCTAAGGCCATCTATTACACCGCAACGCAAATGTAAACTGCAATTTGATTGCATAATCATATCCACTAACCAGGAATGTCGAAGAAACAATCCTGCGGTTTTCTTCGTCGCCACCAAACAAGACAAATGACAGGGGCAGCAAACAGCAAAACAGCACCGGCGGCCACTCCTCCGGCAATTGCTCCAACTGCACTGCTTCCAACTGAAATGACAGTCAAGCAACAGGAATATAAAAAGTCAATCCCAAACCAAGAGGGGATGGGAACAAACATCCAAACATAACAGTCTATATAATGTAAGAATATTAGCAACAGGACCAATACTGATCTCCCGACCACTCAGCTGCCCACCCTCAAACAATATGGCATTTTAAGAATTTATTTAAATCTGATGACCGGTAACAAGGTAACGAAAAGGAAAGAACTGAGTTCCTAAAGAAATGCACTGAGCAATACAGAAGCTCAGAGAAGAACAAGAACTGGAGCACAATGTGTAACACATGGAGCGACAAACAAATTTTATACTTGACCTGGTTATAGTACAAAATGCACAGGCATATAACAGCCTTGTTGGTTGTATAGTTTCCTCAAAATGACTATTCCTTCACGAAAATAAGTTCTTCCAGGAAATACTAAGGATGGATGAAGGCAATCATACAACAACAACAACAACAAACCCAGTGCCACCAAGGGCTCCCGCCAGAAGCAGGGTCTAGGGAGGGTAGATGTACGCAGCCTTCCCCCTTCAGGTGGCTACCCTGAAGAGAGGCTGTTTCCTAGGACCCCCAGCCTAAGAAGATGGTCTTGCATCCATCAGCCAAAGACTTGGCAAACATCAGAAAGCATAAGTATGGCCCCCTCCCCCCCCCCCCCCCCCCCCCAAAAAAAAAGGTAGATGAGAAAAGGAAAGAGAACGAGAAAGAGAACGAGAACGAGGACGAGGACGAGGACGAGAAAGAGAATGAGATAGGGATAGAAAGATAGAGATACAGACTACCCTACTCTAACCCGGTCATCTAAAACCCCTATGCTAGCCCTCCATTGGGCCCTATCTAAGGCCATCTCCTCCCGAAGGTTTAGGTGGGTGAGGTCTTGTCGGATCGTCTCAAGCCATCTCTTCTTCGGTCTGCCTCTGCCTCTTCTGCCTAATGTAGTAATAGGTTGTTCGCATCTTCTGACTGGAGCTTCGTCCGGTCTCCTTCTGACATGTCCGAACCACCTCAAACGTTGCTCCCTTAATTTATCTTGAATGGGAGCTACGCCCAATTTGCCTCTTATGATGTGTTTCTGATCCTATCCTTCCTTGTGTGTCCGCACATCCACCTCAGCATTCGCATCTCTGCCACCTTCATCTTCTGAGTGTGCTGTTGTTTCATCGCCCTACACTCCGCCCCATACGCCATGGCTGGCCGCACCACCATCTTATAGTATCTTCCCTTTAGCTTCAAGGGGAATTTCCTATCACAAAGTACCGCAGAAGCCATCCTCCACTTGTGCCAACCCGCTTTGATCCTGTAGCTGACATCCTCGTCCACTTCGCCGTTGTGCTGTATCGTGGACCCTAAGTACCTAAATCTCTCCGTCTTCGAAATGGCCTTGTGTCCAATCTTGACTTCTTCTCGGCTAGGCATGGTAGATGGATCGAACTTGAGTTCCATGTGCTCGGTCTTGGCTCTGCTTAGTCGCAAACCCTTAGACTCTAGAACTCCTCTCCAAAGTTCCAATTTCTCATTTATCTCTTCCCGCGACTCCCCCACCAATACTATGTCATCTGCAAAAAGCATGCACCAAGGTACACATCCCTGGATGTGCCTAGTGAGCTCATCCATAACCAAAATGAACAGATAGGGGCTCAAGGCAGACCCTTGGTGAACCCCTACTGTTATCGGGAAAGCGTCTGACTCCCCATCCACTGTACGCACCATAGTCTGTGCGTCATCATACATGTCTTTGATGGCTCGGATGTATGGTACGGGGATGCCTTTCCTGTCCAAAACTCTCCAAAAGACCTCCCTTGGCACTCTATCATATGCTTTCTCTAAATCAATGAAGACCATATGAAGGTCCTTTTGTCTCTCCCTATAATGCTCTATTGTCCGCCTTAGGATGTGGATGGCTTCTAATTTTGATCTCCCGGGCATAAATCCGAACTGGTTCTCGGACACCTCAATCAGCTGCCTCAACCTCCTCTCTATGACCCCTTCCCACAACTTCAAAGTGTGGCACATTAGCTTGATACCCCGATAGTTGGCGCAACTCTGAATGTCGCCTTTGTTCTTATATATCGGTATCAATATGCTCTTCCTCCATTCCTCAGGCATCTTGTCCCCCTAGAGGATTTGGTTAAATAGTTAGTCAGCCAAATGGCACCCTTTTGTCCAAGACACTTCCATGCTTCTATAGGGATGCCATCTGGGCCAACTGCTTTACCCCTTCCCATGGATCTCAGGGCTTCCTTGACTTCGTCTAAGCTAATTTGCCTACATTCACAGTGGTTTTGATGTACTAATCACCTAAGGATATGTCCGTCCCTCCTTGTTCGTTGAACAGCTATTGGAAGTAACTTTTCCACCTAGCCTTGATTAGATGACTATCCACGAGTACCTGTCCATCTTCCCCTCTTATGCATTGCACTCTGTCCAGGTCTTTGGTCATCCTTTCTCTCGCTTTGGCGATTCTATATAAGTCCCTCACGCCGTCCTTGGTCTCCATCCTTTTGTAGAAGTCCTCATAAGCTCTTGATTGTGCTTCTTTGACTGCTCGCTTTGCTTTTCTCCTGGCTTGAATATATCGCTGTCGTTTATCCTCATCCCTGCTATGGTCCCACTCTCTGAAACAAGCTCGTTTCGCCTTAATCTTCTCTTGGACCTCGTCACCCCCAAAACCAGGATTCTCTGTTCCTTGGTGCCCTTCCCTTAGACGTGCCGAGGACTTCCCGTGCCAGTCCTCTCATCTTTTGGGCTGGATGGTTCCACAACTGGTTTGTGTCCCCTTCAAAGTCCTCCCTGATTTCGGCCTCCACTTTTTCCTTGTATACCTTATACTTCTCCCCCATGATCTCCCTCCAACAAGTGTGCGAATGCGCAGGTTTGCAGATTCTTTTGGCCCTTCCCTTGGCCTTTATATCCGCCCACAGCACCCTATGTTGCGTAGATAGGTCTTCGCCAGGGGTAGTCTTGCAATCCCTGCAGTCTCTTTGCACCCTTCTCCTTAATAGTATGTAGTCAATCTGTGTTCTTGTCCCGCCGCTTTGGTACGTGACGATGTGTTGCTCACGCTTTTTGAAGAAGGTGTTGGCCACCGTCAGGTCGTAAGTAAACGCGAAGTCTAACAGGGCTTTGCCCTCTGTATTCCTGGTTGCAAAACCGAATCCTCCGTGATGAGGAGCATACCCATCCTCCGTCGCACCAACGTGTCCGTTGAAGGCAATCATCAGAAAATAAATTATGCAAACACCACGGAAGAAATTGTTAGGACAAGGCACAGAAGTTCAAAATGCAGTTATATAAATTCATGGCATAGCTTGCCTTCGGGCTTTGTTCTCTCCACCAAAAAAAACATAAAAAAATAAAATTCATTGCATAGCAGGATTCAGACTACAAGGTAACAGCTGCCCTTCACTCAACTATCACCACAGACGACAATGACAAACCTGAAAATGAAGCTGACCCCGTATGAAAATCTGGACTTACTGGAGGTTGTGACAAATTGTTACCTCGAAAACTGCAGATTGAAAGCATGACAGTGCAACAACTTTAATGTTGAACAAAATTTAATTTAAACCTTTGGGAGATAAAATAGGTGGAGCAACCAATTCACCTTGCAGGGGTAAACGATTTAAAGGATCCACTAATGGGCACCTCTCCTGTTAAATGATTGTTCGAGAGATCCCTGTACTCCACATGATGGCAGACAAGTCGCGTCCTTTAATTATTACCAGGAAAAATTCTCTAACAAATAAGCCTCATTTTAAGAAGTTAATACAGCAACTTGCCAAGCAAATGCATGGAGAGATGATAAGGAAATAGGACAAATTTTGATACTTACAGAACTTGCAATGTCTGAATAGCAGTCAAGGACATAGGTACTTGCCCTGTCAAGCTGTTGTTGTTGAGCCGCCTATTCTTGCAAAAAATTCATAAAGCACAAACTGTTATGCAGCATATATGACAGCCCATTAAAATTATTAAATAAACTATGTGTTAATCCGTCATTAATCCTTTGGTCCTGTCAGCTACAATACAACGATTCCAAAAAAAGCAAACAAAGAGCAAGCTAATATTGTAGAGCATAGATGCTTCAACTCTCTATCCATGCTTATATTACTTCTATCAAATAAAGATACTTGAAGATTGGTATGATTAAGAAACTTCAAATTAGACCAATATAGGGGAAAAAATTATATTTCTGATGTAAATCACTCTGGCGAGACATGACTTCCAGGGGATAGGCAAGGGGGATGCAAGCCATCATCCAACGGATTATGAGGTCGGCATTTCTAATCTGGAATTTTTGAGTAAGTGGCTAACAATTAAACTCACATCATTATGATAACATGCATGACATAATCCTGTCATCCTTCCTCTAAAAAACCGCCATATCCGAGTTGTTTATAGAAATGTTGCTAGGATGCTCCTCACCCTGTAAATATAACCATGTCCATGGTCATAAGGGGGGTCCCTGTAGGATAAGTAGGGAGATAAAATAATTACAAAAGATACAGGCCATCATAAGAACTTGTCATTTGTTGGGGCTCTGATACCACCTATTAAGATCACCCACAGGATAACGAACCACGAATCGAAATAACAATCATAAACAAGAGAGGATTGGGGAGAACAATGGAATTTACGTGGTTCAGCCAAAGCCTACATCCACGAAGGGGTGCATAATGGTTTCATTATATCAATTGGAGTTTACATGAGACGTCTCTCAACTCTCAATTAATCTCTCAACTTTAACTCAAACCCTAATGGTAACATATAATACCCCCTATGTATAAATAGAGCCACCACAGTAAAAATCTAGTGTCATGGGCCTCAATAGGATTTGCCCAATCCTATACCTTATATCAACGCCAACCAGGCTCCACACATAACCCAACATCATTGATGAAGGGCTTCAGGGTAGCTCCTCCCTCCACATTAACAATAAACCTATATACCTAAACAAATTGGCGTAGTCTCTGCAAAGAGAGAAATCAAAAAAGACAGGATCTTTGGACCCACAATCTCCTTGGGGCTTGCCTGAGTATGCAACTAAATCTCAACTCGAAATTCATGCCACGCTCAACCAACTGCTTGCCAGAATGCTAGAAAGGAGAAAGCCTTCAAGCACTCCAGCTTCCGGAATCATCCGAATAATGGCCAAAACGAACACATGCAAAGCAAGCACTGTGGTCAAGGTCACTTAAAGCAGGAAGAAAAATCAGCACATGAACATTGGTGCTCCGGGAGTTCGATCACAGTAGTGAGAATCTCGTCCATAGGCTCAGGAAGAGAAGGTGAGCAATTCAGGACTAAACATAAGCAGAAAGGGGTTGCGACTTCAGCGACACTTACCACACAAACCCCTTTTCCTCTACAAATCTTAGCTGCTCCAGCAAGGACGGTAAAAATTCCAAATCTGGAACTATTCGATGGAACATAGGACCCAGAAGATCACCTTGCCGGATTCACCACCAAAATGTATATACAAAACGCCTCTGAAGAAATCTGGTATAAGTGCCTCCAAGCTTACACTTAAAGGCATTGCGCAGACCTCGTTTGCGTGCCTGCCAAATGGATCTATCCAAACCTTAACCAAGCTCTCAGAACAATTTACCCATCATTTCTTTAAGTAACAAAAAGCGAAAAAAGACAGCAGCACAGTTAATAAGCTGCAACAATTTGAAACAGAACCACTGCAGACTTCATGCAGAGATTCACCCGAGAAATGATAGATATACCAGACCTCTTCGATATAATGGTGATAAGTGCCTTCATAATAGACTGCGTAATTCTGATTTTAAGTTTTCCCTCGCAAAGAGCCAGCCGAGTACAGTGGAAGAACTTTGGAAGAAGGCAAATAAATACATCTCGGCAGAAGACATTATAACCACCTACGGACGTAGGAAAGAAATAGGTGTCATATGGAAAGGGACGAAAAACCCAACAATACGAGGTCACACCGAAAACACCAATGGTGGGCTTTAACAAGAAGTATCGTACCCCTAAGCGACATCAGAAGCAACATGCATCCCCCCCCCCCCCCCCCAAAAAAAAAAAAAAAAAAGCTCTTATGGCACAGATCCTGCATGAGGTCAAGGGCGATAACATATTGAAGCCACCAGAGAAAATGACCACATTGCCACATAGACGTGACCTACCGAAATGGTGTGAGTTTCATCAAGACCATGAGCATACCACAGATACTCGCCGAGATCTGAGAGGGCAGATAGAAGAACTCATCGAGCAAGGTTACTTAGGTCGGTACATGGACGTCAGCAAAGCCGGGTCAGGAAGAAAAGAGCTCCAAGGCCAAATTCCTAAGCAAGATGCTAAAAGGAGTCATGCCAGACAGATCATTGCCGTGCTCTCCCGGGAAAAGGGGTTAGGTGGATCGCGCCCCAGGCCTATAGCCTAGAGCTACGAAATGACGCTGGAAGAAGAGCGACCTAGAAAGAAGGGAAGGGCAGGACCAAGAATAACCTTCACAAAAGATGACGTCCAAAGCACTCTCCAACCACACGAAGACCCCATTGTAATCAAAATTGATGCGGGAGAATGTCGGGTTGGGCGATTAGTGCACCAAGGAAGTTCGATTGACGTTATTTTCCGGAGTTGCTTTGATCAGATGAACGTCCCAATCTCCGAACTTGAAGCAATCCCGTACCCTAAAGTGGGCTTCACGGGGCCATTAGTGAGGCCGACAAAAAGCTCCATCCGTCGACGACCTTCACGGGCAGAGTTCTACACGGACGATTTCAGTTGAGTATTTGGCCATGGACGCACAAAATCCCTACAACATGATAACTAGGTAACAACAATAACAAACTCAGTACCTCAAGGGCTCCGGCTAATGCAACGTCTGGGGGGAGTGAGATGTTCGTAGCCTTACCCCGTCGTGCTAAATAAGCTAAAGGGGGGATAGTTTCTACTCATCATCTTGTAATGAAATTTGAATCTAACAATAGGGTTGTGGCATCCGTCAAAGAGGACCAATGCGCCGCTCAAGAATGCTATTTCGCCTCCCTCAAAGGTGGCGGTTCAAGGCACAAGCTCGTACGCAATAGGAAACAGGACATGCCGATATTGCATTAAGGGAAATTCTGCCGATACCTCGAAACCGAAAGGATTGAAAGAGGTAGAACAAGTCGATAGAACTGGAAAAGAAGTTAGCATAGGGGCCCAACTTGAGCAAACTATGAAGGAGAAACTGAAGCAGTTGCCGAGGCAATATCAAGAGATATTCGCCTTCTCTGTCGAAGAAATGCCAGGAATAGATGAGAACATTATCACTTCTGAACTTCGCATAAAGATTGACAACGTCCCGCTTAAACAGAAAAGGTGTCACTTTTGCAAATGAGAGGAACAAAGTTATAAAGACCGAGATCTTAAACTCTGGCGAGCAAGTTTCATCCGCGAAGTACATTACCCAAAATGGATGGCGAATATCGTATTGGTGAAAAAGCCAAATGATAGTTGGCAAATTTGTGTTGATTTCATAGACCTAAACAAGGCTTGTTCCAAAAGACTCATATCCCTTTCCCAAAATAAACCAGCTTGTTGACTTTACAGCAGGAAGCGAATTGTTGACTTTACAGCAGGAAGCGAATGGTTCAGTCTCATGGACGCTTTTTTCTGGATACCATAAGATCAAGATGAGCTCCCATGATGAAGAAAAGACTTCCTTCATCACAAATGAAGGACCTTTTGCTAAACCGTTATGCATTCAGACTAAAGAACGCAAGGCAACATATCAGCGTCTGGTGGACAAAGTCTTCTCAAACAGATTGGCTGCAATATGGAGGTTGACATAGATGACATGATAATCAAATCAACAGAAAAGAAAGATCACATTGAGGACTTGAGAAAAGCTTTAGAGAAAGACACATTGTTTGCGGCTAAATCCAATGAAGTGCTCATTTCGAATGCCGGAGGGAAAATTCCTGGGGTTCATAGTAAGATCCCGAGGAATAATAACCAATTCCTCAAAAGTCAAGGCTCTGATCAAGATGAATGAACCCGGATCATCAAGGAGGTACAGAAGCTCACAGGGTGTCTAGCATCACTCAATCGATTTATCAGTCGCCTAGCCAATACAACCTTGCCATTTTTTCGGGTATTGAGAAAAAGATAGCCATTCCGAACGTTCTGAGGCATTCAGCCAGCTAAAGGAACACCTTGGCAAATTGCCAACAGTGGCCAAACTAAGGACGAAGGAAGAGCTTTTCATGTATATCGTTGTCGTCGATTCTCGTAGTGGAGTCCGCAATTACCAATTGTGGCCAAACCAAGGACAAAGGAAGAGCTCTTCATGTATATCGTCGTTGTAGATCACACTGTCGGTGTCGTTCTCGCGGTGGAGCAAGACAAAAACCAGAGTCCAGTTACTTCGTAATTCAAGTACTCAAGGACATCAAAATAAATATCCGAAATGTGAGAAGTCGGTCTTCGCATGATCATGGCATCTCGGAAACTTCAACCTTATTTCCAAGCCTACTTAGAAAAAGCTTCCAAAAGAATGAAGCAGGGGAGACCACCGATTGAGTATCAAATAGGGCACCTGGTGCGAGTGAAGATCAATCCTAAATAACAGAGATTCCTCAAAGGAAGGGACAAGTTGGTGCGCAAGTATGAAGGCCTAAACGTGGTCGCCCGAGTTGGTAGGATCTCATATAGAGTGGAACCACCAAGCTAGATGAAAGTCCACCCAGTTTTCCATATGAGCTGCTTAAAACCCTTTCATGCCGAAGAAGAAGACCCCTCCCACAACCTTCCAACGAGAGCACATATCCGTAAGAAGCCTCGTCCAACACCATCAAAGAAGTGATTGCAGAGTGCCAAGTGAGGAATGCACAAGGGAAGAAGAAGACCAAGTATCTGGTGAGATGGAAGAGAAGACCAGTTAAAGGAACCTGCTGGGTAGACAAAGAAGACCTCCCAAAGGAGATGAGGACGAAGTCAACGAGGACATCGACAAATCAAGTGGGGGAGAATGTCATGGTCTAACAAGTGTCCTTGACCCCATGGGCGTGCGCACATTCACAGTTCGTGGAAGCCCGTTCGCATTGTCGGGCAGGAGTGCCCTGTGCATGCTAGAGCGCAGCTGCGCCCGTCTTAGTACGCGAGCGCGCGCATCGCAGCACCTGCATCCCTGCACCATGCCACGGGGTCCCTGGCAGCACGATTTTTCTATTTAGTTTTACTCAATGAGGCATCTAGGACGTAGTCCCCATGGGTGGTAGGTTAGCTTAACAAAAATATTAGCTTAGGAAATTCTTAGATTCTTCTTAGCTTTAGCCTCCTCAAAGATAGGGGTGTATGATTGCAAATACATAAATGATGTTTCCTTTTGCCAGGGCTATGGTCACTAGTTTTGTATATATAAGGAGAAGAGTTCACTTAACTTGTAAACCCCATATCCGTTGTACGCTTTGTTAATGAATGCAAATTGTTTACATTCAAGTTTTGTATTAATTCTATGATTGTTTGTTGTGTACTTGAGTGGGAGTAACACATTGCTAGATTCGCACACCCGACGCTCCAAGACTTGAAGAGTCCAAGTCCCGTAGACGGTTGTGTGCTTAAAGTGATCTATAGCACAAGCTAGCATGTTGTCCCCAGTGGGCAATGCCCGCCTCACAGTTCCTAGATCCTACGACCATGACACCTTGCACAACTGAGAGGCCCGACACGCATGAAAGGAGTCGCAACCAAGGCCCATGGGAAGGAAGCCTAGTGCCAAGTAACAATCAGAATCAAGTAGGGATTTGGGGTTAATACGGCCCAAAAAACTGGCCTGAGATGTAAGTGCACTCATTTGCTGAGGACACCGTGCATTTTCTTGACCTAGGACCGGACACGCGCATGGCGGCACCTAAGCCTACGGTAGCTAGGCATGGGAACACACGGAGAGCTGGCAGCACCAAAGTAGAGAGGTGGCTGCAGGATACTAGCTGGCAGACTGAGGTGTCAGCCCAACTCTTAGTATATTGCATTTCTATCCTTTATTTCATGTTTAGCAAGCAAGGGCCTTAGCTCAGCTATTTAAACAAGCCATCATTTGTATAAGCTCTTTATGTTGAATGATAATCAAGGTCTCTTTTATGCTTCTCTAGTAAAATCTGTCTATTTCCTCCCCTTTCACCGGACACTGACATCGGGCTCCCTTTAGAGCAGCCCATGCATCAGGTCTCCAAAAATGGGTCGCATCACTAAATACTGAGAAAAGGTGTCCATACAAGAATCGCAAGTTGACGAGCTTTCCCAGCGTGTCTGGAATAGGGCCACTGAGATTGTTTGAGAAGAGATTCAAGCTGACCAAATTTGTTAGATTCCCAAGTTCAGATGGTATTCCGCCACTTATATTACTGTCGTATATCAACCTGCCACCAAGGAATATAAGTCAACTCGGACAGTATGTGCAAAATTTAAGAATCGGCAAAGCAATGTTTAATAAAGAATATCATAATGTAACTCTTAATAAACAAAAACGTAGAGATATCTAAACACTTAGCAGCTCCAGTGAGATATAACCGATCAAT
This sequence comes from Simmondsia chinensis, assembly GCA_018398585.1. NCBI lineage: Eukaryota > Viridiplantae > Streptophyta > Magnoliopsida > Caryophyllales > Simmondsiaceae > Simmondsia > Simmondsia chinensis. The sequence goes on along the minus strand of JAGTTD010000017.1, from coordinate 21,321,644 downwards.
GGCAGATACTCGCTGCACCGTAAAATTCCAGTAGATGGAGATGACTTTGGAAGTTACGGAAATTCTGTGCATAATTCACAGAAATGGGAATCATATCAAGTACAGCCGTGCAAGAAGCAATGAAGTATATCTTCACTAGTTAATGTTTTTCCAGGACAGCAACTGAGACCCCCAACCCCGCCCCTCTAGAAAGAAAAGGACAAAGTTCAAGAACAGGGCAGTGCAGGCTAGATCTATTTAGTAGGACAAAAAGAAGAACGAACAATCATGTACATTAAACACCTTTCATTAAGGGATGCTGTTAATGCTCTGATACCACTTGTTGTAAATTCGGGTCCTAAATCCGACCCAAACCCATCTCAAAAAATAGGATCTTGTCCAAGCACTAAGCAACTGAAAACCCACAACGGAAACCAAGCGGAAATAAAACCAAAAAATAAACGACGAAGAACAAGCGATATACATGGTTTAGCACCTCAAAACGAGGTCCTAGTCCAGGGACCTCCATTTTTAGAGGAGTCAAATCCACTATCAGTAATTTAGGGTTACAATCACATGTGAGCAGCAAGACTAAACAAAAAACAACAGAGATTAAAGCAAGAAACCGAGAAAGAACAAGAGAAAACTATAACCGAATGAAGAAGAGCGAAGAACAACCTAGAGATCCAAACCCTAGCTGGATCCTTGAAGAAGACCATCATCAGAGGCCACACCTTCAAGTCCCTAACTCAGAACCAAGCATCCCAAGCTCCAGAGATTCACCATCTTCTTCTTCTTCTTCCTCAGCTCACTATCCTCTCATTTCGATCTTTCTCTCTCATCAACACAAGCTTTCTCTCTCTAGAAAGCCATTCTTTCTCTCACCATTTCTCCTCTCTCTCTCTCCCCTGCGTTTTTCTCCAGAAACCCCAAAAATGGGTTCCTTTCCCTTTTTGATTTTGCTCTCTGTAAGTCATCTCACTATATCCCAAAACCCTAACAGAAGGGTTAATATAAAGCTACAGAAAGCAGCTCAATCAATGTGCAACAAAACGCAACATATGGCACGATTTGACGGCACTGGCAACTGGCATTGGGTACGGAAAACCGGGCAGGCGGGGATGGCTAATACCCAACGGGTGTAATAACTAACTAGATATTATTTTGCCAAAAAATAATACAAGATATTTTTCAAATCTTTAATATCCATTTTAAACAAACACCCAATATAAAACCCAATTACAATATCAATAAAAACGTCTAGAATTTCTATTCCCCAAATTAGAATATAATCGACCATGTTTTCCTCCAACGAGCCTAAACAAGGCGGGTGGCTAAAACCGACAAATAACATTCTAATTTCCAGAATAGAAATTCTCAAACAATTTCACCTTTATTTTATTCATGACGCTCGAATTTGTCATTACTAATGAACTTACAAATCTAAGTAACATCCTATATAGTGGATATGCGAATTTCATGGGACCATAATCCAACAGACACAATGAGATCAATGCAATCAAAGAACCATGCCTGGATTTTTTAAGGAAGTCCAAGATTGTATACGGTACAGCAGGAAATCCCAATATTAGTATTCGAATTAGTCGTCATTATCATTCCCAAGTAGGCAGGAAGACTACATAGTAACAATTTAAACTATGTTAAGCAAGATTGAGGATTGAACTACTCTTATCTATGTCAAAATTAAAAATGCTTATTCATTACCTCAGCTTTGAGGTAAAATACTTCAGCACTGAAAATGACCTCTCTTAGCATCCAAACCAAACCATACCACCCTTATGCCACTAGGTGGGTCCAACTAAGTGGATTATGCAAGGGGAATCCATGATAGAAGGATCCAGCCCAACTACATCAGTCTCCAAAAACTATTTAAGGGGGATGCTCGGGAAAGAAAAAGACAATTAACATTAGTCGCTACACTGAGGTATTTCAAAAGAATCATAATCTCAACATTCTTAAAAGAGCAAAAAGCATGGCAACTGTCCTAGAGGATTTCATGAGAAAGTGCACACTTTCAGCTCATTTATGAGTATCAATATCGTTGTTTGTGACAGTTGTACTGCCCCCCGGCTCTCATGGCAGTGGAATTGCTGATGTTGATGGCCATGGGCAAATAAAACTTAGGTCAAGAACCTCAGAGGAATTGGTCAGGCTGGTGGCAATCTTCAACGAAACCTTAGGCCGGTCACCACATAGTGTTCAGTCACACGGTGTCACCGAATTTATGAGATTTGGACTGTTGGTACTAATGGCTGCACTAAAGCCGATGGAGACAATTAGCGGCTACACAATGTCAGTAGGCTGGTGTAATGTACTTGTAAACACCTCTTTGACAATGGAGACTCCTCAGTAACAACCCAAAATGATAGCCATAATAGTAGAGAATGGCCGTAAAATAATGGTTTTTCATAACTTGCCATATAGATGATTATAAAACTCGATATAACGGCCTTTTATTTGATTCCACGATAGGGAGGGAAGAGCCCGGTAGCTACAGTTACAACGAAAACAAGAATGTAAGAAAAGAGAGAAAAAGAAGAGAATAAGCGAAGTGCAGCCAGCAGAGAGAGAAGAAAAAGGACAATCCACCCAAAAGCTACAACAAGAGTGAGGGGAACAGCAAACCAATGTCTTGCATTTCAATTAAGAAAAAACAATTCTTGAATGAAGCCACATAATTTATTAAGTTCAACAAGCTGCACATATGTTACAACAACAACAAACTAAGTGCCATAAGGGCTCCCGCCTGAGTAGGGTTTGGAGGGATTGAGATGTACACAGCCTTACCCCTCGGGGTGCTACCCTAAAGGGAGGCTATGTCTGAGGCCCCAACCTTAGAAAGCAAGCGGTAGATATGTTAATGGCAGTCAATTACCTTAAGGACAACACAAAGAAAACAACAGAAAACTGGAAATTTTCAATTGAGAGAGCATGACTTACAAGGACTGCAGATTTGTGAGCTGACCAAGTTGCGGAACAAGGTGACCTGATAGATTTGAACTCCCCAATTCACTGGGAACAGCCATCAATTTGTTAAGTAATCCATAATTAGAAGCATTTGCAACCACATAAACCACAAAACATCAAAAAGATAGTTCTTACACTCTAATAACAGAGTCATCACGGTTACACGTAACATGAAACCATGAGCAGGGACGGGCAAGAGCAGCATCCCAATTCTGCAGCACTCCATTTGGATCAACTAAACTGTTCTTGAGTGCATACAAGGCATCACCTGTCTTAGGTCTAAGACGCCACCATTAGGAACCAAAGATGAGCATAATGGTAAGCTTTTGGCTAGGCAAAGGGGGTTAAAGTGTTGAACTCGGGACCTTTTCTCATAGAACCTTGACTTTGATATTGTTCTATATGATAGCGAGGAGCTAACATTAACCATCAAAATATGCAAATCTCAACCGTTAAGAGGAAAATCAATTGAACTTTCGGTCTTCCCCTTTCACCCAACTTCTATTTCGCATACATGAGATCTACGTATAAACCCAAGTGGGGTTCTATCCCAACACTCATTGGCATCGAGTGGAGCAACCCACTACACTTATAACTCATCCAGCATTTGGTTCAGCTACATGTTATGTTCTAGGGTTTGGTAATTAAATTACCTAACTAATTTTTAAATATTTTGGCGGGAAAATCAGTTATAGCCGTTGGATGCTTGCTGATTTTGGTGTGCTTCCCTTTTGCCTATATAAAGGGGGGTAGTATCAATTGTATGAACAATTTTTGGATGATTAATAAAATTCATAATTTCAATTTCTCTCTCTCCCCCTCTCACTCTCTCTTTCTCCCTTACTTTCTTCTTCAATTCTACTTCTCCCTAACTCTCTCTTCTCTTTCTCTCCCTCTTTCTCTCAATCAATTTCAAGAAAACATTAGTTTATGACCCATAACTCAATTGGGTCATAACAACTTGGTATCAGAGCACGTTAACCGATTCACGAAGGCACAAATGGGTCCAAGAAGGCAGACCACTGCGGCTGCACTGCCGCTTGATGCAGTACCAGAGGCTTTACCGGAGGCCGTCGAAGAACAAGTTCAATTTTTGTACCGCAAGATCTTGTCCTTGGATGATCGAGTCCAAGAAGTGATGGTATGCAAGAACTTCGAGAGTCCTCTAGGCGTCAAGAAGAAGCATTTAGGCGACAAGAGGAAAGGATGGTGTCCTTTGAAGACAAGTTGGCCAAGAATGATGAGATACAAACAAACCTCATGCAAAGGCTTCTCTTTAATCAAGAAAGGACCGATACTCTATGGCTCCACCTTGCTCCAAAGCAACCCCCGATCCTTCAAGAACCTACAAGCCATGCTCCCAACAATGGTAATGCCCCATTGGAACCTAACCTTGCTTCTAGTAGCTTAGGCCCCATTAGGGAGGGTAATCTTGATCCTATGGATCAAGAAACACCCCATTACCCAAGAAGGGATCAACCCTTTGGTCCAAGAATCCAAGATTTGGATCCATACCACCAAAGGAAGCCTAAAAGGAATAATCCCAAGGTTGATTTCCCTGTTTTTGACCCTTCTAACCCTCGAGGTTAGGCCCTTAGATGTGATAGATACTTTAAGTTCTATGACATGCCCATCCAAGAAAGATGGGAAACTTTAGGCATCAACTTAGTTGGTGATGTTGCCACTTGGTTTGATAGCCATTTGTTAGGGAATGAAGACCTAACTTGGGAACAATTTGTGGAAGACTTGTGGGTGCGATTTGGGGACAAGAAGTATAGGAATGTAGTCCAAGAATTTAATAAACTACAACAAACCGGTTCAATTCTTGAATATCAAACTAAGTTTGAGGAACTCAAGGCCTATATGAAGAGAAATGATCCTCATTTGCCTGAGGAGTATTTTGTTTCAAGTTACCTAAGTGGGCTAAAACCTGAAATTAATCATACTATATCCATGTTTAAACCCACAACCTTGGTACAAGCATTTGAATTGGCTAGGCATTATGAGTTAGCACATCCTGACTCAACCAAGAACCCACCTAGCTTTGCCTCTAGTTACAAAAGGCCCCAATTTAATGTCCAAACTAATGCACAATCAAGTAAAGCAAGCTTTACTGCTGGAAGAACCCAACAGAACCAGAAATCTGGTTCTGGTGTGCTGCAGCGAGGCTCTTCTACAGGGCCTCAGAGGTCTGTTACTAGTTCCAACCAACAATCAACTAATCTTGGCTTTAGTTCTCGTGCTTTTGATTCCAATAGACCTTTACCTGCTTGTTATAAATGTGGTGAAAGATTTTACCCTGGCCATATATGTCAAAACAAACAAATAAGTGCGGTAGAGGTGGAGGAACCTAGTGATGAGGTTATTGCAGCAGAACCTGAAGAATTAGGCCAAGAAAATTTCAATAAGGACACTATAGAAGAAGAACCACTAGTTATGTCTATTATCAAGAATGAGGGTAATGAAAATACCAACCATAGGACCATAAAGATCCAAGGATGGGTTAAGAAAAGTAAAGTTTTGGTCTTGATTGATAGTGGATCAACCCATAGCTTTGTTGATCCTAGGGTGGTTAAGACCGGTGGATTTAAGCTTAAAACATGTCCTACCCTCACTTTTACCGTAGCTAATGGTGAAAAGACTTCTTCACACACTATTTGTCCCAATTTCACTTGGAAAATGCATGACCAAACCTTTAGCTATGACCTTAGGACCCTCAGATTAGGTGGATGTGATCTATTACTTGGTGTAGATTGGTTAACATTGCACAGTCCTATTCTTTTTGACTTTGCTAAGCTTAACTTGATCATCCAAAAGGAAGGGAAAAGGTTGTTTTTGCAGGGAGTAGGTGTGGACAAGGGCTTCAACTGGATTTCTGCAGAAGAGGCATTCAAGGCACTTCACAATGGTGCTGCGTGCTGCTATGGACAGATTTTAAGTGTTGAGAATGACTCTCAACACTTTGGTTTGCATTCTTTCAACTCCCTTGATGCATATTCCTTAGATTTACAAAGTATTTTGGTTGAGTTTGTTGATATAATTGAAGAACCTGCCCAATTGCCACCTAAACGCAACCAAGATCATGCTATACCACTTATTCCTGGTGCCGCACCAGTCAACCTAAGGCCCTATAGACATCCTTATTTGCATAAATCTGAAATTGAAAAGCATATTGATGACTTACTTAAGAACTCTTTCATTCAACCTAGTCATAGCCCCTATGCTTCACCGGTCTTACTTGTCATGAAAAAAGATGGAACTACGAGGATGTGTATAGACTATAGGAAACTTAATGATTTTACCATGAAAAATAAGTTTCCTATTGGATGAATTGCATGGTTCGGAGTTCTTTTCTAAAATTGATCTTAGGCATGGCTATCACCAAGTTAGAATGAAAGAAGAGGATGTCCATAAAACCGCCTTTAGAACACACCACGGTCACTTTGAGTTTAGAGTAATGCCTTTTGGCCTTACTAATGCACCGGCAACCTTCCAATGTTTAATGAATGATGTGTTCAAACCCTATCTTAGGAAGTTTGTTTGGGTGTTCTTTGATGATGTACTTATATACAGTTCATCTTGGTCTTTGCATTTAGAGCATTTGCATACGGTTTTAGGAGTACTTAGGGCTAATAAACTTTATGCTAAATTGTCAAAGTGTTCTTTTGGGACAAAGACCATTGAGTACCTAGGCCACTTGATCTCTAAGGATGGAGTCTCTACCGATCCATCCAAGATCGAGGCAATGAAGAATTGGCCAATACCTAATAACCTTAAGTCTTTAAGGGGTTTCCTAGGTTTAACTGGGTATTATCGCAAATTCATACCGGGCTATGGCTTAATTGCAAAACCTTTAACTAATCTATTAAAGAAAAACTCATTTATATGGAATGAACAAGCTACTGAATCATTTCAAACCCTTAAGGAGGCAATGTGTAATGCACCTGTACTTAGGTTACCCGACTTTAGCAAACCATTTATTTTAGAAACGGATGCTAGTAATGATGGTATAGGGGCTGTCCTTATGCAAGATGGACAACCCATTGCTTATCTTAGTAAACCTTTCAAGCCTAGAGAACAGGGTTTTTCCATCTATGAGAAGGAATACCTTGCTATACTCATGGCTATCTCTAAGTGGAGGCACTATTTAGAGGGACATTACTTCCTTATCAAAACTGATCACGAGGCCTTAAAACACCTATTAGAACAAAGAATTTCCACACCCTTACAAAAGAAAGGCCTTAGTAAATTAATGGGATTACATTATGGCATAATGTATAGGAAAGGAAGTGAAAATAGAGCTGCAGATGCATTGTCGAGGCTTAGTTTTGCAGCAAACAGACCTGATCCTGCAGCTAGCTTACTGTGTTCTGCAGCTAATGGCTCGGGTCATGCAGTAAGCAGATCTGCTTCTGCAGCAAACGAACCAAATTGTGCAGAAAACAGTTTGTATAGTGCAGAATTTAATGCAGTATCTGTTATTGTACCTCTTTGGGTACAAGAAGTAGAAAAGAGTTATAAAAAAGATGTGGAAATACTGGAAATAATAAGGAAATTAAGTATAGATAAGGATTCATGTCCAAAATATACAGTAGAGGGTGATATTCTACGTCGTAAAGGTAAACTAGTCATAGGAACTCATGGTGATTTGCGTACAACGCTCCTTGAAAATGTGCATAACCATGCCTTAGGTGGTCATTCTGGTACGGCTGCTACTTATAAACGAGCTAAACAATCCTTTTATTGGAAAGGTTTAAAGCAATTTGTTCGTAAATTTGTGCTTGAATGTAATGTTTGTCAACGCAATAAAAATGAACATGTTAGGATGCCGGGGTTATTGCAACCTCTTCCTATTCCATCTAGACCTTGGTCCCATATTTGTATGGACTTTATTGAGGGACTTCCCAAGTCTAATGGAAGGGACGTTATTTGGGTAATCATTGATAGGTTCACTAAATATGTCCGTTTCATTGCATTAGCACATCCATTCTTTGCGTCTAGCATAGCAAAAATTTACATGGAGTATGTTTTTAAACTCCATGGGATGCCTAAAAGCATTGTATCAGATAGGGATAAGCTATTTACGAGTAATTTTTGGAAAGAATTATTTCGACTGTCTGGTACAAGCTTGGACATGAATTCAAGCTATCACCCCCAGACTGATGGTCAATCTGAAAGGTTGAACTAATGTTTAGAGCAATACCTCCGTTGTATGACATCTTCTATACCACATAAGTGGTTTAGTTGGTTACATTTGGCTGAATTTTGGTATAACACATCATACCATACATCACTTAAGTGTACACCATTCTTTGCATTGTATGGTTATGATGCGCCAACTTTGGGCCTAATTGATTCTATGGAGACTTCTAATGCAGCGGTCTCTGATTTTTTCAGGCAAAGGTCACTAATTTCAGCTAAACTCAAGAGAAACCTAGAGCTTGCGCAGTCCCGAATGAAGCAAAATGAAGATAAGAAGCGTACGGAGCGAGATTTCAAGGTTGGAGATCAAGTTTATCTCAAACTCCAGCCCTATAGGCAGTCCACCGCAGCAATTCGAAGTAATGTGAAGCTGGCTGCGAGATTTTTTGGTCCCTATGAAGTCCTAGCTAAGATTGGGCAAGTTGCTTACAAGCTCAAGTTACCGGGGGATTGTCTCATACATCCGGTTTTCCATGTTTCGCAGCTTAAACCACGAATTGGGGCTGCAATACCAATCTCAAGTGAACCTCCACTCACCAACAAGGATGGAGAAATACTAATTGAGCCGGAAGCAATTCTCGATCGAAGGTTAATCAAGCGAGATAACCGAGCCGTTCCTCAAGCTCTGGTCAAGTGGATGAATCTTAGCCAAGAGGAGTCTTCTTGGGAGGATTTTTCATTTTTGAAAAGTCAATTCCCTACTTTTAATCCTTGAGGACAAGGATTGTCTTTTGGTTGGGGGGGGGGGGGGGGGGGGGGGGGGGGGGTGGTGGTAATGTTATGTTCTAGGGTTTGGTAATTAAATTACCTAACTAATTTTTAAATATTTTGGCGGGAAAATCAGTTATAGCCGTTGGATGCTTGCTGATTTTGGTGTGCTTCCCTTTTGCCTATATAAAGTGGGGTAGTATCAATTGTATGAACAATTTTTGGATGATTAATAAAATTCATAATTTCAATTTCTCTCTCTCCCTCTCTAACTCTCTCTTTCTCCCTTACTTTCTTCTTCAATTCTACTTCTCCCTAACTCTCTCTTCTCTTTCTCTCCCTCTTTCTCTCAATCAATTTCAAGAAAACATTAGTTTATGACCCATAACTCAATTGGGTCATAACACTACACCCCTAACCGAAACAAACTAGTTAACAAAGCAATCCAAATGATAACAAAAAGAAACACACCTTCACCATTCCCGTAGACAATCAGAAGAACTTCAAAGACAAAAATCAAGCAGAGAAGAGCCCTACTTGCGGAAACCACCAGCACCACCTGCTCTCCAATTTGCTTTGATAAATCAACGACGAACAAAATTCTTCATTGGACTTGAAATCTGTAATGTAGATTCCATGAAACTGTCAAAATCAAGTGAACATTCAAGTCAATCAAAGCGAAACATCTCTCTCACTCTCTCTGTCATAAATTGTCTTGGCGGGCTTGTTTTCGTTGGTGTTGGTCCTAATTTTTTGAACGTCTTTAACATTGTCATTTTGACGGAAATTATCATTTAGCAAAAATGTGATCCGATCTATGTCTTATCTAATTGATCCACTACCTGATCCGATCCTAACTTAAAAATTCTAAATTTTTTGAGACCCAAACCCTGAAATGAACCAACCCGACCGAAGATGACCTATAACCTGAAATTAGGGGTGTTCGTGATTCGGTTAACTGTACCAAAAAGTATTTCGATTCGATTAATCATAATCAAAATACTCAAAAATCTCTAACCGTTACTATAACCGAAAAGACCGGTTAACCGACTTTCAGGAAATCGGTAATTTGGTTCGGTTATGTAGGTTAACCGACAACTGGAAAAGTAATACAACGCTCTTTTATGTTATACGATTTATCTCCTTAATGATTTGTAAATGTCCAAAAAATACATTAAACGTGAGAATATTCAAAAAATTATAATAACCTGATAGATCAACCTAAAATCTAACCCAACCCAAAGATGACCCGACCTGAGGTTAACCCGACTCAGGGTTGACCCTACCTGATGTCAACCAAAACTGATTAACCCGACCCAAGGTCGACCCGAACTTGGGGATAACCGAACTAAGCCTGACCCAACCCGATTTTAACCCGATGTGACATTAACCTGACCCGAATTCGATTTGGCCCGACCTGATTTCTAGGTCTACTCTTAGATTTGGCCATTTATCACCTAGGTACCCAACATTTCAATATACACAATAAGGTATCATGAAGTTTAAAAATTTTATCACTTAAGTACACAATGTCTGAATTTGATGAGTTTCTGTGGGAATTAGACCAATTTTATGCAAAATATGCTAATGTAATACATAATTATGATAATATATACAAGTCATTTCAATATTTTCTACAAAAATTTAACGAATTATGATGAAAATATTCACTTAGTTTGATTCAAACTACTAGTATAATGCCAAAATCATGTGTCATATCAGAATTTTTTGGTAAAAAACGTCAAATTCTAATGAATATACTTATGTATTATCGGAATCATATTTTACTTTAACATTTTTCAACAAATATATATTGAATTTTAAGAGAAAGATACTTGACCGATAAAATTTTAAAATTTCAAGGTATCTGAGTGCAAAAAATTTTAAACCTCAAGATAGCCAATCATACATTTTCAAACATTAGGTACCTAGATGATAAATAGTCAAATTTTAAGGTATCTAAGTAATAATTCCAATTTCCACCCTTGAATTTTGATATGGGGGAAGGGAAATTCTCGTTAAATTAGTTCTTTCGGCCATTCCTTCATACGTCATGCATTGTTTCAAAATCCCCATTTCCTTAGTTAGAAAAATTAATGGAATCTTAGCTCGGTTTTGGTAGAAGAGAGGGCCAGTTAAGGATAAGGGTCTCCATTGGGTTTGTTGGGACAAAATTGCTAAACCAAAAATTCAGGGAGGTCTTGGATTTAGGGATATGGATGGGGTTAATTTGGCTGTGCTTTCAAACTAGGCTTGGAGAGCCATAAATAATCCTAATTCCTTCTAGGCGAAAATCCTTAAAGGGATTTACTTTCATGATAGTTCCTTTCTCAAGGCAAAAATGGGGAATAACCCATCTTGGGGGTAGAGAAGCATCATCTAAGTTCGTGAACTTCTTCTCAAAGGAGTTCGTTGGAATGTCCATAACGGTTCTGACATTAATATTTAGGACGATAACTGAATCCCCTCTTCACCTAATTTCAAAATCTCTTCTACCCGGCCCCTTGGTTGTCCTATTCAAACAGTGGACCAAATTATTATTCAAGGTAGTCAGAGATGGAACCTTCCTCTTATCCGTTCTTGGGTTCACAAGGAGGACATTAACCGAATCAAAATCATTCCGATCGGTAGAATTCAGGGCTCAGACCAATTGGTGTGGCATCACTCTGCTTCTGGCTCGTACTCTGTTCGATCGGGATATGCTTTTTGGTCCTCGAAAATCCGGGACATTCTTTCCATGACTAGTACCCCCTCATCATCTGAAAGCCACTCCGAGAAGGATTGTTTAACTATTTGGAAGCTTCAAGTCCCACCAAAAATTTGTCATTTTTTTTGGAGAGCTCAAGCCAATGCCCTTGCTTCCTATGAAATTTTGCGAAAGAAAAGAATTGTTCTTCCTATTGCTTGTCCTCGTTGTGGTGAGGATCGGGAATCAATTGATCATATTCTTTTCTTTTGCCCCCCTTCCCCTTTTGGTTTTCGTTTCCAAAAAGAAGGTTTTAAAGGCTTTAGTAGGTGGTGGAATAATATATGTAATAATCTTTCTTTCTGTATTGAAACATTGAGCAAAATTGCTTGTTTATGTGGGGAAATTAGGAAAAACAGGAATGATTTTATTTTTCAAAGAAAAGATCAGGACCCGAAGGCACTTGTTCTTGCGTCATCTCACCTCTCCGAGGAGTACAGAGCTTCGGTCGCTGCCAGCCTTCAAGCAGCCGAAGCACATGCCCCTTCCGTTCAGCTGCAGTAGTTACCACCACCAAGGCATTCCGCCAAAATTAATTCTGATGCAGCTTGAAAATTGAAGGATGTATTGGCCACAGCGGCAGTGGTTGCTGGGGATGCTTCGGGTTCTATCGTTGCAGGATGGTGTGGATCTTTCTATGCTGCGTCACCTCCTATGGCTGAAGCTTTTGCACTTCGAGCAGCTTGTTCCCTTGCTTGTCAATTTAATTGGAGATCCATTATCTTTGAAGCAGACAACAAAACTCTTATTGATGCGGTCAAAGGTGAGGGAATGACACATTGCGAGATCCAAGCCATAGTGGATGATATTTGCTCCTTTTCATTATCTTTTAGTGATGTTTCTTTTGTTTAGTGTTCTAAAAATTGTAATAGGGCTGCCCATTTTGTTTGTAAGTGGCACTGCTCAGGTAGTTGTTCGCATAATTGGTGAGTAAACATTCCCCCAACTCTTTCTGGGATTGTTATTTCGGATAGTAATGAATCGTAGTTGGCTTGCGGGCGTCTTCGTGCTCAAAAAAAAAGTAATAATTTTCCAATTTTGTTTAAAATGATTCTTAGGCCTTGTTTGGTTGCAATATAAACTGAATTCTTAATTGAAGCTGTATAGTTTAGAAATTTAATTTATGTATCAACTTTTTAGAAAGTAGATACAAGTGTTAGTTGTTAAAAATGGAAATCAAACTATTTAAAAACATAGTAATTAGAATTTATTTAGGGAGTTAAGTGAGTTATTTCACGCTTTTTAAATGTATTTTGCCAACTTTCTAATAACCGAATAAGAGATCAAATTCCTACTTTTTATAAATTCATAATTTATTAGCCTACTTTCTTGCATCCAAACAAGGCCTTAGTATTTGAACTTTGTTTAAACTAGGTTACCATCTTTTTGAAATGGTCACTATTATATTATTTTATGATAAAATTAGACTTATAAGATGGAAATTAATTTTATCACAGGATGAAATATTATGAAGCGTTTAAAATAAAGGAAAAGATCTTGATTAATTTAAATAAAATAACAAATATTGATGACTACTTTAAATAAAAAATAAAGTATTAATTTAAACATATTTAAAAAGATTAGATAACAAACAATTGTAACAAGCACATTGAGTTTTTTTTTCCCTCTTTGGAGTGAGAGAGAGAGACAACTTCCTAGATTGTGAGATTTTTTTTTTTTTTTTTGGGTAATTAAAGTGAAAATTTCAATATTATTGTAAATATTGGATATTTTTCGGGTACAATTTTTAGATTCGGGTTTGAATATTATTAAATATCCTAAAAAATTAGAAATTATGTAAAAGAACGTTATATACATATATACATATACAAATAATATATATATATATATATATATATATATATATATATATATATATATATATATATATATATATATGTATATATATGAGTGTGTGTGTGTGCGCGTGTAAATAATTATGTGACATGTGTCACATTACGCGTCTTGTATATGTTCACCGGTGGATTACTCATCCTTTCCTCATGTGTATATAAATATGAAAGTGCTCATCACAACAGAACACACACAGCAATAGTAGAGAGCCGAGAGAGAGATTGTGAGAAGTGAGTGAGACTGATATTATATTTTATAATAAACTATTAAGAGAATTATTTTTCAGTTTCCTAGTTCTTATACAAAAATACTTGTTATTTTCTTCAAGTTTATTTAGGTTTATCTAACATATTCTCCTCCTTTTGGGTATAATTTGTCCATAGTTTCACAACATGTTATCAGCATGAGTCTCTAGCTAGCCAAGGATTATTGTAAGCTTGAGGTAAAGTTTTTTTTATTTTTATTTTCTAACCTTTGTAATTTTTAATGTCTAATCTAACAAAACTAGAGTTTATTGCTCTTAACATAAGTAGCAAAAATTATTTGCCTTGGATCCTTGATGCTGATATTCACCTTGATGCTATGAATCTCGGAGATACAATTAAAAGGGGTAATAGTGCATCCCTGTAGGATCGTGTGAAGGCAGTGATATTTCTCAGACATCATATCCACAAAGGATTGAAAGCCAAGTATCTTACTGTAAAGAACCTGCCTGTCCGTTGGTTTAATTTAAAGGAAATGTTTGATCACCAAAAATATGTGATCCTTCCTAAAACTCGCTATGAATGGATTCACCTGCGGTTTCAGGATTTTAAAGCTGTCAGCGAGTATAACTCTGCAATGTTTAGTATTACCTCCGATTGCAATCATGTGGAGAAAATATTACTGAGGATGATATATTAAAGAAAATGTTCTCTACTTTTCATGTCTCGAATATGCTCCTACAGTAGCAATACCGAGAACAAAATTTTAAAAAATACTTAGAGTTAATTTCATGTCTTCTTGTTGCTGAACAAAACAATGAATTGTTGATGAAAAATCATTAGTCACGACCAACTGGGTCAAAGCCATTCCCTGAAGTGAATGCTACATCCCATGAAAATGATACATATAATAGTGGCCGTGGCCATGGTCGTGGCCCGCGGACATGGCCGTAGTTGTGGACGCAGTCATGGTCGTGGACGAGGTAATAAAAATAGACCAAATTTAAGATGTCCGGCAACAATGAAGAGAAAAATAAAGAGGAGAAAACCTATAAGCAACATTCGTCAAAAGACGTTGAAACAAATTGTTACCACTGTGGCACTAAAGGTCACTGGTCGCGTACCTGTCGTACGCCTGAGCATCTGGTGAAGCTGTATTAAGTATCATTGAAAGGAAAAGAAAAGCTCCCAGAACAAATTTCGCTGAAGATCATTCTCCACTTGATGTTACACATCTTGATGTTTTTGCTTTTTTTTTTAGAATGCTAGTGGAAGAATTAATCATCTGATATGCGATAAAAATGTTATAATGGACTGAAATTTTTATGTTTTTCAGTTATGTTTTTGTACTAAAGTTTGCTTTACTTCTAATGGGATAATAACATTTTGGTGTGTGTAATTTAATATAATATTATGTTTTGATACTTTATCTTAATGGGTTATTTCAGGCTTGATCAATTATAAAGAAAAATCCAAAATATTATTAAATTCGAGTCCCACTAAAATATATGTATTTTACATTTGAAGAAACATGGAGTTAATCAAAGATAGAGATTTATGTCTAGCAGACAGTACAACGACATACACTATCTTCAAAAGCAAAATATATTATTCTCAGCTACGATTAGCAGAAGCGAATGTTAATATGATATCGGGTGTTTCAAATTTGGTTGAAGGCTCCGGAAGAGCACATGTTATGTTCCCCGAATGGACAAAACTAAACATAAGCGATGCTCTATTTTCGAACAGATCACAGAGAAACTTATTCAGTTTTCGAGATGTTCGTCGCAATGATTATCATATTGAGACAATAAATGAGGGTGATAAAGTATATTTTTATATTACATCTCTTACCTAAGCAAGAAAGAAAATAGTGAAAAAATTGCCATCACTTCCTTCTGGGTTATATTATACTTATATTAACCCGATTGAATCAAATACAGTGGTTAACCAGAAGTTAACTGATCACAAAACATTCACCTTGTGGCATGACCGTTTGGGCCATCCAGGTGTAACGATAATGAGAAAAATCATTAAAAGTTATCATGGGCACTTATTAACGAACCAGAAGATTCTTTCACCTGATGAAATTTTATGTGCCGCTTGTGCTCAAGGCAAAATGATTACTAGGCCATCCCCAGCTAAAATTGGGATTGAATCTCGTACATTTTTAGAAAAAATACAAGGAGACATATGTGGGCCTATTGTTCCATCATGTGGACCATTTCGATAGTTTATGGTGTTGATAGATGCCTTAACACGTTGGTCATATATTTGGCTATCATCTACTTGCAATGTGGCATTTGCGAGACTCCTTACACAAATAATCCGATTATGGGCTCAATTTTCGGATTATGCGATCAAAAAGATCCGACTTGATAATGCAAGAGAATTTACCTCCCAAGCTTTTAATGATTATTGTATGTCAATTGGGATTACAGTTGATCACCTTGTGGCTCACCAACGTACACAAAATGGTCTTGCAGAGTCTCTGATTAAATGCCTGCAGCTAATTGTTAGACCATTGCTCATGAAAATAAAGCTGCTTAGTTCTGTATGGGGACATGTTATATTGCATGCTGCAGCACTTATTCGTGTTAGGCCAGCTACTTATTATAAACACTCCCCATTGCAACTTGTGTCTGGTCAAGAACCGAATATATCCTATCTACGAATTTTTGGTTGCGCTGTGTATGTTCCAATTGCTCCACCCCAGTGCACGAAGATGGGTCTATAGAGGAGATTAGGAATTTATGTTGGGTATGAATCTTCGTCAATTATAAAATATCTTGAACCATTGACTGGAGATATTTTTACTACACGATTTGCAGATTGTAAATTTGACGAAACAATGGTCCCAAAATTAGGGGGAGAAAAATTAAAAATGGAAAAGCATGAAATTATGTGGAACGCATCATCAATATCACATTTTGATACATGTACGAATTAATGTGAAATGGAAGTCCAGAAGATTATCCATTTACAAAATATTACAAACCAATTACCAGATGCATTCGTTGATACAAAAAGAGTGGCCAAGTCACATGTCCCAGCTATGAATGCTCCTGTTCGAATTGATATTCCGAACGAACAGTCTTCTATGACATTGGCAAGTGCTTCTACTGCACGCTGGAAATGTAGTAGACTTGTTGGTTCTAAAGATATGAATCCAAGAAAGAAAAGAGAGCAACATAAACAAGTTGGCTGTTTTATTAAAACTCCTAAAGAGAAAACCCCCTGAAATGGTACAAATGCAAATCCAAAAAAGAAGAAACAGAGGGTGAAATGGCTCCTCGAGGGTACCAAGTACCTGAAAATTGTGAAAATGATGAAAATGTCAAGAATGAGGAAATCTTGATAAACTATGCTATTACTGGCATACGATGGAATCGAAATAAAATGATTATTGATCAAGTGTTCGCATATAATGTGGCTACTAATTTGACCACAGAAGGTGAAGATCTTGAACCTAAATCTGTTTAAGAATGCCAAAGAAGAAATGATTGGCCAAAATGGAAAGAAGCAATACAGGCGGAGTTAAACTCATTTGCAAAATGTACAGTTTTTGGACCTATAGTCCAAACGCCTGAAAATACGAAACCCGTAGGATATAAGTGGGTATTTGTGAGAAAAAGAAATGAAAAGAATGAAGTGGTAAGATATAAAGCACAACTTATTGCTCAAGGCTTCTCATAAAGGCCATGAATTGATTATGAAGAGACATATTCACCTATAATGGAAGCAATTACATTTAGATTTTTAATAAGCTTAGCAGTTTCTAAAAGACTCCACGTGCGTTTTATGGACGTGGTAACTGCTTATCTGTATGGATCACTTGATAATGATATCTATATGAAAGTCCCTGAAGGGCTACAAATGCCAGAAGCATATAATTCAAAACCTCGAGAGCTATGTTCAATCAAATTATAAAGATCATTATATGGATTGAAACAATCAGGGCGAATGTGGTACATCTGATATGGGATTATTCTATCAGAGACAACTAAGTCCAAGATTGGTTGTTTATGCAAACGTTGGATATTTGTTTGATCCACAAGAAGGCTATTCACAAACAAGATATTTATTTACCTATGGTGACACTACTATATCGTGCTCTACTTGCAGGCTCTTCATAAATACCTACTACCAGGTTGGGGGTTCTCGGATACAGTCTCTCATCACCCTGATGAGGTAAGGCTGCGTACATTCTACCCCTCCCAGGCCCTGCGTAAGCGGGAGCCCTTGTGGCACTGGGATTGTTGTTGTTGTTGACACTACTATATCGTAGTGATCTACCAAACAAACAACAGCAGCAACTTCTTCAAATCATGCCAAATTCTTGCACTTCATGAAGCAAGTCGAAAATATTTATAGTTGAGATCCCTTATTCAACATGTTCAAGAGGAATGCAATCTTCCCACGATCAGGGAGAGTCCAACAATACTATATAAAGATAATGTTGCATGTATTACTCTAATCAAAGGTGGATACATCAAAGGTGATAAAGCTAAACATATCTCACCAAAGTTTTTCTTTACACACAAGCTTCAAAAGACGGGTGAAATAGATGTTTAACAAGCTCGCTCAAGTGAGAACCTAACAAATTTGTTCATAAAAGCATTGCCAATATCAACTTTTGAGAAACTAGTTTATAAGATTGGTATGCGTTGACTCAGAAACGCCCTTTACTAATATGTTCACATGAGGGGGAGTTAAATACAAACTGTACTCTTTTTCCCCTCGGTATGATTTTTTCCACTGGGTTTTTGCTCTAGCGAGATTTTTAATGAGGAAGATGTATTTAACTTAGCCACTATACACTTTCAAGAGTGTTATGTCCCGTAATGTTATAAAGAAAAATATTAGATATTTTTTGGGTACAATTTTTAGATTCGGGTTTGGATATTATTAAATATCCTAAAAAACTTAGAAATTATGTAAAAGAACATTATATACATATACATATATATATATATGTACATAATTATGTGACATGTGTCACATTACGTGTCTTGTATATGTTCACTGGTGGATGACTCTTCCTTTCCTCGTGTATATAAATATGAAAGTGCTCATCACAACAAAACACACACATCAATTGTAGAGAGTCGAGAGAGAGAGAGACTGTGAGAAGTGAGTGAGATTGATATTATATTTTATAATAAAATATTGAGAGATTTATTTTTTGGTTTTCTAATTCTTATACAAAAATACTTATAAATAGACGTAGGTTGTATTTGAGTAAGGGGTCTTTTAACCTCTGTCCATAGGACACAGGTTGAGTATTAATAATTATAGTGAATTGCCTTAAATTTGTTAAATATCATTAAATTAAATTTGCCTTTTAATAATTAGTTTACTTTTATAAAAACTATTTAAAAATTGCATTAGCACTTGTAATGTTAAACAATTAAATTTTTTAATGCTATCCACTACATACATCTCTACCATTTCTTTCTTTGAGAAAAAAATAATATTAAATAATATTCTAATATTGGGTGGCGTTCTTATGAGAATGTAAGGGGGGCGAATCCTTTAGAAAAAAAATAATAATTTAGGGCCCATTCCCTTTTATGGAGCAGAAAGAAAGAAAGGGTAAAGAAGGAAAATTATTTTTTTTTCAGTACTCAACAAATCCTAAACATAATCTTTTAATGTCCAATAAATCTTGGCCCTCTATTATAATAGAGGGTCAGGATTTGTCCTTCTCACTCTCTCACCCTCTCATAAGAACGTCACAATTCTAACATTATATTTATATAGGTAAAGCTTTATTAGTTTTGTAATCTTATTTTTATTTTGATCCTAATTTTATAATTTATTGAAAATAGAAATGAAAATTTTTAGTTATGTCTAACAAATTTAAACAAAAGTCAAATTGATTAAATTATATTTCTTTCTACTATGTTCGTCAAAGATTGAGTGATGTTTAGACATAAATGTATCGATATACATTTTCTATAAGCTAACAAACTTGAACCAAATTTTTATGTATAAAGCCAAATTGTATGCGTATGCATTGAATCCCTTTAAATTGTACCTTACTGTGTAAGTAAAAAAGATGGCTAACAATAAAGGTCAAATAACAAATAAAAAGTAAAAGCAAAATTACAACGGCAATTAGCATGGAGTTTTTTTATAAGGACCAAATTGACACATTTTAAATTATATAGGAACTAAATTAATATAATTAAAAGTACAAAGACTAAATTGATACAATAAATAAAGTATAGGGACTTTTGGTGTAAGTAACCTTATATTTAATGATATTAACAAATTCCTAAACAACGAACCATAGTTAATAATGTTTAACCTGTGCCATTTGGGCACATGTTAGAAAAAACCTTTGAATTACCAATATGTGAATCAAATGTTATTCTTCATTTTTATACTTTCCTTTACTATTTTACTTAATTCTAGTCTGCTCTGATTGTAGTTCGTATCAACTTTCCACTTGTGTGTAGGGGTGTGCAAAAAAGGAATTTAAACCATAACCTAAACAGGACCAAACTGTAAATTACGGTTTGGATTAGTTGATTTGGTTTATGCTTTAAAAAATTATTATTTGGTTTAGAAAACTTTGGTTATTAAGATCTATGGTTTGGGAACCATAAATCATAAAAACCATAAACTAAAGAATTGAGTAAATTATAGAAAATCCTTCTGATTTTTGCTTCAAAAATAGAAAATACCCCCTCCCTCCAAATAAAACCACTCATTAAACCCCTCACTTTTAAAAAATTATCACTTTGCCCTCAAACAACTTTTTTTGACCATTTTACCTCTCAAAATAAAATAGTTAAGTATTTGATTTTATTTTTAGGCGGGATTTTGTGTTTGAGAAAAAAATAAAAAGATTTATATTTATAGAAAAAAGGAGTCTTCTATGTTTATAAAAATTACTATTTTAATTAATTATATAGTAGTGACATTATAATATCAACAAAAATATTATATTTTGTCTTATAATATTTTTTATAAAAATTTTAATAATATTTTTTATCATCTAAACTTATAATATCATTACTATAATTAATTAAAATAATTATATTTTTTATAAATATATAAAATTTCCTTAATTCTATTGCGAAAAATATAAACTTTTTCTAATTTTTGCCTAATAATATGCATCCCCTTCTAAAAATATAATTAAAACATTTAACCCCTTCACTTTTAAAGGGCAAAATGGTCAAAAAAAAAGTTGTATAGGGGTTAAGTGATAAATTTTTAAAAGTGAGAGGGTTTTGTGAGTGCTTTTATTTGTGATAGGGGTTTTCTGTTTTTTAAGTAAAAGTCATGGGAGTTTTCTATAATTTACCCTACAGAATTTAATGATTATTTACATTCATCCAAATCATAATAAGTTATATTAGTGGCAAAATTTTACTTAATAACCCGATAAAAATAATTAAGGTTATTTACACTAAAGGTCTTTATACTTTTTTGATAGTGTCAACTTGGTCCTTATACTTTTAATTATGTCAATTTAGTCCATTTAGAATTCATATTATGTCAATTTAGTCAATCAGTCAAATTTAATTTAAGGTAATGATGTAATTTTTAATGACAAAATCATATTAGATACAAGTAAAATCCACCCGTTGATTTAATTTAACCCAATATGTGACTGAACCACTAAATATTTTATTAACAACTTAACAAAAATTTTAACAGACCCAATATTACTACTGAATTTGTCCAAAAAACTTACCACTGAATTTAACAAACTTATATTATGTATTGTTCCTAGTTTTTGTTTAAGTAGTATATAGTATAAACATGTTTTATATTATGAATTAGGAAAAGAAGTAAAGTTTTTGTATTTTAAAAATGTTTCTGTAGTTAATGATGATTTTAATATTGGTCAAATTTATGTTCATATTAGTGTTAATAACAAATTTTCTATTATAGTGGTCAAACACATAAAACGGACTGGACGAATCATAATTACGGTTTGGTTCGGTTTGGTTTGTGAGACAAAATGGTTTCGTTTTGGCTTGCAAAATTGTCAAACCTTATTTTGACGGTTTGGTCCGATTTGGTAACCATAAACCACCAAATTGGACCGTGTGCACCCCTACTTGTGTGTACTCGATTAAGTCATACGACGCATAAAAATAAACACCAAAACTCAACTTAATATGAGATGTCTTGTGCTCTTTTTTTTTTTTTAATTAATTAGAAGGTAAAGAAAATACTAAGAAATCTATTAAAGAATAGACCTTCTTAGTACTTCATTTCAAACAACCAAACTAAATTCTAAACTAAGTGGGTTTGAGGATCCGAGGCCTAATACTTTTGTAGGCCTCGAGCAACCACCCAGGGTCGGAAATAACCCTAAGCAACTATAAGGACCCCAAATTTTTGGGAGGCAAGGCTGCTAGGGCAAAGGTGGTGAGGGTATCTGAGTCAGCATAGCCAATAGTGTAGCCAAAAGCGCGAGTAACACCTTTTTTGCTAACGAGGAACCCGGTTACCAGATAAACCCCAGCCTATGTGGCGATCTACACATCACAGGAGCCAGTTAAGTCAAGGATTCCTCAAGGAGAGGTTCAAGGGGGGAATCGAACTCCAAACCGTTTGGCCTAAAGTAATACTCTATCCCCTCACTTGCCTCCAACCATTGAGGTAAGGCCCTAGTGGGTAAGCACAAGTAATATCATTAGTAGATATAGTTATTGATCAATTCTTAATATTATTAAATATTATGGTCAAAATTATTGTAATTTATTGTACATAAAATGTCATTTTTGAGATTTTCTTTTGAGGTTTCAAAAATGTTAGGACCGACCCAGTCTCTGTGTTGTGCCTGTACTGATTTTGCAATGCACCAAAGTGACATTAGGGTCGCTTGCCTTTCAGCTGTTTACAAGTACTCAATTCCTTTTATGGAAGATCTAGATTGAAATGATCAAGTTTTGAGAACAAAAAGGGTTAATGTTACAAAGATAACAATTAATGGAGGGAGAGTTGTAAGACAATATTTTCATATATATGAATTTATAATATACAACAACAACAACAGTCCCAGCGGCACAAGGGCTCCCGCATGAGCAAGGTTTGGGGGGTGGATGTATGCAGCCTTCCTCCTTTAGGGTGCCACCATAATATGATTCATATAAATTAAATGTTCAAGAATATATACTTTGTTGAATCATAATTTGTAGAATTTTGATGAACGGAAATTGTGGCTAGATCTTCTTCTCCCTCTCTCTATAATTTGTGGAAACAGTTAACTAGCTTTTCACCTGAAAGGGTACCAACTCGCAAGCACCGGATCCTTTTAGAACTCTGAAATTAAGCGTGCTTAGGTGAGAGCACTATCAAGATGGATGGCCTACTGGGAAGTCCTCGTGTTGCACCCCTTAGGTTAGGGGTTCTTAGAAACAACTTTCCTTTAGGGTAGCACCCTGAAGGTAAGAGGTTGCATAAATCCTCCCCCCCCAAAAAAAAAATAAAACCCACTTAGGCGAGAGCCTTTGGGGCACTGGGAAATGTTACTTAGTTAACTATCTTTTCCTTTACAATAATTTGATAAGGCCACCCACATAAAGGGCTTTGTCAAATTTATGCGCCTATACTAATAATATGTACATAACAAAATAATGAGATAGGCGTAATCCAATATGATCACATAGCCCATCTGTGAACCAGATATTTAGCCTATTAATTATTTTGTCAAAACCGAATTATAATTAATAGAAGTTCATATTAAGAGCAATATTCCAATAAGAATACCTTACTTTTTTTTTTTAAAAGGTAAGACAAACACCTAACAGGCTAACGAAAGATAGTCAATGCCTAGTGTATTACATAGACAATTCTTTGTAGTTCTTGGAAAAGAGCTCCGTCATGATTGTAACACGGTAGATAAGTATGTTAATTCATTAGCTAGTCAATTACTGTATTAGCGATATTCTTGTATGTTAGTTCTATCCTTGTATGTGCTAGAAGGAATGTTAGTTAGTTAGTTAGGGAAGGTTGGTTATAGCTTAGATATTTTGATTGTTAGTTGTTGTTAGTTGCCACCATTAGCCTAGTTTAAATAGCATTGATCATCTTTGCAATGGGCATCCAATGTAATAGAACAAACTCTTAATTCCTCTCTATTCTCTCTACTTCTTCCTCTATTCTTTTACTTCTCATCTCTTCCTCATATCTTTCTCAATTCTTCCTCACCCCAAACTCTAATTCTCTTAGTCATGATTCAAGTTCCACCCCGGGTCATGACAATTGGTATCAGAGCATCGGCCTTGAGCATAAATATTTGTTGAATTGACTATTGGGCTGAAATTGCACTCAAGTTCCTGATCTTGTTGCTTCTAATAATGGCAATGGATCCTTTGCAGTTCCTCAATGACTTGATGAAGATTGCAAGATCACTGCGGCAAATGGCTAAGTACAAAGAATTGCTGTTACCGACTTTGGTAACAATGAAAGCAAAGGCTCGCATTAAAGTTAGGAATAAAAATACCATGATTGAAGCATTTAACCCAGCAAAATTTGGTGATTATACTGCATTCGAGTTACGAGAAGCCTGGTGCCAGCAAGAAAATTCAAACAAGAAAAGAATTGATCAAGGTGCAAGACCAAAGCAAGAGCCAAAATGCAGCAGCAAATGGCTCAGTTGTAGTTGATTCAGCTTCTTGTCTAAAGAGCATAGCTTCTGTGCCACAAATTCAAGGGAAACCGAAGGCTACAGCAGTACAACAGAGTGCTAAAATCAAGCAAGACATATGCAAGAAACCTAAGTACAGCAAGAAGGTTCAAGAAATATCAGTTTTAAAGCAGGAATTGGATCAAGATTCAGTACAAAATGCAACAATTGGAGCTGGTAATGGCTTGAATCATAAAATTCCTGAAGTGAAATTGAATTCTGCCGCAACAATTCCATTGCAACAGGATCCTACCATCAAACAAATCAAAGAGGATCAACATAAGGCTGATTTAGTAGCCTTTAAGAAGCCTAAGGCAGCAGATGCAAATCAAAGTGGCGATATCGCACAAGGCCTTGAGATTCAGAATCAGTTTGCTTGGGCCAAAATTCCGAAGCCCACTGATGCATTCACAATAACAATTCGGAACCATCCTACACTAAGGCCAGCTAAAGAACCTTTGAATGTGGCTGTAGCGCATCAGGTTGGCAATAGAGTAACACAATCTGATGTTCAAGTAGAATTGGTGCAGCAGCAAACCTTGGAAACGCATGGTCAGATAACTCAAGACAAGATGGTTCAAGCAAGGAATGCTGAGTTTACTCCAGCTGTAAGGTCATATAATGCTAACATCAAGCAAGATCTGCTCAAAGAATCCATTTTACAGCCTATGAATGTTGATCTGCAGCAGCCTAACATGTTAGTGGTTGATTGGGATTCTATTCATACAAGTGTAATTGAATTAGAATCCCAAGTGTTGAGCACCAATGTGGTTAACAAAGTAACAAATCAAGCACAACTAAGACCTTTTGATTCGGGAAAAGAGGAACTAAATGTCCCTTTGGGAAGTATTCAGCAAGTGCAGCACGACATTGGGCATAAATTGGAACAAAACTCAACTGATAATGCTCTAATCAATGGGGAACTAGGAGCTGCAGATGATCTGTTTGAGCTGGTAAACCTGCAAAAATCGGTTAAGATGCAAATTCAGTTGAAAGGGGTTAGTGTGTATTCATCCAAGAACATCAACAGCGAGCCTCCAGAGCTAGGGAGCAAGGAAGAGGCTGTTGAGCTCGACAGGGAAAGAGTCTACAATAAAGAAGAGCTAGATGCTTGTGTTATTCAAGCTAAAAGTAAGGGGCATCCTCCCAAAGTCCAAGCAAATGTAAGACCTCCTGAACTTCTTGGGCAAGAACATGAATTGAGAGGAGCAAAGGCTTCGACTGAGGAGCAAAACAAGACAACAAGAACTTATCCAGTAGCTGATGTCTTTAGTATGCAGAGAGCAACAGGGGCTGGGGTTTTTGGGTTACAGCTGTAGTACTCTTGGCCATTAGTACACTTCAGCTGCAGAATGGTGTTAGGCAGCATTAGAGTGTGGTTGTTGTGGTATGACAGTGGTAGGCCTCCTGATGAAATTCTTCAAGCTGCATCATTGATGCCAGCATTAAGCATATGAACTCCCACAGTCCATAGTAGTGTACAGCAATGAGAGGTTCTTCATATGCTTTGGCAATGCTTGGCAAGAGGAAGGCACCATGATGTTTGGATTATGTGTACTTTTCAGCTGCAAATTCTACATCAACGAGGATTCTTCAAGTTACAACTCTTTACTAAGATTCTTGAGGACAAGAATCTCAAAAGAGGGATGTAATGTCATAATTGTAACATGGTAGATAAGTATGTTAATTCATTAGTTAGTCAATTAGTGTATTAGGGATATTCTTGTATGTTAGTTCTATCCTTGTATGTGCTAGAAGGAATGTTAGTTAGTTAGTTAGGGAAGGTTGGTTATAGCTTAGATATTTTGATTGTTAGTTTTTGTTAGTTTCCACCATTAGCCTAGTTTAAATAGCATTGATCATCTTTGTAATGGGCATCCAATGTAATGGAAAAAACTCTTAATTCCTCTCTATTCTCTCCACTTCTTCCTCTATTCATTTACTTCTCATCTCTTCCTCATCTCTTTCTCAATTCGTCCTCAGCCCAAACTCTAATTCTCTTAGTCATGATCCAAGTTCCACCCCGGGTCATGACAAGCTCTAATCCGCTCGCTTAAGAACCAGCCATTTGAGACCGAGATAACTTTTGGTTTGCAGCCTTGTTATCCTCTCTAAAGACGTAAAAAGATCATACTATATCTAAATTGAAAAACATCTCCATAAATCTAGAATGATCACCCTAGTCTACCAAAGGCAACATAATTCCTTCTTAATTACTATAACAACCGCTATATTATCACCCTTAACGTGGACATGATCATAGCCCAACTCAAAACACTTTTGCAAGCCCTCCCTTTTCGTCGGGGCTTTAGCTAGCAATACTGATGCACTCCCCAAACCTCTACATCCATGGGCCAGCGCTTGACCACAGTCGTTATGAATAATATATACCCACATGCCATATTGTGGTTTCGTTTAGAAACATCAAGGTTCATTTTAGTCCAACCAATTTCTGGTAACGATCACTGAACATAGCCATGGTGTTTCCTAGATAACTTAGAGCATCTCCAATGGGATAATGTAGAATCTTTGTTGGGTGATGAGTTGGATATTTGAATACCATATGAAAGCTCCAACAGAATATTCAAATGTCAAGTAAGATGAATATATAAGTATTGGATATTCATTTTTGGCGCTCAGAATAGGGTATGTAAATTCTTTTTATATTTGGGAAATTGTACGGATTGGACCTCCCAGCCCCCACTTAATCTTTTTTAGACCCCCATCACCCAAAATAGACCCTTTTGGACAAAAATGCCCCTCCCACTCCACCCCCCCCCCCCCCCCCGGTCCACTTTCTTTCTCCTCATTTAATGTTACATCAGCCCACCCATCCTCTCCTTCTCCCATTCTCTCTCCTCACATTTAATTCTACAGCTGTAATTTGAATTTACCTCCTCCCCCTTCCCGTCTTCTCTCTCCTCCAAAACATGTTTTGCAAGCCACACTCTCTCTCCTCTTTCTCTCACCCGTTCATTCTCTCTCTCCTCTCTTCATCCTCTTTCTCCTCTAACTTTATCTGCGGGACGCGTTCGTCCGGTGATATCGTTTGTTTGCTCACATCATCCTTGCTCTCTTCGTCAATCTAGGGTTTAATCACCATTTTCAAAGGTAAGCACCGATTTTTGAAGTTATTTTGTAGGGAAATGCATAATATGCGTTTGTTTCATGTGTTGCATGGGCATAGTATTGGTTAGGGTTTTATATAGGGTTTTGGGTTTTGGTGTTAGTGGCTTTATGAGTAAGGGTTAGTGTGTTTTATCCTGGTTTGGCTGTTGATTCAGTGGCTGATTAACTTTATTGTGTAGATGTTTTACTCGCTTTTTCGTATTTTATGTGTGTGGTGGTTGAATCAGTTTTTATTGATAGTTCTCTATAAGTTGTGTGGATTTTGGGGGTGGAAAGCAGATATTGACGGTGAAGCATAAATGGTGGATCATTGATGATTCACGACTTTTGTTTTAAGTAATTAGTGGTGTATGATCAATCATACACTGTGTAAGATTGGTTTTGATGGTGTAAAACCAAGTTTTCTAGGTGTGCTTTAAGTAATTAGTGGTGTATGACCAATCATACAGAGTGTATGATTGGTTTTGTTTTAATGGTGTAAAACAAACTAGATTGTGTGTGTTTCTACTGATTAGTGGTGTATGATCAATTATACACCATGTATGACAGGTTTTGATGGTGTGAAATCAACTTGTGTTAGTTTGTTTTGAGTCATTAGTGGTGTATGATTAATCACACACCGTGTATGATTGCGTTTAATGCTGTAAAATGAACTTATCTAGGTGTGTATGAAGTAAACAGTGGTGTATGATTAATCATACACCGTGTAT
Organism: Simmondsia chinensis; assembly: GCA_018398585.1. Classification (NCBI taxonomy): domain Eukaryota; kingdom Viridiplantae; phylum Streptophyta; class Magnoliopsida; order Caryophyllales; family Simmondsiaceae; genus Simmondsia; species Simmondsia chinensis. Next base: position 21,293,468 of record JAGTTD010000017.1, on the reverse strand, counting down.
GGTTGGTTTTAAGGCTGTGAAATTAACTTGTTCAGGTGTGTTTCAAGTAATTAGTGGTGTAGGATCAATCATACACTGTGTATGATAGGTTTTAATGGTGTGAAATCAATTTGTGTTAGTGTGTTTCAAGTCATTAGCGGTGTATGATTAATCATACACCATGTATTTAATGTTGTAAAATGAACTTATCTAGGTGTATATCAAGTAAACAGCAGTGTATGATCAATCATACACCGTGTATGATAGGTTGTACTGGTGTAAAACCAACTTGCCTTGGTGTATTTGAAGTAAACAGTGGTGTATGATTAATCATACACCGTGTATGATAGGTTTTGATGGTGTGAAATCAACTTGTGTTAGTTTGTTTTGAGTCATTAGTGGTGTATGATTAATCATACACCGTGTATGATTGCCTTTAATGCTGTAAAATGAACTTATCTACGTGTGTATCAAGTAAACAGTGGTGTATGATCAATCATACACCGTGTATGGTTGGTTTTAAGGGTGTGAAATTAACTTATTTAGGTGTGTTTCAAGTAATTAGTGGTGTAGGATCAATCATACACCGTGTATGGTTGGTTTTAAGGGTGTGAAATTAACTTGTTCAGGTGTGTTTCAAGTAATTAGTAGTGTAGGATCAATCATACACCGTGTATGATAGGTTTTAATGATGTGAAATCAACTTGTTTAGGTGTGTTTCAAGTAATTAGTGGAGTATGATCAATCATACACCGTATATGATCGGTTTTAATGGTGTGAAATCAATTTGTGTTAGTGTGTTTCAAGTCATTAGTGGTGTATGATTAACCATACACCGTGTATGGTTGCTTTTAATGCTGTAAAACAAACTTATCCAGGTGTGTATCAAGTAAAAAGTGGTATACGATCAATCGTACACCGTGTATGATAGGTTGTATTGGTGTAAAACCAACTTGTCTTGGTGTGTTTGAAGTAAACAGTGGTGTATGATTAATCATACACTGTGTATAATTGCTTTTAATGTTGTAAAATGAACTTATCTAGGTGTGTATCAAGTAAACAGTGGTGTATGATCAATCATACACCGTGTATGATAGGTTGTATTGGTGTAAAACCAACTTGTCTTGGTGTGTTTGAAGTAAACAGTAGTGTATGATTAATCATACACCGTGTATGATAGGTTTTGATGGTGTGAAATCAACTTGTGTTTGTTTTGAGTCATTAGTGGTGTATAATTAATCATACACCATGTATGATTGCGTTTAATGCTGTAAAATGAACTTATCTAGGTGTGTATCAAGTAAACAGTGGTGTATGATCAATCGTACACCGTGTATGATAGGTTGAATTGGTGTAAAACCAACTTGTCTTGGTGTGTTTGAAGTAAACAGTGGTGTTTGATTAATCATACACCGTGTATGGTTGCTTTTAATGCTGTAAAACGAACTTATCTAGGTGTGTATCAAGTAAACAGTGGTGTATGATCAATCATACACCGTGTATGATAGGTTGTATTGGTGTAAAACCAACTTGTCTTGGTGTGTTTAAAGTAAACAGTGGTGTATGATTAATCATACACCGTGGATGATTACGTTTAATGCTGTAAAATGAACTTATCTAAGTGTGTATCAATTAAACAGTGGTGTATGATCAATCATACAGCATGTATGGTTTGTTTTAAGAGTGTGAAATTAACTTGTTTGGGTGTGTTTCAAACACACCTAGAGTATTTCATTTCACACCATTAAAGCCTGCCATACATTGTGTATGATTAATCATACACCCTTGGTTACTTAAAACACACCATTAAGTTGATTTTACACAATTAAAACTTATCATACACGCTGTATGATAAGTCATACACCACTAATTACTTGAAACACACTTGTATAAGTTGATTTTACACAATTAAAACTTATCATACACCTTGTATGATAAGTCATACACCACTAATTTTTTGAAACACACTTGTACAAGTTGATTTTACACAATTAAAACTTATCATACACCACTAATTGCTTGAAACATACTTGTACAAGTTGATTTTACACAATTAAAACTTATTATACACGGTATATGATAAGTCATACACCACTAATTACTTGAAACACACTTGTACAAGTTGATTTTACACAATTAAAACTTATTATACACGGTGTATGATAAGTCATACACCACTAATTACTTGAAACACACTTGTACAAGTTGATTTTACACATTTAAAACTTATCATACACGGTGTATGATAAGTCATACACCACTAATTACTTGAACCACATTTGTACAAGTTAATTTTACATAGTTAATACTTATCATACACAGTGTATGATAAGTCATATACCATTAATTACTTAAAATATATTTTTACAAGTTGATTTTACACAATTAATACTTATCATACACCGTGTATGATAAGTCATGCATCACTAATTACTTGAAACACACTTGTACAAGTTGATTTTGCACAATTAATACTTATCATACACGGTGTATGATAAGTCATACACCACTAATTACTTGAAACACACTGATACAAATTGATTTTACACAATTAAAACTTATCATACACGGTGTATGATAAGTCATACACCACTAAGTACTTGAAACACATTTGTACAAGTTGATTTTACACAATTAATACTTATCATATACGGTGTATGATAAGTCATACACCACTAATTACTTGAACCACACTAAAACAAGATGATTTCACACCATTAAAACCTATCATGTATGATTGATCATATACCAATAATTTTTCTTATTACAATGTAATTGCTATTAATATCAATGAAGTTGTGTACTATCAATATACGTGCATTATTTTCAACAGTTTTGAATTATCCATAGCACATTGACTGGTATGAGGTTGTGTATTATAAATGCCCTTGTTGTTTTAAATGGAGGAGGCTGACCGGTTGGGGTAGTTGGGGGTTGAACATTGAAAGTTCAGTTGTCATAATTGACACCCAAGCAAGACATTTAATAACCTCAACTACCACTTACTTTATCCTACCCCTCTCCCACGGTTCTCCCCATGTATTTGTACCTTGTATGCTTTTGCCTATAAATGGAGGAGTTGGACAGGAAGCCAAGCATCCACGGTTCCTCAATTTCGTGCTATATCTAGCCGTTGAAATTGCTAACGTAAGTGGTTCTAGCAGTGGCGACGGTGGGCCAGTGACAGCTGAGAGGCAGGGAGAGTTGCAGGCACTTATACAAATCATGATTCATTAAGGGTGTTTTAAGTAAATAGTGGTGTATGATCAACCATACATGGTGTACGGTGTATGATGAGTTTTAATGGTGCGAAGTGCATCTGCATGATAAGGATCTTGAACTTTGTATGCATGCAGTGTGTGCACTTTACAGACAATATATGCAGGGGATGAGGGGGATAAACTCTTAATCTCAGGTTACAGAGGATTCAGAGATTGTGATGCTTTCAGGTATGGCCAATAGAGTTCCATTTTCACCTAAATTAAAGTGATTATCAAAACTGCATTTCAAATTTGTTATGTAGTTTGGGATACTTATGGTTGTTACTTGGATGCCTGGACATATTATAAATATAACACTCGAACACTTCAAACCAAACTGAAAGGATGTATCATACGCGTTCATTCTTTGTGTTATCAGAAACTCAATATAACTATTACCTCATATTTCATTCCAATGATGATGCTCAGTTTACAATTACATCTTATTTAGCTTAATCTTACCATTCAAATACATACTTGGTTCTGGGGCATTGCTTTGGCTCAATTCCTCATAGCTGGAGATCCGAACAAAAAACTGAAGAAGTCAGTTGCTGAGTTAAAGCAAAACGACGAAAGAGGTCTTGACGACTGCAGAAAACTCGCGATACAATATTATGGGTTATATAGGTGTGGTTGAAGTAAGTAGTGGTGTATAATCAATCATACACGGTGTATGATGGGTTATATTGGTGGAAAATCAACTTTTGCATCTTTTTTTTAAGTTTTGCTGGTATAATGGTGTAAAATCAACCTTTATATAGGTGTGTTTGAAGTAATTATTGGTGTATGATGGGTTATATTGGTGTAAAATCAACTTCTGCATAATTTTTTCAAGTTTTGTGGTATAATGATGTAAAATCAACCTTTATAAGTGTGTTTCAAGTAATCCATGTGTGTCGACACACCATCTATGTGTGTCGACACACATCATAACACACTTCAAAAACACATCAAACACTTAGAACACACAATTAGGACCAACTTCAAAACACTTCATTCACAATTTTCATTACACAATTTGAAAATACATCAACAGGAATATACAACAATATGAAAATATACAATATTACATACACAGCACAACCTTTCTACAATTTTCAGTACAATGATTACAATGTAAATTCTATGGTAATATACAATAACACATACACATCACATAATTTTATTCACTTGTATACATTTTCATCTAGTGGTGATGATCAATCATACATCGATAGCAGTAACTAAAATTTATATATTTGAAGAATGTAACTTAATTCGGAGGAGGGACTTGAGAAGAAGGACCGCCGGAGTTGGATGAGGTGCCTTCGCCACTAGGATGCAGAGCAATTGGATTCTTGCACGTGGATCGGTTATGCTCGTGTTCCTTGCACCGACTGCACCTTTGATGAACATGGTCCTCACCGACGGAATCCTCCTCTTCCTCCTCCTCCCAGAAGAGGTTCGCATGTCGGGTGGAAGAAGATTCATGTCCGCTACATCACACGGGATACGCCAATCACTTATGTGCGGCATCGGGCAGACGACACCTCTGTACAACTCGTACCAATTTTTTCTACTGTAGTACGGCGAGCATAAGTCGTACAGACCATAAGGACTGTGCTGTACAACGGCTAACGCATGCTCACAAGGAAGTTGCTCAAGCTGAAACTTGCAGCAGGTACATGTCCAGAGCGACATATCTACGCAAAATTTCTTCTCCCCATCGATGACGTCGAAAGTATGATTATCAGCTCGCAAAATTTACATTGCCAAAAGAATAGACAAACGCATCAAACAACCATGGTGCAAAAAAAATAAAAAATAAATTAAAAAAAAACAACAAAACATGCACGTATCACCAATAAACGTCCAAGGATTATTTGATTCGCACAGCAACGAGTTGATTTTACACCCCTAAAACGTATCATACACGGGGTATGGTTAAACATACACCACGAAACACTTGAAGCGCACCAAAATTAGTGGATTTCACATCGTTTCAAACTTGTAACATACCAACACAGGTAGATTTCACACCATGTTAAGCAATCGTACATTGCATACCATTAAAACCTGCCTTACACCCCTAAGTACTTAAAACACGCTATAAACATGCTTTGTAGTAGGGATTAAAAATGACAATATGTACGGAGTTTACTGTCATCGTTCTTGATAATTTGAATTTGTCATGTAATTTTTTTTCGACGTCGGGGGACATTATACTGATGCAAGCTTCATCCTTGGCTCTTCTGTCATGAAACCACTTCTGCAACAGTAGCCTAAACTCATCAACGAGGGCAGTAATTGGATAGTCACGCACCTTGACCAATACAGCATTCATGGATTCCGAAATATTTGTCGTCATTATGTTGTACTGATGACAAGGGGAGTGGGAATGAGTCCACTTGTCCAGTCCCACATCTGCAAAGTAATCTTTAGCCCGGGGTACGGCACAACATAAACTAAAAAACAAACTATGGAACTCTTGAATGTTGTATGCTTTAGCTGCTTTGTAGTACTACTGATCCAACTGCTTCCTTTTGCTCTTGAATTTGGCCTTTAAGTTGTTCAGCAAGTGGTACATGCACAGCTCGTGAAATATGTTGCGGAAAACTTCTTCTATCGCCCGTTGGATGCTTCGGTGTCTATCAGATACAATGACATGGCCAATAGGCTCCCCATTTACTTCCTTCAACCTGCTGAGGAACCAATGCCACTATGCATCATTCTCTGAATCACCGATACCGACAACAATTGGAAAAATTTGCTGGTTGGCGTCATGATAAACGGCCATGAACATAACACCCTGGTATTTTCCCTTCAGACATGTTGCGTCAATGCTCACAACCGGTACCCTTTTAGTGAAGCATCAAACGTAATGAAGAGGTACTGAAACCTGCTTTCGTCATCTGTCTGTAAATAAAATGTGGTACCGGGGTTAGTCTATTTGAGGACTTGTAGATAAGCAGGCAAGAATGCATATGACTCTTCGGCGGTACCGAATCTAACATTGTCGTATGCAAACTCTCTCGCCCTCCATGCAACATTGTAGCTGATATCGACATCGTAGCAACTGCGGATGTTATCTATGACATCCCGTGGCTTGAACACTCTTCCGGGGTTGACAAATTTCTTGCGGACGCATTCCCCGACGACCCAACTGGTTGCCTGCCTGTGTCTAACAGCGGTGAGATCGGTAGGGTGGGTATGATTATTTTTAACTTTTGTAATCATCCAATACCCACCATCTGCTAGACCCATAGCCTGAACCCTCCATGTGCAACCCTCTTGCACACAACGAACAACCGTTAAGGATTTGTTAGACTTGAAGCTCTTGAATTCAAATTTTTCCCTCATGACAATAACTGCTAGGTTAGTCAACAAATCCTTCTTCGATTTAAATACTTGATGCACCTCGATTACATCAACCATCATACCCTACCTATATACCCTGTCAATCCGGCTACTCTCATCACTGGAACCAACATCATCGTCATAGTGAGGATCAACAGTAGCTTGGACGTCGAGTTAGACATTCGGTTCCATTGCAGGTTCGACAATAGGAGGTGATGTACCCACTTCAGGGCAAATATTCTGCTGGGCAGAAATGTGCCCATGTGGAGGTGATGCGTCGGTTGCAGTCAGTTGCACATGGGATAAATTTATATTATCCAAATGATCGCAGGGACTTTGATTGGAATTTTCCCAATTTTCACCGGTCGCTGTCGCCATCGCCATCGCCGTCGCCGTCGCCGCTAGTATGTCAAACTCCAGCTCAGATGCATCTCCATGGGCTACTTCTTCCATCCCCTCATTAATACATCCACCAAAACTATCAGGCACCACAGGTTCCAAACCACCATTGTTCTCGTCACTATCTGGTAGTGTTTGATTAAGACTCAGCTGATCTCCAAAGTAAGGAGTCTTATCAACCATGGATATATCTTTTTTTTCCAATGCCTTCAAAACCATAACTGATCTATCATTATTGACATCATACAATGGGATGTCCCGATCGCCGGTACGAAGTTACAATTGCATCTTCGAACTTGCATCCACCTGAACACCCATCAACTCCACCAAAGTCCTTTGCAAGCCAGCAAAGTCAGTCTTATCATCCATAAAAACAAAATCCAACCTTCCACCAATATACTCTGCCCTCTAGTCAAAGTGTCCACCGTACCGAACAATAGCAACATCTACCATTACTGTGAACACGAACATAACGTGATATTACACCACTAATTACATGAGACACACCAAGATAAAATGAAATAACAGCATTTAAAGCATTAATACATGGTGTATGATTAATCATACACCACCATTATACCAGTAATTACTTGAAAAAACCTACAAAAGTTGATGTTATACCATTAAAACCAATCATACACCGTGTATGATTGATCATACACCACTATTTACTTGAAACATACCTATATAAGTTGATTTTACGATATTATAATCTATCATACACCGTGTATGATTGATCATACACCACTAATTACTTGAAACATACATATACAAGTTGATTTTACACTATTATACCAGTAATTACTTGAAAAAACTATACCATTAAAACCTCTCATACACCGTGTATGATAAGTCATACACCACTAATTACTTAAAACATACCTACATAAGTTGATTTTACACTATTATAATCTATCATACACCATGTATGATTCATCATACACCACTAATTACTTGAAACATACATATGCAAGTTGATTTTACACTATTATACCAGTAATTACTTGAAAAAACATGTAAAAGTTGATATTATACCATTAAAACCAATTATACACTGTGTATGATAAGTCATACACCACTAATTACTTCAACCATACCTACATAAGTTGATTTTACACTACTATAATCCATCATACACCGTGTATGATTTATCATACACCACTAATTACTTGAAACATACCTATACAAGTTGATTTTACACCATTATACCAGTAATTACTTGAAAAAACCTGCAAAAGTTGATGTTATACCATTATAACCTCTCATACACCGTGTATGATAAGTCATACACCACTAATTACTTGAAACATACCTACATAAGTTGATTTTACACTATTATAATCCATCATACACTGTGTATGATTCATCATACACCACTAACTACTTGAAACACCTATACAAGTTGATTTTATACCATTATACCACTAATTACTTGAAAAAATCTGTAAAAGTTGATGTTATACCATTAAAACCTATCATACACCGTGTATGATAAGTCATACACCACTAATTACTTGAAACACCGTGCATGATAAGTCATACACCACTAATTACTTGAAACATACCTACATAAGTTGATTTTACACTATTATAATCCATCATACACCGTGTATGATTCATCACACACCACTAATTACTTGAAACATACCTGTACAAGTTGATTTTACACCATTATACCACTAATTACTTGAAAAAACCTGCAAAAGTTGATGTTATACTATTAAAACCTCTCATACACCGTGTATGATAAGTCATACACCACTAATTACTTGAAACATACCTATATAAGTTGATTTTACACTATTATAATCCATTATACATTGTGTATGATTGATCATACACCAGTAATTACTTGAAATATACATATACAAGTTGATTTTTCACTATTATACCAGTAATTACTTGAAAAAACTGCAAAAGTTGATGTTATACCATTAAAACCTCTCATACACCGTGTATGATAAGTCATACACCACTAATTACTTGAAACATACCTACATAAGTTGATTTTATACTATTATAATCCATCATACACCATATATGATTGATCATACACCACTAATTATTTGAAACATACATATACAAGTTGATTTTACACCATTATACCAGTAATTACTAGAAAAAACTACAAAAGTTGATGTTATACCATTAAAACCTATCATACACAGTGTATGATAAGTCATACACCACTAATTACTTGAAACATACGTACATAAGTTGATTTTACACTATTATAATCCATCATACACCACTAATTACTTGAAATATACCTATACAAGTTGATTTTACACCATTATACCAGTAATTACTTGAAAAAACCTGCAAAAGCTGATGTTATACCATTAAAACCTCTCATACACCGTGTATGATAAGTCATACACCACTAATTACTTGAAATATACCTATATAAGTTGATTTTACAGTATTAGAATCCATTATACACCACTAATTACTTGAAACACACCTAAACAAGTTAATTTCACACCATTAAAACCTATCATACACGGTGTATGATTGATCATACACCCCTAATTACTTGAAACACGCCTAAACAAGTTGATTTCACACCATTTAACCCTATCATACATGGTGTATGATTGATCATACACCATTAACGACTTGAAAAACACAAACACAACATGATAATACACCATTTAAACTAGTCATACACGGTGTATGATTAATCATACACCATTAATGAGCTGAAACACACCAAAAGAAAATTATAATACACCATTTATACCAATCATACACCATAAAGGGCTTGTAACATACCAACCTCATACGACAAGGATACATTAACGACAATGTCAACAAATGATTATTTTACCTTCAAAGTCTGATTTGAAAACCGTGAAATGTGTGTAACGACTCAACCTTGAACCCACAGCAATGCCACAAAGCTTCAAACACAATCTTACCAGGCCTTCTTCTTCTTCTTCCGAGGGCCCAATGTAGCAGAACGACACACGGAGGACGAAAAAAATGGAGCTTGGGGAATTCAGAATGAGAGAAAAAGAACAAAGAAGGGAGAATGAGAGGTAAGCTGAGTAAAATGGGCAGGAAGTGAGAAGGGAGGGAGAGAATGAGAAGCAAATTACATGACATAATGTAAAAATATGTCCTTTACCATTAAATGAGGAGAGAGAAAATGGAGTGGGGAGGAGGTAAAGCTAACGAGGAGGTAAAGTTGACGGGTGGGCTGCATAACATTGAATGAGGAGAGAGAATGGGAGGGAGAGAGTGGACGGGTGGGGAAGGTGGGGAAGGGGGTGAAGTGGGAGTGTTATTTTTGTCCAAAAGGGTCTATTTTGGCTGATGGGGGTCTAAAAAAGATTAAGGAGGGGCTGGGGGGTCTAATCCGTACGATTTTCCTTTATATTTTTATAACTGTGATTTTATTATTTTTATTCATTCTATGCAATTTCTTCTTTTTAATATTATTATTTTATGTGTCTTTACCTTTTTTTGAATTTTATGATTATTTTGTAAATACATGCCTATATCATGTTTTGTTTGAATTAAATATATAAATTATTATTTTTATGTATAATATTTATTAATACTTTCAATTTATTGTCAAATTAATTGAGTACAAAAAAAATTAAATATTTAAGATCATAAAACACTAAAAAGGTATCGCAAAATATTAAAAAATAATAAAATTTGGCTACTCTATTGGAGTGAGTGGGTAGCCAAATGGTGATGTGGAAAGAGGCATCCAAAATAGGTGAGGCAAAATTTTTGAACTCTATTGGACATGCTCTTGTTGGCCAGGAAGAGAAAATAATGTCAACTTTTAATATCCACCTTTTAGCAGGGCAATGCAAAAATTGGTTTGTAATATGAATTAGATTGAGGATTGAGAATTGAAACAAAAAACAACTAGTTTAGTTTATCTTTTTAGACCAAATAACTCAGTCTAATCCGAATTATCGGTTTAATTAGTATTTGAGCAGGATTACACTTAACGATGACATAGATATAGATTAAAACGAATGTAAATTTGATCGGACAAGAAAATTGTTCAATGCAATTTGTTCTTTATTTTCACAAATCATGGGAAATAAATCTATATAATTTTTTTTTAAAATTTTTGAATATCTAATCTGTTCATCTAATTTGGTAAATTCAAATAATTATTGCACATAATTTATCATTTATCATGCTATAATTATCTTGTCAATTTAATATTTACTTGTCGAGTAAAGTAACTTTTTTAATATTCTAGCTTAAACCATAAACCAAACCGAATTGAACTAAACTTTGCAGTTCGATCCAATTTGATTTGAAATATAAAATGGTTTGGTCCAATTTGAAACAAATTTCAAACTATATTTTAAAGTTTGTTTTGGTTTTTCAAACAATTTGAAACAATTTTCAGCAAGTCCCTACCAATTTTAGGTTCAAAGGAACATAATAAACAGTTCATTTCTGATAAAGACGGAATAGCCCACATCCTAGGCTCATAGATGTTTTATCCCGTCATATTAGGACACAACCCATGAAACAAAGCGGGTCCATTGGCAGCACTAAGTTGTTAAGAGGGTTTAGCCACAAATTTCAAGTATGACATTGGAGTTTTAAAGCTCACCCATCGAAAAACGAAAGTTCATCTAGGTGAATTGGTATATCTGGTAGGCTAATGCAGACAATTTCCTAACTGTGTTGGCTGCTTAATTTATGAATCATATGATAGTAAGAAGAGAACAAAAATATGGGATGAATCCTTGAGGTGAAGGAATCTTGAATGCATCCAGAGGTGATTGAGTTACAGAATTAATGATTCTTTGAAGCTAATTCTAGGATATTTGATTTATCTTGCATCTTTGCCTTTAATGATATGTATAATGTGTTATTTTTGCTTTTTGTCTCTTGTTTGTGCAGCTCCGGTATGACGCATCACTTTATGTCGAGTTTGTACTTCAATTATCCAAAAAAAAGAAAAAAAAAATGACATTGGAGTGATATGGAGGGGCCAAGTTTTGTTTAACTAATACCATCACTTTGGTTGGATGATGATGATTTGACTCATTAACTACAAATCAGCATGTGAAAGCATTCAATGTGCTTTCCTTCTTATGGAGGCTCAATCTACATCTCTATTATATTATATATATAGGTTTAAGCAGTGGTACACTTTTGTTAGAACTACCCACAAACAACCAAATTTTAAATTGAAATAGCGATTACAAGTGAAAGAGGATTGAGTAAAATCAAGAACATTAGAATTTATGTAGTTCAGTCGCAGTTTACATCCACGGAGGGGAACACAATAATTCCACTATATCTCTAAAAGATTATATGGGACATCTCCACTTTCAACGCTGATGTCAATATACATAACCTTAGTGTATATATAGAGCCACTCATACCAAAATTCTAGTGTGTCATAGACTTAAATTAGATTGGCTTAATCTTTTACTTTATAGACAAGGTTCAGTATAATTAGGCTCTATACATAAACCTAACAACTTTTATATTACTTCCTAAGAAGTTCAAAAGGGAAGTAAATTCCTGAAAAGTGTAATTTTTTTGTAAGAATTCAATTCATTTGTTAACCAAACAAGGCCAAAATGATCTAAAAATTACCTAGTTAAATTTTCCCTTGGTATTATCAATTCTCTCACTATGCTTACATAACTCTCTTTCACCTTTTGGTTCTTAAACTTCCAAGCTAGAATGGTACTTTCTGTACATTTTTTTTTTAATAATAATTAGCAACAAAGCTCGTAATACAAACCAACTGCACTCACAAAAATGAGGCCCGAGTTAATATGCAAAGCATATAGTGCAAAATATGAACAAAGTAAAGTAAAATAAAAGTACCCAAAATACAAGAAACACCCCCATTAAAAATAGACACGGCTAGACCAGGTAAGCAGCTCATTTATGATGCCGATTGATACCCATATTACAACTTCCAATACCATAAAAAAGCCCAATAATCACTGGTTAGGACAGACAGTTTGCAATAAAATAAAGTCCTATCTTTTGTACTCTTCATAGTAGTCAAACTTACTTTGGTATTTTTATCAAGGGTTATTTACATTTTAGTACCCTTATATTTTTGAAAATAATAAAAAGGATATTGGCCTTTTTAAATTAATAAAAAGACTCTTAAGTTTTTGTAATATTAATAAAAAGGTCATTTTCCAATCTGATGACGTAATTTTCTGTCGACAAAGCTGATGTGACAACTCTTTTTTTTTTTTGTTAATGCCATAGTAAAATGACCACCAAAGAGGGCACCAACACGCCGTCACCGGATCCCATTAGAACTCCGAAGTTAAGCATGCTTAGATGAGAGTATTACCAGGATGGGTGACCTCCTAGGAAGTCCTCACCTTTAGGTTGGGAGCACTGGGAAACAACCTCTTTTCAGGATAACACCCTGAAGGGGAAAGGTTGCATGCATCCGCCCCCCAGACCTTGTGTAAGCGGAAGCTCTTGAGGCACTGGGTATGTTCCTTTCATAGTAAAATGACCAAGTACCTTTCAACATCTTTATTCTTACTTTATAAGCACGAAATTTGAGATATTCTATTATATAGAAACTATCTGTTTTTGCTTAATTTATTTAAAAATATAGTTATTGGAAAGTATTTTTATCATTTTACTGTCATATCAGCTCTATCAAATGAAAATGACTTCATCACGTGAAAAGAGGCATTTTTATAAATATAACAAAAACTTATAGACCTTGTTATTAATTAAAAAATATTATAGTTCTTTTTATTATTTCTAAATATATGAAGAATTAAAATGTAAATAACTAACCCTTTTATCAATTAGCTAAAGAATAGTTTTATAGTTTTACGTGGATATAGGAATTTCTCGTCCTTGATGTCACTTGTTAACTATTGAAAATGGTTGTATGATGCATTTATGACTCACTTTTTGTCTTCAATGAAGGTCATCTTAGTGAGATTGCTCATAGATATATTAAACTGTTAAAACTCGACTCTGATATCAACTATTATGACTCAATATAGTAATTAGGTCAAAACTTTATATATCAATTATAAAAAGAAAAGAAATTGAGAGAAAAAGGAAAGATTTAGGGAGAGAATCAGTATTATTGAAAGAGGGAGAAAAGAAAGTAGAAGTCAAGAGAAAGAGAGAGAGAGAGAGAGAAAGAGAATGAGACAATAAAAAGAGAAATCTGAATTATAACAAGAATCTAATAAAAAACATAAAAAAAATTAGCTAAAAACAAAATAATCGCAATTCCTGCCAAATCTAAGTTAGTAATCAATTTAATTTTTAAATCTTGATTTAGCTAATTTTAATATTAAATTGCTAGGGTATGACATAAACATTGAAAAATTATCATTTAGGTATTTTAAGATTTGACTATTGATCACTTAAATACCCTTATATTTCAATATATATAATGGAGTACTCATGTATCTCATATTTTATGTGTTCTATACCTCATTCCTATAATATTTTTGGTTATTACATGTGCGTTATGGTATGGTCTTTATATATTTAGGCTTGGAACATGTTGGAAAGAGAATAACTTAGAAAGATGTGATGAAAAGACCAACATGTGAGAAAAGACCAACCGGGTCTAAATTGAGCCAAGAAAAGTCTCTCCTTAGGCTTACGGATCAATAGGGCAAGCATTTTGAAAATCGGTCAAGCTCAAAACGAGCAAAAGGATAAAATAAAAGTTACCCATGACCCAATAATATCTTATCTCACTTATGATACCACTTAGATCATATAGATCTCTTCGAGAGCTTTGTTTTGATATTTAATTTGACGCGTAGTTATACGGGCTTTAAGTTACATGCACGCACTGCCAAAAACGATGTGGCTGCCGCCTAGGGTACGCCGCATGTATAAATAAAGATAGGCAAGGGTTCACTTTTTGCTCTACTTTCGCGTCTCCTCCCTCCTCGAGCCGCCAAGAAAGATTCGATCCTTACAAAGGGCAAAGCGCAAGTGGTCAGAATATTGGGGAATCAAAGTAAGAGTTAAGTCAATATCGATCAAAGGAAAGAAACACATGGCTAAACTTCTAAAACTCAACGAAAATCGCGAGGCAAACCTGACATTGGCCTCGGCCGATAAGGCGCCTCGAGTGGTGAATGAGGCCAACCTGATGGCTGAGAAATGAAGGAGGTGATTAAGGAGGAAACGCTCGTAAAGAAAGAAGAAACAGGGGCGAGGAAACAACCGTAACACTAGTACAACAAGTTTTTTTTTTTTTTTTTTGATAAGTTAGTACAACAAGTCCTGTACCAACCGCAGCAAGTTTAGACTAAGTTATTTATATTGTTATAATTCTATTTTCTTATAATATATTTTCTTTTATAAAATATATTTGTAATTTTAAATAGTGGTTTCATATTGTTATAGTTGTATTTTTTTAACAATTTATGTTATATTTTATTTTATTAAATATATTTATAATTATGATTGTATTGTATTGTATTTATATGTTATATTATTCATCAATAAATTATAATTATTTTTGGTCAAAATGATTATATATTTTTATAATTTTATAAGACACTATTATGATTGTATTTTATGTTAATATATATATATATATATATATATATATATATATATATAATAAAGGGGGGGCGGGCCGGGTTCACTGGGTTAGGGTGAAACCCAGGCCCAGCACGGCCCATGGCCACCTCTAGTAGCAGTGCTTCGAACCCTTAATAATTTTACAAATTCAAAGGTGAAGGATAATTTCATCATTCGCAAAATATATTACTTAATATAATTTAATTAAATTAGATTAAACTTGGTGTTTTGATGCATTTATACTCCAAAACACAACGTTTAATTTGACGGAAAGCTAACGACGTCAGCATTAAGTGTGACATTGAAATTTTTTAAAAAAGTTTAGTTGTGACTTTGAAAAATTAGAAAAATTTGGTAGTTTTCTGATACAACCAACAACAACAATAATAACAGATCCAGTGCCTCAAAGGCTCCCACACAAGCGGGGTTTGGGAGGGGTGGATGTACGGAGCCTTACCCCTTCAGGCTGTAACCCTTCCAAGAAGCTATTTCCGAGGATCCCAACCTTATAGAGTTGGCACCACGAGGACTTCCCAGGAGGTCACCCATCTTGGTATTATTCTTTAACGTCGGAGTTCTAATAGGATCCGGTACCTTAGTACCCGATAAATGAACCATTGATAGTTTTCTGATACCTCATCTAAAATATAGGTGATTTTCAATAATAATAATAAAAAAAAAAACTCATAATATTATCATATAAAAACTTCTCCAATTCTTACATATCATACATCCATAAATCGATCCCACCAATATACACAAAAACAATCAATTTAGGTAATAATGTTGGGCAGTCACCCAAAGATCTTCTTTCCCAAATTTCAGCAATGGCTGATGTCGATGAATATTAAATTTAGAAAGAAGGTTGCACAGTAAGTAAAACTTAGCAAAGGGAGGAGTGTCTTATCACGATTCGCGATATTCCAATGTAGTCATTTATATTGTTGGTCTCTAATTTTATTTTTGTCGAGGAACCAACTTTTTCAAAGTTTAAACTAGGAGTGAGTATGAGTCGGGTACCCTATTCGAAATGCATTTCGGTTCGGGTGTCCGAAGTACTAAAATCACGAAAATCATTACCCATAATATGATCTAAAAAATTAGGTACCCAGATCAATCGGGTCGGGGTACCCGCCCATTTAATTAAAATTTCTCATAAAATCAATTTTATAAAAGGTATAAACAACTATCTACTAATATATTATTAAGTCTTTTGTAAATATATTATAAAATTATTATAACACAATTTCACTTGAACTTCATAATTTAAAATTAAAAAAGATCGTACAAATAATTATCATACTTTGATAGTCACAAAATTATAACTATCTTTAAAATGATTATGACACACATAAACCAAAGCTTCACAAATATACGAAAGTTTAAAGATTGCATACAGCAAGATAGATCATAGCCACAAAAAAAAAAAAAGGCATCCTTATAATATTTATTTATTGTTACTAATTTATTCAAAAATTAAGAGGAAAGTCTTTTTTTTTTTTTTTTTGGTGAAAGATGGCTGAAAGTTTAGAATTTTTTTACATAAAAATAGGGTAAACTTTTATTAAAAGAAAAAATAAAAAAATACATAGTCTGGACAAATTTTGTTGGGATTTAGAATTAAATTTGCAGCCTTGTTTAATGAATTAATATTCTAAATAAAATATAAATATTTGTTTACGGCAATATGTATATAATTAATATCGGGTATCCAGAAATTTGCCAAAATGATACCCGTATTTGAACCAATATCCATATTTCAATGGGTCGGGTATATCCTAACCAGAGATTTTCAGCTCGGTTACCCTAATTTTTTGGATCGGATTCGGTTTGGTTCTTTGGGGTTTTCGGGTAATCAGGTACTTCTACTCACCACTAGTTTAAGCTAATGAGTGAAGGCCCGAGAAGTTGATTCTATACTCTAACATGCCCCTCAGGCAAATACATATTTGGCTTGAAGCGCGGATAAACATAGGTCCGTCCATACCTTGTGCTTGAAATATGTTAACATTTAGAGTCGGGGGCTGTTGGAATTCGAATTCATGACCTCTTGGCCAATAAGGTTCTGACAACATGTCAATGAACCAACTTTCTCAAAAGTTTAAGTTAATGGGTGAAGGCCGAAGATTGGATTACTCTAACGGTTTTAAATTTGTATATATTGCTCCCTTATTGTTCTTTTGTTCAAAATATTATTAATATTTATAATTTTGTTTAAATTAGTTTTTGAACCTTTTCTCCTAGTTCAAAATGGTCCATAATATTTTATTTTGTGACGAAATTGGTCCCCTACTTGGTGTCAAAAATTAGGCAAACATTAAAAAGATGGCATATCAACTTTTTTATAAATTAAAAGGTTATTCATGTAAAGGTCCATATGTTGAAAAATGATATAAGAAAAATAGGATAAAAATAATAATGAATACAAAAGAAAAACTAAGTGGGATAGCAAAAAATACCCCATCCCACATAGACAAAAGATGAGAGAATATTTGGGTTTATATATGGGTTTATTAAAGTCATCCTTTGAATTGATTTATTGATGAGAGTACGGACACCACACGCGCGCGAGCGTCGCCCGCCCGTCGTGCTCGGGCGAGGGTGTGGGTTGTCCTTTTATTACCGGGTATATTTATTTTTCGGAAACAACAAAATTATTTTGCTGTTGCAACGTTCAAAGCGAAGCCCAGGTTTTTAGGACTTCGGTTAGTGCCTGATTTTTAGGCCTTCAGTTGCAGCTAACCGCGGCCTTTACAGTGTTATAAATACAGCCTTTCTTCACTGTTTTTCACCACCAAAAACCAGAACGTCTCCTCTTCTTCTTCTACTTCAATTTTCTCTCTCAAATAATTGGGCAAAGTTCTTAAGCATCTCCTACCCGATCGCTATCGAGTGCACGGTAATAGTCGAATCGTGTTAATCTTGGAGGACGGCTGCCAATACAGTTGTTTGCACTAAAGCAGTGGCGAAATCGTCTTTTAGGCCAGTGGAACTTCCCACGACACGGTGTCTTCTGTATTGTATTCAATCTCTCAACATTTTAATTTGATTGCTGTGTTTAGATAAATTGCATTAATTTCGCACCTTGAACTGCAGTGTTATATTGCTAGTTTATTTCTGGAAAAATTTGCTCAAATTGCTGCGTAATTTTTACAGCATTTATTGCGTTATTTAACCGTAAATTTACTACATAAAAAATACAGTATTTAACTGCAAAAATCTTCTATATTTTTTTGCATATTCCGACTGTATTTTCCAGATTATTTTCACTGTGGTATTTTCCAGATTATTTTCCTGAAATTTACTGCGTTTGTTTGGTCGGTAACGTTGCGGGTACTGCTTAATTTTTCTAACAATCTAAAAGACGATTTGACGTACTACATAACCTACCGAAAGTGCTCGCTTATTTTTCTGAAATTCTTCTCTGCATTATTTCCGCTATAATTGTTGTAGTCTTCTCACTGGAATTCACTGCTACAATTTTGCTTATCTATATTTAAACACGGCAACCAAATTACCGCTTCCCGACATGTCTAAAGTTGAACCACTTGACGGAAAAAATTATAAAATGTGGTCTCAGAAAATATTATTTTTCCTTCAATAAGTTTGTATCGATTACGTACTCTATGAAAAAGAGGAACCTGACAGTGAAAATGAGAAAAAAGCCTATCAAGAAAAATTCACCGTAGACGATCGAACTTGTAGAGGAAATTTGCTACATTATATGAGTGACGGCCTTTTTGATATTTATGTAAAATTAGAATCATCAAAAGAAATATGGGATTCTCTACAGAAAAAATATGGAGGTGATGATGCAAGGACTAGGAAATATGTTGTTAGTAGGTGGCTAGATTTCAAATTCATGGACAATAAACCGATAATTGATCAAGTCCATGAATATGAAAACATAGTAACTACTCTATTGTCAGAAGGTCTTAAAATTTGCGAAATTACACAAGCATATGTTTTAATTGAAAAACTTCCACCTTCCTGGAAGGATTATGGAAACCTACTTATGCATAAAAAGAAAGACCTGACATTAGAAGAGTTAGTAAACCACTTAAAAATTGAAGAAGATAATAGACTTAAGGACAGAAGGCATTCATATTCAGATCTTTCTAAGGCTAACATTGTAGAAGCGAGGACCAGTGCATCTGACAGGTTTAAAAGTAAAGGAAAGAAGCACTATTCTAGTTTCAAACCTGGTGGAAAAATTCAAAAGCCAAACAGCAAATTTCTCGGAGATTGCTATCATTGTGGAAAACGTGGACATATGGCCAGGGATTGCAGAATCAAAAAGAACCAGTCTAAGGATCCAAAGCATAAAGCTCATCTTGTGGAAACAGAAAACATAGTAGCTGTTGTCTCAGAGGTGAACCTGGTAAACAATATGACTGAATGGATCGTGGACACTGGGGCTACCAGACATATCTGCTCAAACCGAAGTATGTTCCAAGAATACCAGAAATTGACCGATGGGGAAGTGGTCTTCATGGGCAATTCTGCGACAGCACCTATCCTCGGAAAAGGGAAGATCTCTTTAAAACTCACCTCTGGAAAATTTCTTCCTTTAACGAATTTGCTGCATGTGTCTGAAATGCATAGGAATCTGATCTCGGGTAGTCTCTTTATTAAAGCTGGTTTGAAATTATTATTTGATTCAGATAAACTAGTCCTAACTAGGAATAGTGAATTTGTGGGAAAGGGTTTTTGTAATGCTGGTCTGTTTGTCCTTGATGTTGTTTCCATAAATGATAATGCTAGTACATCTTCTGCTTATATCGTTGAATCTCTTGAATTGTGGCATGCTCCCTTAGGACACATAAATGTTGAATCAGTTAAATGACTTAAGAAAATGAATATGATTCCTAACTTCAGTAATTCCAGCTTTAATAAGTGTGAAATTGTATAGAAGCTAAGTATGCTAAAAAACCCTTTAAGTCTATCGAGAGACAATCAGAACTCCTTGAGCTAATCCACACTGATTTAGGAGACTATAAAAGCCTAATGAGTAGAGGTGAAAAAAGATACTACATGACATTTGTAGATGATTATTCTAGATACTCAATGGTATACCTCTTAAATACTAAAGATGAAGCAGAAGAAATGTTTTTGAAATACAAAGCTGAAGTAGAAAATCAATTAGGAAGGAAAATAAAAAGAGTTAGGTCCGATAGAGGAGGATAATACGATCCAACTTCTCTAGAAAAATTTTGCGAGGAAAATGGAATAATACATGAGCGAAGCCCTCCTTACTGTCCACAATCTAACGGCATCACTGAAAGGAAAAATAGAACATTAAAGAACATGATGAATGCAATGTTAATTAGCTCGGGACTACCTGATAACATGTGGGAGGAGACGATCTTATCTGCTTGTCATGTGCTAAATAAAATTCCTCATAAAAGGCTAGATAAAACCCCATATGAAATGTGGAAAGGTCATGCACCTAATTTGAAATACTTGAAAGTGTGGGGGTGCCTAGCCAAGGTTGGGTTACCCGAATTTAAACGAAGTAAAATTGGACCTAAGACTGTTGGCTCTATTTTTATTGGGTATGCTTATCATAGTGCCGCTTATCGTTTTTTGATTAAGGGGTCTAACGATTCATATGCATGTGGTAGTATCATTGAATCTAGAGATGCTAAATTCTTTGAACATATATTCCCCTTGAAATCTAATGATGCACAACCATCTAGTTTGCCTTCTCATAATATGACTTTTAACCATGATTATACCAACGATATAGACACTCCTGAAATTAGAAAGAGTAAAAGAGCTAGAAAAGAAACTAACTTTGGGCCCGATTATGTTACTACTTTCCTAACAGAACATGACTTCATAAATGAAGAAATAGTAAGTGTCTATATGTTAGAAGAAGACCCTAAAACTTACGATGAGGCTATTAGATCAGTTGACTCTACCTTTTGGAAAGAGGCTATTAATAGCGAATTAGAATCAATTCTAAGCAATCACACTTGAGAATTGGTAGACCTTCCTAGAGGATGTAAACCCATAGGTTGTAAATGGGTCTTTAGAAGGAAAATGAAGGCTGATGGACAATAGATAAGTTTAAGGCAAGGTTAGTGGTTAAGGGTTACACCCAGAAACAGGGGTTAGATTATTTCGATACTTATTCACCCGTCGCTAAAATAGCCACAATTAGAACATTGATTGCCCTTGCGTCTATTCATGATTTGGTAATACATCAAATGGATGTTAAAACTTCCTTTCTAAATGGTGACCTAGATGAAGAGATTTATATGGAACAACCTGAGGGTTTCATAGTCCCTGGTAATGAAAAGAAAGTTTGTAAACTTATAAAATCTCTATATGGTCTCAAACAGGCGCCAAACAGTGGCATGAGAAATTTAACAGCATGCTAATAGCGAACAATTTTCGTGTAAATGATGGAGACTCTTGTGTGTATATTAAGACTAATTCGAATGGTTGTGTAATAATATGTCTATATGTTGATGATATGTCGATACTTGGCACAAACTTGAATGTCGTTAATGAAACGAAAAACTTTCTATGCTCTAAATTTGATATGAAAGATATGGGTGAGGCAGATGTGAATCTAGGAGTTAAAGTTGTGAAAACTCCCGAAGGTATAAGCCTGATCAATCTCACTACGTTGAGAAGATACTTAGAAAGTTTGACATATTTAATGCTGATATGGTAAGAACACCCTATGACCCTAGTGTACATTTATGAAACATAAAGATGTTGCTATGTGCCAAACTGAGTATGCTAAAATAATTGGCAGTGTCATATTTTTGATGAACTGCACTAGACCTAACTTCGCATATGCTGTAAGTAGACTCAGTAGATACACACATAATCCTATTCAAGAGCATTGGAACGCATTAAAAAGGTTGCTTAAATATTTGAAAGGAACTATGGATTGGGAACTTCATTATGGAAAGTTTCCTGCTGTTTTAAAAGGATATTGTGATGCCAATTGGGTGTCTGATAATGATGAAATTAACTCCAATAGTGGATATGTGTTCACACTAGCTGGAGGTGCTATATCCTGGAAATCGTCTAAGCAATCTTGTACTGCTACGTCCACTATGGAGTCTGAGTTTATTGCTCTTGAGTTAGCAGGTCATGAAGCCGAGTGGCTAAGAAGTTTATTGGGAGATGTGCCATTGTGGGGGCTTCTAGCTCTATCAGTATCACTTCACTGTGACAGTCAAGCTGCAATTGCTGTAGCAAAGAACAAAGTTTATAATGGCAAGAGAAGACACATTCGTCTCAGGCATAAGATCGTGAAGGATCTTTTAGAAAGTGGAGTGATATCACTGGACTATGTAAAGTCAGAAAAGAATCTTGCGGATCCATTGAAAAAAGGCCTTAGTCGTAAAATGATTGTAGAAACATCGAAGGGGATGGGATTAAAGTTTGTACATGAATAAATTGTGATGTATCCAACCTGGTTTTAACAGGTTCAATGTGAAAAGTCATAGTTTTATTCCAGAAATGCACTGTGTTTTATGCTGTCTCTCCCTATGGTGTGATAGTGCGGAAAACGGGTCCGTAGCCGTATATTTGGTGGTGTAAGCAGAGCTTGCACTTGATGGACATTGTTTGTATGTTACCAAGGGGTGAGGTTGAGCTTTAGCTCTTAATGGACCCATATCCATATATTTAGAGGTGTGCGGTAACACACACTTGATGGGATCCACCTATGTAGGTGTGGGAGTGTGGCCGCTCCCTATGAAGGTTTGAGACTTGCCTTCTAGAGCGCCTATGAATGTCCAGGACGAGCGCATGGCCGATAAAACACGCCAAATCGCTGGAGTTGCTGAGATCTAAGTGAAGGATCATACAACCCCTTGTGAGGTTCAAGACGAAAGTCACCTTGCAAGATGTTGGTCCTACACTTGGGTTAACTAAGTGACGATTCAAGTCGCAAGACATCGGCACTGAAAAACTAAACTCCCTTTGCCCTATCTATCTTTCCTTTTCTATTTTTGTATCCTTTTGTGGGGGATTGTTGAAAAGTGATACAAGACAAATAGGATAAAAATAATAATGAATACAAAAGAAAAACTAAGTGGGATAGCAAAAAATACCACATCCCACATAGACAAAAGATGAGAGAATTTTTGGGTTTATATATGGGCTTGTTAAAGTCGTCGTTTGAATTGATTTATTGATGAGAGTATGGACACCACACGCGCCGTGCCGTGCTCGGGCGAGGGCGTGGGTTGTCCTTTTATTGTCGGGTATGTTTATTTTTCGGAAACAACAAAATTAGTTTGCTGTTGCAACGTTCAAAGCGAAGACCAGGTTTTTAGGACTTCGGTGAGCACCAGCTCTGGCCAATATTTTGGACTTCGGTTAGTGCCTGATTTTTAGGCCTTCAGTCGCAGCTAACCGCGGCCTTTACAGCGTTATAAATACAGCCTTTCTTCACTGTTTTTCACCACCGAAAACCAGAACGTCTCCTCTTCTTCTTCTACTTCAATTTTCTATCTCAAATAATTGGGCAAAGTTCTTAAGCATCTCCTACCTGGTCGCTATCGAGTGCACGGTAGTGTTCGAATCGTGTTAATCCTGGAGGACGGCCGCCAATATAGCTGTTTGCACCAAAGCAGTGGCGAAATCATCTTTGAGGCCAGTGGAACTTCCCATGACACGGTGTCTTCGGTATTGTATTCAATCTCTTAACATTTTAATTTAATTGCTGTGTTTAGATAAATTGCATTAATTTCGCACCGTGAATTGCAGTGTTATATTGCTAGTTTATTTCTGGAAAAATTTGCTCAAATTGCTGCGTAATTTTTACAGCATTTATTGCGTTATTTAACCGTAAATTTACTGCATAAAAAATATAGTATTTAACTGCAAAAATCTTCTATATTTTTTTGCGTATTCCGACTGTATTTTCCTGCGTATTTTCACTGCGGTATTTTCCAGATTATTTTCCTGAAATTTACTGTGTTCGTTTGGTCGGTCACGTTGCGGGTACTGCTTAATTTTTCTAACACCATATACTTTGCCCATTGTATTAATTTAGTCCTTATACTTTTAATTGTGTCAATTTAGTACTTGTACAATTAATATTTTGTCAATTTAGGCCTTAAAGTGAAGTTTACGTCAAGTTAATAATGAAATTTTTAATTATTCAATCACAAATTAGGTTAAATTGAGTAAACAGGGATTTGCAATGAGTTACTTGAATGTAACGTGATGATGCTGTTAAAATTCACGTTAATAACTTAACTTGATATTTTTAATCAAATGACTAAATTGACACAATTAAATATAATTGAATTAAATTGACACAAAAATAAAATAGAAACTTTTAATATAAATAATCATAAAATAAAACACTAGTGACCGTTTTGAACCAAATAAAAGACAAACCATTAATTTCAACAAATCTCTATATAATATCGGGAAGTTCTTCTCTTTCCAGAATCCTCCGACGCACATTTCTAATAATTCTAGAACATTTCCTTTAAACTTTTACAAAAATAAAATTATAAAAACTCAAAAATATAAATATTATCCGTACATTATATGAAATAACACTAGCTTATATATATTAAAAATCATTTGTACAGTTAAAAAGAATAAATCACTTATTTAAACAAAATTATAAATACGAGGAACGAAAAATGTAACGGACATTGTAAACAACCCCAGAGAAGGCGAGAGTGGGGGAAGGTGAAGGGTATGTTTCATTTCGGTTTCTTACCTTTTCTTGCGAGTAAATTTTTGTACTGTCTCTCCCCACTCCTTACAAATTATTCTTCAGTTGTTGGGCAAATAATCACTTCTTTCTCTCTCCTCTCTCTCTCTCTCACCCCCCTTGAGTTCGTGTAGTGCGTAAAAGTGTGACATTTTTGGGTGAAGATGGAGAAATTAGTCTCTGGGTTGTTTAGATCCGTTGTGCTGCACACCCTCTTGTGATTTGAACTCTTCTTTGTTCTACAGGCATGCCAAATCTCATACCTTTTTGTGTTTGAAATTGGGTGTAAATTTTTGAGGGTTTTTGTTGTATTTGTGGTTCAATAACTTTAGATGAAAAATGATAATGTAGATGGGTAGTTTGAGCTAGATTTCTTCTGTTGCAGCTTTGTTTTTGTTTTGCCCTTGATTTGGATTCTGGATCTGATACTTGGGATCTTCGATTTGTGTTTGAATTTGGTTTGAATTTAGTGATTCTAGTGATGGTTTATCATAGATATGTGCTGATTTGTAATGGTTGTGTGTTGTTTTTATCTATTACGAACTAACTGTTCAAAAAGCTTAAGCTGGTAAGTGAAGGTTCAGGAATGATTTTTATACTCTAAAAGTATCAGTTTTAACTGAGAGATTTGTTGAAGATTTGTACTAATGTTGGGATGAGAGTAACTGGGGTGTGTTTATCTTGCAATGATTCTCCTACTATATGGGCATCTATCTGATCTGGGTTGATGCTGAAGAAAGTTAACATTATTGGTAATGATTAAGAATCCAAACCGCAAATTGCAGATGTTGGGGGTTTGTAGTGGGTGACAGTGCACCACAAGTGGACCTAGTGGTTGGAGTGCAAGTGTTTCAGTCCCCTTACCCCAAAAAAGCAAAAAAGAAAAAGAAAAAAGAGGGTAAAATGAAGGAAAATATACAAAGCCAGATAGAGAAATCTTGCAGGGAGACAGGGATGTTTAGTGTACGTTGAGACATTTAGTGTATGTTGGTTTTGCCTATTTTTTTCTTTTAATCCTGCTCTATCAGGCTGGAATGTATTATTTTTTGTCATTTTGTTCCCTGTTTCTATACTGGTTGACTCACAACTCGCATATACGAGTTGCCTGTTTTGTATTGCGATTTTGTTGCTAATTATGAAAAAAAGAGAAATCTTATGGGGGGAAGGCTGAATCTCATAGTAGGAAGGATCCTGCTTCTTAAAATACATTTTGGCGCTTCGTTTTGATTGTGTCTATTTCCGTTCAAGCTGTATGTAATTGCGGCATTCCAATTTTATACCACATTTGATTAGTGTTCGAAAAACCAATCGTCTGCGGTGTGGTTACTGCTATATACTGTTTTCTGGGCATATTATCAACCTGTTGCCTGAACTGGATAGGAGTGTCTTATGTTTTTAATAGACTAATTTCTAATGTTTTGATAGTTGTAGTTATGTTGTATTACCCACTATCTCCTAGACCATATAATTAATCATCACTTTCATGTTGGCATTGTTTTTGTAGTTTGTGTATATAGCGCTGTGTCCATTGCCTACCTACCGTAAGTGTCGTCTGTGAGCTTGTGTAAACTGTCTTGATGGGTTCTCGGTTCCCATCCCATCAACTCAGCAATGGCCTTTATGTGTCGGGAAGGCCCGAGCAACCAAAGGAAAGGCAACCTACTATGACCTCCGTAGCCATGCCTTATACTGGTGGCGATATCAAAAGATCTGGAGAACTTGGGAAAATGTTTGATATCCCAGTTGATGGCTCACGGTCACGTAAATCTGGACCTATTAATAATGCGCCTTCAAGGACAGGTTCATTTGGAGGGGTTGCATCTCACTCAGGACCAATCATTCAAAATTCGACTAACCGGGCTGCTTCTGCATCTGCTGGTGGTCCTGGTTCAACTTCTTTAAAAAAGTCCAATTCTGGGCCATTGAACAAACATGGTGAACCTGTGAAAAAGTCTTCTGGTCCTCAGGCTGCGGGTGGTGTCTCTAGGCAAAATTCCGGTCCTCTCCCACCTGTTCTTCCAGCAACGGGTTTGATAACATCTGGGCCTATTTCTTCTGGACCCCTGAATGCTTCTGGTGCTCCTCGAAAGCAATCTGGTCCTCTAGATTCCACTGGTTCACTGAAACTTCATTCTGCATCTATTGTGCACAACCAGGCTGTGACCAAACTTAGTCAAGAGGACGAATACTCCTTCCACAAGAGCTTTCCAAAGCCAATACTTTGGGCAATGTTTCTACTGTTTGTGATGGGGTTCATTGCTGGTGGTTTTATCCTTGGCGCTGTCCACAATCCTATTCTTCTTATTGTTGTTGTGGTTCTTTTTAGCACTGTTGCTGCAGTCTTTATGTGGAATAGTTACTGGGGGAGGAGAGCTGTCACTGGTTTCATTTCTCAATACCCGGATGCTGAGCTCAGAACTGCTAGAGATGGTCAATTTGTGAAGGTTTCTGGGGTATGTCAAATCTTGATGAATTTGGTAGCAACTGTTCTTTTCCTTCGGCTTACACTGGTTGTGAAAAAAATTATCTTAATCTGAGGTTTCAATCTCACTATTCGTCACCTTCTTTTCTATTTGCGCAGCTCATTCACTTCATTCTAAATTCTTTGTTTGTACGGAATTTGTGTGCAAAGTTTTTCATTTGTCATATTCTAAAAATGCCTTACAAAAAAGGCAAAGTTTGGATTATATTCCCTATTTTGACATCTTGAATGGAGTTTCTGTTCAAGTGACTCTTATGCTTACTAGAAGTTGATAGAGAGTCTTCCCCCCTTAAGCAAATTTGGTTTGTGTTATCTTGATGCAAAGTTGGCATCGTTGAGGCCCAGGCATTTCAGCTAATGTTGTTATCTGCAAGTCCAGCTTGAACCAAAGGCATGAATTGACTTGGATTTATGTAGTCATATCCATCCTCCTCATCCTAGGTTTTGGCTTTTGGGATTGAAAATACTAAACACTTTTTCTTACAGGAGACAAAAGTTATTTTTTTCCATGGGGTGGGGACACTAGATCTTAAAACATTGAAAATTGTTCTGCGAGAAAAAAAAAAAGGTGTTTTACCCCTCATTTGGAAAGGAGAGAAAAGGGGGGGGGGGGGCGGCATTGTAGCATCTTTGGACCATTATGTTGGAAAGCGGTTTCTTTATTTCTTCATTATGTCTAAAAATTATCAAATTGAATTGGGTGTAAACCGTCATGCATGGCTTTGCTTGCTATAGCCTCAGTGTGGAGGCGTTCAACATAATCTAGCCGACTTTTCATACTGGGAAAACTTTAGTGTTGTTTGCTTTAGAATTGAGTGGATAGACAAAGGGCCAGAAATTGGTTGTTCTACTCGGGGAAACACCAATAACTTCAGTTTTTGACCTGTCCTTGAAAATAATTTAATGATGAAGATGATATAGGAAGGAACATACCCAATGCCTCAAGGGCTCCCGCCTACGCATGGTCTGGGGGGGCGGATGTACGCAGCCTTCCCCCTTCAGGGTGTTAACCTGAAGGGAGGCTGTTTCCCAGTGCCCCCAACCTGAAGATGATATGCTTCTTGATAAGATAAGACTTGATAGCTTGAAATGTGAGAACTTATGATTTTTGCAAGGGCTGATAATGTTGCCCTTCTTTTGAGTTTTGTCTTGTGGTCCTTGATTCTGTGATTTTCATGGAGAGGTCTTCTCTCTTGAATGTTGTTGGTCTGACATCTTGTTCAAGTAATTGAAAAATGTTTTCTTTCCTTGTTAAGGTGGTTACATGTGGAAATGTACCTTTGGAGTCATCTTTTCAAAAGGTTCCTAGATGTGTATATACATCTACCAGTTTGTATGAGTATCGAGGATGGGATTCAAAAGCTGCCAACTCTAATCATCGACGTTTCACCTGGGGCCTACGGTCACTTGAGGTATGATCATAATCTTTTTCATCAGTGCTTGATAGTGCTTGACTAATATTTCCTACCCTGCAATTTCGGCTTCCCTTTATGGTATCTGTGTGCAAGTTTTAGTGTTAACACCTTTAGATTCATAGGAACTGCTTGTACTAGTGTTTTCTTGATTTTGATATATGCTAGTAGATGTTTTTATTCGTTTATATTGAGCCAGTTCTATTGTGGTCAGGCTGAATTGTTGCATGAGGAATTAGGAACAATTCGAAAATACGACATATATATCAGATATTGATTGATTATCATAATCTTATTGATGTGACATTGTCTGTTAAAAGCTTACTGTAATAGTGTTCTGATATGTCCCTTTACTTTCTTTTCACAAGGCAAGCATTGATGGTTTATGTGTAGTCTTGTTTTCTTATACACATTGCTGGGATCTGGGTGCAGTGAAAGACTTAAATTATTTTGCGGAGCGTGTTTGATTTTCTTCCTTCTCCCCCCCCCCCCCCCCCCCCCCCCATCTTTTCAAAGCATACATTCTGGCGTCCTGTGTGGTTTCATTTTGCTATGTGGGCTTGGGATGGCGCAGATAACCAAGTTTATCAGTGTTCTATTTTTTGTCATTTTCTGTCAGGAAATGACTCATTAAAATATTCTCTATATATAATTAATGATAAGAGGTACTAAAGTAATTAGACACCCTTGTATAATGTTTTGAAAGTAAAATAACCAAGTTCCTATTGTCAGAGAAATATTGTATGTCGAATAACCCTGTTAACAAAAATTAGGGGGATCGAACTATAAAAGTAGTATTTGTACAATCATTTGGATGAGCCTTAAATGATGATGCAAGTGAAGAACACATTTTATTTTTCAGGGTTGGGTGTGGGGCAGGATAAGTCAACTCTATTTACTGACATGAATTCTTTTGTCTTGCACTTTGATAGCAATTGAGACATACTTCATGCGGCCAAACTTTGATCTGCTCATGCTTGTGACATGGGTTTGCCACCCATGCAATTTCATAATCTGTCCAACTGTACATGTTTTATTCTTTATTGTTTATCTTATTAATAGAACTAAATGTTTATTCTAGGGCCATGTTGGTATGATGCAGCCTCAATATTTTGAGAGCATAGATTTATGCTAGGATATTAGAATATTGTCCTTTCATTTTAGTCTCAATGAACGCTAAGAAACCTTTTGACATTGTAATCAGACACACATGAATCACCTGCTGTAATATGTGGAAGCATATAAGCAAGCTTATCAATGATTTCATTGTGTGTATGACATGCCAATACATTCAATCCTTGTTCACTTTAGCTTCATAAACAAGCATTTGGGCTCTTTTACTGCAGCATTATAATACTGGCTTTCTTTCCACCATGCGAGCAATCTGCTCCCAAGCTGTTAACTATAACAATCAACTAGTATGTCTGGCTCCTATAGTATCTAAGTATCGATGAGGCTGCATCTATCGACCTTGAACTTTTAGTATATTGCATGTAATGTGAAGATTTGTGTAACTTCAGCATGAAATTTGATTTTATGTATTTGGCGAATGGAAGAGTTATTTTGGGTTAAAGTCACAACATAAGTGATACAACAAAGATAAAGAACTTGGTTTGGTAGGAATGAAATTACATATTGAGAAAAGTTTTTGGCTGTGGTATTTTGAAGGATAATTTAACATGTTTATATTCCATGCTCTGTTTGTGGTTGTCTATTAGTTGTCTTGATTGGAATGTTCAGTGTTGAAATCAGTTTTTCCCACCATTTGGACTTCGGGTAATTTTGTCGAAAAAGGTTTTAGTTTTTTGCTTCTACTTCTATTTTAAAAGAGAACCACTACTTTGCAGGTTGTACGTAAAAGCAAAAAAAACAGCTTCTATTTGAAAGCACTTTCCTTTCCTAAACAAAACACACTTAAGTCAAGAAAAAAGTGCGTTTTTAGGGAAAGAACACTTTCTTCCAGAAAAAAGCTTGGACAAATGGGCCCTTATGTGAATGCCAATTGTTCTATATTTTTGAGGTGTCTTAAGCAAAGTGTATCGATCGCATGTACTGTTACAGAAACTGTTTCTACCTACTAATTTTCGTGCTCCCACTGATGCACATAAGCTCATGTGAAGCAAACTAGACATGTTACTTTATTCTGTAGAATAGGGCGGACAGCTTGTAGTGAGGGCTGGGCTTTGACACTGTAGCTTGACTGTAACTTTTGAGAGTATATTATATTATTATTATTATATATATTATGGTAAAAAGGTATAGAAAGTCTGTGAGTAATATATTGAGTATTATATGTGTAAACTGATGGTTACAGTGTTAAGGTTCCAGCCTCAAATCTCAACCAACACATGTCCTAAAGTAATTTCAGATTAATTAATTGATTATTTTATTTGTTTATGATAATGGACATGAGATGTTGCGTGATTAAATCTCTGCATCCACAGTAAGTTAACTGCTATTATATTTGTTTGATGTTCTCTCCCTCTTCAACCACATGCTTACTTGCATCCGATTCATCTACTCTACTGGAGGAGAAAAAACAAAGATTTGCATTCTCTCTGGATTCATATCTTTATTTCAGCTCATAACATCTGAATCAATTGCCAAAATGAAGATTCTAGTGTCTTGCACAAAGCACTAACCAAAGTTTCCTGTGAAAATTTCTCGCTAAAAAGGGAATATCTTTGAGATTGATATTATAGTCTGTTTATGGATAAAATCTTCAAGTAATAGAGTTGGAACTTAAAATCCATGAATTATGTATCTTTTAGCGATGTATTTCCAATGTTATTTTTATTTCTTTTAACAAAAGCTTCTCTCCATAGTGACCAATGTGGAGAATGTACAAAATATAATTGTCATTCGTTGAAAGTTGCTGACTATTCTTTCACAATCCCTAGATGCTCACGTAAGAATATTGGAAAAGACAATTGTTTGATATGCATCTATGCATTTCAACATTCCCCTTTTGTCTGTATTTTTGTCCTCCGGATGTTTGAAGCTTTCCTATACTTTTGAGCTTTCTTTTCTTTACTTGAAAGTACCAAACTAACCTTTGTTTTATGTTCTCCTTTAAAGTAGCCATTGAGTTGTGGTGTTGTATTATCTTGTTCTTAGATGTTTAGATGCATTCTAGAATGAAGATGTGTTGAGCTCAATTCCACCAAAAGTTTCCGATTTATGTAACAGTCCCCGCATTCCCTTTGCTTGTACATTTCAATTCTTTTTACGACTTTGTTTCACTACATTATATGTATGAAGAAGCTTGTTAGTGTTTTGCAATTATATGCATAAGTTAAGCAAATCTTGTGCTTCATTCAAATTTCTTCTTTTTGTATAAATTGCAGAGGCATGTGGTAGATTTTTACATTTCCGACTTTCAGTCTGGGTTGAGGGCACTGGTTAAGACGGGCTATGGTGCTAGAGTGACTCCATATGTTGACGAGTCTGTCATTGTTGACATCAATCCGTCAAACAAAGACATGTCACCCGAGTTTGTCAGATGGTTGGCAGACAGGAACCTCTCCAGTGATGACCGTGTGATGCGTTTGAAAGAAGGGTAAATAATTCGACTATTACAATTATTGGGAGAATAACATCTTTGTTTCTTTTTCATTCTGTTTTCTTAGATACTTGGTGCGCACTTAGTTTGCTAAATTTTCCTAGTGTTTTTCTATGGAAAGTGAATAATCCAAAAGTTAGGGTGCCCATGAAAACAACCCATGTAGTTACAAAGGAAAACTTGGATAAAGGAAAGAAACCTCTAAAAACTATGAAAATTGATCGTTTCGAACTCATTTTCTGGGTAAAAACTATGAAAATTGATCGTTTCGAACTCATTTTCTGGGAAAGAGGAGGATTTGCAAAATTTCTTTTTGAAACCGGACAATTTTCATGAAATGAATATGCCCTTGAGCTTTCCAATTCTTTTGTAATGCTATTCTGCTGCTTCATGTCATCATCTTCTTTTCTTCAGCCCATGTAGTTGTCTTTGGTCATTAAACGTTTTTCTCTGTGCCAAGGTCTTGATCTTTCTTTAGCCTGTTGGTGCTTTCCTTTCCGGTTTGAAGTTATAAACATCAATATTAAACACTAGGCTCCGTTTGTTTTTGTTTATAAGTGGCTGTTTCCGTTTTGGTTATTCGCATTTATTGTTTGTAATCTAGTGTTCTTTGGAAAACGTAAACGTTGTTTCTAAATGCTGGATAAAGGTGTTTTCTGAAAATCGATTTCAATTTTTACCCCGGCCTTTCTCTTCCTCCTCTCTACCCATGCTGCGAGACCTGCATTGCGCAGCTGCCATTTGTGGGTCACTTTCTCTCTCTCTCTCTCTCTTGGTTGCTCTCTTTCTTTGCTGCCTCTGTCTCTCTCTCCCTCTCTCTGTCTCTCTCAATCGATGTCTCTCTTTCTCTCTCTCTCGTTGTCTCTCTCGCTTTCGGTCTCTCTTTTGTGATCTATCTTGATCTCTCTCTCGTGATCTCTCGGTCCCCCGTTGAGAGTTGAAAACTGAAAACTATTTGTTGGAAATTAAAAACTATTTGTTAAAAACTAAAAATTGCAGAGTTACCAAAAATAGAAAACGGAAAACCATACTGAGCAGGCCCTTAATGAAATCTTCTTAATAATGAAGTATTTCAGCCAATTCTCTTGCCCATGAGTTTCTCTCGCTTAACTTATGTTCTTGTGGTGGCCAATTATGACAGGTACATCAAAGAAGGAAGCACAGTGAGTGTCATGGGAGTCGTCCAGCGAAACGACAATGTGCTGATGATTGTTCCTCCTCCAGAGAGATTATCAACTGGGTGTCAGTGGTCTAAATGTATTCTTCCTGCAAGCCTTGAAGGTATCGTTTTAAGATGCGAAGACACCTCCAAAATCGACGTCATCCCTGTCTGACAAATCCCATAATCATCAGGTAATGATGCTCCTCATGGTGTTCTTATTCATTTTCAACTTGTCTTTTTTTCTTTCTTTTTTTGATTTTCCCCCTTAAATGTGCTGGTGTATAGCTTTATGTTATGTTATTTGTTGATGCTTAGGCTGGAAGTGTTTTTGTAATCTGGGTTGGTGTGGTGGTTGTGATGCAAAAAGGAGCTAACTGCTTTGAGAGGATTGTCAAATTAGGTGATATGTTTAGTAATGTAATGCTTCAGATGACTTGTAATGTGGCTCTCTGTTCCTATTTGGTGTTTTAGGTGTGCATTAATCATATGATTTGGGTGATTTAATCTACTTTTCTTGTTTGCATTAAATCATGAGAAAGCATAGTTAACATGTTAATTAGTTCGATTTGTCCAGTTGGGTCAAGTTTGAGTTGATTTTGGTTGTCGGATTAGGACTTTGCTTGATGGTTTTTACGTCACTCTTTAGCTGGTTTTGAAGAGTTTTAGAACCTACATGGCCAAGCTTTTTTTGTAAAGTAAGTATTTTATCAGGAAAAAAATCATTTTTTCTAGCATTCGAGGGTGTTGAGCCTTGAAAGAAAAGCGGTTTTGAATAGAAGTAGAAGTTGTTTTTTCTGCTTTAGGTAGAAGTGAAAAAATAGTACGTAAGTAGAAGTTGTTTTTTCTGCTTTTAGGTAGAGGTGAAAAAATAGTACGTCTCTTTTAAAGTGAAAGCAGAAGTAATAAATAAAAATTTTTCAGACAAAATACTTCTATTGTAAGCAATAAGTGTTTCTAAAAAAAGTAGATTTTTTACAGCTCGACCAAAATAACCCTCGGTCCTCTAAAATTGTGTTTGTTCAACTTTAGTTTATGTTTGGAAAGTCAAGGGCAGGTTTAGGAATAGAAAACAATTTCCATTATCTAATTTTGGTTTTCTTTTTCATCTTCAGTTTTCCCGTTGATTTTAGTGAGCGGTGCCAAATCCTTCATGGATTAAATATCTCCGAAAGTCTTTCCATCAGTCGGCATTGGGAGGGAGAAGTTTATTTTTATATTTTTCATTTGCAAAACATATTTAAGAATGGAAAATTCAATTGTACAAAACTGAAAATTGTGTCTAAATGATCCAAGTTTTAATTTTTGAAAAATTAAATATGTTCAAATTAGGTGGTTGTATGTTTCCTATCACTTTTTTCTTGTTTTTTTTTGTGAAAATTTGCAAGCATGAGTGATATTTGTAATTTTGAAAACATGATAATTTGATACAAATCTTGGCGAAAATAGGGTAACTAATGTGGAAATGACTGATTCGAGTGTATTTGACTTGTAAAAATTCAGATATGAGTTAGTGAAAACACCAATTTGGGATTTATTTGGTTATATGTTTGGATATTGGACAATGCCTACATGTATGTATGAATTATACTAGATGATGATTAAATATCAAATAAATATATGGTGATTGCAAAGTACACAATGGTTACTTGTACTGCTTAATGAAACCCAAAAAAAAAAAAAAAAAAAAGGGCCAACAATATAATATGCTAATTATAATGTGGTAAAACATAGTTGGATTGTAAAATAATTTTTAATAAATGTCATTTGTAGTCAGATCTGTAAATAAGTGTATAAATTGAGTTGATGTAGCATTGCTTCATTTAGAATACATCGGTGGGCAAAGTTTGAAAAATGGTTTAAAATTATATTTCATCTTTTAAATAAAATATGAAACATTAGTTTTTTTTCTAATTTTTGTAAGGTCATGTTTCGCGCATAAAATTGGAGCTTGAAAGTTAGGTTTAAGACCGAAATTGGGGCTTAGAATTCTAATTTTGTTATTTGGTTTACCTACTGCTCAATTATATGGAATTAAGTTTTAACTGAAAATGATACATTACAAATCCTTGGGATTGAGTTAAAGAATTATAATTCCATATTAACTCCACTGATATGCTAGTCCTTTGCGTCCTTAGGCTTGTATGTTTGGCTTTTTGCTTATGTTGGCTATTTATGTATGCTGTTGGTTGCTTATTGCTTCTTGTTTGTGCGATGTATTATTGCTTCATGATGTTTTGTGCTCTGTGCCTTGCTGCTTGTTGATTTGTTGTTTTGTGGCTTTATTCTTATTATTGCTTTATGCTCTGTCTGTCCCGTGCGTTTTAATGCTTTTTTCATGATGGGGGTCCTCTGACACAGCCTCCCTTTAAGGTAGCACTCTAAAGAACTAAGGCTGCGTACATCACCCTCTCCTTCCCGACCCTGCATTGGCGGGAGCCCTTGTAGCACTAGGCTTGTTGTTGTTATATTAACTCCACTGACATGCTGCCCAAAATGAGCCCACTTGATTAACCTAAACTCAAGATGAGTCAAAACCGAAAGACTTGATTCGACCTAAATTTGATTCGAACCTTGAAATCACCCAATTGCAACTACTCAAATGACTTAAATGTGAAATGAGCCAAATCAACTTAACTCAAATCCGAAGTGGCCTAACCCAATTGAAACTCAAGACGAATCAAATCCAAAAAATGAAACTACCCAACTTGAATGTAATGTAATCAAGCTAAGCTTAAAATCAAAATGACCAAATTGAATCAAAACCTAATATAATTCATACTCAAAATGACCCAACTCATCTCACTCTTAGCTTGAATATGACTGGCTCGTGACAGCTTCAATTGGTCACAACCACCACAAAACAATTAGTAGAAGTCAAATGTAAAGAGGTGACTTATCTGTCAACTTTTCCACTATCACCTCAAAAACTTTTGTCCCTTCCAGGCAATCGAAACCCAAAATCTGAAATGATGCAAGTCATTTGTCACAAAATCAAGATAACTCAAGCTTGAAAAAACTTAAATCAACTCAGACTTGACCTATTTTAGCTTGAATCTTGAAAGAGCCAACTTGATTAATCAAAAATCCAAGATGACTCTAACACGATATGGCTAAAACTCGACCCGATTTGACTCGAAACTCGAAGAACTCGAACTCGAACTCAAAGTGATTCAATCCGATCAAAATCCATCCCTAGCGTATTCAATCGAAATACTCCAACTCGATTGACTGAAAACCCGTGATGATTTGAATCATTATAGAATTATAATTCAAACCTCTAATTCTTTTTATTAACCAAATAATAGAATTTCAATTCCACCAAAATTAGAAATGAAATTGTAATTTCACAATTCAATTCAAATTCTACGTGCCAAATTAGAGCCTAATTGAAATTTTGGACTTATGAATAACTTTTTCAATTTTCATAGGTTTCATTTAAAAAAATAAAATTCTTCATTTTATATCGACAAGTAGTTTACAATTAAAAAAAATTTTTAAACATAGTGTTTTTTTAACTAAAAATTACCTAAATTTTCTAATTTTTTAATGTCATGTCTAAAATTTACGAAAATTTTCAATGTCACTCCTTAACTTGACGTCGTTAACGTCTATTAGGTTTTGATGACGTGGTTTTTTTTTTTTTTTTTTAAAGAGAAAATAATTAAAATTTTAGAATTACACTTAAAAAAAATTTTAAATAATTTAAATATCTAAAAAAATTTGTGAATATTAGAAAAATAATTTATATAGATTAAAAATATTTTTTTTAAAAGTTAAGTTAGCAAAAATTAACTAATGTTAAAAGCATTATATTAAGGTGTAACATTGAAGTATTTTAGAAAGTTTATGTATAATATTGAAAAATTAAAAAATGTAGATAATTTTTTGAAACAATACCTAGAATTTTGGTGATCTTTGGTTTATAAAAAAAAAATAAAAAAAAGCCCTTAAAAATATATTATAGAAAATTGAATTAATAAATAGTTTTTCCAGGAAACATGCATGTGGATCATGAAAATTAGAGAAATCAAAAGAAGATATTACCATTTTTTATAAACACAATTTTGAATCAATCCAAGGATTCCCTTGGATTCTTGCGGACCGGCCACGCATGGGGAAATACCAATGTTTTTCGCCACACTAAATATAAAATACATATAAAATGCTACAATGCCCCGTTTGACGTATGAAATTAAAATTGGACTATAGAATTGGAATTAGAATGGTATTGAAATTCTATTGTTCAGCTATCTAAAGATTTCGAAGCTAAAATTGAAATTTTATAACTATTCATCTTGAGTTTGGGTCAATTAAGGGTTTCGAGTCATTTTAAGTTCGGGTCGGTGAGAGTTGAACCATATTATGCTGAAGCCGTGATGAATTTTGGGTTGAATAGATTGGCTCATCTCAGGATTCAGGTTAGTGTGGGTCGGGTTTGAGTTGCGTGGGGGTGATTTTGGGTTGAGCCTTCTTAGTTTTTGGTCAATCAGATTGCACCGCTTTCAATTTTGGGCTACCTAAGCTAGGTTAGATTTAGGTATGAGTAAGTCGTGTTACGTCATGTTAAGTTTTAGTCATCTCTAAATTTTAATTATCTCGGGTTTATAATTAGCTCGGTTGGGTCCCTGGTGTGGTTTTAAAGAGTGTATAAAACCGTGTTCTTGTAAGCGTACGAGCAAATCGTAGCTGTGGCAGGTATACAGGTGTCACATCCTCATCGATTTTGTATAAAGTTGATTCATTGACTATTGTGCGCCCGAGGGAAGACTTTTCTAGGCCAAATCTTGACCCAATGGTCCTTTTCCTGCACGTGGTCGGGTTTCTCAACATAATCTTCGAATTTGTCCAATTTATCGTTCTTCACTGCATTTTAAGATGTCTTTACTTCAACGCATACTAAGCCTAAATATACAAAGATTGTACCATAACACACATGTAATAGCCAAACATATCACAGGAATAGGTTATAAAAGATATAAAATATAAGACACAAAGATTTTACTTCACTGCTTTGTTTGACGTCTTCCCCTACTACGAGCCTGCCTCTTCCAGTGCTGTTATTGCCATGTTGTTCTGTTTTTGTTCCTTTCTGCATGTTTATTATTTTTGCCTTACTTTCTTGTTTTTCTTGGTGTTTTCTGTTTTGTATTTCCTTTTTTCTGAGCTTTTTCGAGTTCTCTTAGGCCTCGCTTGTTCGAGTGGCTTGTTGTGTATTGTGATTTATCGGGGAAAAAAAACCTGAGTCAGGTAAGGTCTTTTCAAATATAAGTCGTCTTGAATTTTGGATCCATGCATTTAGGTTTTTCCAACTTTGAGTAAGCTGTTTAAGTCGAGTCAAATCAATTCAAGTTTGAATCATTAAGTAGGGTCATTTTGAGTACCTAAAATGCATATGAGATGCGTATAAAACGTTTACTCATACATTTTTTTCATTTAAGATTGATATTTTTGTATCATTCTCGTAAATGCAAAATTAGTTAAGCTAAGCATACATGTTGATTGTGGCTTCCAGTCACGTGGGATTGTGGCTTCCATCTTATATGAGAACATGGTATTTGAAATTGATGGCGTCTACTTTGTGGTGCCCTAAGTACGATGAAGGGTCTTCCTCATCAGCGGTGCTCGTTTCATGTTTGGGGTTTTATGTTTAGATTGGTATGATTCATTCGGTGTTCCGTATTTCAGGAGTTGGTATAGGTGCGTTTCATTTAGCTTTTCATATTTTAGGATATGTGAGTATAGATGTCTCAATTTTTGGGGGTATGTTATATATTGTACTTCAGTGATTGACATGTTCGTCGGCATCTTGGGTTCTATTTCAGTGGGTGCTCCGATTTGTACTGCGAGTTGTCTCTCCAATTCTCGGAAAAAATATTAGCAAACGATTCATAAGAATAATTATCGCCTTAACATTGAAATTAGGTATATGTATTTTATATTTATGCTAAGTTTTCACTTCTACTCTCAAACTATGAGGTTATACCATATCCGTACTATGCTTCCAACAACTGCTGTCACTATTCATACAACCATATCTCTCACATTCTTTTTCCCATTTTACGATCCTTTATAATTATTTATTTTCCGTCAAAGCCTTAGGCTCCGTCTATTTTCATTGTTTGGCGAGCATTCTTTAACGGCAAAGAGTTTCTAAAAGAAAAGATTTTCTCCTCAATGACTTCCTTTGTACAATAGGGAGAGTTATCATTCTAAAGTTTTAAGGTATTCATCAGCTCAAGTTTCATTAGATCAAGTTTATGTTGGCTGTAAAAATGTATAGCATGATTAATGAAAAATCTTTCCTTTAAAATAAACAAAGAAACATCAAGGCGCGAAAAGAAGTTTTCCATTGAAACAAACCACAGAAAATCTGAAGTGAAATTTGATTTTCCTTATAAAACATTTTGTAAAAGAAAAATATTTTCCGTGTAAAAAGAATTTCCCTCCATCAGACAAAGCCTTAATCATTGCCATTTTTCCTTTCCGAATAGCTTCATTTTCAAGCCTTAGGCTAGAGACTTAAGTATATGACTCGATTCTATATAGATGTGCTTTTTATTTATTTTCAAACCAACTTTTTTTTTTTTTTTTTTTTTTTTGGTTTTTTGGTCGAATTCAAATCCAAGTTTTCAGTATATATAATGGTGAGATTTCATAATATAGTTCAAATTAATCTACTTTTTTCTCTAATTATGACACACCAATAGATTCAAAATTTTAAATTATAGTAGTTTTACAAAAATAGGAACTAACATTTTACTATATTTTAAATAGAGAAATTACGAGTAAATTACACATCAGTATCCTGAGTTTGTTATACTAATCTTTTAGTACATAAATTTTGAGAAATAATATTTTAGTACAAAACATACATATATTTAATAAAATAAGCTAAACAATAATATATAAGAGTGTAAGATAGGCCTCTCATTCAATTGTTTTTCATTGACGTTGTCACAACATTGCGTTTCATACGAGTGGAATGTCTAAAGCATGGTAGGTTTCAACAAAAAAAAGGACAAGTTTTACACCAGTTTATATCGTTATTTGGACTATTTTATCAAATATATGTAACTTTTGAACTAAAAAAATATTTTACAAAGTTTATAAACAAAAAAAAATTAATTTTTAAATATTAGGACACTAATTTGTAATTTATTATTACTTTATGCATGTATATGAACGTGTTTACAAGTCAATGAACGAATTTCTAGTCAAACTTTCAAAAAATAAAATTGAATAATACACAGTCATATGTGTTAAA
Source organism: Simmondsia chinensis (assembly GCA_018398585.1). Classification (NCBI taxonomy): domain Eukaryota; kingdom Viridiplantae; phylum Streptophyta; class Magnoliopsida; order Caryophyllales; family Simmondsiaceae; genus Simmondsia; species Simmondsia chinensis. The sequence goes on along the minus strand of JAGTTD010000017.1, from coordinate 21,252,356 downwards.
AAACTAGGGACAAATTATACTTTATAGGAGGATAATAAAAAGACAAACCCAAATATGTTTGAAGAAAATAGCAAGTATTTTGTATTAAAACGAGATTATTTTTATTAAAAATTTTCTCTTTTTCTTTTCTTGTCTTTCTTTCTTTTTTCTTTTCTTTCTTTTTTCTTTTCTTTCTTTTTTGTTGCTGATGTTGTGCTTGATGTGTATGTATACATACACACAAAAGGAGGGGAGATGAGTCATCATGGATGACTCAGAATTGTGAAAAGTGTCATAATTTTTACAAATATCCATTTATATATATGTATTTATATATATATATATATATGTAAATAGGTATTTACATAATTTTTAATTTTCTATGATATTTAATAATATCAAAACTCGACTCTAAAAATTGTACCCAAAAAATATTCAATATTTACAACACTTCCCCTTTTGATATTTTCCATTATAACGGGACACAGTGTCCAAGCTAAATACACCTGTCTCGTTAAAAACCTTGCCAGGAAGACCCAGTGGGAAAAATCATAGCGAAGAAAAAAAGAGTACAGCGCATAATTAACTCCCCCTCATATGAACATATTAGTGAGAAGTGTTTCTGAGTCAATGCATACCAACCTTATAAACTAATTTATCAAAAGTTGATGTTAGCAATGCTTTTGTGAACAAATCTGCTAGGTTCCTACTTGAGCGAACTTGATGAACATCTATTTCACCCATCTTCTGAAGCTCGTGTGTAAAGAAGAGCTTCGGTGAGATATGTTCAGTTCTATCGCCTTTAATGTATCCACCTTTGATCTGAGCAATACATGCAGCATTATCTTCATATAGTATCGTTGGACTCCCCCTGATCGTTGGAAGACTGCATTCTTCTTGAACGTGTTGAATAAGGTATCTCAACCATAAACACTTCCTACTTGCTTCATGAAGTGCAAGTATTTCAGCATGATTTGAAGAAGTTGCTGTTGCTGTCTGCTTGGTAGATCGCCAAGATATAGCAGTGTCACCATAGGTGAATAAGTATCCTGTCTGTGAATGACCTTTATGTGGATCAGACAAATATCCTGCATCTGCGTATCCAACTAACCTCGGATTTGATTGTCTCTGATAGTATAATCCCATATCAGATGTACCACGGAGATATCAAAAGATATATTTAATTCTGTTCCGATGCCTCCGGGTACGCGTTGAGCTATATCTTGCCAATAAATTATCTAAAAGGGCTATATCTGGCCTCGTATAGTTAGCAAGATACATCAGTGTAACTATTGCACTTAAATATGGCACTTCAGGGCCTCCATCATCCCCTTGAGGTCGAAATGGGTCCTTATTCACATCAAATGATCGGATGACCATCGGGGTGCTCAAAGGATGTGCCTTGTCCATATAAAAACGTTTAAGCACTTTTTCTGTATAGGTAGATTGATGGACTAAGATTCCACTAGATAAGTGTTCTTTCCAAGACAATATTTTGTCTTTCTGAGATCTTTCATCTCAAACTCTTTATTTAGATATACAACAGCTTGTTTAATTGCTTCAGGCGTTCCTATGATGTTTAAATCATCAACATAGACTGCTATTATGGCAAATTCAAAATTCGATTTCTTAATAAAAACACATGGGCTAACAGGATTGTTCATATATCCTTCTTCCAGAAGGTATGTCCTAAGATGACTGTACCATATTCGCCCTGATTGTTTCAATCCATACTTGATCTCTGTAATTTAATTGAACACAGCTCTCGAGGTTTTGAGCTATATGTTTCTGGCATTTGTTGCCCTTCAGGGACTTTTATGTAGATATCACTATCAAATGATCCATATAGATAAGCCATTACCACATCCATAAGACGCATGTGGAGTTTTTCAGAGATTGCCAGGCTTATTAAAAATCTGAATGTAATTGTGTCCATTACAGGTGAATATATCTCTTCATAATCAATTCCTGGCCTTTGTGAAAAGCCTTGAGCTACAAGTCGTGCCTTATATCTTATGACTTCATTCTTTTCATTTCTTTTTCACGAAAAAAAAACCCACTTGTAGCCTATGGGTTTCGTATTTTCAGGGGTTTGGACTACAGGTCCAAAAACTGCACGTTTAGCGAGTAAGTTCAACTCTGCTTGTATTACTTCTTTCCATTTTGGCCAATCATCTCTTCTTTGACCTTCTTAAATAGATTTAGGTTCAAAATCTTCGCCTTTTATGGTCAAATTAATGGCCACATTGTATGCAAACACTTGATCGAGGATCGTTTCATTTCGATTCCACCATATGCCAGTAATAGCGTAGTTTATCGATATTTCTTCATTCTTGACATTTTCATCGCTTTCACAATTTTCAGGTAGTTGATATCCTCGAGGAGTCATTTTGCCCTCAGTTTCCTTTTCTTGGATTTGCATTTGTACCACTTTAGGAGTTTTCTCTTCAGGAGTTTTAATAAATGAGCCAACTTGTTCATGTTGCTCTCCTTTCTTTCTTGGGTTCTTATCGTTAGGACCAACAGGTCTACCACGCTTCTAGTGTGCATAGATGTACTTGCCAACGTCTTAGAAGACTGTTCGTTCATAATATCAATTCGAATGGGGGCATTCATAGATAGGACATGTGACTTGGTCACTTTTTTAGTATCAACCAATGCATCTGGTAATTGATTCGAAATATTTTGTAAATGAAAAATCTTCTGGACTTCCATTTCACATTGGTTCGTACGTGGATCAAATGTGATATAGATGATGCATTCCTCACAACTTCACGTTTTTCCAGCTTTATTTTTTTTTCTCCTAATTCTGGGAACATTGTTTCGTCAAATTTACAATCCACAAACCGTGCAGTAAAAATATCTCCAGTTAATGGTTCAAGATATTTTATAATTGACAGGGACTCAAACCCAACATAAATTCCCAGTCTTGTTTAGGGACCTATCTTTGTGCGCTGAGGTGGAGCAATTAGAACATACACCGCACAATTAAAAATTTGTAGATAGGATATATCTGGTTCTTGACTAGACACAAGTTGCAATGGGGAGTATTTATGATAAGCAGCTGGACTAGCACGAATAAGTGCTGCAGCATGTAATATAGCGTGTCCCCATGCAGAACTAGGCAGCTTTGTTTTCATGAGCAATGGTCTAGTGATTAGCTGCAGACGTTTAATCAAAGATTTTGTGAGACCATTTTATGTATGCTGGTAAGCCACAGGGTGCTCAACTGTAATCCCAATTGACATACAATGGTCACTAAAAACTTGGGATGTAAATTCTCCTGCATTATCAAGACTGATCTTCTGGATCACGTAATCCGAAAATTGAGCCCGTAGTCAGATTGTTTGTGCAAGGAGTCTCGCAAATGCCACGTTGTGAGAAGATAATAGGCAAACATATAACCAGCGTGTTGAGGCATCTATTAACACCATAAAATACTGAAATGATTCACATGATGGAACAATAGGCCCACATATGTCTCCTTGTATTCTTTCCCAAAAGTTAGGAGATTCAATCCCAATGTTGGTTGGGGATGGCCTAGTAATCATTTTGCCTTGAGCACAAGAAGCACATCAAATCTCATCAGGAGAAAGAATCTTTAGGTTCTTTAATGAGTGCCCGTGAGAACTTTCAATAATTTTTCTCATCATCATTACACCTGGATGGCCCAAACGGTCATGCCACAGGGTGAACGTTTTGCAATCAGTTAACTTCTAGTTAACCACTGTATTTGATTCAATCGGGGTTTATGTAAGTATAATATAACACAGAAGAAAGTATTGACAATTTTTCCATTATTTTCTTTCTTCCTGAAGTAAGCGACGTAATATAAAGATATTCTTTATTGCCTTCATTTATTGTCTCAATATGATAACTATTGCGACAAATATCTCAAAAACTGATCAAGTTTCTCTGCGATCTACTGGAAAGCAAAACATCACTTATGTTTAGTTTCGTCCCTTTAGGGAACATAACATGTGCTCTTCCAGAGCCTTCAACCAAATTTAAAATGCTCGATTTAAGAATCTAAACCATATTTATACCCAGATGACTCAAATAGTTATGTCATAAAATAAAGGCTTTTAGGTCTATTAACTTCTGGTTAATCATTCCAACGGGTATCTTGAAATTAAATATTGTTTCTTCAGGAAATATGATATGTGCTCTTCTGGAGCCTTTAATTAAGTATCAAATAGATTGCTGAGAAATATAGCCCATATGAATAACTGATAATTAATAGGCGGCATAGCCGACTATATGAATAATAGATAATAAGTAGGCGGCATAACCGACCATATACGTAATGAACGAGTAATAAAAAGTAGGTAATTTAACCAGCCATGAATATGCAAAATAGAAAATACGAAAAACTAAAGGTTTTCTCTTTTCTTCATCTCCTCGTCAGTAGATTTCTTAAATTTTGGTCCATTCAGGATACTATAATACCAGTTATTATGACCGCGACTATAACCTCGTCCACGGTCCTGATCATGTCCACGACTATGTCCACATTTACAACCTCAATCATGTCTCTAATAGTCATATGTCAAAGCATTCACTTCAGGGAATGGTTTGGATCCAGTTGGTCATGTCTGATGATTTTTCATTAACACTTCATTGCTTTATTCAGCAACGAAGAGAAATGATATTAACTCTAACTATTTTTTAAACCCTCGTTCTCGATATTGCTACTACAAGAGCATATTTTAGACGTGACAAATAGATAATGTTTTCTCTAACATATCCTCCTCAATAATATTTTCACCGCATAATTGCAGTCGGGAGGTAATATACTCGCTGACAATTTTAAAATCCTACAGCCGTTGGTGAATCCATGTATAGCGAGCTTTAGGGGGGATCATAGACATTCGATGATCAAAACTCTTCTTTAAATTTAGCCAAAGGACATACGGGTCCTTTACAGTAATATACCGAACTTTCAATCCTTCAGGGATATGATGCCTAAGAAATATCATTACTTTAGCGCGATCTTGCAGGGATGCGTTATTTTCCTTTTAATTATTCGAGATTTATAACATCAGAGTGGATCTCAACATCAATGGTCCAAGACAAATAATTTTACCAAATATATCAATAACAGTAAATTCAAGATTTAACTATTATAAATCACAAATATTAGGAAATAAAAACTTACTTCGAGTATAAAACAATCATCAGCTGGCTAGAGACTCGTGTTGATAACGAGTTATAAAAGTAGAGACAAATTATACTTTATAGGAAGATAATAAAAAGACAAACCCAAATATACTTGAGGAAAATAGCAAGTAATTATATTCAGCTTTTACATGTGTGTTATGTTGTAATCTAGATATATTTAGACTTTAAGTGTAACGGAGCGAATAAAGGTTGAAGAGTGGTGGAATCAAGCGTAATCGAGGCATATTTGAAGACTACTCTAAGAAACCCGACCACATGTGTAAAAGAAGGACCAATTGGGTCATAATTCGGTAACTCAAATAGGTCTTGTAGAGTTTCGGATACTAAACACTTAATCGACACAAAGTACCAATTGGTCAGCAGCCCGCAGCAGAATGGGGCTCACTATGGGGCTGCCGAGCCTAGAGGTGGCCAGTGAGCCGGGCCAGGCCCAAACGTGCCCGGGCCCGTGAAGAGCCCAATGGCTCTTTAAAAGAGCCGTTGGGAGGGGGGAGCTTTTCAATTAAAAAAAAAAAAAAAACTTATCTATAAATACCCATCCCGTCCATTCCATTTCCTCACAACAAATCTTCATCCAATTCTCTCTTCTCTCTCTACATTCATCTACTTCCTTCTACTTGCAAAAATTGTGCACTTATAGCTCGTATAATCTCGGTCAAGTTCGAATTTCATTGTTCACTTCAGTAAATTTAGTATCAAAATTTTATTTGTTTCGCACTTTTATTTACTTAATTTGCATTAATAGTAGCATTTTTTAAATACTAATTATTTATACTACCATGGCACACAACGCATCTTCGTCTGGAGTTGGTCATTCTAGTTCTAGCTCTTCTAGACCACTTAAAGTACCTAAGAGGGGTAGAGTTGTCGAACTTGATACTGATGAACGAGCATTTTTAGAGCCAGACCCATCACCTCCATGCACTGTCACCATAGATTGGGACCTCCAACAACAACAGCATTACAACGACCAGGATTTTTCTGAGCCGGGTGATGGAGGTGGAGACTCATAGACTGAAGAGGAACCTACACCCACCACCAAACCCCAGCCCGCAAGAAATAGTACTAGTAAGCGTAGTACTAGTGGGGTATGGAAGCACTTCAACTTAGATAGGAACAATAATAAAGCGATTTGTACATTATGTGACCCACCCAAGCCCTTTAGTCATTCACCGGGCAGTGGGACAGGTACATTAACTAGACATATAATTAGGTGCCACACCGAACAAGACCTCGATAGAGCCCAACAACATTTAGTACAACAAGCGACCGGCGCGCTTGCTAACTTTAAGTTCTCCCAAGAAACTAATAGACAGGCACTCGCTAAATATGTAATTAAGTTTGAAAAGCCTTTTACCACCGGTGAAGACCCTAGTTTCGTGGAGTATCTCCAAACAGGGGTGAACCCCGCCATCATAAGGGTTCCTCGTAACACTGCAAAGCGGGATGCGTTTAAAGCTTACAATAAGATGAAAACTGAGGTTGTCGAAATTTTTAGGGCGAACACGAGCATGTTCTAGTTGATGTCCAACACTTGGAAGTCCAAACCTGGTGTGCCTTACTAGTTACTTGTGCATAATGGCACACTGGATCGATTCCATTTTCACCATTCAAAAACAAATAATCCATTTTGCATATTTAGATTATCCCCACACTACAGACATAATCACGGGTGCGATTATGGAGGCAGTCCGCAATGGGGGATAGAGCGTCGTATTTTTAGTATCACGTTCGACAATGCTACTAGTAATAACGCATCCACTAAACAACTAAGTAGGCATATGAAACCCGTTTTATGTGGGCGGTGTTTTCATTTATGTTGCACCTGTCATATATTGCATTTAATGATGATGGATGGTTTAGATTTAATAAACGCTTCTCTTTCCACCTTAAAAGATGTAACAATAGCAATAAAATCATCCAGAACCAGAAATAGAAGATTTAAAGTTCTCTGTAGGACTTATGGGTTAGAGTATAAACAATTTAAATTAGACACGCCAACTAGGTGGTCATCAACTATAGAAATGTTAGAGCGCATACTACAATATAAGGATATCCTAGTGGAATTTGTACAGGATACTCGTTCAGATTTAAGTGATTATAATCTGAACGATGTACACTGGGACACAATTAACGAAATTTGTAAATGTTTTACCATTTTTAGAGACGGTGCCAACTTTTTTTTTTCGGGTTGCTATTATCCAACCATACCACAAGCAATATCTAGATTGATTGATATTGTACCTTGGATGTCGAAAAATGAATCGAACCCCGTGTTGACTGAATCAATTAAAGCAATGAAAACCTAGTTTTACAAATATTATTCCGAACTACCCCCTACATACTGTTTTGCTACTATTTTGGATCCCCATTGTAAACTCACGGGTTTGAACTTGTTTGTCTAATATTTTTACGAAAAATTAAAATATGAATTCAATACAGAAAAATTCATTGCGCAAGTCGATTCAGACTTACGCACTTTATTTTCTCATTATTCTCAGAGATTATCATCTGATATTCCATATGTTACTCCTGTTACAATTGGATCTTCCACATCTAGTAGAAGTAGTGCACACTCGTCGATTGCGTGGAAGTTGTTGGGCCAATTCACGCCCAGACAAACTTCCACGTCATGTGACGAGTTAGATTACTATATGCGGACGCTGCTAATCCAGTTCTTCCCAACACTGGCGAATCCGCAATTTGATATTTTAAAATGGTGGTGTACAAATCAAACCCAATATTCCGTGCTTTCCACCATGGCACGTGATATACTAATGTGTCCGGTGTCTTCAGTAGCATCGTAGTGTGCTTTTAGTCTTGGCGGCAAGTTGCTTGGAACAAAGAGGGCGAAGCTATCACTGTACAGCTTGGAGATGTCTGTGTGCTTAAAGGACTAGATGCACGCAGAGGCTAGGGGCCAAAACATAATGAGGTTGGGTTCATCGAGCGAGGATGAAGACGACCGCACTACCGATACGTCAGACGGCGGCACAACAACCCCCCCAACCAGTGTAGACTAATTTTTTATTATTGTACGTCTATATCTTGTTTGTATTTTTTAAAAAATATGTTTGTACTTTTAAATAGATCCTACCAACTGCTGCAGTTGTATTTGTTACATTATTTATCATTATCATTATTTATTATATATTTTATTTATTACATATATTTAGCATTATTACTGATTGTGATGGATTATATTTGGATTGTATATTATTCATTAATGAATTATAATAATTTTTGTACAAAATAAATTTGTATTTTTTTTAATTTTGCATGTTTTAAAAACCAGGGGCCCGGGCCCGGGCTGGCCTGAGCTCCGGAGGCTAGGACCAAGGCCCGGCCCGGCCCGACCCGAGCCCTCAACTAGGCCGGGCCCGGCCCTACCCATTACAGTACGGGCCTAGAGGGCCTGGGCCCGGGCCCGGCCCAACCCGACCCGACCCTCCACAGTGCGAGCCTAGCGGGCCTGGGCCCGGGCCGGACCCGGCTCGGCCCGCCACAGTGCGAGCCTAGCGGGCCTGGGCCCGGGCCTGGTCCAACCCGGCCCGTGGCCACCTCTAGCAGGGCCAATCAATCGGCTAGCTACAAAAGCCTAGTTGATCAATTAGCCCCGTTTTATACCTACGACGTAGAGTAGTACCAGGATGGGTGACCTTCCCGGAAGTCCTCGTGTTGCCAACCCTATAAGGTTGGCGGGTCCTCGAAAACAACCTCTCGGCAGGGTTACCTCAAGAGATAAGGTTGCGTACATCCACCCCTCCCAGACCTCACTTATGAGGGATCCCTTGAGGCACTGGGTTTGTTGTTGGTATTGTTGGCATAGGTCACGTCGCAAATATAAATAGAGAGGGGGAGACCTAATCCGAGTATCTTTCACCGCGTCTCATCTCCTCCTCCCCTTTTCGAAGTCACTAAGAGTTCCAAGAGTTTTCAAACATCGAAGCACAGGTGGTCGGAGTTAACAAAAGTCCCATTTTGGTCACCAAAGTGACAAAAAATGGACAAGTTAGTCACCCAACTCAAAATTTGAAAGATTTAGTCACCCAACTTTTTAAAAATGTTCTATTTGATCACCAAAGTCATTTAAAATTGGACAAGTTAGTCACCCAACTCAAATTTTAGAAAATTTGTTCACCTAACTCCTAATAAGAATAACATTTAGTCATCCAAGTGAATTAAAATTGATTAAATTCCCTACTTAAATGAAAAAATAACAAATTTAATCATATTTTTCAAATTTTTATAATTTTATTGAAGTTTATCCATCATTTTTCAAAATAGTCATTTATCTTTTATTTTGCAATCAAATTAGTCTTTATTTGATCGTTAACACTGGATAAAAGTTAAGAAATTAATAATTAATTTTATCATAAAATAAAATATAAAAAATATTTTAAACAATAAATATAATAATTTAAATATACTTATAACTATAAACAACTAAAAATTTAAAATGTTTATCTAAACTAAATATTTTACTAAAATTAGCTGCAATTTAATCAAAAAAATCAAATTTCCCGCCAACATCCTTTTTTTTGGTAAGTGTCAACATCCATTTTTACTGAACTGGCCCCTCCCTCCCAAACCATCATCTAGGATTTTTTTATTAATATTGTTTACTTGTTTATAATTCATCTTTTTTTTTTTTTGATATTTTGATATTGTTAGAAATTGTATTTATGCCCTTTACACCAAAAAATATAATTAACAAAAGATTACCGATTGCAATATCAATATATATTGTCAAAAAAATATTTAAAATAGTCATAACCGCTCAAAAAAATTTTATATTTATAATTTATTATATCCTTATAAATTTAATGCTCAAATTATATATTTTTTTCACTTTGGTAATAAATTTATCATTTTAAAAATATATGTCATTAAAATTTTTAGAAGTATACTAAATTTGATATTTTTAAATTTGAGCGATGAATTTTATCATTTTAAAATCACATAAGTGATCAAAGTAGATTTTTTCTAAAGTTGAAAAATATAGTTTTCCAAATTTTAATTTGGGTGACCAACTTGTCCATTTTGAGCTACTTGGGTGACTAAATAAATTTTTATTAGAAGTTAGGTGATTGAATCTTTCAAAATATGATTTAAGTGACCAATTTAACTATTTTAAATTTTTGGATGAATAAATGAGATTTTAATTAGGAGTTGAGTGACCAAATTATCTAAAATTTGAGTTGGGTGACTAATTTGTCCAATTTTAAATAACTTTGGTGATGAAATAGAACATTTTTGAAGAGTTGGATAACTAAATCTTTTAAATTTTGAGTTAGGTGACCGACTTATCTATTTTTAGTCACTTTGGTGACTAAAATGGGACTTTTATCGGTTAGAGTGCAGGGGGACTCAAAGCAAAAATCAATGTCAATATTAATTGAAGGAGTCTTCGCTTTCAAATTTTATTCATTATTTTTTCTGTTTTAGATTTTTTAATATGTAAAACACCCACGGAGGAGTGGACCCTTTTAGTTTAGGGATGAAGGACGTGAATACAAGAAAGAAATTAAGCAGTGCTAATGATATAGCCTATGCTACACATAGTGTGATATGATAGGTTATGCCTTTAAACTAGTTTATTACCATAAACCCTAGTTTAAATATTAATCCAAGATTAGGGCTTGTAGCTTAAGCCTTCTAAATTATAGTCATAGTAGAATATAATGACGGCATACAAGAAAAGCTACTCGGAATTCATTTACCGAACTAACCGCAATTGAATTGACATATTTAGTATAGATTATATTGCTTTCTTTAATTAATTGTCCAAACAATCAATACAAATCCAAATCCAACTCATTAATAGCAAATTTGACTTAACTCTGATTCTTTATGGATACGACCCGTATACCCAATTTAGCTATGACGATCTTATACGCTTGCAAGCACACGATGTTAAAACACTTTTTAAAATCACATCAATCACCAACCCTTCCGCAATGTAGCTTTAAACCATAAGGCACTAATCCTTGCATAATGTAGCTTTGTACGGCATATCATCAGTCCTAGTACAACGTAGCTTTAAATAATAAGCCACCAACCCTTGCACAATGTAACTTCAAAAAAAATGAGGCTATAAAAGTGCTTTTATTACAAAATGAAGGCACCCAAACATAACTCCTTTCATACACGGGTGAACTCACTCAACAAAGAAACTTCACAAACAAAACTCTTACATCAATTTTCTCATTTATCCCTCCACCGAGCCCCCCGGGGACACTCCATTACAAAACCCACACTCTTTACATTTTTCCTCTTATCTTCACTCTTTTCTTCTTGCCCAACTCATCTATATATAACAAAAACCTATTCTAATTTAAATTCAAAACACGGTAGCTGGCCGTTTTTGTTGATAAAAAAAATTGAATTCAAAACACAATAAATATGGGTTAGTGAAGCATGCCCAATAGGGTTGCTAAGGCATATATTTATAGTAAAGAGTGCATGAATAATTATAGAATATTATCATAATAATATCAGGATAATATCAGAATAATATCAATAGAATATATCCTAACATGCCCTCTCAATCTGTGCGAGGGGGACTTACATGCAGATTGACCTTATGGAAGCGGAAGCGATCAGAAGCCAACCCTTTTGGTGAATATATCAGTAACATGTTTGGTAGTAGGTGTGTACTGAACCTGGATATAACCCTTAACAACCTTCTCACGAACATAATAAAAGTCAACTTCTACATGCTTGTTGCGATCATTAGATATAGGATTGGCAGCCAGGTAGGTAATGGAGACATTATCATAGTAGCCAAGTATCGGGCCAGTGTGGCACAGGCCTAAGTCACTCATAAGGTATCTAATCCAATCACATTCAGCAGCAACCTTAGCTACAACACGATATTCGGACTCAGTGGAAGATTTAGCAATCGTAGGCCGCTTCTTCGCACGCCACGAGATGAGATTAGGGCCAAGGAACAAAGCGAAGCCCGTGGTCGAGCGACGGGTGTCAGGACAACCACTCCAGTCAGCGTCAGCATATGTGACAGAGGTGCATGACCCCGGGATGATGGTAAGGCCATGATCGGGCGTGAGCTTAAGGTACCGTAGGATGTATTTAACCATCTACTAATGGGAAGTAGTGGAAGAGTGCATAAATTGAAACACACGGTTAACCGCATATACGATGTCTGGACGGGTCATGGTGAGGTACTGGAGGACACCTACCGCACTACAAAACTCGGACGGATCGGGTAGAAAAGACCCATCCGACACAGACAGCTGGACCCGAGCCGGTAAGGGAGTTTGCACAGGTTTAGCGTCAAACATGTCATGCTTACCTAGAAGATCCAGGGTGTATTTATGCTAAGAAAGAAACAGATCATGTCTGGTGAGTTTGGCCTCTATACCAAGGAAGTAATGAAGGGGGCCAAGATCTTTCATGGCAAACTGTGTGGAGAGAGAAGCAGTGGAGAGAGGAGTCAGAGCCAGTAAGGATAATATCGTCCACGTACAAAAGCAGGCAAACAATGCTACTGGGGGAGCGATGTATAAATAAGGAGGGATAAGCCTTACTACAGTAGAAGTCAAGACTATAGAGGAACGTACTAAACCTATGAAACCAGGCTCGAGGGGCCTGTTTGAGGGCATATAGAGCATTTCGCAGGCGGCATACATGCATCGAGTATTTCGGGTGAACGAACCCTGGAGGTTGACGCATGTATACCTCTTCTTTGAGAAAACCATGTAAAAACACATTTTTGACATCAAGTTGGCGAATGGACCACCCATGAGTTACAGCAAGAGCAAGAATGAACCTGATGGTGGTGGGTTTAACAACAGGGCTAAAAGTTTCAAAGTAGTTAAGGCCCTGACATTAATGGAAACCTTGAGCAACAAGGCGGGCCTTGAATCGATCAACAGAACCATCAGGTTTATACTTGACCTTATACTTCCAAGTACTACCGACCACATTTTGAGAAGGTGACGCAAGAACTAAATCCCATGTCTGGTTTGAATGAGAGCATTGAACTCCTCAGCCATGGCTTTCTGCCACTGAGGATTCTTAACGGCCTGTGAAAAACATGTTGGTTCCTGTATGACAACCATAGAGGTAAGAGATAGTATGTGTTTGGACTTGCGTATCCCGTTCTTGAGGCGGGTGCGCATGGGGTGGACATTCGAGGTGGAGGGTACGGCAATGGGGGTAGGCTGCGGCCCTGGGTGACCATCCAAGGAGGTCACAGTGGTGTCAGGGTGAGGATCCTGATGTGCGGCCCCGGAGTCGTGGACGGGACCGGACTCGACCGTGGGAACCACGGTGTCAGGGCCAGGCATCCCAGCCGAAGGTGGGGAGTAAGGGGAAGCAATGGGGATCCGTGGTCGCGTGGGCGGGAGAGAACTCGAGCCCGAGACACCCGGAAGCCGTGCAACAGTACTGGGGGCGGTCGTGGGCATGGAGTAAGCCAAAATCAGACTCGATAGGGGAACGTCACCAACCGTTTGGGTCGGCGGCGCATCCAAACTAGACACGAGATCGGGATAAGGAAACAAATGCTCAACAAAATGGACATGACGACTAGTACAGACTCTACCAGTAGGGGGTTTAAACAGCGATACCCTTTGTAACGACCTGCATACCCAATAAAGACGCAAGGGACATAACGTGGGGGTCAATTTATGAGGGGTAGGGATGTGATGTTGGGGTAACATACACACCCAAAGACCCAAAAAAAATTATAGTCAGGCGCCTTTTTAAACAGTTTTTCAAGGGGAGAAAGATTTTGTAAGTTTGGGGTAGGCAAACGATATATAATGTAATAAGCAGTGCAAGCAGTATCAGCCCAAAATTTAGGTGGAAGACGCGCTTGAAAGAGTAGGGTCCATACCATTTCACTTAAATGTTAATGCTTTTGTTCCTCCACCCCATTTTGTTGTAGGGTATCAGGACAAGAGAGACGGAAGTGAATACTATGAGTGCGACAAAGGGTGGCCATGGACCTATTGTCAAACTCACGACCTCCATCACTTTGAAAACATTTAATTTTCACATTGAACTAGTTTTCGACAAAGACCTTAAAATCAGTAAAGAGGGAGTACACTTCGTCCTTCCTTTGCATCAGATAAAGCCAGGTAAAGCGTGTATAATCATCAAAAAATAACACATAATGACGAAAAGCAAATTCAGACACAACAGGCGATTGCCAAACATCCGAATGTATTAATTGCAAAGGAGAAGTAGTAGCACGTAACACACTCAAAAATGGTAAACGACTCGACGTTCCTAGACAACATGCATGACAATGTTTTATTGAGCTAGCACTAGAAACAGAAGAAATCAAAGAACGAGTGCATAAAGTATCCAAAACAGAATTTCCTAAATGGCCTAAGCGCCTGTGCTAGCGTTTAGCCGGGACGGTCCGTGTTACGAGTCTAGTAGGGTGCAGAGAAAACCCATAAAGGGCTCCTTCACTGTGTATCTTGAGGAGGGGCGTCCCCGTAGCCTTGTCCTTGACACAAAAGGAAGAAGAGTCAAACTCCACAACACAGTTATTATCGCGACACAACTGTTTAATAGACAATAGGTTGTATGTTAGATTAGGAACCAACATAACATTAGGAAGTAACAGGTCACGAGAGTTAGTGCGAATTTTTGAAAAACCAACACGAGTGACTGGTAACAGAGAACCGTTGGCAACTTGAATTAATTTTGAACCATGATAAACAGTGTGTTTAGTTAAAATACCTGCATTGGAAGTCATATGGTTAGACGCCCCGGAGTCAGGGTACCATGCAGGATCAGCAGAATCATTAACAGACATGGCCGATAGAGATTGTGAGAGATCAAAATTAACATAGCGGTGAGGACAAAGAGAGGCAGCATGACTTGCTTGATGACAAATCTGACAGACCAATGGACCGACACTGAGTATACTGTCATGAGGATGACGAGAATGCGTACCTGAGTTGCGACCCCAAGTTTGTTGATGCGGAGGGAGACCACCGGTGGGAACCATACTTGTACCAGGAGGATGTTCCGGTTGACCGTGCGACCCACCACGACCCCCGGAGTTCCCATTACGATTGTTGTTGCGTCCATGGCCCTTACATCCACGTCCATCGTGACCCTGGCCCGAAGCCGAGGAGTCTGTAAGAGGAGAAGCGGCTGAGAGTGCATGGCCATGACCTGTAGAGGAGCGAGCGTGAATGCGAGCGAGAGCAGCCTCTTCATCTAACAGTGCAGTCTTGAGTTGTTCAAAAGAGAGATCACGAGACAACTGACGGGTGAACGTGTTGAAGGTGGCATACTCCGGAGGGAGATCGAGGAGAGCATGATGGAGGAGCTCACGGTTAGAGACCGGTGAGTCTATGGCGGCCAGGTCATCGGTTATAGTTTTGAGTTCGGTGAGGTAGGTGGTCATGGAATTTTTTTTTTACGTAGAGTGACAAGTTGAGAGCGAAGGTCGAACTCCTTAGCAAGGGAGTGGTCACGAAAGCGTTAGGCTTGGGCGGTCCGCATGTCTCGGGATGTAGGGTGGTGGATGACAACATTTAGGACCGGGCGGGTAAGAGAGGCAGACAGACATGCCCTAGTGCTTTGATCTCTACAGGACCATGTTATAGCGTCAGGGTTGGGGATATATTGGCCCGTGGGTGTTGGAATTTGGTCGGGGGGGCATGGGTGTGAGCCATCGACGAAACCCATAAGTCGATGGGCATGGAGAACCATGGAGACTTGTTCCCGCCATGTGCTATAATCGGTGGGGGTTTCTAGTTTAATAGTAACCAGACTTGTAATAGAGGAGGGAGGAAGGGGAGTCACATGGGGGGTGGAGGGGAAAGCCGGCAGGGACGACGCACCAGCCATGAGGGGGGGGACAAGTAATTGGAAAAATTAAAGGATGATAAGGGAAGACCAATATTATACCCGGAGGAGGAAGCATCGATATTAGCAGATGACAAAGCCAGATCGGCATGAGAGGAGGAGAGAGAGGGGAGCGAGAACCCATAGGTGAGCCCAGAAGAGAGAGAAGCCGACATAGGCATGGCCGGGAGCATGGGTCGGGACGGTGGTTGGACGAGGGAGGGCGGTGGCCAAGCGGCCGCTGCTGGTGCCGATGACAGGGGCGAAGGCGTTAACATTGGAGAGAGAACGAGAGGAGGAGGTAGCAGCCATGGGGGTCGAAACAGTGATGATCGGCGAACGGGCAACTGGAGCGAGGACGGGCGACGGGTCAACCTCGAAACAGAGAACAGGGGCAACCGAAGCGATGACGGGCGATGGCAAGCCTAGGGCCGGAGCAGGGGCAGAGATGCCAACGCAACCAGGTGGTGAGAGAGCAGAGCGGGAGGTCGCAGGTGGTGGCGGCGGCGGTTGGGTTTAGGGTTAGGGTTTCTGCTTTCCCTTATGTAGTGGCGGCGATGGTCCCCTTCATTGTTCTTTTTTTTTTTTTTTTTTTCTTTTCTTAGTTAGGGTTGGTATGCTTTGATATCGTGGGAAAATATGGGTTAGTGAAGCATGCCCAATAGGATTGCTGAGATATATATTTATAGTAAAAAATACAGAAATAATAACAGAATATTATCAGAATAATATCAGGATAATATCAGAATAATATCAGAACAGTATCAATAGAATATATTTTTCATACACAAAATATTTTAGGTAAAATTCTTTACCTAAATCCTACCAAAAATTACAATCTTTCCATTCTCATGGATTTTTTTTTTTTTTTTTTTTTTTCTTTTACCTTTTCTTTTTCATTTGCAGTTTTCTTTTTCTCATTTTTCATTTTTTAATTTATATCTTAAAACATATTAATTTTGGGGTGATAAAAATATACCCAACATATTTGTACGAATAAGGCTAACTCATATAAAAAATATAGATTTAGATGATTGTGCTAATATATAAAAGTCACGTCAATATTTCAGTAATAATTCAAAAAATTACGGCAAAAAATTCACTAGATTTTGATGTAAATTACCTATATATTATCAAATTCATGTGTCATGCTAGCATTTTTTGGTAAAAAATTATCTAACTGTAATGAAATTACATATATATTATTAGAATCATATTGTTTTAGCATTTTTCAATCAAAATTTATCCAATTTCGACAAAAAAAAACCTAATTGAAAAAATTTTAGAACTTTAATGCATCATTTAAGTAATAAAATATTTAAATTTTAAGATATTCTATTATATATATTAAAAATTCAGGAGCATAATTGGGCATAATTTCTGTAAGTTAATTATTAAAATGACAACGGGTCATAAAGCACTGAAATTGGGCCTAACGCGTTACTTGTTTTTTCTCCAAGCATTGATTCTGAACTTTTAATGCAAGCAAACTCCAAATTTATTATTTCAGTTCAGTATGAAAAGAACTTCGTAAATTAGCTTTACAACAACAATATAAATAGACATAAAGTATATAAAAATAATATATAATTAGGTATTTCCCGTGCGATGCACTGCTAATATTTGTTTTTGACATTATTTTATAGTCACTTTATAAATTTTTGGAATCATATTAGTTTTATTTTGTTTTTAACATTAGTTTTAATTAGGTCTTAATAGTGACTTAATTAGTAATGGGAAAGAAAAGTTGAATAGTGGACTAATAAGACTTCTAAGATTAGGTAATGAAGAGCTTTGGGTGGGAAGAACTTTGCAATAATATATGTAAAGATATAGTTAGATAATAAAACTTAAAACTAAAATGAATGTAATTTCTCTAGGTAATACCATTTAGAATTAAGAATTATAAGACATGTTATTGTTATTTTGTTATCCTTTTTTCTACTTTTCTTACAAGAAATTTTTGAAGATTACTTGACAGGCTAAAATGTATATCATTATATAAAAAAACAGTCATGCAGTAATTTGTCAATTTCACTCATGTTGTACGTTGTGCTTTTATAATTAACTATTTAAATTTAAATAGATAATATTATAATTTATATGATTAAAAATACTAAGTTATGAATCGAAAATAATGTGAAGGAAAATTGAAAATATATTGAAGTTTAATTCAGTGCCTAATAAAATAGTTGTTCCTTTTTCTATGTTTTGATATTACTTACCAATCAAGAATTTAGATATTTTTGAAAAGTTGAAACTTTAATCTACATCTATAAAATGAAGGCATAATACAATTAGGATAATTGTTTTTTTATGGCTCGTTGTTTTTTTATTAGCAGAAAGTTGAAGTTGCAATTTTGTAGAATACAAATAATTCCATTTAAATTAGTCAAACCAGTTAATTTCACATCACACCAAAATTCATTTGAAATAAAAAAGAAACGACTTTAGTTACTAACAGGAGTGTCTACTTTACCAATGTGAAGGATGGGTGTTGTTCCTAAACTGCGGCATTAGCAATGGACTTCCCAATGTATTTACTAGCTCCAAAACTAGGATATTGCATTTCGTTGGCATTTGCAGTGATATTTTTGGTGATGTTTGCTAGTACTTTGATATTATTCGGTTAGTAATTGCTATATGTGAAAGTTTAATTTTTTTATATACATGAAAATTTTTGTGATGATGAATTGTAGAGAGGATTTTGCGATTTAAAAATGCCCACTTTATGTGCGGTTATTTTTCTGAATATTTTTTGATAATTTTTATAATAAATTTAGGAGAAAGTGGGTTGTAAATTAGAAGTATCACTACCACCACTTTCTCCATGAAATAAAACTGTCCCTTGTTTTTTTTTTTTTTTTTGAATATTTTTTTTGATATGCTTGAAGTAATAGGAGGCTTCGAAATGGGGATTCAAAGCCATTTGGTGTTAGAGGCACATGGCGTTAAATAATAAAAAAAGATATATATATATATATATATATATATATATATATATAGATAAATTTTATTGATATTTAATTATTTTTATTATACATATTTAAACATTTAAATTGTCACAAGCCAGTATGATTTTGTTTAACAATTTTGGTTTTCTAAAAATTAAAGATTGGGTTTTGAAAATGATATTCCTATTTTTGTTATATTTAAATGATTTAGGACTTGTTTAGTATTATTTTTAATTTTGTTGGTTTTGAATCTTAAAAAAAATTTAAAAACTAGATTTCAAAAATAATTTCTTCTTATTTTGATATATTTATGAACTTTTTTTTTTGAACACTTATTTAAGAATATATTTGATATTGTTTTCTATTCGTACTTTTTGAATTTAAATTAATAATCATTTTTTTCGATAATTAGTGATAAGATCGCGATAAAAAACATGCCACTCGATCAAAGGGAGGCCTAGGACATTGGCAAAATATGGGGACCAGAAGAGGACAAGGAAAAACAACAGACCAAAATCCAAAAGACAAGAATACAAATGAAATATAAACAGAGCTAACAAGCACTAGAAGACTATAACAACAACAACAACCCAGTGCCTCAAGAGCTCCCGCAAAAGCGGGGTCTGGGGAGGGTAGATGTACGTAGCCTTCCCCCTTCTGGGGGTTGCCCAGAAGGATCAGGCTGAAACATGAGAGCACCGCAACAACACTAGAGAGGATAGTAGGAAATCAAGTCAAGAATTACCCTATTCTATCGTTGCAAATTGCTCGATCATAATAGATTCATCACCGTCAAAACTCAACTTGAGGTTTTTCCCAGTCTCCCATGTACGCTCATGGTTATTAAAATCCTGATTCAAATCTTATAATCTTAGGATTCTACGATTTCACAATTACCGACCGATCTAGATTTTAAGTAGAATCTTAATTTTATAAAATCTTACGATTCATTGATATTACATGAAAATAAAGGATACAATCGTACGATTTTACGATTCTAACGATCCGACATCAATTCTACCAATGTATAAGATAAAGAGTTAAAAATATAAGACAATCAAGCATACGAACTTACTTTATTAGTTTGAAGTAAAATAAAGTTAAGTAAGCGGTATATACTTTCAAGAAACTCAAATTAAGTTTAGTTTTAGGTTTTAACCTTAATACAAAATTCAACTAGTAGCGTCTATCTTAAAAACTCCTATGGTTATTATAACATAAAAAAATACTGACATAGTATATGATAATACTTTTTCATATTTGATTATATTTATATTTGATTGTACTTTTTATATATACTCATATAAGTAAAGGTCTTATTAATAATTTTTAAAATTATATAACTGATATTGATACAAAAAAATTAAAATATAAATTTAATAGAATTTTATGATTCCTGATTAGATTCTACGATTCCGATTCTAAATGCCCCTACCGATTCTAAATAGAATCCCGATTTTAACAACCTTGTGTACGCTCACTGTTATAATCTTTTTGACACTTTTTCCCACCTTCTTCTAAAGTATAATTTTTTAATTTTTAAAAAACTAAAAATTACAAAAGAAAAGCGATCACATGGGACTTCATTACCGCAGCATGTCATGGCTACAACATTGCTAATAATTTCTAAAAATTATTTCTAGTTTTTTTAGTTTTCCTAATAATTTTTTGTAAACTTTTTTGTATTGCAGTGCTAATGGAGTCGGGACCAGTTAACCCCGAGGTTTTATACCTCCAGGCTACAACATGAGCACAAGAGCAACATTATATGGGCCCGAGAGATAAATTTGATAAAAATTGAAATATTGTATTTGTATTTATTTATAAATTCAGTAAAGTTCCATTTAGTGCATGAAATTGGAGATTAAAATTAGGATTGAGACTAGAATTAGAGGCTCCGTTTGTTTTGAGGGAAGTACTCTTTCCCCCGAAAAACCTTTTCTATGGAAAATGCGATTCCCTTTGAAGTTTTCTGTTATTTGTTTCAATAGAAAACATGATCTCACCTTACGATATTCCTTGTTTGTTTCAAAGGAACCATCTTCTACCAATCATATTATGTCTTGTCATAGGACAATGTAAGTAGCATTACAATATACTTGAAATTATCTACACTTCGTGTGTTTGTAAAATTATTACTAAGGTACCCTGAGATTTAAGTATTTATCACATATCCTGACATTTCAATATACACAATGAGATACCCTAAAATCGAATTTTTTATTAATTAGTTACCTTACATCAAAATTTGATGAATTTTTGGAAAAATTTGACCAATTTTATATAAAAATGCTAATATCATACATAACTATGATAATATTTACAAGCCATGATAATGTTTTCAAAAAATTACATTTAAATGTTCATCGTTTGTTGTTGTAAACTACCTAAATGTGGCTGAAATCAAATATTATGTTAGTATTTTTAGCAAAAAAAATCAAATCTAATAGAATGCTGATATATTCTTGGAGTCATGTTCTATTTTAGCATATTCTATTGAAAATTTATCGAATTTCAACAAAAGGCACTTGATTGATAAAATTTTAAAACTTCAGAGTACCTAAGCGTGAAAATGTTTAAACCTTAACATACCTCATTGTTTGCATTGAAATGTTAGTATATAAATAATAAATGGTCAAACATTGGGGCACTCAAGTGATAAAAGGAAATGAGCATACCCAGCATTTCAAGGGCTCCAGCCTATGCATGGTCTGAGGGGGAGGGCGGTTGTACACAACCTTCCCTCTTCAGGGTGTTAACCTGAAGAGAGGTTGTTTCCCAGTGCTCCCAACCTAAGGGTGAGGACTTCTTAGGAGGTCACCTATCCTGGTACTGCTCTCGCCCCAACACGCTTAACTTCGGATTTCTAATGGGATTCGGTGACGCAGTGTTGGTGCCCTCTAAAAAGCATATATCAAAATAAAGTATTTTCTAAATAAAATATAATCTATAAATAATTTTTTGATACTTGGTTTGATGTAAACTTTATTTCCTAATTGTAATATTCACCATAGCTTAAATTAGTAAAGATGTTTCAAATATGAAATATCGAGTAGGAACAAAAATCAAATGGAACCACATATTTTACTCCAGGATTTAGAGCTGATTGACAATGTCCAGTTCTTGTCTCACATTATTACTAGCGATCTGCAATCCCGCCAAGTTTATTTGGGTCTAATGCATAATCAGACCGATGTACACATTCGAAATTATTTGATCACTTGGAATAATGACTTCCCCTCTTTTGAAAGGGAAGTTAGTTTCCCTCATTTGAGGGAAAAACTTTTCCTAGAAAGAACATTTTCCGTTGGAAAACGCACGCCAAACAACGGAAAAATAGAAAAACCAAATATGAGAACGTGGTTTTCCTCTAAACAAACAGAGCCTATGGCCTAAATTTTCAATTTTGTTATTTGATTCATACATCCCGATTCCTTGGATCGGGGGTAAGAAATTGCAATTCGGCATTTACTCCACTGACCTAATATCCAAAATGACCCAAGCTAACTCAAAATGAAAAGATTTAGACGCAACCTAAATTTGATCAAAATCTCAAAATCACCCAATTCGAATAACTTGAACCTGAAATGATCGGAATCAAATTTAACTTAAAGTTCGAATCGTACCTATTGACCCAAAACCTACAATGACAAAGGACTAGAGAAAGAAACTACTAAACTTTAATGTGATGTAACCAACCTGAGGCCACAGTCCAAATGACCCGACTAGGGATGGCAATGGGGCGGGTACGGGCATAAGTGGGGCGGGTAGTGGGTATGGGTTCGGTGTACCCGCCCCGTACCTGTCACGGGTATGGGGCGGGTACGGGTATAGTTTTGTACCCGCCCCGCCCTGCTCCATACGCACCCCGCTCCACCTTGCTCCACCTCATACCCGCCATACCTGTTTTATTTTGTACATAATTAACCTTCAAATTAAAAAAATCCGTGTTTAAATTCAATAACCCAAATTGTTTATCAATTTTATAAAAAAATATAATTGATTTTTAAAAGTAGTATTAAATAACTAATATGACTCGGTATAGATAATCATTTTCTACGCATATTAGAGAGGGTACGGGGTGGGTAATGTATACTCGTTGGATACCCGTGGGTAATGGGGCGGGTACGGGTATGAGTTTGTACTCGCCGGGGCGGGTATGGGTATCCACTTCATACCGTGGCGGGTAATGGGGCGGGTACGGGTATAGAATTTGGGTGGCGGGTACGGGTATGGAGGAGACACCCCCCGTACCCGCCCCGCCCCATTGCCATCCCTAGACCCGGCAGAATTGACCAGAAACCAAATATGACTCACACCAAAAATGATCCAACTTATATCACTCAATATAAATTTGACCTAACCCAAGATAATCCGATATTTTAAATGATGTAATCTATTTGATCCAAAACTAAAATGACTTGAGCTCGAAATAATCTAAAGCAACTCAAACTTGACCCATTCTAGCCCAAATCTCCAAAAAAAGACTTTACTCGAGATGACTAAAACACAAAATAATCCAACGCAACTAAAACTCAACCCGATTTGACTTAAAACACGAATAACTCAAACTCAAAGTGATTCAATAAAAAAAATCCAATCGTAGCTAATTCAAAACTCAAAATAGTCCAACTCGATTGACTGGAAATCCATGATGACTCGAATCACTATGGAATTAGAATTCCACCTTTAATTCTTTTGGTTAACCAACAATGAAGTTTTAATTCCACAAGAATGAAAATTGGAAATTGTAATTCCACATTCTAATTCTAATTCCAATTCCATATGCCAAATATAGCTTAAGGTCATGTTTGGCGCATAGAATTGAATTGTGGCATTAGGGTTGAAACTACAATTAGGGCCAAAATTTGAACTCTGTTATTTGGTTCACTTGTTAGAATTAGAATTGTAATTCCACTGCTCGATTTCATGGAATTTGGTTTTAACTAAAAATCATACATTGCAATTCTTTGGAGTGGAGATAAGAAATTGTAATTTCTTATTAATTGTACTGGCTAGAAGCACAAAATGATCCAATTCAATGGAACCATAACCCAAGACGACTCAATGGATCCATAACTCAATGGATCCAGCTGAGACACCTTATGCAATCAAAATCTGACCTAAAACTCAAAAATGACCCTATTTGAATGACTTGAACCTAAATTGATTTGACCTAACTTGATCTAACTCAAAGATGAGAATACTTAAACTGATAGACCACAAAATTCAAGATGACCTAAACCTAAAATGACCTTACCTAACTCAAGCCTAACTTTAATGAGACCTAACGGAGTTAATCCCAGATCCGAGATAAACCAAACTAATTGATCCAAAACCTAGAGATGGTTAAAATTAAGGATGAAGTGACATGACTTAGTCTGACATAATTTGACCCACCCAGGTAACCCGGAACTAGAAATCAATATGGCTTAAGCCCTAAACACCCAATCTAACTCAAACAAAACTCGTGCTACCGTGAATCCTCGAATGAACCCATTGAATTAACCCAAATCCAAAAAGACTTGAGCATTATAAGATTCGATCTAGCTAAAACCTAGCCTGAGTCGACTCGAAACTCGGAATAACTTGAATAAGAAATAATCCAATCCTATCGGAACTTGATCCTAACTGACCTGAAATATTAAATGATATGACTCAATTGACTTAAAATTTTAGACAACCGATTATAGAATCACTAGTCCAACTTCCAATTCATTAACCAAAACAATTGAATTTCAATTCCAACCCATCAGAATTAGAATTGAAATTGTAATTCCACAGTCTAGTTACAATTCCACGAGTCAAACAATTCCAATCTTATTTGTTTGTCATTACAGT
This sequence comes from Simmondsia chinensis, assembly GCA_018398585.1. Taxonomy (NCBI): domain Eukaryota; kingdom Viridiplantae; phylum Streptophyta; class Magnoliopsida; order Caryophyllales; family Simmondsiaceae; genus Simmondsia; species Simmondsia chinensis. The sequence goes on along the minus strand of JAGTTD010000017.1, from coordinate 21,227,562 downwards.
ATAGGGATCCTCTCACTCGTCACCACCAAATCACGAGACTGATGCAGGGAGATAAGATTGAGGATCAAATACTATGTCAGATTTGTTGGACTTTTCGATTATCAGCTTATCTTTTGATCATCCTCTCACCATTGCTTTGGTTGAGAGATGGAGGCAGGACAACTATATCTTCCACCTAACAATCTTAGCGATAACAATAACCCCGAAAGATATTGCCATATTAATGGGGTGGAGGGTGAATAGACACCCTGTACATGCTCGAGTAACCATGGTTAGGCCACGTTGGCTAAGGATCTTCTCGAGGGTTGACCTTCCCATGATATGTTGTTACGACTCTTCCATCTGGTTCTATTGGCTTCGTCAGCACTTCTCCCCTTGCCCCCAAATGCAAGAAAGATATAGAGCCAACATCGTGATAGCGCGTATATTTTGATACTACTTGGTGGCATGATGTTTGAGGATAAGAAAGGTAAAGAAATTTATATATCTACAGTTGTCCCATATTTGGGATGCAGCGTCACAATATAGTTGAGGGTCTATGGCACTTGAGCATTAAGGAGAGGTGTACATGAGATTGGCAGGCCATTTATTCTTGTACAAGTTAGTTATATATATTTTTTTGTCTAATTTCTATTTTATATTGATGTTATATTTGTGATTTATGTCTAATTTTTTTTATATCGAGGGGTTGCTCAGAACATAGTATGCACATACATGTGCATTGATGAGGCTCCCCTTGGATGAAATAAGGACATGCACAATCCATTGTGTATAGTATATTGGATGATCTAGTATGTTGCATGTGCTTGATTGGGTAACTTCTCTTCATATTTTTCCACTTCGATGCAAGATGAAGGGACATCGTCATGAAAGATTTGGGATGAGCATGACGAAGGTCATCTCAACATTTTTAGGCTGTGTCTGGGGAAGATGCCGGGGACGATCCCATCGATCAAAAAGATTCTATCCATCAAGAAGATCCACAAAGAAGAGGTAAAGGAGAGGCACAAGTCGAAGCAGGAAAAGAAGACATCTATACTTATGTCAAATATGATATTTATTTTTAATTTTAATATTGGTATTAACATATCTTTTAATATAAAGGTTATAAATTTATTTTTATCTGCATTTGCCTACAAATTTGGATTGTATCATTTGTCTAAAAGTATGTATTGTTTTTGTCTAAGAGACATTTGTGAATAAATTGCTGGGATAAAGAGCGATTTTGTACATAGTTTTTACAAAACGGGAAACACTATGATATAAAACTGGCTCATATATGTATTTTTTTTTTAAATATTATGGTAAAAAAGGCTCCCTAGGGGAAGTTTTATACCTTATTTTTAAAAGAAAAGAAATTCTTTCAGGTATAAAACTGTCCCTAATTTTATATAAAAATAAAAAAATAATTACTGCTTATATAAAACCACTCCCTCTGACATGATTTTAGATCAGTAATTTGACAAAAAAAATTTCTGTAAGTAAAATGCCTCCTTAAAATGCAGTTTATATTTCGAAAAACCACCTAAACTAAATCTCATTTTTAGAATGCAATTTATTATATTTTCTTTTCTAGTTCTATTAAACATTGTCAGGCCTGTTGTTTGGGCAAGTCAAGTCGTTTACCTTTTGCTCGTGTTATGCATACTACTACTGCACCTTTGCAATTAATACATTCGGATGTTTGGCAATCACCTGTTCAGTCTAATTTTGATTTACGTTACTATGTGCTTTTCATTGATGATTATTCTCGCTTCACTTGGCTCTGTCCGATGCAACGAAAATATGAAGTGTACTCCATTTTTTCTGATTTTAAAACTCTGGTTGAAAATCAATTCAACACCACTATCAAATATTTTCAAAGTGATGGGGGTCGTGAATTTGATAACAAATCCATGGCCACGCTCTGTAGAAAATTTGGCATACATTTTCGTCTTTTCTGTCTTGATACTCCACAACAAAATGGGGTGGCAGAATGTAAGCATCAACATTTAAGTGAAATGGTACAGACCCTTCTTTTTCAGGCGCAACTACCATATGAATTTTAGGCCAATGCTGTTTGTATTGCGTGTTTTATAATCAACCGATTGCCTACTCTACTTTTGCATAACATTTCTCCTTTTGAAAAACTTTTTAATCAAACGTCGAACTACATTGTTTTTTGGGTCTTTAGGTGAGCATGTGCCCCCAACATCATAGCCCGTACCGCCCATAAATTAGCCCCTCGCTCCATGCCCTGCGTGTTTCTTAGGTATGCTGCGCGATATAAGGGCTATCGCTGTTTAAATCCTGCTACGGGTCGTGTACATGTTAGTCGTCATGTTTACTTTGTTGAGCACATTTTTCCATACAAGGACCTAGTCTTTAGTTGTATTGCGCCGTCCATTAATTCTGTTATTGAGGTCCCTCTTCCCTACCCCACGCTTGACCTGTGCGGGGAACCACCGTCAGGTGCCCCACCCACGGCCCCCTTGGGTGCAGCGCCGGTGCCCTGGGTGTACTCACCTGGTGTTCCTGATACGCATACCCTTGTACTCTCGTCCCCCTTGGTTATGGTGCCGGTGGCACAGGTGTCCTCGGCACCCACCACCGTACCTTCGCCGCCCTCGGCCGTGGCTTCGGTCCTGGCTGAGTTGCCCACGGACACGGCTTTGGCCCTGTCTCCCGTGGCTTCCCCTCCAGCACCCGAGGATCACCTTATGCGCACCCGTCTCAAAGACGGCATTCGTAAGTCTAAGCACATCCTTTCCCTCAACTCTGCTGTAGTAATTCAGGAATCCACTTGTTTTTCACAAGCTGCTAAAAACCCTTAGTGGCAGGAGGCCATGGCTGAGGAATTTAATGCCCTTCTCTTAAATCAGACTTGAGAACTTGTTCCTCCTTCCCCCACTCAAAATGTTGTTGGGAGCACTTGGAAATATAAAGTCAAGTATAAACCTGATGGCTCTGTTGATCGTTTCAAGGCTCGTTTGGTTGCCCAGGGTTTTCACCAGCATGAAGGCCTTGATTATTTTGAAACTTTTAGCCCGGTTGTCAAACCAACCGCTATCAGATTCATTCTTGCACTGGCTGTAACCAATTCCTGGTCCATTCGCCAACTTGATGTTAAAAATGCATTTTTACATGGTTTTCTAAATGAGGAGGTATACATGCGACAATCGCCTGGTTTTGTACATCCTAAATTTCCTACGCATGTTTGCCATCTGCGTAAGGCCTTATATGGCTTGAAACAGGCACCTCGGGCTTGGTTTCACAGGTTTAGTTCGTTCCTCTACAGTCTTGGGTTCTATTGTAGTAAGGTAGATCCCTCTCTTTTTATTCATCGCTCGCCTACCGGCATTGTGTGTCTTCTGCTATATGTGGATGACATCATCCTAATTGGCTCGCACCCAGATCTCCTCACCAAGTTCATTGCCTCTTTATCCACACAGTTTACCATGAAGGACCTTGGCCCGCTTCACTACTTTCTTGGTATCGAAGCGCATCGCTCCCGACATGGTTTGTTTCTTTCACAACATAAATAAACCCTCGACCTTTTGGGCAAACATGACATGCTTGAAGCTAAACCTATTCAGACTCCCATTCCAGCCCGGGTTCACACTTCAGCGAGTGACGGGGTGCTACTTGAGGATCCCACCATGTTTCGTAGTGCCTTTAGTGCCCTCTAGTATCTTACTATGGCTCGACCCGACATTTGCTATGCGGTTAACTGTGTGTCCCAGTTCATGCATGCTCCAACGCCTTTCCATTGGCAAATGGTGAAGTGCGTCTTGCGATATCTTAAGCTCACTCCTGATTATGGTCTTACGATTACGCATGGTTCCTGCACTACAGTCACTGCTTATGCTGATGCTGACTGGGGTGGGTGTCCTGACACTCGCCGCTCTACCACTGGGTTTGCTCTCTTCCTTGACCCAATCTCATTTCCTGGCGTGCCAAAAAGCAACCCACAGTTGCTAAGTCCACTACTGAGTCTGAGTACCATGCCGTGGCCAAGCTTGTAACTGAGTGTAACTGGATCCGCTTTCTCATGCGCGACCTTAGGCTACGCCATTCTGGTCCTATCCTAGTCTACTGTGACAATGTGTCTGCCACATACCTGGCTGCCAATCCCATTTCCAATGATTGCAGTAAACATGTCGATATTGATTTTCACTATGTGCTTGAAAAGGTGGTCAAGGGTGATATCTAGGTTCGATACAGGCTTACCACTAAACAAGTTGCTCATATCTTCACAAAAGGATTGGCTACTGATCGCTTCCGCTACCACAAAGCCAATCTGCACGTTGGTCCCCTCCGTTCAGATTGAGGGGGCGTATTAGGATAATATCCCTTAGGATAATATCTGTTAGGATAATATCCATGATCTGTATTTATCTGTATATTTTGTATTCATATTATTATATATACGTGCCTCAGCAATCATATTGGATATGCTTCCCTAAACTATTCTCTCACAAAAATCTATCGAAATGGGAAGAATGATACCTCAATGATAAAATTTTAAAACTGTACCTATATGATAATATTTTAAAAATCTCAAAAGATAATCCAGAATTTAAATAAACACAACTTTATTCGACTCAACACTTCCCTCTTACTGTCTTACAGACCTAGATAGTTTGTGGCAAAAGTCGTTGCTTCTCCATCTTTGGAAGTAGGGTGTGCATGCTAGAAGTGAAGGCTATGCCTTTTTTTCTAGCAGTTAGTTTTGTGAATTAAAGTGTTTTCATGAATCCTATTAGTAATAATTCATTGAATTTCAAATAGTAATGAGAGGACAATCATATATCAACTAATACAAAAGTGAAGATGGCAAGAGTTGGCTGGGGACGATTCGTCAAGACATAACCCACCTAAACCTAAGAGAGGAGATGGCCTCAGATAGGACACGTTGGAAGGCTAGCATTAAGGTAGCGGAGATGGCAAGAGTAGAGTAGTGTGGGGAGTGGCTGGTTGTCTAAGATTCTTAGGCAAGCATAACCTCTAGTGTAGCACTTTTAGACTAGCTTAGTCCCTAATCATATCCATTCTCCTTCTCATTCTTCTTCTTCTTCTTCCTCTCCTTCTCCTTTTTCTCTCCTTCTTCTACTTTTGCCTCTATATATATGTTATTAATTGGTGGTTTATCTGCAAGCACTCAGCTACTTCAGGTTGGGGGTCCCCGAAAGTAGTCTCCTTTCCTGCCTGAAGGGGTAAGGCTGCGTACATCACCCCCCCCCCCCCCCCCAACCCTGCGTTCTGCGGGAGCCGCAAGGCACCGGGACTATTGTTGTTGCTGTACAAAAGTGACGGCTATTAATAGTCGATACTGTACTTGAGTTCAATCCCCATCAAATCTCTCGCTATTTAAATCGGCAATTTTATAATGCTTGGTTTGTCAGTGGTACAATAAAAATTAGGAGTCATCGTTAATACAATATAAAAGAATTTTAGTGCAATTTCATACTGAAAGTACTAAATTTAACAAGTAGTAAGTAATATAAATATGAAAATTGAATAATCCATGAGTAGCTGACCTCAATTATTGAAGAGTCTCAAAATATTCAGATATGCAGAGAAATTACATAAAGAAGATTGGATTGATTGAATCATAATCTAAGAAATTAAGAGTAGAAATCGAGTTATGAACTAATATTAAGAGAGGAACACCGCTAGAGACGATGAGGTTGTAAATGTTCCTATAGTTTTAATTGATTAAGAAATAAGAAATGGGTAATCTATCTATCTATCTTTTAACTCTACGTCCCTCCCTCCTTCAAATCCCTTCCTTTTGTCATCTCCCTCATAACAAAAAAACTACATTTTTATTCTAATTTTAAATCATAAAAATATTTATATTTCATTTTATATTATATATAATTCCTTATCTATAGCATCAGCAAAAATTATATACCTATTTCATATTCGATAAAAATATATTTTTAGGTATCATGTATAACATTTATTACAAATATTAGATGATATTTGCAAAATGCCTATCCTATTGGTCATTAAAAAAAATTAATAAAAGCATCTATTGCAGTTTTTTGGGGCACTAATAACAAGCAAATGAAAAAAAATAAAAATAAAAAACATTAGTTATGATTTTTAATTGAGTTATTAAACAATTTTCCTTGCACCATCCAATTCTCTGCACTAAAAAATTTTAAAAAACTAAGTAATTTCTGCCTCTATGTTTTCCTGTACTAACCACCCACAACCCCCAAATGCCCCACACGTATGTAGCAGTTTCAAAACTAAATAAAAGGGGGAAAAAAAGCGCTACACTATTCTCAAAATATTTATATTTTATTTTATATTATATACAATTCCTTATTTATAGCATCAACAAAAGTTATATATCTATTTCAAATTCGATAAAAATATATTTTTAGGTATTACATATTATATTTATTACAAAATTTCGATGACATCTCTATCTCTATCTCTATGTATATATTAAGTACAAGTCCCCCACCCCTCCAATATTGAGCAAATATGTAATCCTAAAATTTTAAGAGCCATAGACAGTTATTACTTTAAGCAATACAAAATAAAACAAAAAATAAAACATAATTAAAATTAGTAGTTTATTAACTACTACATTTTCTTATCAAGTAAAATTCTCCACCCACTACCCCCATTTTCTCAGACTTAGTTTAGCAACCTCCCACAACTCGCTTTCCCTCCTTTTGTGAAAATTTAAATTCAATTTAAAGGAATTCTAATGTCTTTTATATTTAATGATAGATTTTCCTTCCTTGCAATTAACAGCTTAAAAAGTGAGAATATCGTATACATACTCGAAAAGCAAGAGTATATGAAAGCTATCTTTGTGTCTATATAGATCTCGGACTGAAGGCAACGTTTATCATTTAGATTTACATGGTATTTTTTAAATCTAATTGTATTATAAAAAAAAAATACAAAGTAATTACATCTCACTATGCATATTAGGTATATAAGATTAAAGGTCCCTCTCTTCCACCCACAATTTTGTCATAGAGTTCAAATCCTTCAATTTTGTATCTCAACCGATCTTTATGTAAGATTTTCTCTTCTTATTTAAAATTTTATTTCTTAAGGGAATCAAATTAATACCTATCTACTACAGACATAATGCTGAGAAGTTTTAGCATGCACACGCTACTTCCAAAGATGGAGAAGCGACGACTTTTGCCACAAACTATCTAGGTCTGTAAGACAGTAAGAGGGAAGTGTTGAGTCGAATAAAGTTGTGTTTATTTAAATTTTGGATTATCTCTTGAGATTTTTATAACTTTATCACATAGGTGCAGTTTTAAAATTTTGTCATTGAGGTATCATTCTTCCTAATTCGGTAGATTTTCATTAAATACGTCCAAAATTAAGTGAATAGGTTCAAATTATTTCTATTTTCCTTGTGATTTTAGTTCAAATTTTTAATTATCTCTTGCTTGGCCAATTTCAATATCATTGTTGTAACTCTACTCCCATTTTTCATATCTTTATTATAATCTTACATCAACAACTACAAGCTGAATTGTTGATGAAAGGGATTGTCGTGAGCGGCAGTGGTTCGTTATGGTATTATCATTGAATGAATTATATTTTTTGTCAACGTTCATTACCTAAAATTGAAGGTTTGAATTACAAAAAAGTAATTTATTTTTTTCTATAAAGTTACAGAAAGTTATTTAACTCCACAAGTCAACTATAATATCATGGAGTAAAAAGAAAAGATTCAATTGTTAGTGCTATATACTCATTTCAATAAGGTACACTTCCCTCCAAATTATCGATATCATTGTATCAGTTTTTTAGAACTCCGTCACCAACATGCCGTCACCGGATCCCATTAGAACTCCGAAGTTAAGCGTGCTTGGGCGAGAGTAGTACCAGGATGGGTGACCTCCTCGGAAGTCCTCACCCTCAGGTTGGGGGCACTGGGAAACAGTCTCTCTTCAGGTTAACATCCTGAAGGGGGAAGGCTACGTACATCCCCCCCCCCCCCCCCCCCCCCCCCCCCCCCCCCGACCTTGTGTAGGCGGGAGCCCTTGAGGCACTGGACATGTTCCTTTTTTTTTTTTATTGTATCGGTTTTTTAGTGTGACTATAACATTACTTACCATATTAATTATAGCATTTCAATTTGAATTAATATTATGTATTTAAATTATCATGAAAAATTATCCTCAAATCCTTTATACTCCAAACTAAATAAATCTAAGTAATAACTTTTAATTTTAAATATTAAAAAATGGTAAGACAAAATTGGCCACAACATTAAATACAAAAGCATTCTCCCCATAAATTCACTGGAGTAAGCAAATAAATATAAAATATTGTCTAGCATAATATGGTTCTAAAAGGATTAAAATAGAACATAATAATCATAAGAAAATAATAGTAGATAAGTTTTCCTAAATGTCTACAATATAGTAGGTAAAATTTAAATACAATGAAAAAGTAACAAAATATAAGTAGGACAATATCATTGAAATTAAATAAAAGGTAAATATATTAATTTCAAATAAATCTTTCATTTCCTCCCATATAACACACAACTTAAATAAAATTACTCATCTATTCTACAAAGTCAAATAAAAAATTACATTAAACTTTCAAACAGAGTATAAATACGGCAAAGACAAATTCAATAACTTTTTAACATGATAAAATAAAATTATATTTTTAAAATACAAATGCGCTCTGTACATCGCACGGGGTAACACTAGTGGGAGGTTAAGAGTGAGTAAGAAGTTAAATTTCTTTTTACAGAAAAATAAAATATGAACTAAATATTAAATGTTGAAGTAGTGCTTAATTATAATAAAAAAAATAAAAAAAATTAAACTATAGGTATAAATTCTTACATGGGATGTTAAACACCAAGATATGCGGTAGTTATTTTAGATGTGGGGGAGAATTTTTGTAATTTTTTAATTAAAAAATTGCTAAATTTTAAAAATCAGCAAATAAACAAATGAAGGATTTTCAAAAGGAGCAGAAAGAGTTAAACACTTTAAATAAAAATATAAATATAGATATATAAAATTATTTTTTAATATAAAAATTTTCGCACATCACAAGAAATAACACTAGTATTTTCAAATTAAAATGAAATATTTTCAAATCATAACTGCCAATTAGTGAGAAACTCGGTGGAAACGGTGTGACTCCCAAAAAGGCAAAGCATGCAACTTTCTCTCCCCTCCGCTTTCGCAGAAACTTCCTCACTCGGCGACCGAATCGTCAGCGCAAAATTAGGGTTCCCCGGCACAGCTACTCACCATAACGCATCTGGTTAATCCTTTATTCATATTCATATATTATTATATCATTATTCGAATTTCCATTTTTACATAATATATGCTTCCTTGTATGCTAAAGCACGATCTGATTCTGCTTTCTTGTGTTTTCACTATATATTTTATTTATTGTTGTTAATGTGCAATTTCATGGTTTGAACTGAATCCTGAGAAAGAGAGAGAGAGAGAGAGAGAGAGGGAGAACATATTCAGAGTTACCCAAAAGGGTAAAACTTGAAATAAAGAGAAAAAAAGTAGGAAAAAAAAGGAAGAGAGAGAAAAGAAAAAGAGTGGTTGGGTACTCCTATACTTTGCTGAAATTTGAAGTTTTCAAGGAAGAAAGGGGACGTGATTCGGTGCCATCTCTCCTGCGACAGTAGTGCAACAAGATGGTGGATGAGTTCAAGGGATCGCCGTACCAGAGGTATGATGTGGAGCGTGGTGGCGGCAGCAGCAGCCGCTTTGGCGACTGTGACGATGACGATGATTTGGCGAGCCCCTTTGACATTACCAGCACGAAGAATGCTCCCATTGAGCGGCTCAAACGATGGAGGGTATGCTTGGTTTACTCTTCTATCTTGTTTTTATGTTTTTGGTTTGTCTGGTTGGCGGTTGAAAGTACGTGTGGTTAACTCAGCTGTTAGGAGAGAGGGGCATACGGATGCTAGGACAACGTGTCACTCGGCTTGCATGTTTGTTATTGTTGTTGCTTCATTTGGCTTAGTGTCTATTTGTTATTGTTGTTTCTTGTTGTTTCCCTCATTTGGGAAATCATGTTTCGTCATCTAAGTTTGCTTCATTACTTGATTTTCTTCTGGGTTTTTGTTGAATAAGAAGGGTTATTGTGTTTTTTAAATTGGGGAGAATCCTAGGGCTTTCCCTGAGATTAAGTGGAGAATGTTTTCTGTCAATGTGGGTTGTTTAGAGCGGGATAATTTGGAGATGCAATTTCCTGTGGTCGTTGGTGGTGTCAAAATTATACCTAGCATCTTCGTTATGAATGAATATTAGAGTGATTGTGAGTACTTGTAGAGTTTTTATGAGTTACCAGGAAGGCATATGTGGTTGAAATTGCTAGGGAAAGGGGATATAGCTGGAAGGACTAGATGTATAAAACGGGCTTAAAATAGCTGCATAGCACAGATTGCCTTATAAAATAACAGATTTGAATAGATCCCACTTTTTTTCGGAAAGAAGAATAATAAAGTTTGGAACATAGTATATCTGACAAATGTAAGGGATAAGCAGAGAACTGAAAACCTTATATGTGAAGCACCTCATGCACTATATTCTGGAATTAGAAATGAAATGGAAAGGTCGCTGTAGCAATTTTTCTTATTAAACTATCCAAATTTTTTATGTCATTATATTGATGGCAGGAGCAGTGGGGGTTGCGGACTGAATAGTAGTCAATGGTGGTTTACCATATTGAAAAGTATTCTTGTTTCCTGTAAATCTAATTGTATAGCGTCACTTAATCCTTTCTACCTCGTTAATGGAATTCTAGCTTTCTTAATTTTGTTTTTCTTGGAGTTTGGGGGTGGGGTGGCATTTAGAAATTATGATGTTTGCATACAAGATTCTCAATAGGCCTGGAAGCAGGAGTCTTAAGTTATAGGAGGAGCATGCTGTGGAAATCGAGTTATGGTTTGTAACTGCGTGTCAGCTTGTTGGCATTCTGGAGATTTCAGCCTCTCAGGATTGCATCCTTATTTTGTAAAGAGATTGTAGCTGGGATTCATATGTACTTATGGGTGGGCATATATTGTAGGCTTTGTTACTCTGATGTAGTGACTCATCAGTTAATAGTATGGCTGCAGGAGTGCCATATCAGCCTTTGTTGTCTGACTGTAGAGTCAACCGTGGATTGTGGTAACATTATGATCATAGTTGCAGTGTCGTGGACATTACATAACGTGTTGTGGCGATCATTTTAGATTTTTTTTTTAGGAGCTTAACTTGATTTGTTGCCTTGTAATTGCAAAATTTAGTCACCTGTAGATATATAGTAAAGTATATTTTAATTGATAAAATGCAATGTTTAGTCATTTTTGGGGCGTATACATGAACACCCACTTAATTCACAATCAATCTTGCTATGGTAGGCAAAATTTAAATAAGTTTTATTTTATTCCATGATCCTAAATGTTTATCAATGTTGGAAGTTAGTCAATGAGGTTGATTACATGATTTAACTTTCTCCATTTGATGACTTAGATCATGGACCAATATGATTCAAAGATGGAATAAGATGTGACTAGCACTGGGCCTCAATTGTAAGAAAGAAAGAAGAGAAAATAGTGACTTCTTTTTGCTAGTGGTAATGAATAACTTCTAGCTGCTAGAGGGGAATTTTTTTGTTGATCCTAAAGATATATATATATATATATGTAAGAATTAAAAAATGTGTTACCTTCGGACCTATTGCAATTTGACCTACTAATGCCGTCTTTTTTGTTGTGTTCATGCACAACATTGAGCTGAAGGCACTGAGTAAGCTGAACTCACGCGGGAAATTTATATTGGAGCATTCATTGCGACAAAGAAATGTGAAATTTTGATTGATACTATCCATAGTGGAACATTGTGCAGTAGATAGCAGTTTGATAAGGTAGCGTGGCTGAGGTAAAGTGAGCTTTTTGTGGTTGCTGGCAGGAATTATGCGAGTGGAAGAGGCAGTGTGCTAGTGCACTTTATATGATGTTTGAGATTAGCCATGACTCACTTGTTTGAATGGTTTTTGTTATGGGATTTTGTTATATAGAACCACCTCCAAATGTGCTTATCTTCACTTGACCCATTGTATAAAAAGGCTTAAGGCACACCGAGGCGATAGGGGGTCCAAGTGCCTAGGTGGCAGGCGCAAGGCGAAGGCGGGCACCTTAGCGAAGTGAGGTGTATATTTTTGTACATTACATTCATGTTCTATATTTATAATATATATAATGAAATAAGCTATGAGATCAATAATATGCAATATTAAAGCTCTAATTTAATATATATCTATATATATATAGAGGGGGAGAGAGAGAGAGAGAGAGAGAGAGAGAGATCATAAAATAGCAATTGATAAGAACATCTAGAAGCTATTGATATAATCAACATAAGCTTTTAACAAAATAGCAAGGCATCATAAAATCCCACAAAAAATACATGGTACCGATATCATTCTCTTCCACTTCCATCATATCAAAATAAAGATAGCCAAGGTCAATCATACATAACTATTAACTATTAATGTGTTAATGGTAATATGAAAAGACAAAGCACACTATCTAGAAGTCAAGACACCATAGCTTCAAAATTTCCAAATATTTCCCTTTTGTCTTTTCTCTCGCTTCTTTTCTTTTATGGGTTAGTAGTGTAATAAGTAATGATCCATGTTTTGCACAAACAATAAACAAAATAAAAAGATGACATAAATATATTTTTTTTTAATTAATGGAAAAATAAGGTCTTAAAACACATAAGGCCCACCAAGGCACGACTAGGCGCTCCTAGGTTGCCTTGTGCGCCTCAATGCACCTAGGTCAAACTGCCTTGCCTCAGGCTTGTTAGGTAATGACCCCGTGCCGTGCCGCGCCTCGCCTCGCCTCGCCTTGCCTTAGCGCCCAGGGCGCCCTTTTTTAAACACTAACTGGACCACCATAGCTTTTACTTTTTTAAGAAAACGATTGATGAAGCATAACTTGCTATCCAAAAGCTGAATTCAATAATATATCTCTCAAACTGAAAATGATGAATTACATAGCTATATTATAGGAAAATTAATCCCAAAGATAATATTGCATATTTAAGAAGATAAACACTAAAGCAATTAAGAAACAACTTCCTTAAAAATATGAAGATAAATATCAAATAAATATTCTTCTAGTTCCCTAAAATAATAAAAATAAAATTTTCCATTACCTAAAAGGGTTAAATTGGGTTTCGATACAAAAAGGGTTAAGTGGGGTGCTAGTATGGCCAACATTAAGGAAGAGTTGATGAGGGTAGTTTGCTTTTACTGTGGCTAATTTGTTTTTCCATTATTAGAAAATCATTTCATATTGTTGCTGTTGCTTTGTTGCTTTAGTGCTTATTGCTGCTTTTTGCTCTTTCTGTGCCGTTGTTTTTATGCTTTTTAGGTTGGAGGTTCTCAGACACAGCCTCACTTTAGGGTAACACCCTGAAGGGGTAAGGGTCCCCCTCACCCTGCATTGGTGGGAGCCCTTGAGGCACTGGTTTGTTGTTTGTTTGTTTGTTATTCAAATATTAGTCTAACTTTTCTATTTGACAAAAATACCCCACGCATTCTTTCATCTAACATATTCTTACATTTTTCATATGATTTTTTAAAATTAATGTATGTTGAATAATTTTTTTTGAATTTCTATTTTTACAGACTCCTATGTTTACTAAATAAGACACTATCTAATTATAAAAAGTTTAAGTTACGTATTTTAATAAACTGTATATCTTTAAAATATGTCGACAAATTACTTGAGCATGAATTGACAAATAGTCTATCAAAAATTTCAATATCGTAAAAAGTGTATCTTAATATCAAAACAACACGCACATCCATATAAAATACAATTGATTTTAGTTAGGCCGTGTCCAATGACCACTTTAACAATATTATCCAATCACATCAATAATGCTACTACTTATAAATGAAACCACCAAAAATTAGTCCAAATTGTTCTATTTAAAAAAAAAAAAAAAAAAAAAAAAAAAAAAAAAAAAAGGCCCAAGTAAGGAAAAAAAAACTACTAAGAATAGATGATTAAAGGGAAAATTTAGTAGACAGAGCAAATAATGAATATCTTCATTTTTTTTTTTTCTGTCCTCCTATCCTTGAGAAGACAAAGACCTAAATTCTTGTTAAAAAAACGTAAGTGAGAGGGAAATGGGAATATGTCTTGCATCAAGGAACGCGTGAGGGTATTCTTTTTCACAAATAAAGTTAGGACTTGTACTAGAATGGTAATAAGTACATTTCAAACAAAAAACAAAGCAAATATCCCAATTGAAAGCAAATTACCCTCATTATTTCTTTCTTTTAGGGTGCCACACTGGCAGCTGTTAATTAAACCCTAACTAAAATACATATAACTAAGGAAACTGTTGAAGTTCTCACCAAATTTGATAAAATATAACTTGACATATCTTCTGAAATCATTAATGCCATGTTGGCTGTTACAGCCATTCCCCCTTTGCTCAAAACCCTCGACCATGAGTTCTAAACAAGGATATGAAAAGGAAACCATTAACAGACATTTGTTTGTGTGAGGCTTCTTATGGATGTAGTGCACAACTTTCGCCTTTGGGGGCGAGGTATTGACAAACCTTAGGGTATCATCTTTATCAAAGTCATCATCCTATTATAAAGGCGATTGAACATGTAGGAATTCATGCAGTCTTGCTCTTCTTCTTTCACCTCGTCTTCCTCCTCGTCTTTCACTTCGTCTTCCTCTTTTTCTTCTAGTTCTTCCTTGGCCTTCTCTTCCTCTTTGACTTCATCTGTTTCTTGATGTCATTGGATGTTAGTATCTGGGATGGTATTATTTTGGATTTCGATCTTAAGGAAGCTCATTAGTAGGTGCAAGGGACGATGTTGGGGTAGATGCATCATGATAAGCCCCAAGCTACACTTTGTGCTTGTCTAATGGAAGTATATACGCCATACCATCAAGTCTAGAAATATAATAATATGCATCGTGTTTAGGACATATATTGTATAAAAAGTTGGATGCCAATTAAATTCTCATGGAAGATTAGGAGGTGAAGAGGTATCCTTGTTATGTGGCCCGTGCTTGTTTGACTTGATCCAACTTTGAGGTTGGAAAATAAATGGGTATGGTAGAATACAACAACAACAACAACAACAATAGTCCTAGTGCCTCACGGGCTCCCGCAATGAGCAGGATCTGGGGGGTGGGGTGGATGTACGCCGCCTTCCCCCTTCCGAGTGGAAAAGATGCTGTTTCCGAGAACCCCCAACCTGAAGATCTTGTCGTCCTGGAAGCATGGCATCCGGCTTAGGTCGTGTCGAAGACAACTCCAAGGCACATAATGAGGCAAATAGTACAAGGCCAATACTAGGTGAGTAAACCGAGAAGCAAATAAGCAAGCAAGCAAATAAGCGCGCTACAGGGGTTAAATCTGCGCTAGAAACCCTACGCAAGCAGTGATCCGCATCACTATTCTAAGCCGCTACATTGGCTACCCCTATACTTGCTCTCCAATGAGCTCTATCCAAGGCCATCTCCTCCCTTAGATTTAGGTGGGTTAGGTCCTGTCGGATCGTCTCCATCCAACTCTTCTTTGGCCTGCCCCTCCCTCTTCTGCCTAGCGTAGTATGTAGCTGTTTACATCTCCTTACTGGAGTTGTGGTCGGTCTCCTCCTAATATGTCGAAACCGTCTCAAGCATTGCTCCCTTAATTTGTCCTTGATCAAGGCTACGCCCAATTTTCCTCTTATATCGTTGTTCCTGACCCTATTCTTCCTTGTGTGATCACACCTCCATCGCAGCATCCTCATCTCTGCCACTTTCATCTTTTGTGTATGCTTTTATTTCATTGGGCGACACTCCGCCCCATATAACATAGCCGGTCTCACTACTATCTTGTAGTATTTTCCCTTTAGCTTTAGCGGGAACTTTCTATCACAAATTACCCTGGAAGCCATCCTCCATTTCTGCCAGCCTGCCTTAATCCTGTTGTTGACATCTCCTGTTGTTGACATCCTCGTCAACCTCACCGTTCTGCTGTACCATGGAACCCAAGTATCTGAAACTCTCCTTCCTCGGTATGGTCTCAGATCCTATCTTGACGTTTTTTGTACTAGGCGCAGTAGAGTGACCGAACTTGAGTTCTATGCACTCGGTCTTGGATCTACTGATTCGTAGGCCCATCGATTCCAAGGCCCTTCTTCACAATTCCAGCTTTTCAATTATGTCGACTCGAGAGTCCCCCACCAAAACTATGTCATCTGCAAAGAGCATACACGAAGCCTTGGATGTGCCTAGTGAGCTCATTCATGACTAGAACGAACAGAAAGGGGCTCAAGGAAGAACCTTGGTGTACCCTAACTGTAATAGGGAATGTGTCTGTCTCCCCTTCCACTGTACGCACATTAGTTTATGCATCCTCAAAGATGTCTCTAATGGCCCGAATATATGGCCTGGGGATGCCCTTCCTACTCAAGACCCTCCATAGGACCTCTCTTGGCACTCTATCATATGCCTTCTCCAAATCAATGAAGACCACGTGGAGATCCTTTTTTCTCTCCCTGTACTGCTCTATCGTCCGCCTTATGAGGTGGATGGCTTCTATTGTTGATCTCCCAGGTATAAATCCGAATTGGTTCTCGGACACCTCTGTTTGTTGCCTTAGCCTCCTTTCTATGACCCGCTCCTGCAGCTTCAAAGTGTGGCACATTAGTTTGATCCCCAATAGTTGGCGCAACTTTGGATGTTGCCTTTGTTCTTGTAGATCGGGATCAATGTGCTGTGTGCATGTGCGTATGCGTATGTGTGTATGGATGTGGCCTATTTGCCTTATTATGTGCTGTGGATGTGTCTTTGATATGACCTAACCCTTTTCAGGATGCCTTGCTTCCAAGACGGCAAGATCTTCAGGTTGGGGGTCCTCGGAAATAGCCTCTCTTGCACTCGGAAGGGGTAAGGCTGCGTACATCCAAACACACCCCCCCCCAACCCTGCTTTTGCGGGAGCCCGTGAGGCACTGGGAATGTTGTTGTTGTGATTGATGCCCTTTTGTCCAAGGCATTTTCATGCCTCTATGTGTATCTCATTTGGGCCAACTGTTTTACCCCTTCCCATATGTTTCAGGGCTTCTTGGACTTCCTTTGGTCTAATTCGCCTACAATAGCAGTTTTGATACTCTTTCGATGTTTGGAGATCCCCTAGCTTTAATTTGTGCCCCCTGATCGTTGAACATATTCTTTCCACCTAGCTTTAATTTGTTGTCCTTCCACCAGCACTTGTCCAACTTCCCCTTTTATGCACTTTACTCGCTCCAAGTCCCTCGTCTTCCGTTCTTTCGCTTTGGCGATTTTGTATATATCCCTAGCTCCTTCCTTGGTATCCAACCTTCTGTAGAACTCCTCGTAGGCTCTTGATTGTGCTTCTCTGACTTTCTTTGCTTCTTTCTTGGCTTGCTGATATTGATGTCTCTTGTCTTCTTCTCCACTACGCTCCCACTCCTTGAAAAAGTCTCGTTTGGCCTTAATCTTCTATTGGACTTCCTCACACCGCCACAAGGACTCTTTGTTGTTATGTGCCCCGCCCTTTGATACTCCCAGAACTTCGCGTGCTAGTTCTCTGATCTTTTGGGCTAGTTTGTTCCACATTTGGTTTGTATCTCCCTCCACCTCCCATTCGAGCTCTGATTCCGCTCTTTCCTTACAGGCTTTATACTTCTCTCCCTTCAAACCCCTCCCGCGAGTATGTGTCTGCGCGGGTTTCCTGCTTCTTTTGGCCCTATTCTTCTTGGCCTTTACATCGGCGCACACCACCCTATGTGTATGGTAGAATGATTTTCTTTTTCCAAATATGCTGGAAATTTTATTTGTTCAATCTACTTCTGTTTCCTCTTTTCGTTTTTTCTTCTGTGTTTTTTAAGCTAAATTGCTAGACCAATTTGAAAGGTTCTTCTCTCTCTCTTTTTTTTTTTTTTTTTTTTCCCGTGTTGGTGATGGCCTGATTCTGGTAGGAGTTTATAATAAATGTTATGTGGCCACTATATTCTGGCAGTGGCGGAAAGAGGTTCCAATCAATGGTTGTATCAGTGCATAAGCGCGACACTAGGTTGGCCGTTATAGTGGCTATGTGGTAGGGGTTTAGAACTAACAATGTGACACCAAATTGATGTAATACAACTTGTTACCCGAAAATTGAATAATATAATATTTCGCCAAACTTAAAATGATGAAATAAAAACCTATTTTTTTAAGCAAAAATTGGTCCCTAAAATAACATCGAATAATTATGAAAATAAATACTCATCTAGTTCCCTAAGATAAAGATAATTAAATTATTGGGTTATTTAGACCAAAAGTCTTTATACTTTGCCGATTGTGTCTGTTTAGTCCTTGTACTTTTAATCGGGTTAATTTAGTCCTTGTACTATTCATTTTGTGTCAATTTAGCCTTAGAGTAAAATTTATGTTAAGTACTAATGAAATTTTTAATGAACTGGCCAAGGGTTGGGTTAATTGAGTCAACAGGTGGATTTGTAATGAGTCACTTGCATCAAACGTGATTGTGCTGTTAAAAATTACATTAATCACTTAACTTGAATTTGACCAAAGGACTAAATTGACACAATATAGATTGTAGAAGGACTAAATTGACACGATTAAAAGTACAAGGACTAAATTGACATAATGAGAAAAGTATAGGGACCTGTGATGTAAATAATAACATAAAAACAACTAAGAGAATGTATTTTAGTCCTCAGAAAATCTAATAAAACATAACTCAATATAATCTATCTTCTAAAATAATTAAATCCTAAGTTGTGTGTTGCCTTGACTACTTGCTGTATTCTGAATCTTTTCAATCAAATGCATTTCGACAATTTAACTAGCATTTTGCTAAACAATTCAGTTTTTCTACGCCCAAGTTACTAAATACGGAAAATATATAATATTTGGGTGAAGGTAGTTTACAGTAATTGTCGAAGTGTTTTAAGCCAATATTATCTATCTCCACGATTCAAGTCGAATTTGGACATTCCAATTATCTCTGTCAATTTTCCTTCAGCTCAATTTTTGGCTTTCATTTTAGGTTTTTGGAACCTAAATGCTATGCGCCTTTACAACTTGTGCATAATATGTGTTTTTTTTTTTTCCGGAATGCTAATGGTGTTTACAAAAGGTGGTTGATTGAAAAAGTTTAGATTATAAACGGTAGTTTTTTGAAATGTGTAAAAGTTGTGGTTATTAAGTGAAATTTGTCAGGTTTGGAGGTGTTTCGTATAAAATGTCTTTTATTATTATTATTTTTTTATGTACTCTTTTACCTTTTACACTAAATGGGTTTAACGACATAGTCAAAGTTTAGTCATTGCACTCTATCTCTAATCATTTGTTTGACGAACCATATTGAAAAAAGCTCCTTTATGTAGCTTATTCGTATCTTTTCCAGTCTTTCCCTTTCCGAACGAGGCTAACCTCCATCAAACTCAACCCTTGTCATGGGGGCATCTAAAGTCTCCACTTTACGTGACTAATCTATCTTATATTTGTCTTCATCGTCTTACCTTCAATGGGTGCCACCCTCACCTAATCTCACTTGTTTCTAATGAGCACCCTCATATCTGCTGCACTCATGTTTTCTACACGTTTGTGCTTGTTGCGCAATATTTGTTGTTGTTTCTTACAATTTTCCCATAAGCTTTAATGGGATTTTTCTATCATAGAGAATTTAGAAGTAGGGATGTTCAAAAAACCCGATAACCGAAATACCGAACCGAATAACTGAAATACTGACCCAAAAATACAGTTAATCAACCCGAAGTTCTGGTACGATTAACCGAACCGGTAAAATTTGCGGTATTTCAGGCGGTAATGGTTAATGATTTTGTTCGTTAAGGTTAACCGAATTACCGAAATACAACAAATATATATATTTTAAAAATAAAATACATCAATACAAGTTGTTTTAATGGTGAATTCAGATCTTCTTAGTTATAATTGTTTAAGATTTGAGTTTCACTAGATCTGTTTTTTTTCCTTAACTAATAATTTCATTACTTAAGTTTTTCTAATAAATTAAAAATTTTCCAAAGTAAAGTAATAAGCTAAACTCATAAATGAAAATTGAATTTTCGTGTCCTTTTTTATCATGCTTCAATCTCTTATTGATGGAAAATCAGTACTCTAGTCGTACGCATAAAAACTATCTTATATATTTGATGCCTATCATTCTTTATTCACTTGTGTTATTATTCCAAGAAAAATATTATTTATTTGTTGAAAATTATCATAACTAATTAGTTATTGTTGAGAATATTTTTTTGTTACTTTGAAAATTCATCAATAATCTTTTCACATATCGATTAGAGTTTCTACAATTTATGTGCATTTTTTTATTCGGTTATCGGTTAACCGGTTTTACCGAACTGAATTACCGAAAAGCGGTTAACCGTTCTTTTCGGTAACGGTAACTGTTAGAGATTTTTAAGTATTTTGGTTACGGTTAACCGAACTGAAATACTTTTCGGTCTGGTTAACTGAACGATGAACACCCCTACCTAGAAGTACTCCTCCATTTCATTCATTGTGCTTGCTTGAATCATGTGTCTCTAATCCCTCACAATTTCTCTCTAACTTTGGACAATTGGCCAAATATATTTAAAACTTCTCATTCTTTGGTGACGTTTTCTTCCGTAATATTTGTCTCCCCTTGCTATCGTTTTGTTGTGAGGTCATAAGAAGCAAAGTGGGCATGGCCCTAATAGAGGATAAATTGAGGGAGCAACGTTTGCGATGGTTTGGGCACGTCAATAGGAGACCGATCACTGCCCATGTTAGGAGATGCGAACAACTGCATACTACAATCGGGAGGAGAGGGAGAGGCAGGCCAAAGTAGAGATGGATGGAGACAATCCGACATGACCTCGATCACATAAACCTACATGAGGAGATGGCCTTAGATAGAGCTCAGTGGAGGGATAGTATAGGGGTGGTCGATGTGCCGATTAAGTATTGGGGAAGCATAGTTTAGATAATACTAGGGACTCTAGATTTATATGTATGCTTGACTGAGTGACTTGATAAGGGGGGAGTTGTTTTAATGCCTCCTAATGCCTCTTGATGTGTTTTTGCTGTCCATTGCGTGCTATGTGCCATGTTTTTGCTTTCTTTTGTGCTTTCTTGCTTTTTGGCTCTCTTGCTTTCATGCTCGTTACAAGCACTAATCTCTTAAGAGAAACACAATTGTTAAATACCCTTTATCAACATCTCTTGTCAAGCTGGTTCAGGTATGCCTTATATGCCTATAGCTTGTTACAAGTGTACTCAACTTGGGTACCTGTCAGTGATTAGTGAACATATTGGCCAGTTCATCATTCGAACTGACATTAGAAATGGCTATTTCTTTTGACAACATTTCTTACGAAGTGATAATCCGTTTAATATGTTTGGTTTGTTGGTGGATTTGACCCGATATGGAAGCGGTCTGATTATCACTAACCAACTTCATAGGATTAGAATCTGTGAGTAAATACTTCAGTCGTATATTTTGATGAAACAATGCTTCAGCCGTATTAATTTGTAGTGAGTAAATACTTCATGAATAGTAATTTGCAAGTTGCTAAATCCATGGATGGTGTTTTGATTCAACATTAGATCAAGCAACAACATTCCGCTTTTTACTTTTCGAAGGGACTGGGTTTCCACCAACAAAGACACTTGGAACGTCTATCGAATGGACAACCATCCCAATTTGCGTCTGAATATTATTGATCGCATTAAATCCCAATTTTCATACAACAGCACTTCCTAGGGGTACTTTTGATATCCTGAAGGTTACGAACAAGACCTTTTAATGGCTTTTTTGTGGAGAATCCATAATCTGACTAACTACACTTGCAATATAGGAGATATCTGAGTGAGTCAGTGTGAAATAGTGAGCATTTCTTCATTTGTTCAAATTGTAATAATAATTATTATGTCTGATTTTGGATTCTATAAATTTAATTCCGAAACTGAACTAGGCAACAAAAAAAAGCAGAAGATTATACTGCTTCTACACGGTAACAATTTACCTGATAGTTTCACTTGCGAGTATTGAAACTTTGGTGTTTTGCTTCTGAATTTTTACCTTTAGTTTCAAAGAGTACTCAATGCAAGGTTATTTTTGAGAGAAGTATTCGTGATCTTGCACTCATGACCTGTTGCGGCACCTGCGCTTACACGAATACATACACACTCATGCTTGTAGTTGCACATTGAGACACACATACATTGCATTGTTACGCCCATCTAGATTCATACCTTCATATATGTATTGATGCAAATACACACAACACATTTATATCATATAATTGTTTTGTATGGATCTTTCTTTTGTCATACTACCATATTTTGGAGTAACATGATTGAATATTGTCACTTGCAGCAAGCAGCTCTTGTCTTAAATGCTTCCCGTCGATTTCGATACACTTTGGACTTGAAAAGGGAAGACGAGAACAATCAAATAATAAGGAAGATCAGGACACATGCTCAAGTCATACGAGTATGTTGCCATGTCATACGACTTTCCTTCATTTTTCCCATTGGCTCAGATATTGTCCATTCAATCCTCATTTCTTTATTTATTCACAAAACCTGATCAGGCCATATTTATTTGCTGTGTCAGGCAGCGGTCCGTTTCAAGGAGGCTGGGGAACGAGCAAAGGGTACTATGTTCTAATTCTCTTGCGTTTGCATTCTGGTAGATGAACTTGCTAGCTGTTTCTGGTTTCACAGCCACGTTTGTTCGTATATCCTCATCTGTTGATATTGTAATTTCATGCCTTGCATATTTGCTCTCTGAACCTTTACCTGCATGGGGCTTGCTGCATGGCCAACATCATTGACGGAGTTAGATTGCATTTCTTGGTTTTTGTTTCTTTTTTATTAAAATGTCTTCCCTTACCTTTTATACATCTAAATGTGCTCAGTACATCAAAAATTTCCATCTTCAAGTCGCGACTTTCCCATTGGACAAGACGAACTTTCATCTATGTCAAGGGAACGTGACTTCTCTGCTCTGCAGCAATTTGGAGGAGTAAGCCTTTTTTCAGTTCTTTCTTTATGTTGTGTAATTTTTTAGAATGTATTTCTTCTGACTTGTCCAATGGTTTTTAGTTTTTCCTGTTCTTATTCAAGTTGGTTGCCTTATCATGTACTGTATTCTTCTTTTGTCTTAGGTCACTGGTCTAGCAGAGAAGCTTCAAACAAATTTGGGCAGGGGAATACCTGGCAATGACGATGATCTACTGAAACGAAAGAGTGCATTTGGATCAAACACATATCCTCGAAAGAAAGGACGAAGCTTTTGGGTCAGTTGCTAAAAATCCTATTGTCTTTTAGAATCACTATGTTAACTAGAGATATCTGACACAATAATTTGGCTGTTTGTTTGCAATTTATGGTCTGTGCTGAATAGAGGTTCCTCTGGGAAGCATGCCAAGATTTGACTTTGATTATACTGATGGTAGCTGCTGCGGCTTCTTTGGCTCTTGGCATTAAATCTGAGGTAAGCTTGTGCAAGTCATTTCGATTGATCTTGCATATTTTGCCGAAACATTGTGTAATAGGATACCTATTTCTATACCTTAGTGCTTGTGTATATTGGTCATTGTGTATCCTATTTCCCGAGTCTTTGTTGAGGATGGACTTTTGTCTTCAGAGTTTTATTATGGAATGTGGGACTCTGAGAGAGAATGGTCCTTTATCCCGTCCTTAGATCCTTTATTCGTACCTTTGCTCATGCTATCTCCCCATGCCCTTGAGACTATAATTTGCTGCAGATGTTCCTTGTTGCCATGGAGTGAATTATCACCACACCATGGAAGTAGGTCTGTTCGACATAATAGGTTGCTACACCCCTTTATTCCTTGCCTATAAATCATCCCAGGCCTTCAGCCACCAGCTGCAACAACAAGAACAAACCCAGTGCCTGCAAGGGCTCCCGCAAAAGCAGGGTCGGGGGGCGGGGGTAGATGTACGCAGCCTTCCCCCTTCAGGGGGCTATCCTGAAGAGAGGCTGTTTTTGAGGACCCCTAACTTGAGAGGCTGGTCTGCAGCATAGAGCATGTGACCTGGCAGTAGGGGAGCAACAAAGCATGAGTAGGGCAAAACACACGGCGAGCAAGACAACAGACACAAAGCAAACACAAACACAACAGACACAAAGCAAGCCACATCAAGCAGAAATCAAAGGATAGTAGGTAGGTAGGCAGACAAGTAGTAGCTCATGAGAGCAAGTACACAACCTAAGTGCGCCAGGAGGATATCACGGCTTAGCACTAGTAAGCTAGACTACCCTACTCCAACTGGAGCATCTATAACCCTTATACTAGCCCTTCATTGGGCCCTATCTAAGGCCATCTCCTCCCGAAGGTTTGGGTGGGTGAGGTTTTGTCGGATCGTCTTCATCCATCTCTTCTTTGGCCTGCCTCTTCCTTTCCTGCCTAGTGTAGTAAGGGGCTGTTCGCACCTCCTTATTGGAGCGTTGTCCGGTCTCCTTCTAACATGTCCGAACCACCTCAAACGTTGCTCTCGCAATTTATCTTCGATGGGGGCTACGCCCAATTTGCCTCTTATAACGTCGATTCTGATCCTACCCTTCCTTGTGTGTCCGCACATCCACCTCAGCATTCGCATCTCCGCCACCTTCATCTTCTGTGTGTGCTGTTGTTTCATCGCCCTGCACTCCGCCCCATACGTCATGGTTGGCCTCACAACCGTCTTATAGTATCTTCCGTTTAGCTTCAAGGGGAACTTTCTATCACAAAGTACAGCGGAGGCCATCCTCCACTTATGCCATCCCGCTTTAATCCGGTTGTTGACATCCTCGTCAACTTCGCCGTTGTGCTATATCATGGACCCCAAGTACCTGAAACTCTCCTTCTTCGCTATGGCCTTAGATCCAATCTTGACGTCTTCCCAGCTAGGCGTGGTGGAGGGATTGAACTTGAGTTCTATGTACTCGGTCTTGGCTCTGCTTAGTCGTAAACCCTTCGACTTTAGTGCCCCTCTCCACCGTTCCAGTTTCTCATTTACCTCTTCCCGCGACTCCCCCACCAACACTATGTCATCTGCCAAAAGCATGCACCAAGGTACACATCCCTGGATGTGCCTAGTGAGCTCGTCCATAACCAGAATGAACAGATAGGGGCTCAAAGCAGACCCCTGGTGTACCCCTACTGTTATCGAGAAAGCGTTTGTTTTCCCGTCCTCTGTATGCACCATAGTCTGTGCCTCCTCATACATGTCTCTAGTGGCTCGGATGTATGGCACCAGTGAATAGCATTGATTCTCAAAGTAGTTGACCCTTAGTGACTTGTCGGTTCTTGGTCTTCCTTGGCTTTCCTACATTCTGTAATTGGATCAAATGATATGCAACAGAGTTCTTCCTAACCCTTCCTATGGGGAGGAAGGAGGAGGCAGAAGGGGAAGTGGGGTTGGGAGAAAAAGAAAAACAAGGAAGAAGAGAGAGGGAGGGGGGGGGGGGGGGGGGGGGGGGTCCTTAACCGTTGAGCAAACTGTTATACACTTTTTTATAACCGGCTTCCAACCTTGGTAGTGTTCTACCATTGACCAAAGGCCTCTTTTGAATCGTTTCTCATGCACAATTCCTAGTGAGAATGTAACTGTTCATTTTCATCACTTTTGTTTGTATCTTACAGGGCATAAAAGAAGGATGGTATGATGGAGGGAGTATTGCCTTTGCTGTCATCCTTGTGATTGTTGTCACAGGTAATCCGATGCTTCATGAATTGGAAAATGTTCGTAGTGAAGGATGATAATTATTATCAACCAAGAAAGATGGATGATTTGTTTATTCCACATTATGAATCATTTTTGACATGGAATAAAATTTCGTCAAGCCTTGTTAACTACTTACAAATGATGTTTTGTTCTTTCACGTGCCCTGTGTATGCAATGAAAATTTTAATTGTTAAGCTACTTGAATAATGAAATGGTCCAAAACAAACCGGTCTTGGTTTTAGACATCTGTTTAGTGTTTCTTTATTTAGAAGAGGCTCATGATTATTCATTGGCTAAAGTGAAGCATGAATAGAACCAACTGTGGTGCATTTGAATACTAGAAGCAGCTGTTCCACAAGCTCCGAATCGCACCCTGTTTAGTATCCTGTTCTGTCCGCCGTTTGTGCTCGCAGGGAGGCAGACACCTAGGTCAGGCAAAGCCCCTCTACAGCAACTTGCCTACTCCTGGTGCTTGTTGGTTAATTTACTTTTGAAGTGATGGTTTTAATCTATTGTTGCATCAGACTAAATATTTGCACCTGTTTTAGTGGT
Organism: Simmondsia chinensis; assembly: GCA_018398585.1. NCBI lineage: Eukaryota > Viridiplantae > Streptophyta > Magnoliopsida > Caryophyllales > Simmondsiaceae > Simmondsia > Simmondsia chinensis. Next base: position 21,201,246 of record JAGTTD010000017.1, on the reverse strand, counting down.
GAATATGTGGTCTGGATATTTGTAGGATGTGGAATTGTGCATTCATCATTTCAGTAGGCAAACTGCTACTGTATCCAATGAGAAATGTTGAAATTAACGTATCTAGGGGAGGAAATATGAACCCACATGTAAATTAATATTTCTTAAAGACAAAAAGACCACGGGAAGTTGAAAAGCATTTCGGTACATGCAACCTAAAACACAGTATTGGATTCGCAGCTGTAGTCAATAGTATCATGTCTATTGATTCTAAACCCAATAGTTGCCTTGAATTCAAATTTTGCTTAGTGAAGGTCATACTTCTTACTTACATTTTCATGAATTGCATTTCCCAGCCATCAGCGATTACAAGCAGTCTCTTCAATTCCAAAGCTTGAATGAGGAGAAGCGAAATATACACCTGGAGGTGTGTTTATCCTATGACGTTCCCTCTAATTGTATCAGTGTTAATCGCTCCATATTCCCATCGAGATTGTGCCTGATGTTATGCATGCATAGGTTATTAGAGGAGGTAGAAGGATTGAGGTTTCAATCTTTGACATAGTAGTTGGTGATGTAGTACCTCTCAAGATTGGCGATCAGGTTAGTCTTGTTCACCTTCCCTTGCCATGATTCACTGCTGTGCTCCTCTACTCTTTTGTGTATCCTTACTGGGCTTTAATTTTGTGTAGGTACCTGCTGATGGAGTACTTATATCTGGCCATGCCGTTGCTATTGATGAGTCAAGCATGACCGGAGAGAGCAAAATTGTGGGTTCCTATTCACAATTTTCATCTTAAATTTTTTTTTTCTTTTGACTGTTGGCTTACCAATTATTATATACTTGGTTCATGGGTGTGGCTTTCTGTAGGTTCACAAAGATTCCAAGGAACCCTTCTTAATGTCTGGCTGCAAGGTTGCTGATGGTTATGGAGCCATGCTTGTAAGACAGGATCCTTTGGTCTTTTCTGTGTTTCTGCTTATTGAGATAATTGCTATTTTAATGTTCGCTGAGGATACTCTAGAACCGCTGGTAGCACTGGTCTTAATCTTAAATATGATTGTTCTTTTTTCCCAATCTCCTTGCCTTAAGTAAATTCATTTTTACTGTATGATTGCAAAATTTGTATGAATATATTTCATAAATAAAATACAATGAATATGCATATTGGAGGCCTGTAAACTGTCAACTCCACAGTGGCTTGCTCATAATACTTAATGAGCGTCTCAATCCAGCAGAAAAGGCTGTCTAATCTGTGGTGCCGATTAGTGTATTGGACTCCGTTGAGCCATATGTTTAAATTTAATGCATCTATGTATGATATCAAATATAGGCTACTAGGAAGCATAGCTTCTTTACATAATGGAATTTTAGTTAGTTGTTATGCGATTTAACTATTATGCATGGATTTCAAAAATAAATGTGTTATGGTTTTTTTTTTTTTTTTTTTTTTTTGGTTAAAACAAACTTCTAAATTAGTTTACATGTTAAGAACTATATAAGAGGTATTAAAAGTATTAACTAAATGGATCTTCATTCAAATATTTTCATGAATGAAATACAATACATATTCATTTTGTAGGCTGTTGTGCGTAGTATCCCTCACATAATTATAATTTTTTTTGAGAGCTGTATGTAACTATTGTTTGCTCCTATGTGTCTTATTCATTGTACTGCATTTTTCATTTGTGCAATTTAGTTGGGGAACCTATTATGTAGTTGCTGAAACATCTTGTATACACGACGGTGAGGCATGGAATATCTTTGTTTGTAGCAGTTTAACAGCGTCTTTGTAGACACAAGTTTCAACTTTTAAGGTTGTTTTCTCAATTGTGATTGAATAAAGGCCTTAATATTGCCAAAGTCTGATTGGCTTATTTTATTAGGCCTGTGGGAAGTTATACCTATTAATAGTGCTAATGCATCTAGCCTCAATCTCATATATTGATGAACATGTGATATAGTGTGTTACTTGCATTCAAACCACTGTAGGTGACAGGTGTGGGCATAAATACAGAATGGGGACTGCTTATGGCCAGTATATCAGAAGATAATGGTGAAGAAACACCTCTTCAGGTCAATTTTCAGACCTAAGTTCTTCTGGTAGTTTGTGGTGATTAAATTTTTTCATTGATAAATGTATGTTTGCAATAGGTACGCCTGAATGGGCTTGCGACTTTTATTGGGATAGCTGGGTTGTCCGTGGCTTTTCTTGTTTTAGTAGTTCTTCTGGCAAGGTAAAGTCATTCTTGATCAGTAGGTTCTTTTCCTATGTGACTTAAGGTTTGACAAATTTCATATGATTGCACCTGTACAGATATTTTACCAGTCATACAGAAAATGCTGATGGAAGTCCTCAGTTTAAAGCAGGAAAGACCAGTGTTGGTCACGCAATTGATGGAGCCATCAAGATAGTTACTGTTGCTGTATGTGCACTCTTTCTAAAAGTATGCGAGTTGTATATCTGTTGCAGATGTTACAAATGAATTGTTACATTTCAGGTGACTATTGTGGTTGTTGCGGTGCCTGAAGGTCTACCCTTGGCTGTCACTTTAACGTATGTGTAATTAATTTTTGTTCTTTTTGTTCCTTGTGATATTTCAATAGTTATTTGACACTCTGTTACGTTTATGATAGATTCACAAACGTAAGCTAAGATTAAGAGAATATGAGATGAGAAAGAAGTGAAGGAGATGAGAATTTAGAAGAGTTAGGTGAGAGAAAGAAGGTTAATCTCAAAGAGATAGTTAATTTCATTGAATGAGTAAAACCTGACATAAAATCAACCCTTATAATGGAGCTTGACACAAGAAAATGATTCTTTAACAAACTAACACTTTCCCGCCAAAAACAACCTACCCGAGCCAAGCCTAACTAACTTTGGCGCCCAAAAAGTAATTCGAATGTTTACAAGTAAAAAGCACCTTATTACATCAAGAACGATTAAGAACATAACAATCCCCTCCCCTTAAAAACATTCTTGTCCTCAAGAATGAAAAGAAGGAAATTGACTCAATAAGAAGCGTTTTTCTTCCCAAGTGGTGAACGATTCATCCAAATTGCTCCAACTCACGCGAATTTTCTGGTTCGTGGAATCTGTTTCTTGCATCTGGTCGGACACCGCAGCTGGTTGTAAGACCAATGAGCCATTGGAACCTACTTCCGGAGGACTGGAAGAAGAGCCATGACCATCTTTAACCTATTTTTTAAGAAGCGAAACATGAAAAATAGGGTGAATATAAGAGTCGGGAGGAAGCTCAAGCCTGTAAGCCACCTTGCCAATCCTCTCTAAGACCTTATAAGGCCCAAAGAACCAAGCACAAAGCTTGACATTTCTCCTTACTGCTGCTGTGGACTGTCGATAAGGTTGTAATTTTAGATATACCATGTCTCCCACCTCGAAATTTCTATCAACTCTTTTCTTATCTGCATACCATTTCATCCGAGCTTGTGATTGACTGAGATTGTGCTTTAGTTGCTGTAAAACTTGTCTCCTTTGCTATAAGATGTCAACCACCTCAACCATATGTGTCTCAACTCCTTGCAACCCAAAAGGAGACGGTGGATCATACCCAAACAAGGCTTTGAAGGGAGTCGTGCCTAAAGAAGTGTGAAAGTGGGTATTATACCAGAATTCAGCCAAGGAAAGCCACTTTCCTCACACCTTCGGATGACTAAACACCATGCTCCTGAGGTATTGCTCAATGCATTGGTTAACCCTCTCCGTCTGACCATCGGTTTGAGGGTGGTAAGATGAACTAAGAGCCAAAGTCGTTCCCAAGAGTCTAAACAACTCTTTCCAAAACCGACTTGTGAAGAGCTTGTCTCTATTGGAAATTATGGATTGGGGCAATCCATGTAGCTTGTAGATGTTGTCTAAGAACACACGAGCTAGCTTTTCTGCAGTTACAGGTTGGGCCAGTGCAATGAAGTGCCCAGATTTGGTGAACCGATCAACAACTACCCAAAGCACCTCTTTCCCTTCTGATTTAGGCAATCCCTCGATGAAATCCATGCTTATATGTTGCCATACACCCTCAGGAACAGGCAAGGGCTGGAGCAGACCTTGGTATCTATGATCACCAAGCTTGGTTTGTTGGCAAACCTCACAACTTTGCACAAAGCTAGTCACTTCTTTCTTCAAGCCGGGCCAGCTAAAATGAAATTTCAGTCTCTGATGTGTCCCTTCAATGCCTGAGTGTCCTCCCCATGAAGAGTCATGAGCAGCACTGATGACTTGGCGCCTAAGACCAGTAGATTTGCCCATATATAGCTTTCCCTGGATTCTGATCACACCTCGGGTTACAGAAATGTCTGTCCCAGCAGCCAGATTGCACGCCTTGCCTATACTAACTGCAGCTATACATTCTTGTGCAAAAGAGTAATTCTCATAGGACTGATGTAACTCTTCCATCCAAGCAGGAGAAATCACGGAAATAGCTCCAAGGGAACCCTGCTCATGACCCTCAAACTTGCGTGATAGTGCATCTGCAGCCCAGTTTTCTCTGCCTTTTCTGTACTCAATATCGTAATTCAGCCCCAACATCTTCATTAGCCCTTTTCTTTGTATCCTTGTGACAATCTTCTGCTCTAATAAGTGTTTAAGACTTTGATGATCAGTCTTAATGATGAAGTGATGCCCATGCAAGTAGTGCCTCCACTTATCAACCGCAAACAAGATTGCAAGGTACTCTTTCTCATATGTGGAAAGAGCTTGATGTTTTGCACTCAAAGCTTGGCTGAGGTATGCTATAGGTCTCCCACCTTGAGACAATACTGCCCCAATACCACTTCCACTTGCGTCTGTCTCCAGAATGAAGCTTGAAGAGAAATCTGGCATAGCTAAAACTGGTGCTCTGCACATTGCAGTTTTGAGAGCATCTAAAGCTTTTTGAGCATCCTCCGACCATTTGAAGGAGTCCTTCTTAAGCAAATCTGTTAGGGGCTTGGCTAAGGCTCCATAGTTAGCTACAAACTTACGGTAATAGCCAGTTAACCCCAAAAAACCCCTTAATTGTTTCAAGGTGACCGGAACAGCCCATTCCATCATGGCTTGGACTTTTGAAGGATCGGTTGCAACTCCATCACAAGAGCTCACATGGCCGAGATATTCCAGATGTGTTTTGAGCAAAAGAACACTTGGCCAACTTAGCATACAATTTATGCTTACGCATGACCAAAAGTACCTCCCTTAGATGCTTCAAATGCTCTTCAAACGATGCACTGTAAATGAGGATGTCATCAAAGAAAACCAATACAAATTTCCTACGAAATTGTTTGAAGACATCATTCATAAGAGCCTGGAATGTTGCTGGTGCGTTGGTCAAGCCAAAAGGCATGACCACAAATTCAAAGTGTCCATGATGCGTCCGGAATGCAGTCTTATACACATCATGCTCACCCACTCTGATCTGATGATATCCTTGCCGAGCATCCAGCTTGGAAAAAACTCGAGCTCCATGTAATTCATCCAACAAATCATCTATAACTGGTATAGGAAACTTATCCTTCACAGTCATAGAGTTGAGTTGCCTATAATCAATACACATACGTGGCGTGCCATCTTTCTTCTTGACAAGAATGACCGGAGAAGCAAAGGGGCTATGGCTAGCTTGTATGAAATTAGTCTTAAGCAATTCATCCACTTGCTTTTCAATCTCTGTCTTTTGAGTGTGAGGACATCTATGAGGCCTGATCTTCACCGATTCAGCACCCTCTTTGAGAGGAATTACATGATCCAAACTCCTCTTGGGAGGTAAGGATCTAGGCACTGCGAAAACATCTTCGAACTTTGTCACCTAATTCTGCACTTCTGGTTCGGTTATGTCGACCATTTCAGCTGAGGATATGGCAAACAATTGGCCCACGCACTGGTATGCACAGCCCTGAAGACCCTTCTTCAACTTCCTTCCCTTTATTACTTGAAGTTGAGCTGGCTCCGCAATGCCTTGCAATGTGACTTTAGAGCCTTGAATTTCAAAAGAGACCGTGATGTTTGCATAATCAAACAGCACAGGACTATAAGTTCTCATCCAATCAACTCCGAGCACCATGTCACAACCTCCTAAGGGAAGGATCCTGAAGTCATATTGGAACTTACGGTCTTGCATCAGCCACACAAACCCCCTGCACTTGTTTTGTGTCATGACAGTCTTACCATCAGCCACGGTAACAGCAAGTGGGTGGGTTTTTATCACTTCGTGACCCACCTTCTTGACAACTTTGGGATCAACAAAGCTATGAGTACTCCCACTATCAATGAGAATGATAATGGGCCTTATCCCAGCCTTTCCCTTGATCCGGATCGTGCTATGAGCCCCATTACCGGTTAGAGCCTTCACAGAGATCTCTACTGCAGCTTCATCTAAATGCTTTTCGATTTCTTGCTCAGAGTCGGTATTATCCTCTGCAATTTCTTCTTCATCATAGAGCTCCCCAACCTTAGCACCTTCAGCAGACATGAGGTACTTGGGATTACACTTATGGCCAAATTGATAAGGCTGATTGCAACGATAACATAGTTTCTGTTGTTGCTTGCCATCTGATCTGAATGTCCTGGGCTTGCCTTGCTGCAGCTGGGAGCTACTTCCACGTGACCTGGGTACATCACTAGATGCCAATCCGGTTGCTTCATAAAGCTTGGCTTTAGCAAAAGCCATGGACAAATCAATGGGATCCATAGCTTTAACCAAATTCTTCAACTTAGGCTTCAAACCACTAATGAAAGCAGCTACATAATAAGACTCAGAAGCCTCAATTTCATTTACAATGCTAGCCTAGATTCTCAAATTTAGTCATGTAATCTTTCACAGTCGTCTCTTGCTTGACCTTATTGAATTTATCCACTATATCACTATCATCTTCATCACTATACCGAGCGCATAAGACCCTTGCAAAATCATTCCATGTAATGAAAGGCCTACTTCTCAACAAGCTATAGAACCATACCTCATGATCCCCAAGCAAATATACAGCCGCAATTTGCACCTTTTCAGATTCATCAATGTGATAAAAATGGAAGTAACGTTCACACCTCCTTAGCCAAGAGTGAGGTTGTTTTCCCTCAAATGCATTGTACTCGAGGTTGTCTATGGCTATGGTTTCTGGTGTTGGATGACTCCTCGTTGCTCCCTGAACGCTGCTGCAGCAACTAGTCAGGAGGTCTGTCCAAGTCAGTTACTCGTGGTCCAGATCCAACATTCCAATTTGAAGATTGAGGCAGCACCTGCTCATTGTTACCCTCCCTCTCATCAGACATCAACACCTCCTGATCCCGATCTGAATTCTTTTCATTAATACTAGTGTTCCCTCCTGGATTGTGGATGTTCTGCCTCTCCTCATTGATGGACCTCATCGGCTGAGTTGTCTTCATCAAGCTAGCAGGTAATAACGGATCAGGATTTGGCCTTTTAGTCTGCTCTCGATTCTCAGTCAGTTTCAGTTCGAGCTGCTGCATCTGCTGTTCAATTCGCTGGTTAATCTTCTCCTCCAGATTTTGAGATTGTCGTGCGACCTGATCTGAAATTTTAGCCTCCACCTGCTGAACTCGTTGATCAACCCTTTCCTCAATCTGTTGAGGTAACGATTCAGTGACTAATTGCTTGAATTGAGCAAGCATTGATGCAAATTTACTGTCCAGTTGAGCGTTTGTCACCCAGTCTTGTCCAGTTGCATCGCTACTGCCAACACCAACAGCATTGGTTGATCTAGTAGCGGCTAGTGCTGCTGCTGATCTGGTGGTGACACCACCGATCAAGGGATTGTCGCTTATATCCATTAATTTGCAAATCGAACGAAGCTCTGATACCAATTGTTACGTTTATGATAGATTCACAAACGTAAGCTAAGATTAAGAGAATATGAGATGAGAAAGAAGTGAAGGAGATGAGAATTTAGAAGAGTTAGGTGAGGGAAAGAAGGTTAATCTCAAAGAGAGAGTTAATTTCATTATTTCATTGAATGAGTAAAACCTTACATAAAATCAGCCCTTATAATGGAGCTTGACACAAGAAAATGATTCACTAACAAACTAACACTTTCCCGCCAAAAACAACCTACCCGAGTCAAGCCTAACTAACTTTGGCGCCCAAAAAGTAATTGGAATGTTTACAAGTAAAAAGCACCTTATTACATCAAGAACGATTAAGAACATAACACACTCTTTTCTCTGCCTGGATTCCCTCTGTATGTGTTTGGTTTTTATGTCAGATGGAATACATATTGGCTTCTTTTTACGACCCTGCTGTGATGTGCTTTTTGTGATTTCCTGTTTGATAAGCTCATCACTGTCTATTTAAGTGAACAAGTAATTAATGAAAGGACAGACTCTGTGAAAAGAAAGGGGTGCCCTTAGGCAATTGTTAAGGTGCAACTACTGAGGGTTGATCCTGTGGATTGTATTATAAGCATGCTGACTAATGACGTTATGGGCAAGGGATTAAGTAGGTGACCACCTGCATTAATGTCGTTCACGGTGAAAGATCAGAATATGTTTGAACTACATTACATATAAACACTTTCTTGGGCGATACGTAAAATTTTCTTACAATTTACCTAGGATTTATGAAAGGAATAATGTTATTAGTGCTATTAGTGGAAGAATTTATGCAGGAAAATCCTTAAGAGGTTATGCTATGATTAGAAGGCAATTCTTTCATTTAGCCTGATTTGCTTATGCCATAATAGAACTAGCTTGCTTTTATGCGGTGCCGTTTGCATTAGTTGCCTTACTTCTGTCGATTTTTTGTCATTTTTGCAGTCTTGCTTATTCGATGAGAAAAATGATGAGGGACAAGGCTTTGGTTTGTATTTTAATTTTCTCTTTCCCTATGAAGGCTCGCATTTTGACTATTGAAAAATCTAACAATTACATGACTGTAGGTGAGGAGGCTTTCTGCTTGTGAAACTATGGGTTCTGCTACTACAATTTGCAGTGATAAGACGGGAACTTTGACTTTAAATCAGGTGATGATTGCGGAAGTTCCTGATTATCTTGTTCTAGTGTCCTCTTCTTTCTAGCCTTTGTGTCGTAGCTTTGATAAAACAGTGAACTTGGTCCATATGTGAGCTTTCTTGGATCTGTGTGCCACCTGTAGGTGCACATCTTTACCGCTTGGTCATTTGTAGTCGACTAATTATATCTAAGAGCATTCACATTTTTACATCGGAGTTTGAAATAGTTTGAGGCGTGGAATCGAACAAAGGGCTGACATAACATAACAACTTAACGAACCTTAAGTTAACAACTGAGCATATTTGAAGTTAGTGTTTTACTTAATTGGCTATTATGTGTTACGCTCGGGCTCGAACCTCGAACGTAAACTAATATAAATTGGATAGATTTGAGAGTATGGGATGAGAAAGAATATAGAATTTAGATGAGAAAGAAGAGTTTAGAGTTAGATGAGAGAAAGAAGGGAAAGGAGATGAGAAAGTAGAGTTTAATCTCAAATGAGATAATGTTTCAGATTTTCATTGATTGGATGCCCAAATGAACATACATTCACACTTATTTATAACAATCTAATGGCAAAGAAACTAGACAAACCTTAGAACAATCTAGAATGTAACTAACTAGTATTTCAAGTATTGAATTGGCGCCAAAACACATATGTAACAGCAGCAAGTATTAACTAACAGCAACAGCAGTATGCAATGCAGCAGCAGCAGAACAGCACGCACCAGCAGCACTGAAATTAACAGATTTTCCCGCCACAGCTCTCCCGCCTTATTTGCTCATTTAAAATTCGAGTCTCGTATTCTCGGTTTGTAACATTCCCTTCCCCTTGAAAACATTATTGTCCTCAAGAATGAAAGAGAACGATACTCGAAAATCACTCATTGGAAGCATTACCCTTCCGAAACTGAAGTTTTTTGGACTTGTACAACTTCATAGTGAGGTCGTGCAATTCCTTCCTCCGAGCTATTGGATCCACTTCATCCTCACTGCCATGGTCCTGATCGGACCCTTCGTTTTCAGCGTCATCTTCATCACTTTCGAATTGCCCTTCAACATCAACTCCTCTTGCCATCATGAGAAGTTTAGGATCGCACCTATGATCGGATACATAAGGTTGATGGCATCTAAAACAGCGGTTTCGGGACACCTTCTCAAAGTTTCGGGGGTCTTTATGCTCATCCCATTTCTTGTGGTCTAACCCCTTTTGAGGGTGTTGGAAGTTCTCTTCTCGATGCTTGGGCCGATCAAGAAATGTCTCTCGATGCTTGGGCCGATCGAGAATCGTTAAGTCGGAGGCCTCAATCAATTTTGCCTTCGCAAAGGCTTGTGACAAGGAAGCAGGTTCAAGAGCCTTCACCAAGTTCTTGATTTTCGGCTTTAACCCACTGATAAAGCTCGAGACATAGAAGGACTCGGGGGCTCGAGGTGCAATTGTAATCATACTGGCTTGGAGATTTTCAAATTTCATCATATAGGCCTTCACGGTAGTGACTTGCGTTAATTTGTTGAAGCTTTCCACGACATCACCCATTTCTTCATCATCATAGCGCTCGCATATCTCAGACACGAACTTGTCCCAAGTAAGAACGAGATTGCTCTTTAGCAAGCTGTAGAACCACACTTCGTGATCCCCTTGGAGATAAACCGCGGCCAATTCCACCTTTTGATCATCGGGGATGGAATAGAAATGGAAATATCGCTCGCATCTTCGTATCCACGAGTGAGGTTGCTTCCCATCAAAATTTTCAAGTTGAACTCGAGGTTGTCGGAAGCTATTGTGTCTATTTCCATAGGTGACTTCATTGCTTCGGTCATGAATCATTTCAGAGGCATTTTGTCCATATTGTTGCTGCAGAACAGATGTGGACGGTTGAACAAGGGGTCCGGAATTCCAAAAAACAGGTCTCGTGCGTGTTGGCTCATAAAACGGATCAAAGTGTCCTGCATTCTGTTCTGTTCGGTACTGCGGTCCTGGATACAGATCTGAAATGTCTGGAGGATGCTCCTTCGGATCTGAATTTGTGCCTAAAGATCGAATATGTTCTTGATCCAATCGTTGCTCGTGCATCCCAGCAGCCGCACCAACTTCAGAGGTCTGATTTCGTGGCCTGAAATGCTCGGTTTGAGCCTGTTCTGGTGGCCTGATCTGCTCGGTTTGGTCCAACACTTCAGCTGCAGCGTTCCCCTTTTGAGGTTCCAACTCTACATACGTCCTATTTAATCGGCTTGATGGCATTAGTGGTGCAAAACGTGACGCCACATTCTGATTTTCAACCTGGTTGTGCAACTCTTTAAGCTTCTCTTCAAAATTCGTTAATTGTTGATGCAATTGGTTTGTAAGTCTAGCTTCCGTCGTCTGTTGTTGCACTTCCAACCTTTGCCATTGATGATTCAAACGGTCATCCAACTCTTGTGCTTGTTGGTTGATCCGATCTTCAATTCTTTCCTCCATCTGTTGAGAATGTTGAGCAATTCTTGCATCACACTTTTGATCGACTTCTTGTAGCAATTCTCTTTGCGATTGTTGCATCTTCATGAACATATCACTCATTTGCAAGTTTACTTGACTGTTTGTAGCCTCAGTCTGCTGCATTTTCTTGATCATATCGCTCATTTGCGAGCTTAACTGACTGATTGTAACCTCACCTTGTCCTGCTTCAACATTCGAGCCAACTACCACCGCATAGGAGATATTAGGATCAACATGTGTAGCCTGATTACCAGCGCCAGCACCTGATCGTGTTGTTACTCCACCAGCCAAACCTTGCTCTTTTCGGTTGCAAAAGCTGGCTGATCGCCTTGACTCGCAGAGTACTAGTTCGCAGAATCGCAAATCTTCAACAATCGATTGCTTAATGAAGTTTACTCCTTCGAACGCACGAACGACCACTTGCTATCGGTTCGACAATCGTCATTGATTCCAAACCCTAGCTTGCAGAATTTCGCGCACAACGAATTCGACAAACCCTAACTTCGATCGAGTTCTGACAATGATGTTTTCTTGATTAATTCGGTCTGAGAATCCGAAATAGGTTCGATTTCTATCTATAGTGAGGAGTTAAACACACGGAACACAACAATCTTCAAGAACAATATCGGATTTCAACACCTGATGTCGCTCGTCAGTATTCGCCTCTTTGTCAGAATTTCGCCACCTTGTCAGAATTTTGCCTTGCTGACAAAAATCTCGATTGAACTTGAAATTTGCACTTTGATCAACACAATCTGATTGTTTGAAATCTGCACAATCTGAGCGACACTAATTTGATTTCTGAAATTTTTTTTTTTTTTTTTTTAAATTTTTGATTACGCACTCGATCGGATCGAGGCTCTGATACCAATTGTTATGCTCGGGCTCGAACCTCGAACGTAAACTAATATATATTGGATAGATTTGAGAGTATGTGATGAGAAAGAATATAGAATTTAGATGAGAAAGAAGAGTTTAGAGTTAGATGAGAGAAAGAAGGGAAAGGAGATGAGAAAGTAGAGTTTAATCTCAAATGAGATAATGTTTCAGATTTTCATTGATTGGATGCCCAAATGAACATACATTCACACTTATTTATAGCAATTTGATGGCAAAGAAACTAGACAAACCTTAGAACAATCTAGAATGTAACTAACTAGTATTTCAAGTATTGAATTGGCGCCAAAACACATATGTAACAGCAGCAAGTATTAACTAACAGCAACAGCAGTATGCAACGCAGCAGCAGCAGAACAGCACGCACCAGCAGCACTGAAATTAACAGATTTTCCCGCCACAGCTCTCCCGCCTTATTTGCTCATTTAAAATTCGAGTCTCGTATTCTCGGTTTGTAACATTATGCTAGGCACAATTGTGTTATGGTCCAAAATGAACAATCATTTTATTACTTACTAGAATATATTTATCGATATGTTCGCATGTTGATAACTATCAAAAGCTCATTGAAATTAATGATTACATGGATGTTCATTGGGATTCTTGCAAGCATAAGTCCTTAATACGGTTGCTATAACGCATTACGTGATGTCTATTTGTATGTCATAATGACTATTGACTGCCATGTAACTGTGATGTGATTCTATAGTCCAAGAAGGAATATAATACCACATTTCTATCCTTTTTTTCTTTTAAATTGCAACAGTAATACAGGTTAATACAGTGGATTTCGTTTGCTTTTTCACTGTTATTCTATGTGATTGCATGTTTTGACTATTCTTGTGTGACTACGAAGTTTGAGAAAAATAGAGGGATTGCTTGATGAACTAAATGCGGAACAGAGTTCATTATTACTCCCTAAAAAGGGTTATTGGGACTTATAACAATTATGTTATAAGTTCCAATGAGAACTTCGAAGTTAAGCGTGCTTGGGCGAGAGTAGTACCAAGATGGGTGACCTCCTAGAAAGTCCTCACCCTCAGGTTGGGGGCACTAGGAAACAGCCTTTCTTTAGGTTAACATCCTGAAGGGGGAAGGCTGCGTACATCTGCCCCCCTCAGACCCTGCGTAGGCGGGAGCTCTTGAGGCACTAGGTATGTTCCTTCCTTTTATAACAACTATGTGAAATATGGAATTGGGAATCAGGGCCGTAGATAATTAATTGTGCTTATGTATTTGCGATATGATTAATTTTGCTGGTCTTGCATGATTTCAATTAGTAAATAAGTGAAACAACAGTCACCAAGGGCTCCCGCCAAAAGCAGGGTCTGGGGAGGGTAGATGTACGCAGCCTTCCCCCTTCAGGGGGCCACCATGAAGAGAGGCTGTTTCCTAGGACCCCCAGCCTAAGATGATGGTCTTGCATCCATCAGCCAAAAGACCTGTCAAACATCAGAAAGTATAAGTATGGCCCACACCAAAAAAAAAAAAAAAAAAAAAAAAATGATGGAACGCCACTTCTCATTGGTGAAACATTGAGAATAAAGCATTGGGCATTCTTAAGCCTTTTCTCATTTTTCTGAAAGTTGCTATTGTCGAGGATGTGAATAGATGGAACGCCACTTGTTTGCACTGGAACTTTTATCCTGAACAGATAACCACTTGCTCTGGAAAAATAATTTGTATGAAGAAAAATTATTGTCCGCTTCTTATTAAATTGATGTATATTATGATCAGGAGGATAACATGTGATGGCTATGGAATTCAAAATAATAATAAAAATGCTCATTACAAGATTTGTGCTTCTCTAGAAATTAGGGGAGTAAATGAGCCGAGCTTGTAAGGTTCGGGCCCGGCTTCAGATCATCTTGATTTTGATGAAACTCTCCTAGCTAGAGATTATTGCTCGATTTCAGCTCACCACATGCTCTTGCTCCGCTTGCCACAGGTTCAACCTTGGCTTGTCATGAGCTCGAGGTCGTACTTGTCTTGAAGCAAATTATTTAATGCATGGGTTCAAAATTGAGCAAATTATTTAGCGTGTAAGTTGAATTACTGTATGACTTATGAAGAGAGTAAGTTTAAACGTTTGAACACTTGCTTTCTGAACGATTGAAGGTCAAGAGGCATGCAGCAAGTATGTAAATATTGAATTGCTGCTACCTGGTTCCAACTTCCTATGTGTGTTTGAACTTAAAAAATGATCACCGGTTGATGTGTGTTGACATATGCATCAAAATATGGAACTCTCAAAATTATTAAGCTTGTTTCGGCTTGCAAGCATACAAGCTTGAACTTAGTCTTGTTTTAGCCAGACAAGTTAGCTCAGCTCAGCTCAGCTTGGCTTGGCTTGGCTTGGCTTTGTAATGAGCCGAATTATACGAGCTTTATTTGAGCCGGCCTGGCTCATTTGACCCCTCATAGGAACATGTGGCGTTGTTTCTATTGCTAAGGGGATAGGAAAGTCCAATGCCCCCCACCAAGAGATTTCCGGGGTTTTCTGGCAATGTCCTATCTGCTGGTTGTTGATGAGGATATGGTAGATAATAGTCTCTGTGCTTTCCTTGGATATCCTCTTTGTGGCCGCTGATTCATCCTTGATTATTAGTTGTATTTGATGAGTGATAAAGAAATACTCTGTTGCTAGCGTAATTGATACTGGTCCTTGGGCTATGTGATGGTGTATTTGGGAGGAGATATTTGTCTCTTTTCTCTTTAATAGGAATTATCTCCCTTCCATAATTTCAAAATCACTCTGCCCCCTTGCTTTTCCCCCCTTTTTGTTGCTTTTAGTTTCTTTTTATGCTTTTCTTTCTGTTTTCAATACCTTGTATATTTTGGGTTAGAGTTGAGCTCTTGCGTAAACATATTCATTCCTTTCTTTCATTTATGACACCGTCGCAAGTATTGTTGATACCCTCTTCTTGTTTCAAAAATATTTCTATACTGTAACTGATCTGTCAAAGAAAATCTATTGCAGATGACTGTTGTTGAGGCTTATGCGAACGGGAAGAAACTTGACCCACCAGATAATGGTTCATTGTTGTCTCCTGAATTTTCCTCTTTACTTATTGAAGGCATTGCACAAAATACAACTGGCAGTGTTTTTAAGCCCGAGGTGAGTGACTTGTTTAAACATTTGGCATGGTGATGCAAAAAAGAAAAAAAGAATTGTCTAACATGGTTACCCTTTGCGTTTCTCTACCTCTGGAACGACCACCAAGTGCTTTATTTGCGCCACCCTATGTGTTGAATTTTGTGAATTGGTTTCCGTTAAAGCTCTCTCCCAAGTTACTTAGTGTTTGCATTGGATTTATGATTATGAGTGCCTATTTCCGACAGAAACTTCTAGGTTTTATCTGTTAATGTTATTAATATTTTCATTTTCTTGGCTAGGAGCAGAGCACAGGGGATTATTTGATAAAATCTTTATACTGATCATGGCAAATATTAAGAAATCTTGTCAACTAAGTCACCTGCATTTAAGCGCTGAAAATGCATGTGGAGAACCACTGAACCATCTTAGAGTTGATTGTTCTTTAGTCAGAGTGAGAAGGATGTGAATACTTCATGGGACTATGTGCTATCAAATGTCTAGTACAATAGGATGATAGGGTGGGAAGAATAGTTTATTATTATGGTCACCTACATTGCTGTTGGATGGTATGTTTGGATGTTCACTTTGTCACATCATAGAGCAGTTCTTGCCTTATGGACTTGGAAAGTGAGAACCCCCATTCTGAGAATACCTTTTGTTGTAGGAGGCTAAATCTTCGGCCCATTGATTTGAATTACTGCAGTTCCTTGGTTGATACTGAATAAATGGCAGTGTGTGTATCTTAAGACAATAGATTATTATATCAGCTTGAAGGGGCCCGGGTTATACCCTCTCATGGGGTTCAGAGGCGTTTGGACACAAAGAAGAATGAGCACTGGCTTCCTCATCTTCTCTAATAGCCGTCAGCCTTACCGTCAGTGCTGACGAAGGGGATCTCGAGCCGTCTATTCGAGAGTTTCCCTCTCATGCCATGCCAGATCCACCTACCCACCCTTCTCTTCTCCGTTCACTAGCAAACCAGCACCTGTCACTGAAGATGTCCAGTTTGCATATAGAGGTGCCTGCAGCAACTATTGCTTTCAGGACACAACGGTGAATCCAAGAGGTCAAGATAAACGATGGACTTGCCATGGATGACATTTTCAGCGTTTTCCCGCTCTTCTCTGGATCAGAAATTTAGGGAACCGTTGATTGAATTGGCTTCCTTTGCTTTTAACTATATCTGAAAGTTGTGTTTTTTAAACATTGTTCACATCTTATAGAAGAACATCAGTTCTTGAAGTGGGGGTGATAGGAGAATGTTAAGCAGTACATAATAGTTAGTCAGGGCCTGAAGGGTATGATGCATCGTCATTTACAGCAATCACCCGAACAGAACAAGTTCATGTCAATTGTCAATTGTCAATTGTATACATGATTGATTTCGACGTGGTTGGTCTATTATCCATATCTAGATGGTTTGAATGCGGTTAGGAGCATTTTTCTTGGATTCATCTCATGTAGTGTAACTTGATCTTGTATTGTACATATTCAACACGGAGAAAATTTCTTCTTCTTCTTGAAAATAATAATGCTTGTTGATGCTAAAGGCATATTATTTTATAATCAGAAAATGTCTTTCTTCATGCAAACGATAATGCTCTTTGATGCAAAAAGCGTCTTACCATATCATTTAACAATAGCCTAGGAATCTGGATATCTCACGTGTTTCCATGAGCTTATGTGGTAATCATTGGCCCTTGCTTTGTGCTTCCTTGCTAGTAATATTTTGCTTATCTTATCTTTTCTTGGGCTCCCTGCATTTCCTGCGGGTCACGGAATTGAAGCACTATTGATCAAACTGTGTTTTCAAATACAAGCAGTGCTGTTCGATCTTTATTTTAGCATGTAATGATTAACAATTGACTTGCTCTATTTTTCTTGCTATCATGCAGGGTGGTGACCAACCTGAGATTTCTGGATCACCAACTGAAAAGGCCATCCTTTCTTGGGGAGTCAAGGTAGCATCCAAGGTTTTGGTCTTGGGTAGTGTTATTCATGAGCTGAATTTTTATTCTGTCTGCTGATTTTACTTTTGCAGATTGGGATGGATTTTGATGCTGTACGAGAAAAATCTGAAATTATCCATGCCTTTCCATTTAACTCGGTGAAAAAGAGGGGCGGTGTTGCAGTGAGGACGGTAAGCATGTGATACTAGTTCTCTTTTTTTCTGTATTTTGTCTATTCTCTTGCTTAAGGCTTACCTTTGAGCTGTCAGGATCCTGCAGCTAAAATGGTATTGTCACTCGTCATAATGGGAAACATCCTATGCTTCTCTTTGTGATTTTTGGAGGTATTGATTAGGAACGGGGTACTGTGTTAGGAATCCACAAAATTGTCTTATACTGCAGGGGACAGAAGAGGTGTACTATTGTGTTCTGTAGTTCCTATTTATGTGTTAGGAATCCATAAAATTGTGTTCTATAGACAGCTTTGTCATCTGAACTCAAATTGAGTTGCAGTGCTTGATTTTTCTTTTCGGTTTTTCGTGTGAACTATGAGCTGGCACATATGATCTGCTGTATATTGCTTGATTTACTGTTAGTCTTACATTTGTTTAATAGCTCCGTCACTATTCCCATGGTATCCTTTTCATTTTGGTTTTGAGTGTCATGTATAGATTTGGTGGTGCACCGATGTATGGCTTGCACCATTATGTATAAATGCGGGATCTGTTCTGGCACATATTCGCTATCAGCTCCTTGTAGTTGAGTGTTTCAGCCACGGTCTAGCAACAGGATGAAGGTAGATGATCTCTACTTGTAAGCTGTGCGTCCGGGCCCAGTTATTTAGATAAGATCAAATGTGAAACAGTTCTCGTCAAGCAGCCGAAACTCATTAGCTGTGTAATGTATAATTTTGACTCTAAAAGAGCTGCAATTGATTCTCTGGAAACAGACTGCCACCTATATAAATCTTGAGTGCTATCTTTTATTTGAAAGTTACCTCTCTACTCCGTAGGTCAATGTCTCTAATGTCTTTTTCTATCGCCAAAAAAAATAAAAAAGTGCATCTAGTGTCTTCAGAAAAGCCATCTTTAATTTGAAATGCTATCACGTTTTTAATTTTAACTTGTTTTAGATTCGCTAGGACTCATGATGGTAAACTAATTGCCCATGTCATTTTATATGCAGCCTGATTCAGGCATTCGGATACATTGGAAAGGAGCTGCTGAGATTGTATTGGCCTCATGCACCCGTTATATGGATGAAAATGATCACTTGGAACCTTTGGATGAGCGCAAGGTGTGAACCTTAAGACTGTGTAGATTGATAAACTAAGCCTGTGTTGATAAACTAAGCCTGTGTCGATAAATTAGGAGATTCGTTACTATGGTCATGATGAAATGAGTACTCTTCCGCAACAGGCTTGAAGATGATGTTCTATGCGCTGAAAGAATTTTCAACGTTGATGATGGTGTTTATAAAGGATTTCTAGTCATACAATTCTTAGTGAACAAAGCAGACATGTACTTCCCTCGAGTGTGGATGGATTTCTACACGGTTATATTAAATTGTGCATTGCATATTTATATACATTATTCTGCCAAGATTTTATGCCTTTATATGCTAGCTCTGTGCCGTTGTTTTTATGCTCTTACGCTTAGATGTTTTTATTGCTTTTAGTGCTTCTCAGGTTGGGGATCCTCGGACACAGCCTCCCTTTAGGGCAACACCCTAGGGATAAGGCTGCTTACATCCCACCCCCACAGACCTTGCATATGTGGGAGCCCTTGAGGCATTGAGTTTGTTGTTGTTATTGTATTCTGCCAAGATTTTAAAAGTTGTGATACAAGCATGTGATGGAGGTCATTGAGTCTCAAAATAAGCCCGGGCCAGGAACTAGGAAGTGGATTGGGATGAGTGTTTTTTATTTCTACTAAATCTTTTATCTGCTGCAATATCATTACTATGAAACCTTCATAATTTCTTATAAGTTTGTAGATTTTATGAAATTGAAACATAGATATTCTCATATACATGCTTGTTGCCGGCCTCTTAGGGTTTTCTGATGTGCAGGTGGATTTCTATAAGAAAGCTATTGAGGAGATGGCTGCACAAAGTCTTCGTTGTGTTGCCATTGCATATCGAACATATGAGTTGGAGAACGTCCCGGCTGATGATGAGCGGCTAGCTCAGTGGGTCCTGCCGGAGGATGAGCTCATTTTGCTTGCTATTGTTGGCATAAAGGTATTTTACATTTTGTCGATCTTTTAGGGTATGTGTATCAGTATTCAAATTTGAAAGTTTTAGATGTTACCCTTTGGCTCACTTGTTTCCAGAGATTGGTTGCTTCAATACTTTCTAGGGTATACATGTTTATTTATTTTATTAATGCCAGGCCTTTATTCTCGTTCTGTTTTGTAATTGAAATCTAAGGGTAATTCAAGGTACTGAAGTTCCACATCAATATAGCAGATTGGAGGGTGGACTTAGAATTATGTTGCACCTTCTGACGAAAGGTCTGATGGTGTTTTAGCTTTTAATTGATGTTGCTTCATCTGAACTGACGTGGAATCAGATAGTGTACATATGGTTTTCTAGATATGGTTATTGTTGTGGCAGTACTCCAGGTTGTATGGAGGTTTGCTTTTTTATTGGGACTGAATAGGAGTGCATCATGTTTCCTAGTCTCTTCAAAATTTTCAACTTGAGGCTCTTTGTATACAGAACCAGCGGGATTTTTTTATTTTCCATTTTCTTTAAATGCCAGAGAAAATCCTGCATGCTGTCTGAGTGAAAAAGGAAATTTTGGACCAGCATCCTTTGTAAAATCAGGTTTTTTTTATTGGCAAAACCATGGCATTATGGATCATTTTGTAACTAGAAACTACAGTGACTTCTTTTGCTTGGTTATTGAATTGTAGAATGCAAAAATGTCTTGTTGAGTTGAACTTCCATGTGGCCAGTGAAACCTGCTCTATGGTTGAAGTGTTTTTTCCTTCTATTCGTTCTTCCTTTTACTACAGTTATTTACTTTTTGCAGGATCCTTGTCGACCTGGAGTGAGAAATGCAGTGGAGCTGTGCAAGAGTGCTGGTGTTAAGGTGAGTCCACTTTTCTTTACCCTTAGTGCTGCCTCAGGCACAAAGTTATATACTTTATTCAATAGGGTGAGAAGGGATTAGTGAAGCTGATACCTGGATTTACGAAGCTTTCAGATTTAAATATATGTTTCTTTTCTTTATTTAATGTATGTTTTTCCTCTTCATCCACTACACTTTCTTTGGTGCATTCTTGATTGTTGATTTGGATGATTGAATTCCTCAATAAAGGTTGTATATAGAGTATCGTATTCTTTGAATTGAATGCTGTTTTAGTTTTGGCTAATGCCTTTAAGTGATCATTGAGTGCAATTTCAATTGTGATACTCACGAATGGATGCTTTTTGATTTGTGTGATGTCACATGCAGATAAAGGAAAAGGAAGGTTATTTTACAGAATTAGTTTAGTTTGGGGAGTGTATCCGTTGATAAAAATTCAATTTTATTGCTTTATTATTGTGGGGAAATGTATTTTGGGAGAATTACTGTGGTCATAATATAACTGCTTGAGGTAATCTCCAAATGGATTTGTGGGATATTTTTTATCCAATAATATGTAATTGGTTCAAGGTGAGACCAATGTTTTAAGTCCTCTGATTTTCAAGCCGATTGTGTATAATTGGGACCTTTGCATAACTGTGAAGAGCACGTTTCACTAATTTATCACATTCCTCAGGTACGCATGGTCACTGGTGATAATCTTCAAACAGCAAAGGCTATTGCCTTGGAGTGTGGCATCCTAGCTTCAGATGCAGATGCTAGCGAACCAAATTTAATAGAGGGAAGAGCATTTCGTGCTTTGGATGAAGTGCGAAGGCAAGAGATTGCAGAAAAAATATCAGTATGCATTTATGTCCCTTTAAATTCTCATTTATCGAATATAAGCTGCTCCATTCCCATTTGACATTGGTTAAAAAAGAGTTCTTTTGATATGTAATCACACTGGGAATATTATGTTCATTTGCTTGGAATCTTACAGATCTTAGGGGAACACCGCTTTAAATAATGTAATTACGTGGTGATTTCTAGGTTATGGGAAGGTCTTCTCCTAACGATAAGCTGCTGCTTGTCCAAGCTTTGAAGAAGGGGGGTCACGTTGTTGCTGTAACTGGAGATGGCACTAATGATGCTCCTGCACTACATGAGGTTAGATGGGTTTAAAATCATTGTAATTAGTGGAACTTTGTTCTAGAATTGTGATACCCCTCTGCATGACGAGAGCTACAATATCACAATGATTCTTTTTATAACCTATTTCCTTGTAGTTTACTAAAGTAGTTAAAAAGGAAATATGACATGAATAACACAATAATCTTCTTGATTGTGATCAATTTTGAAAATTTGTGCTACTCTTGACGATGTAGAAATATGTTATCTTATTGAAATGCCTTCTGTCAGATGTAGGGGTGTGAATGAGCTGAGCCGGCTCGTCATAAAGCTCGAAAAGCTCAGCTCGCTTTGAGCTCGAGCCGAGCGAGCTCGTTTAGCTTATCGAGCGAACCCGAGCCTAGTGAAGCTCGAGCTCGTAGGCTCACAAGCCTAAACGAGCCTAAGCAAGCTTTTTTTAATATAATTTGCTTAAATATTGCCAATGAAGCCATATTGGAGCCTCAATGAGTCAAGTCCGAGCTTAAACGAGCCTATATTGAGCTGGAATGAGCCGGAATATTGCAAGCCTAATTTGAAGCTCAACGAGCTTAGACGAGCCGAGCCGAGCCCGAGCTTTTGATGAGCCGAGCTTGAGCCTGAATTTTCAAAGCTCGGTGAGCTTTGAGTCAAGCCCAAGTCGAGCTTAAAGCTAACGAGCCGAGCCGAGCCGAGCCGAGCCGAGGGGAGGGCTTGGAAGGCTCGGGCTCGGCTTGCTCGGCTCAAATACACCCCTAGTCAGATGGTGCTAATGTGCGCACATTTAAAAATTGCCCTCTGCATCTTTATGTTGTAGGCTGACATTGGTCTTGCGATGGGTATCCAAGGAACTGAAGTTGCCAAAGAGAGTTCGGATATCATTATCTTGGATGATAATTTCGCTTCAGTTGTCAAGGTTAGTAGGCTTCAGGTTACGGCTTTCAGATATCATTTGCTTTCTTTTTTCTTTTAATTAAATGTTATGCTGATTTTTATCATGGTTTCTGTTCTTGTATAAATCTCGTTACTATGACAGCTTCCCCCTTCCTGGTTTTACCTTGCTAAAGAATACATGCGACGAAGCATTAACATTTTTCGAGTTCTGATCCATGGGAACACCCCCGCTGGCCGGTTAGCGATGGCTAAACATTTTAGATTTCTGTGGTCCTGGCGTTTTAGACAGACTTAGATTTCCCTCCAATTTCCTTGTGGGGTTTTATGCGCTCAGATCCTGTTTCAGGGTTCAAATTGTCACAGTTTCCCATTGCGTGTTTCTGTATCTTGAAGCTGTAATATGCTTTCCTCTCATACTATAGGCATATTAGTAGTCATGGATTGAGTGCCTGCCAGATAATATAGCTGAACTATTCCTGTTGGGAACCCATTACAACATCTACTTATTTTTTATCAGACTAAACTGTCAAAATTTTAAGCATCGAATGCAGGGTGAGGTTATGTCTCTCGATTCCTGAACATAAATGATGCTGGTTCCCCTTGGATTCAGGTTGTTCGATGGGGTCGATCTGTTTATTCAAACATTCAGAAATTTATCCAGTTTCAGCTTACCGTTAATGTGGCAGCCCTTATTATCAATGTTGTGGCTGCATTTTCCTCTGGCAATGTCCCATTGAATGCAGTGCAGGTTTGTATCTCTCTCTCCCTCTCTTATTTTTCCTTAAAAGGACTGAATATAATAACTGCCCGGAACACCCTCCTTCCCTGACACCATGACCTCGTCAATCATGCGAACACAAAACGCTGTTTGCTTCTGTAGCTTATGTGTATATTTAACCATTTATTAATTCTGGGTGCTTCATGGTCCACTTTGCTCAATTGTAGAAAGTTCGTTTCCCAAAAAATGATTTTATTCCCATCCCTTGCTAGCTTGAATTTGCTTTGATACATCTTAAGAGTAGATCACTTTGGAAGGATAGAGTGTGAAAATTTGATGTCTCGACTTATGCTCTGAGCTTATCTAATAGTATGCTAATCGTAATATTTTTTTGTATGGGTGCTCTCTTTGATGTCTCTTTCATGCTCTCGTATGGGTGACCTCCAGGGTTCATTTACCGGGCATTAAGGCACCGGATTCTATTAGAAATCCGAAGTTAAGCGTGCTTGGGCGAGAGTAGTAACAGGATGGGTGACCTTCTGGGAAGTCCTCGTAGTGCCAACCCTATAAGGTTGGGGGTCCTCGGAAACAGCCTTTCGGCAGGTTTACACCCTGAAGAGATAAGGCTGCGTATGGGCGTGGGCGTGGGCATGGGCCGGGGGGGCTCCAAGGCCCGGCCTGCTTTTTTGACAGAATTAAAAAGAAAAAAATTTAAATAATACAAAGTCGTTTTATTGTAATTCATTGATAAATAATATGAGATACAAATATATTTTTTTTCAAGCACTAATAATGCTAAATATACATGTTCAAAAAAAATAATGCTAAATATACAACAACAGTCCCAGTGCCTTGCGGCTCCCGCAGAACGCAGGGTCTGGGGGGGGTGATGTACGTAGCCTTACACCTTCCGGCAGGAAAGGAGACTGTTTCCGGGGACCCCCAACCTGAAGTAGCTGAGTGCCTGCAGATAAACTACAAATCAATAACATGTATATAGAGGCAAAAGTAGAAGGAGTGAAAAAGGAGAAGGAGAGGAAGAAGAAGAAGAAGAAGGAGGATGTAGGAGTCATCGGTCCAGTGTGCCGTTATGCTAAATATATGTAATAAAATAAAATATACAATAAGTAATGGTAAATATCTTATTAAAAAAATAATGGTAAATAAATAATGTAACAAGTACAAATACAACGCAGTTGGGGCCTAATATTTAAAAGTACAAATTTGTTTAATGGTAAATGAATTATCCTCTTTTGGAGGATGTAGGAGTCATCGGTCCAGTGTGCCATTATGGACATATAAGGTTGGCCGGGTTTCGACGTCCATTTGTCTGACGTCAACGAGAACATGCTCGTGTTTGTCGTAAAAAGTGTTAAGACCCCAGCTTTCATCCCGTGGTACAACGTAAAAGCATCCTGCTTTACGGTGTTCCGAGGAATCCTCACAATGGCGGGGTTCACATTTTGTTGGAGGTAGTCGACAAAATATGGGTTTTCGCCAGCATTGAAAGGCTTTTCACCCAAAATTATATATTTAGCTAGCCCTTTTTGGTTGCCCTCTTGAGAGAACCTAAAATTAGCAAGTGCACCGGTCACTTGCTGTACTAGACGTTGTTGGCGCTTATTTGGGTATTGCTCGGGGTGGCACCTAAGTATATGTCTGTTTAATGTGCCTGTCTCACTGCCAGGTTAATGGCTAAAAGTCCTAGCTAGGTCACATAGTTTACAAGTTGCTTTATTAGTTGTCTTATTAAGGGTAAAGTGATTCTATACCCCACTAGTTGTACGCTTGCTAGTAGAGGTAGTACTTTGAGGCTGGACTTCGGTGGTGGGCGTGGGTTCCTCATCAGTTTGTGAGTCTCCAACCTCACCACCACCCGACTCATGATAATTTTGTTGTTGTGAAAAGTCATAATCTATGCTATCATCAGTGTATGGGGGTAATGGGTCTGGTTGTATAAAAGCTCGTTCTTCCGTATTAAGTAAGACAATTCTACTCCTTTTAGGGATTCTAGGTGGCCGAGAAGAGCTAGAAGTAGCACGACCGGCTCCAGAGGATGATGAAGAGTTGTGTGCCATATTAGTATAAGTGATTAGTATTTATAAAATGCAAGTAGTAATGCAAATTAAATAACTAAAAATGCGAACCAAATAAAATTGCGATACTAAAATTACCGAAACGAGGAGAACAATGAAATTCGAACTTCAGTCAAACACTTTTCGAAATTCGAACTTTAGAGCACAATTTTGCAATTTGCGAAATTGAAGAAGATGGGAGATGATGAATATATAGAGACAGAAGAGAGGATTGAAGATTTGGTGAGGAAATGGGTTGGGCAGGATTAAGTATTTATAGAAAAAAATATATCATTTTTTTTTTTTTTAAATTATTTATAGCCGTTGGGGCAACGCTAGGCGTGCCCGTGCCCGGGCCCGGCCCGTGCAACGGCCAGCATATTTTGGCCCGTGGCCCGGCCCGGCCCAGCCCGTTGGCCACGCCTAGCTGCGTACATCCACCCCTCCTAGACCCCGCTTATGCGGGAGCCCTTGAGGCACTGGGTCTGTTGTTGTTGCTGCTGTTGCTCTGTTTCATGCTCTCGCACACATGCAACTGGTTTGATGCAGACTCTTTTCTAATGGTTGTCTTCCTAACTGAAGTCTGTTTTTCCCGTTTTCTTGCTGTGGCCAGCTTCTCTGGGTCAATCTGATAATGGATACTCTTGGAGCATTAGCATTGGCTACAGAACCACCCACAGATCATCTCATGCGCAGGCCTCCGGTTGGTCGAAGGTTGGAACATGAAAAAATGACTTTTTTACTATACACTGCCAGAATGGAAGAAAGTTATCAACGTTAATTTTTTTTCATCTGGTGTTTTCTATTTGTCTTTCAAATGTGCTGCTTACTTTCTGCAACAGACTTCCGTATTTTGAAACCAATTTATCAGGCTGCCTGGACATGAAAAATAAACAATCAGGAATTGTTTGTGACTCATGAAACATATGTTGATTAGTAGAGCTGGACATATTTGTTTCTTGATTGTGGTGCTAAAGATATTAAATAGTCTTAGGGTGGTTTAATACATTTCCTTTCTGATGTTTCTCAGGGAGCCTCTTATAACAAATATAATGTGGAGGAACCTACTGATACAGGTCAGTTATTGCTCTATATTTATTCCTCAACGGGGATCAGTGATGTGTTCTATGTGGAAATGTACCCGTAGCAATGCGAAACTGTTCCATTCATGTTTAGAGTTGTTGATTATAAGTTATAAAATGCAGGCCATGTATCAAGTGATTGTGCTGCTTGTTCTCAACTTTCGAGGTCGTGACATCTTGCATTTGCGGCATGACAGTATTGAACATGCTAACAAAGTTAAGAATACATTGATTTTCAATGCCTTTGTCCTTTGTCAGGTGAGCCTACAACCGAGCAATCTCAACTCTTCTTGAGAGTTATTTTGATTGCCAATTAAATACTTCTACATTGGAATAGTGCTTGCTGTGAGTTCTAAATGTGTAGTTTGTTCGCCATGATAAGGTCACTCTGGATATGTTCCACAGCTGCCATGTCACTGTTTTAGGAGCTAGATGTGACTTCTTATCATTTCTGGTTAATTTGATTTAGTTTCTTTTTGAAAATAATGAAAGACAAGAAAAGGTATTTGATAAATGTGCAGAGATCACAGAGCCAGCTGTAGAAGAACTTTCTACAAAGGCTGGCCTAGTGTCTGCTGAAATGAAAGAGCAGTTTGGCACAAATCTGTTCTCTCTCACACAAATATTTTTGTTCGTTTAAAAGCTGCACCATTTCATTCTTTCCAAGTCTCTCCAACGAGTATGAAAAAGAATGCTAAGCTTTCTTCTTTTTCCCTCACTTGGAAATTCCTGAGGTATTAAATCTTAAGGTATGTTTCCTTATTACAACAACAACCACAACAACAACAAACCTAGTGCCTCCAAGGGCTCCCCGCATACGCAGGGTCTGGGGGGGTAGATGTACGCAGCCTTCCCCCTTCAGGGGGTTACCCTGAAGAGATGCTGTTTCCGAGGACCCCCAACCTGGGAAGCTGGTGGCGTCCAGGGATCTGAAACAGCAGCCCAGGAGTCAACAGCGCGAACAGCACCACTGCTATCACCACCGGCCCCCAATCCGCCATTGACCCAACTGCACCAACTGCACCAGCATGTTTCCTTCCTTATTGCACCCTGGAAATACCCACAGAATTGGCTTTGTTCCATGAAGCAACCTCCTGAATAATTGGCCATTATTGAAGCAACATCGAAGGTCAATAATGAACATTTTGGTGATTCATCCACTGGCCAACTTGCTATTCAGTGGTCAACTAATGCTGCTCATTTGTGTGTTCAAATTGATTTTTAGTTTGTTGAATCACAAGGCCGCGTAGAATTCGTTGATCATGTCACTGCTTTAGGAGTTGGATGCGACTCACTTGTCATTTCAAAATGGTTTATGCTTCGCAAATTGACCAAATATTAACATGCGGTTATAGTGTGTTGTGCTTGAGTTGCATATCTTGTATTTCTCCTCCTATCCTTGCAAATCGTGCCATTTTCACTCTTCATTCCCTTTTTTTTTTTTTTTTCAATTTTTGATCATGTTCATTGTAATGTAACTTCCTTGCTTCTAATGCAGATATTCAATGAATTCAATGCCCGCAAGCCAGATCAATTTAATATTTTTGGAGGAGTGATCAGAAACCGTCTGTTTATGGTCATAGTCGGGATAACTCTGGTTCTTCAGGTAAATACTGATTGATCACTGTTGACAATTCATTTGGTCTGCTGTCATGTTTTATTATTTGTCAGCTAGACTCAAGTATAAGAGTCAGACTCCTGTGTGTGTCAAGTTGTCAAATTCAGCTCTTTCTTTGATTTTTCTATATTTTGGTCTGGTACATGTAAGGACCACTCCAAAACATCAAACTCTAGATAAAAATAGCAGACAGAAAAGGGGATTGGGAGGAAACAAGAACACCATAATTTACATGCTTCTGCCCATAATTTACATGCTTCTGCCAAAGCCTATATCCTTTTTTTTTTTTTGGGGGGGGGGGGGGGGGGGGGGGGGGAGGGGTTGGACTGAAATCCACTGTATAATCTGAGGATTACAACTCACTAGCATCATTTCATTTACACAAGCTCCAATAATCCAACCATGAATATCGGGAGACCATCAATCTTCATACCTGACAGTTTGAAATGTCTTATGCATTGGGCCTATACTGAAATATCTTTATCCAACGTTAGTACTTGCGAGGTGGTATGAAGAGTTTACGTATGTTTCTTCTGCATGCAGATCATGATCATTGAATTTTTAGGCAAATTCACCTCAACTGTGAGGCTTAACTGGAAGATGTGGCTCATCTGCATCGTTATCGGTTTTATCAGGCAAGTATTATGAAATAATTGTCATATGAGGCATGAGCTGAGCTCTGAACCTAACAGCATTTGGTTCTCCTTTCTTTAACCAGTTGGCCTCTTGCTCTGTTGGGAAAATTAATACCTGTGCCAGCTACACCCCTTAGCAACTACTTCAATTTCACTCAAATATTCCGCAGACAGAGAGCTCATAGTAAGATTTCATACATTTTATTTCTTCTAATTTTACTCTTTAAAGGATTTTAGTGTTGGGGGTCCTTTGGGAACAGCCTCCATTTAGGCTAACACCCTCACTACATATATCTTACCCTTAGACCCTGCCTTGGCGGGAGCCTTCCTGAGGCACTGAGTTGTTGTTGTTTACTCTTTGAAGAGATCGCCTTGGAGTAATTCTACAATTTCTAACAAATACGGGATTTTTGATTTCAGGTTGAATATGATGCTGGGGGTTACTAACTTACACTGACAATGACTTGTCTATGGTGGTGTTAGAGTGGATAATTAGGATTATTATACTTTTGTTTACGTTTGGGCTGATACTGTAAATACTTCTTCACCTTTGTTTTAGTGTGGCGTTGTGCTAACATAACTGGGTGCCTTGCTTCATTGTTCAACTTTTTGGTTGGATTTCAATTTACTAGAACTTAGCTAACTGGTGGAAATGATTGTCATCTTATAAAGGAAAATTGAATTTATTTCTGATGAAGTCTGAAATTTCTCTGGATGAGTAATGGGCTATTTTTGTGAACTCTTATGACAGTTCGTGCAGCGTTGTGTCAAGAGGAGTGTCATTAGATGCCTAGCTTGATAAGCTGTTTAAAATTCTGGAAAATTGGAAGTGTTTAATTTGTTGAATCATCTTATGTAACATTTACCAAATTGTTTCCTACTGTTTTTCTGTTTTTAACTGATGTGGTTATGACGTGTTTGAAGCAACTATTTGACTAGTTAGCTCTGTGCTGACATTTTACTCATAAAACAAGTAAACTTACATGAAATCACCTTTGGGAGTCTTGAATTTCGTGGGTTCAAGTAATTGCTTGAGTTGTTAGGGGCAATGTCCGACCTCTCTGGAAGGATGGTTGAGGTTGCCATGGCTTGGATCCTCTTGATTGTTCTCATACAGTTTCAACACACTTGGAAGATCTGATAGATCTTCAACCATGGTTCTAGAAAAACCTTTGAAAAGATAGACCAATCGGGCTCAATAGTCTCATAGAAACAGATAGTATCGCTAGTAATTTTCTTTTTTTTAGTTTTTTCCGATGTGATAATGGTTAGTTTTGTATTTTTTTGCTGCATGCTTTTTTGGGACCCCTGGTAATAAAAATCAAAGAGATTGAAAAACTTTTGAAACATTACTTTGCGCCAACAATTGCTTCCTGGGTGTCTACAAATTTGAGGAGATGACAGTTTTGAAACACCACTGACATTACTTTGCGCCAAATATATAAAATTAGAAAAAATAATTATTTGACAAAAGAACAAATTAAAAACTAATTATCAAAATTATATTGTCTCCTTAAATATCTGAGTTATTTGTATATTTATTCAAATGATGTTCATTTCTTTTTTCAAACTCGTTTTGTTTCGCTCTTTTATCCTTTCTTTTGGTCAAAGTGGTCTCTAACATTCCCCCCCCCCCCAAAACGGTAAGCGCATTTAAAAATAAAGTCTCTTAACGTTTTATTTCTGAATTAATATCTCAAAAAGATGCGATAATAATTTTATTATAAAATAAAATATTACATTATTTTTAAACTAAAAAAGAAAGATGAGAGACTTTTTTTCCGATAATTAGCGATAAGTCGCGGTACGAAGTAGTAAACTCGACCAAGTGAGCCCTGATTCAGCCCGTATAATAATGGGGGCCCAAAAAAGAAAACCAAATAAACAGGAAGACAAGTAATGATAGTCAAAACACGAGTCTCAAAGACGACTAGCAGGACATCGAAAACAAGACCAACCAAAAAAAGGAAAATGGGACAACGATATGATAAATCTACTAAAGCAAGGCACTTAGCGAATGCGCATCAAAACCATCAAAGTTCAATCCCAGTCTTTTCCCCATCTTCAGTGTGCGTTTTGTGGCAAGGATTCTGCCGGCATCTTCAACACTTTTGCCCTTTTTGGTTCCGAAAGATGAGAGACTTAAATATTAAGAACCAGTTAAATAAAAAAAATACTTAACCAATTTGAATAAATACAAAATATTACGAGCTAATAAGTAAATAACTCATGCTGATATGCAGAGCAAACGGAATAACCTAAAGATAATAGTATAGTGGTTTATTTGTTGTCCTCCCAAACAAGTGATCTTGAGTTTAAAGCTCATTACCTTCTCCAAGTGTTGGTTTCCTTATTTAAGAAAATTGCTATATTCTTTATCAATGTTTAAAAAAAAAAAAAAAAAAAAAACCCAAACCAAAGAGACTGAGGACAAGGATCACACCATGCATTTTGCCATAGTAATTTTTTTTGTTCTTTTTTTAAGAAATACATAATAATATGGCAAATGTTCAGAAATGCAAGGTGCATTTGTTGTCCTTAACCATTGACTAGGGTTGTTCAAATACTAATTCAGACTGAAAAATCAGATCGGACTAAACCGATTTAATTTTAATCCGGTCCTATATCCTTAAATTACACTTATTTCAGGTTTTGGTCTTGTCCGGTCGAAATCAAAAAAATTTGGGACTGGACTGAAAATTCAATTAACATTATTGGGATACTCTTATTACTCGTATGTCTAATTAGGCAATTTTAGGCTTAAAACCTTTGAACGTTAAGCTAGCTAAAAATCTATATATACCTAATACTAATCTTAAATTCACCATAGATGTGTTATGCCATATTTCTTTTCTCCCTCACCTTAAATTATCATCTGCCTCTACTTCTATTTTAAAATTTAATTTTACTGATGAAGGGTGAAAGAAAAATCAAAATTCGTAATGCTACTTGCTACAAGACACTTGTTTTGCTATAATTATATTAATGAGTGCTGTATTTGGTGGATTAGTTGCGAGCATTTTTCGCTTTTTTACATCTACTAGTGTTCTTTTTATCGTTGTTCTTTTCTACTAAATGGCATTTTTTTTTATCGTTGTTCTTTTTTTATTAAATGGCATTAAGTTTTCAAAACTGACAACATTTACTATATTTAAGTTAAAATAAAAAAGAAAAAGATGACAATCGATCATATATCAAACTTGATCGGTTAATTCTAGTCCAATCCTTGGCCTTCGAAATAGATAAGTTCCAATCTTCGGTCCAGATGTGTATGTCCCGGTCTAGTCCAGATTTGAATCGATAAATAGCCCTTCCATGATCTAATTTGTTCCTAGTGGACTCCGCTAAGGCCTCCCATCTAAACTCAACAACGGGAGCAAATATAAAACCCAAACTCGATAAATTAAGGGCTCAACCCTCCGATCCCAATTTCTTTCCTGCAAGCAAGAAGCAAGTATAAAACCAGAACCCCCAAAATTAACCCCTGTTTAGTAACTAAATGATCAGAATAAAGAGAGATAAGACTAATAGGGGATAAAAAATACATCCTTGTTTCACAAAATCTTCTTAGGCATGTAATGAGGGTTAATGAAGGGTAAGATTTTTCCATTACCGCCGTTACCTTTTTTCTTTACCCCCAATTTAAGGGGTATAGGAGGAAGGGGTAAGGCCGAGGGTTGTTGTTGGGGGGTCCTTGAAAATAGTCTCCTTTCAGGGTAGCTCCCGAAAAGAGGAAGGCTGGGTACATTTACCCCCTTAGACCTTACTTTTACGGGAGCCCTTGAAGGCACTGGGTTATTGTTGTTGTTGTTGTTGTTGTAGGAGGAGGAAGGGTAAATTTTTAATAAAATTTATACAATTTTGTCCCTATTTTAACAATATAACTCTGTTTATCTTTATTCTTTTTTTAAAGAAAAAATTACAGAAAATCCCCATGTCTTTTGCTTTAAAAACAAAAAACCCCCCTCACAAATAAAAGTACTCACAAAACCCGCTCATTTTAAAAAATTTATCACTTAACCCCAATGTAATTTATTTTTGACCATTTTGCCCCTAATGTTTAATTTTATTTATAGAAAAAAGTTTTATATTATTAGATAAAAATTAAATATTTTAAGTTCTTAGCAAAAAAAAATTAAGAAAATTTACTATATTTATAAAAATATAATTATTTACATAATTTATAGTAATATTATATAAGTTTAGAAAATAAAAAGTATTTTTAAAATTTTCAGGAAAAAATATTAAGAGATAAAATATAACTTTTTTTGGGTTGAGGGGCAAAATGATCAAAAAAATTTATTTGGAGGCAAAGTGAAAAGTTTTCAAAAGTTAGGAGGTTTAGTGAGTGGTTTTATTTATGAGGGAGTTTTTTGTTATTCAAGCAAAAGTTAGGGAGGTTTTCTGTAATTTACCATTTTTTAAATTACCAGATAAGAGTAACTAATTTATCTACTTTTACCTCTACCCCTCTCTAGGGTGTAAACATGCCGATTCAAGACAAACACTCCCTTGTTTGAACTTGAGCTCGATAAGCCTTATCGAACTCAAGTTCGAGCCAAGCTCTTATGGAGCTTTCAAACCTTTAATCAAGCTGGCTTCGCAAAAGGTTGTAGTTTGTTCAAAACTCAACTCGGCTCAGCTCGTTAGGATAATCAAGTTGTTTCGAGCTCGTTATCGAATTGAATCGAGCTCATAATTGAGTTGAACTTATTTTCATGCCGAGCTCACTATCTAGCCAAGCTATTTGAGTTACTATCAAGTAATTAGCAAACTATATTGGAACTAAAATTAACTGTCAATGAGCCCTTAACAAGTTTTTATTGAGCTCTTATCGAGTCTTTATCAAACTATTCACGAACATTATTCAGCCGAACACTACCCTGTTTGAACTCGGGTCCATAAGTTATAAAGCCTCCATAATAAACATAAATGAGTTATAATTATTTTCAAACACAAGTAGTTGATTCAACGGTGGTGTTTACACCCCTTCCCCTCCCTACACCCTTTATCAATTGCCAAACAAAGCACCGAAGCTCAACACTGCCATTACCAATCTCTATCTCTTTCTGGCAACAATGGCGATCAAATCCGAAACCCTAGCTCCACCATCCTCCACCACCACAGCGATGGCGGCGAACTCCCTTGATTCAATCGATCCTCTCCTCCATCTCCTCGGCATCCTCCCCTTCTCTTTCCTCCGCCCTCCCCGCCTCCGCCTCAAGCTCCCAACCCTAATCCTACCCTCCCCCATGACCGTCTACGCGCTCATCCTCTTGACCTACTTCGTCGTTGTCTCCGGCATCGTCTACGACCTCATCAACGCGCCTCCCGGCATCGGCTCGGTTCAGGATCCCGTCACCGGGGCCGTTAAGCCCGTTGTGTTTCTCCCTGGGCGCGTTAATGGGCAGTACATCATTGAGGGGCTCTCGTCGGCGTTTATGTTTGTGCTTGGTGGTGTTGGGATTGTGCTTTTGGATCTTGCGGTGGATCGGAACCGGGCGAGGAGTGTTAGGGTTTCGTTTGCATCGGCTGGGGTTTCGTCGGTTGTTGTTGGGTATTTTATGAGTACGCTGTTTATAAGGATTAAGATTCCTGGGTATCGGTGATGGGTGATTTGAGTGATGGGTAGTTGTTACTGAGGTAGATCAAGTTACTTGCTTTTTGAATGTGGAAGGTGGGTTGAGTTTTATAAATGCTACGAGACTTTGTAGTGATAATTGTTTAGAATGATTTATGATTTGTGTGATTCTGGAAGCTTGATCCTTGTGCTGAAATGGGATGTGCTTATTGATGATGTCTACTGAATTGTTTAGTGGTCTTCGTTAAGCTATTTACACTTTGTAGCAATTTGAATAATTTATGAATTGTGTGATCGTGAATCTTGGTAGTACAATGTAGGAGTAAGACTATGATCTTACCCTCCATAGACCACCCAGCCTTTGCGGGAGCCTCTACGAGGCACTAAGTTGTTGTTGATGTGATTCGGGAAGCTTGATTCTTGTGCTTAAATGGGATATGCTTGATGATGTTTACCGAATTGTTTAGTTGTCTTTGTTAAGCCATTTACTCGTTATAGCAATTTGAATTATTTATGATTTGTGTGATTTGTAAATCTTGGTAGCACCCTATAAGTGTCAGATTGTGTAGATCTTATCCTCCCCAAACCCTTTCCTGGCGGGAGCCTCTTTGAGGAATTGGGTGGTGGTGGTGGTTGTGATTCATGAATCTTGATTCTTGTGCTGAAATGGGATATGTTTATTGATGATCCGAACATTCCAGATGCTGCTACTAACAATCCTGAGCGCCGAGCCAGCAATTAATTGCAGGTCTCATTGTCACCACGTCACTAGGCCATGTCATCTTTAGCTTTATATAAATAAGATTGGGAGATTAGGTTAGGCATTGATTATGGATGTTAAGACTTCCTCTCTCTCCCTTGGACTCTTCTTCTATCTTCCTCTCCTCTGCTTCCTTTATACAATTACTATACTTCATACTTGATACTTGTAAAGCTTATACTATATAGATGCCAATACTACACAATACAGTACAAGAGTGGATTCCATTTCCTTTGTCAGATGTTGATTGTATTTGTGAGTGGTTTATGGTTCATTGATTGGATTTGCTTGTGGAAGAGTGTTGGATTGTAACAATTGATGATGTTTTCTGAAATGTTTTGTTGTCTTCGTGAAGCTGCAAGTACATATGCATCTCCCATTCATCTTTCGGAGTGGCATCTGTGCCGTCATCTTCGTATTTATGTGTTTCTTATTGCAGCTAAAGTTGCGATTAAAGACTTCTAAGCCCTGTTTGGTTTAACATAGTTATTGAACTCCTATGGGAAGTTGTATTTCTTAAGAATTCAGTTCCTGTGTCAACTTCTTTAGAAGTAGGTATAAAGTGTTTGGTTGCTAGGATGGGAAATAAAGCCTCTTTTTTCCTTTCTTGGTTGAAGGAAGAGAGAGAGAGGGGGGGGTGGGGGGGTTGCTACGTTAGTGACCAAACATAAGAGGGCAAATTGTCACCCACCGCCTTAGTTTGTAGGATTTGTAGTACTTTTTATATTATGTATTTTGTGTGTTTAATACTTGTATTTAATTTACTTGTAAATATGTAATTTCCTACGTGTATAATTAGAAAATCCACGTGTGTAATGACATGGATGAGTGACGTGGCACTTAGGGAGGTTGGACGGTTAAGGTAGTTATAGGCGGTTATGATAGTTGCATTTCCTGATTTTTAGGCGTGAATCTAGGCTAGAATTTAGGAAGGGATGTGTTTAGTTATTTTGTGCCTTTTCATGTATTTGTACCGGTTCCCTTTGTGCAATATAAATAGGTGCCAAGCACCAATGAAATGGGTAATTTTCCCTTTACCCGCCAAAGAGTGTGTACGTGTGTTTATGTGTATGTTTCATTGTTCTTTGTGGCTTTGATCTTCCATAAACAAACGTGTGAGAGTGTGAGTGTTAATTCAGTCATCTTTATTCCATTATTCGCTTTCCAATTGAAATACTAAACAAACGGGACTTGGGGACTTTGTGTGAATTCCTTACCGTTGCAAGGAGATTTGGACGCTTGACTCAATTATGGACTTTTTAGAGTGACATTGAGTAGCATCCCCGGACTTGGACTTAGGAATTTAGTCATCCCGTGACAAAATGCCCACTTTTCATGAGTTTTGAGTTCTTTTACTTACTTCTTCGTAACCAAATAAGGTTCTAGTCTAGAATTGGTGCATCTCGCATCTCATCCGAATTGTTCTTACAGAATTTGATGTTATTTATGTCATAGTGCCATCAATTATCATGAATCGAGGATGTCACGAACAGTTGCTGTTCCGCTGTATTTGCTGGGTTCTTGAACATATTTGAGATGAAATAATGTTGTAGATTTTGTATTTTCATCAGTTAACTTGTGGTGTTTCAGTTGTGAGACAACTAGTTATGCAAACCAGATCAAGCTACCACTGACGGCGGGGCGGTGTTTGTGTTTATGAATCTTGTATGGTAACTGTCTTATGATGAGAGACATCTACTTTGTGAGGTCGGAGTACGCGATGTCATCGATTGGAACTTACTCCTGACTTCTTTTTTCCTTATCTCTAAGTCCTCGTTTCCGTTTGAGAATTGGGTAGAGGAAGGTGGAGACGGTAAAAGTGGGAGGATAAAGAGGAGGAAGGTAAGAGATAATCCCACTCTTATTTAGATATGTTTAATAATGAGGGATTGTTAGGTTATGTCTCAAATTACTTGTTTATGTTATGAGGACGCCGTGAGCAAGCCGATCGACCGGGCCACAGGTCCGATCGATCGGACAGATCGCAAGTCAAGAACGCTTGCAGAAAGGGAGCCAATCGATCGGTATGGGCCGATCGATCGGGAGTGGCCGATTGATCGTGGGGCGCGCAACGCGTGCCCTAGCCAGTTGTTATAAATAGACCTTGAGGGTTTCAGTTTTAGGGGGATCCAATCCAAATCAAAGAGAGCCGCCGTCATCATTGATCTGAGAGCGTTACGAGAGTTTAGAGGGAGTGATTCAGTAATTCTCCATAGATCTCGTTCGGAGGAAGTGTCGCTGTAATTCTTCCTTTATTTGTGATCAATAAAGAATATCCATCTCTGCCCGTGGTTTTCCCTTATCGATTGAAGAAGGGTTTTTCACGTAAATCTCTGTGGTCTTCGTTTGTTCTCTTTTATCCTATTATTTACTTCTCTTGTGTATTATAGTATTTGAATCGAATCCTGTTCTTGGGGTGTTCCGCATTAGGAAGATAGTACTTCCTTTACAAATTAATATCATAGAATATCAGATTTGTCCAGATAGAAGCAAGGGTTTACCGGCCTTTACCCCTTACTTTGTCGACAAATAGGGGTCAATGATTGTGTTCCATGCACTTGTATCATATATACACTGTAGCATTCTTTTTGGTTCTATTTCATAGTAGTCTCACTTTCGTTGGAGTAGCATCCTGTCAGATTTCTGTTGTGGCTCTGCAGCTGTTTCAGCCTCCTCAATATCATTTACCCTCTCCTTTTGTGTATGTTACATTGTTGGCGAAACATTCCCAAGTCACCGTATAGTGAGCCTAGTTGCCTGCCTATGTTTTCAGCATTTAGTTCAAACTATTTTGTGATCACAAATTGTACTGAAAAAGCACTTCCCTATTGTCTATATCCCACTCTTTTTTGAAGGGAAGCATATAATTATCTACCTGCTATTTTGCATACTTTGTGCCTTATTATTCATGATTATTGGGCTGACTCATCTATCCTTGCTTGATTCTCCTTCTAGATACCTGATCGATCTCAGATCTGTTTATTTGAGACCCGTTTGCTTCTTGAGTTTCAAAATCTATCCGTCTACCTAAAACTACATGGTCGTTGAATCTTTTCTGCGTCTGCTTTGCTTTATGTTTTCTTGCTTCTTTACCTGCTGCTTTTAGTGTACCTGCTTTTGATGTGCTGATGCAGTAGTGGTGGTAAGATCCTTAACGTAGTTATATTGTATGGTACCTTCCAAAAGTTGTCGGATACCCTTTTATAATGTATGCCATAGCGTTCTCTTCAAGTATTTCAAGATTATGTGTGGTTTCTAGTGTTTATCCCTTTGTTCTTGTGTTTTGGGTCCTCTGACCGTCATATTAGGGTTCGTTCGTTGTCTTTGTGTTGCGTGTTTTCCGTTCCTATTTTTGTTGACATGCTTTTATGAGTTGTATTTGTTGTCCCGTCATGGGCTGCCTTGGGTGTTTTGGCGTCTCTTGGCCTTGTCGGGTTTGTGTTATTGTGGTAGGCCTTCTTGGGTTTGTGTTGTTAGCTCCTTTCGCTCTCATCTAGTTTTTCTTGTTCTATTTCCACTTGCATTCTTGTGTGGTTTTAGGGTTTTACCAGTATCTGGAAAAAAAGCGTGGTTTCTAGTGAGCATTATTGGGAAAACTCATATTTGCTTTTCCCACAATACATGCAATATTTGGACTTGTAGTCATTATGGCAGACATCGGGCATCCAAATACTTAGGCCTCGTCTAGTATGCGGGAATTAGAAATTCATGGGAAGTCAGCATTTTAGCTCTTGTTTGGTTGGCACTTGGCAGGAAGTAAACAAAATATAAGAAGTGGAAATTGTGATTCCTTCAAAACTTTAGAAATAACTTACCTAACCTTCTCTAGGTAAGTCTTAATTCCTTTTTTTTTTTCAACTAGCTTCTCGAAGGCAGTTCAATTTTTCATCCTGGCAACCAAACATGTTTTACTTACTTTATGAGAAGTTGACACATGAATTGAATTTTCGGGATATACAACTTCTTGCGGGAATTCAATTCATGTGACAACCAACGAGGTCTTAGTGTACTCGAATTGGGCATGGCTCGACAATCATAGCATACTCTAATGTATGCAGTGACTATTATGATGTCATACATTTGCCGCCGCTGCGAGGCAACTTAATGAATATAACTGTGGTGCCAGTAATGTTCACAAGAAACCCATATATTGAGTATAACAACAACAGACACAGTGCTTCAAGAGCTCCCGCCTAAGCGGGGTTGGGGAGGTGGATGTACGCAGCCTTACCCCATCGGGGTGTCACCCTGCCGAGAGGCTGTTTCCGAAGATTCCCAATCTTATGGGGTTGGCAACACGAGGACTTCTTAAGAGGTCACCCATTCTAGTACTACTCTCACCCAAGCATGATTAACTTCGGAGTTCTAATAGAATTCAGTGCATTAATGCTTGGTAAATGAACCCTAAACCCATATATTGAGTGTTGAAAGGACACCATAGATTGTGGCAATATATTGTGAAGTGTGTCAAGTGGTTTTGGAATGCTGTTGGTGCCTCCACTAGTGGTTGGTCTCCATTATTGGTGGTGGGGGAGTGATTTCTCGGGATTCCAAGAAACAGATACGTATAACGGTTTATGTCATGGCAGCAAAATTCATTTCAACAAGATGTCATAGTGAGGCTACTACAATAATAATAACAGTCCCAGTGCCTTAAGGGCTCCCGCTTGTGCAGGGTTTGAGAGGGGTAGGATGTACACAACCTTACATAGTGAGGCTACTAAGTATGGAGTATATGAACATGCCAACAATGGAAAATCGACGTATCGGTCTAAGATATAGGTGGTTAAGCAACTCTTGTGCTTATTAGAAGTTGATAGTCTTTTCCTTATAAGCAAATTTGGCTCTCTATTTCTTACTGTGATTTTTGCACTGTTGAGGTTTAGGCAGTTCGACTAATGTTGTTATCTGCAAGTCCATCTTGAACCAAAGGCATGATTTTGAAACAAATTAGACATATGACGTTACCCACGTAAACTTTGATGAGGAGATGGTTTTAGATAAAGTTAAGCGGCGGTTAAAAATACGTGTTGTCAATGTAGCTGCTAGGACAGAGGAGTACATCTACGCTTGCATGTCTACTATTATTATTGATTTATTGTTACTTGTATGTTTGGTATTGCTTTATTTGACTTGAATTTTATAAATATTATTCCATTTTTTAATTTTTAGGGTTGGGAGCCCTTCGAAAACAACTACCCTGTAGAGGTGAGGCTGTGTACATTTCACCCTCTCCAAACTCTAACTTGGTGGAGGCATTGAATTTGTTGCTGTTGTTGGTTTGAGATATAGTTGTATGAGATAACTAATAAGTGATGGAGTAACCACTACCTACTATGTGAATTGCATGATAACACCTTATTTGGCAACTGGGTAAAAAGGGGGTAAAGAGGGGAGGGTAATCAGGGGTGAAAAGGAGGAGGGTAAGGTAAACATTCTACTCTTATTTGAATTTGTCAAATTAAGATGAGTAAGGATGAAGAGGGGTAAATGAATTACCTTGTTTAGCAATTGAGTAAAGAGAGTTTTAGTTAAAAATAAGAGTAAAATTGTCCAAAATTTTTAAAAAATTTACCATACTTCCCTTTATCCCCAATTTGGGGGTTGAAGGTTAAAAGAAGATAAACTTTTTACCCTTCAAAAGCATTTACCAAATAGGGGTAAGAAATTACCCTCTTTTACCCCTCTTTATTCTAGGATTTATTTACCAGACACTAATGTAATCGGATCCCATTAGAAGTCCTAAGTTAAGCATG
This sequence comes from Simmondsia chinensis, assembly GCA_018398585.1. Lineage (NCBI taxonomy): Eukaryota > Viridiplantae > Streptophyta > Magnoliopsida > Caryophyllales > Simmondsiaceae > Simmondsia > Simmondsia chinensis. The sequence continues at coordinate 21,160,556 of JAGTTD010000017.1, read as the reverse complement.
CTTGGGCGAGAGTAGTATCAGGATAGGTGACCTTTTGGTAAGTCCTCGTATTACTAATCCTATAAGGTTGAGGGTCCTTGGAAACAGCCTCTCCGCAGGGTTACACCCTAAAGGGATAAGGCTGCATACATCCATCCTTCCCAAACCCCGCTTATGCGGGAGCCCTTGAGGCACTAGGTCTGGATCTTTTATTGTTGTTGTTATTGTTACCCTTTTTTATTCTGTTATCAAATAGGGGGTTAGTAGATTCACTAACCAAAGGCTAGGCAGGAGGTCTAATACTTAAGAGAATGTAAGGTATGGGTCTCAAAACCATACTTTAGAAGACCGCAACCAATGGAACCTGTACTCAACATTTGCACCAAGTACGTTAGACATGCAAAGATTTAAGATGCGTCGTGATAATAACAGTAAAATGCTCTATATGCTTTTAGTTTGGGGATTCTCGGATATAGTCTCCCTTTAGGGTAGCACCTTGAAAGAGTAAGGCTGCATATATTCCACCCCCAATACCCTGCTGTAGTAGGAGCCTTTATGGTTTGTTGTTGTTTGTTGTTGGTGACAATAATGGTAAAACGGGAAGGTTCGATATTGGCACTTACTAGACCTACATACAAAATAATATGGATGTTCTAGAGAGTTAGATCACCATCAATCTTTGTAAATCTACTTAGCGAGCGCGAAGATTAGCCACACTACTATTGACCAAGGGATTGCATAACCAAACATTTCACTGTAAAAAAGATATAAATTTTAAATAGACAGATCTTGTTAAAATAGATAAATTGAAAAAAAACCTGAATCAAGCACATCACAAGGTATATATATATATATGCGCTCACTAAACCAAGCTGTAGAATTTTGAATGAGGGAAGTCTTTTGTGCGAGATATGTCATGTTATTTACAAAGTGTTATGGTTCAAATTTTAGTATACCGCTAAATTCTGAACAACTTTAATGTGTTTTCATGAAGATTCAGGTTTCACCGCCATCTACATTTATGCGATTTTCACATACTTATTGGACATCAAGCTTTTCTATAGGATTTCTTCAAATTTATACTCTAAAAATGGTGGGGGATGTTGAAATCTTTAAAATATGTATAAAACTTTCACAATACCTTATTGAACGTTTTATTATGGTCTGTTCTATCGCCTTTATTATATGAGACGTAACAGATGAATTTGAACGGTGACATGGTCGTTCTAAGGGACATTGACATCCATTTGCAAGGAATCATGGTGGTGGTTTAGGGAAGAGATATCTCTTTTATGGGGGGGAAAAAAAACACGAGTATGAAAGATGCTTCTTTTGAAGAAATAATTTCCAAATCAACTTAAGCTTTTGGGTTGGTTAGCTCATTGACATAGCATCAGAACTACGGCAATCAATAGGTCAAGAGTTCGACTCTCTATAGTCTCTTTTCTCAATATTATTATAGTTTTGACGCAAGATATGTGTGAATCTCCTTTTTTTGACAAACTAGGATATAAGCGCAACAAGCATAGAAAGTACAGGGTAGGGCCAAAGGTATGCAACACACATGTCATCGAGCAAAGCACGCCCAAGAAAGTATCAGATGAAGCTTGAAACGACAAAAAAAAAAAAAAAAAAAAAATGTATGTTTCAAGTGCAACAAGCATCTGTACGAGGAGCATGTTAGAGCATAAAACTATTCATGTACTTTAACAAATCAGTCTAAGTTTTAAGATAGTTGATTGCTTAACATCAAAGTAGATTTAGCAAGCAAATTGACAATGTCCATAGGGAACTATATGGTTAAATTCGACAAACAAAAACTGAATGTGAGTTGCCTTGATTCCTAGTAAAAGCTGCAACACGATTCTCCACCAATAAAATAACAAAATAAAGAAGACATGCCTTGAGTGCAAAGAGAAGAAAACTTGTTGTAAATTATTGCTTCATTCAAAGGAAATGCATTAATGCTCCTGAGAATTTACAGGCCTTTATAAATCAAAATAAATTCCTTGTTAGAATTGAAATCTCTTTCAGTTATCAAAATTTCAATTGAAGAGGACATAGAAAATAAGAAGAGAAACGGGAGATTCCTTCATCACTCTTGCTTCTGGTATTCTCTCTTCCCTTTGTTTCCTTTTACTCCCCTCTCCGAAGTTTAATTATTTTATGAGTTTGTTTCCATCGAATGTATATCACCATTCATAATAGGGGGATATATATATATAATATAAATTATCTAAGGCGTCCTTAAACTAATCCGAATGCCTTATTATCAAAAAGGGGCCCAGCAATGATTTGGAGAAAGTTGCTTTTTGAATGTTCTTATTAAAAATCTAGTCTTTACAAGCATGGTTAACAATCCAATTAGCTTCCCTATTCCCATCTTGAAAAATATGCTAAACTTTATATCCATTGGTAATAGACAGAAAATACGTACCTGAATATCGTGAATGAAATTAAGGGTAATTGAATTAGAACCTTCGGTTTCCCAACTTGTTAGCATGCTATATCCTTCAAGAATGAACTTTTTGCAATCCCTCTTGATTCAGTATGAAAGACCATCTCTTACATCCATCCATTGCAGCCGTGACTTCTGCTACCACAGAAGAAACATTTGCTAAGATCTCTAGACCCCAAGGCAATGCAAACCCCTTAATCATCCCTAATTACAAAAGTACTAGTTGCATTATTCCCATGTTTGGAACTGTCAAAATGTACCGTGATCTAGTATGGCAGCAAAGGTTGTCGACAAACCCCAACAAAACCCAATTGCAAATAAGCGTTTGGAGACTCATTAATCAGGTTGTGCGGAAATAAATAATATACTTGGATCTCAATCGAATCAAATACCACGATAATAATGAGAAACAATCGGACTAAAAGAGAAACAAAACAAAAGACACAATGATTTACGTGGAAACCCCTTTACAATCGAAAGGGGAGAAAATCACGGGCGAAGATCGGAGCTTTTATTATTGAACAAAAGAAGAAGAAGAAGAATTACAATATTCTCTCACACTCAATTTATTGGTTGTGGTGCTGCAATAGGGAAACCTCTCTTTTGACTTGGATGAATAAATGACGTACCCTACGTCCATATTTATAGAAACTCGTAAACCCTGTTTCCCGATCGATCGGTTCCTCACCGATCGATCGGCCTGCTCTCTATAAGCGTCCCTATTTTACGTAACATTCCCGATCGATCGAGCTCCACCCGATCGATCGGGCTCTCCACGGCCCTTCTCCTTAATGCGCCAAGTAATTTTGAGATATATACCTAACAAATCTCCACCTTGGCTCAAAATCAACATCAACAATAAAACAACTCCACCTTCTCTACAAACGCCCCCCTCAACCGGGGCTACCATTCATCAAACTGAAAGACCCGCCAAATTCGAGCAATGCTCGAACTTGCTTTCTGGTAGAACTTTTGTGAACATGTCAGCTGGGTTATCTTCAGTCCCGATCTTCCTCAACTCCACCTTCCGCTCGTCAATCAGATCTCTGATAAAGTGATGCTTCACATCAATATGTTTCGTTCGGTCATGATGAGTCATCTGATCTTTCGCCAGGTGAATAGCGGACTGACTATCACAGTAAAATTTAACTGTCCCCTGCTCGACACTGATTTCACTGATCAATCCTCTCAATCAGACGGCTTCTTTGAACGCTTCTGTTACCGCCATGTACTAGGCCTCGGTAGTAGATTGTGCTGTAATAGGCTGCAAACACGCTCTCCAACTGATAGCTGTGTCACCTAAACAAAACACATACCCTGAAGTGGACTTCCTCTTATCAAGGTCTCCACCATAGTCAGAATCTACATACCCAACCAAACAGCACTTACATTTCCCATATTCCAAACACAAATCAGAAGTTCCACGAAGATACCTGAGAATCCACTTTACTGCATGCCAATGTTCTCTGCCCGGATTCACCATGTACCTACTAACTCTGCTCACAGCAAAACCAATATCTGGACGCGTGCAAACCATCGCATACATAATACTGCCGACTACACTAGAATAAGGAATCTGAGACATGTACCTGACGTCCTTCTCAGTCTGAGACGAATCTAACACTGAGAGTCTGAAATGAGCTGCTAAGGGCGTGCTAACCGGGTTAGCATCCTTCATATGAAACCTGTCTAACACCTTCCCAATATACTTCTGCTGAGACAAGTATAATTTTTCAGCTTCTCGGTCTCTATGAATTTCCATGCCTAATTTCTTCTTAGCTGCTCCAAGATCCTTCATCTCAAATTCACTCTTCAGCATTGATTTCAAATCATCGACATCTTTCATATCTCTTGTTGCAATCAACATATCATCAATGTACAATAGCAAGTAAACAAAGCTTGAATCTCTCTTTCTGAAGTACACACAACTGTCGTACTTACTCCTGATGTAATCATGACTTGTCATGAACTGATCAAATCTCCTATACCACTGTCTAGGAGATTGCTTTAAACCATATAAAGACCTTCTAAGCAAACACACATGATCTTCTTTTCCTTCAACAACAAAACCCTCGGGCTGATGTATAAAGATACTCTCTTCTAGTTCACCATGCAAGAGTGCAGTTTTTACATCCAATTGTTTAAGTTCAAAGTCATGCATGGCAACCAAAGACAATAATGCACGAATCGAAGTGTGTCTAACTACAGGTGAGAAAATATCATGAAAATTAACACCTTGTACCTGATTGTAGCCTTGAGCTACCAAACGTGCCTTGTACCTCGCTTCTTCCACTCCAGGACTTTTCTCTTGAAGACCCATTTGCATCCAACTAGTCTTTTCCCTGTAGGAGGCTTCACCAGTTCCCAAGTCTGATTCTTGTGAAGAGATTGCATCTCCTCATTCATAGCAACGAGCCACTTCTCAGCATCTAATCTCGATAAAGCCTCTGTATATGAAGTCGGCTCACTGTCATCTAACGTTTCAGCAGTAGAGAGGGCATAGGCAATCATCTCCTCATACCCATATCTCTCAGGAGGCCTGATCTATCGCCTTGGTCTACCACCAGCTATAGTAATATTCTCCACCTGCTGACCTGTTTCTGCATTATCAGTAACAACATCAGAAACTCGTACCTGAGGTACTGGAATACTCTCTAGCTGAACAATCTGCTGATCTGACTGTATCTCTGTATCATCAGGTGTCTCAACCTGAACATTATCTCTGTCAATGGAGGGTGTGTGTGGCGGATTAAGTAGAGTAGACTCATCGAAAGTAACATCTCTACTAGTCAGAAACTTCTGAACACATGGATCCCACAATCTATATCCCTTCACACCTGACGTATAACCAAGAAAGATTCACTTCTTGGCCCTAGGCTCCAGGCTCCAGCTTTCCATCATTAACATATGCATATGCAGGACAACCAAAAACTTTGATCTGAGAATAATCAGAAGTTGAACCAGACCATACCTCTTTAGGAGTCTTTATCTGTAATGAAGAATGCGGTGTCTTGTTCACAAGGTAGCAAGCCATGCTTTGTCACCAATATGACCCATTCTCATGTGCCATAGTCTTGTGATTTCTGCATCTGTCATGGCAGATGTGGAAACAGCAACTGCACCTGTCACGGTTGTACCTGCAAGCTCATACAAAGTACCAACCCTATTTCCTTTCATTACAATTAAAGCACCCTTGCTGACCCGCATGACTCCACCTTCAGCAGTGTGCTTGTACCCATTAGACTCAAGGGTACCTAGAGAAATCAAATTCTTTTTCAAATCCGGGACGTGACGTACATCACTTAAGGTTCTAATAGTTCCATCGTACATTCTCACACGGACTGTTCCAACACCCACTACCTTACAAGCAGCATCATTACCCATCAAGACAACCCCACCTTGTATAGACTTATACGTGGAGAACTAGTCTCTGTTTGGAGTAACATGAAACGAACAACCCAAATCCATGACCCACTTATCTATGGACTTGGACTGAGAATCAGCAACTAATATAAACTCTCCCTCACTATCCTTCTCTACAACACTAGCCTCAGCGGACTTGTCTTGACCCTGGTCACCCCTGTTGTCCTCTTTTGATTTATTCTTATATCTGTAACATTATTTCTTTATGTGCCCTTTCTTGTGACAATAGTGACACGACAAGTTCTTATGTCTAGATTTGGACCTAGACTTGTTCCCGCCATTGGATCCCCTATGTTCTGATCGACCTCTCACATGTAAGCCACTACCCGAGTCATTCACTGAGTCAGATAATTCCTTATCTACCCGTTCTTTACTCACAGGGTTTCTTTTTACCTCATCAACAGTAATGGTTGGCCTACCCCCATATATCATGCTTTCTATGAAGCCCTTATACGCATTAGAGAGCGAACACAGTAAAATCATAGCTTGATCCTCGTCCTTAGGGACATCATCCAAAGCCTTTAATTCATGAATAATTGAGTTAAATTCGCTAAGATGGTTTTTAAAAGATGTACCTTCTACCATACGAAAAGTGTACAACTGCCGTTTCGCTGCGAGTTTGTTGGAGACTGACTTATGAAAAAACATGTCTAACAATTTCTCCCATAACTCCTTTGCCGTTTTGATCTCCAATACCTCTGACAAAACATCGTCAGCCAAACACATCTGTATAGCCGTGAGAGCCTTCTCATCCAACTCTTCCCACTGTGCCTCGGTCAATGTTTCTGGTTTCTTCTCTTTCCCCTCCAGTGCTTTCTTCAAGCCGTTCTGAGTCAGGAATCCTTTCACACGGACTTGCCATAAGCTAAAGCTTCCCTGACCATTGAATTTCTCAACCTCGATTTTGATACCTAATGCCATTGTATCAATTCGAAGAACTAAGCTCTGATACCAATTTGTGCGGAAATAAACAGCATACTTGGATCTCAATCAAATCAAATGCCACGATAATAACGAGAAACAATCGGACTAAAAGAGAAACGAAATAATAGACACAACGATTTACGTGGAAACCCCTTTACAATCGAAAGGGGAGAAAACCACGGGCGCAGATTGGAGCTTTTATTATTGAACAAAAAAAGAAGAAGAATTACAATATTCTCTCACACTCAATTTATTGGTTGCGGCGCCGCAATAGGGGAACCTCTCTTTTGACTTGGATGAATAAATGACGTACCCTATGTCCATATTTATAGAAACGTGTAAACCCCCGATCGGTCGGTTCCTCACCGATCGATCCGCCCGCTCTCTGTAAGCGTCCCTATTTTACGTAACATTCCCGATCGATCGAGTTCCACCTGATCGATCGGGCTCTCCACGGCCCTTCTCCTTAATGCGCCAAGTAATTTTGAGACATATACCTAACACAGGTTCTCACTAACCTTGAATATGATTCTTCGCAAATGGATGTCAATGTCCCATGAGGAAAATGGGGCGATAGATAGTGTAGGAATTCAGGGACACGGAACTGATGGAATTTCTAAAGGTTTTAGTTAGGAACTTCATAATACGGCTGTTCGTACTGAAGCACTAAGTTGGCCTAATTTTTGATTTTTTTTTTATTTTTTAGTCAGGTAAAGCCAGGGGAGGGGGGAGAAGAGGGGATAAACCCCTCAAATCCTCAAAGAAGACCACATTTTGAGCATAGTGGGATTCGATCCCGGGTCACCTCGTTGGCACCCGGCGATTACTACCACTATGCCATGTTCCTAAGGGACAGTTGGCCTAATTTTTGATAGGCCCCTTATTATTCTCCTTAACCTTTTCTAAAAGAAGGACAAAAGCGAGGGATTTGCATACCGCTCCTAGAAAGGTTACCCATTATAGGAAGAGAAGTAAACAATAATTGCCAAAAAAATATTTTGTTTAGGAGCTACGTCAATGTTCCAAATCCCGTACTACAATTACATATATGATGCGAAATGGAAATGCAAACTTTGATATTGACCATATGAAGATCGAAACAATTAGGAATCCACTGAAAATGAGAGAAAATGATAGGATTTGCATTTGATGAAATTTTGCAATGAGCGAACATTCAACTATAAGAAGTACTTACAGGAAAAACTAGCAAAAATCCTAAATTTCAAAATTACAAAAATGCCATTACGTTATAGACAAAATGCAAAAGTCGCCCAAAAGCGTGTGTAAAGGCCAAATTTGGGAAAATAGGTGGGTCCCAAACAGCTAGGGTTGCACAGTTCGGTTCGAGATCTTCATTTTGATACTTACCCAAAAAAAACTTCATTTTGATATGTACTCGGTACTGTAACTCATTAAGCATCGAACGTTACGGTCGTTTTAAGTTGCAATTGCAAATTAGTATTTTTGGCACACCCATTTGTGTTCCTATTATTCAATTGCTCCAGGAATTTGCTACTTGTCCTACATCAATATAAAATGGCATAAATGACTAGAGATGCATACTGTTTCTTATCTTACAACATTTTTTATGTAACGTTTTCTTACCAAACTCATATGTAGAGTTATTAACAATCTATACTCATTCTCAAGGTTTTACCCCTCCATTGATTTACCCTTTTCTTGTTTTTCTTTATGTGAAAATAAACGACCCAAGAATTGGATCCGATTCAAATACTATAACAAATATGAGACGTAAATAATAAGAAAAAGATAATAAACAAAGGAGACAATGATTTACATGGATACCTCTCTTCAATCGAGAGGGAAAAAACCACAGGCGGAGATGAATAATCTTTAATGATCGAAATAATGGAAGAATTACAATTCACTTCCTCTCTCTCTCTCAATGATGACGGCGCTCTCTCTTTTTAATTGGAGACCTAAAACGAAACCCTCACGTCATATTTATACGTCATGCGTAGATAGGGTCCCGATCAATCGGGGGCGAGCTATCTGCAGCGAACTCCTTCGCGCATACTTCCCGACCGATCGGCAATACCCCCAGTCGATTAGTGAACTCACGGATGGTCCCCCTCATAAATCCAAGGAATTTGAGATACAAACTAACAAATCTCCGCCTTGGCTCAAATTTCAAACAAAAAACTTCTCCACCTTCTCCACAAAACACCACGATCGGGCTTAGCTCAACAACACAGAAAACCCAACCAAGTCCAAGCAATGGTCGAACTTGCTACAAGGTAAAACTTTAGTGAACATATCAGCGGGATTATCAGCTGTGCCAATCTTCTTCAATTTAGCCTTGCCCTCTTCAATCAGATCCGGAATAAAGTGATGCTTGACATCTATATGCTTCGTCCTGTCATGATGGGTCATCTGATCCTTGGCTAGATGAATTGCTGACTAACTATCATAATAAATTGCAACTACACCCTGATCAACACTAATCTCACTAATTAAGCCCCTCGACCACACAACTTCTTTAAATGCCTCTGTCACTGCCATATACTTTGCCTCTGTAGTCGATTGTGCTATAACTAATTAAGCTCTCCAATTGATAGCGCAGTTACCAAGAAAAAAGACATAACCTAGATTTCCTCTTTTCAGGGTCACCACCATAATCTGAATCAATATAACCAACTAAGCTGCTTCCACTCCTCCCAAACTTCAAACAAGTATTTGAAGTGCCACGTAAATATATGAGAATCCATTTAACAGATTGCCCATGCTCTTTACCTGGATTTGCCATATATCTACTCACCCTTTGACAGCATGTGCGATATCTGGACGTGAGCATACCATAGCATACATGATACTACCCACTGCACTGGAGTACAGGACATGTGACATCTCTCTGATGTCTTCACCTGTCTGTGGCAAAGCTAATGTTGAAAGCTCGAAATGAGCTGCCAAGGGAGTGCTAACTAGTTTAACATCTTTCATAGGAAAACGATCTAGAACCTTCTCAATATACTTCTCCTGAGACAAGTATAACTTTTCTACCTTTCGGTCCCTCTTGATTTCCATACCAAGTATCTTCTTGGCTGCTCCTAAATCTTTCATCTTGAATTCACTCTTCAACATAGCTTTCAATTTGTCGATCTCAGACATATCTTTAGCTGCAATCAACATGTCATCAACATATAACAAAAGATAAATGAATGAATCTGCACTAATTTGTCTGAAATAGACACAACTATCATATTTACTCCTGAAGAACCCATGATTGTTCATAAACTAATCAAATCTCTTGTACCACTGTCTTGGAGACTGCCTTAAACCATAAAGAGATCTCTTCAATAAACAAACATGGTCTTCCTTTTCTTCAATAATAAAGCCTTCAGGCTGATGCATGAAAATATCTCTTTTGGCTCACCATGCAGGAACGCAGTTTTTACATCAAGCTGCTGTAACTCTAAATCATGCATGGCTACTAAAGCAATTAGTGCTCAAATTGAAGTATGTCTAACAACAAGTGAGAAAATGTCATGAAAATTAACTCCATGTACCTGGCTGTAGCCTATGGCTACCAATCGAGTCTTATATTTTGCATCTTCAACTCTTGGAATGGCCTCTTTTCTTTTAAAGATCCATTTGCAACCTATGATCCTCTTCCCTGTTTGAGGCTTAACAAGCTGCCAAGTCTAGTTCTTCTATAAAAATTTCATCTCTTCGTGCATAGCCATCAACCATTTATCTGAATTAGTTCTAGACATAGCATCTGAATAGGTGGAAGGCTCACTGTCTTCCATCGTCTCAGCAATCATAAGAGCATAAGTAGCCATCTCTTCATAACAATACCGCTATGGTGCTTTAATTTGTCTCTTCTATCTTCCACTAGCTATAGTATACTGCTCCACCTGCTGATTGGTTTCAACCACTTCATTTCTATCAGAAATCTGTACTGGAGGTGCCTATATACTTTCTGTGGGTTTATTCTGCTGCTGACCTGAACTACCCAACTGTATCTAAACTGTCTCTGGCTTCTGCACCTGATTAGAATTAGAAATAACAGAAGAATTCTTCTGTGGATGGAGTAATAAAGACTCATCAAATGTTACATCTCTGCTCGTCAGAAATTATTGAGAATTATAATCTCATAAACGAAATCCCTTCACACCTGAAGTGTAACCAAGAAAGATGCACTTCTTTGTTCTAGGCCTGAGCTTTCCTTCATTAACATAAACATAAGCAGGACAACCAAAAATTCTTAAATGAGAATACTCTGCAGGGGATCAAGACCATACCTCTTCTGGAGTCTTCATCTGAAGAGATGAATGAGGTGAATGATTCACCAAGTGACATGCCATGTTCACTGTCTCTGCCCAAAATTCTCTGCCCAAACCTGCATTCGAAAGCATACAACGAGCCTTTTCTAACAATGTTCTATTCAGCCTTCCCGCAATTCCGTTATGCTGAGGTATACTTGTTCAAGTTCTATGCCTGACAATGCCTTGATATTCATAGAATTTGGGGAAATCACTCTCAATATATTCAAGGCCATTGTCTGTTCTCAGTCTCTTAATCTGCTTCCCTGTCTGCTTCTCAAGTAAAGCCTTCCACTTCTTGAAAGTATCATACACTTTATTTTTATGCTTTACAAAGTAGACCCAAACTTTCTTGGAAAATTCATCAGTAAATGTGAGAAGATACCTGGAACCACCTTTGGAAGCAACTCTAGATGGTCCCTATAAATCTGAATGAATATAATCTAACGTCCGCTTAGTGTTGTGCATTGCCTGTTTGAAGCTAACTTTATTCTACTTCCCCTAAATGCAATGCTCACAGAATTCCATCAGTCCTATAGACTGACCACATAACAAGCCCCTTTTACTAAGCTCAGACAGTCCCTAATGACCCATATGACCGAGCCTCATATGCCATAACTTAGTGATATCTGAATTTGTCATATATGATGAAGAAACAGCTACTGATCCTATCACTGTAGAACCAACAAGTTTATACAAAGTTCCTACCCGTCTGCCTTTCATCACAATCAAAGCACCCTTACTGACCTTTATAACTCCACCTTCAGTTGTATACTTGTACCCATGAGAATCAAGACTACCTAAAGAGATAAGATTCTTCTTTAAATTTGGAATGTGATGAACGTCACTTAATGTCCTAAAAGTGCCATCAAATATCTTAACTCAAATTGTTCCTGTACGCAAAACTCTGCATGCTGCATCATTACCCATTAGAACGACTCCACCCTGAATTCACTCATATGTGGTGAACCGGTCTCTATTGGGACAAATGTGATAAAAGCAACCCGAATTCAAGATCCAATTATCTTCAGATCTGGACTGAGATTCGGTCAGTAACAGAACATCAATATCACTCTCATCTTCAACTATACTAGCTTCCGCGGGTTTATTGTTTGTTTTTTGGTCTTTTCTGTTATCAGTGTTTAGTTTTCCTTAAGATTATAACATTTTTTCTTTATGTGCCATTTCTTACGACAATAATTACAAGATTGGCCTTTATGTTTAGACTTAGACCTAGACTTGTTTCCACCATTATCATATCCTCTTGTTTCAGTTCTTCCTCTCACAAACAAACCACTTCTTGAGTCATAAATGGAGTAGGACAACTCCTTATCTACTCTTTCTTTACTCAGCAAGTTTTTCTTAACCTCATCAACTGTAATAGTTTTTCTACCACTATAAATCATACTTTCAATTAAGCCTTTATAAGAGGTAGATAGAGAATACAACAATAACATAGCATGATCTTCATCCTTAGGAGTATCATCTAGCTCTTTTAGCTCTTGAATAATAGAGTTAAATTCATTAATATGATTCTTAAGTGATGTATTTTCTGACATACGAAAGGTGAACAACCGGCACTTGACTGCAAGCTTGTTGGAGACAGACTTAATGCAGAACATCTCTTGTAATTTCTCCCACAACTCCTTAGCTGTTTTCACTTTCAAAACTTCTGGCAAAATGTCATTGGTAAGACACATTTGAATAGCGGTTAGAGCCTTTTCATCTAACTCCCCCCATTGTCCTTCTGACATACTCCCTGACTTCTTCTCTTTCCCTTCCAAAGCTTTCTTCAAGCCGTTCTGTGTCAAGAGACTTTTCAGGCGAATTTGCCATAAACTGAAACTCCTTTGACCAACAAACTTCTCAACTTTAGATTTTACAACAGACGTCATAATACCAAATCGAATAACTAGGGCTCTGATACCAATTTTTGAAGAATAAACGACCCAAGAATTGGATTCGATTCAAATACTATAACAAACATGAGAAATAATAACAAGAAAAAAATAATAAACGAAGGAGGCAATGATTTACGTGGAAAACCCTCTTCAATCGAGAGGAGGAAAACCAGGGGAGGAGATGGAAAATATTTATTGATCGAAATAATTGAAGAATTATAATTAACTTCCTCTCTCTCTGTCAATGATGACGGCGCTCTCTTTTTTTAATTGGACACCTAAAACGAAACCCTCACATCATATTTATATGTCACGCGTAGATAGGGTCCCGATTGATCGGTACCTCCCGATTGATTGGCAAGCTTCTGCACCGAACTCCTTCATGCATACTTCCCAACCGATCGGCAATACCCCCGATCGATCGGTGAACTCACGGCACACCCCCCTCATATATCCGAGGAATTTGAGATAAAATCTAACACTTTACACTATAAGAAAGAAGCGTTAGAGGGTCCCCTACGAAGGACCTGCCCTAATGCATCGACTATTACGATAGAACCTAGGTGTTGACTAGGCGAAGAACAGAGCCAATATTATGGCCTTGCTTCAACCCGGTCAGCTGCCAAACGAGCCACCACAAGGCAATGCTTGAAACTGACTACAATCCTATCATGATTGTTTTTCATACGTCTTGTATAATATTCTGGATCTGTCAAAAGGAAACTCAAACTCCCCTTTTGAGCCATTATAACTATCTCATTGTCACGTTATGCTCAAATACTATTCTTTCCTTTGTGATGTTGGAAGCAGGAAGTGGTGTAAAAAAGATGACGGAAATAGCAGAGGTTGCAGAGAAGTACTATACCAGTCACTTAAAGGACATTCAGGATTGGACAATGGCTGACTTCTACAGGGCTGTATGCCAAGTTGTGGAGTACTTTCCTCTTCCTTACCTTCTCATGCATTGCAATAATATTTTACAAGAATTGACTGTACCAAAAGCTTAAGTATATGGATAAAGATTTAAGAGTAATTTTATATTCTACCACGTGCTTTTACGCACAAGTTCATTGGGTTTAAAGTATGGATAATGCACATGCTCACTCATGCCTTATGCTTAAACTATATTAATGTTAAGAGTGTGATTTGGTACTCGTGACCTCTCGATTAATAAAACTCTAATACCATGTCATGGAATCAACTATCCAAAAAACTTATGTTTATTTAAGAACGGTTTTATACTCTAACATGTCTCTTCACACAGATGCTATTGAACTTGAAGCGTGGATAATTTACAGGCTCACATATACGGCCATTACCTTATACTTGAAGTATATTAATATTTAGAGTGGAGTTACTGGATTTGAACTCATGACCTTTTAATCAAAAAAGCTTTGATACCATATCAATAAATCAATTACTCCAAAAGTTTAAATTTATAGATAAAGATCGAAAATGATTATGTAATTGCATTGTTATGTATAGTTGGGCATATAATAATTTAATGGCATTGCTCTAAAGATTCGAACTTTATATAAATGGCAGAGAGATAAATAAAAATCGGGGGAACACTCAACTTCGAGTTCCAGAGGCTTCCACCCTCCAGCAGGCATATGCTGTAAGTTCTTCTTTTCCTTTTTCATTGGTAAAAGGACTCAAAGTACTGCACTCTCGATGGCATCCACTTTTCTATGACATTCACATAACTTTTGATCAAGTTATTTATATTTTAGTACTTTGATATTTTTAAAAATAATAAAAATAATTTTGATCTTTTTGGATCATTAAAAAGTACCTTATGTTTTTGTCATACTAATAAAAAAAATTCCTAAGTTTTTATCACATTAATAAAAAGACCCATCTCTGACTTGATGATGTGATTTTTGGTCGATAGAGCTAACATGACAGCTGCGTTTTTATTAATACTATAATAAAATAACAAAAATATCCTTTAATAACCATATTTTGAAATAAATTAAGGAAAGCTAGATGGCTTCTATATAATACAAATCTTGAATTTTCTGCTTATAAAATAAAAATACGGATGTTGTATTGTACTTTTGGCCATTTTATTATAGCATTAATAAAATACAATTACCATATCAACTCTATCGATAAAAAATGATGTCATCAGGCGTGAGAGGGACCTTTTTATTAATACAAGAAAAACTTATGGACATTTTTAATAATTCAAAAAGGTTATGATTTTTTTATTATTTTTAAAAATATTGGGGTACTAAAATATAAATAACCCTATTTAATTTATAATTTAGTTTTGCATTTTTTACGGTTGTCACTTTATAAAATTGTCATTTTTAACTTAGTCATCACATTTTTTTTTAAGTCAAATTTTCAATTAGTCAACTTAAATCAAATTGTTAATTATTCATCGAATATTACATTATTTTCATGTAGATTTTTGTTTACCTTTTTTTTTTAAAGTGAAATGACGTATGCGCTGAAGCAAGCCAAGCTAGTAATACATTCACCTCCCCTCCGGTGCTACCTTGGTTTGATCGCTAGAAGATTTAAAGGAGGCGTAATTCGAACCTTGGTTGGAAAGGGAGTGGAAATTGCTTTGTCAGTTTAGTTACTCTAATATGTTTACTGAGCACATTAAAGTCTATATAATAGCCATTAGCAAGCAACGAATAATTGACAATGTAATTTAAAGTAGTTGATTGAAAATTTTCAAATTGTTGGAGATGATAAAAGTTATAGTGATTAAATAAATATGACAATTTTTCAGTATGATTTTTATTAAAAAAAAAAAGAAAATCCTAAATAAAATAGAAAGACTTGTGACAACAGATTGTCTGTTATAGGGTATTCAAAAACTTTATCTTACCTATTTGGATACCGCTTCACGCGTCACAATTTGACTACCCACCCACTCCAATAGGGTAGCCAAATTTTATTATTTTTTAATGTTTGTTGGTATGCATTTTTAAAGACTAAAAATAGTTGGGTTTAATTGTGACTCGTTTTTTGAGCGATAAGAATGAATACTTCATGCTTGAATATGTATTTCGCTTAACATTTGAATATCCTATCAGAGCTACTATTAAATATATATTTGTCAAACTCATGATAGCAATGGGATTTTGCATACCCATGCTTGTAACAAACAATTAACATTGTAGTTTAAGATGGCTTATTGAAAATTTTCAGACTTTTAGAGGTAATTTTTTAAAAAAATAAAATATATAGTGCTGATTAAGTGAAAAATAAAAACTTTTCAGGATAAATTTTTCTACCCCAAATAAAATACAAAGACTTGTCACATAAACAACTATTTTATATCAGAAAACCTTGGCCTAGTTTGGTTAATACAACAATTGAATCCCTAAAAAGTTGTATTTTTTAAAAATTAATTCATTCCTTAGCTTTCTGAAAAGTAAGTACAAAGTGTCCGATTATTAGGATGAGAAGTGGAACTTCCTCGAAGGTTAGGTAAAACGAAAGGAATTAGAAATTTTCAATTCTCAAATGTACCTTTTCTTTATTCATTAGGAGTTAGAAAAGTACATTATGAAAATGAAAAAAAAAGAGATAGAATCATAATTCCCAAATGTTGATTATTTTTTCATAATTCAATTCCAAAGTAGGAGTACCAAAATGGGTGATCTTTTAGAAAGTTCTCGTGTTGCACTCCTCAAGTTGGGAGTTCTCGAAAACAGCATCCCTTCAGAATAGCACCTTAAAGGAGAAAGGTTACGTACATCCACCCTCCAGACTCTGCTTAGGCGGGAGCCCTTGGGGCACTAAGAATATTGCTTTTTTTTTCTCTTTTTTTTTTTTTTTTTTTTGCTTTATTCATTAGAAGAGGTATGTACATTCCAAAGGGATACAATTTTATCTTAACAGACAGACTTTATCGATATTATATTATGTCAATTTCATATAACCAAATAAAAAGGAAAATATCTACTTCTCATGAATTCTAATTTCCAACGCTTACGTCCTGTAAAAACGCAGAAACATCACCACGGGAAGGGAAAAGCATTGACAAGAGAGGAATTCCAACGAATACTGAAGGATGTGATGATGGAGACCGGCTTCACTGGCATCGGCGCCAAGGACATCCTCTTCTTCATCTTTGGCATTCCCGCAGCCGCCTTGTTCGTAAAGCAACGTACAATTCCTCGTTCGGTTCCCGATCCCATCTTCATCCCCGTTGTCACTTCACTAACCGTCTTTGTTCTCGCCAAGCTCCGTAAACTCTGATTTGCTCACTTTCTATGTTCTTCATTGTAAAAATGATTTGTTTGTGTTTTCCGAAGTTGATTTTGGTTGAGAAAGTTGATGAATTCCTTGAATTATGTGGTCTAATGCTGCTGGGGTGTACTGTTTGACTCTCCATGTGAGTCTTAATAGATTGGAGTTGCGAGAGAAAAGAAGTGGATGAACTTTGTGGGTTTCGGGCAGGCTATACGGACATTGCTCATATACCTTAATTTCCACCTTGTTTTGAAGTTGAGCATCACTTTTAATTGAAAAAAAAAAAAAACTCAGTGGATTATTCCACCTAAAATCAATTGTTATTAAGATAGAACCTCAAGGCTTTATACATAGATCTCATACATACCAACTCTATAGGTCGAGGCCGCTAAGATCTAACACGTATATCAATTTTCTCTTAGAAATTTGAACTTCTTGTCGTCGGCTCAGAATAGATAGAACCAAAGATCAGCTAAAGTTGGACTTAAGGACCGGGGACTAGACATAATAGTAGGGTATGACTCAATCTAAGTGCAATGAAAATGAGTACGCACATTTCTTGGGAAGATAATTTTGTCATGTTTTCTTAGAAATAGGGTTGTCAATGAGCCCAGCTTAATAGTCGTCATAATGCTCTAAAGGCTTGGCTCAATTTGAACTTGAGCCGAGTCAAGCAAAGCTGCCTTATTTTGCTAAACAAGCTTGGCGTGGCAAAGCTCAAGTCTATTGAGCTCAAATGAGCCTGAAATGAGCATAAATGATTTTAAATGGCGCAAACTTAGCATAAAGTTTGTCAAGTCAGATTCAAACTCAATCAAGTTGAACCGACCTTCAGCTCAAAGTTTCAACCTAAGCAAGCTTCAAGAATTCGAAACACTATTACATAACTGACAACATACAATAATAAAACCCCTGGTCCTGTCATAAAACACTACTAAGTTTGAGGTCCTAAAACAAAAGATTCTTATTACAAAATTTATGGCCGTTAACACCGCTTAAAAAAAAAAAAAAGGCAGTAATCATGACGACTCTCTACCCAAGTCATAAACACCAACAAAAGGCATCATAACAGATCCAATCCAAAGCTTTCCATCCCTCTCCTCTACTTCACTTACAAACCTCATCTTCTTCCCTTTGCTATCTTCTATAATCTCCATGACTCGTCCTTCTTCGCTCACCTTTATCGCTATTGCGTGGGGCCCACCCACGACGATGAAATGCAGTTGCTCGAAGCCAAGCGGGAGCTTTAACAGCAACCTTCCAATCCAAGGATTCGAAACCAACCAATGAGCTAAAAGTCCCTTTTTAGCGTGTAGAGCCACCCAGAACTCGCCTTTTGAGTTTCTTCTTATATTGTCAGGAAATCCCGGGAGGTCTACAAAAGTCTCCACGTGACCAGCACGTGAGCCTTTAAGCCAGTACCTCAAGATTCGACATGTTGTGGTTTCAGCTACTAGAACGAAGGTTCGGTCTTTGCTTAGTGCCACCCCGTTTGCAAAAGCGAGGCCGCGCAAAAGAACTGTTACTTCTCCGCTTGATTTGTTGTACTTTATTAGCCTTCCCGTCTTGTCCCCGCTTAGAATAGATGGCATGAACTGCCTGCAATAGTAAGGAGTACAATAATGTCTTAATACAAACAACTGGGGGAGGGGACAAGACTCGAACCCAAGACCTCATACTTGGACGGTGAGTAGCCTAGGCAGTACATCAAACCCAACAGCTCAATTTTTAGACATCCCTATTGACATAAGCTTGCAGTTCTGGAGAGTTCTTATTTGATATTATACTTTGTATAGGCACTGAAATATGTTTAACTTGCCATTTATGGCAAGCCGCTTATATGTCAAGAAATCAATTGTTTCAAAAGTTTGAGTTGTTACCTAAAGACGTAACAATGGGATTTTGGGGGTAATATGGCCTTCAACGCAATGCTCATTAAGATTGAAGCATGGACAATGCCAAAGTTGTTTTGTAAATTGTGCATGAATTATGTTAAAATCGTCAAAGAATTAACTATCCCAAAAAGCTTAAGCTGATAGGTGAAAGCCTTAGAATGGTTTTATACTTTGACATGCTCATCATGCAAACGCCCATTAGGTTTGAAGGATGGTAGTGCAACGACGCACCTCATACTTACGTAGAAATTATATTAATGTTAGAGTAGGGGGTGTTGATATTCAAACTCGCGACCTCTAAGTCAATAATTCTCTAATACCATGTCAAACAAACCAACAATCCCAAAAGCTCAAGATGATAGGTGAAGGCACAAGACGAAAACATAGGGTGGGATCACCTGGGGTTTTAATTGAATAATTCTAAATAACAAAGCTAGTTGCATTATGTCAAAAAGTTAATTATTCCAAAAGTTTAAACTATTAGGTATAATCCAAATTGTCCAATGGACTAACTAGGACTATTCCCCTCCCCAACCAACGTTAGAGCTCATGACCTAACCAATTTAGTCACAGAGATGTATGACAGCCAATGGAAAGAAACAATGAAACTGTTGAAAGCTGAGTCCATTGATGATAAATACAGATAAGTAACAACTAGTGCATAACTCTATTTGTGAAGAAATCAATTGTCCCAAAAACTTATGTTGATGGATGAAGGCCGAAGAATGGTTTTACACTCTGACATGCCCCTCATGAGAATGTCGTTGATACTGCACGAGTTCATCTCATACCTTGTGCTAAAATTATATCAATATAGATGGGGACTGTTGGGACTACAGCCTTTCAGCTAACAAGACTAATACTATGTTAAGGAACCAATTGTTCCAAAAGATTAAGTTGACATTTGAAGGCCCAAGAATGGTTTATAATATGACACTATTCAAATACCTTCTTTGAAAATCTGTGCTTGTATCTGTGAAGTAGATCACATCTTCCTGCTCCTCAATGTCCATATCATTTGTGAAATGGAGGAGCTGGCCTTCGGCTTCGGTGACGACTTGATTAGCTAAACCTCCTGCAGGACCTAATACTTGAAGTCCAAAGTAGGCATCAGCAATGTAAAGATCTCCACTTCTCATATCAAACCTTAGACCTAATGGCCTCCCACATATATGCTCCTTTTCGGGTGCGAATGGACGAACACATTCTTGACTGTGTACATACAAACAGATATAAGTGTCAAGAAATCAGTTGTCCTAACAACTTGGATGAAGGACCATGACTGATTTTATACTATGACACTGCTCCTTGGGTTTAGACGTGAATAATGCACATGTTTATATCATATATTGTGCTAAAATTATATTGGTTTTAAAAGATGAGGGGAACGGGATTTAAACTCGAGACCTCTCAATTAAAGTAGTTTTGAGACCATGTTAGAGAACTGACGAGCCCAAGAATCTAAGTTACTAGGCCAAAGCTCAGGAATGGTTTTATATTTGTCTTTGTACATGCATCTAGAGATGAGTCTTGAGGAATCACTTGTCTTGCCACCTTAAGTTGTTAAGTGAAGAACCATGAATGATTTTATACTGTAACATGTTGCTTAATGAAACTGCTCATTAGACTTGAAGCGTGACTAATGTACATGAGTGCCTCATATCTCATGTTGAAATTAATCAGTACTAAAAGAGGGGGGTTATGTGGATTCGAATTCAAGATCTCTCAATCAAAGAAATTATAATAGCACATCATAGAGCCCTGGACCTAAGAATATAAATCATTCATAGGAATATATGTTTACTTCCTCAATGTATTTAAGTTTGTTTTTTTTTTCCAAATTGGTTTCTTATTTTTTCTTTTATTTATAATAGTCTTTAATGTCTGTAAGTTTGTTCAAATTGCTCCGTCGTCTTTTCCTTTGTCTAAAATAATCCTCCGTGCTTTAATTTATCACAAAAATGGTCTCACATTTTTTTAATTGCTATCTAGTGTTGATCACCAAATAGAGGACCAATTTTATTATAAATAAATAACATGAAATATTTTGAATAAAAAGAAAAGACATAGGAATAATTTGAACAAACTGTCAAATATTAATGCCTATTTCAAACAAAAGAAAATCTGAGTGACTAACTGAAACAAACTTGCAAACATTATAACATATGGATTAATTTGAATAAATTTACAAACATCATATATGAAAGAAGTACATTACTCTCCAACAATCACTTTTTTTTTTTATTATTTTTGCAAATATTGATTTTTGACATCTTTTATAGCATGTTCGATCAAAAAGTCTCGAATTTAAAATCTCAAATAATACGTCGTCACTAGGTTTCTGATGAATTTGTGTGTTATAAAAGCCTTAATGTAAATTTAATGTATTTGAGACCAGCCGAGCCCGAGACTTTGCCAGGCTTGAGGCTTTGCTTGCACTCGGCTTGTCAAGGGCTTGGGCTTGGGCTCACCTTGGTTGAGCTTGAATGATGATCAATCAGATCCAAACCAAACATTCAATTTTTAGATTCATTTAAGTTTAATCTAGGCTCGTTTTGGTGGGGGTTTGGCTCATTTAGGCTTATTCATTTAAGCTTATTCTAGGCTCGTTTTGGCTCATTTAGGCTCAGGTTCGGCTCATTTAGACTTAAACTTGGCTCAATTTGACATATTAAAGCTAATAATATGTTAATCACTTAGGCTCGTTTAGGTTAGCTCGAGCTTCCCTGGACTCAGGCTCGTTTCAAGAAGCTAAACGAATCGAGGTTTACACTCCCTACGCAACAGCTTCAACGTTGGGATTGTTGATTCGTCAACAAGTTTTCAATATAGAACGCAAAAAACGAAGAAATTCACAGGAAAACGGAGCAGAGGTGACGTGTACCGGTGAGAAGAGGTGAACCCAAAGTCGACCCAAGAGCGAGAAGCAGCTTCCCACTTAAGAATTCGCCCGTCGGCTACGCCAGCGTAGGGGCCGCCGCCGTGGGTGTCGAAAGCCAAGCTCTCTGGGCCCACGGCGCCGGTGACAGGGACGATCTCCGCCGTGTGGAGGTGGTCGCGGGAGCCGGAAAGGGGAGAAGAGGGGAGATTGAGTGTCAACAGGGAGACGAGCACCGCCGTGGAGGCGGCGGCGACGGCGGCGAGCAGGAGGTTGAAGTTCATGGCTACTAGACGGCTGAGGAGAGAGAGAGAGAGAGAGAGAGAGTGTGGGCGGGTACTTGAAAGTTGAACGTGGTAATACAGAGAGCGCTCAAAATAAAAAAATATTATCTAAAATAATCTATTTTAAAAAATATTTTTTCAATTGATCTTCACGTCAGCAAATTAAAAAAATTTTTTTTTTTAAATTTTAAATCCTAAATCCCAAAACAAAAACAAAAATAAAAAATAAATATTTAAAATTTAATGACGTAAAGGCTATTTGGAAAATCTTTTTTTAAAATATGCCGTTTTTGGTAATATTTTTTTTATTTTAGGCTATTTTGGATAAAAGCTCTAATACAAATGGAGGAACACATTTTTTTTTTAAACACAATAGTTGAAAGTTGAATGGTGAAAAACATGTTTTTTTTTTTAATATTTATCAAATATTAATATAAATTATCTAAATACTATTATAATTATGTGTTATTTTTATTTTTTCGGCAAAAAGTAATCAACCTCTAATAAAGATATTAATATTTTTATTGAAGTCGTGTTCAATTGTAGTAATTTCCAACAAATCTATTAAATTTTGACAAAAGTGTTATATTGATAAAATTTAAAACTTTAGGATAACTAGGTATTTCATTATATACATTAAAATATGTCATGATAAATGGATAATAAATGCTCAAACTCTATGGTATCTAAGTGATAATTTTCCTTTTTTTACATTGACAAATCAAGGGGGGTGTTTACTGTTAGAACAAATGTACGAAATACTTGCAAAATCCTTGTAAACGGGTAACCAAAAGATCTCAAGTGTCGAGACTATGTAATCACTTTCCTTGAGGTTTATTTCGGTATACGAAATATTCTCAGGGATACAACAACAATCAAATATGAAGTAAATATGTGTAAAGGGAGAGATTGAGAGAGATGTGATGAAATTAAAGTTTGTTATTCAAACACACAATACAAGAACACTTGAACATAATGTTCTTTCAACCTCTATTTCTTCTTGTGTTTTTAATCAATTTTATTCATCCATCAACCCACATGAAATCTGGGAGAATATATATGTATGTGATAAAGAGAGACGTCCCAAATCCAAAGCCAAAAGAGCCAGGACGAACCCCAAAAAAACCGTCAAAACGGACCTGTGTGTCGAAGCTATGTGTCGACACACACATCGACACACAGGCTCACTGCAGATCTGTGTGTCGAAACACAGTTCCTATGTGTCGACACACAGAGTGCCTTTGTGCGCTTCAACGCCTATATATTGAGACGTAGAGTTACGTCATTCAGTATCCAATTCAAAGTGAGGTTTTCCCCAGCAGCGCCACCACAATAAAAATTGAGTGTGAGAGAAAATATTGTAATTCTTCTTTTGAATCAATAATAAAAGCTCCGATCTTCGCCCGTAGTTTTCTCCCCTTTTTATTGTAAAGAGGTTTCCACGTAAATCATTGTGTCATTGTTTCTTTTCTCTTTTAATCCATTTATTTCTCGATTTGTTGTGGTATTTTCAACTGCGATCCGGGAGAATTGTTTATTTCCGCACAAATTGGTATCAGAGCATATCAGATTTGTTTAGTTTTCTTTACAAATTGATATCAGAGCCTGGTTCTTCGAATTGGTACAATGGCATCAGGCATTAAGACCGAGGTTGAGACGTTCAATGGTTAGGGAAGCTTCAGTTTATGGCAAGTCCGTGTGAAAGGACTCCTGACTCAGACCTGCTTGAAGAAAGCACTAGAGGGGAAAGAGAAGAAACTCGAGACTATGACCGAGGCACAATGGGAAGAGATGGATGATAAGGCCCTCACGGTGATTCAGATGTGTTTGGCTGATGATGTTCTGTCAGATGTTTTGGAGATGGAAACCGCAAAGGAGTTATGAGAGAAATTATTAGGCATGTTATGCTACAAGTCAGTCTCCAACAAACTCGCAATGAAGCGTCGATTGTTCGCTTCCCGTATGACAGAATGTACATCTCTTAAAAACCATCTTAGCGAGTTTACCTCTGTTATACAAGAATTAAAGGAATTGGATGATGTCCCTAAGGACGAGGATCAAGCTATGATATTACTGTGTTCGCTCTCTAATTCGTATAAGGGCTTCGTAAAAAGCATGATATACGGGGATAGGCTAACCATTACTGTTGATGAGGTGAAAAGAAATCTTGTGAGTAAAGAACGGGTAGATAGGGAGTTATCTGACTCGATGAATGACTCAGGTAGCGGTTTGCATATGAGAGGTAGACCAGAACATAGGGGATCCAATGGTGGAAAAAAGTCTAGGTCTAAATCTAGACATAAAAACCTGTCGTGTCATTATTGTCACAAGAAAGGGCACATAAAGAAAGATTGTTACAAATACAAAAATAAATCGAAAGAGGGTAACATGGGTGACTAGGGCAAAGACAAGTCCGCTGAGGCTAGTGTTGTAGAGGAGGATAGTGAAGGGGAGTTTCTATTAGTTGCTGATTCTCAATCCAGACCCAAGGATAAGTGGGCCACGGATTCGGGTTGTTCATATCACGTTACTCCAAATAGAGACTAGTTTTCCACGTATAAGTCTATACAGGGTGGAGCTGTCTTGATGGATAATGATGCTGCTTGTAAGGTAGTGGGGATTGGGACAGTCCGTGTGAGAATGTTTGATGGGGCTATTAGAACCTTGAGTGATGTACGTCACGTCCCGTACTTAAAAAAGAACTTGATTTCTCTAGGTACCCTTGAGTCTAGTGGGTACAAGTACACTGCTAAGGGTGGAGTCATGCGGGTCAGTAAGGGTGCTTTAGCTGTGATGAAAGGAAATAGGGTTGGTACTTTGTATGAGCTTGCAGGTACAACCGTGACAGGTTCAGTTGCTGTTTCCACATCTGCTAGGACAGATGCAGAGATCACAAGATTGTGGCACATGAGAATGGATCACATTGGTGATAAGGCATTGTCTGAGCTGAGTAAGAGGGGACTGCTTTGTGGTCAGTCAACAGGACTGATGAAATTATGTGAGCACTGTATTTATGGGAAGCAGAAGAGAGTCAGCTTCAAGTCAGCAGTGCATCAGACCAAGGGAACGTTAGATTACATATATTCTAATCTGTGGGGACCTTCCAGAGTGGCTTCTAAAGGTGAGTCCAGGTATCTTCTAACGTTTACTAATGATTACTCACGCAAAGTTTGGGTCTATTTTCTGAAGCAGAAAAATGAAGTGTATGATGTCTTCAAGAAATAGAAGATTCTGCTTGAAAAACAAACAGGGAAGCCGATCAAGAGGTTGAGGACTGATAATGGTCTTGAGTTCGTTGAAGGTGACTTCACTAGATTTTGTGAAGATTAGGGTATAGTCAGACACAGGATATGTACAGGTCGACCTCAACAAAATGGAGTGGATGAAAGGTTAAACAGGACGTTACTTGAGAAGGCTCGATGTATGCTTTCAAATGAAGGTTTAAAAAGAGAATGGTGGGCAGAAGCAATTAGCATGGCTTGCTATCTTGTAAATAAGACACCGCATTCTTCATTGTAGATGAAGACACCTGAGGAGGTATGTTCTGGTTTTACTTCTGATTATTCTCAGATTAAAGTTTTTGGTTGTCCTGCATATGCATATGTGAATAATGGAAAGTTGGAGCCGAGGGCCAAGAAATGCATCTTTCTTAGTTATTCGTCAGGTGTGAAGGGATATAAACTGTGGGATCCCAGTGCTCAGAAGTTTCTGACTAGTAGAGACGTTACCCTTGATGAGTCTGCTCTACTACATCCGCCACACACACCCTCCATTAACAGTGATACAGTTCAGGTTGAGACACCTGATGTTACAGAGATACAGTCAAATCAGCAGGTTGTTCAGCTAGAGAGTATTCCAGCACCTCAAGTACGAGTTTCAGATGTTATTATTGATAATGCAGAAACAGGTCAGCAGGTGGAGAATTACACTATAGCTGGTGGTAGACCGAGGAGACAGATCAGGCTTCCAGAGAGATATGGGTATGAGGAGATGATTGCTTATGCCCTCACTATTGCTGAGTCGTTAGATAATAGTGAGCCGACTTCTTAGTCAGAGGCTGTATCAAGATTAGATACTGAGAAGTGGCTCGTTGCTATGAAATAAGAGATGCAGTCTCTTCATAAGAATCAGACTTGGAAACTAGGGAAGCCTCAAACAGGTAATAGACTGATTGGATGCAAATGAGTCTTCAAAAGAAAAAAAGGGCATTCCTGGAGTTGAAGATGCAAGATACAAGGCACGTTTGGTAGCTAAAGGCTACAGTCAGGTACAGGGTGTTGATTTTCATGATATATTCTCACATGTAGTTAGACATACTTCGATTCGTGCACTTTTGTCTTTGGTTGCTATGCATGACTTAGAACTTGAGCAGTTAGATGTAAAGACTACAATTTTACATGGTGAACTGGAAGAGAGTATCTTTATGCATCAGCCCGAGGGTTTTGTTATAAAAGGAAAGGAAGATCGTGTGTGTTTGCTTAGAAAGTCTTTATATGGTTTGAAGCAATCTCCTAGGCAGTGGTATAGGAGATTTGATCAGTTTATGACAGGTCATGGGTACATCAGGAGTAAGTACGACAGTTGTGTGTACTTCAGAAAGACTGATTCAGGCTTCGTTTATTTGCTTTTGTATGTTGATGATATGTTGATTGCAACACGAGACATGAAAGATGTTGATGATTTGAAAGCTATGTTGAAGAATGAGTTTGAGATGAAAGATCTTGGAGCAGCTAAGAAGATCTTAGGGATGAAAATTTGTAGAGACCAAGAAGCCGAAAAATTATACTTGTTTTAGGAAAAGTATATTGAGAAGGTGTTAGACAGGTTTCATATGAAGGATGCTAATCTAATTAGCACGCCCTTAACTGCTCACTTCAGACTCTCAACATTAGATTTTCCTCAGACTGAGGAGGACGTCAGGTATATGCCTCGGATTCCTTATTCTAGTGCAGTGGGCAGTGTTATGTATGCGATGGTTTGTACGCGTCCAAATATTGCTTTTGCAGTAAGCAGAGTTAGTAGGTACATGGGGAATTCGGGTAAAAAGCAATGGCATGCAATGAAGTGGATTATCAGGTATTTTCGTGGAACTTCTGATTTGTGTTTGGAATATGGAAAAAGTAAGTGCTGTTTAGTTGGGTATGTGGATTCCGATTATGGTGGAGACCTCGATAATAGGAAGTCCACATCAGGGTATGAGTTTTGTTTAGGTGACACAGCTATCAGTTGGAGAGCGTGTTTACAGCTTGTTACAGCACAGTCTACTACCGAGGCCGAGTATATGGCAGTGACCGAAGCATTCAAAGAAGCCGTCTGGTTGAGAGGTTTGATCAGTAAAATCAGTGTCGAGCAGGGAACAGTTAGAGTCTACTGTGATAGTCAGTCCGCCATTTACCTAGCGAAAGATCAGATGTCACATCATGACAGAACGAAGCATATAGATGTGAAGCATCACTTTATTAGAGATCTGATTGACGAGCGGAAGGTGGAGTTGAGGAAGATAGGGGCTGAGAACAATCCAGCTGACATGTTTACTAAAGTTCTACCAGGGAGCAAGTTCGAGCATTGCTCGAATTTGGTGGGTTTTTCAGTTTGATGTATGTTAGCCCCGGTTGAGGGGGCATTTGTGGAGAAAGGTGGAGTTGTTTTATTGTTGATGTTAATTTTGAGCCAAGGTGGAGATTTGTTAGGAAAATGTCTCAAAATTACTTGGCATTTTAAGGAGAAGGGCCGTGAGGAGGTCGATCGATCGGGAAAGTTACGTAAAAGCAGGATGCCTCCAATAAGCAGGTCGATCGACCTGATCGATCGGAAAGCGCAATTTTTCGGCGTCTATATATTGAGACGTAGGGTTACGTTATTCAGTATCCAATTCAAAGTGAGGTTTTCCCCAGCGGCGCCGCCACAATAAAAATTGAGTGTGAGAAAAAATATTGTAATTCTTGTTTTGATTCAATAATAAAAGCTCTGATCTTCGCCCGTGGTTTTCTCTCCTTTTGATTTTAAAGGAGTTTTCACGTAAATTATTGTGTCATTGTTTCTTTTCTCTTTTAGTCCATTTATTTCTCAATTTGTCGTAGTATTTGATTCGACTACAATCCGAGAGAATTGTTTATTTCCGCATAAATTGGTATCAAAGCATATCAGATTTGTTTAGTTTTCTTTACATAAACAATATATAACATATTATTCAACGTACACTTTGAAAATACATCAATCTCAAAATAACATCTCAAATAAAGGATGCCTTATTATGCATAAACGAGAGTGTCTCCCGATTGAACCCCCGGCTAGTTAAAGGACCATACAGTTAATCGGATCGAAAATGGTAGACCAAGCTATACAACCCATTTGACTAACCAACTATCCAATCACGCACAAGACGTACTCCTCGTACACACCCTACAACTCTCAGATCGACACATTTGTGGCCTTGTGTCTTGTACCCTTCGTGAGTATTTCAGGATCAACCCCTTAGTCAAAAATTATCCTTTTGAAGCAGCCAAACTTCAACACACACTAAGGTGGACTTCATTAATCATGTCCCTGTGACGCGACATTCAATAAGTTCTAAAACTAGGTCCATTAAGCGCTTTTGCTCATCCTCTTAGAATGTTTGACGCATGTATCAAGCACTTCCCACTCGGGATGGAAAAATTCTCATTAGTGCTTACAGTCACACCAATGACAAGTGTCTCTCATTGAACCCGAGACCTAGTGTCATACTAGGCATCGAGTTGAGGGCCTATCATGTGTGACTAATAATGACATGTTTCAACCCCATCCCTTCATTTGTTTTTAGAACTTAGTCTCTAGCTAGGCCTTTTGTAAACAGATCCTCTAGATTCTGACTTGTTCTTACGAAGTCTACAGTGATACCACCTTCTCAAATGAGGCGTCTCACTATACTATGCCTTACACCAATGTGTCTGGACATCCCATTGTACACCTCACTGTATGCTCTAGAAAGCGTAGCCTGATTATCACAATGGATAGATATCGGTGAGATCGGCTTAAGCCACAAAGGTATCTCATAGAAGAGATCCTTTAACCACTTGGCTTCCTTAGCCGCAGACGCAAGAGTTATAAACACTGCTGCATAGTTGAATAAGATATGCAAGTATGTTTCCTGGAACCCCAAGAAACCGCACTCCCACCAAGTAGGAATATCCACTCACTTGTGGATGCATGATCCTCCACATCGGAGATCCAACTCGCATCAGAGTACCCCTCCAAAATAGGAGGATACCCTACATAAGAAAGACCATAACTCATAGTTTTGTTAAGGTACTTCAGTACACGATCCATAGCATTTCTGTGGCTCTTACTTGGATTGCTAGTATATCTACTCAGCTTTCCAACAGCAAAGGCTATGTCAGGCCCTGTGCTCGTTATGGCATACGTAAGACAACAATGACCTGGGCATATCTCAGTTGTGACACTGGAGCGCCCTTATTCGGTACTAATTTCACACTAGGGTCCATTGGAACGGACACCGGTGCACACTCATCAAAGTGGAATCTTTTCAACGTAGTGAGATTGCATTAAGAAAATAATATCACCTTTTCTTACAATTCTTATACCAAGGATTACCTCTGCCTCACCCATGTCTTTCATAGCAAAGTTTTCCAAGAGAAACTGTTTAGTTCTCTCTACTTCTTCCACATTCAGTACCAAATATCAGCATGTCATCGACATACAAACATATAATGACCCCTTTGCCATTATCAAACTTGCCGTAGACACATTTATCTGATTCGTTTATAACGAATCCGTTGCTTAGAACAACACTACCAAACTTTTGGGTGCCATTGTTCCAGGGCTTGCTTTAGCCCATACAGAGAGCATATGAGTTTACATATTTTCCTCTCTTGGCTAGGAACAACAAAACCTTCCGGTTGTTCCATATACACTTCATCTTCTAGCTCACCATTCAGGAATGCTGTTTTGATATCCATTTGGTGTATCGCTAGTTTATAAATTGAGGCAAGGGCTATCAATACCCTTATCATCGATATTCTTGCCACGGGGGCATACGTGTCAAAGTAGTCCAACCCATGTTTTTGGGTGAACCCTTTATCCACCAATTGGGCCTTGAACTTATCAATCGTTCCATCGACCTTCATTTTCTTTTTGAAGATCTATTTATACCCGATGGGCTTACTTTCTTGTGGAAGGTCCACTACGATCTAGGTATTATTACCTAAGATGAAATCTATCTCATCATTCACAAACTCTCACCAAAAGGAGGCATCATGAGGCCTTATTGCCTCATTAAACGTCATAGGATCAGCTTCCATGACACAACATTATGGAACCACTTGATCCACATCGTTCCTCGAACCTTCTACCAAAAAAGTGTAGAAGTCTGAACCAAAAGATTTCCCTTTTCTTGCTCTCTTTCTCCTTCGGAGTTCTAGAGCACTTTTAGGGACATCTTCCCTCTCATGACGAACATCGTCATAGGACACTTGAGTGTCACACTCAATCGGTACATAATCCCTCGGTCTAGGGATAGAGGTAAACCGATTCTCATCAAATATGGCGTCTATTGATTCTATTATTGTATTCACATTGATATAATCATTAGATTCAAAACTGATATGCCTTGCTATGAGACGCAAAACCAACAAAGATGCAATCGATGCCTCTTTCACCTAACTTTTTATGTTTAGGCTCAGGGACTTCAACAACTGCCTACACCCCCACACTTTTTAGATAGTTCAAATTTTGGGCTCGTTTGTTCCATAATTCATACGGGCTTATCTTATTTCTTTTGTTTGGAACTCAATTTAATATATGACAGGCTGTTAGCATCGCCTCACCCCAAAACCCACGCTGAAACAGGAGTAGGATAACATTGAGTTAACCATTTCGGTTAGAATCCGGTTTTTCGTCTCAGCCACGCCATTCTGTTGTGGCGTATACGGTGCAGTTATCTCATGCACAATTCCGGTGATTTTGAAATACTTGAGATCATAGTATTCCCCGACACAGTCCGACCTAAGGCGCTTGAGAAACGTCTCACAGTGTAATTTGGTTTTTGCTTTATATGCTTTAAATTTATCAAGCAAGTCATCTTTGTGATTTATGAGATATACGTAACAAAATCTCGAACAATCATCTATAAATGTTATAAAATATCTCTTTCCACCTAAACTCGATGTATTCTTGAAATCACATAAGTCGCTATGTACAGGGTCTAGTAGATTAGTCTCTCTTTGCACTGATGGAAGTGGCAATCTCGTTATTTTAGACAACATGCACATTTTACACTTATCATTAACCTTATCTATTTGAGGTATCAATGAAGAATTAGACATTTCATACAATCTACGAAAATTCTCATGACCTAATCTTTGATGCCACAAATATGACGAGGCAAGCATATAATCAAAATTATCGATTTTACTATCAACATTCATTTTGAACATGCCATTACATAAGTACCTTTGCCACCAAAGACCCCTTCTTTCGACAACACAAACTTGTCGGCCTCGAAGACCAACTTGAAACCAAACCGATTTAACAAGCCACTGGACACGAGATTCTTCTTCACAACCGAAGCATAACATACATTGGTTAAAGTAAGGATTTTTCCAGAGGTAAAAAGCAAATCAACTTTTCCCTTCCCTTTAACTGGTATAGTCACCCCATTGCTTGTGAACAACACAGTTCTGTTGTCCATGGGTTCAAAAGTCGTGAAAACCCCTTATCCTTACATACATGTCTCGTGGCCCCCCAGTCAACCCACCAAGAGTTATCACTCTCGACCAGGTTGACTTCCGATATCATTGCCACGAACCTATCGTTCGAATTTTTGGTGCGATGATCAAGCCCCTTGCCTTTCTTATTTTTAAGGCGGTAACAATCCCTACGTAGGTGACTAGGGTTCTGACACTCCCAACAGACCAATTTCGGCCTCTTGTCATTTTTCTTCTTTTGGAAGTGTCAGGTTCTTTTGGTTCTTTTGCTTGACTGGCCTTCTTCTATGATGTTGATTTTCTGAACATCACCGAACGGTCCTTGTTGTCATCCTATACCCTATAGCCTTCCTCAATGCGCAAATGGTTAGCCAATTCCTCAATTGACATATCTTCCTTCTTATGTTTGAGATTTTTCTTAACGTCTCTTCATGAAGGAGGAAGTTTGTCAATCAAGGATAAAACAATTATGGTATCATCCATATTCATTTTATGTTGTTGAAAATTATTTAAAATACATTCAATTTCATGGAATTGCTCCGTGACAGGACGATCATCTATCATTTTATAATTATTAAATTGACTAACCAGGAACTTTTTGCTTGTAGCATACTTCGCCATGTAGCGAGCCTCAAGTGCATCCCATAGTTCCTTTGCGGTCGGCACGTTCAAGTAGATGTCAAACAGGGCATCAGTCATGCCGTTGAGTATGTGCCCTCTGCAGATATAATCATTATTCTCCCACTTCAGTCTGGCCCTCTACTTGGCCAAAGTCTCCTCCTCCTCAGAAGCGGGGGATGAGAATTGTGTATTTAAGACATACACCACATTCAAAGTAGTAATGAGGAAATGCATCTTCCTCTGCCAATGGCAGAAATTACAGCCATCAAATCAATCTAACTTCACGAAGTTGGCTGTCATTTCCCTCAGTGATGAAGCCATATCCCAAACCAAAAGTTAAACCTTAAGATTGTTAGAACAAATCTACGAAATACTTGCAAAATCCTTGCACAACCAAAAGATCTCAGGTGTTGAGGCTTAGTAATCACTTTTCTTAAGGCTTATTTCGATATATAAAATATCCTCAGGGATACAACAACAACCAAATATAAAGTGAAGATGTGTAAAGGGAGAGATTGAGGGAGATGTGTTGAGATTGAAGTTTGTTATTCAAACACACAACACAAGATCACACAAGAACACAATGTTTTTTCAATCTCTATTTCCTCTTGTGTTTTTAATCAATTTTATTCATCCATCAAACCACAAGAAATCTGGGAGAATATATATGTATGTGATGAAGAGAGACGTCCCAAATCCAAAGCCAAAAGAGCCACAATGAACCAGGAAAAAACCGTGCGAAAAAACTGTCAAAACAGACATGTGTGTCGAAGCTGTGTGTCGATACTGCATATTTGTGTGCTGTATGTCGACACACAAAGTGCCTTCATGCGCTTCTGTAAAAGGGCTGTGTGTCAACACATGGGCCATGTGTGTCTACACACAGCTGTTCCCACATCGTTCTGTTGGATTGTGTATCAACACACATGGCCCATGTGTCGACACACATCCGTATCAAGCTTTAAACATTTAAAACAAGTATCGGGAATCAAGCTTTAAACATTTAAAACAAGTATCGGGACAATCTCAAATGTATCTTATACACACATTAAACAATATATAACATATTATTCAATATACATTTTGAAATGCATCAACATTTATCAGGATAGCCCCCTGAAAGGGGGAAGGCTGTGTACATCTACCGCCCCAAACCCTGCTTAGGTGGGAGCCCTTAGAGGCACTGGGTTTGTTGTTATTGTTGTTATTATATCAACATTTACAACCCAAGTGGACTTTCATTCCAAAATCAATTGGCAATAAATGGAGCAGCTGACTTGGCATCATTGTATTATATACTAAAGAAGGTTCCATCTCAAAACCAATTGGCAATGGATGGTGTAACCCTTTAGGTATATAAAATGGTATTGCATAAGCCCTCCCACCAATGTGGGATTCATCTATTTTGCCCAAACATCTTTTTTGACTTATATCAAACTACCACACTCAGCAACTATTGTCCTTGTCAGCTTCACGCTAGGCAACTTCACTTTGAGTTTCAGACTCCTCTAGGTAGTCCTTTTTGAAACTTGGGCCTTTCACATGTGGCTTGATAACTCCCCCTTTTTTTTTTTGCTCAATATTTTGACTTGTATCATTAAACCACCACACTCCGCAACTATTGTTTTTGACGGCTTCGCTCTAGGTAGCTTCACTCTGAGTAGGTAACCCTTTTCTCCTAGAGACAGTTCCACTCTATTCTAGGTAGCCCTCTTTGAAACTTGGGCTCATTACATGTGGCTTGTCAAGTATAGCTATCGAGCACGGTCCGTCCCATACCAGACCAAGCACGACTCCAGATCAAGGTCCGTCCCATACCAAACCGAGCTCCTTGGAATCGATCCAAGGATTGACGGCTCTGATGCCGTTGTTACATACCAATGAAAGTAGTATTCCATAAGCCCTCCCACCAATGTGGGATTCATCTATTTTGCCTGTCTTTTTTGACTTGTATCACATTCCGTTATATTTTTTGATGTGCGACTATTTTATACTGTAAAAGGGGGGAATCCCCATAAATAGGAAGCAACATGTTTATGACGGGAATCGAACTTGGGCAGCATCTCTAGCCTCTGGCATTTTCTACCACCAAGCTATGTTCCTAAGAGACATCAAATACTTCTATTTTAGTTGAATGTTGAAGAACATGGTCATCTTTTAAGGGTAAACTACATATTGATACTACGAGGTTTTAATGTATTCTAATCCAAGCGTTTCATGCACAACAACAATAGACCCAGTGTCTCAAGGGCTCCGACATAAGCAAGGTCTGGGAGGGATGGAATGTACGCAACTTTACCCCTTCAGGGTGTTACCATAACGAGAGGCCAAGCACTTTGTGTATTTAATAAAATAATTCAAACAAGCTTGTGTTGGGGGTGTAAATTGGACTCTTGTCAAATTCTTCTTTGTTACTAATATTAAAATATTGCGGTTCATGTGCAAGGGGATGGCGGATTTATTAACAAATAATAACAAATTTTATACCCTTTCACCATTATTTAAATTATTTTATTATACACATGTAATTTTTGGACCAAAAAATTATTTTGCAAAGTTTATAAATTAAAAAAATAATACATTAAATCTCATAATATTAATATGTAATTTAATCATTTCTTTGACTTTTCTTTTGATACAACTTTAATACAACTATATTATATGACGTCATACTTAAACTAAATATTCAAAATTTTATATATTTAATATATTTTGATATTTCTTTATATTTCTAATGGTAAATGTTTAAATAAATAAATTTACTTCCTAGTCTAATAACTTTTAATTTTTTTTTTAAATATTCGTATCTATTTCAATAACTTATAACCTATAAATAATCATTTTCCAATGTTCCTTAAAATTCATTGACATTTAAAATTTATAAATCAAATACCCCCTTTCTCAAAAAAAAAAAAAAAAAAAAAATATATATATATATAAATAAATAAAATAAACTATTCCTTCCAACCTACCAAACCCCCAACCAATCACTATGAATTTTTTTGGGGATAATTTGCAAAAATATCGAATGCAAACTAGGCAACTCATGTAAATAAGCCCTAAGTTAACTGGTACAGAATCAAGGAGCAAAAGACAAAAAAAAAGAATTACTGAAAAAACAAGCAAAAACCAACTACTATGAGTTCTATACATCTTTATATTTTGAGCTACAAAACTATTGTTACAATGATTTGTCTTCTAAATTCCCACTTAAACATTCTAAAATTTAGAACTCATCATTCGCCTCTCCCATGTGTCGGTTTTGGTCTTTAAAGACGATGTTATACTCCTTACAAACATAACAAAAAAATTATTTATATTTTTTATATGTTTGATTAGATTCTCTTATTTGTATTTTTTAAAATATATTATTTATAAATTTATTTAAATTGATCTCCTCTTTTTTAATTAAAATAGTCTCCCCTATTTAATTGCATTACAAAATTGACTCTAATTTTGTGAACTAGTACGGTTGGTAAAAATTACAAGGACACTAATTTTTTTTAAAAAAATAAGATATTAGAGATTGTTTAAAAAATTAAGAGACCAATAGGAATAATTTAAGATATAGAACTAATTTGCATAAGTTTATAAATATTAAAGACTACTCGATAGATTGTAATAAAAGGTGATATTAGAATGATAGCATGACATGGTTCATTTACCAAACACTAATGTACCGGATCCCATTTGAACTCCAAAATTAAGTGTGTTTTGGCGAGAGTAGTACCAAGATGAGTGATCTCTTGGGAAATCCTCGCGTTGCTACCCCTATAAGGTTGGGGGTCCTCGGAAACAGCCTCTCGATAGGGATACACCCTGAGGGGTAAGGTTGCGTACATCCAACCTCCAAGATCCCACTTAGGCGGGAGCCCTTGAGACATTGGGTCTGTTGCTGCTGTTGTATTAGAATGATAGCATGATAGCAACATTTCTCCTAATCGGTCGTGGGAAAGTTCAAAACTTTGTTTTGGATATTATTTTGTCTTGTGCTAGATGTGCTTGTAGAAATTTCAAGGATCTAAATATTACATTAGATAGTAAACATACCATTATCGGAAGCCATCGTTATAGCCAAATTGAAAATTGGTTCAGTTTGCCAGATAATCACAAACTAAACATGTCTTTCAATTGCGCTAAAAACCTGGTCTTCCTCTCACATTTTTTGAGAACTAAACTCCTTTTTGGTCACCAAAGCAAGCAAAAATGGACAACTCAATTACCCAAGTCAAATTTTAGAAAGTTTAGTCCATCTTAATAAAAATCTCATTTGGTCATCCAATTAATTAAAATGGACAAGTTGATCATTCGAGTAAAAATCGGAAAAACTATGTTGCTTAATTTCAAAATAAAAACTCATTTGGCCACTTAAATGCTTTTAAAATGCTAAAACTTAATATATGAGTAAAAAGTATCAAATTTAACACCTAACTTCTAACAAATTTAATTACTTCTAGAGCTTTAAAATGACAAGATTTATCACTCAAGTGAAAACATAAAATATTTCAACATGAGCATTAAAATTTATGAGATCACAACATTTGGGGTCAACATATTGAAACATATGTAATCCTTTATATATATATATATAATACAACATAAATAGTAACATTAAAATATTTAAAAAATGATGAATTGCGCATCAAAAAGTATATTAAAATTAAATGCTTTTAGTAATTAATATTTTTGGATAAAGTAGTGATTAAACTTGTTAGAATTTAAATGTTAAATTTGTCGTCTTCTTTTTTTTTTTTTTTTTTTTTTTACTTGGGTGATTAAAATGAGTTTTCATTTCACATTGGATTACAATAGTATGCAAATTTTTTTTTTAGCGATCGACTTGTTCATTTTAAATTATTTAGATGATCAAATGAGATTTTTATTAGGATAAATTATATATTAGTACCTTGAGATTTAGTGTATTAATTTTTTAGTCCACAAACTTTATACAATAATATTTTAGTCAAGAGGTTATAAGTAATTAATAAATTGGTCCAAATGATGATGTGTGAAGATCTAATATAGCCTTTCACCTAGCTTTTCTTCATTAACAGTTTCACAACATTGTTGTTTGTGTGTAGAATGACATCAATAGCAAGGAGATGGAAAGTTTATTAACAAATAACGACAAGTTTTACACCATTTTATACTATCATTTAAACAACAATTAATCTAAAAATAACCCAACTATATATCAATATTCCAAAAAGTAACCCAACTCTATTTTCTAACCAAAAAATAACACAACACTAACTTTTCTATTAAAAAATAACCGAACTTTAAAATTATTCTAAAAATAACCCAACTCTAAAAATTTGATTTAAAAAATACTGATTTGTGGTGCATGATATGATACTCCGACAATATATTTTTATTCTACATATTTTTAGTTTGGCTTGTTCTCTGATAGAGTGCCAAGGGAGGTATTATGGAGGGTTTTGGATAGGAAAGGCATTCCCGTGCCATATATCCGGGCTATTAGAGATATGCATGAGGATGCTCAAACTAGGGTAAGCACAGTGGAAGGAGAGACAGATGCGTTCCCAATAAAAATCGGGGTACACTAAGGATCTGCCTTGAGCCCATATTTATTCATTCTGGTGATGGATGAGCTCATTAGGAACATCCAAGGAGGTGTACCTTAGTGCATGCTTTCCGTAGATGACATAGTGCTGGTGGGGGAATCGTGGGAGGAGGTTAATGAGGAGCTAGAACTGTGGAGAAGGGTATTGGAATCGGAGGGCTTATGACCCAATAGATCCAAGACGGAGTACATGGAGCTTAAGTTCGATCCCACCACCACGCCTAGCAGAGAAGACGTCAAGATTGGATCAGACCCTATACCGAGAAAGGAGTGTTTCAGATACCAGGGGTCCATGATACAACATAATGGTGAAGTTGACGAGGATGTCAACAATCGGATTAAAGTAGGATGATATAAATGGAGAATAGCCTCAGCGGCACTTTGTGATAGAACGTTTCCCTCAAAGCTAAAGGGAAGATACTATAAGATGGTAGTGAAGCCGGCCATGTCCTATGGGGCAGAGTGTAGGGCGATGAAACAACATCATACACAGAAGATGAAGATAATGGAGAAGAGGATGATGCGCTGGATGTGCAGACACACAAGGAAAGATAGAATCAGGAACAACGTCATAAGAGGTAAGTTGTGCATGGCCTTCATTGAGGATAAATTAAGGGAACGACGTTTGAGGTGATTTGGACATGTTAGGAGGAGACCGAGCACCGCTCCGGTCAAGAGATGTGAGCAACCACATTCTACGTTAGGCAGGAGAGGGAGAGACAGGCCAAAGAAGAGATGGCTAGAGACGATCAGACAAAACCTCGCACACCTAAACCTTCGAGAGGAGATGGCCTTAGATAGAGCTCATTGTAGGGCTAGCATAGGAGTATCAGATGTAGCGGCATAGAGTGGGGTAGCCCATCTTTTCTACTACCTCTAGTGTTTCTGGGCATGTAGGGCAGCCCAGATTCGGCGCACTTATGTGCGATCTGAGCTCCTCTTGGACTATCTATTGATTGGCTTATTTTCAATTTGCTATTTCTCTGCCTTTCTCTACCTTTATTTGCCCAGCTTTGCCATGCTTTTATGCTTTATTGCTTATATGCATATTTGCTCCATTTGCTCTCGTGCTGTCAGGCTGCCAGGCTTCATCGCTACTGACAAGCTTTCAGGTTGGAGGTCCTCGGAAACAGCTTCCCTTCTAGGCAGCCCTCGAAAGGGGGAAGGCTGTGTACATCTAACCCCCCCCCCCCCCCCCCCCCCCCACCGACCTTGCGTATGCAGGAGCACTTTGAGGCACTGGATTGTTGTTGTTGTTGTTCTCTGTAGGACTGCAAATGAGCTAGGCCAGCTCGCGTACCGGTTTGCCTCGGCTTGTTAAGAACTCGGCTTGGCTTCGTTTAAGCCGACTCGAGAGCTGCTCGACTCGTTTAAGGGTGGCTCGTTTAAATAAACGGGCCAAATTAAATTAAGGCCGACTTAGCTCGAAAGGCTCATGAGCCAGCTCATTTATGTGCTCATGAGCTGGCTCGATTATTCGCTCACATATCTACATTGCCGAATTGAGTTACATGTATGTATTTTTTATTTTCAATTTCCATACATGATTTATTTTATCACCTTTTTCTAAAAATTCAAGTAACAATAATCATAAATGAGTATAACAAGCCTAATAAATGAGCTTAACGAGCCTGGTAAATGAGCGCAATGAGTCGGCAAAACTCAATGAGCCAGCTCGCGAAGTAATCAAGCCTAAATGATACCAATACTGAGCTGGTCTCATTTTGTAGACGAGCTGAGCCGACCACAGATATACGGCTCGGTTAGATAAATGATATCGATACCGAGTTGGTCTCATTTAGTTAACGAGCCGAGCCGAGCAAGCTATGGTTCAACTTGGCTTGGCTTATTTGCAGCTTTAGTTCTCTGGTTGTATTCCTATGTTGTTTTGCTTGTTCATTGCTCTAGAGTATTACTTTTTTGTGGGATTGTACTCAGTTATCCAAAAAAATGTATTTTTAGTTTGATTAGGTGGAAAAAAATCAAACCAAACCAGAAACATATAGAAGAAAAATATATTGTCGGAACATCATACCACACGCCATGCTTAGCCACCAATTCAGTATTTTTTTAAATTAATTTTAGATTTTGTTTTTTTTTTTTTTTTTTGAAAAGTTAGAGTTTGGTTATTTTTTGGTAGAAAAATTAGAGTTTAATTATTTTTTGATAGAAAAGTTAAAGTTAAGTTATTTTTTGGTAGAAAAGTTAGAATTGGATTATTTTTTTATTAGAAAATAGAGTTGATATAGTTAGGTTATTTTTAGATTAATTATTGATTATTTAAACTATTTTATTAAAATACATATATTTTTTGAACTAAAATATTATTTTCTAATGTTTTTGAATTAAAAAAAATCAATATAACGAACCTCAAGGTACTAATTCGTACTAATGAGACTTTGACTCAAGTCTAACGAAGTGCGGGACCAACTTATTTGAGATTTTTTTAGAAAATTTGAAAGAGTTCTAGAGTTTTAAGGTGTGTTCTGATGATATTTTACGGTAAGGTGAGTCAAATATAATGCTACATGCTTGGTGCGAGATACAAGAATATTCAGATTTCCATAGCTTATCAAGTATTCAGGCTCGGCATACGAAATTTGATATCAAATGGCAAGAAGCAAAAGGATGAGTAGTCTAGCTTTGACACGATGCTAGAAAACCGTAACATCGGGGTTCTTAGTTCTTCTTTGACATTGATGATATGTTACTAAGGGCAAGGGGCTTTATGCGTGCGAAAATCTCCTTTTCCTCTTCCTTCGTTCGGGCCTGCGGAGTGGCATGTACGGGTATCTAGGGTTTGACTCGGAATTATCCTTCTCACTTCTCCCTTCTCCCTTCCGTTGTACTTATCCGATATAACACAGATTTTTAGCAAAGCATACATAATCCCTAACTTACAAATAAGTAGTCATTTAAATATTAAGTTTACATGTAAAAATATTTCAATCACATCATTAAGGCTATGTATGGCAAGCAATTTTTTATAGCTTGTTTTATAGCTTTTAGCTTTTTGGCTGCTCAAACAGCTAACAGCACTATTCTGTAAAAATTTTGTTGTTAGCATTTAGCTTTTGAAATTACTTTTTAAAGGCTAAACAATTTAGCTTTTAGCTTTTCAACTCCGTGTAATCAAATTCAACATCTAATCCACCAACTTCGACATCTAATTTTACAAAACACATTATCCATCACCTAACAGCTAATTAATCAGCTAACAGCTAACAGTTATAGTCAAACATATCCTAAATGTATAAATGAAGTATTCAAATAGACCACATATAGCCTTTTCCTTACACCAATACGAAGAGGTAACATCTTGCATTTGTTATAAGCCGAATAATGGTCGTCCATAGGATTGCAAACTTTGAGCACTTTATGCCGTTAATTGTTCATTGGTCATATACACTCGCAATGTCTTATTTCTTTAGTACATTTTTCTTTATTGTTCTTGTACCCTGATTTATGTCACTAATTATCAGAAAAAAGAGGACGGATCAGTTGTATTATTTTAGAATTTGTGGAACGACTCCCTTCACAAACAATAAAAACATATTCAATTGTTGAATGATAGAATTGAAACATTGTTTAGATCAT
Source organism: Simmondsia chinensis (assembly GCA_018398585.1). NCBI lineage: Eukaryota > Viridiplantae > Streptophyta > Magnoliopsida > Caryophyllales > Simmondsiaceae > Simmondsia > Simmondsia chinensis. The sequence goes on along the minus strand of JAGTTD010000017.1, from coordinate 21,118,801 downwards.
AAAAGAATCATATGTTTCAATTGTAATTCCACAACGACATGACTCATCATAGGTTCTTGGTTAATCGGGTTGGAGCATTATGTGTTTTAAGCCGGTTACAATCAGGTTTTAACGCGTGCAATTGGGTAGCAATCTTCATCTAAAAAAATATTCTTAATTCATAAAGGTATATTTTTATTAGGGTAAATTACAGAAAGCCCCCTGACTCTTGCTTCAATAACAAAAAACCCCCTCACAAATAAAACCACTCACTAAACCCCCTAACTTTTGAAAATTTTTCACTTTGCCCCCAAATAAATTTTTTTGACCATTTTGCCCCTCAACCAAAAAAAAATTATATTTTATCTCATAATATTTTTTCCTGAAAATTTTAAAAATACTTTTTATCTTCTGAACTTATATAATATTACTATAATTAATTAAAATAATTATATTTTTATAAATATAGAAAATTTTCTTTTTTTTTTTTTTTTGCTAAAAACATAAAATATTTAATTTTTGTCTAATAATATAAAACCTTTTTCTAAAAATAAAATTAAACATTGGGGGCAAAATGGTCAAAAATAAGTTATATGGGGGTTAAGTGATAAATTTTTAAAAGTGAGGGGGTTTTGTGAGTGCTTTTATTTTGGGGGGGGGGGGTTTCTATTTTTGAAGCAAAAGACAGGGGGATTTTCTGTAATTTACCCTTTTTATTACTTTTCCTATTATGATCTCCTTTTTACACGACTATGTAAGATTTCGATCACATTCAAACATAAATGACATTCATAGATAATTAGATCATATTATGCCAACAAATTGCAATGATTTATCACAAGTATCATATCCTACTCACCATTGTGAAGGATATAAAAGGTTTAATTTATGACAATATCAACCCTCTTCTATTAATACATAAGCCATTTTATAGGCAAACTCTGATCCCATTTACGTTAATTAATAACATGAATATTTTTTAATCAAATTACGGCATATAGATATAATTATTTAAAACTTAATCACACATTGTTTATTGCATGGGGGAACTCTAGTATTGCTTGAATTGAATAATATTGAGTGAATATTCCTAACGTACCAGCAAGACATTTTCGGAGTTCTGAACAGCCACGGGAGACGATCTCTTAACTCGACCTGTTAAAACCGAATGAGCAAATTGTAAACAACATATAAAGCACACGAAATTCAATCACGACGCTCTAGAGCATCTTCATTAGATACGGCAAAATTTATATCTAGGACGTGATAAATTGAAGGTCCAAGTTCGATTGTTGCATTTGAGCCTTCAAAGTAGGGGATTTGATCAACGAAGTGGCGCTTCAATTGATTGATTGAGTTCAGTCGATTTAATGCTGAATTGTCAATAAATCGATCGAATACCACAACCATTGCCATGTAATTTCTTTTTGCAGAAGGTTCTTCGGTCGATCAATCAAATGACATTTGTTTGGTTAAGTATGCCTCGATAGCAACACCGATTTGCATAACGGGAAATATAAATTTTGACTACGATTCGACTATGCCTTCACGAGTAGTGTTGATCACGTCAAACCATTGTGAAACACTGATACTGGGGGCTAAATATTGTACACGGACCTAGCTCTAAATACTATATCAGAGAACATTGTGGATTCCCTCACCATATAAGTTGAATCATATCAACCAAGGGTGTAAACGAACCAATTATTCAATGAACTACTCATGTTTGAAATCCATTACATCTCATTCTTGTTGGTCTTGGGGGCTCAATAACTTAAAAAGCTAAGTTCAAACAGGGGATGCTTGAAATCATTACGGTTTGATAAGGCCCCATGAAGAAATTGAGAAGAGCTCGCAAAGGGCTCCTTAAACGGCTTGCTAACGGTTAGTATTAGGTTGAAAATGGTTTAATTATGGCTCAATAATAAATCGAATAGCTCGGCTCAAATATGAACTCGGTTTGATAGCCGGCACAGTTCGATTAAGAGCTTGGCTCATCTCGATAACGAGCTAAGTTGAGCTCAGCTCGACTCCATGATGAAATGAATTGGATCAATTAAGCTAAAAAAACCGAGTATCGAGCACATTAATATCTTATAAACCGAGTCCCAATAAATGTTCTAAAGCTCGATAAGAGCTCCACTCGAAATCGAGCACGATGTCCCTTATCAAGCTTGAATTCAAACAAGGGGAAACTTGACTCAACTCAGCTTGTTCACTCCCACATTAATCAACCATAAAGACATGAGATTCCAAAAATTTGATGAGCGTAAATTAGAGTCTGACCTATCTCCTCCCCGCTTCCTCTTCTTCCCCGACGCTCCTGCTACTTCAAATGAACTCCCTCCAATTTTGCCATGAATCATCTGTGCTTCTCCAACATTAAGTAAAACCAAACTTTGAATAAAGGATTTTATAAACATACGCCCATCTCCCTCGAAATCAACCGCAAGACGCTTCCGCTGACCTGTCTTAGGATCAAACATCATCAGCCTACCACACCCATACTCGACTACAACTTCGCCATTAATCATAATCCCCCTAACGCTCGTCAAAACCCTATTTGTTTCAATCACAAACTGCTTACCCCAAGACTCAACCACATGGTACTCTTTCATTGCCCACAAGCAAATATCACCCGTCACTTGCATTTCAAACACCGATAACAATCCCCGCCACGCTGCCACACACATGTTGCTCATAGCTGTGATTCCCGTAGCGAAAGGCAGTGTCATTTCCGTAAATATTTCGTTCCTTCAATCAAACAAACAATTCAGATTACACCGTACAATCAAATGGTATTCCGACGCTAACCAATGAACACATCCATTCAAGTAAGCTTGCCTAGGGGATAACTTAGGCACAGAACAGTTGATATCATCAATGGTTGTCCAAGAACAAGTACTAACCCTAAAAACCCTAATCACAAACTTCTTGTCGAGACAATCAATTCTAAGTACCAATTAATCTTCAGTAGAAGGATCAAATCCGAATCCGAAGGCGCAAATCGAGCAATTAAGCTCAATTGATCTGTCAATCTGAACCATTGGAACAGTAAGAAACTTCCTGATCATAGGATTCCATAAAATGATTGTTGTTTCTACAATGATGTTCCCAAATAGATTTGTAGTTAGATAATCATCCAATAAACACAACAATCCATTAACCGATCCCAGCGTTCTGAAAACCCTAGATGAACAAATCGAAGGTGGATCCAAATCCGTTATGAAATCCAATGATTCGGATTCATCGCGCAAGGAATAGGCGAATTTCAAGGTTTGTTGATCCGTCTGCCGAACGATTACGTTGTAATTGCGGCGATCGAGGTTGTGATTGAGGTGTTTAGTGATGAAATTAGGGTTTGTGATGAGAGAATTCCATGATTTACAAACAGATCTGAATTTAAGCAGTGATTTGATAGGTAATCTCACAAGGATTTCGGCGAGTATATCTTCGAAAATGGTGTCCGCCATTGATGATTCTTGTTGCTCTTGAATGATTGAAGAGGTGGGATGGACAATTGTAATTTGTAGAGATAGAATTGGAACAACAATTAATTGCTGTGGTATTGCCTTTCCGTGCTCAAATTGATTTTTTTTTTTCAGTTATTTTAATACTTGATGTTATATTGATGTTTTGATTTTATTTTAATTATTTATAAAATATTTCTTTTTTAATAAAAAAAGATAAATTACATATTAGTACTCTAAAGTTGGTCAAATAATTTTTTAGTTCACAAACTTTGTAAACTAATTTTTTTCCACATATTTGGATTAAATATTATTTTAGTAAACCGCTATTAAATCTTTCACAGAAATTTATAAAATATCCTTAATAAAAATATTGTTTACACTAAATAAAAATAAATAAATAAAGAATCTCCCTCCTCAACCATCGTTCATGGCGCCGCAAGCTCTTTGACCCCATGTCCTGCTACGGCTCCTCCTTCCACCACCACCAGCAGCAGAACCGTTGCTCCGATATCCCTCCAAAACCTCAAATAAGAGAAAATCCAACCAAATCGGACCAATACCCTGATCGGTTTTGCAAATTGAACAAGCACAACCATTTTGATCTTCTTAATATTGGAAAATATTTAATAATAATCATCAAATAATAACATGAAAATATATATAACAATATGACCTACAAAGTATATCAATAGTTATAGTACCAAAAATACAATATATAACATTATTAAGATATCATCAAATTAAGAACCTTTAATTATGATATAAACAAAAAAAAAAAAAAATTTAAATAGAGTAAGGAGTTTAAGAAAACATATCTTAAGTTGGGTTGAGGCACGTGAGAACGCTCTCCTTATAAAGAAAACACCCCTCCTGTACGAGTATTGCTATTAAGTTTAAACGTGCTCCTTTCCCAGGATTCGACAACCTATCGATCCTCTATCAGTGCAACAATGAAAGATTACCGAACTACTAAGCTCTCTATTTTTTTTACAAGAATTGAAGAGATTAAAAGAACAAAATATTTTATGTTATACATATATTTTCCATCATGCTTCTCAAGTTTTGTATAGACAAACATATACTTAGGCCTCGTTTGATTGCCAAAGGAATTGAATTCAGAAAAGAAGTTGTACTTCTCATGAATTCATGTCTAATGTGTTTTAAATATGTGTTTTAAAATCGTCTACTCACAAGTGTACGAGATCGCAGTAGCTAAATCAGGTATACGGGTCGTATCCACAGGGAATCGGAGTTAAGTTGGATTTTGTTATTAACGAGCGGTTGAAATCGAGTTTTAAGTTGGTTTAAATGGTTTGTTAACTAAAATAGCAAAACTAACGATAAACTAAAAGTGTCAATTCAATTGAGGTTAATTCAGAGAATGAATTCAAGCCAGTATTAATTTATATAAAGATTGTGTTGAGGGTTGGGTACAACCTCAACTCTAACCACGCTTAAAAATCAATTATGTTATGGTCTAGGTTACAAACTCGTAGACTAACTAATAATTTGAAAATCTTAACATGGCTGCAATTCACACAAAGAAAACCAAACAACGATCATAAATTTTCCACAGAGGTGCGTATATAACATACCAAAACCATTGTTTACAATAAAATATAAATTTGGGATACGGACGGCTACCCGTCCTTCTTGTCTAAACTAAAAGTCCACTCCTCCATAGGAGTTCTAAACATCATGAAATCTAAGAAAGAAAACAATAATGATAATGTTGGTGTCTAGACACCTAAACCCAATTCAAATTGACCACTCAAGTCAATATCAATGACATATATAAATCACAAGGCACACCAATATTACCAAATATTAACGACGAAATAAATATGCGAAAATTAAATCAATACCAGATATAACGTGGAAAACCCTCCAGAGCAGAGGGAAAAACCACGGGGCAAACTGACAGCAAAATCCACTATAGTAAAATAGCAATGTACAATGTTTATGGTTTCAAGATGTGTCATATACCTAGGGTTTAAGTTGTTAATTCTTTTAGTTCTCAGTTCAAGAATACTTAGTTGAGCTAAAATTATTGGAATTAATACCTTAAATTGTTTAATATCCCTCAAAAATGGATTTGGAAATCGAAAACTTAACTAACTTTCGAACTCCATTTTTGGCAGGAAAATCGGTTAATGGCCGTTAGTGGGTTTTTGGCGCCAGATTCTGATTCTTCTGATTTTAACAGATTTTTGTAATTTTGTTAGTTGTTTCCCTCTTCCCTCACCCCTCAAGTCTATATAAGGGGGTGTTATATCATTGTATCATAATTTTTGGATGATAATGATATTTACAATTTCAATCTCTCTCTTTCTCCCTTTCTTCTTCAATTCTACTTCTCCCTAACTCTCTCTCCCCTTTCTCTCCCTCTTTCTCTCCCTCTTTTTCTCAATCAATCTCAAAAAAACATTAGTTTATGACACATAACTCAATTGGGTCATAACAACTTGGTATCAGAGCTCCGTTAACCGATTCACGAAGGCACAAATGGGTCCAAGAAGGCAGCCCACTGCTGCTGCACTGCTGCCTGACGCAGTACCAGAGGCTTTACCGGAGACCGTCGAAGAACAAGTTCAATTTTTGTACCGCAAGATCTTGTCCTTGGATGATCGAGTCCAAGAATCGCAATTGAGGCATGACAAAGCCTTGTTGCAGATGCAAGACCAGTCGGTTGAACTAAAGGAACAACTAAATGATGGTTTGCAAGAACTCCGGGAGATCTCTAGGCATCAAGAAGAAGCATTTAAGCTACAAGAGGAAAGGATGGTGTCATTTGAAGAAAAGTTGGCCAAGAATGATGAGATACAAACAAACCTCATGCAAAGGCTTCTCTCTAATCAAGAAAGGACTGATACTCTATGGCTCCACCTTGCCCCAAAGCAACCCCCGATACTTCAAGCACCTACAAGCCATGCTCCCAACAACGGTAAAGCCCCAGTGGAACCTAACTTTGCTTCTAGTAGCTTAGGCCCCATTAGGGAAGAAAATCTTGATCCTATGGATCAAGAAACACCCCATTACCCAAGAAGGGATCAACCCTTTGGTCCAAGAATCCAAGATTTGGATCAATACCACCAAAGGAGGCCTAAAAGGAATAATCCCAAGGTTGACTTCCCTGTTTTTGACCCTTCTAACCCTCGAGGATGGGCCCTTAGACGTGATAGATACTTTAGATTCTATGACATGCCCATCCAAGAAAGATGGGAAACTTTAGGCATCAAATTAGTTGGTGATGTTGCCACTTGGTTTGATAGTCATTTGTTAGAGAATGAAGACCTAACTTGAGACCAATTTGTAGAGGACTTATGTGTGCTATTTGGGGACAAGAAGTATAGGAATGTAGTTCAAGAATTTAATAAACTACAACAAACCGGTTCAATTCTTGAGGAACTCAAGGCCTATATGAAAAGAAATGATCCTCATTTGCGTGAGGAGTATTTTGTTTCAAGTTACCTAAGTGGGCTAAAACCTGAAATTAATCATACTATATCCATGTTTAAACCCACAACTTTGGTACAAGCATTTGAATTGGCTAGGCATTATGAGTTAGCACATCCTAACTCAATCGAGAACCTGCCTAGCTTTGCCCCTAGTTACAAAAGACCCCAATTTAATGTCCAAACTCGTACACAACCAAGTAATGTAAGTTTTGCTACTGGAAAGAACCAACAGAACCATAAATCTGGTTCTGGTGTGCTGCAACGAGGTTCTTCTGCAGGGCCTCAAAGGTCTGTTACTAGTTCTAACCAACAATCAACTAATCTTGGCTTTAGTTCTTGTGCTTTTTATTCCAATAGGCCTTGACCTGCTTGTTATAAATGTGGTGAAAGATATTACCCAGGTCATACATGTGAAAAAAAGCAAATAAGTGCGGTAAAGGTGGAGGAACCTAGTGATGAGGTTCTTGCTGCAGAACCTAAAGAATTAGGCCAAGAAAATTTCAATGAGGACCTATAGAAGAAGAACCACTAGTTATGTCTATTATCAAGAATGAGGGTAATGAAAATACCAACCATAGGACCATAGAGATCCAAGGATGGGTTAAGAAAAACAAGGTTTTGGTCTTGATTGATAGTGGTTCAACCCATAGTTTTGTTGATCCTAAGGTGGTTAAGGCCGGTGGATTTAAGCTAAAAACGTGTCCTACCCTCACTTTTACCGTAGCTAATGGCGAAAAGACTTCTTCACACACTATTTGTCCAAATTTCACTTGGAAGATGCATGACCAAACCTTTAGCTATGACCTTAGGACCCTTGGATTAGGTTGTTGTGATCTATTACTTGGTGTAGATTGGTTAACATTGCATAGTCCTATTCTTTTTGACTTTGCTAAGCTTAAATTGATCATCCAAAAGGAAGGGAAAAGGTTGTTTTTGCAGGGACAAGGTGTGGACAAGGGCTTCAACTGGATTTCTGCAAAAGAGGCATTCAAGGCACTGCACAATGGTGCTGCGTGCTGCTATGGACAGATTTTAAGTGTTGAGAATGACTCTCAACACTTTGGTTTGCATTCTTTCAACTCCCTTGATGCATATTCCTTAGATTTACAAAGTATTTTGGTTGAGTTTGTTGATATATTTGAAGAACCAACCCAATTACCACCTAAACGCAACCAAGATCATGCTATACCACTTATTCCTGGTGCTGCACCAGTCAACCTAAGGCCTTATAGACATCCCTATTTGCATAAATCTGAAATTGAAAAGCATATTGATGACTTACTTAAGAACTCTTTCATTCAGCCTAGTCATAGTCCCTATGCATCACCGGTTTTACTTGTCATAAAAAAAGATGGAACTACGAGGATGTGTATAGACTATAGGAAACTTAATGATTTAACCATTAGAACTAAGTTTCCTATTCCTTTAATTGATGATTTATTGGATGAATTGCAAGGTTCGGAGTTCTTTTCTAAAATTGATCTCAGGCATGGCTATCACCAAGTTAGAATGAAAGAAGAGGATGCCCATAAAAACGCCTTTAGAACACACCACGGTCACTTTGAGTTTAGAGTAATGCCTTTTGGCCTTACTAATGCACCGGCAACCTTCCAATGTTTAATGAATGATGTGTTTAAACCCTATCTTAGGAAGTTTGTTTTGGTGTTCTTTGATGATGTACTTATATATAGTTCATCTTAGTCTTTGCATTTAGAGCATTTGCATACGGTTTAGGAGTACTTAGAGCTAATAAGCTTTATGCTAAATTGTCAAAGTGTTCTTTTGGGACAAAGATCATTGAGTACCTAGGCCACTTGATCTCTAAGGATGGAGTCTCTACCGATCCATCCAAGATCGAGGCAATGAAGAATTGGCCAATACCTAATAACCTTAAGTCTTTAACGGGTTTCCTAGGTTTAACTAGGTATTATCGCAAATTCATACTGGGCTATGGTTTAATTGCAAAACCTTTAACTAATCTATTAAAGAAGAACTCGTTTATATGGAATGAACAAGCCACTGAATCATTTAAAACCCTTAAGGAGGCAATGTGTAATGCACCTGTACTTAGGTTGCCTGACTTTAGCAAACCATTTATCTTAGAAACGGATGCGAGTCAAGAGGGTATAGGGGCTGTCCTTATGCAAGAGGGACAGCCCATTGCCTATCTTAGTATACCCTTCAAGCCTAGAGAACAAGGTTTTTCCATCTATGAGAAGGAATACCTTGCTATACTCATGGCTATATCTAAGTGGAGACATTACCTAGAAGGGCATTACTTCCTTATCAAAACTAATCATGAGGCCTTAAAACACCTATTAGAACAAAGAATTTCCACACCCCTACAAAAGAAAGGCCCTATTAAATTAATGGGAATACATTATGGCATAATTTATAGGAAAGGAAGTGAAAATAGAGTTGCAAATGCATTGTCAAGGCTTAGTTTTGCAGCAAACAAACTTGATCCTGCAGCTAGCTTACTGTGTTCTGCAGCAAATGACTCAAGTCATGCAGTAAGCAGATCTGATTCTGCAGCAAACAAATCAAATTCTGCAGAAAACAGTTTGTATAGTGCAGAATTAAGTGTAGTAACTGCAATTGTGCCTCTTTGGGTACAAGAAGTGGAAAAAAGTTATAAGAAAGATGTAGAAAATCTGGAAATAATAAGGAAGTTGAGTATAGATAGAGATTCTTGTCCAAAATATACATTAGAGGGTGGTATTTTGCATCATAAAGGCAAAATAATCATAGGAACTCATGGTGATTTGCATACTATGCTTCTTGAAAATGCGCATAATCATGCCTTGGGTGGTCATTCGGGTATGGCTGCTACTTATAAACGAGCTAAACAATCATTCTATTGGAAAGGTATAAAGCAATTTGTTCATAAATTTGTGCTTGAATGTGATGTTTGTCAACGCAATAAAAATGAACATATTAGGATGCCCGGGTTATTGCAACCCCTTCCTATTCCATCTAGACCTTGGTCCCATATTTGTATGGATTGTATTGAGGGACTTCCCAAGTCTAGTGGTAGGGATGTGATTTGAGTTGTTATTGATAGATTTACTAAGTATGCTCACTTTATTGCATTGTCTCATCCCTTGACCGCATCTACCATAGCTAAAATATACATGGAACATGTTTTTAAGCTTCATGGTATGCCTAAAAGCATTGTGTCAGATCGGGATAGATTGTTTATAAGTAATTTTTGGAAGAAAATATTCCGTCTGTCTGGTACAAGCTTGGACATGAGTTCAAGCTATCATCCCCAAACGGTTGGTCAATCTGAAAGGTTGAACCAATGTTTAGAGCAATACCTCCGTTGTATGACATCTTCTATACCATATAAGTGGTTTAGTTAGTTACATTTGGCTGAATTTTGGTATAACACAACATACCATACATCACTTAAGTGTACATCATTCTTTGCATTGTACGGTTATGATGCGCCAACTTTGGGCCTAATTGATTCTATGGAGACTTCTAATGCAGCGGACTCTGATTTTTTCAGCGAAAGGTCACTAATTTCAGCTAAACTCAAGAGGAACCTAGAGCTTGCGCAGTCCCGAATGAAGCAAAATGAAGATAAGAAGCGTACCGAGCGAGATTTCAAGGTTGGAGATCAAGTTTATCTCAAACTCCAGCCCTATAGGCAGTCCACCGCAGCAATTCGAAGTAATGTGAAGCTGGCTGCGAGATTTTTTGGTCCTTATGAAGTCCTAGCTAAGATTGGACAAGTTGCCTACAAGCACAAGTTACCGGGGAATTGTCTCGTACATCCGGTTTTCCATGTTTCGCAACTTAAACCACGAATTGGGGCTGCAATACCAGTCTCAAGTGAACCTCCACTCACCAACAAGGATGGAGAAGTACTAATTGAGCCGGAAGCAATTCTCGATCGAAGGTTAATCAAGCGAGATAACCGAGCCGTTCCTCAAGCTTTGGTCAAGTGGATGAATCTTAGCCAAGAGGAGTCTACTTGGGAGGATTTTTTATTTTTGCAAAGTCAATTCCCTACTTTTAATCCTTGAGGACAAGGATTAGCTTTTTTTTTGGGGTTGGGGGGGGGGGGGGGGGGGGGGGGGGGGGGGGGGGGGGGGGTAGGTAATGTCATGTACCTAGGGTTTAAGTTATTAATTCCTTTAGTTCTTAGTTCAAGAATACTTAGTTGAGCTAAAATTATTGGAATTAATACCTTAAATTGTTTAATATCCCTCAAAAATGGATTTGGAAATCGAAAACTTAACTAACTTTCGAACTCCATTTTTGGCGGGAAAATCGGTTAATGGCCATTAGTGGGTTTTTGGCGCAAGATTCTGATTCTTCTGATTTTAACAGATTTTTGTAATTTTGTTAGTTGTTTCCCTCTTCCCTCACCCCTCAAGTCTATATAAGGGGGTGCTATATCATTGTATCATAATTTTTAGATGATAATGAAATTTACAATTTTAATCTCTCTCTTTCTCCCTTTCTTCTTCAATTCTACTTCTCCCTAACTCTCTCTTCTCTTTCTCTCCCTCTTTCTCTCAATCAATTTCAAGAAAACATTAGTTTATGACACATAACTCAATTGGGTCATAACAAGATGTTTGCCCTAACTTGAAACCTGCAATCAAATTGAGCGATACAAGGATTACCTCCCCAGGCTCGAGAACAATTGATTCTCCCGACAATTAACTCCAATCAACGCCTAGAATCCCACTCCAAATTGCTCCAAGATCGAAACCCAATCTCTACCCATAAATATCGAAATTTCCGGACGAAACCACCGCCATTTCCGTTCTCGATGTGCTGCCTCCCCTATTCTCTCTCTGGGTTGTCCAATACCTTAACCCTCGCGTTATTTCCTTTTTTTGTTATTTTATGTGCCACCACTCACGTCCCTCTTTTATTTCTTTTGGTACTGCACATCCCTGCTTCTCACAAATATATATATATATATATATATATATATATATATATATATATATATATATATATATATATAATATTATTAATATAACCCTAATTCTTATTTAAACTGGCTATAAAAAAATATGAGCTGAATCATGGTACATATTATATACCCCACAGATAAAACTAAGGATTTGAAGGCTCCCCCAATTAATGTTGACATTGATCCTTGCTTGGATTCCTCAGTACTCCGGCCACCTGCGTTTCAGCGTTTGAGAACTCTTTGGATCTAGCAGCGGCTTTGGAAAGGAGAGGATGAGAGGAGGCGTGGTAAAAAATCCCTAAATCAATTAAGTATTCGATATTTAAACCCGCCGGATTCGTGCGTGATGTGGGTCCCAGTGCGTGCGGCCCTCCCCGTTGTCTCCCCTCCAAAAATATTTATATATATATAATACAAAATATAATATAATATAATTATATAATATTATATTATATTATATATATTAACAATCCACTAGACATACTTTGAATTACCAAATTACAACCCGATTGGTCTTTCTTTTGCAAATGTGGTCGGGTTTCTCAAAGTAGTCTTCAATTACGCCTCGATTATGCTATTTTTCAACCTTTGTTTGCTCCATTGTACTCCAAGCCTAAATGTACCTAAATTACAATAAAAACACACGTGTAAAAGCCAAATTTTTTGCAGCAAAAAAGAATAAAATATGTAAATAATAAGGTATATCAATGTCCCTTGTCAACTTTCTAGGAAGTAGTACAAAAGTGTTTGGTTGTCCATATGAGAAATAAAACTTCATGGGAATTTAATTCATATGTCTTATTTAGTTGACACAATAATCTCCTATGAAATACAATTAAAATGACTATTATGCTCATGGCTAATTTTCTAACATCATTGCTAGAGGAAATAATGGGTAAACTTGTCATGATCACAAATTAAAAGGGGTAAAATTGAACTTGCTTAACAATTCTAACTTTCTACATCTTACCTACATCATGCATACCAAATAAGACCCAAAAATGACATTTTCCATGAATTAGAACTTCCCTCTTCTACTTGTTGGGACAAATTTCAAAAATTTTTCCTAGTTTGATAAAGTTAACGCAGTAGAAGGGTTTAAAATTCCTAATTTTAAACCTAAAGTTAATTTAAAATTTAAAATTTTAAATCTATAGATTTAAATTTCTAATGTAAATCTACGTACGGGCCTCTACTCTAATATATTCACAATAATAACATGAACTTAAAGCAAGCATAATAAGAAAACTGTAAATAAATAAAAAAGCGAAAACTTGAAAAAGAAGAAAAGAAAAATACCTGGATTTGCTCCAATAATAAAGAATACTAGAATGATAAAACTCTTAGAAAACCGAGACCCAGCTGTCTTCTACGCAATAACCTCGAACTGCCCGGAGAGTGGGCTCCAAAAAATTTTCTCTCTAATTAGGTTTCCTTGTGGCACACTCTGGTTGGTTCACACCCAAATGCATAGATTGTGATACAAGAAAATCCAAGAACTATGGGTTCTTGAAGGTTGTTACTGATCTAGAACAAGGAAAGGGAGGGAGAAAGAGAATTAGAGAAGTTGTTAGGGAGAAAAGAGAAGTGTTTCATTTAATTGGATACCCTCTTCAATGTACACTCTATTCTTTTATACAAGTATTGACACAACTAACTCCACAACTAACTCACAACCAATCTAGTAACTAACAACTAATCAAGGAATTATGCAATTACATCATATAGGATAGTTACATTGTATCAATAGCCCCTTCTTAAACTTCAACCTTGTCCTCAAGGTTGAGCTGAGGATACTTGCATTGAATGTCAAACAGGAACTCCCATGTAGCTGCTTCTCTAGGTGCTCCCTTCCACTGGATCAGAACTTTGGTGGCTGCTCGATGACCCCTTCGCACCAACTATCTAGCAAGGATGCATTCAGGTTCCTTACCAGGTGCTGCAGTAGGGAATTGAGGAAGAGGTACAATGTGAGCAGGTAAGGGACCTCTATGAGGTTTCAATTGAGACACATGAAAGACATCATGAACTTGAGCTGTAGCTGGTAATGCCAATTGATAAGCCACCTTTCCAACCACGAATACAACTTCAAATGGGCCAAAGTACCTTATGATTACGTTTGTTAGCCACTGTCAGCTGCAGGTATGGATGCAATTTCAAATACACCCAATCTCCTACTTGAAAGCTTCTGTCACTTCTCTTCCTGTTTGCATACTGCTGCACCCTATTTTGCGCCCTTTGTATGCGAAATCTGAGCACCTTTAGCATGTCCTCTTTGGATGTTAAGCTTTGATCAACCGCCTCAACCTCACTTTCCCCCGGCAAATAAGGAATGTGGATTGGAGGAGCTTGGCCTTACACAACTTCATAGGGAGTCTTTTGGATAGATGAATGCCAAGTGGTATTATACCACCACTCTGCTAAAGGAAGCCATTTAGACCAATGAGAGGGATTAGAGCTACACATGCACCTCAAGTATGTTTCTAATCCTCTATTGACTACTTCTGTTTGGCCATCCGTTTGTGGATGGTAAGAAGTAGAGAGGTGTAAATCCACCCCTTCTATCGCAAATAGTGCTTGCCAAAATTCACTCTGAAAAACGGCATCTCGATCACTCACAATGGTGCTCGGTAACCCGTGTAACTTGTAAACATTGTCCATGAACAACTGAGCTACTGTTATGGCGGAGTAGGGGTGTAAGGGCCATGAAATGAGCAGCTTGACTAAGTCGATCCACAACCACAAAAATGGCATCCTTACTGAAAGAACGAGGAAGGCCCTCAATAAAATCCATTAAAATGTATGTCTAGATCATAGTAGGGATCAGTAATGGCTGAATTAGGCCAGGTGAAGCAATATTTTTCATGTTTACATGCTTGGCAAACAGGATATTCGCGTACAAAAGTATTCACTGACCTTGTCATGCCCTTCCAGAAGAATAAAGACTTGATCTTTTGAAGGGTTGCTTCACGGCCAGAATGTCGCCCTTGTGGTGATGAGTGTAGCCATTTCAATATCTTTTGCTTCAAGACATTTGATTGGCCCACTACTAACCTTCCTTTTCTCTTCAATTGGTTCTGGCTCCAAGTGTAATGAGAATTTTGCAACTTCCCTTCCTACAGTTGGCTGATGATCTGCTGTAATTGAGAATCAGTCTGCCACTCGAGCTGTAACACCGGATACAAATTACTTTCCACCGCAGATAACATCAAGCAAGTAATCTCCTGACATGGTATTCTAGACAATGCACCAGCAGCAACATTCTCCTTTCCTTTCTTGTATTGAATGCTTTACTGAAATCCCAGTAGCTTGGAAAGCCATAGATGCTGAAAATGAGTGCTTAATTTCTGCTCGAGCAAGTACTTCAGGCTGCGTTGATCAGTTCTTATAATGAAGGTGTCATTAAGGAGATTTTGTTGCCATTGTTGAACAACATGGACTACAAATAGGAACTCCTTCTCGTAAAATATTTTAAACATCTAAAATCTGTAAATAATTCAAAAATAATTTTTAAATTTAAATTTTTTTTTTTTTAATTTGAAAGTCATTAAAAACTAAAGATGCTTACATTACAGTGTAATATTAAAAAATTAAAAAATATATGTAGTATCTCAAAATTGCACGTAGAATTTAGATGATTTTAAGTAAAAAAAACTAACGGTAATACAATATAAGTTCCTAATTAAATTTAAGATAATGTTTTGAATAAAAACTAAAAGAAGGGCAAAATGGGAAAGAAAATGTAGGGGAGACAAAATGCCCTAGCATTAGTAAAAAATTACTTTGGCATTATCACTTCCCAAAAATAATTCCGCACATGACATTTATGTTATATTTTTGGTATTTTCTTTTTTTTTTTTTTAAAAAAAGTAAAAAAATGGAATAGATTACACCCATGGAAAAATAGTTTCCTTTTAAAGTTAGTTCTGAAAATAAATTTTGTTTCGGTGTTATTTCGGGCATTGACCTACCCTCCTCCCTCGGGTCAGCTTGGGTCTTTAGAGAAAATTGCACTGCTCACCAACAAAAAAATAAAATTATTAATATCTTTTGATATATTTAATTAAATTCTCTTTTATTTATGTAAAATAATCATAATATTTGAAAATTTATTCAAATTGATCTCTTGTATTTTCATTTAAATAATCCCTCACATTTTAGCTAGGCTCAAAGCTTGCGGTGCTCGAAAACTTGAAGTTCAAGCTCAACTTGTCATAGGATCGAGCTTGGCTGAGCTCGATGATCTCGAAACTAAACTTGCAATTTATAGATTGATTTAAGTTCAATCTAGGCTCGTTTGTACGGTTGGAACCAGCTTATTTAGGTTCAAACTTGGCTCAATTCGACATATTCAAGCTAATAAATTGCATTAAAATAGACTCACTTAGGCCAATTTATACTCGCGAGTTTAAGAGCGAAAGTTTTATTAGGCTCGGGTTTGGCTCAGCTCAACAAGCTAAGCGTGCAAACTTGAAAGCGAACCAAGCTTTTTGAGCTTTATGAACTCGCTACCGGCCAGGCTTATTTACACCCCTAGCTATGGCGAGGCATATTTGTCTTTCTTCACGTAATTTTTTTACATAGGTAAAGACAAATAACCTTATGACCGTCCATGACAGACCGGAAATCCCAAGGCATCGAATCTGATGAGAGATTAAAGGGCTCAGTTTGGCAGATGCTCTCATACTGAAAGGCCAGATCCCCTAAGACCAAAATTTGCAAGCCAATCTGCTGGTCTATTTGTTTCCTAGAAACAATTATTAAACTTTATTTGAATACACTATTGACTTATCAAATACATATCATCCACGATCGTTTGAAAATCTCTCCAAAGACATCCAATAAAATTGTCTGTTTTCACATATATAATGCATATTTTTCCAATATTTTTCATAGTAAAAATAGTGATTAGCATTAGGAAAATGAGATGACAAATTAGCCGGGGAAGAAGATGCAAAGACGTGACACATGTTGGCAAGAAGAACAACGTCAAAGCACACATGGATTGCTGACTTCAAACACATTTGGCTCGCTCAACAGCTGCTCCAAACGCTTTTAGATAAGGATCCAATGCATTTGTTAAAAGCAAATGTACCTTGCATTTTATCATTTATATAAATGGTCTAAAAGTCAATTAATATAGAAAAATACATGGCGCATTTGCTAAAAAGAAACGCACTAGATCCTTGTCCCAATGCTTTCCTCCTTATACACCACAAGCTCTTTCGGTGAAGAAACACCAAGGATTGAATGCCTATACTTCGTTTGTTTGCAAAACATTTTCCTTATTTTCACAAAATATGTTCAATTAATATGAGCTTCACTGTTACCAAATTGATGTTGAAGTGAAGCATATGGTAGCCTTACCCCTAGAAACAGGTGTAAACCATAATCCAAACCAGATCAAACCATAATTTACGGTTTGATTTGGTTTATGGTTAGAAAGATTATGGTTAGGCTTAGAAAATTTTGGTTAGCAGGGTTTACAATTTAGGTTTGGTTTAAAAAAGAATGTAAACCATAATCCATAAAATAAAGGAAGGTTCAATGATTATTTACATAATCTGAATTATAATAAGTCACGTTAGTAGTCAAAAAATTTTACTTGACAACTTGATAAAAAAAAGATTATTTGCACCAAAGGTCCCCGTATTTTTTTTTATTGTGTCAATTTAGTCCTTGTACCTTTAATTGTGTTAGTTTAGTCCTTCTACAACCTATATTGTGTTAATTTAGTCCTTTGGCCAAAATTTAAATTAAGCTAATGATGTAATATTAACAGCATTATCATATTGGATACAAGTAACCCACTACAAATCCACCTATTAGTTCAATTTGACCAAGTCTCTGATTGAACCGTAAAAAATTTTGTTAATAATTTAACATAAATTTTACTTTAAGCACTACATTGACACAATACTCTTGTATAGAGACTAAATTGACACAATTAAAAATGTAAGAACTAAATTGATATAAAGGGTAAGTACAAGGACCTTTAGGATAAATAACTCAAAAAATTACTACTATTGATGTTTATTACATAAATGTTTATAAATAAGATAATTAAATAAGAAAATTACAGATATATAACGACCTCAAATATAACAAAATCGATATAAATTTATAATTAATTTTAATCTATATTTTATTGATAACATACGTAGCTTTTTAAAAATTAGGGTTAAATCATAACCAAATTGGACCAAACCACAAAATATGGTTTGGTTTGATTTGGTTTAACATTCGAAATTGTTTGATTTGGGTTGAAAAAATTTTCAGACCGTATTAATATGGTTTGGTCCGGTTTTGGTGTGATTTTTATAAAAATCGGACTGTGGACACCCCTACCTATAGAATGCTACCCTCATGAGATATGTTTTCAAAGGGCCTCAAAACCCTAAAAAAAAAAAAGGAAAGAAAGAACAATATAAAAAGGTCACAGGAAGCAATACCAAGCATGTAGCTGAAATTATAATTGTTGCTATGAAATTATGTAAAGAAAATATTTTCTAAATTTGTAATTGTTCGTATGAAATTATGCAAAAAAATAATTGGATTTAGACAAAAATTATTTTCCACCAACGTAATGTCGCACCCCACTGCCTAGTTGACAATCCTTTAAAAAAACCCACATCTCACTGGACATTGTACATCATCATATGCAGCTAATGGTATTTGCACCAAAATATTGCTTGAATTGAATCATAAAAGTGAGTATACGTAAGGTACCAGCAAGACGCTTTCGGTTCAAATCCTCAGAGGTTTATTACCCGAGCTGTTCTGAACAGCCATGGGAGACAATATCTTAACTCGACCTGTAAATGTATAAAATAAACGCATAAATAAATTGTAAACAACATATGAAGCGCGAAATTCAATCACGATGCTCCAAGAGCATCGCCATTAGATAGGTCAAAATTTCTAGGGTGTGATAAATTGAAGGTTAAAGTTCCATCGTTGCATTTGAACCTTCAAAGTTGTGGCTTTAATCAATAAAGTGGCACTTCAATCGATTGATAGAGTTCGGTCGATTTAATGTTGAATTGTCCATAAATCAACCGAAGTACACAACCACTGCCATGTAATTTGTTTTCCTAGAAGGTTTCGGTCGATCAATTAAATAACATGTATGTTTGATTAAGTACACCTCAATAGCAACATCAATTTGCCATACAATTCGATCCTGCCTTTATGAGTAGTGTTGATCGCGTAAAACCATTGTGAAACACTAATAAAGGGGGCCTAAATATTGTACATGGACCTAGCTCTAAAATACTATATTAGAGAACATCGTGGACGGCCTTGTAGAAGCTGAATTATATATCAACTAAGGGTGTAAACGAACCAAATATTCAATCAATTCCTCATGCTTGAAATCCATTACAACTCATTCTTGTTGCTTTGTGGGCTCGATAACTAAATAAGCTAAGTTCAAACAGTTTGAATCATTATGGTTTGATGAGGCCTGATTAAGAAATTGAGAAGTGCTCATTAAGGGCTCCTTAAACGGCTTGCTTATAGTTGATATTAGCTTCAAATGGTTTGATAGCTCAGTTCAACATAAAATTGGCTTGACAGCAGGCACGGTTTGATTATGAGCCCAACTGTTTTCAACAAACAGCTCAGCTCGACTCCATAATGAACACGAGCCTGGTTGTATCATGATTAATCGTGAGCTTAAGGTACCGTAGTATCCATTTGACCATCTGCCAATGAGAAGACCTGGAAGCATGCATACACTAGGAAACACGGTTAATAGCATAGTGAATATCTAATCTAGTCATTGTAAAATATTGGAGAGCCCCTACAACACTACGATATTTAGTATGATTAGCAAGTAATTCTCCTTCTGTTTGAGAAAGTTAAGACCTAGTCGGGATTGGAGTCTATACAGACTTGGAGTCTAACATATCATGTTTGAAAAAAGGCCGATTGTATATTTATGTTGGGTTAGGAAGAGACCCTTGCCACTACGTTTAGCCTCAACACTAAGAAAATGATGTAGAGGACCCAGATCTTTCATAACAAATTATTGGTATAGGGTGTCGATGAAAGACGTGAGTGGCCTAGTGTTAGACCCAGTAAGGATGATATCATTCGCATAAAGAAGAAGAAAAAGTAGATCCGAGGAAGAATGAAAAATGAATAGAGATGGATCAGTTTGACTACAGTGAAAACCTTGACTATGGAGAAACGTGCCAAATCTATGAAATCAAGCTCAAGGTGCTTGTTTAAGCCCATGTAAAGCTTTACAAAGATGATAGAGAAGGTTAGGGAACTTAGGATGTATGAAACCTTGAGGGTTTTTCATGTAAGCTTCCTCTGTAAGATAGCCATGCAAAAATGTGTTTTTTAACATCTAATTGATAAATGGAACATTTGAAAGTAACAGCTAAAGAGAATATGAGCTGAACCATTGTGGTTCTGATGACAAGACTGAAGGTTTCAAAATAGTCTAGGCCTTCACATGGATGGAAGCTGATAGAGATAGAGAAGAAAGGATCAAGATGGAGATTTAGGATAATTATTAGGAATTTGAATTGTTGTAAAATCTATCTTTTAGAATATATTATTAGTTAGGATTATTTTAGGATAGAGTTTTATTTTATTAGTTTACTGTGTTATTATCTATTTAAAAGTTCATTTTGACTTAAGATTCTAATTTGTTTTCTATAAATACTGATATAAACAAAGCCTAAAGGCAGATCATCATACTATTGAATAAAATTCAGTTCATTTTCTATTCTCTTAAGCACAGGGTTGCTTAAAACTAAGTACAGGGATACATAGTTGGTTGGGCACAGGGCAGTTCAACCGTCCTCCTAGGTACAGGGATGCTTAGGAATCCCTCGATTAGGCACAGGAATGCTTAATCTCTATCAAATTGATATCAGAGCAAGTTTCGATTCATCGTTTCCGTTGCTTGTTGCCACTATTCTTCGATCCGGCTAACCACCATCATCACTGTCACCCCTTTCCAATCTTCATCGCCCTAGTATCCACCATCATCTTCCATTCAATTTCAGGGGGGAAAAAACAACATAACAAAAATCACCCTTCTCACCCTCGCAAAACCCTATTGTCCCCCGCCGCCGATCCAGTTCAGCACCAAAAATATCACCGGGAAAACCAAAAGCCTAAACTCCAATTTCACACCTCATCAGAAATATCTACCTACATTGCCATCGTCCAGAATCCCAAGTCTTCACCAAAAAAAAAAACCCATCTTGCAGAAAAACCCTTTTGCAGAAAAACCCATCGACCAAAACCGAAGCCTGAAGTTCCCTTTGACCCATCTTGGGAACCCAAAAAACTAATTTCCCCAACGTTCAACTCGAGGGTTGACATCTATCAGCCCGACCCGCAACCCATTAGCCCAACCAGAAACCTTGAAGCTTGGCTTAGTTCCACTCTCAAAACACTAAAACGACCCAACTCACCCTCTCCAGTCATCAACTTCAACCAACCACTGTTTCGTCCAATTGAAAGATTTGTGTTCTTTTCCTCTGTTGCTGTTAGTGTGCCATGCTTCTGGTTCCAGACTAATCCCAATTTAGGTTATTTTGGACTAAAGGTTAGGCTTCATGTCCAGCTGTTTATTAAATTAAGAAGGTTTTTCTTTTTTCGTAGAGATGTATTTAACATCAGAGAGAATGATAAATAAGCTTGAGAGAAATCTCGAGGCTACTGGAAATCGACTTCTTACTCGCCCTCCAAATTTAGACGATGAACTCCTCTCGTTACTTATAATACTACTTTAACATGTCTTGTTAGAGTAGAATTGTCATTGTCAAAGTCCATGAAGGATGCACTTTCTCCATTAATGAAAGCATTAGTAGGTGACCAGCTATTGAGACATCATGATCCTGATATCAAAGTTGCAGTCACAGTATGCATTAGTGAAATTACAAGAATTGCAACTCTAGATGCACCTTATGATGATGATCAAATGAAAGAGATATTTCAATTGATGTTGTCATGTTTTGAGAAATTATTTGACATGTCTAATAGATCCTACAACAATAAAGTCAAGATTCTTGAAATTATGGCGCTCTCGAGATCTTGTTTGATGATGTTGGATCTTAAATGTGATGTCTAGATTCTCGAGATGTTTCAACACTTCTTTAGATCGATAAGGTACTTTCATGATGGCACTATGTTTTCTTATATGGAGAAGATTATGACATTGATCTTACATAGAGTGATGATGTATTATACGAGCTATTGTTATGTATTTTAGAGATTATAAAGAAGGGCAATAACGAAGTCTTATCTATTACTCGAAGGCTTGCAAAATGGGTAATCAAAAGAACCGTCGAAAGACTTAAACCTTGTCCTGCTTATTTGGTGGAATTTTATGGAATTTCCTGGGATGAATACAGTAAGGTTGTTGGTAACATATGTCCAGTGGTGCCTACTACAACTAAACCCATAGAAAAGCTTGATTTTGAAGAAGTTACCGCTGATCTTAAGGAACTAACTAATGCAAATGAGGAACCCGAGCGACGAATCAATGAAGAGGAGCATCACATCCTTCAACCAGTGGAGGCCGCTAATTGTCATGGGGTAGTTCTAGCTAAAGATCAGATGATTGTGAATGAGGTTGAGCATATTGACTTCATTATTCCCGAGGACACTTATTTTGATCAAAATGCTTATTCCTTGATCATAGTGCTACATCAATGGAAGAAGATTGAAAATGGTCAATTTGCTCTGTTGTGTTTTGCCTTGAAGTTGCTCTTTCGGTATTTCATTCAACTCATCCTACGCCATTACAAAACTCGAGGTCGAGTTTTTTGCAACTAGGGGGAGAATGATAGAGATAGAGGAGAAAGGATCAAGATAGAGATTTAAGGTAATTATTACGAATTTGAATTGTTGTAAAATCTATCTTTTAGAATATGTTATTAGTTAGGATTATTTTAGAATATATTATTAGTTAGGATTATTTTAGGATAGAGTTTGATTTTATTAGTTTACTTTGTTATTATCTATTTAAGAGTTTATTTTGACTTAAGATTCTAGTTTATTTTACTTTGTTACTACTCTCGCTTGGGCGAGAGTAGTACCAGGATGGGTGACCTCCTGGGAAGTCCTCACCCTCAGGTTGGGGGCATTGGGAAACAGCCTCTCTTCAGATTAACACCCTGAAGGGGGAAGGCTACGTACATCCCCCCCCCCCCCCTCCCCCCCGACCCTGCATAGGCGGGAGCCCTTGAGGCACTGGGTATTAAAAAAAAAAATTCTAGTTTGTTTTCTATAAATACTGATGTAAACAAAGTCCAAAGGCAGATCATCATACTATTGAATAAAATTCAGTTCCTTTTCTATTCTCTTAAGCACAGGGCTGCTTAAAGTTAAGTACAAGGATACTTAGTTGGTTAGGCACAGGGGTGTTCAACCGTCCTCCTAGGCCCAGGGATGTTTAGGAATCCCTCGATTAGGCACAGGGATGCTTAATCTCTATCAGAAGCCTTGAGCTACAAGCCTAGCCGTAAATCGCTCAACGGAATCATCTGCCTTATACTTAACCTTATACGTCCAAGTACTACCAACTATATTTTGATTAGGTGTAGGAGGAATAAGATCCCCCATTTAATTTTGTAAAAGAATCTGCCTTATACTTCACCTTATACTTCCAAGTCCTATCAACTACATTTTGATTAGGTGTAAGAGGAGCAAGATCCCACGTTTAACTTTGTAAAAGAGCGTTAAACTCCTCAGCCATTGGCTCTTGCCATTGAGGGTTCTTAATTACTTGTGAAAAACACGTGAGCTTTTGTACCACTGTAATTGTGGACGAGGACAAAACATGTTTTGACTTTCAAATACCCGTCTTTGAGTTGGGTACGCATGGGATGCACATTAGTGGAAGGCAATGGAGGTGTACCCGATGACACATCTAGTGAGCCTAGAGGGGATTGCGTCACACATGTAGAAGACAACTCGAGCAGAGGTTGTTGAACAGCAAGATTGACAATATTGGTGTCAGTGTGTGACACTGAGGGATAGACCACGCCCTTGGTTGAGGACGAAGCACGTGGTAGTGATGGTGCAGGTGGTGTGGGTGAGCGATAGTAATGGGTATCTCATAACATACTAGCAGAACCAGTAATACTAGACGTAACAAATGAGTAGGGATGTAATGTTTCAAAAAAGCGAACATTGCGGCTGACATACACATGACCAGTTTTAGGATCAAAACAGCGACACAGTTTATATCGCGCAACATGGCCTGAGAAAATGCATGGAATGGCTCGAGGAGCTAATTTGTGGACAGTACAGGATTTGATGTTAGGATAATATGCACACCCAAGGACGTGAAATCAAGAAATGCTTGAAATAATATTTCAAAAGGAGAAGTGTTATGTAAACTTGGCGCTGGTAACTAATTAATAATAAAACATGCTGTATAGGCCGCATGGGCCCAAAATTTAGGGTGAAGTTTAGCTTGAAAGAGAAGCATCTATACTATTTCACTAATATTATGTTGACATTCTGCTACCCCGTTTTGTTGTGGAATATCAGGACAAGTAAGACAAAAATGTATGCCATGAGACCGAACTCATGACCACCATCACTTTGAAAACACTTAATTTTAAAATCAAACTGGTTTTGAACAAGTGTTTTAAGGAAAAAAATAGGTTATAAACTTCGTTTTTCCTTCGCATCGGGAATAACCATATACAGCGAGTGTAGTCATCAATAAAAACAACATAATATTTGAACTCCAACTCAGAGGGGAGGGGGACTTACCAAACATCAGAATGAAATAACTGTAAAAGACAAGTAGAGTTATGCACAACACGATCAAAAGGTAAACAATGTGATTTTCCTAAATAACAAGGTTCACAATGTCCAAACGAAGATTTATTAAAGGAACTGTATGTGCAACGAGGCCAATTTGTTGTGGCAAAAAACCATACAACGTCTCATTACTATGCATTAGAAGTAGAGGTGTCCCCGTTACCTTGTCCTTGACACAAAAAGAATTTAAGTCAAATTCAACGACTTAATTGCTCAATAGAAAGTAAATTATGGGTGATATTTTGTACAAGAAAAACAATAGGTAAGTATAAAGGACAAATCTTAGTAGGTATGATTGAGTAACAAACGTGCATAATTGGTAATAAAGATCCTTTACCAACTAAAATAGATCGGGAACCTGTATAAGGGTGAGAATCATGAAATATACTTGAGTTTGATGTCATATGATTAAACGTCCCAGTGTCGGTATACCACATGTAGTCAGGCTCACTAATAGACATGGTAGACAGGGAAGGAGTGAGATCAGACTAAGAGTACTGATGAAGACACTGAATGGCCATATAACCAAATTGTTGACAAATCTGACAGACTCTTGGACCCGACCCAAGGATGCTGTCACCAAACTGACGAGGAAAATTATCTACTGGTCTTACCAAAGGAACATAGCGTGGGGGGAGGGGGGGGGGGGGGGGGGGGGGTGGTTGCAAAACCAAATGACTGGTATCCAATACCATAAGTTAATATGGACGACCAAATGTCTGCTGCTGTGGGTAACCACGTCCACCAGTATCACAGCCACCAGATCCACCTCGCCGACTGTTGTTATGATTACCACGTCCACCACGGCCTCGACCACCACCTGATGCCTCGGCTACATGACCGTGAGCAGCAAGGGCATGCGCGGTCTCAGGTTGTTAACGAGAACATGAGCAGCTTCTTCATTGAGTAGATGTTGGAATTGGTGTTCTGGAAAACCCAATTAGTTAGTTTTTAAACATTAAATAAATAAAATTATTTTATTTATTTATTTAGTGTCTGATTATATTTTTCTAGTCAAAATATATGTGCAATTGTTTTTCTAAAACATTCCATGAAATGAACGTAGTCCAAGATGACATGTAAGTGTTTGGTTTAAGTGGTCAATGAGATTGAACCATAGATATACTTCGATCAAACTAATAATCTATTGTTAAAGTATTTTCATAGTCGGGAATGAGTTTGACTTGTATTGGTCATGTAAATAGGGATCCAAGAGTATTATATTGGTGTTTTCAATAAAATTGGAACATTGAGTAGGACTGCTTGAATTATTTATTTTTTAACTGTTATCAAAAATAATTAATTATGTAAGATGATAATTCTAAATCTAGGAAACAGTCTGAACTTGTGCATGGATTTTTCTTCTCTTTGATGTGCTAAAAGGATTAGTCAAGGTGCATTGACTTGGATAATGACATAAAGTGTAGCAGGAACAGTTGCTGTACATGGAATCTATAGTCTTTAACGAGATAAAGATATCCCCTTACTTTGTTCACAAGCATAAGAACAGATGCTAAATCTTTGTCCAAAGTATTTCATATGTTTGACATTTAAAATTAATATAGAAATTATTTTTGTATTACTGAATTGTTCGAGAAGGGCGAGTCTTAGAACTGTGGCAAGAGATGTGAGAAAAGTAACTACAGTAGTTAAGGTTACTTTGCGTGGATATTTAATAGAGGGGTTAATTGTCATAATAAAAGTTATTTGGAAAATTTTTAGTGAATATATTTAATTCTAGAATGCAGTAAAACTTATTTAGTGGAATTAAGTTTTATTAAACGGTAATCAATTGTTATCATGAGACGATAATCACATTTGACCCATTTAGACCTAAAGTTAGATTATCTCTGAGGTCCCTTTGCAAGCCTCAACTTAAACATTGTTTGAAAATATTTAAAAATAAATTTATAAAATAAATTATTTATCTATGAGATAAATAAATTTTTATGCTAAACAAATATACATACATAAGATGGATATATAATATGATAAATATAGCGTTTTAAAACAAAACAAAAAAAGGAAAAGAGAAAATGTATAAATGACACGAGTTTTACATGATGAAGGCACTATGTTGTTTTGAATGTATTTGCATATTCACAGGTAATGGATATGTACATTTGCAGATAATGCATATTACATCCAGTATTAGAGTAATGTAACATGAGTACAGAATGACGTCACTATTTTTGTTTTATTATAAATACGTGTATGTATTTATCGTGAGAAAAGAAGCCCAGAGGGGTTTTTTAACTTGGTCATCTCCAATGACAAAAATCCTAAAATTATTTTTGAGGTTTTTTAAATTATTGTTAAGTATAATTTTTCTAAAAAATTATTTTTGAAATAATTAAAGGAAAAATTTTGAGAATACATATTTTGGGAGCCTATATTTTCTATGGTAGAGGAGGTCATTGCAAAGAAGATCTTAAGGTGTCAAGATGTTCTTCTTCTATTTTTTAGATCTTCAAGGTGGAATTAGGATCCACGCTTCAGGTATGTCTAATTAAATATTTGATATTTAATTTATTTTTTTTATTTTATTTATTCTATATATTATGTTTATAATTGCTTTATTCAATATTTTTTAATTGTTATATCGTTAACCTATTAGAATAAGATCTAGATCTAATTAAATAATTTAATTAGGTCAGGAAACTCAGAGAACTTAGCCTGTT
Source organism: Simmondsia chinensis (assembly GCA_018398585.1). Taxonomy (NCBI): domain Eukaryota; kingdom Viridiplantae; phylum Streptophyta; class Magnoliopsida; order Caryophyllales; family Simmondsiaceae; genus Simmondsia; species Simmondsia chinensis. Next base: position 21,091,464 of record JAGTTD010000017.1, on the reverse strand, counting down.
TGTCGATCAATGAGCTGCAAACAACAATAAATGCCTCTAGTTGAGGAAGAGCTTCCATTTTTCTCAAATTGAACTCTTCTGCCATCTCATCTTCACTAGAAAGTCTAAAGAATCCATTTATTTCTAATTTGTCGAACTCCTCAATTTTCCTCTTAATGCTTGAATCCATGTTGGTAGTGCCCATCAATACTTGCTTATGTTTCTTCAACCATGTGGTTCCAACAACTTCATGTGTTGGTCGAGGCTTGGCAATTTCAACATAAGAGGTTGAAACTTTATCTTCAGCTTGTGTCATTGACATTTTACTACCACTTTTAATATAGAAATCATTCTTGACATGAATTGATTTCACTTCATCAATTATATTGTGCTTATAGAATTCAGATGAGGTATCATGTGTCCCTCCAATAGGTTGCGTCATATTATATACTTGAGGCTCAAGACTAAGAAATTGAATATCCATGTAACAGCAATGATCATATATAGCTCTTCCATTGAACAAAAATGCAAAAATCGCATTTTGTCTTGAAGAAAATGTGATGTGTACTTTAACCTCAAGAATTGAAGATGAGATGACTTCAAGTTTTGCAATGTGACCAAAATGAGAGAATACCTGACGAAGAACATCTTCGATTATAGGATAAAATATCTCTGTTACTTTGATCAAAAGGGTAGCATCATCACTAGCTCGATGATGACACTGCAAATCCCGCAAAATCTCCATCATTTGACATTGCTCCTGCTTGATCGAAGCAATATCGGATTGTACTACTTGAAAGTGTTCATCAATGACATGAAATCACCCATCAATTTGACTCTCGATGTCACCCAACCGAGCTTCCAACCGCCGCAGGTCTGAACTGCTTCGTGTACCATCAGCCATGGATAAAAAAACGCAGCACGTAGCCTGCTCTAATACCAATTGTTACAACCAATTGGGATTGTAACCTAGATTAGGGTTAAGGTTCTTGATAAAGATTGGGAATTAGAGTTGAGGTGAGAGAAAGACTTAGAAGAAAGGAAAGAGAGAGAGATAATTTGTTATTGTATTTGCTTAACTTCCCTAACAACCCTAACACACTATTTATACTAATTATCTAATACAAATATTTGCACTATTATTTATCCTACTACAACTATTATTATACTAATACCCCTTTTACTTGTATCAGTTTTAGATTTAAAATTGATATTTTTAAATTAATTTTCCGCTGCGCCGGCTCATGCCAACCTAAGCAAAAAATTTTGAAATATGTTCCCAATAGTAGGGACATCTTCTAGTCTTCAAAGGAAAGGTTGATCAGGTACTTGCGCATTAAGGTTCCATAAGCACCATATCTGGGGAGAAGCCCAAAGAGGGCATAGTGAAGTAGTTCACTACAGGAGATAGGAGAATCAACAGCAGCAAGATCACCAGCAATGATTTGAGTTCAAGAAGATAGGTCTCCATTGTTTTGTTATCTGTGCGAAGAAAGGCTAATTGGTTACGTAGGTCAAACTCCTTAGCAAGGGAATGATCTTGAATCGTTTGTTTATGGTGCCCACATGTCTTTAGAGGTAGGATGCCATATGACATCATTGAGAACAAGACAAGTAAGGGTAGCAACAATGCATGAACGGATGCTTTGATCTGTATATGTCTAGGTTGTATAGTTAGGATTAGGACGGAGGACCCATCAATATGAATGAGATACGAGGTAGGGCAAGGGAGAGAGCTGTCAACAAATCCCATGAGTCGGTGAGCATGAAAAATCGCGGAAATTAGTTCACTTCGGGCGAAGTAGTCAGTGGGTTGCTCTGTTACGAGATTGATTACGGTGGACATGGAGAAAGTAATTGGAGAAGCCACATATGGGGAGTTTGAAATTGGTTCATCAAGAGCACCAGGTGCAATGATGGGAGAGGCGAGGATCGAACTAAAGCTAGGGGCCAAAGTGGACCAGCCTGAGGGCAGCCATAGATGTGGCAGGTTAAGGAGTTGGTCGATGGGATGTGGTTGGTGAAAGGAGGCGTGGGAAGGAGGCTTTGCTTGCTGCCATGGAAAATCCCTAATCCAATAGAGAGAGGAGGTTGGGCAGCTGCCATTTTGGGGAGAGGGAGAGAAGGAAGAGAAAATTATTTTTAGGGTTTCAGAGTTGTTATGATACCATGTGAATTTCAGGTTAATGTGGCATACCAAACATGGTTGCCTGCTATTGTATATATAGAGAAGAGAATACATGAAGAGATAAGTCTAACCAAATCTAGATAAGGATAGATTTGTAAAATACAAAATATTAGATCTAAAGCTATCTCTAACTATAATATATTCTAATAGCATAACTTAGCTTAGCTTAGCATAAATTAGATTACTTTGTACTTGCTTTCTTCCAAAGCAATACAACATTTCTAGTTTCAGGTATGAACTCCTCATTTTAATGGAAAACCATTGTCATAGCAAATTGGAAATTGGTTCGATTTGCAAGACAATCACAAACAAAATGCGTCTTTAATCGCACTTGAAACTTGATATTCCTCTCACATTTTTGCAGAATTAAATTCCTTTTTGGTGAACTATAGATTGCAGGTCATATGAAGGCCAATGCCTTTCACCGGTCATATGGAGAGCCGACGTCATTCAATGGTCTTATGGGGGGCCTATGTGTGACGTGTTGCAAATTTGATTGCCACATTTTAAGGAGCTCATTCTCGGTCTCATGGAAGTCTCTGGGTCTGCTCTGGAGTTGATCTCCGCTTGGTAAGGTCTTGGACCCTTGTCGACGCAGCTGTACGTCCTCTCATTTCGTATCTCAAATGATGATGTTGGTATTGCAGTGTTCATCCATGCCTAGAATAACTCTCATGTCCATTGCATGATGGTGACATCGGAATTGCAATATTTGCCTGAGACTAGAAAACTAGTGTAAAGCCTCGTGGGGATGCGAGATGCGGATCGTGGTGGATTGATACAGTCAAAAAGTAAAGCAAAATGAAACCCACATAGGTGGGGTAGGTGTACAAATGCCAATATATATACCAAGAAGCTACTCCACCCATTGCCAATTAGTTTTGAGATGGAATCTCCTTTGGTCTGTATCATGAAGATCTTTGATTCAAAACTCACTACTTTCTAGACCGTTGCCTTGAATAATATTGGATATTTTAAAAAATATATATTTTTATTAATTATTATTTTGGAATTTAATAGGGTTTTGATGATATCATTCATATATTTTAGGTTGTAGGTAAATTTCTATTAATGTGAGAGTATGAGTTAGTGAGCATACCCAATAGGGTTGCTGAGGTATATATTTATAGTAAAAAGTACAGGAATAATTACAGAATATTATCAGAATAATATCATGATAATATCAGAATAAAATCAATATAATATATCCTAATACGCCCCCTCAATCTATGGAAGGGGGACCTACGTGCAGATTGGCTTTACGGAAGCGGAGGCGATCAATAGCCAACCCTTTGGTGAATATGTCAGCAACCTGTTTGGTAGTAGGTGTGTACCAAACTTGAATATCACCCTTAACAACCTTCTCACGAACATAATAAAAGTCAATATCTACATGCTTGCTGCGATCATTAGAGATAGGATTGGCAGCCAGGTAGGTAGCGGAGATATTATCATAGTAGACAAGTATCGGGCCAGTGTGGCGCAGGCCTAAGTCACGCATAAGGTATCTGATCCAATCGCATTCAGCAACAACCTCAGCTACAACACAATATTCAAACTCAGTGGAAGATTTGGCAACCGTAGGCTGCTTCTTCGCACGCCGCGAGATGAGATTAGGGCCAAGGAACAAAGCGAAGCCCGTGGTCGAGCGACGGGTGTCAGGACAACCACCCCAATCAGCGTCAGCATATGCCGTGACAAAGGTGCATGACCCCGGGGCGATGGTGAGGCCATGATCGAGCGTGAGCTTAAGGTACCGTAGGATGCGTTTAACCATCTGCCAATGGGAAGTAGTAGGAGAGTGCATAAACTGACACACACGGTTAACTGCATATGCGATGTCTGGATGGGTCATGGTGAGGTACTGGAGGGCACCTACCGCACTACGAAACTCGGTTGGATAGGGTAGGAGAGACCCATCAGACATAGACATCTGGACCCGAGCCGATAAGGGAGTTTGCACAGGTTTAGCCTCAAGCATGTCATGCTTTCTCAGAAGATCCAGGGTGTACTTATGCTGAGAAAGAAACAGACCATGTCTGGTGAGTTTGGCCTCTATACCAAGGAAGTAATGAAGGGGGCCAAGATCTTTCATGGCAAACTATGTGGAGAGAGAGGCAGTGAGGCGTGTGAGGAGAGAGGAGTCAGAGCCAATAAGAATAATATCATCCACATACAAAAGTAGGCAAACGATGCTACTGGGGGAGCGATGTATAAATAATGAGGGATCAGCCTTACTACAACAAAATCCAAGACTATAAAGAAACATACTAAACCTATGAAACCAGGCTCAAGGGGCCTGTTTGAGGCCATAGAGAGCTTTTCGCAGGTGGCATACATGCGTCGGGTATTTCGGGTGAACGAACCCCGGAGGCTGATGCATGTATACATCTTCTTACAGAAAACCATTAAAAAACGCATTTTTGACATCAAGTTGGCGAATGGACCACCTATGAGTTACAGCAAGAGCAAGAATGAACCTGATGGTGGTGGGTTTAACAACAGGGCTAAAAGTTTCAAAGTAGTCAAGGCCTTCACGTTGATAGAAACCTTGAGCAACAAGGCGGGCCTTGAATCGATCAACAGAACCATCAGGTTTATACTTGACCTTATACTTCCAAGTACTACGGACCACGTTTTGAGAAGGTGACGCAGGAACTAAGTCCCATGTCTGGTTTTGAATGAGGGCATTTAACTCCTCAGCCATGGCTTCCTGCCACTGAGGGTTCTTAACGGTCTGTGAAAAACATGTTGGTTCCTATATGACAACCACAGAGCTAAGAGACAGTATGTGTTTGGACTTGCGTATCCCGTCCTTGAGGCGGGTGCGCATAGGGTGGACATTTGAGGTGGAGGGTACAACAGTGGGGGTAGGTTGAGGCCCAGGGTGACCATCCAAGGAGGTCACAGTGGTGTCAGGGTGAGGATCCTGATGTGCGTCCCCGAAGTCGTGGACGGGACCCGACTCGGCCATGGGAAAAGCGGTGTCGGGGCCACGCGACTCGGCCGAAGGTGGGGATTGAGGAGACGCAATGGGGATCCATGGTGGCATGGGCGAGAGAGAACTGGAGCCCAAGACACCCGAAAGTCATGCAACAGTACTAGGGGCGGTCGTGGGCATGGAGTAAGCCAAAATCGGACTTGGTAGGGGAACGTCCACAACCGTCTGGGTCGGCGGCGCATGCAAACTAGACACGAGATCGAGATAAGGAAACAAATGCTCAACAAAATAGACATGACGACTAGTATAGACTCTACCAGTAGTGGGGTCTAAACAGCGATACCCTTTGTAACGACTTGCATACCCAATAAAGACGCAGGGGACAGATCGTGGGGCCAATTTATGAGGTGTACGGGATTTGATGTTGGGGTAACATGCACACCCAAAGACCCAAAAAAAAATTATAGTCAGGCGCCTTTTTAAACAGTTTTTCAAAGGGAGAAATATTTGGTAAGTTTGGGGTAGGCAAGTGATTTATAATGTAACAAGCAGTGTAAGCGATATCAGCCCAAAATTTAGGTGGAAGACGCGCTTGAAAGAGTAGGGTCCGTACCATTTCACTTAAATGTTGATGCTTTCGTTCCGCGACCCCATTTTATTGTGGGGTATCAGGACAAGAGAGGCGAAAGTGAATACCATGAGTGCGACAAAGGGTAGCCATAGACCTATTGTCAAACTCACGGCCTCCATCACTTTGAAAACATTTGATTTTTACATTGAACTGGTTTTCGACGAAGACCTTAAAATCAGTAAAAATGGAGTACACTTCATCCTTCCTTTGCATCGGATAAAGCCAGGTAAAGCGTGTACAATCATCAACAAATAACACATAATACCAAAAAGCAAATTCAGACACAACAGGCGATTGCCAAACATCCAAATGTATTAATTGCAAAGGCGAAGTAGTAGCATGTAACACACGCAAAAATGGTAAACGACGCGACTTTCCTAGACAACATGCATGACAATATTTTATTGAGCTAGCACTAGAAACAGAAGGAATCAAAGAACGAGTGCGTAAAGTACCAAAACTGAATTTCCTAAATGACCTAAGCGCCTGTGCCAGAGTTCGGCCAGGACTGTCCGTGCTACGAGTCCAGTAGGGTGCGGAGAAAACCCATAAATGGGTCCTTCACTGCGCATCTTGAGGAGGGGCGTCCCCGTAGCCATGTCCTTGACACAAAAGGAAGAAGAATCAAACTCCACAACATAGTTATTATCACTGTTTAATGGACAATAGGTTGTATGTGAGACCAGGAACAAACATAACATTAGGAAGTAACAAGTCACGAGAGTTAGTGTGAATTTTTGAAAAACCAACATGAGTGACTAGTAACAAAGAATCATTGCCAACTTGAATTAATTTTGAACCACGATAAACAGTGTGTTTAGTTAAAATACATGCGTTGGAAGTCATATGGTTAGACGCCCCAGAGTCTGTGTACCATGTAGGATCAGCAGAATCATTAACAGATATGGCCGATAGAGATTGGGAGAGATCAGAATTAACATAGCGATGAGGACAGAGAGAAGCAGCATGACCTGCTTGATGACAAATCTGACAAACCAATAGACCGGCACCGAGTATACCATCATGAGGCTGACGAGAATGTGTACATGAGTTGCGACCCCAAGGTTGTTGATGCGGAGGGAGACCACCGGTGGGAACCATACCTGTACTAGGAGGATCTTGCGGTTGACCGTGCGACCCACCACGGCCCCCGGAGTTCCCTTTGCAATTGTTGTTGCGTCCACGGCCCTTACGTCCACGTCCACCCCGACCCGAACCCGAGGAGTCCGCGAGAGGAGGAGCGGCTGAGAGTGCATGCCCATGATCTGTAGAGGAGCGAGCGTGAATGCGAGCGAGAGCAGCCTCTTCATCTAACAGTGCATTCTTGAGTTGTTCAAAAGAGAGATCACGATACGACCAACGGGTGAACGTGTTGAAGGAAGCATACTTCGGAGGGAGACCGAAGAGAGCGTAATGGAGGAGCTCACGATTAGAGACCGGTTAGTCTATGGCTGCCAGGTCATCGGCTATGGTATTGAGTTCGATGAGGTAGGTGGTCATGGATTTATTTTCTTTACGTAAGGTGACAAGTTGAGAGCGAAGGTCGAACTCCTTAGCAAGGGAGTGGTCACAAAAGCATTTGGCTAGGGCGGTCCACATGTCTCAGGATGTAGGGTGGTGGATGACATAATTTAGGACCGCGCGAGCAAGAGAGGCAGACAAACATGCCCTAATATGCCCTAATACTTTGATCTATACAGGACCATGTTATAGCGTCAGGGTTGGGGATATATTGGCCCGTGGGTGTTGGAATTGGTCGGGGGGACATGGGTGTGAGCCACTGACGAAACCTATAAGTCGAAGGGCACGAAGAACCATGGAGACTTGCTCCCGCCATGTGCTATAATCGGTGGGGGTTTCCAGTTTAATAATAACCAAACTTGTAATAGAGGAGGGAGGAAGGGGAGTCACATGGGGGGGGGGGACGGGGACGACACAGGTAGGGACGACACACCAGCCATGAGGGGGGACGAGTAATTGGAAAAATTAAAGGAGGGTAAGGGAAGACCAATACTATACCCAGAGGAGGAAGCACCGATATTGGCGGATGACAAAGTTGGATCGGCATGAGAGGAGGAGAAAGAGGGGAGCGAGAACCTGTGGGTGAGACCAGAAGAGAGAGAGGCCGACATAGGCACGGCTGGTAGCAGGGGTCGGGGCCGTGGCTAGGCGAGGGAGGGCGGTGGCCGAGGGGCCGCTGCTTGTGCCGGTGACAGGGGGAGGAAGGCGTCGACATTGGAGAGAGAAGGAGAGGAGGAGGTAGCAGCCATGGGGGTCGAACAGTGGTGACCGGCGAACAGGCAATTGAAGTGATGACGGGCTACGGGTTCGACAGTAAACAGGGGCAACCGGAGCGATGACGACCGGCTCTTGTCGCCTGACGAAAGTGACGGCTGGGTCAGGGATGGCGGCGCACTGTTAGGGTTCCGGTCAGTAGGGGAGAGGCGGTGGGCGTGAGGGCGGCGGCTCAGGGGAGTGGTGGTTAGGGTTAGGGTGTCATGACCCAGCGCAGGGATTAATTCCCCTTTTTTCGGTTTAGGAGAAGGGATTAATTTTTAGGGTTCGGTATGCTCTAATACCATGTGAGAGTATGAGTTAGTGAGCATACCCAATAGGGTTGCTGAGGCATATATTTATAGTAAAGAGTACAGGAATAATTACGGAATATTATCATAATAATATCAGAATAATATCAGGATAATATCAGAATAAAATTAATATAATGTATCCTAATAATTCATACCAGTAATTTTATATCTCTTTCTACGTATATAAAATTTAGGTATAATCTTAATAATTGATTTTAAAAAACTTAATGCATGAAACGCAAGAATAATGAGTTTATTAAATATCTTATATTAAACTGTTACAATAACATGTTATTAAATAATGAGTTTGATTATAAAAAGGTTTTGTGATTTTTCAAGCAAAGCACAGTGAAAACGCAAGAATGGAAAACAATTTTTTTGGTTTTTTTATTGTGCTTCTGGAAAATATTCTTCTTTCATTTGTTTTTCCTAGATTATTTTTATTTACTATGGCTAAGTAAAGTGTTGTTGATGCTTTGGCTTTCGAGGTTGTACAGACCAAGAAAATGTCAACTTTGTAGTTAGGCGTTGTATCCTGAAGGTGGCGGGATGGTTCTTGCTACACCGGCTTAGATCTGAGAGGGGCGTGGAAGCATAATAAAGAAAGTGTGATATGCCCCTAGTTTAACTATTACATTCTTGGTATTTCGTCAATTTTACACTTTTCAGGTAATATAATTTTATTTTATATGTTTACATATTATTTTCTACGTTTAGTTCCAACAAAAAATAGAAGGAAAAAAAATTCATTATCAAAAATAACATATCTGTTATAAAATAAATGCAAAATATCAAAAGTACCCTATATAAAAGAGTAAAATTATATTACTTCTTCTGTATTTTTTGATATCAGTCCAATACACTAGCAGGATCAATTTATAGGAAGAAAGAAGAGCTACTATTCACCAGTGGGTCCCATCATTAATCAATCATACACATACTTGTTGAAATAATTTAATGGTGGACCCAGTGAATACTATTTCACTACTATTCTTTCAACTAGCAGATAAAAGTGTAAGTAATTATTTCAGTTAAAATCTATTGTTCCTCTTTGTATATATTAGAATATTTTATGATTGACCAATATACTCTTAACACAATAATTGAATATATAATTACTTATACCTTTATCTACTACTTGAAAAAGTAGTAGTGAAATAATATACATGAGTCCCACCATTGAATTATTTGAACAAGTGTGTATGATAGGTTAATGATGGAACCCACCGGTCAATAGTAGCTCTTCCTTCTCTCTATAAATTGATGCTGCTAGTGTACTAGAGAGATATCAAAAATACAAAAGAAGTAATATAATTTTACTCTCTTATATTGGATACTTTTAATATTTTGCATTTTATTTTATAATATATTATCATCACGAAGATATAATCAATTGAGGTATGTAATTATAAATCATACATATTTGTATTTTCATCTAACTACATATGGATTGCTATGCCTCATAATTATTACATATAATCATTCATGACTAGTTAAACCGCCTACATAATATTACTTGCTCATTATTCACATGGTCAGTTATGCCGCCTACTTATTATCAGTTATATTATCAGTTATATAGTCAACTATATCGCCTACTTATTATCAGTTGTTCCTACGACTATATTTCTCTGCTAATCTATTTATACACCACTCATTTAAAATAATAATGCTATTCTTTTTAAAATATACTTCATAATACTGATGTTGTTTGTAGATATGTACTTGTGTACATATGATGCTATGCACGAAATTAAAAGTAAAATTTTATTGCATCATAAAATATTACAATAAAATTTACTAATTAAAAAATATAATTAATTCCTGTAGCTACAAGACAAAGGATCAAGATATAAAACCACAACAAAGAATCATGTAAAAATGATAAATCCCCAAAAAGGAACAAAGGAACATACATACGCAGTGCCTCAAGAGCTCCCCCCTACGCATGGTCTGGGGGGCAGATGTACGCAGCCTTCCCCCTTCAGGGTGTTAACCTGAAGAGAGGTTGTTTCCGAGTGCCCCCAACCTGAGGGTGAGGACTTCCCAAGAGGTCACCCATCCTGGTACTACTCTCACCCAAGCATGCTTAACTTCGGAGTTCTAATGAGATCCGATGACAACATGTTAGTGCCCTCTTTGGTTGGGGGTTTATAATAAAAACCAAATATAATAAAAAGATTTACTATAATAATAGAAACCAAAACACAACATGAAAAGGATGACATATAATGAGAAATGTAAAATTTTTCAGTGGTTAGATTTATTATGTGGTAAGATATATTTATAGAAGTTAAAAATACTGTTCATAACACTATTTATAGCCGTTGTTTTTACTATTCATAATATTGTTCATGACCGTTGTTTTTAGCCTGAAATCACAGTTCATGACTTTTTTTTAGCCATTTTTAACTGTTAAAATACTGTTCATGACCGTTGAAATTACCTATTCTTAGATATAATACATGCATTAAATTTTTACACCAATTGTACAAGGAACAAGGAACATACCCAGTGCCTCAAGGGCTCCCGCCTATGCAGGGTCTGGGGGGCGCTGATGTACGCAGCCTTTCCCCTTCAGGGTGTTAACCTGAAGAGAGGTTGTTTCCCTACGCACCCAACCTGAGGGTGAGGACTTCCCAGGAGGTCACCGATCCTGGTACTACTCTCGCCCAAGCACGCTTAACTTCGGAGTTCTAATGGGATCCGGTGACAGCGTGTTGGTGCCCTCTTTGGTAAATTCTATTATACTAAATTCTATTATTGTCTTTAGAACTCTGACAATGTTAAATCTGTCAAAGCTTGAGTTCATTGCCCTCAATATTTCTGAAAGAAATTACTTATCATGAGTTCTGGATGCTGAAATTCACCTTGCTACCATGGGACGATGAAGCATCCCCTCAGGATCGAGCAAAAGTAATGATTTCATTCGTCACCATTTACATGAGGAGTTAAAAACTGAATATCTTACGGTTAAAGATCATCTTGTCTTATGGAATAATTTGAAGGAGAGGTATGCACACCAGAAATCTGTCATTCTTCTAAAAGCTCGTTATGATTGGACTCACTTGCAACTATAAGACTTTAAGTCGGTCAGTGAATACAATTTAGCTATATTTAAAATTAGTTCTCAATTAACATTATGCGGAGAAAAAATTACTGATGCTGATTTATAAATTTAAAAAAAAAAAAAAAAACATTCTTCACATTCCACACCTCAAATATGGTCTTGCAACAACAATATCGAGAGCATGGATATACGTTTATTATAAATGCGGATCATAGGGGTACTGGTCTCGCACTTGTCGAACCTCAGAACACTTGGTTAATCTTTACCAAGCCTCTATCAAAGAGAAGGGGAAAAAGCCAGAGGCAAACTTTACTGAACCCGTGGGCACTACCTCTTTCACCAAATTTGATGTTTCAGATTCCTTTAAGAATTCCAACCCGGGAATGGATGATGTAATTGATGATGGAGACGTCCACATCGATTAAAAAATCTTTTGTATTATGATTACCATGTCACGTGTAATAGTTAGCTTATTTTACAATAACTATGTTATATTGCATTGTTTTATATGTAAGCAACTTATGTATTTTTGCATGCTTGACAAATAGGAAAACCTTAAGTCCTTGGATCCTACACAAGATCATAGAAACAGATATGTGCTTGATTGACAATGGCACAACACATACCATTCCCCATGATAGAAAATATTTTACTCAATTGAAGTTAGCTGAAATTAATGTATATACGATATTGGGTTCCACCGCCCTGATCGAAGGCTCCGGAAGAGCACATGTTACGTTGCCTAATGGAACTAAACTTTATATTAATGACGGTTTATATTCCAGTAGATCCAAAAGAAATCTATTTAGTTTTAAAGATATCTGATGTAATGATACCAAATCGAGACGACAAATGAGGGAGATACTGAATATCTCTACATTACTTCTCATTTTCGGGCCAGAAGCTCGTATTAGAGAAATTTTCTAGTTTCCCTTCTGGATTATATTATACAAATATCAGGGAAATCGAAGTCAACTTTACGCACAAGAAGTGCTTGGATCCTAACTTATTTGTACTTTGGCACAATCGTCTTAGTCATCCAGGATCTACAATGATGCAATGAATTATAAAAAATACTTATGGACATCCATTGTCAGATCACAACATTTTATTACCCAAAGATTACACCTGTAATGCATGTGCTCAAAGAAAGTTGATAATTAGACCATCTATTTCAAAAGTATTCTTTGAACTACCATCTTTCCTACATCGTATACAAGGTGACATATGTGGTCATATTCAACCTCCATGTGGTCCGTTTCAAGATTTTATGGTCCTCATTGATGCTTCCACATATGTCTCATGTTTCCTTATTATCCACCCTCAATGTTGCATTCACTAGATTTCTTGCCCAAATAATAAAGTTACGAGCACATTTTCCTGACCATCCAATACGAACAGTTCGGCTTGACAATGCTAGTGAATTTACTTCTAAATCATTTTATGACTATTGTATATCAATTGGGATAAGTGTGGAACATCTTGTTACCCACACTCATTCTCAAAATGGTTTAGCTAAAGTTTCATCAAACATCTTCAATTAATCGCTAGACCGATGCTTATGAAGTCAAAGTTGCCTGCATCTGTTTGAGGCCATGCAATAGCGCATGTTGCTTCCTTAATTCACATAGGACCTAGTGCATACCACAAGTACTCCCCTTTATAATTGATTTTTGACCAATAACCAAATATTTCTTATTTTAGAATTTTTAGTTGTGTCGTTTATGTTCCTATTGCTCCACCACAACGTAGTAAGATGGGACCTCAACGTCGCCTAGGGATTTATGTTGGCTTTGACTTCCCATCAATTATTAGATATCTTGAAACTACTATAGATATTTTTTAGAGCCTGTTTCTTAGATTGTATTTTTTATGAGTCAATTTTTTTCCTCATTAGGGGAAGATTCAAAAAAACAATTGTACAATCTCGTGAGATCAGCTGGAATATGCCAGAACTATTTCACCTTAATCCCCGGACTAGTCAATGTGAACTTGAAGTACAAAGAATTATTCATTTGCAGAGCGTTGCAAATCAATTGCCAAATATTTTCACACATACTCAAAGCGTAACAAAATCACATATACCAGCAGCAAATATACCTTCCCGAATTGACATCCCTGCAGGAAAATCAACTGGTAAAGTAGCAAATGAGGCTAAACCATGCCAGAAGCATAGTAGACCTATTGGTGCAAAGGACTTAATCCCCAGAAAGAGAAAAGGAATACAACAATGCCCAGCAGAAAATATTAGTGGTCCTGAAGAGGCTATTAATTCTGAAGGGATTATCACACATTAAGAAACTATTACACTTGAAGAGATTACACCAAAGACACAAAGAACTACAAATCAATAACCCCATGTTAGTGAACAATTAACCCCTAAAGTTGTCCCGGTACCCAAAAATTATGAGATATCTCTAATATCGAGAAACATATGCCATTGAAATCCTAAATGATGAAGAATCTAAACCACAATTAGTCGAAGAATGACGACATAGAATTCATTGGCCAAAATGGAAAGACGCCATACAAAACAAGTTAAACTTGTTAGCCAAAAGAGAGGTGATCGAACCAGTTGTCCAAACCCCTGCAAATGTTAAACCCATCGGATATAAATGGGTATTTGTGCGCAAGCATAATTAACAAAATAAAATTGTAAGTTATAAAGCACGGCTTGTAGCACAAGGTGAGACCCGGCATTGATTATCATGAGACATACTCACTCGTCGTGGGTAGTATTACATTCATATTCTTGATTGGCTTGGTAGTTTCAGAGGGTCTTGATAGGCGTCTCATGGATGTCGTGACATCATATTTATATGGATCACATTTCTACATATACATGAAAATCCCTGAAGGATTAAAAATGCCTGAAGTATTAATTTCAAAACCCCAAGATTTATATTCTATCCAACTTCGAAGATCCCTTTATGGTTTGAAACAATCTGGGCGCATGTGGTACAATCGCCTCAGTGAACACTTACAGAAAGAAGGATATCAAAATGATCTCATTTGCCCATATGTGTTTATCAAAAACACGGGATGTGGATTCACTACAGCTGCAGTATATATTGATGACTTGAATATTGTTGGCATACCAAAAGAAATCTAAAAAACTGCAGAGTACTTGAAAGGTGAATTCGAGATGAACGATCTTGAAAAAACAAAATCTTGATTGTTATCCAAAATGAGCATTTATCAAATGGAGTCTTATTCACCATTCATTTCATACAGAGAAGGTCTTGTCACGGTTTTATATGGATAAAGCATATCCATTGAATTCTCCTATGATAGTTCGTTCACTTGATGTAAATAAGGACCCTTTTCTCCCACGAGAAAGCGATGAAGAAATCCTTAGCCCCAAAGTGTCATATCTTAGTGCAATGGGCGTACTCATATATCTTGCTAATTGTACCAGACTTGATATAGCATTTTCTGTTAATTTGCTTGCTAGATTCAGTGCCGCACCCACTCAAAGACATTGGAAAGGGATAAAACATATTCTATGTTATCTTCAAGGTACATCTGATCTGGGATTGTTTTACCCATGGATAAGCAAATTAGAGCTAATTGGATATGCATATGCTAGGTATCTTTCCAATCCTCACCAAGGCAAATCTTAAATTGGCTACATTTTCACTTATGGAAATACTACTATTTCTTGGCGCTCAATAAAACAAACTATGGCAGCTACTTCATCAAATCACTCTAAAATCCTCGCAATCCATGAAGCAAGTCGAGAATGTATATGGTTAAGATCCATGATTCAACACATCAAGAAGTCGAGTGGTCCATCCCAAATAATTGATAAACCAACAATACTATTTTAGGATAATGCAGCCTGTATTGCTCAACTTAAGGAAGGATATATTAAAGGCGATAGAACTAAACATAGTTTGCCTAAATTCTTTTAAACTCACGACCTTCAGAAAGAGGGTCACATCGATATGTGTAAGGTTCAATGAAATGATAACGTCGCGGATTTATTCACCAAGGCATTACCGACTACATTCTTCAGGAAGCATGTTCACAATATCGGGATGCGTCAGCTCAAGAATCTAGTGTGACTATAAAATATATATTCATGAGGGGAAGTTTTCAATACTACGAATATTGTACTATTTTTCCCTTGCCAAGTTTTTATACCACAGGATTTTTCTTAGCAAGGATTTTAATGAGGCATGTTCATAGTTTATGGTCAACTAAGAGGAACTGTTGTAAATATTAAAATATTCTATGATTAACCAGTATACCCTTAACACAATAATTGGATATATAATTACTTACATTTTTATCTACTAGTTGAAGAAATAGTAGTGCAATAGTATTCGCGGAACCCACCATTAATTTATTTCAGCAAATGTGTGTATGATTGATTAATAATGGGACCCACCGGTGAATAGTAGCTCTTCTCCCTATAAATTAACGATGCTATTGTACTGGAGAGATATCAAAAAAAAAAATACAAAAGAATAATATAATTTTACTCTCTTTTATTGGGTACTTATCGATTAAATGATCCATTCTAGGGTTGGAATTCTCAAAGAAATCTGATACGTCAAATTTTGTGTAAGAGGTAGTGCCCACGGGTTCGGTAAAGTTTGCCTCCAACTTTTTTCCCCTTCTCCTCGATAGAGGCTTTGTAAACATTAACCAAGTGTTTAGGGGCTCGACAAGTACAAGACCCGTGCCCCTTTGAAGCACATTTATAACAAATGTCTTCATAATTTGACTGTTTGTTTTGCCTTTTATTTGATTCAACTCTCTTCCACTTTTGGGGACTTGGTTTACCACTTTGACGTGGTTGCTGCTGGTGCCCTTCATGGGTCCAATGGTTCCCATGACCTCGGCCTTTTTTACTACCACCACCTCGTCCACGTTCTTTAAAAGACCCTGCATTTGCTTCAGGAAATGACAGGCTAGTAGTAGGGCGTGATTGATGATTCTTTATTAAAAGCTCATTATTTTGTTCAGCTATTAATAAGTAAGATATTAGCTTAGAATATTTTGTATATCCATGCTCTCGATATTGTTGTTGCAAGACCATATTTGAGGCGTGTGCAGAATATTTTTTCTAATAAATTAGCATCAGTAATTTTCTTTCCACATAATGTTAATTAAGAGCTAATTTTAAATATAGTTGAATTGTATTCACCAACTGACTTAGAGTCATGTAGTCACAAGTGAATCCAATCTAACCAGCTTTTGGAAAAATAACTGATTTTTGGTGTGCATACCTCTCCTTCAAATTATTTCATAAGACAAGAGGATCTTTAACTACAAGATATTTAGTTTTTAACTCCTCATGTAAATGGTGAAGAATAAGAATCATTGCTTTTGCTCAATCCTGGGGGGATGCTTCATCATTTTTTATTGTATTAGTGAGTCCCCATGGCAGCAAGGTAAATTTCAGCATCCAAAATCTATGATAAATAATTTCTTCCAGAAATGTCGAGGACAATGAACTCAAGCTTTGAGAGATTTGACATTGTCAAAGTTTTAAAGACAATAATGAAATTTAGTATAATACAATTGGTGTAAAAATTTAGTGCATGTATTATATATAAAAAAGGTAATTTCAACGGTCATGATCAGTATTTTAACAGCTGAAAAATGGGTAAAAACAACTATCATGAACAGTAATATCTGGCTAAAAACATCGCACATGAACAGTATTATGAACAGTAAAAGTACCTGTTATGAACAGTATTTTTGCTTCTATAAATATGTCTTACCATACCATAAATCAAACCACCTAAAAATTTTACATTTTTCATTCCTCAATCTTCTTCTACATCAATATATCTTTCTTTTCATGTTGTATTTTTTTGCTATTATTATAGTAAGTATTTTTATTATATTTTGGGGTTTATCATTTTTACATGATTCTACGGAGATATATTATCTGTATAGGTTGTTGTGGTTTTATGTCTTGATCCTCTGTCTTGTAGCTACAAGTATTAATTATATTTTTTAGATAGTAAATTTTATCGTAATATTTTATGATACAATAAAATTGTATTTTTAATTTTGTGCATAGCATCATATGTACACAAGTACATATATACAAACATCAGTATCATGAAGTATATTCTAAAAAGAATAGCATTGTTATTTTAAATGAGTGGTGTATAAATAGATCAGCTGAGAAACACGGCCATATGAATAACTGATAATAAGTAGGTGACATAGACGACCATATAAATGATAATATGACTGATAATAAGTATGCGACAGAACCGATCATATGAATAATGAGCAAGTAATATTAAGTAGGTGGTTTAACCAACCATGAATGATTATAGTTAATAATTAGGAGGCATAGCCATCCATATGTAGTTAGATAAAAACACAATTTACAATTACATACCTCAGTTGATTAGATCTTCATGCTGATAACATGTTATAAAAAAGTATCCAAGAGAGTGAAATTATATTACTCCTTCTGTATTTGTATTTTTTTTTTTTTTTATATCTCCCCAATAGACTAGTAGCATCAATTTATTAGGAGAAGGAGGAGCTACTATTCACCGGTGAGTCCCATCATTAATCAATCATACACACACTTGCTAAAATAATTCAATGGTAAGTCCCGCAAATACTATTTCACTACTATTCCTTCAACTGGTAGATAAAACTATAAATAAATTATATATCTAATTATTGTGTTAAGGGTATATTGGTCAACTATAGAATATTCTAACATTTACAAATAAAATTGTAAATTTAATTTCGTGTATAGCATCATATGCACACAAGTAATATATACAAACAACATTAGTATCATGAAGTATATTCTAAAACGAATAGCATTGTTATTTTAAATGAGTGGTGTATAAATAGATCAACTGAGAAATATAGCCATATGAACAACTAATAATAAGTAGGTGACATAGTCGACCATATGAATGATAATTTAACTGATAATAAGTATGCGACATAGCCGACCATATGAATAATGAGCAAGTAATATTAAATAGACGATTTAACCAGTCATGAATGACTATAGGTAATAATTACGAGGCATAGCCATCTATATGCAGTTAGATGAAAACACAAATATGCATGATTTATAATTACATACATAGGTTCGTTAGATTCTTTTGTTGATAACGTGTTATAAATAAAATGCAAAATATCAAAAGTACCCAATATAAGACAGTAAAATTATATTACTTCTTCTGTATTTTTGTTATCTCTCCAGTACAATAGGAGCATCAATTTATAGGGAGAAGGAAGAGCTACTATTCAGCGGTTGGTCCCATCATTAATCAATCATACACACACTTGCTGAAATAATTCAATGGTGGGTCCCGCAAATACTATTTCACTATCGTTCCTTTAACTAGTAGATAAAAGTATAAGTAATTACATATCCAATTATTATGTTAAGGACATATTGGTCAACCATAAAATATTATAATATTTACAAATGAAATTGTAATTTTAATTTCGTGCATAGCATCATACGTACACAAGTACATATATATAAACAACATCAGTATCATGAAGTATATTCTAAAAAGAATAACATTGTTATTTTAAATGAGTGGTGTATAAATAGATCAATTGAGAAATATAGCTATATGAATAACTGATAATAAGTAGGCGACATAGGCGACCATATGAATGATAATATAACTGATAATAAGTATGCAACATAGCCGATCATATGAATAATAAGCAAGTAATATTAAGTAGGCGGTTTAACCAGCCATGAATGATTATAGGTGATAATTAGGAGGCATAGTCATCCATATGTAGTTAGATGAAAACACAAATATACATGATTTACAATTATATACCTCATTTGTTTAGATCTTCGTGCCGTTAACATGCTATAAAATGAAATGTAAAATATCAAAAGTACACAATACAAGAGAGTAAAACTATATTACTTCTTTTGTATTTTTTGATATCTCTCCGGTACACTAACAACATCAATTTATAGAGAGAAGGAAGAGCTACTATTCACCGGTGGGTTCCATCATAAATCAATCATACACACACTTGCCAAAATAATTCAATGGCAGATTCCGCGAATACTATTTCACTACTATTCCTTCAACTAGTAGATAAAAATATAAGTAATTACATAGCCAATTATTGTGTTAAGGATATATTGGTCAATCATAAAATATTCTAATATTTACAATAATCTACCATAAAATAATTGCCCAAATGACATTTTTGTCCCTCTTTTTTTACTTTTTTTAAAAAAACTAAATTTTAGTACTTACTTTTCAATACATGTATATTTTTTTACAAATTTTATCATATTTTCTAAATTATAATGCATAACTTAAAATAAGTTATTTAATAAATATTCAAATTAAATTGTTGTATTCATAATTTTTAAAATATTTAATAAATAATTTATTTTATTTTTATAATTAAGAAAATATTATAGTTTTTAAAAAAAACAAACACATATGCATACATGTACATGCATTTATTGAAAATTGTGCACTAGACACCTCCCCTAAAGTTTTTTGAAAAAAGTAAAAAAATAAAACAAAAAAAAAAGAAAATGAAAAAGATTAGGATAAGTTACATGATACTACCCTGAGATTTGGTGTAATAATTTTTTAGTCCAGACACTTTGCGAGATAATTTATTAGTCTGCATATTCTAGTGTAATTATTTTTAGTCCAATTTTAGGTAAAACAAAATTCTGTAAAGACAAAATGTCATTTATACCCTTATTCAAAACGTCGTCATATTTTCAAATTCAATACTTTTCTTGAATCTCTTTAACTTTACACGTCAAACTTTAGGTCAAAATGCTGTTGTCATACGCCTGAAATTGGACTTAAAAATAATTATACTAAAACTTATGAATTAATAAATTATTTTACAAAGTTTCTAGTCTAAAAAAGTATTAGACTAAACCTCAGAGTACTAGTATATAATTTACCCAAAATATTCCATGTATGACATTTGGGAAAATAGTTTCTTTTAACATTAATTTTGAAAATATTTTTTGTTTTGGAGTTATTTCGGGCATTGGCTCCTACCCTCCTCCTTGAGTGTCGGTTTCAGTCTCTAGAGAAAATTTTACTCCCTACCAACATAAAACACTATTATTATTATCTTTTGTATGTTTAACTAAATTCTCTTTTTTTTTTTATTTAAAATAATCATAATATTTGTAAATATGTTCTAATAGATCTCTTTGTTTTTTTCTTGTACTTAATTAATCCCTCACATTTTAGCTAGGCTCAAAGCTCATTGAGCTTGTAAAAATAAGTTCAAGCTCAACTTGTCATATGATCGAGCTTAGCTCAGCTTGATGAGTTCCAAACTAAACTTGCAATTTATAGGCTGATTTAAAGCTCAATCCATGCTCATTTGTAGGGTTGGACCCGACTTATTAAGGCTCAAACTTGGCTCGATTGGACATATTTCAGGTAATAAATTACATTAACATAGACTCACTTAGGCTAATTTATACTCACACGTCTAAGACTCGAGTTTTATTAGGCTCAAGCTTGGCTCGGCTCGATAAGCTAAATGTGTTGGCTTGAAAGTGAATAGAGCCTTCGATCTTTATGAGCTCGCTATCCAACTTGGCACATTTACCCCTCTAACCATGGCGAGGTAGATTTGTCTTTTTTCACATATATAACCCGTATTTTTGCCCACATTGTTTATAGTAAAAATAGTGATTAGCTTTATGCCAAATTTGGCCCAATTGGACATATTTAAGCTAATAAATTATATTTAAATAGACTCACTTAGGCACATTTATTATATGAGTACGAACAAAAATAGCACAATTGAAACAAGAAAGGAAGAAACTCGACTCGAGAGCGTTGAGGACCCGGATCCAATTTCAAGAATTAAAGGATTTTATTAGAGTTTTCTAGTTTAATTAGGATTAGTTATTTTGTTTAATTTTAACTAGGATTTTAATTACAGTTTCTTGGATGATTTATGTAATTAAGTTTATGGTTTTTGAATTATAGTAGGATTATATTAGGTTTAGTTTAATTTAGAATATTATTGCTCTTTAGAATTCAATTTGAATTAGGAATAGAATTTAGTAATGCCTATAAATATGTCGTCGTTTAATTTAGGAAGCTTTTGATTATTGAATTGTTTTGATGAGTTTTATGTTATGAATAATTTTATTTTGAAAGAGTTCAATAGGATACATATCTTCTCTTTAAGTTATTACTCCGATATTCACAGAATTAACGAGTAGTAGCTGATCCCTCTCAATCCGACATGGTTGGGTATGATCACCGTGTTAAAGGCACCCTATCTTTCCCACCATGCTTAATCGAGGTTCAAGGCTTCAAGTCGAATCTTTAGATTGATCTGCATTAGATGGTATTAGCACAGAATGTTTTTGTCATGGCTCGTGGGAGACCAAAGTACACCTCCATTAGTGCCATAGTCAGGAGACGGTTTGCAGAGATATAAGTGAGATTCCAACGTTTCGAGTTGAAGTTGAAGCAAGCGGTCACCGAGTTTCGTCGGCTATCTCGAACTTATGTCCCAGTTGTGGGTTACGAGACAAGCACAAAGGAAGGCATTGACAACTGCCACCGTTGATCATCCTTCAAGACCACACCACCACCATCGTTGAAATCGGTGAGTCATCACTTTACCACCACCTCAACACGAGCGCCATCACCACCCCAACTTCTTTTGGCCTCACGAAACACTATGCGCCACCATGTTCCACCACTTTGACACCACCCACACAACCCCCAAATTTTTTCACCCATCCACCAATCACCACCGATTCTTCCACCACCGAACCCAATTCTCTTTCGCCATGTGACGTCAAGGTTCAAAGCTGTAGGTGGGATCTTTAGCCTGGTCTGCATCATTTATACTTGTGACTCTAAGAGCTCAAGCTTTATTAGGCTCAAGCTTGGCTTAACTCGATAAGCTAAGCGTGCTGATTTCAAAGCAAACTGAGCTTTTTGAGCTTTATAAGCTTGCTACCAGCTCGGCTCATTTACACCCCTAGCTATGGCAAGGCATATTTGTCTTTTTTCACATATGTAGCGCACATTTTACCAGTGTTGTTTACAGTAAAAATAGTGACTAGCATTGGGAAAACGAGATGACAAATTAGCTAGGGGCGAAGCTGCAAAGACGAGCAACATTATGGCAAGAAGAACAACGTCAAAGCACACACGAATTGCTTACTTTAGAGTTCAAACGCGTCGTTTGGCTCACTCAACAGCTACTCCAAAAGCGTCTGGGTAATGATACAATGCATTTTGTTTTGTGCATTTGTCATGTATATATATATATATATAGGATGACTCTTATAGAAAGTGAGCGATAAGACGATGAATTTTAGACCACACATTTTCTTAAAGTGGGGGAAGAGGATGATGTCTTGTAGAAAAGAAATTAAGTCAACAACCAAATAAGTGACCCAAAATTCTCCCTCACTTTCACCCTCTCATAAGAATCATCCCCATATATATATGGGAATGAATCTTTTTTTTATTTTTTGACACTATGGGAATGAATCTTACGAGAGGGTAAATTCTGAGCCACATATTTAATACATATATATATATATATATATGTATATATATATATATAACGGTCTAAGAGTGCCATGTTAAAAAGAAACGACCAGATTCTTGTCTCAACGCTTTCCTCCCTGTTGGCCACAAGCTCTTTCAGCGAAGAAACACCAAGGACTGAACGCCTCTACTCAACAATTTCTTTATTTTTTTTAAATATTTCAATTAAATTATTTTTCTTTTATTTTTTTCTTTTTTTAGCAAGAGAACTTGGCTTTAATCTATAAACTTATGAGCTTCACCATTGACCATATTGATGTTAAATCAAGTATCGGACATGAAATTTTCATTATTTGTGCACAAAAAAAAACAAAAAATAAAAAAAGAAATTTTCATTACTACTGAAAACGTAAGTTTTCCCTTCCCCTTTTCTTTAAGGGGAAGTCAATTTCTCCTCAGCAACAACATCCCTGTGCCTAAAGAGGCTCTCGCCACGGCAAGGTCCGCCCGCAAGGCCCCGGGCGGGGGGGGGGGGGTTGGTATGCTACATTACCTTACAAGATATTACCTTGAAGGAAGGATGGCTCCAAAAGACCTCAAACCTAAAAGGAAAAGAAATGAAAAAACACTATAGAAAGGTCACAGAAACCAATACCAAGTATGCAACTGAAATTGTAATTGTTGCTATGAAATTATACAAAGAAAATATTTTCTAAATTGGTAATTGTCGCTATGAAGTTATGCAACGAAATAATAACAGAGAGTAAAGTTACACCACACTACGTACTTGACAATCCTTTAAGAAGACCCACGCCTCGCTAGACATTTGTACATTACAATATGTTGCCAATGGTATTTGCATCAAAATGTTGTTCGAATTGAATCATACAAGTGAATGTCCTTACCGTACCAACAAGTGTTGATCACGTCAAACCATTGTGAAACACTGATGTTCAGGGCTATAGTTCCATCTGCCTAGTCACGAATTTTTGTGATGATCTGCAACGTCTGCGCTGTACTGGCCGGACCATGTTGATGTTGTACACGGACCGAACTCTAAAATACTATATTAGAGAACATTGTGGACGGCCCCACATATAAGCTATATCATATCAACTAAGGGCATAAAATGAACCAAATATTTAAAGAACTACTCGTGTTAGAAATCAATTACAGCTCATTCTTGTTGGTTTTAGGAACTTGACAACTAAAGACGCTACGTTCAAAACGGGAATGCTTGACTCATTAAGGTTTGATAAGGCCTCATTAAGAAATTGAGACGTACTCATTAAGTGCTCGTTAAGGGCTCCTTAAGCGGCCTACTAACAATTGGTATTAGCTTGAAATGGATTGATAATAGCTCGATAGGAAATCGAATAGCTCGGCTCAATTATAAACTCAGCTTGATAGTTGATGCGTCTCGTATTTACGCATCTTTTAATTGTTATTTTTAATTATTTTGCACCTATTTAATTATAATTCTACACTCATTCGGGCAATTTTTATGTTTAGCAGGTTTGAAATCAAAGTTCCGAAAATTGTCAAATGTTGGTGCAAATAAGACAAAGTCGATGCGTAAACAATTAAATCAAGTCAATCGAGATTCGGGACAAGAGCGTAAAGGCTCGACCCGCACCGCTACAGTACCCGAGCCAGCACTGTTCATCATCCCCTACCTCCAGCCCAAGCCCACCAGCCACCTCCCATTACTGTTCAGCACAGCCCACCAGCCCCGAACCAACACCAGGCCCAACCACCACCGGCCCAGACCTGCGTCCTCAAGCCCACAGCCCCCCGTCATCCACAGCACCAACCCAACTTCTCCATCATCATCAACCTCAGGCCCAACTTCACTCTTCACGCTCAGCCCAATCTCCAGCCCATCGTCACCCGCACCAGCGCACGTTCAGGCCCACCTTGTCCACGCCAATCTTCAGCCCAGCTCGCTAGGGTTTTGTGGCGTCAATTATAAGAGGAGGGGGTTCTCTGGTTTTGGGGGGGCGGTTCACCGTTTCTCTCTCGCCTCTTTCACAGTTTTCTCTCTCCATTCTCAGTTTTCTCTCTCTCTCTCTCTGATATTAAATTTTTCTTTATTTTAATTTTTCGTTAAATTGGAACAAGAGCGAAATTAGCGTGGAGATCAACAATAGTTTGTTCAACTTCTTCGTCACCGGATCATCCTTGATGGAGAGCTAACTTGCTATCTGGGGTTAGATGAAATCTTAGCCTTTACTTTTGTTTACTTTTAATTCGGATTAATTTGATTGTTTACATGAATTGCTTGGTTGAGATAAATACTTTGAAGTATTATATTTTTATTGTTTATTCAATTGATATGATTATTGAGTTTGTAACCTTTAATTATTGATATTGATATTTATAAATTAATTCTTTGTGCTTGTAATCTTAGGATTAATTAATCAAGCAATAGTATTAATCGAATTGTTAATTAAAGCCTATCTTCCCTATGCTTTAGTTAGATAGGGTCAATACGTGATAATTAACAATACGTTAGGTAGAGTCTATTTTCCTTATGCTTTAGTTAGATAGGGTCAATACACAATACTAACAACATTACCTTAGTAGGTTGAAGCTTGTAGCATAAACCTCTACCCGTGTAACAATTAATAATCCCAAGTTAAAAGTTAACGCAAAAGTAATTGGCCAATGATGGATTCGAAACTCTAGGTTCCAATTTAATACACTTTTCCAATTAGAAGTAGATTACCTTAGTTTAATTGTTGCTTCCTTAGGTTAATTAATACGAAAATCCCTCAATTTTATTCAAATCAGTTTAAGCCATAGAATGAATTCACGCACTCTCAGTCCCTGTGGTTCAACACCCTCTCGCCCTACACTTCAATTTATGTGTGTTTAATAGATAGGATTTTATATTAAATTTTGATAGACGTAGAAAAACACATCAATAGTTGGCACGGTTCGATCATGAGCTTGACTCATCTCGGTAATGAGCTTCGCTCGACTCCATAACAAACAAGAATTGGATTTATTAGGCTAACAAACCAAGTCAAGTCAAGTATCAAACATATTAATAAACGGCATACGATTAAAGGTACGAAATCTCAATACGAGCTCAACTTGAACTCAATCTCAATAACACTTATCAAGCTCGAGATCAAACAAGGGGAAGTTCTACTCGATTCGGCTGGTTCACACCCCTAATATCAGCACTCCATAAAGACGTGAGAATCCAAAAATTTTATAAGTGTAAATGAGAATCTCACCTATCTCCACCCTGCTTCCTCTTCTTCCCCGATGCTCCTGCTCCTTCAGATGAACTCCCTCCAGTTTCTCCATGAATCATCTGTGCTTCTCCGGTATTAAGTAAAACCAAACTTTGAATAAAGGATCTCATGTGAAAAATACGCGCATCTCCCTCGAATTCAAACCCAAGATGCTTCGTCTGACCCATCTTAGGATCAAACATCATCAACCTACCAAACTCATACTCGATCACAACTACACCGTTACTCATAATCCCCCTAACGCTCGTCAACATCCCATTTGTTTCAATCACAAACTGCTTACTCCAAGACTCAACCACACCGTACTCTTTCATGACCCACAAGCAAATATCGCCCGTCACTTGCATTTCAAACACCGATAACAATCCCTGCCACGTTGCCACGCACATGTTGTTCATAGCCGTGCTTCCTGTGGCTGGATGCAATGTCATTTCCGTAAATATTTCATTCTTTCGATCGAACAGACGATTCAGATTGCACCCAACAATCAAATGGTATTCTGATGCTAACCAATGAACAAATCCATTCAGATAAGCTTGCCTAGGGGATAACTTAGGCACAGAACAGTTGATATCATCAATAGTTGTCCAAGAACAACTACTAACCCTAAAAACCCTAATCACAAACTTCTTGTTGACACAATCAATTCTAAGCACCATATAATCTTCAGTAGAAGGATCAAATCCGAATCCAAAGACGAAAATTGAGCAATTAAGCTCAATTGATTTGTCAAGCTGAACCATTGGAACAGTAAGAAACTTCCTGATCATAGGATTCCAAAGAATGATTGTACTTTTTCTACAATGATCTTGTAATAGATGGGTACTTGGATCAAAATCATCCGACAAACACACCAATCCATTAACCGATCCCAGCGTTCTGAAAACCCTAGATGAACAAATCGAAGGTGGATCCAACTCCGTTATGAAATCCAATGGTTTGGATTGACCGCGCAAGGAATAGGCGATTTTCAAGGTTCTTCGATCCGTAAGCCGGACCATTTCGTTGTAATTGCAACGATCGAGGTTGTGTTTGACGTGCTTAGTGATGAAATTAGGGTTTGTGATGAGAGAATTCCATGATTTACAAACAGATCTGAATTGAAGCAGTGATTTGATAGGTAATCTCACCAGGATTTCCACTAGTATATCTTCGAATAAGGCGTCCGCCATTGATGATGATTCTTGTTCTTGAAAGATTGAATTTTTGGTGTGGAGTGGAATGAGAGTTTGGAACGATTATATTGAGAAAATTGAAAGAGCAATTTCAGGGCAGCAATACGCTTTGACCACCTAGTACCTAATGATTTAGTTTGCCAAGGGGGTAAAGAGGGAGAGTAAAGAGAGAGGAGGTAAAATAATATTTTATTAATTTTAGAGGGATAAGAGTGAAAAGAAGTAAATAAGTTATTTTTGTTTGCACTGAAACTAAATAGATAAAAGATTATATTTTTTTATGATAATTAGAAGTGAAATTCCGATAAGGCACATTAGTACAGGTACAACTCAAAGGCAAACAGTCATGAATAAAAATAATATACAAAATAAATAAAGTAGAAAGATATTACCTGAAATGTGTGAAAACGATAAAAATACTAATAATGTAATAGTTGAGCAAGGCGCGGATCACGCTCTCTTTAAAATAGTTTTGCGCCCTTATTCGATTTAAGCCAGTGCAGCAGATATCGACATTGTCGCCTTCATGATACAACGCCCAACTACGACATTAACATTTACTAGGTCTGCAAAACCTCAAAAGTTAAAGCCTCCATCACACTTTATTTAGCCAAAAATAATTAAAAAAACATTCATTTTAATGTATATGCTTAGATGAAGAATTTCTCCCTTTCGACCAACTCAGAGCCGGACATAACCCCAAGCAGCCCAAACAGCCACTTAGGGCCCCTGAATTTTAAGGGCCCCAGATTTTTAAAATTGTAGTTTTTAAAGTGTCAATTCTTAGCATTAGTAAATTTTATAGTCAAAATTTTTATAATTTATTGTATATGAAGGGCCCCTTGGAGAATTTCGCTTGAGACCTCGAAAATGTCAAGACCAGCCTTGGACCAACTTTTAGAGTATGACAAAAACACTTTATATATGCAATGCAACTTAGTCTTCGTTCCTCTCTACATTTATCATCCATATGTAACCGAACCATTTAATTCATTGATTAATGCATATTAACCTTTTTTTTAATTTTTTATATAAAATATTTTCTCAAAATGGTATTAGACTTATGTTTTTATGAATACATAAAAGAGATATAATTGTGGTAATCCATGAATATTTACCAATTAAAGAAACATGAATATCATCATCAAAATTATTAAAATATCCAACAGTATGACAATTGAGTAGATTGATAAAAGTAAAAAGAATTATAATTAAAATAAGGACAAAAATTGTCCAAATTTTTAAAAAGCTATCCTCTCTCTCATTACCCTCAATTTGAAGGCTATTTGGGGTAAAGAGAGGTAAAGAGACTCGTTACCCCCTTCTACTCCTTAAAAGTATTTGTCAAATAGGGGCATGAAATTACCTCATCTACCCATCTTCATCCTATTTCTAAACAAGGGGTAAAGAAGAGCAAGAGAGGATGGTAATAAGCATTAGGAAGAGAGAAGTAAGGTATTATTTTATATTTATTTGGATATGTTCAATTAGGAGGAGTAAAGGTAAAGACGGGTAAACAAGTACTTCTATTTGTCAATTGGGTAAATTGATAAGGATAAATAGTTAAAATAAATTAAATAGTACAAAAGTTTTAAAATTTAGCCAACCTCTATTTACTCCTAATTTGGATATTAGAGAAAATGGGCGTAAAGAGGTAAGAATTTATCCCCATTACCTTTACCCCTCCTTTACCTCTCTTGACCCCTTTACCAAACATAGGGTACGTGTTATAGTATCGTTCCAATTTTATCGGATGTCTCCGAAGAGACAAGGGGGATTGGATTTAGTTACAGTACCGACATGCGTGATATTCGTCATAATGAAGCAGGTGTTAGCAATGATCTCTATGACTTTCTGCAGGTCACATGCTCTTTGCGGCGGACCAGTCTCTCAAGTTGAGGGTCCTCGGAAACAGCCTTTCCTTATGGTAGCCCCATGAAAGGGGAAGGCTGCGTACATCTACCCTCCCTCAGACCCTGCTTTTGCGGGAGCCCTTACAAGCACTGGGTTTGTTGTTGTTGTTGTTTTGTAGGGTACGTGTTGTAGTATAACTATGTATGATAAAACCCACACATTTCATGTTTGATTATTTCAAATAAATATAGAAATATTTGACTATTTTTTTAAAAAAAATTACAAAAATATTATGGATTATTTTAAATAAAAGAATATATGGATTCTAATATGAATAGGATTATATTATTATTGATCATTTCTAAATAAAAGTACAAAATGAGGATTATTCTGAATAATTTTTAAAGTAAATTACATATTAGTCCATGAAATTTGGTGTATTAATATTTTAATTTATAAATTTTATAAAATTATTTTTTAGTCTAAAACTTATATTATTCAATAAAGTAATCCAAACAATGGTGTATAATGGTATAAAGTAAGCCTCTCGTCCAACTTTTTTTTATTGGCAATGTTATAACGGGGGAGGATTATGTGCTGTGGGGCAATCCCAGCCCCCAAAGAGAGAGAGAGAGAGAAAAAGTGAGTGAGTTTTTTTTATTTATTTTACAATTCAGTTATTTTAAAACTTATTTCAATATATTTTAACTATTTATTAATTGTATATTTGTTAAATTTTTGTTATTATTTGACATTTTTAACCAAAATTTAACTGTTAAATTTTTGTCGAAAACTTCAAATGACAACAAAAATTTAACAGATATCTAATTAATAAATAATTAAAATACAAATTTAAAATTTAGCTATTTTAAAAATTATTAAATTTATATAAATAAATTATATATATATATTTGTATTTTAACTATTTATTAATTAGATATCTGTTAAATTTTTGTTATCATTTGATATTTTAACAAAAATTTTATATAATTTATTTTATATAAATTTAATAATTTTTTAAAAACTAAATTTAAAAAAAAAACCTAACTCTCTCTCTCTCTCTCTGGGGCTGTGGCGCCACAGCACTATTGGCTGTGATTGCCTCGCAGCACAGGATCCTCCCCCGTATTATAGCATTACTATTTGTGTATGGAATGACTGTTGGGTTTATTAACAAATAATGACATGCTTTTTATGCAGCCCAGGGTTGACACACGGGTTAGAGGACTTGGCGCCATGGTCTTGGCAATTGCGGAGGACAGAGACGCGGAGGAGAACAAGTCCAAGTTAGAGTAGGATTAGTATAGTTTAAATTTTAGATTTAAATTTTATATTTATCTTTTTAGAATTTGATTCCAATTAGGTTAGCTCCTCTATATATACAAGAGGAGCCTAAGGTTTTCAGGTAGTTTATTTTTTTCCATATTTTATTCATACCTTTTGAGCCTCTTTTCTCGGGTTGTGAGAATCGAGTCCTATTTTCCTCTTTCTTTTTATTACGAGATTAATAAAATTAAAGGGAAGGCCGTTGAACCTTCCCATTCCCCTAAATTTCCACTTACGCGCTGCAAAAGTTGGTATCAGAACTAAGAACAATTGCTAAGATTGCCCGTCGATGATAAAGGAATGCAGCCTTTGAGGACGTTTACGAGAGAGACTTCCAAAGGCAAACCGTGAAGGAAGTTCGAGGAGTTGGAGGAGAAATTCTGACGAATCGAGCATTGCTGGATTCAACTGGGGGCAAATCCCGATCTCAAACCGGGAACCGAGCCCCAATGCCCATTAACACCGGGTGCTAAGGAAGACACGAACGAGAGCTTTCAGAATATGTTCCCGGATGCTGAGCTACCGAACCGAAGGCAAAGGAGAGCTCGGCCTTTTATCGGCCACCCCAACGATTACGAAGATCGGAGGTGGGAATCCGGCCTCCGGATTGAAATTCCGGAGTTTAATGGTGGAGGATGCCCTGAAGAATCCTTAGATTGGCTTGTAACCGTCGAAGAAATTCTAGAGTTCAAGGAGGTACCGGAGATGAAGTAGGCGCTACTTGTCGCTACTCAGTTACGGGTAAAAGCAGCCGCCTGGTGGACACAGCTAAAGCAAATTCGAATGCACTAAGGAAAAGCCAAGATAGAGTATTGGGAGAAGAAGAAGAAGCACATGAGAGGCACCTTCTTGCCTCACAATCATGCCGGGATGATGTACCAACGCCTAAAAGGGTTGTGACAGGGCTCGAAGTCTATAGAGGAATACACATCAGAGTTCTATTAGTTGATTGCCAGGAATGATTTGGCAGAGAGCAGTTGGCAGATCAATACAGAAGTGGGTTGAGGGAGTCAATACAAGAGGTGTTGAATATGTTTGACGTCTTCATCGTTTCTAAGGCGAATCAAAGAGCAGTAAACGTGGAACATCAGTAAAGGCGTCGCCAAGCTAGTGGCACCTGGGAAGTGCAGGTTGGCGGCAGAGACAATGCAAGGATGCTGCCAATACAGACCATACAAAGTAGGCCTCCAATCGCCAATGTTGGTAAGCCTAATGCATAAGACTTAGTGGGGACATCAAGGACTCGTTGCTTCAAATGTGGAGAAGTAGAGCACCAAGCTGCTAAGTGCCAAAAGGGTGATAGGGCTAGCAAGGGCCTTTACATTAAGGAACTCCATGATGAAGATGGTGGGGTCTTTGAGGATGAAACCTAGGAAGACTTGACGGTGTAGGAAGAGGATGCCATAGCAGGTGATGAAGGGCATATGTTTGTGATTAGGCAAGCTTGTTTCGAGCCTAGAGAGGAGTAGGGGAATGGTTGGCTGAGGAACAACATTTTCCAGACCACATGTACTATTGGCGATGGGGTGTGTCGCATGGTCATCCACTCAAGTAGCTGCGAGAATGTTATATTTGAAGAAGCCATCGCCAACCTGGGGTTGAAGATGGAAGCTCATCCTAGCCCCTGCGAGTTGTCTTGGCTCAAAAGGGCAAATCAGGTGACCGTTTCCAAACGTTGCTTAGTAAATATTTCAATCGGGGCAAGGTACAAAGACGGGGTGTGGTGTGACATCATCACCATGAACACTTGTCATTTGTTATTGGGCACCCATGGCAGTTTGATAGGAGTTCCATTCATGATGGAAGGAAGAATACTTATACCCTCAACTTCGAGGGGACCAAGACCATCTTGCTACCCAAGAACGAGGAGGCGCCATGGGCTGTAGATGCCCAACATCCGAACAAGGACGAGCCTTGTTCGCTAAGGAGATTGGTAATGCCAAGGTCGTGTTTGTGCTGATTGGGAAGGAGTGCAAGCTTAGTCAAGGGGAAGTACCCAGTGAAGTTGTCGCCTTACTGAAAGAATATGTTGACGTATTCCCAAAAGAGCTACTGAAGACATTACCGCCATTCAGGGACATCCAACACTATATCAATTTGGTGCCAGGAGCCTCGTTACCGAATAGGCCCCACTATCGAATGAGTCCTTCAGGGCACGAAGAGCTCAGACACCAGGTAGAGAATCTACTCGCCAAGGGTTTTATCCGGGAGAGTATAAGTCCCTATGCCATGCCTGCTCTGCTAACGCCTAAAAAGGATGGGAGTTGGCGAATGTGTGTTAATAGTCGGGCGATTAACAAGATCATGGTAAGATACCAATTCCCCATACCAAAATTGGATGACTTACTTGACTAACTTCAGAACTCTACGGTATTCACAAAGCTGGATCTCAAGAGTGGGTACCATCAGATTCGGATTTCACCTGGAGATGAGTGGAAGACCATCTTCAAGACAAGAGAAGAGCTTTACGAGTGGTTGGTCATGCCATTTGGATTGTCCAACACACCAAGTACCTTCATGAGATTCATGAATCAAGTCCTTCAGCCCTTCATTAGCAGGTTTGTCGTCATCTATTTTGATGATAGTCTAATCTATAGCCAGGACTGAGTTGAGCACATAAAGCACCTCAAGGAAGTGCTGAATACCTTAAGGGAACAACATCTATTTGCCGCTTTAAAGAAGTGCGAGTTTGTGAAAGATCAGGTGACATTCCTTGGCTTCATTGTGTCCAAGGATGGAATCTCAGCTACAACAACAACAACAACAACAGTCCCAGTGCCTTGCGGCTCCCGCATAACGCGGGGTCTGGGGGGGGGTGATGTACGCAGCCTTACCCCTTCCGGCAGGAAAGGAGACTGTTTCCGGGGACCCCCAACCTGGAGTGGTTGAGTTCCTGCAGATAAACCATCAATTCATTAATCGTGCATAAAAAAAAAAAAGAAAAAAAGGAGGAGAAGAAGAGGAAGAAGAAGAAGAGGAATCTCAGCTTATGAGGGGAAAATACCAGGCATCCGCGATTGGCCTCAACTGAGGACGATTGGGAAAGTTCGGAGTTTCCATGGGTTGGCATTTTTTACCGAAGGTTTGTGCCTCACTTCAGCACGGTGATGGCACCAATAACAGATTGTATGAAGCAGGGATCCTTCATGTGGACGCAAAGGATGCTACCGCCTTTGAAGAGATCAAGAAAAGGCTCACTACGGCCCCAGTGTTAGCATTACCGGACTTCTAAAAGAAGTTTGAGCTACACACGGACGCTTCCAAGGTGGGGATTGGCGCTGTACTTAGCCAAGAAGTGAGACCCATTGCTTACTTCAGTGAGAAGCTTGAAGGAAGCAAACTGAACTACTCCATGTGAGTTATACGCGGTGGTTCAGGCTTTGTGGCACTGGAAGTCTTATCTTGCCAATAGAGAGTTCGTGCTATACATAGACAACGTCGCCTTAAAATAAATCAATAGTCAAGAGAAACTTTTAGACTGGCATGCCAAGTGGGCAGGGTTCATTCAACTCTTCCACTTTGTGATAAAGCACAAGTCTGGTGTCATGAATAAGGTGGCGGATGCACTGAGCAGGTAGAATCTTATCATGACGGATAGCAAGACGGAGGTCACGAGGTTTGAACAGTTGGAGAGTCAATACCATGATGACCCTACGTTTGGCGAGACATGGCAGGAAGCACAATCAGGGGGTGTTCCCGGCTACTCTATTCGTGACGGCTTTCTGTTCAAAGAGAACCAACTTTGCATCCTGAACTCAAGCTGGCGGCTTAAGTGTTGGGAAAAAGTAACTTTTGTTGGAAAAATAAACTTTGATACCAATCGTTGGGTTCACAATTTTCAACTGTGGTCACAACAAGGGGTACCTATTAGAGCACTTAAAGTAGGAGACACTTCTCTCTACCTAAGCCCCTAGTTGGAGAGTCACGCTTCGTGAGATCTCACATGCGAGAGTTCCCAGGAATAAGTTTATTTCTATAAACCCTTTGCTCTAATACCGGTTGTTGGGACGAATTTTAAAAGTTCTCCCTAATAAAATTTATGCAGCAGAAGCGTTTAGAATTCATAATTCTAAACCTAGAGTTGATTTAAAATTCATAATTTTAAATATACAAATTTAAATTCATAATTTTAAATATACATATTTAAATTCATAATTTAAACCTACAAATCTAAATTCTTAATTTAGATCTACATGTCTTTTACTCTGATACATTCATAACAATACATAAGCTTAAACAGGCATAATAATAAATATTGTAAATAAATAGAAAAGCAAAAACTAAAAGCAAAGGAAAGAAGAACATACCTGTATTTGCTCCAAAATAAGAAAACCAGAAAGAAATAATAATTTTCAAAATTGAGACCCCGCGATCTTCTACGCAATGACCTTGAGCTACTAAGAGGGTGGGCTACGAAAAATATTAAACTTGAAGAAAGAAGAATTTCTAAAGAAAATTTTCCCTCCCTCTAGATCTACGAAGGTCAATACTCTCAAAAATCCTTTTTTTTTTAAATTCTAAATTGAATGCCAAACCTTTGGAATGAGTACCTCTATTTATAATAGTATATCAGAGCGAAAAAATCTCTATTTTTCAATGTGGGATGCGCAGACCTTAGAGTAAAACTTGTCGTTTTATTTAAAACAAGTTCAAAACGTCGCGTATAACTCACAGTGCAAAGCCCGCGTGTATTTAATCTCTCGCCGCGTGCCACGTGGCGGGCCGTGATTGGCCCGTGCGCGTGCACGCGGATTGCCAGTGGGATGTCCCATGTCGCGTGCGGATTCATTCGATACAAGGCGCACGGATTGCGACATGTGTAGATACAATTTTTGATTTTTTTTTTTTGATTTGTTTCCCACGTGTAAAAATTCATCCTATAAATTTTAATTTTTTAAATTGTTTTATTTTATAATTTTTAACTTTTATTCATCTCATGAATAATTTTTGGCAAAATCAAATTTGCCCATCTCATGGATAAAT
The DNA here is from genome assembly GCA_018398585.1 of Simmondsia chinensis. Taxonomy (NCBI): domain Eukaryota; kingdom Viridiplantae; phylum Streptophyta; class Magnoliopsida; order Caryophyllales; family Simmondsiaceae; genus Simmondsia; species Simmondsia chinensis. The sequence continues at coordinate 21,055,965 of JAGTTD010000017.1, read as the reverse complement.
AATTTATCTCATGAATTCTTTAATATTTTTCGATTGGCAATAAATACAGAGGCTTGCGTAGGGACCTCAAGGACAATTTAAATCTACCTCCAAATGGGTTAAATTAATCATCTCATGAAATAATTTAATTACCATTTAATGAGACTTAATTCCACTAAATAAATCTCACTGCATTTCAGACTTAAACAATTTATTCAATATCTCCTAAGAGATTATATTGATGACAACAACTTCTCCACTAGATGTCCATGACGAAGAATAAGTATAACTACTACCATTATTATTCTCACAGCTTCTCCATTGGTTACCGACTCGTCCTTCACTGAATAATTCATTTATACTTGAACATATTCATAGTATAAATTCCAAACGTCAAACACTTGAAATACTTCGGCCAAAGTTTTCGAACTATTCAAATACTTGCGTACAACTAAGGGGGCATCTGCATCTCATAAGAGACTTTAGATTCCCATTGAGTACCTGATCCCTGTCACACTTCATGCTGCTACCCAGTGTACGTGGGAATTCAGTCATGTGTTTAGACCTTACTTATTGTACACCAAAGTAACTAGCGCTCCATGCACAAGTCCAGAATACTCTCAGGATTTAGAGTTGTCGTTTAAACTGTACACATGAATCACTCATCTCCGATAGTAGTATAGAAATAAGCAACTCACATGGTCCAACTTAGTGTGTCAATCTTATTAAACAAACTAATATAACACTTTTGGATCACCATCCACATGACTAAGATAAGCCATCTAAAGTGTCACGTTATTGTCTTAGCATACAAGTGGTCCAAAGTTATCTTCGACTATGAGTCTTTCAAACAACAATCCATACCATTTGTTCCATGTCTATCTGTGGGTTAATCTCATAAACCACTTAGAACAACATGTAAATTGTAGTTTGAAGACTACACCCATATCATGGATGTTTCCCAAAAGAAAATCACATGCAGTATAAATGCTCGCTTACACAAATTTAACAAGGTAACGACTGAAATTTTAATTTTATTCTTTAATAAAATAATATTAACATAATAAATTTGAATTTTAGGACACTATTTCTAACATTAAGATCATTGAGGAGAAGCACAATACGGGGCACGTAGGAAGAGACAAGACGTTGCAGGTTGTTACCGCAAGTGCCTTTGGCCTACCATATGCAAGGTGGAGAGGCATGTTTAACGATGCCATGTTTGTGAGGTTTCAAAGGGAGGAATGACCAACGCCGGTTTATACATGCCCTTACCAATTCCAAGTTAGCCGTGGATAGACGTCAACATGGATTTTGTTCTGGGCTTACCGAGAACGACTAGCGACATTGACTCCATCTTCGTTGTTATGGGTCGTTTCTCCAAGATGGCGCACTTCATCGGATACAAGAAAGCTGCTGACGCCATACATGTGGCGGGACTCTACTTCAAGTAAGTATACAAGTTGCATGGACTTCCATCTAGCATTATTTCTGATCGAGACGTCAGGTTCGTGAACCACTTTTGGTGGACGTTGTGGAAGACGACGAATACGTCCATCGCCTTTAGCATAGTCCACCATCCTCAAACGGATGGACAAACCGAGGTCACTAACATGTCTTTGGGTAATCTTCTCCGGTGTCTTTTTGATGGTAATGCCAGGGGATGGGAGATGAAGCTGCATCAAGCGGAGTTTGCCTATAACAGCTCCGTCAATAGAAGCACATGATTCGGGCCATTCACGATAGTTTATGGTTTTGTTCCCCGTTCCCTGATGAACTTGACACCTACCCCGGACTTGACACGGCTACACGGGAAGGTGGAAGACTTAATCTCTTTGCTTAAGGACATCTATGAGCAAACCAGGGTCCGGATAGCAGAGGCCACCGCCAAGTACAAGACAGCAAGTGACAAGAAGCGCCGAGCAGTTCAGTTCTAGTTTAGCGAGAAGGTTTGGTAGTTATGACACGAAAACGCTTCCCGGCGTGGGAGTACAACAAACTGACAGCTCGAAAGATAGGACCACTGGTGGTACAGGAGAAGATCAATGATAACGCCTATCATCTACAGCTTGCAACCGGCATGAGGACCTCTGACGTCTTCAATGTCAAGCACCTTGTTCCCTACTTTGGCGATAATGATCATGCTGATCCTCAGGCGAATTCGAGGGCGAATGCTCTCCAACCCGGGGAGGATGATGCAGTCCAGAGTTGACACACAGGCTGGGGGACTTGGCGCCATGCTTGGCGCCATGGTCTTGGCAAATGTAGAGGACGAAGACGCGGAGGAGAATAAGTCCAAGTTAGAGTAGGATTAGTTTAGTTTAAATTTCATATTTAAATTTTGCATTTATCTTTTTAGAATTTGATTCCAATTATGTTAACTCCTCTCCATGTACAAGAGGAGCCAAGGATTTTTAGTTAGTTTATTTCTTCTAGATTTTATTCATACTTTTTGAGCCTCTTTTCTCGGGTTATGAGAATCGAGTTTTATTTTCCTCTTTGTTTTTATTACGAGATTAATAAAATTAAAGGGAAAGCCGTTGAACCTTTCTGTTCCCCTAAATTTTTACTTACGCGCTGCATCAGTTTTACATCATTTCACATCATCACTTGAACTATTTATTCAGTACATGTAATTTTTGAGCCAAAAAATTATTGCATAAAATTTATGAACTAAAAAATTAATATTCAAATCTAGAGATACTACTACGTAGTTTACCCTAAATTTTATAATGTTACAACAAATGACGTAAATAACTCCATATTTGCCTGACTTTAGCTTTGTTTGGCTGTTAGAAAGCAAACCGGAAATTGTAATTCATGGAAAGTGGGCGTCTGTGTTGTTTAGTTAACTGAAAATTGACAAATGGGAAGTGAAAAAATTGCAGCAAGTAACTTAGCCTCCAATGTAAGTTTTATTTATTTGTTTTTAACTAACCCCCTCAAAAAGTTATATTTTCCTTCAGATAACCACATACTCTATACATACTTCCTAAAAAGTTAACAAAGAAATTAAACTTCTAAAAAATACAACTTCCAATACCAATCTAATTGACATGGCAACCAAAACAAGGCCTTTATATAGGCCCTGCTCCTTTGGCCTCGTTTGATTGTCACGTGATTTGAGTTCCCATGAGAAGTTGTATTTTCTGAGAATTTAATTGTTGTGTCAACTTTTAGGAAGTAAATACAAGGTATTTGGTTTCTAGAATGGAAATAAAACCTCCTTAAAAGATTGGACAAGTGATTTCTTTAAATAAACTGAAAATTGCTAAGGCTCTGTTTGGAACATGTAATTGAGATTGGACAGTGAAATTGCAATTCAAATTCCAATTATGGTGGAATTAGAATTTTGATGAAATTGAAATTCCACTATTTGGTTCATCAAAAGAATTGGAGGTCGGAACTATAATTACATAATGATTAGAACCATAAAGGGTTTTTGGTTAATTGAGTTGGAATATTTCGAGTTTAAATCAAATACGATTGGATTTTGGTCGGAATGGTTCACATTGCGTTCAAGTTATTATGGTCAGAACGATTCACTTTGAGTTCAAGTTATTCAATTTTTGAGTCAAATCGGGTTGAGTATCGTATCAGATCATTTAGTGTTCAAGTTATCTCGAATTTTTAGTTAATCAAGTAGGTCTTTTTGGGATTTAGGCTAGTTATGATCGGGTTTGAGTTCATTGAGGTTATTTCAAGCTTAAGTTATCTTAGTTTTGGGACAAACAAGTTGTATCATTTTAAATTTTTAGTCATCTTAAACTCAGTTTGAGTTGGGCCTGGTTATTTAGGTTGTGGGTCGTATTAAGTTTTGGTCAATTTGGTCGGGTCATTCCCACTTTGACTCAGCTTGTTTACATCACATTTAAGTCGAATAGTTTCATTTTCCGAATTTGAGTCATCTCAAATTTTGAGTCTATCGGGTCGAGTCACTTAGGACTTTGAGCTAAGGTGATTTTGGTCATTTTAAGTTCAAGTTATTCGAGTTGTGTGATTTCGAGAATCGGGTTAAATTTTAGGTTATGTTTAAGCCTATAAATTTTGAATCATTTTGGATTTGAGTTATCAACTCGGGTCATTTTGGATTTATGTCAATAAAATTAATATTGAATTGCAATACCTTACTCCCATTGTAAAAAATTGGAAAGTATAATTTTCTTTTGAAATCCAATTTCATAAAATTAGGCAGTAAAATTATAATTCTAATTTTGACAAGTAAATCAAATAACATAATTAAAATTTCAGACTATAATTCTAATTTTAACTCTAATTTTAGGTTTCAATTTCATACCCCAATCAGGGCCTTAGTAATTTCTGCTTTTCGTATTGCTGTATTTCCTGGCAACCGAAAAGAAGTCATTTGTCCTAAGATCTACTGCGAGGTCCAACTGCATCTCACCTCGTTCACAAATCACAACTCTCCATATCACAAGCCGCAGGGGATCGCAGTTCCGCCATTGTTGCGCATGCCGAGAATGGAGAGCAAAATCTTCAGCGCAATTGCATTGATGCTGCTACTGATCTCCGTTGCAGCGTTACAGTCCACCGCTGCTTCTTCAGAAACCGCTTTCATAAAGAAGACAATCTCATCTCACAAGATCGTCATCTTCTCCAAGTCATATTGCCCGTAATTCTCTCTTCTTCTTCGTCTTCGTCATTGATCTTTGTTCAATTGAAGCGTGATTTTAGAATTTGAGGTCAGGTCCTTTCAGAAGTTTAGAGTGTAGTGTTATGACCAGTAATTAGGCCAAAACTTCATATATCAATCATAAAAATAGAAAAATGTTGGTGTATTTTCAAAATAAGAAAAATATAGTTTGATGTTTTTAGGTGAAGAGTGTATGTCTTCTAGAAGGAATGTGTCTCTTCATGAAAAATACTTCAAAAGCTATAAATACCCCCTCCATTCTCAAGATTGGAAGAGATCAAACATCATCGTACAATTCTCCTATTCTTCAATTTTGGAAATCTTTCCTTTCTATACTCTTACTTCACTTTAATTTTGGTTTCATTGTATTCCCGAGACTATTCCGGTATCAATGAAATAAGCCTTAAGAAAAGTGGTTCGATACACACCTTGAGACTGGTGACTGAATTTATAGTACCTGTTTTACTATTTCCCTAACAAGAAATTGAGAAGGAAAGGGAAGAATTAGGGAAGAGGGGGGGGGGGGGGGGGGGGGGGGAAGAAGAGGAGGGGGAATCAGTATTAGGAAAGGAGGAAAAAAAGAGAAGAAGAAGGGAATTGAAGAGAGGAGAGATTAAGGGAGAAAGAGAGCTCTTGATTGAAAATCAAAGAGCAATTTTATTCATCTTGTATATTCATAATTACAAATGAGGCTTAAGAAGCCTTTTATAGAGTTTGTAAGGTAAAATAACAACAAACATTAAAAATAAGGGTAGTCGGCCAAAATAACAAAACACAAAAACGCAAGCCCAAAAGCCGATCCAATCGATTAGATATTGACAAAAGCTTTATGAAGGTTGATCCGATCGATTGAATATACATCTGATTGATGGGATATTGACAAGATCATGACATGTAGATTGAAAAAAGAGTAAACAAATTAAGGAAAATGGAGTCAGATTTGCTATCTCCACAAACTAATGCAACCAATTTGCGGTAAAGACTAGTTGGATTATCTTGGTTCTCTGACATTTCAAAACAATAGTATACCTTGATGCTTAATAATTTTATCAATTAGGTAGCCTAAAGTTTAAAATTTTATCAATTAGGTATTCTTCTGCCAAAATTTGATAGATTTGTCGAAAATGAGAAAGTGAAACATGATTCTGTTAATATGTCTTTCACTAGAATTTGATTTTCTTTTGCCCAAGAAATGCTGAAATGACACATGACTTAAGTAATATATAGGTAGTTTACATCATAATTGGATGGACCTTATATTGTAATTTGCTAATTTTTTGTTGAAAATATTGACATGGATTATATTTATTATATATATTACCGTAATCATGTATTACATTAGTTTTTCCATGCAAAAATTTGTCAATTGCCCAACAAAATTCATCAAATTCCAACACAGGGTACTTAGGTGATAATATATTCAGACCTCAAGGTACCTCATTGTATATATTGAAATGTGAGGATACTTAGGTGGTAAGTGCTCAAACCTTAAGGTACTTACTGATATTTCCCCTAATTAACATGAAGATGTATGCCCTGTTGTAATTGAAGTATCTCCAAGTCATACTGTCAAACCCCTTGGAAATTGGGTTATTTTAACCAAATTAGGTGCTCTATAAATTTTCATTAGTCTTAGTGTAGCCATTAATTTAGGTATTTTTAGTCATAGGTTGCTCCGACGGGAGCCCTTATGGCACTAGGGTTTGATTTAATTTGACTTGTATAGTCATAGGTTAGCATTGATCATTGTCCTTGTGTTGTAGTTATGTATAGGTTATGGAATATGTATGGCTGTAGTTATGGTCTATTGTAGATTGTATTCTTGATCATCTAATAGACACGTGTGGCTTACATCTTTATTTAGGAATCGGAGTTCGGATGGATATGAAATTGTTATTCGTTGTAAATGGTAAAATTTGTTTTCTCTAAATATAAAATGGAATTGAAGGGCTATGATCTTTTAGCAAACATTTTTCTGATCGGTATGCAAGGTTTGGAGAGAGGGTGTTTGAACGTAGGACCTCTCAATTTAAGGGTGTCAACGTTAGCAATGTTTTACCATTAGACCAAGGTCCATTGGCGCTTTTAGATAGATCCATGGAAGTGACATTTGTTTTTGCAGAACTTGCACAGTGCACTGGTGATCCTCTGTCATTGTGTGCAACCAAGTTTATATGATCAATTTGTGATTCAACATCACACTTAACATATTTGACCAATGTAGGAAGTGTTAGCAATTGTTCAGTAGCACCCTAACAATTGCCATCTTATGATAAATATTCATAATCAATAGCATCCGTATTTTCATCTGCAGAATTCTCAACTTTGCATTTCCAAGCATATATTGACAAGTTGGAGGAGTTGTATAGTATGAAACTAAAGGGGTTAAAGCTCTTCAATTTGCTGTAATAGTCATTGAGGCAGATCTATTTTGGTGTAAATATGAGACTGATCTATTTTGGGAAAAGGCTTCAATATAGAAATTATTTTCTAGAGTGTTTGTCTGGAGACGTGGAGAATCAAGAATTGGAGATAAATTTTGATTTCTCTTCTAAGGGGGCATCTGGTCAGATGGTTTATCAACTTAAAAAGAGCCTTTAAGGCATATGTCAAGCTTGCTTCCCATGGTTCTCTTTCTCTATTGCCTTGCTTTTTATGAGATTCTTCCAATGTGTATCATAGCCTTACACATCATGCACGTTGGATAGCTATTGGCCTCCTCCAAAAAAGTAGTGTGTTATTGTAGGAGCTAGGTCCAGGACCGTAAATGCTAGTTTGCTCTTTATGGATTACGCCGCCATTGTATGTTATTATTTGATATAAATTGTTGACATTTAGGATTGTATTCAATGTGTTTGTTTGAGTCATGTACTTGAGTGAGAGTAACTCCATACTGCACTCATGCAACTCAATGCACTAGACTCTCAGGACCAAGAGGATTTGAGCTTCATGATCCACTATGCGGTCAAGGGGATCTATAGCTAGGCTAATGTGCTCCTTCCTAAAAGACGAACCATGTGTCACATAGCTCTTGCATTAGGATTGTGTAATTATGCAAACTGAAATTGGAGCACTCCGAGAGAAACAGACCTAGGATATTGTACCTCTTCCTAATGTTTAGCACCGGTATTTGGTGCAAATGGGACTTTAAGGTTAAACTTAAACATCACAAAGCCTGCATTTGTTTCCAAAGGATTTAATCAACAAGAGGGATGTTTTAGACTTTTTCCCTGGTAGTGATGTTAACCATAACTACAGTCCTTTTGGCTTTTGCCTCCAATGGCAATTGGCACCTTATATAATTGGAGGTTAGTAATGCCTCTCTCGACAGTGATTCGGAACAAAAGATTCACCATGACTTACCACCCCGCTTTCTCTATTGAGGAGGTCTGGTCCAATAGTTTGTCAGCGTAAAAAGAGCTTTATGGTTTTTGTCAAGCTTGCTGCCATAGGGTCTCCAAAGTCTCTTGCTTTGTTCCATATGAGATTCTTCACCCAAACGAAGCATGGTTATAGACTTTTGACATATCGGGAAGGATTGCTTTCACTGTCATAGTAGTTTATGTTGGTGATATTATTGTTGCTAGTATTGATTTAGCTGCAGTTCATCGATTGAAGCTTTCCCTCCATGTTCTGAAGGACTTTGGTCCCTTAGAAGTTTTTTCATGCTGTAAAGGCCACAGAATTTGTCATTGCTTCTTTTCTGGAATAAGAAAGTTCACTACCTGTGGGCTAGCTCGTTCTCAATTTAGCATGTCCAGTTGTCAACAGCGTTATGCTTTCCGGCTCTCAGAAATGACTAGTCCTCTTGTTAGCAAACTGTGCTCGGCGCATGGATCTTTCATGTGAGCTCAGTGCCAAACTGGCTCTGTCCTTCCTAACCCTTTTGTCTATAATTGATTAATTGGGGAGCTCTTATAACTTATCATTACTCAGCTTGATCTCTCCTGTGTGGTCAACAAGTTTGCTTATGGCCTCACTACGCTGCTCTTACTTGCAAGTTGCACTCCAAGTTCTCTAATGGTAATTGGGCTGGTTGTCCCTATTTTTAATGTTGCATTATTGGATATTGTGTCTTTTGTGTGGACTCCTTGGGTTCCCTGGAAGTCCAAAAAGGAACAGATTGTTTCTCATTCCTTAGCCGAGGCGATAAATATTTCAGTATGGTATCCATGAATTGTGAACTGCCATGGCTTCTCAATGTACTATCTAATTTATGTGTTTCTCATCCTCAACACGTGCTACTTCTCTATAATAACCAAGCAGCCACAAACATCGCTTAGATTTCAGTGTATTATGTTGTTCATGATAAAGTTCAGGAAAGTTTTCTAAAGGTTCTTTACACTCGCTCCTAACATCAATTTGCAAATCTTCTCATGAACCCTACACTATTCATAGTTTCATCTCCTCTGCAAGTTGGGTGTCTCCAATGTTTAAGCTCCAATTTGAGGGGGTGTATTAAATTTGCATATGTTACTATTTTTCTATTTCCGGCTGCCGTATTTTTTACTTTTGGTAGTCGGTAACTAATCTTGGTTTGCTAGACCTTATTCACGTGGGTGTGCGGGGTCCACTTCTATTACTTTAGGCATTAGCTTTTTGTATCTTGACTTCTTTTTTGTATCTAGAAGCTTCTGAGGAATGCATTTCACAGAACCCTCTCTCTCTCTCTCTTGCTCTTGCGTGGTCTTCCTTAGCTCTCTGGAAGGGTTTTGACTTCTAACAAATTGTTTGATGTAATTAGAACCCCCAAAACCTAGAAAGAACGGCAAATTTAGTTTATCTGAGATGCAAAACCTCAGATATTGGTAAAGTTTCCTCAAACCATAAGAAGTACTTTGAGCAATTGTCTCTCAGTTTGAAGAAAGCTCCTATGATCCTCTCCATGTGGATGAGGAGCTTTACCCTCAGTGGTTAGCAAGATTATAGTTGCATGAAGTGGAAGTACGGGGGAAGTAGGCAGCCATAGAAGTTTCTAAAGTTAGGAGCATGGATGGAGCATTCATATTGCTATATATACTTACAAAAAAATAAAAATAAAATCATATTGCTATATATTAGACGTACAAGAAATGCAGTCAATTGAACCACTAAAGCATAACATATCAAAATAAAGTCAATAGTAAGTAATAACCAAGAAAATTGAGTATCCCAATAAATACAATCAAGAAAATTGATTGCAACATGTCCACATATACCATCATTCTTTGAATCAAGTGACATAATTAGCTAACAAATCATTTGATAAGTATCTTCTTATCAAAACGATTAAATTCAAGTGTTGATCAAATTGTGCTTCTACTAAGTTTAATACCCGTTTGAAACATAAATTTGACTTCGAACACATAATTGTATTTCTAAGCATGGAATGTTAGCATTTTAGGAGTGTCCTGCAATATGAGCAAGATTGATTTAACCTTGATCTGTGCTCAGTGCAATTGTGGACATCTTTAGACACTATAACAATGTCATTTTTTAACTCCTTCCTAATTAGCTTGTCAGAGAAAATTGCGGTCGTCCTGTATAGATATAAACAGTTCTCCCTGTCTCCCCTTCTCCTGCACCTCCCTGCTTCACGGTACCCTATTTATAGGGTGGAGGGGGAAATGCCATAGTGGGGAATCGAATCTGGGTAGCTTCTCTGGCCCCTATATGCAATGACAACAATGACCCTCCTTCATGGTACTCTATATGCAGCAACAACGACCTTCCTTTATCCCATTAGGTGGGATCAACATATGGAACACTTGTGTAATAGGATACATGGTACAAGAATCAAGTTATACGCTAGTTGCCAAAGGATGCAACACAGAAAATGTTTAATGGTATCTTATTAGATTTTTATAGATTAATTGATTTGATTAGAATAGAATGTATCTTTTAATCCATGATATTTTAGTTATCATTATTGTAGTTAACAAGATAATTTAGTTCTTTTATCTTAGAGAAGCAGTTTCTTAGTTAATTTCGTATTTATCTCTTTACATCCCACCCCTCTCAGACCTTGCTTGTGTGGGAGCCCTTGGGCACTGGGTTTGTTATTGTTGTTGTTGTTGTATCCCTTTACCTATCTAAATCATTATTATCGGCTTTGGAAGAAATAAAAATGAGTTTTGTTTTTAAATAGCAAGTTGTGCTATATCGTCAAAGCTGCCACAACCATTCTTGATTCGACTATTCTGAACAAGTAGACAGAATTTATGCGCCCTACTATATTCACATTTAAGAGAATTTATTTCTGCAGCGGTGAAATTCTCCTGTGGTTTTCTAGTATATTAGTATGCAAATATGCTGTGTTCTATTGGGACGGTGAAAATATTATTTTTGGAAGTGTATAATCTGTTTTCAAGTGTTCTGTATCATTATCTGCAGGTATTGTAGGAAGGCAAAAGCTGTTTTCAAGGTGCTAAACCAGCTACCGCATGTCATCGAGCTTGATGAGAGAGGTAAATGCTCTGAATTCCTTAACCACTGCACTCATGCTAAACATAAAATGTTTGCATGGGAAAAAAAGATTCAGGTTCTGTTCTTTTTGATGGAAAGGTTTTTCCGTCGCATTTTTGCAATTTCAATGTACAATGAAAACAACTCTTGCCTTAAGCAAAACTTCCCCTCAAGGAGAGGGAAGGCATTTTTCTTCACGAAACAGAAACATTTTCCAGCATAATCTCTCATCTGTATCTCATTCTAACTTCAGCTTGATCAAGCGCGGATCTCATATAAACATGGATAGTGAAATTATTTCCTCAGCTAAACTACAAAAACTTTTATCAAAAGAATATTTATAAATAAAAATATTTGGAAAAGAAAAAATTCCTGGGAGGAAAATGTTTTCCCTCCAACCAAATAGAGCCTTAGTGTCATTCACTTTGTGTGCTATCAACTTTAAACCACCTTTGCAGCCATGTTATGACCTTGAAATTTAGCAGACTCGCACTTCATTGAGCATCCTATGCCATAATCCCTAGCTAGATAGATCAGCTATTGACAACCTTACCCTTAACCATAATTGTAAAGGCTATTTCCATTTCTAATTCCTGGCCTTCGGATCAAACGGAAAAATATGAAATAGTAGCATAATTATACCCAGAAAACAAACTAATGTGCATGGTAAAATTTTATTAAATGGGCTCTAACGGATTCTGAAACATTGCACGGTAAAAGTTTGAGATCGTATTAAATGAGCTTCTCACTAATAGATTATGGAACGTACTTCAAGTGGCCTACCATACAATATAAGGAGTTTAAAATAAAAGCTCCATTGGATTTTCTAGGAATAAATTACCAAAGTGGCATATTTTGCAAAAAAAATTACCAAAATGGCATAGTTGAAAAATATTTACCAAAATGGCACACTTTACTGTAGCGTCAAAATGGCGTCAATGCTTCTCACACTTTACTATTAGAAACGGCGTCCCTTAAGTGACGTCCAACGGACGCCGTTTCTGACGGCTTCCGACAGGTAACGTCTCCGACCACTCAACGAACGCCGTTTGAAACGGCGTTTCCTATTGACGCTACAGTAAAGTGTGCCATTTTGGTAAATATTTTTTCAACTATGCCATTTTGGTAATTTTTTTTGCAAAATATGCCACTTTGGTAATTTATTCATTTTCTAGCTTCAAAAAGTGTGAATTATGGATAAATGACACTGAATTCCACAGATGACGGTTGGAGCATTCAGGATGCTTTGAGTGAAGTTGTTGGGAGGCGCACCGTTCCACAAGTCTTCATTAACGGAAAGCACATTGGTGGATCTGATGGTAAGTTGGTCCCTTTTTCCATGCGTTCTTTATGCCTCTCTCTAGATTTGGCAAAAAGATACAATTGGGTGTGATTCCATAATCCTAACAGACCATGGAAAATTTAGTCTAGTATCTGAATTTATTTATATTTGTTCGAGTATAAAATCAATCTTGAGCCTTTACCCATCAGCTTAAGCTTTTGGGATAGTTGGTTCATTTACATGATATCAGAGTCTTGTTGACCAGGTCACGATTCCAACAACCTCACTTTAATATTAGGAAAGTTTCATAAAACTATCTTACTTTTTTGTGCGTTTCCATAAAATCACCTTTTTTTTTTTTTCTTTTTCAGGAAACGACTGTATTTTTGCAAAAAATTTGTAATATCACACTATATGGCGGTTTTCGTTAGCTCCATTAGTTCAAGTGCTACGTATTGGGCTTCTTTTCACCAAAACGACGTGTTTAGCCATTATTAATTCAACAATATTTATCAAATTACCATCATACCCTTTGAAATAAAAAATATAAGAAATTAAAAAAATATGAAAATTCAGAAATTTATTTTAAAAATTCAGATTTGAAACTAAAAAAAATATCAAAATTCAGAAAAATTAAAAAAAATTCAAATTTGAAATTAGAAAAATATACGAAATTAAAAAAATTTAAAACTAATTTGGAAAAATTTGAATAACTTCAGAAAAAATTAGATTAATGAATCTAAAATAAAAAAATGTGTCAAATTAAAAATTATAAATTTTCTACTTTTATATAAAAGATAGAGATTTTATATTTTTAGGTGAAAGATAGGAGCTTTATGTTTTTAAGCAAAATATAAGAAGATTTTCTAATATTTACACAAAATAATTCTTTAATTAATTATAGTAATAACATTATAATCCTCGGAAACAATCTCCCTTTAGGGTGGCACCCTAAAGGGTAGAGGTGGCCACGGGCCGGGTCGGGTTGGGCCTGGGCCTGGGCCTAGGCCCGTCCGGCCCGGCACTGTCCTGGCCCGGGCCCGCTACAGTGCGGGCAGGGCTGGGATGGCCCGGGTTGTCCCGTTTTTCGTTAGCTTTAAAAAAAAATGCAAAATTTAAAAAATACAAAGTCGTTTTGTACTAAAATTATTATAATTCATTGATAAATAATATGAGATACAAATACATTTTATCCCAAGTACTAATAATACTAAATATATGTAATAAAATAAAATATATAATAAGTAATAGTAAATAATGGTAAATAAATAACGTAACAAGTACAAATACAACGCAATTGGAGCCTAATATTTAAAAGTACAAATTTGTTTATCAAAAAATACAAAGTAAAAGTAATATAAATTTTTTTTTTTTTAATTAGGAGGACTCCCAGGCCCGGGCCTAGGCCCGGCCCGGTCCATACTGGCCGGGCCCAGCGACCATCAAAAATGGGACTGTAGCGGGTCGGGCCCCAGACGGAAACCGGCCCGGCCCGGCCCGTTGGCCACCTCTACTAGAGGGGTGAGGCTACGTACATCCCTCCCTCCTAGACCATGCTTATGCAGGAGTCTCAAGGCACTGGGTCGGTGGTTGTTGTTGTTGTTGTATAGTAATAACATTATAAATTTAGAAGATAATAAAATATTTTTTAAAATTTTCATAAAAAATACTATAAAATAAAATATAATAGTTTTTTTAAAAATATAAATTTTAAAATTGAATTAATAAATATAAAATTAAAAAATTAGTACAAAATCAAAATTTTAAAAAATAATTTTGACAAATAATTTTTTTAAGTTGAAAAACCAAAGTTAAAAAATATTACTATATTTTTAAAACTTTGTCCAAAAAAATATTTTTTCATCATTTGTTTTTTCATTTTTCTAAATTTTGTATATTTTTTTAATTTCAAATTTATTAATGTCTCAGGAGTGTGTTATGTTTAGTAACAAAATTCGGGGGGTGAGTCATGTGCAATAATAAAGTTCGAGGGCTAAATTGAGAATGTTGGAGGTGTATTGTATTTAATTGCAAAGTTTAGGAGGGCTATTTTACGAAATTGAAAGTGTAGGGAGTGAATTTTTTTTTAAGCCAATGGTACAATGGTCATTTGTCAAGGTCCTCGGATACAGCCTCTCTTTGAAGTAGCACCCTGAAGGGGTAAGGCTGCATACAACCCCCCGGCCCTGCATTAGCGGGAGCCTTTGAGGCCCTAGGATTGTTGTTGTTGTTGGTACAATAGTCATTTGGTAAATGTTGTTGAATTAATAATGCCTAAACATGTCGTTTTGGTCAAAAAAAACCCCAATACACAGCACTTGAACTAACGGAGCTAATGGAAATTGTCATATAATGTGACACTCCAAATTTTTTGCAAAAGTAAGGTGGTTTTCTGGGGGGAAAAAAAAAAGGGTGGTTTTTAAGGACCGCATAGTAAAGTAAGGTGGTTTTATAGAAATTTTCCTTAATATTAACATAATCTAACTAAGCATAAGGTATGAGGAGGGCTTGTACAATATCCACACTTCAAGCCCAATAGGCATTTGCGTTAGGGGGTGTGTTAGTATAAAACCAATCTTAGGCCTTCACCCATCAACTTAAGCTTTTGGGATAGTTGGTTCCTTGACAATATTGGAATGTCTGATGTGTATGAGATTTGATGGCATTATAAAGTTATAGTTAATTTTAAAAGAAAGTGTAAAGGTAATTTTGCATTTGACACAGTTATTGTAGTTCATTTCTTTAAAGAGAGTGCGTGTATATATTATATAAGAGAATTTATCAGTTGCGGTGCTATGAGGTTTGGGCTTTTATAGCATAGGCGCATGATGTTTTAAAATATATAATGAGGTACCTAATGTTTGAAGATTTTTCACTTGGATGCCCTCTACTGGAAGCCAATGAATTGGTTTTGGATTAAACTTTTGCTAGAAAATTCCAATCTTGCATATAATTTTGACAATATATATGTGCTATACTGGCATTTTGGGAAAAATTCTCCAGATTATAGCAAAAAGTTACTAGAGTTTGATAGAAGATATCTTCTATATTGTTGTAATTGTGTGTCGTGTCAGCACTTTTCAGCAAAGAGCAATGAATCCCCGTAGAAGGAACCTATTTATCGTGGGAAACATGTTCTATATTAGCATTTTCTAACGAGAATTTACAAAATTTCAACTAAGGGTACCTTAATTCTTAAACTTAAGGATATCTCATTGTATATATACTACAATAACACACTATTTAAGTGATAAAAAACTAACTCATGATATTTTAGTGATAAAGTCCCATTAGAGAAACTTTTTATCAGGTTCAACGTTAGATGATCTATATCCAATTCTTTAAATAATCGAGACCAAGTTCGGATCATAATTAGATTATTAGATCACTTCCTTGGATCCATATCCATTCTTTACCCCACAGTTGGATCCGATTGGCTCCAAAATATGTCCATTCCTGGTCTTCTCCTCTCCTTTTGAAATGACTGTTGGGTCCAATTCGCATATTATACTTTATCTTAGTTTTTTTTTTTTTGTTAATAGTGGGGGGTTTAGAAAAGGGGTTGTGGGGTAGAGAGAGGTGAAAACTGAGTGAGTGTACTGGTTGGTAATGGACATAAAAACCGAGCGAGAGAGGAAATAAGAGATAAGAAAAGTTGAGAGATTCCAATGGGTTGAATTTTTGTTACAATTAGAGGTCATATGTATAAAATTCATAATAAAAGTTTGATACCCAATTGGTCCATAGTTTTTCCCTCTAGAAATGAGAGGGTTTCCATAATAATGTCATTGTGTGTGCTTTTTCGTTTCTGTTGTGCTTGTATTTGTTTTTATCCCAATAATAACTTGCTAATTGTTGAATGTGCCTCTCTCAGATACTGTTGATGCATACGAGAATGGAGAGTTAGCTAAACTTCTCGGCCTTGAGTCAGAGGATTCTGATGAGCTTTAATGCAGTCGATGTGCTCTCACTCGATACCGTTGCGACTATGAATTATGTTATATGTCTTACCAATGGAATTATCTTACTTATGCACTGATGGGATGTAATTTGTTCTTCGATAAATTTTTGCTAGAAGCATAGGAGTGGTAAACTGATGAGTTATATGATCCTATTACAGCTTCATATGTGGTATGTTAGGCAACATTGATAATATGGTTCATCATGTCAATGCCAACATTTTGTGTGCCTTCACTTGGCCTAAAATTGCTAGTCTAATACTGTTTTCTATTTACAGTTTTTTGGTTTCTTGTGAAACTAAAAATCATATTTTGGAAACAATTCTTTCTGATTTTTGATTTCCGGTTTTGAGTTCTCGATCAAACTAGGGAAAAATTGGAAATAAAAAAATAGAAAATAGAAAAATCATTCTAAAAATATGATATTTAATTTTTGAAAAACTAAAAGTTGCTGCTTTGAAAACAATATTTTTATAGAAAGTGGGATGAAAATGATATGCTTTTCCAGTTTGGTACATGGGGAGGCCTCTTGCCGCAACAAGATTTGAAAAAGGAGTCCAAATATTTTTTTTTTTTTTTTTTTTTTTTGACTAACGAGGAACCCGATTATTCAGTAAACCCCGACCCATGCGGCGACTCACACAGCATAACAGCCAGTTAAGTCAAGGATTCCTCGGGGAGAGGTTCAAGTTGGAAACAGACTCTAAACTTTTTGACCTAAAGCAACATTTATCCCCTCACTTGCCTCCTACCAACAATAACAACCGACCCAATGTCTCAAGGGCTCCCGTATAAGCAGGGTTTGGGACGGGTGCATGTACACAGCCTTACCCTTTTAGGGTATAACCCTGCCAAGAGGATGTTTTTGAGGATCCCCAACCTTATAGGGTTGGCAATACGAGGACTTCCCAAGAGATCATCCATCTTGGTACTACTTTTATCCAAGCACGCTTACCTGCGAAGTTCTAATGGGATCCCGTGTTTTAGAGCCTGGTAAATGAACCTTGAAATAGGTCCCATCACTATATTGCCCCTGCTTAGGTTACAAGTTGGCGCTACACAACTTAGCCTCACTTTCCTCCTACCATCGAGACAAAATACTGATGGGTGGAGTTGATCATTTTTTGGTATGAAACTTTTCTGGAAGTGTCTTACAAACATGAACTATCTCAAATAAAGTTTAGTAAGATGTCTTTATGTGTTTTATCGAAGTGTTTCGCCTCTCTTTTGGTAAGGATGTGGTATTTGACTCCATTAGCAAAATAAGGTATGAAAATTAAAAGGGATCTAATACATAAGTATATTATCGATTATATACTCCAAAACGTTGGTCAAGATTTCCTAGATTTACAAAAGTAAAAAAAATAATATTGCGTGCATTATACGGATAAAATTAAAAAAACACGTACTTTACTATATTATTGGCAATAATACGTTAATCCCCTTTTTAAATGGAAGAGTATGAATATGTGTTCAAAATATGCAATTTTACTGACAGAGGTATTTGATAAACACAACAAATACATAGTTTCGTTATCTTATCCTTGTACTAATTTTCTAGGCATAAGCTTATCTAGACAGCATCTATAAGTTATGTGGCCTTCCCAATAGTATTATCGAGCAATAACACTCCATCTTTTTAACATACTTGGCATGTGACTTTCTACAATAACATGGTCTATATGTCGATATCTTGAACTTTCTATCGATAATATGATTTCCGAATTGAAAAGATTGATTGATCCTTAGAAGCCCATTTGCATTTTGTCCTTTCGCCAGGCCGAATGGATATAGTAATCAACTATGTTTACTCATTCCTTCTACAAAAAGATCAATGAAGAACGAGAAAACTTGAAAAAGAAAAATATTATATGATTGATCCTTTTAGATGGTGACTAGATTTTGTTCAAGCTGTATCCATAATGTGTTCAAATATTATTAGTGATCAAGTTTTAATAATCGGGACTCTATTAAGAAGATCTTTCACTTGCTTTTAAGTTACATTTATCTGTAAATTTTCTATAGTTAAAGTTGATGCTCAGCATCAATACAAAGATGCGCAACTTGAAAGAGATAGAAAGTTTGGTCTTACCTAGCCACAACATCCAAAAGGAAGATTAGGGGTTGATAATGAGTAACCAAATTCGATTGAATGTAGGTGATGGTAAAAAAGAATTTCTTTTTGAGAGGATCGATGGTGCTTTAATGATCTTCTCCGGTCTTTAATCCAAAACCATAATTCACAAAATTGACCCAAATCTTAACTATGGCTAATTTGTTTGTAATAGTCAATGAGATATAAATGCGTCGAAATGTGCCTAATGAATCAAATGAAAGTTATTTCAGGAATCTCTAATCCTTCTTTTCAAGGGAGGACTCCTTTTGATGGGGCTTTATAGATTCATAAAACTCTTTGATGATGTGATTGGCCACAAGGATGGGGTGGGAGGGATGAAGGAGGTGGAGATATAAATGGATTTAGAAGATTATTTTTCCCTCTAAGATTAAGTTTTACCTTTCGTATCAATGTAAAAAGGATATGAATTGTCTAAATAAGAATTTTCCAACAATGAATAATAAAAGCTTCTTTTTTTTTTCTTTTTCTTTTAAAGGATAAAGATCAAAACCTTAGGGCATCCCTCTCTTAAATGGCACCCCTAAGGCACTCGCCTGGGTAGTGGAGAGAAGAGCCCCAGGAGGGGAATGATCCCAAATAGACATGCCTGAGCCCTCATGGTCCACATCGCTAACCAGTTAGCAGCTTTGTTTGCTTCTCTGAAGCAGTAATTAAAAGAAACATGTGCCACTGAAGAATTAATAGCACGAACATCCTCCATTCACAATATCTGCTGGAGATGAGTAACCCCATTAATCGATCTGCTAACAACCTCATTATCACGTTCCAAAGTAATGTTTCTAGCTCTCAAGCTTTAAAGCACACAAGAGCGCATCTCTGGCCGCAATCGCTTTTGCCACAAGAACTGGGGCTTGACCTAGCTTACGGAAACCTGTCCGACATATCTTCCCATCCTGGTTCCTACCAATGAAGCCTGCAGCCGCAAAATTGCCACATCTAGACCCGTCAAAGTTCACCTTTACCCACCCCAAGAGAGGAGGCACCCACGAAATCCACTGGCCCTATTCAATCTTTTATTCCTGTGGTCATTGACATGAGGAGCCTTAACATCTGACATTTGACAAATGCAACATTCCAAGCTCATTTGTCTAACCAAGATCATGGGCTTTGCTTCACGTTTCTAAAAAGAGCATTATTTCTCCTTCTATATTTGTTTGCGTAGGAATATCAAGTTGATTAGATTCCTATCCCCCTTTTATAGTACCATTGCTTCTCTTCATTTTCAGCTCATCAATTAGATTGGTTGAGTAGCTGAACGCGTCATCCACCTCATTGATCTAGCAACTCCCTACACCTCCTTAGCTCTCGGTTAGAGCAGAAGGATATATGCGAGATCCTTATTACTTGCCTCGCACCAGTGGCAAAAGCTGGCATGCGACGACAATTGCTTACTAAGCTTGGCCCCTGTTGGAAGGCATTCATTCAATGCCTGCCAAACGAAGATCGTGCATGTCCAAATTCCAGATACAATGAAATTCCCAGCTCTTTCTTTCAGACCAATTATGTGCCAACTAAGCAGTCGATTTTATACTAAACTGACCATTACTAGAAAAACTCCAACAAAACTTATCTGTGACATTGGTCTTGGGAATAGGGATTCCCAGAATAACATTGTGAAGAGACCAGGGAACTTCACAAATAATCTTATCCATGTCCCACTTCCCACTCGAGATAAAATTCGTAACTTTACGACTACAATCCACTGAGGCTCCTCCCTTTCCTACCATACTAATTAGAGGGACATCAGCAGCCCATTGATCAAGCCAGAAGTTTAAACTTTGTCCATCACTAATCCTCCATCTCAATCCTTTGTTGAGGAGAGATCTGATGGTAAGGACCCCTTTCCAGGCATGGGACTTGGACTTCCAACTAGCATAATCCATGAAACTCACATTTTTCAAATACTTGCCTCTCATTAACTATACCCAAAACTGTTGTCATCCGTTAGAACTTTCCTACCCAGCTTGTAGAGAAAAACATAATTGGTGGCTTCAAAGTTATGCAAGCCTAGCCCTCCAGCACTCTTACGCCTGCAAATTTTGTTCCAGCTAATCACGTTCTTACCATCCTTGTCTTTTAATTTCTAGAAGAATTGTTTGCAAATACTATCCCCTTTATCACAAACATTCTTGAAAAGGAAAAAACACTACATAATGTGACTAAGCATCGATTCAAGTGAAGTTTGAATCAGGATCATCCTTCCAGCTTTGGACAAGGACCCGGCTTTCCAGTTGGCTAGTTTCGATGATATCTCGGCCACAACATCTGCTGCCACCCTAGTATAAAATCTACTAGGGCTGAAACAACATTCCAAATACTTGCCCAAACACTAGGAGATTGGGACTCCAATCTGGTCGCTCATATGTTGCTTGAAAGTTCCATCAGTATTGGCTGAAAATATCACCGAAGACTTATTAAGATTAACCATTTGGTCGGATTCCTTACAATACTCATAAATCACATTTTAAAGACAGCCAACCGCTGCTAAGCGGGAGTCACAAAAAAGAAGGTAGTCATTCGCGAAGAAAAGGCAGGGTATTGTAGGAGCACCTCTTGCAATTTTCACTCCGATCCCCGACTTTTCAGACTGGCTCTGCTCCTGGAGATTCTTAGCAAGGGATTCCATGCAAAGAATAAACAAGTAGGGAGAGAGAGGATCACCCTGTCGTACCCACTGGACGGATTGAACCAACCCATTCAAGAATCTTCAATGAGAACAGAAATGGATGTTATTGAAACACATTCCATAATCTATCCAATTCATTTAGAGTGAAACCCAAACTCTTGAAGAACCCTCTTAAGAAAACCCCATTCAATTATACCATAAGCTTTTTTCATGTCAAGCTTCAGAGTAGCCTAGCATGTACGTCCTTGCTTCCTCTTAAATGCTATCATTACTTCATGAGCCGCCTGGATATTATCTTAAATTGATCTCCCCAGGACAAAGGCACCCTGCCACAGCCTGATCAATTTGCTTATAAGCGGTTTGAGGCGGTTAGCAAGTGCCTTTGCAATAATTTTGTAGAGCACATTGCACAAGATTATGGTCAGAAGTGGCTGACACTTTGGGGTTTATCCACATTTAGTATGAGCGTAATAAAGGTGTGGTTGATTTCCCAAAGGATACGCCACCCCTTAATGAAGCTGTAATGGCTTCATAAATGTCTAGGCCCACAGTCTCCTAGTTGTGCTGATAGGAAAAGGCAAAGAAATCGTCGGGGCCAGGAGCTTTATGGGGGGCTCATCTCAAAAGTAGCCTGCATTATCTCATCATTTGACAGCTCCCCAATTAGCTCATGATTTTCTTGTTCTGAGACACTACCAGAGATCTTAGCAATGGACCTGATAGAGCCACTGTACCCACTCGAGGAAAAACTTCTACTAAACTCCTAGACAAAAAGATTCACAATTTCCTATCTACCCATCACCACCATTCCGAGCTCATTTCTAAGGACCAAAATGCTTCTGCATTTTCTCTTGGATGCCTCCGAAAGGTGGAACAACTTTGAGTTCCTATCCCCTTAGTGAGCCATTCCTTAATGCAATAATTTGCCTGAATAATGAAAGCTTCTCTCTCTTGTGACTCCTTATATTTGAGAGGCTATTGCATCATTGATAATTTAGAAATGTTAAGACGAAATACTAGTTTAGGCTCCGTTTGGTAAAGGGAAATCTTTTTCCCTCGAAAAATATTTTCCTCTGGAAAAGATTTTCCAAGGAAAATCAAATTCCACTTTAGGTTTTCCCCGTTTGTTTCAATGGAAAACTTGTTCCCATTTGAAGGTGGTCCCTTTGTTTTTTAGAAGAAAATATCTTACACCAATCATTCAGTACCTTTTTATAACCAATACAAACTCAATCAGATCCAAATTTAGACTGATGAATACCTCGATGCTTTAGAATGATGAGTTTTCCTATTTTACATTGGAAGTAATTTTCCATCCAATTGTAGAGGATTCCTTTTCCCTCTTAAAATCTTTTACACCATAGAATGCATGCCAAACAACTGACAACATAAAAACTAATTCTTAGAATCTAATTTTTCCTTAAATAAGTGAAGCCTTACACTTTACTATAGTCTAAAAGATCTCTTAGGGAGATTTAGCTCTTTCAACCCGCGGAAAAAATGTCTATGTGAAGAAACTTAACAAATCTGATATGCTCTGATACCAATTTGTGCTGATAAATCTTGATGCGAAAGCGTAAACCCTGATAACTTGATTCGATTCAAATAATATGACTCACGCAAAACGAGAAGTAAACAAATATATGGAGATAGAAAGAACAAACATGAACACACAACATTTACGTGGAAACCCCTCTACAATCGAGAGGGGACAAAACCACGGGCAGAGATGGAGATTCTTTATTGATACCGAACGGAAGAATTACGATGATACTTCCTCAGAACGAGAACTATGAAAGATTTACAATCACTTTCTCTAAACTCTCGTAGTACTCAAAAACTGAATTAAAGGAATTACGAAATCACCTCTGGCGGCGCCTCACTCTTTAATTGGATACGGATGATGAAACCCTACGACCTAATTTATAGGCGCAGGTCAGGGAGGGCCCGATCGATTGGGAAATACCCAATTGATCAGAACCCCGATCGATCGGAACCGGTCGATCGATCGGCCCTCTAACTGCCTAAAAATCCCAAATCTTTCCTTAAATCACCCGATCGATCGGGCTTCACTCTCGATCGATTGGTAACCCTACGGCAACCCCATAAACATAAAAACAAGTAATTTGAGATATAACCTAACAAATCTCCACCTTGGCTCAAATTACATATATAAAAGAATTTCCTCCACCTTCTCCACTAAACACCCCACACACGGGGTTATCTTAACAAAACAAAAAACCTAACCGAGTCAGAGCAAAGCTTGAACTTCTTGCTAGGTAGCAACTGAGTGAACATATCTGAGAAGTTATCAGCAATGCCAATCTTCTTATTCTCTGAATTGGCTCTTGACACACTATCTGAAACAGCCACCTGCTGCTGAACTGTGTTACTCAACTGAACTCCCTCTGGCTTACTCACCTGACCTAAATCACAAACAACTGATGACATCTTCTATGGAGACAATAACGAAGACTCACCAAACGTAACACGTTTACTTCTTAGGAATTGCTTAAAGCGAAAACCTTTGTGCTTCCCATAAAACCTTTGTTCACATACAACCAGTCCTGTAGACTGACCACACAAAGAGCCCCTCACACTGTGTTCAGACAGACCCCTATCACCTGAATGATCCAATCTCAAACGTCCTAGATTTGTGATCTCCGGTTCTGTCAACAACAAGGATGATGAAAATATTGCAACAGATCTAACGACTGTGGAACCGACAAGCTCATATAGCGTACCTAACCTTCTGCCCTTCATAACTGTCAATGCACCCTTAACGACCCTCAAAACTCCACCTTCAGTTGTGTACCTGTACCTTTTAGACTTAAGAGTATCTAAAGAGATGAGATTTTTCTTCAAATCAGGAACATGGCGAACATCGCTCAAAACCTTGATAGTGCCATTGAACATCCTAAAACGAATTGTTCCTATACCCAAAACTTTGCATGGATTATCATTACCCATCAAAGCAACTTCACCTCGAACTGACTCGTACGTGGAAAACCAATCCCGATTGGGACAGACATGATAGGAGCAACCCGAATCCAAAATCCAACTATCTTTCATATTGGACTAAGGTTCAGACACGGACAATAGAAAATCTTCATTCTCACCATCCACAACACTAGCTGCTATGGATCTCTGGTCAGACCTGTTATCTGCTTCAAGTTTTCTTTTAAGCTTGTAACAATCTTTCTTAATGTGCCCTTTCTTATGACAGTAGTTACATGTTAGGTCTTAATACCTAGACTTAGACTTGCTTCCACTATGATCATACTCAGTTCTACCCCTCACAAATAAACCACTACCTGAGTTATATCCAAAATTAGATAATTCTCTATCTAGTCATTCTTTACTCAGTAAGTTTCTCTTAACTTCATCTACAGATATGGTTTGTCTACCCCCATGAATCATGCTTTAGACAAATCCCTTATATGAAGCAGAGAGAGATTATAACAACAACATTGCCTGATCTTCATCCTTAGGAACATCATCCAATTCTTTCAAGTCTTGAATAATTGAATTAAATTCACTGACGTGATTCTTAAGTGACATACCTTCTGATATACGAAACGTGAACAACCGACGCTTAACTGCGAGTTTGTTGGAGACAGACTTGAAACAGAACATATCCTGCAATTTCTCCCACAACTCCTTAGCGGTCTTCACTTCTAGAACTTCTGTCAAAATGTCATCGGTAAGACACATTTGAATTGCAGTGAGCGCCTTCTCATCTAACTTCTCCTATTGTGCTTCTGTCAAATCCTCTGGTTTCTTCACTTTCCCATCTAAAGCTTTCTTCAAGCCACTTTGAGTCAAGAGGCCCTTAACGCAAACTTGCCATAAACTTAAATTCTCTTGACCACAAAACTTCTCAACTTCGATCTTAATTGCGGACGTTATATTACCAAATTGAAATAAACAGGGCTCTGATATAAATTCCACCCAAGGCTTTGATACCAATTTGTGAAGAAACTTAACAAATCTGATATGCTCTGATACCAATTTGTGCTGATAAATCTTGATGCGGAAGCGTAAACCCTGATAACTTGATTCGATTTAAATAATATGACTCACGCAAAACGAGAAGTAAACAAATATATGGAGGGAGAAAGAAAGAACAAACACGAACACACAATATTTACGTGGAAACCCTTCTACAATCGAGAGGAGAGAAAACCAAGGACGGAGATGGAGATTCTTTATTGATATTGAACGGAAGATTTATAACGACACTTCCCCAGAACGAGAACTATAAAAGAATTATAATCACTTTCTCTAAACTCTCGTAGCACTCAAAAACTGAATTAGAGGAATTACGAAATCACCTCTGGCGATGCCTCACTCTTTAATTGGAAACGGATGACGAAACCCTACGACCTAATTTATAGGCGCAGGTCAGGGAGGGCCCGATTGATCGGGAAACACTCGATCGATCGGAATGGACTGATCGATCGGCCCTCTAACTGCCTAAAAAATCCCGATTCTTTTCTTAAATCACTCGATCGATCGGGCTTCACTCCCGATCGATCGGTGACCCTACGGCAACCCCATAAACATAAAAACAAGTAATTTGAGACATAACCTAACGGTCTATATGGCCCACTTATATTCCAAATGAATTGAATTAATGCATCAGTGTAATGGTTTGTCCTTCAACTCGCTAAGCAAGAGAGTTTGGGTTCAAAGTTCATCACCTTCCTTCCCCAAGTGTTGGTTACCCTCTTTAGAAAAAAAATTGTGTACGTTCCTTTTTTTTTTTTTTTTTTTTTGATAGTTAGTAACAAAGTCGCAATACAAAACATGAAACTCATACAGACGAGTCCTAAGTCAACTCATATAGAAATAGGGTATAAAAAGACAAAAAACAGTACAACATTCCAACCCAAAAAACATAATTGCAAGATAAAAAAAGACGAAATTAGCATATACGAAATATCTCAACCACATTTGAAGAGGATTCAGAGCCTCCTTACCTATATAAAATAAATCATTTGTATTTTATAAAATCAAAACTAACGTGTAACGTATCCAAATTACCAAATAATCAAATCACAAAGTGCATAACTTCATTAATAATTTGATAACTTTCTCAAGATATATCTAATTATTTTTTCCCTAATGCTATTCAGAATCATACTATATAATACATAATGTTATTGTTACTTTTATTCATCAACATCAAACTTTTTCCTTCTTGAAGTTGATCATTCCAATCTCCCATAAAAGGGACTGAACATTAAACCTACCAAGTTAAGTCTATGATACTTGGTGTTATCGATGCTTTTAAATTTATTTAAATTGATCCTTTATTTTTATTTTTGTTCAAAATAATCCCTAATATTTATAATCTTACTAAAATTAGTCTCTTGACCTTTTTCTTTTTTGTTTCTAATGGTCTTTAATATTTGGAACTCTGTTCAAATTAGTCTACGAACTTTTCATTTATTCAAAATGGATCATAGTATTTTATTTTATAACAAAATTGGTCATTGACCTAGTGATTATTAAGTTAAAATTTAACAAATGAGGGACTAATGTTATCATAAAATAAAATATTAAAAATCAGTTTTAATAAAAGGAAAACCGAGGAACCAATTTAAATAAAGTTACAAATATTATGATCATTTGAACAAAAGAAAAGCTAAAATACTAATTTAAATAAAGTTACAAACATTATAGATGAAACTTACATAATAATATTATTATCAGGACAAAATTATTAGTATCGGAACATAATCATTATTTTTAAAATAATTTTATAATTTTTATCATTTATAAGTTATATCAATCTTGTAATAATAATAACTTTTAATCAAGCAATGATAATTTTCCAACTAGTAAAGGGGGGGCAAAAAGGCCGTAGAAACCAAATCGCACGTTGGGGCAGTGAGTGTGCGACATGTCAAAAGGAGAAGATGGTCAAATTCAAAATTCAAAAATCAAAAATCAAAATATACAGTACAGGCACAAACACATCATCTTCATCTCTCGCACATACTCTGCAAGGAAAACGTAGCCTAATAATAAAAAAATGTTAATGATTAATGCTGTCATCTAAGCCTTGATCTCTACTATAGACATTATAGTTCTCCTTTGTAAGAAATTTAAGGGGTACTTCCCCTTCTCGAGAGCATTACCAATCTAAAATTTAAAAAAAATTATCACTAAATATTTTATAGTTTAACCATTTATTATTTAGGTATCCTTATATTTTATTATATATAATGAGATTTCTAAGGTTTGAATATTTATAATTTAGATACCTTATGTAGAGATTTATAAGTTTTTATAAAAATCAGACCAATTTTACATAAAAAAGCTAATATACTGCAGGATTACAACAAATATTATATAAGCTATGTCGGTTTTTTCAGGAAAAAAATCAACGAATTATGATAAAAGTTTATCAAATTTGGATGTGAATTGTTTATATATTATAGAAATTATGTATCATATCAATATTTTTTGGTAAAATATCGTCAAGTTCTCATAAATATACTTATACATCATCAGAGTCATATTTCACTTTAATATTTTTTAACAAAAATTTATTAAATTTGAAAAAAATAATACTCAAATAATAAAATTTTAAAGTAAATAAGTGATAAAATCTTTAAATTTTAAAATATCTCATTGCATTTTTTAAAATATTAAGTTGATAAATGACTAAGTTCCATAAGTGATCATTAAAAAATTAAAGAAAATGCAAAAGCCCAAGCTCTTCCCCAATTGGCGGCCATGGTAGGGACAATCAAGCTATTTCTTTGACCCAGTTAACCCACCTGTCCCTTTCCTCTCTCTCCCTCTCTCCCTCTATCTCTCTCTCTAGAATTAGACACCCATTCAACATGCTTGTTGCAATAAACAAATAGGGAAAAGAAAATTCTGATTCTTAAACCAAGTGGGTTTGACTAAAGTTGCTTCCTTTCCCTAAAGAGAGTTACATACGGTAAAACCCTTGAATTTCAATCCAATCCCATAAAAAAAAAAACCCATTTTTTCTTTTCATTTCATTTCCTATCCTAAAGATTTGAACTGATCTGTGGTTAAATTTAGAGAGAGAGAGAGAGTTAGAGACATGTTTGGCTTGGACTGACATGTAGATTCACTTGATTTTGACAGTATTCTGCAGTGTACCGTACGATTTGAAGTCAATGGATGAGTAGGAGTGCTAAAGAAAGGGATTTTTCTGGTGGCCGTGTTGATTTTTTTTTGGTGGGTATTTGTGGGATTGTTGGGTCGGTGAAGAATTTATGCTCTTCATAGCTTGATCAAAGGAAATTGGAGGGCAGATGTTGCAGTGGGTTTCCAAGTTTAGGGTTCTTCTTTGTTTCATTTTGGTGTTCAAACCTTTTCTGACTGTCCATGGGAATGCTGAAGGTGTGTTCTTTTTATTACAATTTGGATTTGATGTTAATTAGTGTTGTCTTGGTTCTTTTTGTGGGTACTGTGAAAAATCATATGGTGATAGTACTTGTTTTTAATTTCTTTCCTTTTTGAAGTTTGTCAAAAAAAAAAAAAAGTGTTTGTCTTGACAGTTTAAAGGATTCGGTGTTGTTTCTATGATTTTGTGCCCTAGGTGTTGACATAGACCAGACGCTCAAACGTCATAGATATTCATTTTTGGGGAAGGTGGTTGAAATTAGACACTGTAAGATGAGGTTTTGGGGTTATGATTAGAGATTGTAATTCCTAAAATTTTACAGTGAATGAGGTATCTATTTGGGGCCTGTGGTTTTTCCCTCTAATTAAGAGAGGGTTTCCATGTGAATATTTGTGTTTTGATTTTTCGTTTCTGTTTGTGCTTGCTTCTGTGGTTTTTTCCAATGGACACAATGCTATTTTCGTTATTTTCTGTTGTATCAATGTGTTGTTGTAGTTTCTGGACTTGGATTTGAGTGTGGATCAGTTTAGGCAGTATATGTTTCCAAGATGATTCTCATTTGGCCTTGAGAATTAAGGAGCGTTAGAGGCAGTATTGGGTCCTGGAATATATCTAAATTAAAATGTTTTACCCTTTTGAAATTTTGTTTTGTTTAGTATACAAAATCATTTTTCTTGTGTAGGGGTTCAACAGAGGTGGTGCTAGGACAGAGAAAAGCGTGAGGTTTGGGTTGGTTTTGAGAGGACTGATGTCAAGGAAAATGATTCTTTTTTTCTTTTTGGGAGAAAGGACATTCTCCACCCAAATGGTGGAAGGGTTTTTTTTTTTTTTTTTTTTTTTTTTTTTTTGTTTTTTCTCCCCTTCAGATCATTTACTACTCATTCATGTAAGCAAATAAAAAGTTCAGTGAAAGAGGACATTCTACCTACCAAATGGAAAGTTTGATTGATGTTCCTCGTTTCGTGCAGTCTAAATTGAATGAATGTGTGAATAGGTTCAGGGCTTCTCTTAGTTTTAGCCAAACCTGCCCTTGTGGCGATGGTATGTTTGCTGAGATCTTGAGTTGATTGAACTGAGAACTTCAGGCTAGAGGTTGAGATTTACACATTTGTTGATTAGTCTAAGCAGCTTACTATCGTACAGAACATTATCAAAGTTGAGGCACTAGGACAAAATGTCCAAAGTTTTGACTCCTAAACCTTATTTATCTAGCAAATAAGCTTACTGTTATACTCATCTTCGGTTCCTAATGATGGCCTCTTATACCTAAAACAGGTGATGCCTTGAATGCACTGAAGACCAATTTGGCTGACCCATATGGAGTGCTGCAAAGTTGGGATGCTACTCTTGTCAATCCCTGCACATGGTTCCATGTTACATGTAACAGCGATAACTTTGTTACCAGAGTGTAAGAACTGTACTTTTGATGTTTTGTGGTTTATGTGCTTGCCAATGCTTCTAACTAATTGCTTAACCAATTGATTGCTGTTCCCAGTGATTTGGGGAATGCAAATTTATCCGGTCACCTTGTTGCACAACTTGGCGAGCTCACAAATCTGCAGTACTTGTAAGTCATGCTCTATCAATTGAAAATTTCCAGTTTTCCGGCTTCGTTAAAGACATTGTTTCTTATAATTTAAGTTCAAGACATTAGGTTTTTATTTTACAAATATTTCATGTCTCGTTTTGTCCTTTTGCTTTTCGTGGTTAAATCCTGGTAGAATATGTTTTTGTTTTAGTTAAAAAGGAGCGGATACCTATTTATTGGCCATTGTATGATATATGGGACTTACAGTGTAGGGATGGCAAGACCATCGAAACTTAATAGCTAGAATGCTTCTTTTGTGGCTGGTACCTACTACGTTGTAATGAAGTCAGAGTTTGCAGTTGGGTCATGGTCTTTGTCATCAAGTCGTGGAAGTGTGATATTCTAGATTTTTTATGACATGTCGCAATGGCTAGCTCAAAATCTGTTTCACTACTATAACAACAACAACAACAACAACAACAACAACAACAACAACAAACCCAGTGTCTCCAAGGGCTCCCGCATAAGCAGGGTCCCCGGGGGGGGGGGGGGGGGGGGGGGGGGGGGTTGATGTATGCAGCTTTCCCCCTTCAGGGGGCTACCCTGAAGAGAGGCTGTTTCCAAGGACCCCCAACTTGAGAAGCTGGTTCGCAGCAATGAGCAAAAGACCTGGCAGCAGGAGAGCATCAAAGCATGAGTAGGGAAAATCTGTTTCACTACTAATGACCTTAAATTGCTTCCATGGTTGGTACATAGCCTCACTATGGTTCTTTAGTTGCTTTAAGGAATAATAAAATTGCCATGGTGAGCATAGATGTTGGGAAGCTGTCTGTGTTAAGTGTTCCTTTTTTGAGAAAAGTTGTCCTCTATCTTGTGTTCAAGCTTGGACCGAGCAAAAGTATTACTTCCAAGCATAGGTTACTGCCATACATCTGTGAGGCAATTGATGTAGGGGAACAGGAGGGGAGCTGGTTCTCTCAGCTATTTTAGGGCTCAAAAACATTTTGGTATGTCTCCATATTCATTTGGCAAGTTTAGATGTGCTACCAGGGATGCTAGCTTTGTCTTTTCTCTGAAACTGAATTTCTTTGATATGTCAAATCTATTGTACCGTTTTTAGATATGGAGGTTAAGTGAATGAAGAAAGCAATGGGCTTTTAAGGAGTTCTTGACCTTCTTGAATGGTACCACACTGGTCGTAGCTTGATTGTAACCTGTTAACTGTAGAGTAATTAATTCTTTTGATTATCTCGTGTACCGTTGACTCATCCAGTCAGTGGAAAACTCATCTGGATGCTGAAATCCTGAATGTTTCTTGCGTGTAGCTGCAAACTACATTTTGAATCTGGTAGCAGCATGGCCCCAATCAAGGATAAGCTGAGGGAGCAGCGTTTGCGATGGTTTGGGCATATTAGGAGGAGACTGGTCGTTACCTTTGGTCAGAGATGCGAACAACTCCATATTATGCGCAAGAGGAGAGGTAGAGGCAGGCTAAAGAAGAGTTAGATGGAGACGATTAGACACAACTTTACCCACCTAAACCTATACAAGGAGATGGCCTTAGATAAAGCGGTGTGGCGAGCTAGAATAGGGATAGATGACATAGCAATTTAGGAGAGAGGAGCACAACGCACCGAGCCTATAGCATCCTCAGTCTTTACACTATGATTGCTTGGGGCCTATTGCTGGCGTGATCTATTGTTGCTCTAATGTATGCTTGGTGTTCCGTGCTTTGCTTTGCCTTGTGCTTTTATGCTCAACGCTTGACTGCTGTTTCATTGTTTTATTTGCTTCCTGCTGCTTACTTTCTAGAGTTGGGGGCACTCGGACACAACTTCTCTTTAGAGTAACACCCTGAAAGGGTAAGACTGTGTACATCCCCCCTCTCTCCCCCAAAACTCTTGCGGGAGCTTTTATGGCATTGGGATTGTTGTTGTTGTTGTAGCTGTGGGCTGTGCCATTATTATAGGTCAAGTGTAAGGGACAGTTCTGTCGATGTTAATCTGTGGAGGTGAAGTTGTCTAAGCTGCTTTGTCGTAGCTCGCTTGAAAATTTCTATGGTAGTTGAAGTCTGCATTTTCCGAAGACATGTGGTTTTCCCAGATCATTACAGTGAACTACAATGGCCAACTGACAATGTGTAGCCACTATTTGTCACTATATGCTTTGGTGCAGCCACCACATACAGTCCAAATCTCATAAATTTTACGAGACCACCATGACTGAACACAATGTGGTGACCACCCTAATGTTTGGTTGCTGTTTGCCACTAACTTTACTGCTTCCTCTGGGGCTCTTGACCTAAGCTTTCGTTGCCCATGGCTGTCAACTCAGCAATTCCACTGCCATGAGAGCCGATGGGGCAATAAAGCTGTCTCAAATGACTATAGTAATAACGGCGAATGAGTTGAAGCATGCATTTTCTCTTGAAATCCTCTAGGACAGTTGCCATGCGTCTTGGTTTGAACTTTGAAGAACGTGAACTTGGGATTATCTTTGTTACTTACTCAATTCTTCTGAAATATCAGTGTGAGCAACAAATGTTGGACTTCTCTTTTTCTTTTTCCATAGTGTACTTGGGTTGGATCCTTCTTTGGTGGATTCTCCTTACATAATCCTTGTGGTTGGACCCACTTAATGGGATAAGGATGGTGGTTGCTAATAGAGGTCATCTTCGAGGCTAAGTAGTTTACCCTCAAAGTAGAGGCAAAATGAATAAGCACTTTTAATTTAAACATAGGTAGTAGTTGAATCCTCAATGTTGCTGAATCTAGTTTGAATTGTGATTATATAGTCTTCCTGCGCTTTTTGTGAATAATATTGAGGACTAACTCGAACACTAATATGGGCATGCCCTCAGTGCCGGAGCTAGGAAGTTTCTTCACTGGGGGCACATAATAATAAACAGTGGAGGATCAAAAGATTTAATGAAGTGGGGTCTATATTTATAATAACAAATAGTTGTAATTTTAGATATATGTGTGTGTCTTTGTATGTAAGTATGTGACACAAATAGAAGTGAAATATGCGAGAATTGAGGATAAAATTTGGGTTAAGACTTACATAGTTAGAGAGCATTTGAAAGAAAAAGTACAGACAAAATTAAAAATGAGATAATTTGTCCATTAGAAATTGAAGTTGAGATTCATTATTGAGTCTTAGATTTAAACATTATAGGTTTCATAATCAAAACCAAATTAAAAATAAAAAATAAATAAAAAGAATATACAAATAATTTATTAAAAATTATATATAACTCATTATATTAATGCAACTGAAAAAATTAAGTGAAGTAGAATCATAACTTAGTGTTTTCCCAAAAAAAAGAAAAAAGAATCATAATATAGTGAGATTATGAAACTATTACTATTAGTATATTTATAGTGCTTAAAAATAAAAAGCCATAACTTTAAAAAAAAAAAAAACATAATTAAAATGTTCTAGAAAATTGATGCTCGGGGGCCTTGAACCCTTAACATTGAAAATAGTGAACATGACTTCAACCATTGAGCTAAAGTGTACACTATGATAGGGGGCACCATTCTTTTTTTTATAAGAATACTTAAAAAATTGTAATAAGTCACTACTAATAATTAAGATTCAGCTTATGGGTCACTGGGGGCCCATGCCCCCAGTGGTCTAACTGTGGATCTGCCCCTCCATACCCTGCTGTACTGTACATAATCATGGCCTTCCTCAAAAATTCCAGGCATGGTCCTTCGTTTGCATTGGTCTCATTGTATCCCTTAATGATTGGTGTTTGGTGTACATATTGTTGCACTTCCTTTTTGGTTCTAGTACGTATAGCCAGCCTGATGCCCTTGCACTGATTCTTGTCCTTTTTCTCCTGAAGGGGTGGGGTTGGGGGTGTCAAAGTTGCTGTAGTGGAAAAGCATCTACTAGTGAAGATTTAGTTCATTACTGCAGGGATCGCTGTCCTTTGATATGATACCCGTTCTTTGTGAATTGTAAACTAAATAACTGAGCTTCTTAGAATCATTTCCAGCAACTCGTAAGTGGTTATATTCCGCTGGAGATGCCAGATATATTTACGCTTTTGTTTACTAAGAGTTAGCTAATGATATTCATTACTAAATGCATCAACTTTATTGTAATTATGTGGATTTTTAAATTATGTATATACCCACCTGAGCTTACTTCTCTACCTTGGTGGCAGGGAGATCTACAGCAATAATATAAGTGGTGAAATACCACCTGAACTTGGGAATCTGACAAATTTGGTCAGCTTGGATCTCTACTTGAACACTCTTAGTGGCTCTATTCCAGACACCTTGGGAAAGCTCAGCAGATTGCGATTCTTGTATGGACACCTTCTCTTTGTGTTTTGCTTATTGAAGTCTTCTCAATCTTTGTTAGTTCATGGGAATTTTGTGCTTTTGTGAGCCTGATGGGTCCCACAACACACTTTGAGCACCTTCCAGCTATGTGCTGATGAATCTTTCAAGAACGAGGAGGAAGTGGGTTATGGAATTAGTTCAGTAGTTGTGAATTTAGTTATCTCTGTTAACTTTTATTCTTATTCTTACTATCACAGTTTCCGATATTACTTTGTCCCGGCCTGGGGCAGCCTGTAATTCGAATCAAGCTGGCTCTTCTTGATCTTGTGTAAGAAAATGTAAACTATTTTTGATTGGGAAATCATTACTTTAGATTTTATAAATGAGTAAATGAATGATTCCTGTTGCATAAGGGGATTCAGCCTGCAGGAGGTGGGGAGATTTTGATACGATGAAGTGAGGAAACTTACATTCGTAGTGGCCATTGTTTAGTTAACAGAGGTGCAGAGAGCCGTGATAGACACACGTATTAGTTTAGTTGTTACTATTAGTGTTTTCAGGATCCCTCTTTGACCTACAAAAGACAGTTTAAGGATCCTTTTAAAAAAGGCACTTATTGCTAATATTTTGTCAAAAGATATTAATGGAATCATGCTTGGTACTACCGGGAAATACTTTTACGTTAGTTTGCAGTATGAAAAGCATTGACTGTTAAAATTTTTCAGGAGAAATAGAAAATACAGGGACATGTTTGAAGGAGCGGGTTTGCATCTCTATTGGAGATACTGTTAGCTAGCTTTCTTTCCAAGTTTACTAAGAGATTATTCTCAATTTGGGTTGGGGTGCTGAGAAAAGAGTGTGAAGAGCTACTGTACGGGATAAGTAAGTGGACTTGTTATGAGTTTAGGAGGGTTGAAAGGACCTATGGCTTTGTTGGATGGATTCAGGTGTTTTTGACGACGTCGTTGTTATTGAAGCAAAACAGTTAAGAGGAAGACTATGCAGGGGGAACATCTGGCTTCTGAGGCTGAATGACAAGTTCAACTCCTGTGACATTTTTTGGGATGAACTAGTTGAAGTTTCAAAGTGCATATGGAGAATTTCATTGTTATTAGCATATGGTTGGGTTGATCCTTCTAAGAGATGTAATGAGAGAGCTGAGCACCATGAAAAGAAGAGGATAGAAACTAGTTAAAGGCCTGAGTGGGTATTTGCTTGTAATGGTCTTTGTTGGTTTTTCTCATGGCCAAAAGGTAGGAAGATGCAGTCAAGCTGTAGCAGTCCTCCCCGGGGCATTATTGTAGAGAGCCTCTACCTGCAGAGGAACCGATGTCCGTAGTGGCCTAGATGACTGAACTCCTTAACCCCTGTTTGGCAACAATTACCATTACTCCTGTTTGACTGTTTTTTGAGGGGAAATGGGGTACCTTCTGTTTCTTTATCCTCCAATTTTTTAATTTTTTACTCTTTTTTTTTTGTTTTTTTTTTTTTGGGGGGGGGGGGGGGGGGGGGGGGGGGGGGGGGGTGGGGTGTCTATGAGCTCTCTTTACCATTACTTATCCAATTGCAAAACAAGGGTAACATATTTACGTCTACTTCTTTGTTAAATACAACAATTAATCTAAAAGTTACCCAACTATATGTCAATATACCAAAATATAACCCAACTCTAACTTTTCTACCAAAAAATAACTAAACTCTAAAATTAATCTAAAAATAATCCAACTCTTTCAAAAATACTGAATTGTGATTCTCCGACATTATATTTTTCCTCTACATATTCTTGGTTTGTCGTGTTCTCTGTAGGCGGTCTCATTTAATAAACGAGATGAGCGAGCACAGATATGCTGCTCGGTTAGATAAATGATACCAATATCGAGTTGGTCTCATTTAGTTGACGAGATGAGCCGAGCCGAGCCGAGCCGATAAAGCTGTGGTTTGGCTCGGCTCATTTGCAGCCGTAGTTCTCTGGTTGTATTCCTCGGTTGTTTTGCTTGTTCTTTGCCCCGGGATGTTGCCTTTATGTGGGGTTGTACTCAATTATTGGAAAATATATTTTTAGTTTGGTAAGGTGAAAAAAGAAATCAAGCCAAACCAAAAATACATAGAAGAAAAATATATTGTTGGGCACATGCTATGCTTAGCCATCAATTCAGTATTTTTTTAAATTAATTTTAGAGTTTGGTTATTTTTTGGTACAAAATTTAGAGTTGTGTTATTGTTTGGTAGAAAAGTTAGAGTTGGGTTATTTTTTGGTTAGAAAATAGACTTGGGTTATTTTTTGGTAGAAAAGTTAGAGTTGGGTTATTTTTTGGTAGAAAAGTTAGAGTTGGGTTATTTTTTGGTTGGAAAATAAAGTTGGGTTATTTTTTGGTATATTGAGATATAGTTGGGTTCTTTTTAGATAATTGTTGTTGTTAAATATATCCAAACAATAGTAGAATAACCCTTTGTCGTCCACTTTTTTGCCTCTCTTTACCGTCCCCTTCTTTTCCCCTCTCAACCTCTTTCTACCTAATTGCTAAACAAAGCTTAGGTGCTTTGCGCATGGAGACTATTCTTATAGGTGAGCCAGGGGGATTGAACCATACCCTGATGAACCAATTTTCTTTGAGTCAGAGCCTGAGACTTAACTAGATCTGCTTTCCTTGTCAGTATTAACTTGTATTGGCACCGATTGGTTTGCAACTTGTATAAGGTTCAAGAGCTCATTCTTTCTGGACTTCAGTTATATATTCGGGCATGATTACATTTGTTATCTTGTCTTTATAGCTGTGTATCTCAAACTTCGGTATGACACTTGGACATGGGTATTGTGTTCAGAGGTCAGATTCAGTTATACTATAAGATTTTTTTTTTTTTTTTTTTTGGTTTCTTGATATAAAGATTGTTTTTCCTATGTTTATTGGTCTAATTGAGGCGTCAAAATGTCATAGAGTAATGTTTAAGTATCCTTATATAACATGGGTAGTTTAGGATGAAACTTGAGAGTTCAAGTGCCTCTCCTTTGTATTATCAGCTTGCTCTTTGTTTCATTTTTCACAATGACTACCAAATTATTAATGTGGGTTTGAGATGGTTTTACAACAAAGTTTATTTATTTAGTAATTTTAGTGGGTTGCCATACAAGCTGCATTAACAGTTTCTGCTTTATGGATTTTTTTTGCAAGGATAGGCGGCTGAATAACAACAGCTTGACAGGGCATATACCTATGTCCTTGACTAAAATTAATACATTGCAAGTTCTGTAAGTGTCAAAAATTATCCTATTTCCTTTCCGTCTCCCCCGTCTATATTTCTTTAGCAAGTTGCCAACTTAACTTCTTAAAAGGGAAATTATCACGGATTGTTTAAGTACCTTGCTGTTTTAATAAATACAATGGGGTACCATAAGGTTTGAATATTTTATCACCTAGGTACTCAATGTTAGAATTTGATGAATTTTGCCAAGAATTAGACCAATTTTATATAGAAAATACTGATGTAGTGGAAGATTACGATAATATATGTATAAAGCATTTCAGTACTTTTAGCAAAAATTTAGCGAATTACGATAAAATTTTCCCGAATTTTGATGTGAGATATATATGTTGTTGTGTGTCATGTTAATTAACATCTTTTGGCAGAAAATCATCAAATTTTAACAAAAAGATACATATATTTGTTGGAATCCTATTCCACTTTAGCGTTTCCAACTAAAATCTATCAGATTTCAACAAAAAAAGTACCTGATTGATACAATTTAAAACTTCAGGTTCCCTAAGCGATAATATTTTTTGACCCCAAGGTACCTTATTGTATATGGTGAAACATTAAGGTACCAAGGATGGTCAAACCTCAGGGTACCTAAGTGATAATTCCCCTTTTTAAAACGAGGCTTATTTGTCGGAGTATTTTTCTGGGTATTAATTAAAGGATCTGCCAAAATGTGGAGTGCAGGGATCTCTCGAACAATCATCTAACAGGGGAAGTGCCTGTTAGTGGATCTTTTTCATTGTTTACGCCCATCAGGTGAATTTGTTGCTCCACAAATTTCGTCAAATGAAGGTTGAAAATAAATT
Organism: Simmondsia chinensis; assembly: GCA_018398585.1. Classification (NCBI taxonomy): domain Eukaryota; kingdom Viridiplantae; phylum Streptophyta; class Magnoliopsida; order Caryophyllales; family Simmondsiaceae; genus Simmondsia; species Simmondsia chinensis. The sequence continues at coordinate 21,017,604 of JAGTTD010000017.1, read as the reverse complement.
TGGCCCGACATTAATGTTGTGCTGTCATGCTTTCAATGCAGTTTTGGAGGCAACAATTTGTCACAGCCTCCAGTAAGTCCTCCTCCACCAGTTTCTTTGACACCGCCAGCTTCATCTTCAGGTTTGTCATTGTTGTCTGTAGTGATATTGTCGGGTTAAGAGCTACGGTTTTCTTGTAGTCTCGTTGGAGCTTTGGCGTCAGCAGTATTCTATGTTGTTAGTTAACACCACTTGATGTAGCATGCAAGATGGGATTTTATTATTTTAGTTAAGCGTGCTTGGGCGAGAGTAGTTCTAGGATGGGTGACCTCCTGGGAAGTCCTCACCCTCAGGTTGGGGGCACTGGGAAACAGCCTCTCTTTAGGTTAACACCCTGAAGGGGGAAGGCTGCATACATCCGCCCCCCCATACCCTGCATATGCGGGAGCCCTTGAGGCACTGGGTATGTTCCTTTAGAAGATGTGTTAATTTAACTTATATTTTATTACGTTTTGCTAGTAATTTTGTTAGGATTAGGATGCGGGATTTATTTCTTTTATAGTTAAATTCTCATTTCTAGGAAAGGTATTTCCTATTTGATTTAGTATTCATCTCTTTAATTGTCTAGTATTATATGAGGGATTATCTTTTACCTATAAATATAACTTTGTAATTAATTATTTTGAGTCTGGAGAAACGTTATTGAGTTGAGTTTTTGGTTAGCAAGTTGGACTACGTCACCACTCTCCTATCATAGTAGAGTTTATAACTTCAATTTTTAACTTTATTGCCTTGTCCTTACAATTTCGTCCGTGGTTTTTGGATAATTTATTGTCCAAATATTGCCTTCTCCCTCATCGTTACTGTCTCTTTGAACAACTTATTTTGTGAAGGAACAGTCTTATTAAAGCCACTATACAACTATGAAGTGATTTTGTAACAAAATCAGGTCAAGAATAAAATTGTTTGTCGCTCATGTCTAACGCATAGCGATCCAGTTCTTGCTGTTTGCTGACCTTCTATTGTTCATTGCATTTCTTCGGGTTACTCGGTTCTTTCCTTTTCCTTATCTTGTAAACCGCTCATTACATCTAAATAAATTGTTAAAGTGCTAGGATTTTCAAGGATCGATATGCAGTAGCGAATTTCTTATGGGTTAAGGTAGTCTTTTTATGATCTTTCCAGACTAAGAGATTGGGAGCTTTCCGGACATACCGTTGGCAGATTTGCAGAGGGATTGTAGGGTTTGGAGTCATTAGTTTTTGGGATTGTGTTTGATGATTGAGAACATCTTGTTCCTAGCTCTCTGTAGATTTTTTCTTTCTTAATGATATTTCTTTTTCCAATCAAAAACATACTATCTTGTTTGAGGGTGGGAAAGGAGTGGTAGGGAGTAGCGAATTGGACCTGTTGCTATATTCTTACATTGCAGGCTGTTATATCTGGATTTCTGTTCCCCATCGCTTCTTTCGGTATGGATTGATTTTTTAGTTCCGGTTGCTTGAATGTAATATCAGTTGGAAGCAGTGCCACTGGAGCAATTGCCGGTGGAGTGGCTGCTGGTGCTGCCTTGCTGTTTGCAGCTCCTGCCATTTGTCTTGTTTGGTGGCGACGAAGAAAACCGCAGGATCATTTCTTTGACGTTCCTGGTTAGTGGATACTATCATGCTGTCAAATCACAGTTTGCGGTTCAGGCTTGTGTCATAGAAGTGGCGTACGTTATGTAGCGGGTGCCAGAGACCTCTTTAGCTTAAGAGAAATAATATGCTTACTAAGCTTATGTTTGCAAAAACTTCAACGATTAGTGATATGAGCTTTAACCTTTATTCCCCTTGTTATGTTTCAATATATAATTACTATAAGGTGATTACAAAAAGCACCATTAATTGGCGAAGACATTGTAGTGTCATTGTGCTTTGTTAAATTTTTTAAAAGAACAATATTAATTTGTCAATTGTCTTAGTAAAAATATGAGATTGCACCTGTGATTTTTATGAAATTTCTTCTAGGTGAAAAATATTGTGATGTTTTGTGCAATTATATATAATTAATTTTTTAAATGTATCTAAGTCTTGTATTTTCTTATGCCATATTCCAATAATTGTTTTCTTTTCATTTTTTAGTATATGCTGATTTTTCTTAACTAAAGTCATCTTAATATAAAATTTTATAGAGCATTAAGTATGTCATTACAACAATAACAATTTCAGTGCATGAATATTAAGTATGTCATTATCGTATATTTTTACCATAGCCCCCCCCAACAACTGTTTTCTGGGACTGCCGCTGATAAAAGCTAGCTCAAAATCTGTTACGTAAAAGACGTGGATGTGTACACTTTGTGGTCCTAGCCTTCATTCTGCATTATTGCATTACTGTCAGGATGTCCATTCACTTTTTACTTGAATATTGTAGCTGAAGAAGATCCAGAAGTTCATCTAGGACAGCTCAAAAGGTTTTCCCTACGGGAATTACAAGTAGCAACCGATAATTTTAGCCCCAAAAACATCCTTGGTAGGGGTGGATTTGGTAAAGTCTATAAAGGACGTCTAGCGGATGGATCCTTAGTTGCAGTCAAAAGACTCAAAGAGGAGCGAAGTCAAGGTGGAGAACTCCAGTTTCAAACTGAAGTTGAAATGATTAGTATGGCCGTTCATCGCAATTTGCTTCGTCTGAGAGGTTTTTGTATGACACCCACGGAAAGAATTCTTGTTTATCCCTACATGATTAATGGAAGTGTCGCTTCATGTTTGAGAGGTATTTCTCACTAACCCATATTTTGCGCTTAGTTTCTATATTACTCAAATGGCGGATATGAGAGCTTGACATGGTTATATGTCCAAAAGCCCGCTTAACATTTTCTAAGATTTGTTCAAGTTTTTGGTCTAATAGTGTTTCTGTCATACCAACATACAAGTTTCCTTTTTATTGAAGATGGGTATTTAGGATAGGGGTGTATTTGAGCCAAGCCGAGCTGATCCGATCCTATCTGATCTAGCCTCAGCTTGTTTATATTAAGTTTGGCTCGTCAAAGCTCTAGTTCATCTCTGCTTGGCTGAGCTCGAACCTAGTTCGACGAGCTCCGATCTAAGCTTGTGATAAAAGGCTTATTTAAGCTCAGTCTAGGCTCACTTGGGCTTGTTTAAGCTTGAGCTCGACTCATGTAGGCTCAAACTTGGATCGGTTGGGCATATTTGAGCTAAAACTTAAAATAAAATAGGCTCGATTAGGATCGGCTTGTGAGCCTATGAGCTTGAGTTTTACAGGGCTTGGGCTTGACTCGATAAGCTAAATGAGTTGGCTCCGCTTGGCTCAAGCTTGAAATGACCTAAGCCTTTCAAACTTTATGACAAGTGTCCTCAAAAGGCGGCTCTGCTCATTTGCACCTTTGAGTCAAAGTAAATATAGTTAGGTTTTATTCCGCAATATTATAACTCCTTGACTCACAAATTTTTCTACATTGTTAGAGCGCCGAGAATCACAACCTCCACTTAGTTGGGAAGTGAGAAAGCGAATTGCACTAGGATCCGCTAGGGGGCTTGCTTATTTACACGATCATTGTGATCCCAAAATCATTCATCGCGATGTGAAAGCTGCTAATATATTGTTGGATGAGGAGTATGAAGCTGTTGTTGGAGACTTTGGTTTGGCCAAACTCATGGACTATAAGGACACTCATGTTACTACCGCTGTACGTGGCACGATTGGACATATAGCGCCCGAATACCTCTCTACCGGAAAGTCCTCGGAAAAGACTGATGTTTTTGGCTATGGAGTTATGCTTCTGGAGCTCATCACTGGACAAAGAGCATTTGATCTCGCTCGACTTGCTAATGATGATGATGTCATGTTGCTTGATTGGGTATGTGTTGAATATTGCAATCGTTTTCTTTTGAGCACCTCGAACATGGTTGTACTGCGTCATTTTATTTATGTTCAGTGCATTTCATGTTTGTTTTTAGGCCTATGAATTGTTGTATTTCCATATTAACTTCTCGGATGTCATTGTTTTCTTCTTTTTTTCTTATTTTCTTCAGAATCTTTTCATACTCAGATTTTTATGATATGAGTTTATTCAAAGGTAAAACTAGTTCACCTGATCGAATTGTCCATCTTCTGTCAGTTCTAGACAGCTGAGGAGATAAAGATACCGAGTTTCCGCTTTCTATTTCCTTAAAATTCCTTTATACATTATCTATTATTCCACTTCCTATGAGGATTGCACTAACCTAAGTCTGGATAAAGGAGTGTTGTGTAAAACTTCGTTGGATCTTTAAGCAAGGATCTTAAAACTGTATTTCATTAGAACTCTGAAATTAGAGTGCTTGGCAAGAATACATTAGGAGGGATAACCTCTTAGATATGTAGACATACGTATGTACATATGTGTCGAAAGTGTCAGTTAGTTCAATCGGTAAAGTCTCTTGGAGGTGATATCAATATCCAGGATTGAATCTCACCTTCAGAAGGAAAGAAGGGGGTTAGGGGACTTTGGGAAAGCTACCCCCTTATGTAACTTTATAAGAGTAAGGCTATGTATATTTTATCCTCCCAACCATGCCTTGGTGGGAGTCATTTGAGGCGCTGATTTGGTGGTGGTTGTATCTACCTATATAATTACATCATATGCCCGTTATAATGTGAGAAAGGGCACGATATCTATGCACTGATATCTATTATTCTGAAATTGATTGTGCAGAATTCACTCTCTTGGATAATGACTATTATCATCTTGAAACTCTCAGGTTAAAGGACTTCTGAAAGACAAGAAGTTAGAAACTCTAGTCGATCCCGATCTGCAAGGGAATTACGAGGACAGTGAGGTGGAGCAACTGATACAAGTCGCGTTACTTTGCACACAAGGCTCTCCGATGGAAAGGCCGAAGATGTCAGAAGTTGTCAGAATGCTAGAAGGAGATGGCTTAGCTGAAAGATGGGAAGAATGGCAGAAAGAAGAGATGTTCAGGCAAGATTTTAACCACACTCACCATCCTAATACTGGTTGGATGGTTGACTCTACTTGTAATCTCTGCCCTGATGAATTGTCGGGTCCAAGATGACACTTTATCTTTTGGATTTTTTGCATAAAACCACCTTAAAAAGTCGTCATTTTTCACTTAATCACCACAACTTTTCAATTTTTCTGAAAACTACTTTAAGAAGTTTAAATTTTGTCAATCTAAAGCCTATATTGACGCCTTTAGTTTTCATGGAGGCTCCATGTGTAATTTATATTTTCTTAAAAAAAGGGAGGTAAAGGACATATTGATATGAGCTTGCTTGGTAAAGCAAAATACTGTTAAATGGTCTCTATGTGCATGTTCAAATCCCCCTACATGCGTTACACCTGAGCTTAAACCCAACACATGCTATCTATTCCCTGATTTATGTATAATGCAAGCAGAATCACACGTGTAACTCAAAACAATATACTAATGTCATTAATGTAAGTGGTTGATTGAAAATATTTGAACTTTTGAAGGTGGTTTTCTAAAAATTTTGAAAAGTTTTGATGATTAAGTGAAAAATGACTGCTTTTAAAGGTGGGATTTCTGTAAACAAAAACCCTTTTCCTTTTTCCTCAAAATGATCTGAAACCCTATTTGCATGGATTTTAGGTGGGTTCATATTTTCCACATTTGTGCATAGGAAATTTTTTAGGACTTGGGAAGTTTCTGGTGTAATACAATTTCAATATATAGGGAACTTGGTATTCTGAAGGTTTTGTGCAAGGGACAATAGTGTGATATGGGACTGGGGAGCGCTACGTGTATGTACCTAATGTATTGTATTGTAATGAATAAACTAATGTGTTTCCTCTTATATTTTATTTGGCAATGGGATTATAAGGGAGAGATGTATTTGAGCCGAGTTGTGCCCAACTGCTTGGCACATTTAACTTGGCTTGGGTTGGGGTTGAAGCTTGCTGAGCTCTTCAAGCACAAGTTCGGCTTGTCATAGGCTTAGGCTCAGATCGCCTCATTCCATACTACGCTTGAGGTTTTTAAGCTTATTTAAGCTCAGACTAGGCTCTTTAAGGCTTGAGCTCGGCTTATTTAAGCTTAAATTTAGTCCAATTGGACATATTTAACTTAATAAATTATATTAATATAAGCTTGTTGAAGCTCGTTTAGGCTTAGGAGCCTACAATCTCGAGCATTATTAGATTCAGGCTAAGCTCCATATGTTAAACAAGGCAACTCAGCTCGAGCTTGAAGTGAGCAAGCTTTTCAAACTTTATGATGATCCAGCTCGTGAGAGCTTTTTCACATACTCGGTTCATTTGTATCCCTATGAGTAATGGAGGGTATGATGATTCTTGTTTCTTATTTGTTAAGTAGTAAGAGTAGAGTTGAAGATATGCCTAGTTAAATGGGAGGCCAAGAAGGTCCATGGCCTAGGCCAGTAGTCATTACACTTAAGGTGATGTGCTACTGTAAGATCTTTTTTGAGTGGGAGAGTCTACGTTTATACTCACGTCATTTTTAATATCTGGCAAGAATTTTTGCTTCTATTAAGTATTAACTCAAAATATATTTTTTTAAAATTTAAGTGGTGGTGAAGAAACAAGGGAGATTCATTGGTGAAAAATACTCATAAAAGACCACCTAGAGTGCTTGCAAGAGCTCGGGTTACTCTTCACAAGTTGCCTCGACACGCTTACAGGATTCTGATTACTCCTAATAGGCTCCTAGGTGCCTAGTACCAAGTTCTTAATCATAGGTGCCTAGTACCAAATTCCTAGGGGCAAGCCCCATGATAAGCGCCAATGTACTTGATGGGTAAGGGACTGGGACTCGTACTCCCGGCAATTACTAAAGCCTTTTTCTATTGAGTGGCATGTCTTGATCCTCAAGTACTTAATTGCATGCATGGACACGTGTTTGCAAAATATCTCTCTCTTTTCCTCTCCCTCTCCCCTTCCCTTATAATTTCAACTAGGCCATGCCCCCAATATTTACGAGCGTTTCTATGGTGCAGAAAAATTGTAATCTGTGTGTCGACACATAGCTCACAATTTTGTACAGAATTGAACTGAATTTTGTACCATGCAAAAAAGTACCTTTTCTACACGATAGACAAAGCAAATACTTACAAGCCAAGGTCTACTAGTCAAGACCTACTAGCCGGTCTAACTAGTCAAGTGCCGCCTTGCTAACCAATAGTTACTAGCCAAGACCTACTAGCCAAGTGATGTCTTGCTGGCCAACAATAGAAGACCCTTACCCACCATATCAGGGGTTTTCTAGTTTTAAACAAAAGATATGAAATTATATTTTAGACGAAAGGTAGGAGCTTTGTATTTATAGGTAAAAGATAAGAGAATTTTCTGATATTTATACGAAATAATTATTTTAATTAATTATAGTAAAAATATTATAAATTTAGAAGATACTAAATTTTTTTTTAATTTCTATAAAAAATTACTATAAGATAAAATATTATTTTTTTAAAAAATAAATTCTAAAATTAGATTAAAAATTTAAAACTAAAAAATATACAAAATTAAAAATTTGAGAATAAATACTAAAAAAAAAATTTATTATTATATTTTTTCAAACTTTTCTCCAAAAAAATATCTTTCCATAATTTGTTTCAAATTTTTTAATTTCATAATTTTTTATTTTAAAATTTATTAATGTCTAATGAGTGTGTTATATTTAGTAACAAAGTTCAAGGGAATGAGTTATGTGTAATAATAAAGTTCATGGGGCTATTTTATAAAATTAAATGTAAGGGTTGTGTTGTAGTAATTTACAAAATTCAGGATGTTATTTTTTAAAATTAAAAGAGTAAGAAATATGTTATATTTAATTGTAAAGTTTAGGGGATTATTTTTTAAAATTAAAAGTATAAGAAAGATGTTATGATTAATTATAAAGTTTAAAAAGTCATACTATATATTTTTTTCGAATATTTATATTTTATATGTTACTAAATTTATTAATTCAACTTTCAAAGTGTTAAATTTTACCGTATCATTACTATATGTTATATTATTATATGTATATATATTATATTCCGTTTAATTTTGGCGTGGAATATTGCTATCAGGGCTCTAATCCATGTAGAAGCATCGGCTTCTGCACGAGAAGCGGGGACGACACTGCAATGGCGGCAGCTCCGGTGTTTTTTTGGCCGGCAAATCCAACTCCGGCGAGTCTCTCTCTAAATTCGAACACGAAGCCCTTCTCTCTCTTTCTTCTCAATCCTTCACGGATTGAAACCTCGTTTCGGATTAAACGTTTCAAAGTCTCGGCGGTGAAGGGGCAAAATACGCAAGCTCAAACTCAGAGACCAGGTAAAACATCGACGCTGTGTCGCTTTGTGATACGTAAGAATTTGTTACAAATCAAACACGAAAAATTTTGAGAAAAATACTTGGACCAATGAAATAAATAAGACATAAATATAATTAAATTTGTTATATTTATTTGACTGATAAATTTTATTATTTATAAATTATTTTAGAGACCAAAAAGAGTTTTTATTTGAAGTGGTGATAAAATTTTTCAAATTATTAGTTAGGTGATTAACTTGTCCGTTTTAAAACTTGGGTGATTGCAAGGAGCCTTTATTAGGAGTTGGGTGATTAAGTGTTCCAACATTTGACTTGGGTGACCAACTTATTCATTTTCAATCACGTGAGTTGAAAGAATGAGGAGCTTGCGTAGAGCAGGGGCCCTCTCGTATATTTATAGAATTATGAATGGGCTATACAAGACATGCAAGGAAGGCCCAATGGGCTCAGTACATACAATACTAAACACCTATACAATATAGTCTAACATCCCCCTTTAACCGAAGCAGGAGTTAACCGAATGTGAAGGTTGGAATTGAAAAGCAGAAAAAGATGTCGGGGAAGACTCTTCGTGAAGATATCTGCAATTTGTTGAGACGAAGGCACATGAAGGACTCGAACAAGACCCATTTGAACACACTCTTTTACGAAATGGATGTCAATCTTGATATGTTTCGTGCGAACATGCTAGATAGGATTAGTAGACAAGTACATAGCAGAGACATTGTCACAATAGACCAAAGTAGCTCAAGAAAAAAGAAGATTGAGCTCACTAAGGAGAGAACGGAGCCAACAACATTCTGAGACGGTATTAGCAACTGCACGATATTCAGCCTCTACGCTGGAGCGGGAGTCTGTCGGCTGTCGTTTGGAGGACCAGGGGATAATGTTGCCCTCGAGAAAGACATAGAAGCCAGATGTAGAATGGTAAGTGTCGGGGCATCCAGCCCAATCAGCATCGGAGTATGCCAAGAGTTAGTTCAAACGAGTAGGGGAGATAGTCAAACCATGATCAATTGTGCCTTTGATATATCGAAGAATGCGTTTAACAGCCATCCAGTGGGATGAGCGCGGAGCATGCATAAATAGACGCACCTGTTGCATTGTATAAGAAATGTTAGGACGAGTAAAGGTGAGATATTGAAGGGCAACAACAATGGACCTATACAAGGTGGGATTGGGCATGGGCTCGCCATCCTCCGTGGAAAGTTTTGACTTGGAATCTGTGGGTGTGGCAATGGCTTGCAAGAGAGCATGTTGGTCCTGTTAAGTAGGTCGGGAGCGTACTTGGATTGAGACAAGAAGAGACCTATGGATAAGTGTGACATTAAAATGTCGAGAAAGTAATTAAGGTGTCCCATATCTGTCATGTCAAACTCAGACCGAAAAGAATGAAGCAGGTCTTGAAGAATCGCGTCAGAGGAGGCAACTATATCATCAACATAATTAACTTTCTTTTTATATAGGCGTTGAAATGGAATCTTTTTCTTAATGGAAGTGAAGGGTAATAAGTTTATAATATGAGCTGCAACAGAAACTGCTTCAACCCAATATTCTAACGGCATGCAGGCTTGGAAAAGGAGTGAACGCATCATGTTACCAATGGTCCGGTGCATGCGTTCAGCCTTCCCATTTTGTTGGGAGGTATGAGGATAAGTGACCCGATTGAGAATACCCCATTGCAGAAAAAGGCCATTAAAGTCACGATTGATGTACTCAATACCATTATCACACTGAAAATGTTTGATTTCGACACCAAATTGATTTAACATGAGATTGCAAAACTGAATAGACAAGTCAAAAACCTCAGATTTGGCACGCATAGGGTAAATCCACCCAAAATGAGAGTAATCATCCAAAAGTAACAAATAATACTGAAACCGCTGAAACTAATAACAGGCGATGTCCATACATCAGAATGAACAATATCAAAAGGACGCGTAGTATTGGTAATAGACTTTTGAAAAGGTAAACTACTATGCTTACCTAGTTGGCAAGCATGATACAAACTGGACTCTGAAAAACTAGACCAGGAAATAAACTTTTGCTTAACTAAAGTAGACAGAACTGGCTTTCCTGGATGGCCCAAGCGACGGTGCCAAAGAGAGGAGGAGACTCGAGATGCAACAAATGATGTATGGATGGAGGATGATCCTGGTATAGTAAACAGAGGCCCCAGACTGACACAATGGATGACTGTGGACTTCGATTTAGGATCCTTGACAGAAAAACCAAAACAGTCAAATTCAAGAAGACAATTATTATCTGAACAAAATTGGCGGACATAAAGTAAATTTTTGGAGAGACTAGGGACGAATAGAACTTTATTTAAAACAAAACAACCTGCAGGAATAGAAATAAAACATGACCCAATGCCAGCAATAGAAAGAGACGCGCCATTACCCATTAAAATTTTGTCAGAACTAGTATATGGAGACAATGATGTTAGGATACCTTGGTTATTTGTCATGTGGGAGGGAGCCCCGCTATCCATGACCCAGGATGAGTCAAGAATAGGGGTGGAATAGGACTGTGGGGGGAACTAACTCGCATTAAAACCTGGGTAAAAACCATAACCAGTGGTATAACCATTACTTGCAGGATGAAACTATGGATAAGAAGGTACGTTACCACCCTGAGGAGCAGAGCCGAAATGAGGCTGTCGGTACGGCATGTAAAAAGGAGGCATAGGCCACGACATCCCCCTGTAATTCGGACCCCACAAGTTCTGCATCCATGAATTTCCATAACCACGACCATTACATCCACGACCACGGCCATTACCTCAAGCCCCATGACCTCGACCATTGCCAAATTGATTACTATAACCGGGCGTATGTGAAGTCTGATGAGCGGGAAGCGTAATGGGCTGCTCCGAGGCAACCACTTGCGGATGCTGCTGCGGGTTCACAGCACCAGCTGTGGGTGGCGGCTGGTAGCAAGGAGAAGGGTAGGTGCACTGGTGTTAGCATTCTTAATACGAGATTCTTCATTCATTAACATAGACCGGGCCTCAATAAATGACGGAAAAGGGACTCTAGATGTAATAGAGGTACAAATAGCATGAAATTTTTTGTCATCAGAAAGACCATCCACAGCCGCTAAAACCATACCAACATCGGAAATAGAGGCATGTACAGATTTGAGATTATCAGCCAGGGATTTAATTTTTTGTGAGATATACTAACATGGAGAGATTGCGTTTCTTAATATTGGTTAATTCTCGTTTATAGTGCAATTGACGTGATTGGGCAAAATCGGTACAAAGTCTAGAGATTGAACTCCAAAGTGATGCAGCAGTTAAATCATCATCATCGCTACACACAGCACTAGTAAGATTAGAGGAAATAGTACCGAGTATCCAAGAAATAAGGAGATTGTCAACCTGTCTTTAGTAGTGGTAGGTTGGATCGGAAGCAGCGGGTGGAAGGGATGAACCATCAAGATGGTCATCAATAGCATAACCCTGACAGGCAGAGATAAAAGATCGGCACCATACTAAGTAGGTTGGCGGATCATTCAAATCAAGTGTAGACGATATTTGATGTCAGATATTAGAGACACTGAATGGTGTGGGAAGATATGGGGTGGCGACAGGCGGTGCAACTAGCGGCGTGGAGGGAACACCGGTGGCTGGAGATGTGGTTGATGATGTAGCATCGACCATGGGAAGCAACGCACAGGAGAGAGAGAGAGAAGTGGAGAGCGGCGGTGCGGGTTGCTGGCGGCGGCGGGGGGATAGGGTTAGCCGAAATTAGGGTTTCTTCCCTTTTTTTTGTTTCGAAAGAATTAAAGGAAAAGGAAGGCTAGGGTTTGCCTTTACAAGAGGGCTCGGGATGGCTCTAATACCATGAAAGAATGAGGAGCTTGCATAGAGCAGGGGCCCTCTCGTATATTTATAAAATTATGAATGGGCTATACAAGACATACAAGGAAGGTCCAACGGGTTCAGTACATACAATATTAAACACCTATATAATGTAGTCTAACATGAGTGACTAAAAGGAACTTTTACTAGGAGTTGTGAGACTAAATCTTCTAAAATTTGCCTTAGGTGACCAAATTATCCATTTTTGGCTACTTTGGTGACCAAAAGGGATTTAACTCTTCAAAACTATAGCTACTTGGTATATATATTGGCATTTGTTTCCTTGGCCTACATGTGGGATTCCCTTTGTCCTCAATTTTGAATGATTGTGTTAGACCATCATGCGTTGCATCTCACTTCCATGTCAGGTGGCTTTATACTAGATTTATAGTCTTGTGCGACCACTGCAATTTTGGCGTCACCACCATGCATTGGACATGGCTTTGCAATAGGGTTACTCTAGTCTCGGGTGAACATTGTAATATAGTCGTCACTCCTTGAGACTTGGGATGAGAGACTGTATAGTTATGTCGACCAGTGCCTAAGATTTACAAGGCCGAGATCAGCTCTAGACCAGATTTAGGTCTCCTATGAGACCGAGAATAAGCTTCTTGAAACCTGGCAATTGACTTTGCAATATGTAATATGCATAGGGTCCGCCATAAGACCATTGAATGATATCGGCCCCCCACATGACCAATGTGCAACATCTGCCCCCATATGACTAGAAATCCACGACGCAAGATTGACGGCATTGATACCAATTGATATAGACCAAAAGAGGTTCCGTCCAAAATCAATTGGCTATGGATTGACTAACTCCTTGGTAATTATATTGGCATTTGTTTTCTCGGCACACCAACGTGTTCCCTTTGTCTTCAATTTTGACTGTATCAATGTATGTGTCTTGATTCCTTTAATTCAACTGGAATTTGTGGAAGATTTACTCGTACTAACAAGCTTGGGATTTGTTTGGTGCAGAAAGTAAAGATGAGTTATTTGAGGGAAAAGAGGAGGATGGTGGAGTGCTTGATTCGGGGTGGTTGCCTGCTTTCCCTCATGTATTGACTGCATCCATGTCCAACTTTCTCTTTGGTTATCACATTGGGTGAGTCTCTCTCTCTCTCTCACCATTGATCTTTTATTATAATATGGCTTTGTTTGGTTGGAAGAAAGATATTTTGGTTTTTGAAAATATTTTTTTGGGTTGGTAAGTAGGATTGAAGATGGATTCTGAACAAATGTCTTAGGCCACAACCTTGCCTGTAGCTTATCAAGAAGTGATTGAAGAACAAAAAGAGATTCATTATAAACAGATTGAAGAACAAGTAAATCATTTTTGACACAAAAGAAAAATAAAGATATTCTCAATAGATTTTATGATGCATGAATAGTTTCAGAGTTCGACATGACAAATGGTTTTTGGCAAATTCAAATAGCAGAAAGGATTGTTCAAAACTGTATTTATGTTATCATTTGGGAATAATGAATGGAATGTCATACCCTTTGGACTGAAAAATACTCCTTCCGGGTTCCAACATGTTATGAACGGTATTTTCAACCCTTATACAAGATTTATTATTGTTTATATTGATGAGTTCTAGTTTTCTCAAAAACAATTGAACAACATTTTAAACATTTACAAATGTTTTTGCATTTGACAAAGAAAAAATGGTTTTGTTGTTTCCACCTAAAAAATGAAAATATTTTCAAATTTCATTTTTGAGGTCATGATATATCACAAGGATCTCTCAAACCAGATTGCTCTATTAGGAGAGCAATCGCGTGTTGACAAATTTCCTGATGAAATAAAGGCCAAAACTCAATTACAAAGGTTTTTGGGATGTTTGAATTATGTTTGTGATTTCTTTCCAAAACTAAGACTAATATGTCAACCTCTTTAGAAGCGTCTTCAAAAAAAGCACATGCATGGTCATGTTTTTATTTTTTTGGATCAAAACATGCATGGTCATTTGAACATACTGAAATAGAGCAAGAATTAAAAGTGAAAGTCAAGGCATTACCATGTTTAGGCATACTAGATCTTCATGCATTTTTAGTCATAAAACATATGCATCAGATAGGGTATGGCGGCATACATAAACAAAAACTGCTGAATCCTCTCAAAAAACAAATAGCCACATGTCATTTAGAAATCTGGCTAGGGCCATAAAAGAATTATCCAACTATTACAAAGGAAATTTTATAATTTGTTCTCTGTATTTTCGAAATTCTAAGACAATTTATACAATAAAAGATTTATTACGACTAACCCACTAAAGAAGTTTTAAAGAAGAGATGTTAAAAATTTTGTATCAAAGCTAATATTTGCATGATGACAAGCAATACTTTCAGTTTTTGAGTTTGAAATCAAATTTATTAAAGGAGAAAACAATGCTTTCCCTGATTTTCTAACAAGAGAATTTCTTCAAGGCCGTATCCCAGAAACGCCGCAAAAGGATTAATTCTCTTTGCAGTAGCAAGAGTTGAGTTCTTTAAAAGGAAAAGGCTAGCTAGCTATTCATACTTCTCAAGAATATGCCATGGCTACACATCATTCAAAATCCAAAATTAAAATTTCTATTCAAAATCAGTACTTGAGGAGGCAAGGAGGTGAAAATTACGATTTTAAGCCTGGCTTGAGCTTATGATTTGAAAGTTCCAATTGTGAATAATAGTAATATGTTTTACATAATTGATATTTACATTGCTAAAGAGAATAAAATAGAGGAATGGTCCTCTTTTAAATATCCGCTTCGAGCCCTAGAACTCTTAGAACTAACCCTATGTGAGACCCCATTCTGGGCCTTCATGTTCAAGAAGAAAAAAGACAACAACTTAGAGTTAAAGTGACTTGACTTAAATAAGCATGGCCAAATAACAAGGGTAATTTTCTGTGACCCCTATTTTCAATGGAATCTGTTTGGCATCGAATGTCATTGTGGTTGTATCCTATACTTCCTTATTATTATGTAAGAGACTCGGATATATTTTATACTTCCGTTGGACAAGCCTGGAGTGTAAGTTAGGGCTTAACTTGATGCAATTGCGGTTATTTCCGCCCTTGTACCCACTTACACAATCCCTTATAATCCCAGTCCGAGATACTACTCTTCTTGAATATCATTGTTATGCAAAGGGGTTAAAGAAGAAGTGGATGAAGAAGAAAGCAAAAGGGGGAAGAGAAAGCACAAGGAGAAGAGCAAGAGGAGTAAGGTGAAGCATAAGGATAGCATGACTACAATGAATTCCACAAAATTGGACAACCTATAAGTGAGAATTGTGAATGTGCTACAAATTCTATGAAAGAGATCCCTCACATTGATTTCATCATAACTTGTTAGGACTTTTTCCAGGGGAAATTTTTTGGCATTAAATCTAGAAAGTGCTCCTGACATATACTACTATTTGCTTTAGTTTCCTTCTTATTCTCCTGTTTTCAACTCAAGGTGGAGTTTTTTTTAGCAAGTGGAAATTGACGTAGTTTGATCAAATTTGCTTGTCTTCGCTTCTTGGTAGGAGAATTTGGCATCTGACTGTTCTAGTCTTTCTGATGCAAAATCTTTTTCTTTTGTCATCTACCCTGTATAATTGTCTTGTAGTTTTCTTTGAATGATTTATGTGTGGAAAGCTAAGGTGCCTTCCAAAATCATTTCTTTTCATTGTTTTTTTCTCCTCGGCAAGCTTAATGCTCAAATTTCTTGAATGAGAGCTTTCCTTGTCCCTAGGTATTTATGTAATGTACTTTAAAATGCAGAAACCATGATAATTTATTTTAAAGTGTCTGGTGGCTTGGGATTTATTGTGTAGGTTATTCAATTCTTTTGAACAAATCTAGGTGTATCTAAGAGCTGTTGAAAGTGTTGTCTTGAACAAGTGCCTTGGAGTAGAGAAGAGGGAATATTTCAAATTATTATCCTCTATTACAAAGATTGCAATTCTTTGATGTATTCGATTAGAGAGAAATGCAAGGCTTTCAAAAGACCTGTATATTCTAACAACCACAACAAACCCAGTGCCTCAAGAGCTCCCGCCAATGCAGCGTCATTTTTTATTTTATTTTTTTTTTTTTGGGGGGGGGGTTAAGATGTATGCAGCCTTACCCTTTCAAGTTGCTCCCATAAAGGGAGGCTTTTTTCCAAGGACCCCAAGCCTGAAATGCATAAAAACAACAGCACGGAGAGAGCATAAAGTGGCAATAAGCAATAAAGCAACAAATCGACAAGCAGCAAAGAGTACATTCTATTGAGTTACTTATTGGAAAAAGTGGTCTTTTCAAAATCACCGTGGACAAAGAGCTTTGGGCATGTCGCTGATTTATCCATGGTTCATTTGCAAATGAACATGCTTTGTGTTACCATCTTATTGATTTTTGTTGGACTTCTCTTTAACTACTCTATATGTTCTTGAGGATATGTTGCTTTACTACTTTGTATGTTCTTTCTCTCTTACTAGCATTGCTTTTTGGATGAAAAAATGGCTTATATATCATTGAAGCATTTTGGAAAAATAAATCTTGAATCACTAGTGCATGAGTGCTGAAAACTGAAAAGTTTGCAGATGCCCATGTGTTTCGACGTTTAGTATATCAAGGAATTGAAATAGATGTATTCGTTGTTTTTGCTTTGTGCTTTGGGGGAATATGGCACTCCTTGACCATTCTTAGCTCCTCCCATGGGGTTGTGAGCAAGGTATCTGATCCATGGCTGTTAGATAACTTTGGTGATGGTGAACAATGCGTTGGTTTGAGTTAAGTTTTGTCTTGTCTAGCATAGAGAGGAATAGTGTCAGTATAGTTGAGTTCTGTGAAGGGTTAGGCTCATCAAACTAGAAAGAATTATGTTGTCTGGCCTTGAATAATACTAATTACTAATTGTAAAAAAATGGCTGCTTCAACTTCATGGTAATATCTCCATGAGAAGTCATGTCTCATATTCGATCTAAAATTTGTCCACTAATAAGTGAAACCAAGCGTGTTTGCTATGGGATCGTGTTTGTTGGTAGTTTGAAAAGGGAATGGTTGAAGAACAAGTGGGGGAGGTGGCAAAAAAAGAAGGGAAAAAGACAAGATAAAGAAACAATACAAATGAGGTGGTCCAATTTATCTTTCTATGTTCTATGGTTGGTTACGGGTGATTCGTGTGAATTTCTTGATGATTTGATTGCGCTATCTACTGCATCTAAGTTTGTTATACATTCTATGCATCAACATTCCTATAATATAAAGAATGTGAATAGCGCAGGTAACTCAAATATTTGGTTTGCAGAGTCATGAATGGGCCTATTGTAGCAGTTGCACAAGAACTCGGTTTTGAGGGGAACTCAATTCTTGAGGGTCTTGTAGTGAGCATATTCATAGTTGGTGCTTTCATGGGAAGTCTAGTATCTGGTTCCCTGATTGATAAATTTGGCTGTCGAAGGACGCTTCAGTTTGACACAATCCCATTAATTGTTGGTGCAATCTTAAGGTAATTTCTTTTTAAACTGATTGGTTGATCGTTAATTAATCCTGGCTATGTGTTTACCACTGGTATTGTACGAAGTAGAAGATAGGGTATTTTGAGGAGTCACCCTATTTCTTGGAATTTACAACTTATTTTTGTAAATATGTCGTATCACAAATCCCTTTATCAATGATTCTTGAGCACACATGGTAAAAAGTGGTTCAGAATTTGGTTATCCTTGGACAAGCCCTAGGAACATGCTTGTGTGTCCCCAGGTTCTCTCCTTACATGAGCTGTCTTCTTGACATTTCTTGATCATTTTTGTGTTCTTACCTAGACAGATGTCATGTTGATCATTGGTAATTTGGTTAATACATCCTAAGCATTGATGCCTTTCCAATTAACTCAAATCAAGCATGGAAGTTAGTTCAATGTATTAGCTAAATCTGCCACTATATATAGTATTTAATTCTTACCTTCAAACTTTGCTCAAACAACCCAAAATATTATTTCTATGAAAAATACGATTGTGTCCTTATATTTCATTTATTGACAGTGCGCAAGCTCATTCTGTGGATGAAGTACTTTGGGGAAGATTCCTTGTAGGACTTGGTATTGGGGTGAACACAGCTCTCGTTCCAATTTACATATCTGAGGTACTGATTGCAGCGTAAAAGAATGTGGATTAAATCATCGGTTGTATATGTGCCTAGCCAAAAGAAAAGAATAGCTTGTATTATCTTTTGTCAGTAATCGTTGGTTTGCTTCATTTTAATGAGCCCCTCCTTTTATTCTAATTATTTGTTCTTTTCCTTTCGTCGTCCAGATTTTCTTTCCAACTTTTCTGTTGTCGTCATTGATTCAATTACTGTTATAATGAAAGGAGGCAGGTTGTTAGACACAAGCAGAAAAATGACATTTTTTAGAACATCATAATTCTGAAACACTGATTCTGCCTGCTTCTATGGTTGACAAACTAGGAAACATCATTTTCTTTAGTCAATTATAAAGGAAGAACTTGGCATGGATGGTTGACAAATGGATGGGCATTCCATCTTGTCTTCATTTCTTTCTTTTTGTGAGGCTTTTAGGAGGTGAATGGGGGATTTCACCAGGTTGTTTTCCATTTTTGACCTTGAGTAGAGAGAGAGTAGAGATTCTGTTGCGAACTTCAGGGTTACAGAGCAGTCAGGTTTACCAATGACCCATGGAATACACCATTGAGAAGCTCATATCATGATATATGAAGCATGCTAAAGCTTGGTGCAGACTTGGACAAATTATGTTTGAAACTTGGAAGTGGGTCTTAAAAGAAAGTTGGTTTAGTCAAAGTAACAGTTGACCAAACTAAAATTTGACCTTGACAGTCAAGCCACAAGTAAACTTTATGAGTACTAAGCTGTGGAGTAAGTTGAGCCCAATTGAGCCAAACCAACTACCAGATTTAAACCTAAATTGACTATGATGCGGAACCCAAGCTGTAATTACATCCAAGTTGAAAGTAAACCCGAAAATACTTCCTAATAAAACCCAATCCCAAATGACTTCTAAGACAAATCTAAGCACAAAAAGCTTCTGGGCTAAATCAAGTCTAGGCTCGTAAAGCTTTAGGGCTAAGTCAAACCTAAATCCACGAAGTATGTCGAACTAAAACTAAGCCTGAGAAAAGAACCAAGTCAAACCAAGGCCCTGACATCATTAGTATTTATGGGGCTTTTTCTCTCCGAATAGTGGACTCCCCCTTATCAAAAGGAAAGTGACCTGGAAAAACTAGTCGGACTTAGAAAATAAGTGCTAAAGGGACTTGGAAAACAGGAGACCTAGAACTGGGAAAACAAGTGATTGAGACCTTTGAAAATCAAGAGAAGAATGCTTAAACTCTCCTAGTGCTCTCCTACCTGTCGTATTTTGATGACAACCATCCTTTGAGTCAGACATCAAGCCATGTTCCATCTTGTCGTAAGAACAACCACTTGCTCGAGATCAAGCATTGTCCCTTTTTTCAAATTTCTAGATCCATGTCATTAATAAAGGATTGATCAAATCCCACGGAGAATGAATTAGAGGACGTTTTGTATGTTCTTTGTAACCATTATATGTGTATAGAGACTGTATCCACAAATTTTTGGAGAAAGCCAATTTTCTTTTTTGGTACACTGCATTATATTGTTCATCCGAAATTTCATGCATACACTTGGCAAGTTCATTGTGGTTGAGAAAAGGTCGCCCTGCCAGTAGCATGTCTATGAGGATTATACAAAGGGCTGATAGCTGGTGTGCATGATGCAGGGAAGTGTATGACTAAGCACAATGCAGTTATAGTTTTGATTGCATTTTTATGTCAGAATTGGCATAACTGTTTATGCGACCTATTTCTGGTGCTAATCATTATGTTGCCGACTTCTTGTAGGTTGCTCCAACAAACTATAGGGGTCTCTGGGTACTCTCTGTCAGATTGGCACATGCCTTGGAATTATCGCCTCATTTTTTATAGCAATTCCATCAGAAAATGATCCGCATTGGTGAGTGTTTCCCTTTGATGGTTAGTCTTACTTTCACCGAGTTCATGTGTACTAGGTTCTATGTGTGAGATGGTTTACTCTTTTGCATTATGGTTGGAACGAACTGCTCATTACTTCACGAATAGGTCAAACTTCTCTACATAATAGCAGCCGATCCACGTTAAGCCCACCCTGAAATTATAAAATGTAATAAAAACAAGTAAGAAACAAACTTGAACCATTGGACTGGTGGTCACCAGCTTCAATGTCAAATGAAAGGTTGTGGGATCAAATCCTGCCGGAGGTCATTTATTTTTATAGATTTATCCCTTTTTTTGGTCAAAGGAAGATTTATCCATTAAATGTGAAATTTTTAGAACTCTTTTTTGTTTATAATATTAAATATTATATATTTTAGACGAAAATTAAAAATAAATAACTTTGTTATATGTCAATAGTCTCACTAGTTTTCGCACTTCAAAATTTTTAGTTTGTATGTAAATTATTTCATTTTTTTTTTTTTTTTTGACTTTCTCAACTCTATGAATTAGATTATGTAAGTTGTTTTTTTATACTTTTATATTTACGCGTCAATTCTTAATCAAGTTTATTTGTAATATTTTGCTTGTCGAAAAAATGTGTAATATCTGAGATGTAGTGGTTAAAATCTAAATAAAGAATTTCTTAAATAGTTCTAAAATTGTTTATTAAAACTCTCATGAGTCACAAATTTGAACTTACTATTTCAAATTATTTTCCTTTGATGACACGTACCAAAAAAAGAATGTTATTCAGTGAGAAATTTCATAAAATATTGTAAATGATGATGACACTGAACATAAGTGTGAATTGAATTTGAAAAGTTATATTTCTTTTTGATATACATGTGTTTTTATATGGTTAGATGCCTTAAATAAAGCCAATTTTTGACTTGGAATGAAAATATAGAACCAATATACAACTATTAAATTGAATAAAGTGAAAAGTGAAAGTAACTTATAATTCAGGCCCACCCTCAATCAAAATTCTGGATCCACCACTGCTCCATAAGGAGCTCTTATCTTCAAAAAATGTCAGATTGCATAATATCATTTTTCTTTCTAGTTAGGAGTCTCATATATGATCTTAGTTCATGAATTAAACACGTTCTCAAGAATCTTTGGTTTTACGTCTATCATCTTTCTAAATTCTTTTCTTTTCAAATTTGAATTTCACGATAATCATCTATGATGCATGGATATGTATGCTAAAGGTTATGTTGTCAATGAGAAGCATAGGAGATGAATAGCTAAGTCTGGTTTGACTTCCACATATATACTTTTGGCATAAGCGGCAAGGTCAGAAAGTATTTGGGCTTACGTTTCTCTTGTCATTCCTTTCTTTTTTTTTCTTTTAGGTATTATGTTCTTTACCATTTTGTTCTTGTTCCATGTTCAAGTTTCATTCAATTGATTGTTCAATTGGGACAATCTTTAAACGTCATTGCTTGCATCTGTAGAGCAGTGAGCTGATGTTCTTAGAAACATCAACAATAGTGGACTTTTCTGCATATCTGCATGCGTTTCTTTGATATATCATACTCAGCTCTTTTACAAAGAAACCACCAGAAAATGTAGGTTAAATTTTGAATTATCACCGCAGTTTCTGAAATTTTCTCTTCTAGTGCAAAGACCATTGTCATTTTCGTCCATTTGTGTAAGCCACTTGATTTTCTGTTCCTTTACTGTTACATAAATGCCATTATTCATTACACGATCTTTTTTAAAGAAAGAAAAGCCATATGAAGTCCATTTCCCCCATTTGGGATACACATCATACTTGGTAAAATTTTAAAAAATACAATGCACTTTGTTATTATAATTGTGTATGTCTAGCACATAATTGGTTTTTGGTCCTTTGCATCATGGCTCTTAAAGGAAATCAACGTCTTTCCAAGCGGATAAAAGTAATAATGTAGAGTATTTTTATAGAAGTGAAAATGTAGAGTATTTTTTGGTTGCAACGTGAAGATTGTGGTCCTAAAGTGACAAGACCCCTCTTTTATTGTAGTTCTCTGTTGAAAAGCGTACCATACTCATACCTGCTAAATGATTGCATTAATATGGGATGAATGCTTATTTTGGTGTGCAATGAGAAGGAATAGTTTCCTTCATTCGATCATCCATATCTCTCTTAATCACATGGTCCGAAACTCAGCTGCGCCTGATATAGGAATATGTCTGCAGCTTGTGACTAGTTGGATTTCCAGCAATAACAAAAAGTATGTATTGCTCCTTATTGTGTAAACCTGTGTTACACATGCTCAGTACTAGAGTTCGATAAGACATGTATCTAGAGGTTAGACTTTCATTTGGTTCAATACAGGAAGCAGTGTTTTGGGTCTAAATTGATATAACATTGTCCAAGTACCTTATCCAACACATATACTTTAGGGATATTTAATAGTCAAAGTGACTAAGGCCTAAACGGGGGAAAAACAGATTTTATGATAAAGCTGTGCATCCTAGTCTCTTGGTTGTGCACTTAAATTTTTTGTAATGCTGTTTTTGTGCTTATGCGAATGGCATTTCGAATTTTTATGTTTAGGCGATTACTATCCTTTTCACTCCTGCACCTGTCATTTGATGAACCCTGAAAAATGATTTACAGGTGGAGGACGATGCTTTACATTGCAAGCGTTCCTGGGTTTGTTCTTAGTCTTGGTATGCAGTTCGCTGTGGAGAGCCCTCGCTGGCTGTGTAAAGTATAGATCTATGTGGTGCTACAGCCGTGACACATGTTTGTTTGAAATATTTGCAAACCAATAACTACGTTTGTTGTTTGTTCATGCAGGTCGGGAGACTGGATGAAGCTAAAGCTATTATTTGCAGCCTTTGGGGTCCCTCACATGTTGACAAAGCTATAGAAGAGTTTCAGTCAGTAATTAAAAGTGATGAGGGGGCTGCCAACTCCAAGTGGTTGGAGCTCCTTGATGAGCCACACTCCAGAGGTAAATTTAGTATTTATCAGGGTGTAACTATTCAATGCCATTGCACACATGAGATAGCTCCGATGTTGTTCATGTAGCTGCAGTGCACATCAAATATGAAATGGAGTTCAAATCGTGGGTCTTGTACGTGGAATCAAATTGCAGTTTGATGAAGTTGGTTGTTGTGGAAGCTGCATAACACATCGTGTCAATTACACTGGATTTTTAACTGTATAGCAGTTTCTTTTAAGCTTTGCGTTTGCAGAAATTGAATCGATGTTCATGCAATCATTAATTGTTATACTTGTGATAGTTTTAACGATTAAAAATACATCTTTAAGTATGTCTTAATAGATAGAATAGAACATAGTCTTAATAGATAGAATATAACATATAAGGCTATGAAGACCTTTGCAAAAGCGAAGTTACATTATGGCCAATCATCTTTTAGAGAAGCTTATTTGACTTATGAGGTATCTCCAGATTCTACAAGTTAGTCTTTCAAAAATCAAGTCCTAAGGATTTCAATTTGACACTCCACCAGCTAAATATCTGTCCAGCCTTGATGTCAAACCGTGCCAGGTGTGTGATGTCATATCAATAAATTTTATTGTTTTGTCAGGCGTGTCATCTGTTTTATGAAATATTGCAATGCTATTTCATTTAAATTATCATCGTCGGTGGAAAATGTTGATGAAACTAGGGATGTTGAGAAATCTTGAGCTTGCCATTGCGCAATTGCCCAATACAAAGAGAATTATATGACTATTCAGTCAAATCGTTTTGCAAACAACAGAAAAACAACTTATATTCCCTTAGAAAACCTAATGTGATTGTTGCAACGTATTTATGACTTTCATGACACCGTGACTGCAACCATAATGCTATTGTCAACTTTGATTTGATTCCATGGGTCAACATGGAAATGAGCATTCAATTAGTGAAGTTAGTTTCTTGACTACATTTATTAAATGATGTATACATGCCAAATTCATGTAGAGTTCTGATCTATGAATCTTGTCTGGATGCAGTTGCATTTATAGGAGGTGCTCTTTTTCTGCTGCAACAATTTGCAGGCATAAACGGAGTACTCTACTTTTCATCCTTGACCTTCCAAGACGTAGGGATCACAAGTGCTGCTTTAGCAAGCCTGTATGTTGGACTGACCAACTTTGCAGGTTAGTAAGCCCCATCATCCAGTGCCTTGCTTGTATGGTTGGAGCCACTGAATCAAATTTAGACTTTTGACGTTACATTTTTAACAGCTTCCATAATGCATGTAATTATATCATCTAACAATTCTGTTACATAGTTTAAGTTTCAGTTAAGTGGTTGCGACTTGTGACTGAAAGCATTCTGTACATATGTGCTCAGGTGCTCTTTCTGCGTTATACTTGATCGATAGTCAAGGGAGGAGAAAGCTTTTGATTGGAAGTTACCTGGGAATGGTGAGTATAATTGACAGGGGAAGCTAGTGGTATACTGTGCAAGATGTACCATTTATCTCCGAAAAAATTCGAATAAGTGCCAGAGAGGTGTCTTTCCCCTTTCTTTTTCTTACGGGGCGATGTTTGAAGCAGTACTTTGATGTGTATCGATTGCATATGGAAATTTCAGTAAAGGAGTAGGATTTAACGCTCCGTTAAATATTTCTCTTGAACACATTTTTAACTTAAATATATTTTTCCCTTTGATATTTTGCTTTTGTTTGGCTTATGAAATTAAGTTCCATTGCGTAACTTTACATGGGGTTTGAATTTAACACATTTGAGGTTGAGCTGGGATGTAAATAGTACGAGGCTTGGGGAGGAGTTATTGAACGGGAAATGACTTCCGCTTTCCTTGAGAGGAAGGTAAGTTCCCCCATATAGAGCAAATGTGCTCTCTTTTGATTGTTCATTTATGGGCAATGCTATACACCACGAGAAAAGGGGTACGAAACTCCCACGAGTGACACAATCAAAGCATAATTTAAATATTTTGATTTACCCAAACACATCAGGAGTGGGTTTGGAGCTCATATGGTTTGAGGGTGCTTTGCATTTTGCAGGGGCTGGGGTTCGATTCCCCTTTGTGCCATTTCGTCCTCATTTTTTTCGTAGCATTTAGACTTATCTGTTCATTTATATAGACAAATGATGAAATTGGCCAGAAGAGGACTTCCTCCCAGTGGAATGGAGCTAGATGTTAGCTTAAGTTATTTGTTGATTCTGTTAATTTCTGGATGATGTATGATACCGAGTTTTGTTATGTTTGCAGGCTATGTCTATGTTTCTTGTTGTATATTCTATCAGTTTTCCACTGGATGAAGAAGTCGGTCATACCTTGTCAATCCTTGGAACACTAGGGTATGCTTTCCTTATCCCGAACTTCAAAATTGTTGTATTTGACCAGCTTGGTATAGAGAGTGGAAATCCATGGAATCAAATCATGGTTAAGTAATAGTTGTGTTGCGAAAGTAGGCTGTTGTGGAGGCAGACTTTACAGGCGTTCCGTAATGGGTAGCTAACAATCATGTTGGGTCTTTAAGGGAACGTAATTTGTTTTAATCTTTAACATTGCACACATTAGAATGACTAGTTATATAGCCACTGATTTTCATTCCCTTAAATGTTTTAGTCATAAATTGTTTAAGTAGTATTGTCCCAGAATGACTTTTTGTTTAACAACTAGCTCAAAATCGAGTATCTAATGCTGTTTATTTTATTGCATGAGACTAAGCAAGAAGGTATAACTATTCGTGATAATTTAGAACTCCAAGACTTCACTAGGTCTAAAAGAGACACTTAAAGAGAGCATGGAGATATCTTTTAGTGAAGTTACCATTATATTGGGAACATGGAATCAAATAAAGGCAGTTACATAACATAACAAATATCATATAAAAGATGTTGAGTCAGTCCTTACGTGGTTGGTACTTTCATAATTGCTGCCATCATACATACGTATTGTATTTATTCAATATAACATTCTCAGAGATGTGCTTACATATAAAAAAGCTATCAAAGGCATATGAAAATTTGTTATATGGCTTCTCTTACAATGTTTTGTCAAACTGTAAACCAACATATGGTCTGTAAAAAGCCAAATATGGTATCAATGATCTGAAATAGTGCTATGTAATGTCGACATCCCCATACTGCAACCGCAAACTGCACTATAACTCCATGGTGGGTAACCAAATGAACGGAAGTCTTAAGTAGTACCGAGAAAGCTAATACTCAATATGGCGTATTGAACTCTTTGATTTTCCCTTTCCCTTCTGAAAGATCTGCTCCAAAACTTTCTTTATCTTCTCCCCCCATTGAAAATGAATGGATTAAACCTCTTCAATTGTCTGTATTCCAGGTACATATTCACCTTTGCCATTGGAGCTGGTCCAGTAACAGGCATCATAATTCCAGAGCTTAGCGGCAGCAAAATGCGAGGGAAGATTATGAGTTTCAGTTTCTCTGTGCACTGGGTATGTATAAGAGCTTGTATCTCTGTGGATGATAATAGATTCTTTTGTGTATTCTCGAATTTTGAGAATTGTAGAGCCTAGTCAAGCTAGCTTATTTAGCTAAGCTAGCTGAGTTTGACCCGGTAAAGCTCAAACTTGATGGTTCACGTGCCTGAATGAGCCATGCTCGAACTGAATTATGGGTTAATGTACCTAGACAACTCAAATTTGGGTCTCAATGAGCTGAGATTGAGTCTAAATGAGCCTAAGCAAGCTAAATTTAGCTCAAAGCTGACCGTATTGTTTTTGAGCTCAATTGTATTGACAAGCTAAGCCTCGAATCTGACAAACTTGGACTCGGCTTAGCTTATCTTGGCTTGGTTCATCTACACTGACTTGAGAAAACTAGAAGCTAGGAGTAGGTATTGATTATTTTCAAATAACAAAAAGGGCTCCCGTCAAGGCAAGTCTTTGTGTCCGACCCTTCGCCTAGCAAGATCTAGGGACGGTGAGATGTACACACCCTTAGCCTTACAAGGTGCTACCTTGAAATAAGACAGATGCGTGTCGTAAACATATAACATCAAGAAAATACGTATTTTTCTGTGTTATCGTCATTAATATGTAAACACCATATTAGAACAGAAAAGTGTAAACAAATGTCCAAAATGTGTATTATGCACAACTTTTACTAACTGTTGGAAATAGTATTTTATTTGTATAGTGTACTATGTATTTTGTATTTACTATGTATCTTGTATTTAGTGCTAGGTAGTTATTAGCATCTTTATTCTTAGAGTTAATAAGTGATTTATTTGCATTCATCCCTTGGCCTTCCCACCATAGCTGGCTCTCATGACCATGAATGATGGTTTAATGTATTGATTAGCATTTGTTCTTTTGTCTTGCAAGAGTAGTCCGTGTTCCTAGTGTGCATATAAATAGGGTTGTACTTTTGTGAATAAAATCGTTCCAAATATATCTGAAGTGTTCTTGTCTTCTTGATTATTTGAGTCTTGGTTTAATCTTTCATGGAGGGAATTCATAGTGACCTTCATAGTGCATACGTATATTGTATCGTATTTCTTGAAGCATGCATGTTATGTGTTCATGTGTAGAGCTATATAAGGGTTACTAGAATTAATGACCGTATAACTATTTATTAAATTAGGATAGATACATTACGGTCTCTTGACTATTTGAATGTGTTGGACATAGTCTACTAATACTTTGTATTTAATAGACCCTTATTGTGATTTGTCTATATTCTTTAGACTTCAGCAATAGCCAACATCATATGCACATTACAGGATAGTTAAAATTGGATTCCCAACGTCACTTCACATGATGTACGCGAAGTCACAAAGCATTCAGATGAGATTACAATGGAGATCTTTTCTTGGGAAATAGATAATTGGTGGAATGTGTTGGATAAAATTTAAAGTCGAAACCTACGATTTCAAACATTATTTCAGTGGTGTATATCATATTTATCCTTTAAATTGCAAATACAAGGCTTAAAAGAAACTTATATTTGCTGAAATAACTTAGGCCTGCTGAAATGTGCCACAACATGATAACACGACATAGAGATAGCAGGTTTGGGTCAGGGTTTCTGAAGCCAAATTGAATTTGATTCACCTGTTTAACTCGTTTAGTATTAGATATAGATATTTTGTATCCTATCATACATAAGATAATTTAACTATATTTAGTAATGTTAATTTGATAGTTTATTCTAACAATTATACATATGTGATGTATTTATTGCTAGTATCAATCATTAGGTATATCATTGACATGTATATAAATTGACAAACTAGCACTTAATGGGAAAAAAAATCACCAATATAATTAAATGGGTACCCTACGGGTTAACCGTTTAATAATTGGTTGGGTGAGAGTTCCTAAACCGTTTAATAAATAGGCCGGGTTCGAATTGACTCCATTTCTAAGACACTTCGCATAATACAAACACAAACACGGCACTGTTACCACCTCTAAAATAACCTAATGTCATTGTTGCAAGCAAGATTTAAACGTCATTCTAAATCTGATTCTGAGTATTGGGTCGTATGTTTTCTATGCTCCAGGTTTGCAACTTTCTGGTGGGTCTATTCTTCCTTGAATTGGTCGAGCGCTTCGGAGTTGCTCCCATCTACGGAAGCTTTGGTGCAGTTTCTTTGTTGTCAGCGCTATTTGCTTTCTATTTTGTGGTGGAGACCAAAGGCCGATCGCTTGAGGTGATCGAGATGTTGCTGCGTTCGCAACATCCTGGACAAGACGAGTGACGGTCCAATATCAAGATTCATAATTTCATATGTTTCCAGGGAACTGAAAAACTGGAAAAGTTGTTCAAAAGCTGTGTGTTCCAAATGGAGTTGGAAACTGGGTGTTCAGTTTTCCCCAGTCTTTTTGACTACAATGAGAGGAGACTTAGATAACTGGTATTGGTGGAGCCGTCACTGAAAATCGTGTCAAATATCTGCAAGGATACTCCAACCACATTACATGAACATTTGTCTGCAATCAAGTAAATTACAGTCAGTTGGAGCATGACGGTTCGAAATTCATTGTCTGGTTAATACAGTTGGAGCAAGTATATGGAAGCCTTATAGAAGACATGAAATTGGATACCTGGTGATCAAATGTTGTATTTTCTTCAGTAGCTTAGCACTTTGGTGTAATTTTTACACTATTTTACTTGCGGTAGTTCCCCAATGGTATAGGGTTTGCAACCATAAATGTTAAATGGTTGAGTATTCATTCTGATATATTTTGATTTTTTTTTTTTAAATGCTGGTGAAGCTCCATATTTCCCCTGTAAAGATGAATGAAGAGGAGGTACTTGAAGAAATTAACAATAAAATTATTTAAGGTAAATAAGACAAGCAACGGAAGAAATAATCTTTTATTTGGATGATCAACTAAGTACATGAACTAGCTTATTTATACTAACAAGGATTACAAGAAGCAAGACTAATGACCTCCCAAAGTTAGAGGTTACATGAAATAATTACATGGAAGAATCTAGAACTAAAATAATTACATACGTATGAAACTAATTATACAAATGTATAATATTAAAATCCTATTTACAAGGTTGTAACTCAATGCTCAACGGTACTAGAAAATGTAGAAATTTGAGAACTTTGTGTCAAACATGCAACAGTAGAGATTATTAACGAGTAAAAATTGGCATTCAGTGTATGGGGTATGTGAGCCAAGCCTAGTCTAAACTTATCAGGCTTGAGGCTCAAGGCTCAGCTAAAAACTCATCGAACTTAAAAAACTTCAAGTTTGAGCTCGGCTCGTCATATGTTTGGCTGCGGCTTGACTCAGTTGAGCTTAAACCTGGCTCGGTTGAACTTGTGCTGAGCTTGGCGAGATCTAAATCGAACTTTGCCTTACTGAGGTTTTTTTTCTTTTTTTTTTTTTTTTTTTTGAACATTGCCTTATTGAGGTTGATTTAAGCTCTTTTGGACTCATTTAATCCTGAAAATGGCTCGATTGGATATTTTTATGCTGATAAATTGTATTAAGAAAAGTTCATTTGTACTTATTTAAGCTCATAAGCCTATAAGCTCGAGCTTTACTAGGTTCAAGGTTTGCCTCATTAATTTAAGGAGTCGACTCAATTGAATCTTATGATTATGGCGGCTTGCAAATCTGCTAGGCTCATTTACTTCCCTATTTGTGTATTATATTTTTAAATGTCTCGGTAAATTTGATATATGAAATATTATTTGTATTTTTTGAACAATATTATTTGGAGTTTGATTCTTCATTTTTCAGAATGAGCAGATATGAAGATTTTGCTATATTTTGTGCACAAACCCAATTACTGTAAGGCTACGCTTGAAGCATGGAATTGGAGCCTAGTATTGGGGCCCAGAATTCTAATTCTATTGTTTGGTTCACTTACTGAATTTGGAATTACAATTCCGTTGCCCAATTCCATGGAATTGGATTTTAACTGAAAATTATAATTTCCATTTCCTTGAGGTAGGGGTGACGAATTGCAATTTCATATTAATTTTATTGGCCTAAAATCTAAAATGACCCTACTTGATTAACTCAAATCTAAAATAATTCAAAATTTAAAAACTTAAAACGTAACCTAAAATTTGACTCAAACCTCAAAATCACCCAATTCAAATGACTTGAACTTGAAATGACTAAAATCACCTTAGCTCAAAGTCCGAAGTGATCCAACCCTATTGACCCGAAACTTAACATGACTCAAATCTAGAAAATGAAATGGCTCGACTTGAATGTGAAGTAAACAAATGAGCCGAAATGGAAATGACCCAACCAAATTGACCCAAACTTAATACGACCCATATCCAAAAATGACCCAACCCATCTTAAACTCAGCCTAAGATGACTCGAAATTTGAAATGATAACTCATTTGTCCCAAAACTAAGATGATTCGAGCTTGAAATAACCTGAATAATCTCGAACCCGACCATAACTAGCCTGAATCCCGAAAAGATTTAACCCGATTAACTGAAAATCTGAGATAACTTGAATACCAAATGATCTGATGCGACCGATTTGACTTGAAACTCGAATAACTCGAACTCAAAGTGAATTGCTCCGACCGTAATAACTTGAACGCAATGTGAATCGCTCCGAACAAAATCCAGCAATAGTTGATTTAAAACTGTTAGGTTTATGTCTCAAAATATACTTGGCGCATAAAGAAGAAAGGCCGTGAAGACCCCGATCGATCGGGTGGAGCTCGATCGATCGGGAATGTTACGTAAACAAAGGACGTCTGCAGAGAAGCGGCCGATCGATTGGGACGCCGCTCGATCAGGAACCCTCGATCGATCGGGAAACAGGTTTTTCGCGAGTATATAAATACGGACGAGGGCTTGTTGTATTTTGTATCCAAAGTCATAGAGAGGCTTCCCTTTGAGCGGCGCCGCACCAATAAATTGAGTGTTGAGAGAGAATCTTTGTAATTCGTCTTCTTCTTTTGTTCAATAATAAAAGTTCCGATCTTCGCCCGTGGTTTTCTCCCCTTTCGATTGTAAAGGGGTTTCCACGTAAATCCTTGTGTCTATTGTTTCGTTTCTCTTTTAGTCCGATTGTTTCTCGTTATTGTCGTGGTATTTGATTCGATTCAGATCCGAATATATTGTTTATTTTCGCACAAATTGGTATCAGAGCTCGGTTCTTCGAATTGATACAGTGACGTCAGGTATTAAAACCGAGGTTGAGAAATTCAATGGTCAGGGAAGCTTTAGCTTATGGCAAGTCCGTGTGAAAGGACTTCTGACTCAAAACGGCTTGAAGAAAGCACTGGAGGGGAAAGAGAAGAAACCAGAAACGCTGACCGAGGCACAATGGGAAGAGTTGGATGAGAAGGCTCTCATGGCTATACAGATGTGTTTGGCTGACGATGTTTTGTCAGTGGTATTGGAGATTGAAACCGCAAAGGAGTTATGGGAGAAATTGTTAGACATGTTTTGCCACAAGTCAGTCTCCAACAAACTCGCAGTGAAAAGGCGGTTGTACACTTTTCGTATGGCAGAACGTACATCTCTTAAAAACCATCTTAGCGAATTTACCTCAATTATTCATGAATTAAAGGCTTCGGATGATGTCCCTAAGGACGAGGATCAGGCTATGATTTTATTGTTTTCGCTCTCAAATGCGTATAAGGGCTTCGTAGAAAGCATGATATACGGGGGTAGGCCAACTATTACTGTTGATGAAGTAAAAAGAAACCTAGTGAATAAAGAACGGGCAGATAAGGAATTATCTGACTCTGTGAATGACTCGGGTAGTGGCTTACATGTGAGAGGTCGATCAGAACATAGGGGATCCAATGGTGGGAACAAGTCTAGGTCCAAATCTAGACATAAGAACCTGTCGTGTCACTATTGTCACAAAAAGGGGCACATAAAGAAAGATTGTTACAGATATAAGAATAAATCAAAAGAGGGTAACAGGGGTGACCAGGGCAAAGACAAGTCCGCTGAGGCTAATATTGTAGAGGAGGATAGTGAAGGAAAATTTCTATTAGTTGCTGATTCTCAGTCCAGGTCCATAGATAAGTAGGTCATGGATTCGGGTTGTTCGTTTCATGTTACTCCAAACAGAGACTGGTATTCCACGTATAAGTCTATACAAGGTGGGGTTGTCTTGATGGGTAATGATGCTGCTTGTAAGGTAGTGGGTGTTGGAACAGTCAGTGTGAGAATGTTCGATGGAACTATTAGAACTTTAAGTGATGTTCGTCACGTCCCGGACTTGAAAAAGAACTTGATTTCTCTAGGTACCCTAGAATCAAATGGGTACAAGTACACTGCTGAAGGTGGAGTCATGCGGGTCAGTAAGGGTGCATTAATTGTGATGAAGGGAAATAGGGTTGGTACTTTGTATGAGCTTGCAGGTACAACCGTGACAGGTGCAGTTGCTGTTTCCACATCTGCTATGACAGATGCAGAGATCACAAGACTATGGCACATGAGAATGGGTCATATTAGTGATAAGGCATTGTCTGAGCTGAGTAAGAGGGGATTTCTTTGTGGTCAATCAACAGGACTGACGGGATTCTGTGAGCACTGTATTTATGGGAAGCAGAAGAGAGTCAGCTTCCAGGCAGCAGTGCATCAGACCAAGTGGACGTTAGACTACATACATTTTGATCTGTGGGGACCTTCCAGAGTGGCTTTTAAAGGTGGGTCCAGGTATATTCTAACGTTCGCTGATGACTACTCACGTAAAGTTTGGGTCTATTTTCTTAAGCAGAAAAATGAAGTATATGATATCTTTGAAAAGTGGAAAGTTCTGCTTGAAAAACAGACAGGGAAGCCGATTAAGAGGTTGAGGACTGATAATGGTCTTGAGCTTGTCGAAGGGGACTTCACTAAATTTTGTGAAGATCAGGGCATAGTTCGACACAGGACATGTACAGGTCGACCTCAGCAGAATGGAGTAGCTGAAAGGTTAAATATAACGTTACTTGAGAAGGCTCGTTGTATGCTTTCAAATGCAGGTTTAAAGAGAGAATGGTGGGCAGAAGCAGTTAGCATGGCTTACTACCTTGTGAACAAGACACCACATTCTTCATTACAGATGAAGACTCCTGAAGAGGTATGGTCTGGTTCAACTTCTGATTATTCTCAGATCAAAGTTTTTGGTTGTCCTGCATATGTATCTGTTAATGATGGAAAGCTGGAGCCTAGGGCCAAGAAGTGCACCTTTCTTGGTTATACGTCAGGTGTGAAGGGATATAGATTGTGGGATCCATGTGTTCAGAAGTTTCTGATTAGTAGAGATGTTACTTTCGATGAGTCTGCTCTACTTAATCCGCCACACATACCCTCCATTGACAGAGATAAAGTTCAGGTTGAGACACCTGATGATACAAAGATACAGTCAGATCAGCAGATTGTTCAGCTTGAGAGTATTCCAGCACCTCAGGTACGGGTTTCTGATGTTATTACTGATAATGCAGAAACAGGTCGGCAGGTGGAGAATATTACTATAGCTGGTGGTAGACCGAGGCGACAGATCAGGCCTCCTGAGAGATATGGGTATGAGAAGATGATTGCCTATGCCCTCTCTACTGCTGAAACATTAGATGACAGTGAGCCGACTTCATATACAGAGGCTGTATCGATATCAGATGCTGAGAAGTGGCTCGTTGCTATGAATGAAGAGATGTTGTCTCTTCATAAGAATCAGACTTGGGAACTGGTGAAGTCTCCTCCAGGGAAAAGACTGGTTGGATGCAAATGGGTCTTCAAGAGAAAAGAGGGCATTCCTGGAGTGGAAGATGCGAGGTACAAGACACGTTTGGTAGCTAAAGGCTACAGTCAGGTACAAGGTGTTGATTTTCATGACATTTTCTCACCTGTAGTTAGACACACTTCTATTCGTGTATTATTGTCTTTGGTTGCCATGCATGGTTTTGAACTTGAACAATTGGATGTCAAAACTGCATTCTTGAATGGTGAACTAGAAGAGAGTATCTTTATGCATCAGCCCGAGGGTTTTGTTGTTGAAGGAAAAGAAGATCATGTGTGTTTGCTTAGACGGTCTTTATATGGTTTAAAGCAATCTCCTAGACAGTGGTATAGGAGATTTGATCAGTTCATGACAAGTCATGATTACATCAGGAGTAAGTACGACAGTTGTGTGTACTTCAGAAAGACAGATTCAGGCTTTATTTATTTGCTTTTGTACATTGATGACATGTTGATTGCAGCTCGAGATATGAAAGATGTCGATGATTTGAAATCAATGCTGAAGAGTGAATTTGAGATGAAAGATCTTGGAGCAGCTAAGAAGATATTAGGCATGAAAATTCATAGAGACCGAGAAGCTGAAAAATTATACTTGTCTCAGGAGAAGTATATTGAGAAGGTGTTAAACAGGTTTCATATGAAGGATGCTAACCCGGTTAGCACGCCCTTAGCAGCTCATTTCAGACTCTTAGCGTTAGATTCTCCTCATACTGAGGAGGACATCAGGTACATGTCCCAGATTCCTTATTCTAGTGCAGTGGGCAGTATAATGTATGCGATGGTCTGTACGCATCCAGATATTGCTTTTGCTGTGAGCAGAATTAGTAGGTACATGGCGAATCCGGGCAGAGAACATTGGCATGCAGTAAAGTGGATTCTCAGGTATCTTCGTGGAACCTCTGATTTATGTTTGGAATATGGGAAAAGTAAGTGTTGTTTGGTTGGGTATGTAGATTCTGACTATGGTGGAGACCTTGATAAGAGGAGATCCATTTCAGGGTATGTGTTTTGTTTAGGTGACACAGTTATCAGCTCGAGAGCGTGTTTGCAGCCTGTTACAGCACAATCTACTATCGAGGCTGAGTACATGGCAGTAACAGAAGCGTTCAAAGAAGCCGTCTGGTTGAGAGGATTGATCAGTGAAATCAGTGTCGAGCAGGGGACAGTTAGAGTATACTATGATAGTCAGTCCGCTATTCACCTAGCGAAAGATCAGATGACTCATTATGACCGAACGCAACATATTGATGTGAAGCATCACTTTATCAGAGATCTGATTGACAAGCGGAAGGTGGAGTTGAGGAAGATCGGGACTGAAGATAACCCATCTGACATGTTCACAAAAGTTCTACCAGGTAGCAAGTTCGAGCATTGCTCGAATTTAGTGGGTCTTTCGGTTTGATGTATGTTAGCCCCGGTTGAGGGGGTGTTTGTGGAGAAGGTGGAGTTTGTTTTATTGTTGATGTTGATTTTGAGCCAAAGTGGAGATTTTTTAGGTTTATGTCTCAAAATATACTTGGCGCATAAAGAAGAAAGGCTGTGAAGACCCCAATCAATCGGTTGGAGCTCGATCGATCGGGAATGTTACGTAAACAAAGGACGTCTGCAGAGAAGCGGCCGATCGATCGGCAGGAACCGATTGATCGGGAAACAGGTTTTCGCGAGTCTATAAATACGGACGAGGGCTCGTCGTATTTTGTATCCAAAGTCAAAGAGAGGCTTCTCTTTGCGCGGCGCCGCACCAATAAATTGAGTGTTGAGAGAGAATCTTTGTAATTCGTCTTCTTTTGTTCAATAATAAAAGCTCTGATCTTCGCCCGTGGTTTTCTCCCCTTTCGATTGTAAAGGGGTTTCCACGTAAATCCTTGTGTCTATTGTTTCGTTTCTCTTTTAGTCCGATTGTTTCTCGTTATTGTCATAGTGTTTGATTCAATTCAGATCCGAATATATTGTTTATTTCCGCACAAAAACTAGAAAAACTCCAACTCAATTGACCAAAAATCCTTTGATGATTCAAATCATTATGCAACTATAATTCCGACCTACAGTTCCTTTGATGAGCTGATCAATAGAATTTCAATTCCATCTGAATTCCAATTCCTTTAGAATTGGAATTGGAATTGGCATTACAATTCTACAATCCAATTCCAATTCCATGCGCCAAACAAAGCCTAATATAAAATGATAAATCTGCTCATCAGATGCCTTTTACATTACTGAGCTTTTAACCTTGTTGGTCTCTAACATTTGTAAGTTTAGTCAAATTAATCTTTATTTTTTCCATTCAAAATAGCCTAACCATGTTTTATAAACTTGGAATTCGTCTTCCAAGTTTGTACAATTTGCAGAAGAAAAAGGAGGGAGAGGAAGCAAGTGATTTTTGGAAGTAAAATATGGTTTATGGAATAACTAACTAGCTTACCTTTAAGCAGTGGTTATATTATAACAAACTATTCGATCAATAAAGAATAGAAAAACATAAAAATACATTACGGCCCCTTAAGTTGGAGCGTGGATGTCCAGCACATCCTACTTGCAGAGTACAGGATAAGAAATAGAAGCAAGGAAGCAACTCGGTGAGGAGATAAACTAATTGATTCTTAGATCTGATGTGAAGGACTTCTGCAATACCGGCCTCAACCAAATACCGAACAAAATATAGATAAATCTCAATATGCTTTGTACGCTCGTGGAAAATATGATTATACATGGATGTATATCGGGGCCTTACAAAACAAAGTAATGTTGTACTGCGACATTGAATGGGAAAGTCGGTTAAAAATACGCTATAACTACAATAACTTGCAAATAGCTGAAGTGATGCTCCTATATTCAACATAGACGGAAGATTAAGGAAACAATCTGCTGTTTCTTGGAACATCAAGAATTTAAAGATGACCCTAGGAAAACACCAGAACCAGTAACTAAACATCCGGTACCTAAAAAACCGGCCCAGTCGGCATCAACAAAGGCCTTGAGAGGGATGTGTCAAATAGCAGGGTGAAACAAGCCTTCACCTGGGGAACCTTTGACGTAACAAAGGATACGAAAGGCTACATGTAAGTGAGGTAATTGGCTAAGTTAATGAGCAACAAAGGAGATATTTGTGCAGGTAAGGGTGAGATGGAGAAGGCACCTAATGAGACGTCCATAAACCCCTTGGATCAGAAAAAAAGGCACCAGTAACTAGTTTTTTCTATGAATGTCAGAAATGTGTAGAACATTATTTGAGAAGAATCTTCCTTCACCGAGCAACCACTGAACTCGAGTTTCCCATGTACCCAACCTCGCCTTCATCCAACTTCTCATACTTGGTTAACATGTTATTATTGGAGCAAATGTGCCTTATAGCCCCCAATATCTATGATCCACTCGACTTTGTTACCTATTAGATCGACCTCCGATACCATTGTAACTATGGTCTCTCCAATGTGATCTTCAGTTTGATGAGCGTGATGTTTGTGGTCATTGGGCTTCCCTTATCCTTGGCTATTTGAAAATTGGTAGGCAAGAAGACTGAGATCTACATACACCTAGAAATGTCCTTTGAATTTTTCAATCCCTTGGTTGAATTTTGATTTCTTTTTCCCCTTGACAAACTTCCCATTTAGTCCTTCATCATTCTTTCGTTCTGATGTGGAATTCTCAACAAGTTTAGTGAAATAAAAGGAGTGAGATTGAACCTACCTTTACCCAGTATCATGTCTGCTTTTTTAATCTTGATGTCTATTATAAGTAGCTTCTAGTCATGTCATCATTCTCGTGTTTGATTTGGTGGCTGTCATTAGTCGAAGAATTAAAATTTCCAAAATTTCTTTTGCAGTTTTGCTTTTATTATACAGTTTTAGAGAGGCGAGGTCTTATATAATAAGAAATTATCCATATTCGTTTTGTTGTCCATCCCAAAGTTTCAGATTTAGTGTTCAAGGCTGGTTGATACATGTCATCATTACACTTATCCTAAAACAACATGTAATTGCCTCTGAGTTATTCTAAGAAAAAAATGTCTTATCATACCATTCGATATACTTATTTCCATTAAGCACATCGATTTTGGACAACTCTTAAACGCCTAAAGTTGCAACTACAGACGATTGATTGAAGATCGCGGATCAACCAAATATCTTCAAATTTGACTTTAAAATGTTAGTAAAAATGGGATGAAGTATGGTAAAATAGGACAAACTCACGATGCACTATAATTGTGATGAAAAGGAAAGATATTATCATGT
The DNA here is from genome assembly GCA_018398585.1 of Simmondsia chinensis. NCBI lineage: Eukaryota > Viridiplantae > Streptophyta > Magnoliopsida > Caryophyllales > Simmondsiaceae > Simmondsia > Simmondsia chinensis. Next base: position 20,979,101 of record JAGTTD010000017.1, on the reverse strand, counting down.
CAGAAAAATCACTACTTTAACGTTGATTTTTCCCAAGCGTTGTTACACATTAGATACTGGCAATTGACCCCAAGCTTAAAGTGACAATCATAACACCCATTTCTCGAAGGCTATGATATGGGAGAGCCTCCAACAATTCCCAACAATAGAAAAACGAAAAGGTGCTACAGCAAGCTAACAAAGGGAGAGAAGGAGAAGAAGGTTTTTTATGTTCTATGTAGAAGCTAAGCTGCTAGACCGTTACGTAAATAAATATAAGAATCACATGAATAAATGGCCAAAATTTAGTAGGATTGTAACTGCTAAAGCATAATGATGTAGAATGCAGCAGAATTATAACAATATTAATCCTCCCAACAATTAGTAGAATGGCCAAAATTTAGTAGGATTGTAACTGCTAAAGCATAATGATGTAGAATAAATTTAGTAGGATTGTAACTGCCAAAGCATAATGATGTAGAATGCAGTAGAATTATAACAATATTAATCCTCCCAACAATTAGTAGAATTCTAGCATATGTATGTTTTTCACCAACGAATAGTTATTGACAAAACAAATATGACTCGGAAGCAAAAAACCAAAACCCATGCCCATCGTGGTGCTGCTAGTGGGCTGCGTGCGCGCATGTAGTCTACCCTAGCTCCATGGGGTGCCCAGCATCTTATTGATCATAGTGAATGTTAGAATATTTATACTTAGTGTAATATTCTCTCTAATTTGTTCGGTACTAAACGATCTCTTTAGTAAACTAAGAAGAATAATATTTTAACATGACAAGAGAGTGAAAGAGATATTTTTTTTGTATTGAACTTGATACAAACTTAGAAGCTCTTTATCCATTTATATAGAGCTCTAAAATTTACAAAAGTTACGACTTGATACAACTTGATGCTAATGCATACATTGAATTGTTCTACATGAAACAAGTGACCAACTTGATTTGAAAGGATGAGAGTGAATTGGATGAAACTGTAAATGAAATGCAAGAGTTGGAATGATAAGTGTTTAGGTGGTTAATGAGTTGGAAGATTAAGATATGGATGAGTTCAATGAATGTTGAGTGTTTAATTTAAATCCTTCATCTTGTATCAAAAGTTGATATTTTCTTATCCAAACTGCAAATTGCTTTTATCATAATCTTAGGTAGGACATGTTATACGAGAAACCTATTAAGTTCTAATTTGAATTTAAAACAAAAGAATAATTTAACACTTATACAAGATAAGTTATTTATGGGAAGTTTCAAGTGCATCTTTCAATGTAGGATAAGGCTTAAAAGAATAACTTTAACACTCAATTCTAAGGCATTTTTTGGTTGCCATATGAATTAAAATTTTGCTAGAAGTTGCATTTTATGAGAATTCAATTCTTGTGTCAACTTTTCAAGAAATAGGTAAAAAAACGTTTGATTGCCAAGATGAGAAATAGAACTTCCTAGGTATGTTGGATATTTTAATTAAAAATATATATTAATACATTAATTTTTAACTTAAACATGATTTGATTTTAATACATGATATCAATCACATGCACTTACCATTAGTATTTGACTGATTCTTGGGGGAGTTACAAATTGAGAATTATGAACATATTTAATGGGGCAACGGTACAGTGGCTGCATGTTTGCATTCATAAAGCCAAAAGTGTAAGCTTTGAAATTCACAAGGGAAAAGGAAAACTTAATTTGACGAAAATTCCTTTTTAAATCAAACGTACTTTGTTTTGAGTTTTGTCAATTACTTCGGCTAAGTAAGGTGTTGTGAAAGCTTGGCTTTCGAGGTTGTACAGACCAAGAAAGTATCAACAGTGGTTGGGCGTTGCATCTTGGAGGCGGCGCGTTGGTACCTGCTGCACCGACTCAGATCCGAGAGGGGGGCGAAACCGTCTTAAAGAGAGCGTGATCCGCACCTCGCTTAACTGTAACTTTATTGGTACTTAGACATCTCAACGTGTTATTGGTAATATCTTTCTACTTTGTATTTTTTGGTATAATATTTTTGTGTTTAGTTCCAACAATTTTAAGACGGTTTATGGCTCTCTATGGTAAATCTAGTTGGATCTCTACTAATGATTGTAATCCTATGGAGTACTTCATAGCCATGATAACTGAATTAAGTACCATCGAAAATCATGACGGTTGGTGGGTAGAGACCGGTGCCTCTAGGCATGTGTGTTATGATAAAAATTTGTTTAAGACCTATAGTATTGTTGAGAGCGACCGTAAAATATTGCTAGGGGACTCTCAAACCGCAAATGTCTTAGACATCGATGACATAGAAATCAAATTTATCTCCAGGAAGATTGTAACTTTAAAAGATGTCCTTTAAGCAGATTTTTAAATTTGATCAATATATTATTACTAAAAATGGTGTCTTTATCGGTAAAGGCTATACTTGTGATGGTATGTTTAAACTCGATGTTAAAATCGATAAAATTGCTCCTATATCTGTTTATACTGTTTCATGTGTGAATCTTTGGCATGCTAGACTTTGTCATGTGAATAGCAAGTATTTGAGTACTATGAGTCATCTAGGCTTACTACCCAAATTCGGAAATAACTTTGAAAAATGTGAAGTTTGTGGTATGACAAAAATTGCTAAAGCACCACATACAACAGTAGAAAGAAATACGGAGTTGCTAGAATTAATCCACTCGGATATGTGTGAATTTGAAGGAATACTAACGAGGGGTAAAAGGTATTTTATAACCCTTATTGACGATTTTTCAAAATACTTTTCCATGTATCTTACGAAAAATAAAAGTGAAGCTTCTGAGAAATTAACAACTTTTATCAAAGAGGTAGAAAATCGTTTTGATAGAAAAATTGAAAGGTTTAGAACCGATAGAGGCAAAGAATATGACACATATGGTCTAATCGATTATATTCAATCCGTTGGTATAGTACATGAAGTTACCGCTCCCTATTCTCCTCCCTCTAATGGTGTAGCCGAACGAAAAAATAGATCGTTAATTAACTTGACGAATGCCATGCTAGTTAGCTCCGGAGCCCCTAACAATCTATGGGGAGAGGCAATTTTCACCGCTAATTATATATTTAATACAGTGCCCCATAAGAAAATTTTGAAAACACCCTACGAATTATGGAGGAATAGAAAACCAAATTTGGGTTATCTAAGAGTATGGAGTGTCTAGCCTACGTGAGAAAAACAGATCCCAAAATTCCTAAGTTAGGAATAAGAGCAATAAGAAATGTCTTTATTGGTTGTGCTTTGAATAATAAAGCCTATGGATTCTCAGACCTTGAGAATAATGTGGTAATAGAATCAGTAGATGAAATATTTCATGAAGATAAATTCCCTTTTAAATCCAAAAATAGTGGGGGTGATCAAAATGATAAAAGAATAATTGATAATTATATTAGTTCTTCCCAACCTAGAGAAGAGGCTAACCTTGAACCAATTAGAAGGAGTCAAAGACAAAGAATAGAAAAGGACTTTGGTTCTGACTTTCTATTATACCATATTCAAGATCCTTGTATATTTGTTGAAAACTTCATTTATATGGTGGATAATGAACCTAAGTCAATTCATGAAGCCTTCACCGGACTCAGATTTTTGGAGAGAAGTGATAAATGATGAAATAGACTCTTTAATGACTAACAAAACATGGAAGTTAGTAGACTTACCTCCGGGATGGAAAACCATAGGTTGCAAGTGGGTACTTCATAGAAAGCGTAAACCTGATGGTACGATAGACAAATTTAAAGCTAGATTGGTCGCTAAAGGTTTTAAACAAAAGGAAAATATAGATTTTTTCGATACCTATCTTCTGTAACTGAAATGACTTCCATAAGAATTTTGGTGGCTATAGCTGCTTTACATAATCTATTAATCCATCAAATGGATGTAAAAACGGCATTTTTAAATGGAGACTTAGAAGAAGAAATATATATGGATCAACCTGAAGGGTTTGTCCAACCAGGAAATGAGCTTAAAGTTTGTAAATTGACAAAATCATTGTATGGTCTTAAACAAGCCCCAAAACAATGGCATGAAAATTTTGATCAATGTTTAATTTCTAATGGGTTTTAAGTTGAACAAAGCTGACAAGTGCATATACTATGAATATGTGAATGGTGCTCATGTTATTATTTGTTTGTATGTTGATGATCTGTTAATTTTTGGAACCAATCTAAGCATTATCAATTCAACGAAGACTTTGTTAAAGAGTGCCTTTGATATGAAAGACATGGGTGAAGCAAATGTTATACTAGGGGTGCAAATTACTAGAACTAATGAAGGCATTTTTCTTGATCAATCCCACTATGTTAAAAAGATATTGAAGAAATTCAATATGTTTGATTGCTTGCCCGTTAGTACACCGTTAGACCCACATGTTTATCTCCATCCGAATGATAATGATGCTGATATTATTAATTAAAGCGATTATGCTAGTGCAATTGGTAGTCTAAGATATGCTGCTGACACTACTAGACCTGATATTGCTTATGCCGTTGGTGCATTTAGTCGATTTACTAGTAGGCCTACGTTTGATCATTGGACTACTTTGAATCATGTTATGAGATACTTGAAAAGAACTATAAGTTACGGTTTATACTATAAAAATCACCCTACTGTTCTTGAAGGTTTTAGTGATGCAGCTTGGAATTCTCATTCTGGTGATGCTGTTTCTACAAGTGGTTACTTATTTACACTTGGTGATGGAGCAATGAGTTGGAAATCAAAAAAATAAACAATTATTGCTAAATCAACCATGGAGGCTGAGCTTGTAGCTCTAGCCACTGCTAGTGAGGAGGCATTGTGGTTAAGAGAACTATTATTTGATATTCCTATGTGGGATAGACCAATACCACCTGTTCTCATACACTGTGATAACACTGCAGCTATTGGCAGGGTGCATAACAAATACTATAATGGAAAATCCAGATCTATAAGAAGGAAGCACAGTATAGTGAGGTCACACCTCACGAATCGCGCCATAACTACTGATCATGTGAGAAGTGATGATAATATTGTGGATCGCCTAACAAAACCTCTAGTCAGAGGAAAGATCTGGGTTGCATCGAGGGGGATGGGACTTAAGCCCAAAGAAGAAATTGTTCACCCATGAGGATACCCTGAAAGGGACAAACGAATCATGGAGTGATTGGGGGTTAGCATGCTTTTTACTCTATTTTAGTCCATTCCTATGGTGTAACATGCTTACTTGGGGCGATGTTGAGGTTGAGCTAGTTATGCTCTTAAGGAGGTCTATAGCCCCTATGTTGGGGTGGGGTGCATGGTCATGAGTACACTCCTGATAGATCCACCTATATGAGTGTGGACGTAGAGCCGCTTCCTATGAGAGCTCGGGCTGACTCTCTAGAGCGCTCATGAAATCAAGATGTAGCACAAGGCCGTAATGTGCACGCTTTAGAGAGCCTATGGGGCACCTAAGATACGATGTGTGTGAAGCACTCTACAGGCCCTCAAGCAACTAAGGTTTAAAGGCTAAGTCCACCGTGGTTCTAGTATGGGAGTCGCTGAAACACTAAGTGAGGGTTTAAAAGCATTGCAACTCCCATTATGCATGGGGTCCTCACTTAGCCAAAGGTTTCTTTTAAAAAACAAAAATTAACTCTTATATTTTTCATTAAAATAAGTGGAAAAATGTTGGATATTTTAATTAAAAATATGTATTAATACATTAATTTTTAAATTAAACATGAATTGATTTTAATACAAGATATCAATCACATGCACTTACCATTAGTATTTGACAGATCCTTGGGGGAGTTACAAATTGAGATTTATGAACATATTTAATGGGGTAACGGTACAGTGGCTACATGTTTGCATTTATAAAGCTAGAAGTGTAAGCTTTGAAATTCACAAGGGAACAGGAAAACTTAATTTGATGAAAATTCCTTTTTAAATCAAACGTACTTTGTTTTGAGTTTTGTCAATTACTTCGGCTAAGTAAGGTGCTGTGAAAGCTTGGCTTTCGAGGTTGTGCAGACCAACAAAGTATCAATAGTGGTTGGGCGTTGTACCCTGGAGGCGGTGCGTTGGTACCTGCTGCATTGGCTCAGATCCGAGAGGGGAGCGAAATCGTCTTAAAGAGAGCGTGATCCGCGCCTCACTCAACTGTAATTTTATTGGTACTTCAACATCTCAACGTGTTATTGATAATATCTTTCTACTTTGTATTTTTTTGGGAAATTGTACGGTTTAGACCCCCCAGGCCCCCCTTAATGTTTTTTAGACCCCTCTAACCTTAAATAGACTTTTTTGGACAAAAATGCCCTCCCACCTCAACCCCCCCCCCCCCCCCCCTCCGTCCTCTCTCTCTCTCCCTTTCTCTCTCCTCATTTAATGCAAGGCAGGCAAAAAAACACTTTTTTGACTTTTTCACTCTTCCTTTTCTTCATTTTTTTTCCTTTCGAATTTTTTTGTCAAAAAAAAAATGTTATTTCCAAATTTGCCCTTTCTTCTTCTTCCCTCACAGACCTTGTTTAGGTGTGCTTCAAGTAATTAGTGGTGTCTGAAATAAAATCATACACTGTGTATGATGCATTATAATGCTATAAAGTGAACTTATACAGGTGTATCACAAGAAATTAGTGGTAAATGACTTATCATACACAATGTATGATAGGTTATAATGGCATAAAATCAACTTTTGCTGATTTTTTCAAGTAATAAGGGGTATAGTGGTCTGAAATCGAATCATACACTGGGTATGATGCGTTTTAATGGTGTGAAATGAACTTATTCAGGTATATTCCGAGCAATTAGTGGTAAATGACTTGTCATACACAATGTATGATAGGTTTCAATGGCATAAAATCAACTTTTGCTGATTTTTTCAAGTAATTACTGTTACAGTGGGCTGAAATCGAATCATACAATGGGTATGACGAGTTAAAATAGTTAAATATGAACCTTTTCAGGTATATTTCAAGTAATTAGTGGTAAATGACCTATCATACGCAAATTATTATAGGTTTTAATGGCATGAAATTAACTTTTGTAGATTTTTTTATGTAATTACTGTTGCAGTGGTCTGAAATTGAATCATACACTAGGTATGATACGTTTTAATGGTGTAAAATGAACTTATTCAGGTGTATTTCAAACAATTAGTGGTAAATGACTTATCATACACAATGTATGATAGGTTATAATGGCAAAAAATCAACTTTTGCTGTTTTTTCCAAGTAATTAGGGGTATAGTGGTCCGAAATTGAATCATACACTGGGTATGATGCGTTTTAATGGTGTAAAATGAACTTATTCAGGTGTAGTTCAAGCAATTAGTGGTAAATGACTTATCATACACAATGTATGATACGTTATAATGGCATCAAATCAACTTTTGCAGTTTTTTTATGTAATTACTGTTACAGTGGTATGAAATCGAATCATACACTGGGTATGATGCGTTTTAATGGTGTAAAATGAACTTATTCAGGTGTATTCCAAGAAATTAGTGTATGATGAGTCTTAATGGTGTGAAATCAACTTGTACAAGTGTGTTTCAACTACTTAGTGGTGTATGACTTACCATACTTAGTGTATGACAAGTATTAATGGTGTGAAACCAACTTGTACAAGTGTGTTTCAACTACTTAATAGTGTATTACTTACCATACATAGTGTATGATGAGTTTTAATGGTGTGAAATCAACTTGTACAAGTGTGTTTCAACTACTTAGTGGTGTATGACTTACCATACTCAGTGTATGACAAGTATTAATGGTGTGAAATCAACTTGTACAAGTGTGTTTCAACTACTTAGTAGTGTATTACTTACCATACATAGTGTATGATGAGTTTTAATGGTGTGAAATCAACTTGTACAAGTGTGTTTCAACTACTTAGTAGTGTATGACTTACCATATATAGTGTATGATAAGTCTTAATGGTATGAAATCAAATTGTACAAGTGTGTTTCAACTACTTAGTGGTGTATGACTTACTATACTTAGTGTATGACCAGTATTAATGGTGTGAAATCAACTTGTACAAGTGTGTTTCAACTACTTAGTGGTGTATGACTTACCATACTTAGTATATGATGAGTACTAATGGTGTGAAATCAACTTGTACAAGTGTGTTTCAACTACTTAGTGGTGTATTACCTACCATACATAGTGTACGATGAGCATTAATGGTGTGAAATCAACTTCTACAAGTGTGTTTCAACTACTTAGTGGTGTATGAAATACCTTTGATGCTGATATGTGTGGCGATACACCATCCATGCATGTCGACATACATCGTAACACACTTGAAAAACACATCAACCACTTAGAACACACAATTGAGACCAACTTCAAATCAATTTATTGACAGTTTTCATTACAGGAATATACAACAGTATGGAAATATACACAATTTTCATTACCCTATTACATACATATCGTAACCTTTCGACAATTTTCAGTACACTGGATACAACGTAAATCCTATGGTAATGTACAATGTAAATCCTATGGTAAAACGAAATTATATAGGTATGTCACAAGTAAAATTTATACATTTGAAGACTATAAGTTAATTTGGAGGAGGGACTTGAGATGGACGGCCGGAGTTGGATGAGGTGCATTCGCCATTAGGATGCAAAGCAATTGGATTCTTGCACGTGGATCGGTTATGCCCGTGTTCCTTGCACCGACTGCACCTTTGATGAACACGCTCCTCACCGACAGACGGAATCCTCCTCTTCCGCCTCCTCCCATAAGAGGTTCTAACGTCGGGTGGAAGAAGATTCATGTCAGCTACATCACGCGGGATACGCCAGTCACTTATGTGCGGCATCCGGTAGACGACACTTCTATACGACTCGTACCAATTTTCTCTACTGTAGTACGGCGAGCACAAGTCGTACAGAGCATAAGGACTGTGCTGTACCACTGCTAACGCATGCTCACATGGAAGCTGCTCAAGCTAAAACCTGTGGCAGGTACATGTCCAGAGCGACATATCTATTACAAAGTTTTTCTCCCCATCGATGACGTCGAACGTATGATCATCAGCTCGCAATATCTGCATTACCACAATAATAGACAAACGCGTCAAACAACCAAGGTGCATGCAAAATACAAAAAATATGAGAAAAATTAAAAAAAATTAAAAAAAAACAACAAAACATAAGCAACGAAACACTCGAAGGGCACCAAAATTAGCGGATTTCACACTCGAAGAGCACCAACATGCTATAAACATGCTTTGTAGTAGGGATTAAACAAGACAATATGTACGGAGCTTACCGTCATCGTTCTTGCTAACTTGAATCTGTCTTGTAATTTTTTTTCGACGTCGGGGGACATTGTACTGATGCAAGCTTCAGCTTTGGCTCTTCTTTCGTGAAACCACCTCTGCAACAGTAGCCTACACTCATCAACAAGGGCTGTAATTGGATAGCCACGTACCTTGACCAATACAGCATTCATGGATTCCGAAATATTTGTCGTCATTATGTTGTACCGACGACAAGGGGAGTGGGAACGAGTCCACTTGTCCAGTCCCACATCTTCCAAGTAATCTCTAGCCTCGGGTACGGCACAACATAAACTGAAAAACAAACTATGGAATTCTTGAATGTTGTATGCTTTGGCTGCTTTGTAGTAGTACTGATCCAAATGCTTCCTGTTGCTCTTGAATTTGGCCTTCACGTTGTTCAGCAAGTGGTACATGCAGAGCCCGTGAAATGTGACAGGGAAAAGTTCTTCCACCGCGCGTTGGATGCTTCGGTGTCTATCGGATACAATGACATGGCCAGCAGGCTCCCCAGTTACTTCCTTCAACCTACTAAGGAACCAATGCCACGATGCATCATTCTCTGAATCACCGATGCCGATAGCAATCGGGAAAATTTGCTGGTTGGCATCGTGGCAAACGGCCATGAACAAAACACCCCGGTACTTTCCCTTCAGATGTGTTGCGTCAATGCTCACAACCGGCCGGCAAAACCGGTACCCATTAAGTGAAGCACCAAACGCAATGAAGAGGTACTGAAACCTACTTTCATCATCTGTCTGTAAATAAAATGTGGTACCGAGGTCAGTCTGTTTGATGACTTGCAGATAGGCAGGCAAGAATGCATAGGACTCTTCGGCCGTACCCAATCTAAAATTGTCGTATGCAAACTCTCTCGCCCTCCAAGCAACACTGTAGCTGATATCGACACCGTAGCAATTGCGGATGTCATCTATGACATCCCGTGGCTTGAACACTCTCCCGGGGTTCACAAGTTTCTTGCGGACGCACTCCCCGACGACCCAACTGGTTGCCTGCTTGTGTCTAACAGTGGTGAGATCGCTAGGGTGGTTGTGGTTCTTTTCTACTTTTGTAACCATCCAGCAGCCACCATCTGCTACACACGTGGCCCGAACCCTCCATGTGCAGCCCTCTTGTGCGCAGTGGACAACCGTTAAGGATTTGTTCGACTTGTAGCTCCTGAATTCAAATTTTTCCCTAAGCGCAATCACTGCCAGGTTAGTCAACAAGTCCCTCTTCGTCATAAATATTTGATTGACTTCAATATCCTCAGCCATCCGGCCCTGCGCATATACCTCGTTAATCTGGCTCCTCTCATCACCGGAGCCAGCCTCATCATCAGAACGAGGATCACCAGCAGCTTGGATGTTAGGGTGGACATTCGGTTGACCGCTGGGTTCCGCATTCCGTTCCAATTCAAGTTCGACAATCAGAGGGTCTTCACGGGAAATATTACGATGCTCGTAAGTGTGCCCCTCTGGAGGTGAGGCATCAGGTACAGTCGGTTGCACTTGGGATAAATTGATATTGTCCAAATTATCCCATGCACTTTGATTGGAATTTTCCCAATCTCCACCTATTGCTGTTGCCTCAACCGTCACAGTAGGCATGTTCAAATCTACATCAGATGCATCTACATGGGCTACTTCTTCCATCCCCCCATCCATACATCCACCAGAAGTCTCGAGAACCTCAGGGTGCGAACGTCCACTATTCTCGTCACCATCGGGAATTGTTTGAAAGGGAGTTCGTTGCCAATCGAAGCTAGGATTCCTGTCACCGGATGACTCTACAGTTACGATCAAAAGATGCTTCGCCCTATCTTTTTTGGCTAGTGCCTTCCAAAACATAACAGACCTATCGTCAACGACATCGTACAAGGGCACGGCCGGAACAGTGGTGAAAGATTGAAAATGCATCTTTGAACCCGCATCCAACTGAGCACCAATCACCTCCGCCACAGTCCTTTGCAAACCAGCGAAGTCAGTTTTCTCATCCACAAAAATATAAGCCAATTTTTCACCAGCATACTTTGCCCTCTCCCTAAAGTGGCCATCGTACAGAACGCACGCAATAGCAGCATCACCCATTACTGTGGACAAGAAAAAAACATGATATCAAAGCAAAATTGACATGAAACACACTAGGGTGGAATGAAAGTACAGCATTGAAACCACTAAAAACGGTGTATGATTGGTTTAAAACCATAATACACAAATAACACTACTTTAAGAAAGAATACATGGTGTATGATTTGCGTTACAGTCATAAACAAGTTCATCACACACCTTTTAAAGCAATCATACACGGTCTATGGTTAAGGATACCACATTCTATACACGAAAGACACCAAAATAGGTTCATCCTAGACCAATCAAAGCTATCATACACCGTGTATGGTAAGCCATACACCATTCTGTGCTTGAAAGACACCAAAATAAGTTCATCATACACCCTTTGAAGCTCTCATACACAGTGTATGGTTTAATATGCCCCATTATAGACACAGTTTAAAACCAATCATACACAGTGTATGATGGATTATTCACCATTAATTACTTAACATACACAAACACAGGTTAGTTATACACCATTAAACCCAATCCTACACAGTGTATGACTAATTATACACCATTAATTACTTAACATACACATACACAGGTTGGTTATACGCCATTAAACCCAATCATACACAGTGTATGGTTGCTCATAAACCACTAATTACTTAAAAAACGTCTGCACAAGTTCGTTATACACCATTAAACCCAGTCCTACACAGTGTATGACTGATTATACACCATTAATTACTTAACATACACATACACAGGTTGGTTATACGCCATTAAACCCAATCCTACACAGTGTATGACTGAATATACACCATTAATTACTTAACATACACATACACAGGTTGGTTATACGCCATTAAACCCAATCATACACAGTGTATGGTTGCTCATAAACCACTAATTACTTAAAAAACGTCTGCACAAGTTGGTTATACACCATTAAACACAATCCTACACAGTGTATGACTGATTATACACCATTAATTACTTAACATACACATACACAGGTTGGTTATACGCCATTAAACCCAATCCTACACAGTGTATGACTGATTATACACCATTAATTACTTAACATACACAGGTTGGTTATACGCCATTAAACCCAATCATACACAGTGTATGGTTGCTCATAAACCACTAATTACTTAAAAAATGTCTGCACAAGTTGGTTATACACCATTAAACCCAATCCTACACAGTGTATGACTGATTATACACTATTAATTACTTAACATACACATACACAGGTTGGTTATATGCCATTAAACCCAATCCTACACAGTGTATGACTGATTATACACTATTAATTACTTAACATACACATACACAGGTTGGTTATACGCCATTAAACCCAATCATACACAGTGTATGGTTGCTCATAAACCACTAATTACTTAAAAAACGTCTGCACAAGTTCGTTATACACCATTAAACCCAGTCCTACACAGTGTATGACTTATTATACACCATTAATTACTTAACATAAACATACACATACACAGGTTGGTTATACGCCATTAAACCCAATCCTACACAGTGTATGACTGAATATACACCATTAATTACTTAACATACACATACACAGGTTGGTTATACGCCATTAAACCCAATCATACACAGTGTATGGTTGCTCATAAACCACTAATTACTTAAAAAATATCTGCACAAGTTGGTTATACACCATTAAACCCAATCCTACACAGTGTATGACTGATTATACACCATTAATTACTTAACATACACATACACAGGTTGGTTATACGCCATTAAACCCAATCCTACACAGTGTATGACTGATTATACACCATTAATTACTTAACATACACAGGTTGGTTATACGCCATTAAACCCAATCATACACAGTGTATGGTTGCTCATAAACCACTAATTACTTAAAAAATGTCTGCACAAGTTGGTTATACACCATTAAACCCAATCCTACACAGTGTATGACTGATTATACACCATTAATTACTTAACATACACATACACAGGTTGGTTATACGCCATTAAACCCAATCCTACACAGTGTATGACTGATTATACACTATTAATTACTTAACATACACATACACAGGTTGGTTATACGCCATTAAACCCAATCATACACAGTGTATGGTTGCTCATAAACCACTAATTACTTAAAAAACGTCTGCACAAGTTGGTTATACACCATTAAACCCAATCCTACATAGTGTATGACTGATTATACACCATTAATTACTTAACATACACATACACAGGTTGGTTATACGCCATTAAACCCAATCCTACACAGTGTATGACTGATTATATACCATTAATTACTTAACATACACATACACAGGTTGGTTATACGCCATTAAACCCAATCATGCACAGTGTATGGTTGCTCATAAACCACTAATTACTTAAAAAACGTCTGCACAAGTTGGTTATACACCATTAAACCCAATCCTACACAGTGTATGATTGATTATACACCATTAATTACTTAACATACACATACACAAGTTGGTTATACACCATTAAACCCAATCCTACATAGTGTATGACTGATTATACACCATTAATTACTTAACATACACATACACAGGTTGGTTATACGCCATTAAACCCAATCCTACACAGTGTATGACTGATTATACACCATTAATTACTTAACATACACAAACACAAATTGATTTCATACCATTCAAACCTATCATACACGGTGTATGATAGATCATACAGCACTATTTACATGAAGCACACCTAAACAAGTTGATTTCACACCATTAAAACCTATCATACACTATATATGACTAATCATACACCACTAATGAGTTCAAACACACCAAAAGAAAGTTATAATACATCATTTAAACCAATCATAAACCATAAACGACTTGTAACACACCGACCTCATAGGACAAGGATACATTAACGACAATGTCAGCAAATGGTCATGTTACCTTCAATATCTGATCTGAAAACCGTGAAATGTGTGTAAGGACTCAACGTTGAACCTACAGCAATGCCACGAAGCTTCAAACACGATCTTAAAACGGCTTCTTCTTCTTCTTCTTCCAAGGGCCCAATGTAGCAGATTGAGAGAAAAATGAGAGAAAAATGGACTTGAAAAATTCAGATTAATAGAAAAGTAACAAATACCATGAATAAGAGGTGAGTAAATGGGCGAGAAATGAGAAGAAGGGAGGAATAGAGTGAGAAGCAAGTTACATGACATAAAATAAAAATATGTACTTTTGCATTAAATGAAGAGAGAGAAAATGGAGTGGGGAGAGGCTAAAGTACAGTAATCGGCTGCGCATTGAATGAGAAGAGAGAAAGGGGACGGGTTGGGGGGGGGGGGGGGGGGTGAATGGGAGGGCCTTTTTGAAGGAAAATCATACGGATTACTTTACTCAAAATGTATATTTTTTTTCTAAATACACATCCCAAAAATACACAAATGCACGCGGATTTTACACAAATATAACCCATCATACACCGTGTATGAAGTGCATCATACACCAATAAAACTTGAAATACACATATATAAGCAGATTTCAGACCACTTACCCCTAATTACTTGAAAAAAACAGCAAAAGTTGATTTTATGCCAATAAAACCTATCATACATTGTGTATGATAAGTCATTTACCACTAATTATTTTCACTACACCTGAATAAGTTCATTTTACACCATTAAAACTCATCATACCCAGTGTATGATTCTATTTCAGACACTATACCCCTAATTACTTGAAAAAACTAGTAAAAGTTGATTTTATGCCATTTAAACCTATCATACATTGTGTATGACAAGTCATTTACCACTAATTTCTTGGAATACACCTGACTAAGTTTATTTTACACCATTAAAACGTATCATACCCAGTGTATGATTCGATTTCAGACCACTTACCCCTAATTACTTGAAAAAAACAGCAAAAGTTAATTTTTTGCCATTATAACCTATCATAAATTGTGTATGATAAGTCAATTTACCACTAATTGTTTAAACTAAACCTGAATAAGTTCATTTTACACCATTAAAACTCATCATACCCAGTGTATGATATGATTTCAGACCACTATACCCCTAATTACATAAAAAAATCTGTAAAAGTTAATTTCATGCCACTAACACCTATAATAATTTGTGTATGATAGGTCATTTACCACTAATTACTTGAAACATACCTGAAGAGGTTCATATTAAACCATTTTAACTCATCATACCCATTGTATGATTCGATTTCAGTCCACTGTAACAGCAATTACTTGAAAAAACCAGTAAAATCTGATTTTATGCCATTAAAACCTATCATACATTGTGTATGACAAGTCTTTTACCACTAATTGCTTAGAATACACCTGAATAATTCATTTTACACCATTAAAACGCATCATACCCAGTGTATAATTCGATTTTAGACCACTTACCCCTAATTACTTGAAAAAAACAGCAAAAGTTGATTTTTTGCCATTATAACCTATCATACATTGTGTATGATAAGTCATTTACCACTAATTGTTTAAACTAAACCTGAATAAGTTCAGTTTACACCATTAAAACTCATCATACCCAGTGTTTGATACGATTTCAGACTACTCTACCCCTAATTACATAAAAAAATCTGTAAAAGTTGATTTCATGCCATTAACACCTATAATAATTTGTGTAGGATAGGTCATTTACCACTAATTACTTGAAACATACCTGAAAAGGTTCATATTAAACCATTTTAACTCATCATACCCATTGTATGATTCGATTTCAGCCCACTGTAATAGTAATTAGTAGAAAAAACAGTAAAAGTTGATTTTATGCTATTAAAACCTATCATACATTGTGTATGACAAGTCTTTTACCACTAATTGCTTATAATACACCTGAATAATTCATTTTACACCATTAAAACGCATCATACCCAGTGTATGATTCGATTTCAGACCACTTACCCCTAATTACTTGAAAAAAACAGCAAAAGTTAATTTTTTGCCATTATAACCTATCATACATTGTGTATGATAAGTCATTTACCACTAATTTCTTTAAATATACCTGAAAAAGTTCATTATAACCATTTGAAGGGATCATACACAGAGTAGAACCTGATTTCAGACCACTCTAAGACTAAATACATAAAAAAAACTGCAAAAGGTTATTTTAAGCTATTAAAACCTAAAATAATTTGTGTATGATAAGTCATTTATCACTAATTACTTGAAACATACATGAAAAGGTTATATTAAATCATTTTAACTCATCATACCCATTGTATGATTCGATTTCAGCCCACTGTACCCCTAATTACTTGAAAAAAAACTGCAAAAGTTGATTTCATGCCATTAAAACCTATAATAATCTGTGTATGATAAGTCATTTATCACTAATTGTTTTAACTACACTTGAAAAGGTTCATTTTAGACCATTTCAACGCATCATACCTATTGTATGATTCGATTTCAGCCCACTGTAACAGTAATTACTTGAAAAAATGAGCAAAAGTTGATTTTATACCATTAAAACCTATCATACATTGTGTATGACAAGTCTTTTACCACTAATTTCTTGGAATACACCTGAATAAGTTCATTTTACACCATTAAAACGGATCATACCCAGTGTATGATTCGATTTCATACCACTGTAACAGTAATTACATAAAAAAATTACAAAAGTTAATTTTATGCCATTATAACGTATCATACATTGTGTATGATAAATCATTTACCACTAATTGCTTAAACTACACCTGAATAAGTTCATTTTACACCATTAAAACACATCATACCCAGTGTATGATTCGATTTCAGACCACTTACCCCTAATTACTTGAAAAAAATAGCAAAAGTTAATTTTTTGCCATTATGACCTATCATACATTGTGTATGATAAGTCATTTCCCACTAATTGTTTGAAATACACCTGAATAAGTTCATTTTACACCATTAAAACGTATCATACCCAGTGTATGATTCAATTTCAGACCACTGCAACAGTAATTACATAAAAAAAATCTGCAAAAGTTGATTTCATGCCATTAAAACCTATAATAATTTGTGTATGATAGGTCATTTACCACTAATTACTTGAAATATAACTGAAAAGGTTCATATTTAACCATTTTAACTCGTCATACCCATTGTATGATTAGATTTCAGCCCACTGTAACAGTAATTACTTGAAAAAATCAGTAAAAGTTGATTTTATGCCATTGAAACCTATCATACATTGTGTATGACAAGTCATTTACCACTAATTGCTTGGAATATACCTGAATAAGTTCATTTCACACCATTAAAACGCATCATACCCAGTGTATGATTCGATTTCAGACCACTATACCCCTTATTACTTGAAAAAACCAGCAAAAGTTGATTTTATGCCATTATAACCTATCATACATTGTGTATGATAAGTCATTTACCACTAATTTCTTGTGATACACCTGTATAAGTTCACTTTACAGCATTATAATGCATCATACACAGTGTATGATTTTATTTCAGACACCACTAATTACTTGAAGCACACCTAAACAAGGTCTGTGAGGGAAGAAGAAGAAAGGGCAAATTTGGAAATAACATTTTTTTTTTGACAAAAAAATTCGAAAGGAAAAAAAAATGAAGAAAAGGAAGAGTGAAAAAGTCAAAAAAGTGTCATTTTGCCTGCCTTGCATTAAATGAGGAGAGAGAAAGAGAGAGAGAGAGAGAGAGAGGACGGATGGGGGGGGGGGGGGGGTGAGGTGGGAGGGCATTTTTGTCCAAAAAAGTCTATTTATGGTTAGAGGGGTCTAAAAAAGAATAAGGTTGGGGTGGGGGGTCCAATCCGTACGATTTTCCTATTTTTTTTGTATAATATTTTTGTGTTTAGTTCCAACAGAGATTAGTTACAAACGAAGGAATTAGAACTCACCTAGGGAGGCTAAGTAAGTTACTTCATGCATTTTGAAGAAACTGAAAATTGTTTAGTGATTTTCACTTCTCATATTCTGCCTACTTCCTACATGCCAAACAAAAGCCAAAATACATACTTTCTGTAAATTTTTACTTTTTACCTTCACTTCTCACATACCAAACGATACATGAATTTTAAAGCATATTTCTAACAATAGACGCGTGATTCAATTTTACGCTAGCCTTTAACCAAGGGCATGCGCGCCCGAAGTTGCCGGGAAAGTGCATTTGTGGGACGCCGACAGTGGCATTTTGGTACTGCAATATTGCATACGTGCAATTTATATATTTAATTATTGAATATTATTTTTGTTAGGTAAAAAATATTATAACTAGGCTAATGATGTGAATTCTAGTAACTAATAGTTGTAATTTTTTATACAATTACTCTGACATTTATATTTTTTTACAGTGACATTATAATTATATATATTCAACCTTATAAAAGCTAAATTTACTATTTTATAAAAAAATATTTGAATTATTTTTATCAAAGGTCTCTATACTTTACACAATGCGCCAATTATTACTTATACTTTTAATGTGTCAATTAACCATTTACAAGTTACTTTGTAGTTAAGTCCTAAAGTAAAATTGACATTAAAGTCGGCACAAAAAATTGTAATAATTGGGAACTGGTGAGTTTAAATAGGGTTGACCTGTGGGTTTTGTATTATGTCATTTGCATTTGACATGATCAAATCTTTAAAAATGTGTCATTGACTTGACTTTAAGTTTCACTATAAGACTAAATTGACATAATATGGCCTATAAAAGACCTAAATTGACACAAATAAAAGTCAATGGAGCAATTTGACTCAAAGAGCAAAGTATAGAAACCTTTTGTATAAACAAACCAAGCTTGAATATATATATATATATATATATAAAGAGTTGTTATCATCAAGGTAAAAGATATTATTGTTATAGCAATAATGTAACTATAAGTAAATAATAGTCACAAACTTTTAAAAAATACTCTGATATTAATATTTTTATCTTAACAATAACAATATCCAGTATAAATTAGGTATTTCTATTGTACCTACTTCCGCTTACGGGGTAGCTCAGGTCTCGCTTTGACGAGTTGTCTATTTGTACTTCGGCTATTCCGATAATTATCAAAAAAAAAAAAAAAAAAAAAGGTAGATAGGGGAATTTCTTTGTGATAATTAAGGCTGGACCGGCCAAAGACCACGCTTCACAGCGATGATGGGCCTGGCTCGGCCGTGTCCCCATAATCACATTGGTCAATGGAAATGGTCCACCTTTTTAATGGACAACCACCCTCACCCACCACCTCCAAATTCAGGATTTTAACGATGTGTGGTTATTTATAATTAAAAAAATACAAAATTTATTATTCAAATATCTTAAGATTTGGTCATTTATTACTTAAGTATCCCGACGTTATAATTTATACAATAAGTACCTTGAGATTTCAGAATTTTATTACTTAGATACCTTATATTGAAATTTGATTAATTTTTTTAAGAATTAGACCAATTTTATGTAAAAGATGCTAATGTAGTGTATAATAAAGATAACATATGTATAATTCATTTTAGTGTTTTTAACAAAAATTTAAGGAATTACAATAAAAACATTCACTTTGTTTGGATGCAACTATCATTATAATGCCCAAATCATGTGTCATATAATTCATTTTTTAGTAAAAAATCATCAAAGTTGAATGAATATACTTTTATATTGTCAGAATCATGTTTTACTTTAACACTTTTCAACGAAAGTTTATTAAATTTTTGAAAAAAGGTATCCGATTGATAAAATTTTAAAATTTCAGGCTACCTAAGTGAAAAATTTTTTGAACCTCAAGATACCCTATTATATACTTTGAAACTTCAGGGCACTTAGATGATAAATAGTCAAACCTTAGGGTATCTAAGTGATAATTTTCCTAAAAAATAAAAGTATAAATAATATAAGATTTTTGACATAAGTCCTTGATGTACTTTATATTTACATATTTTTTTGCTCATTCCTTGGCATAATCAACTTTTGCATGTGTGTTTAGTTGTAATCTAGATACATTTAGACTTAGAGTGCAACGGAGCAACCAAAGGTTGCAAAGTGGCAAAATCAAGCATAATCAAGGCATAATTGAAGATTACTTTGAGAAATCGGACCATGTGTGCAAAAGAATGACCAATTGGGTCTTAATTCGGTAGCTCAATTAGTTCTTGTAGAGTTTCGGGTACTAAAGGATCAATTGGCACAAAGCACTAATCGGTTAGCAGCCCATGGTAGGATGCCCTCAAGTGGGACTGTTGATTGATCGGGAAACAAGACCAATCAATTGGCTGGCTACAGAACACCAGCTGATAGATCGGCCAGGCCAAATACCCGCAAGCGGGTATTTATAGAGAGAGGGAGACCTAATTTGGGGATCTTTTGCCTCATCTCTCTCCTCCTCTCCTTTCCGAAGCCGCTACGAGATTCAAGGGGTCCTCAAACGTTGAAGCGCCGGTGGTCGGAGTGCTGGGGGAATCAAAGCAATGATCAACGTCAAAATCAATTGAGAGAGTCTTCAATTTCTACTTTTTATTCATTGTTTTATCTTTTTGGATTTGAATGATGTGTAAAACTTCTATGAAGGAGTTTATTCTTTTAGTTTAGAGATGAAGGATGGGTAGCCGTTCGTATCCCGGATTTATATTATGCTTTTGACAATGGATTTATATTATTATGATTGTTGTTTAGTGTTTTTTTGTGTGTGCTTATAGCCATGTTAAGATCTCCAAATTATTAGTTTTAGTTTATGAGCTTGTAGCCTAGACCATAACATAACTAGTTTTCATGTGTGGTTAGGGTTGAGGTTGTACCCAACCTTAACACAATCTTTTATATGAATTGATACTTAATTAGGAGTAACAAAGAAATTTGTTAGTGTTATTAAGATAATTCATGCTACACTTAGGGTGATAAGATGGGTTATATGCCCTTAAACTCGTTCATTATCCTAAGCTCTAGTTTAGGTATTAATTTAGTAGTGGTAATGAGATAACATATGCTACACGTAAGGTGATATGATAGGTTATGCCTTTAGACTAATTCATTACACAAAACCCAAGTTTAAATATTGACCCAGGCTTAGTGTTTATAGCCTAAGCCACTGAAATCATTATCATAGTATAATATAATGAAGGGATACGAGTAAAGCTGTACTGAATTCATTCCTTAAACTAAACTTAATCCAATTGACATCGTTAGTTTACTGTTTTTTTATTTAATTACCTAAACAATTGACAAAAACCAAAAATCCAATCCCTTTTTAATAACGAAATCCAATTTAACTCTAATTCCTTGTGGATACAACCCGTTTACCCGATTTAGCTACGATGATCTCATACGATTGCGAGTACGTGGTTTTAAAACACTTTTAAAATCACATCAGTCCTTCTGCTCAATCTACTATATCAATAAAATCAATATACTTTAAATTATATTACTTCCATCCATGATATCTTATTTCGTGTCAATTTAGTCCTATAATAGAATTGTTAATAAATTAGCAAATAAATTTGTAACAGTCGGGTCATGGTTGGCTTTAGATTGGGTCAACAAGTGGGTGTATTTGGTCACATATATCTAATATGATCGGGCCAATAGAAAATATACTATTAACCTAACTTCATTTTCATAATAGGAGTAAATTGATATAATCTAAATTAAATAAAGATTAAATTGACATAACTTAAAGTAAAATTATATTAATATAGTACAAAAAAGTATAAGAATTCTTAGTTTAAGTGACCCAAAATTAAATCATTTTAATTAATTTAAAAATTAGACAATATATATATAAATATATAATTCATAAAAATTAAAAATTAGGGAATGATGTATCTTCACAATATGAGAGTGATGAAGTGCCAAAGGAAAAAGGAAAATAGAGAATAAATGAAAGAGCAGTGAGTGTACAGGGCTCGATCCCATGTCCGCAATTAGAGTCTTCGACCAACAGACCAAGGCTACTTTCAGGGCCGGATATAACTTCAAGCAATCCAAGTAAGCGCTTGGGGCCTCTGAATTTTAGATGTTTGAAACTTTGATTTTTTAAAAATTAATTATTAATATTAATATATTTTATAATTAAAATTTTTATAATTTATTGTATATGAAAGGCCCATTTGAAAGTTTTACTTAGGACCCCGAAGATATCGGGACCGACCCTGGCTACTTCTAATGCTGCTAAATTCTGTAGAATTTCCACTTTCTGAATCTTGAGTATCGTTCCACTTGCTGGTGAACTTTTGGCCCAGGCAACTGAGAGGGCTCGTGATGTGGTGTGCGATCAAATGCTCACACTAGATCCCTTCTTGTCGTGCTGCTAAATCGACCTCCTGCTAATGTAATGGGGTCCAATCTCGTAAGCATCCTCTTATGCAATTAAAAACTCACCGAAATTCGACCCTTTTAATCCAAACATAAACACCCGCCTTCTTCAATTTAGTGTTATGTTGTCGACAGAGAAAATGAGTTACTCAGTGTCACGTCCTTAAATGTATGTATCCTCTTGGTTTGAATGTCAAAATTCCTATAGCCCTTTTTCCCATAACCGACAAAAATGCCAGCATATGATAGGGGTGTCAATTTGTCATGTGTTTATTGTGAATACAGGCAATAACAAAGACATCTGAAGGTTCGAAGGTGTTCATATGAGAGTGGTTTCCCCAAGCAAAATTTTCATAGGATGTTTTGTAGTTTAGAACAGGCATCGATATCTTATTGATTAAGTATGCCACCGTAAGCACACACTCTTCCCAAAAATTAATTGACAGATTAGGTTGAAATCTTAAGGATCGAGCAACTTCCAAAAGATGCCTCTGCATGCGCTCCATTACCTCATTTTGTTGGGGCATCCTTGCAAGAAGTTTGATATAAAATGCTATTATCAATATAATATTATAACAAGTCTTTATGTTTAAACTCAAGTCCATTATCGGTCCGCAAAGTTTTAACATGTGAATTGAATTGAGATTTGACCCAATTGCAAGGGTATATCAAATAGGAGATAGTTTCTGGTTTAAGTTCATAATGCACACCCAAGTTGATTTACTGTAATCATCAACAATACTTAAAAAATAATGCGCTTTAGAATGCGAAGGCGTCCTTATATCACAATGTAATAAATCAAAAGCTTAAGCAATTTTATTTCTTCTAATCGAAAAAGGTAATCTAGTTTGTTTCGCTTTGTAGCAAACATCACAAATAAAACTACTTTGAACTCCAAATGAAGAAGACAAACTTGAGATGTTTTGTAGTCGATCTATTGGTACATGACCCAATTCCCAATGCTAGAGAACGATGTCTTGTTACTTGCTGGCCAAGAATGCCATACCCTCTCCTATCATCTCCAAAAAGTATAGGCGATTCCATGCTCTACCCACTCCAATCAACTTCTTAGAGGGTAAGGCTCAGCTACATGTCTTCCTCAATTTTCACAATCTGTGGATTCTAAGGCTTAGTTGACTAACATACCGTTGTGGTAAGCTGCTCAATTGCCAACTATAATTGCAAGAATCATTCTTCAATCTAATTGAATGGCTTGTTCATCTAGCGGGCATCGTAACTCTCATAGACCTAACCAAAGCAATATACAGATGCTTCCAATCGTGGCACAATTCGGATGTTCTTACTCTTCTACCAAACATACGTATTGTCAAATTCCAAAGAATTAAAGGAAGGATTCTCACGACTTTCCTTTGATTCTAGTTGCTAAAGCAAGGACGGATAAAATGCGAAAATTCAAACTTGAGTCTCGTCTTTAAGAGAGCGAGAAAATTGAAGTGAAAAACAAAAAAATCAATTTCAATTACAAGGGAAAAAATTGAACTTCTTCTTATAAGTTACAATTATATTTATAGTTATCTTTCTAACTTGGAATATAACACTAATTCTAACATCAAAAAAAGAAAAGAGTGAACCAAGTTCTTCGAGGATTTTAATTACTTTAAACAACGTGTAAAATGGTATCTCAAGTCCTCAAGGGATTTTTAATTGCTGCTTCTAGAAGACGACTCTTATACTGATCTTTGCACTCATTAGCCAACTTCACTGTACTCTACAAGTCACTTGACGAGTTAACTCATTAATCACGTCCTAAATCAATTTAACTCTACAAGTTGTCACGTCCATAAGTTGTTAAAAAGCATAAAAAGTTGGTGTCATTTGTTAATATTTTGATTAAGATAATTAAAATTTATATTAAGCAAATGACTCATTTTAAAGTCCTTTGGTGTCCGGGAACCAATTTTTTCAAAAGGTTAAGCTAATAGGTGAAGGTTCAGAAATAATTTTATACTATAACATGTCCTCTCACGCGAATGCCTATTGGGCTTGAGACGTGGATATTAGAACTCGAACCTGTGACTTATTGGTCAACAATTTATACGTTGTACTTAAGTTATGTTATTTTGATAGTGGGTGCTATTAGAACTCGAAGCCATGAGTTATTAGTCAACAAGGCTTTGCTCCCACGACAAGGAACTAACTTTTCTAACAGCTTAAACTGATGGGTCAAGACTTAGGAATTCTAACACTTGGAATAAAAGATAAATTTTACCAAATTTAAATAGTAAAGTATAATTTATTCTAAGAATTAATTTAATTTTTCTTATTGCATAAAATACTAAATCAAAAGCTTATAGAGATAGTGACAATAAAGTTGGGACCCTTACTATCTCTCTCCCTTATTGTTCAAAAAGAAAAGGAGAATATTTAATGAGATTGTGCTCAAAATATAAAAAATAATATTTAATGAGATTTGAAACTATTAATTAAAATTAAACTCACTTTCTAAATTCTTAATTTTATCAATAATATTTTTAAATTATTGATTAAAATTAACATGATTTTTAACTTTAATTTAATAAAATACTCCTAAATTATAGGTAAAAATCAATGTAACTCTTTCATCAAATACATCTTTTGAACTATTAAAAAAGATTAATTTGATTTTCTAATTTCAAAATTTACTAAAGTTTTCTGAGACTATTAAAAAAATTAAGAAAAAAATAGTTTAAGTATTCTAGCATTTGGTAATATATTTTATAGAGGTATACTAATCTTTTTAAATATTTTTTCAAGTATTCTACCCATAAATCTATTAGGATTTTATTAAATTATGCATGTATATTACCCTAAAATAAAAAAATTTAAGACATAATTTAAATATTATTTATATTAAAAATAATTTTAAATTTTTAAAAAAATCTATAAAATAATTTAAAAATAAAAAAACCCCTAAAACTACCAATAACTGATTATGAAAATTAAAAAAAGACATAGACATGTTATTACTTTTAAAATTATTTTAGATATTGTTTTTTAATATTAACAATTGCTTTAAATACAAATGAAATCTTTCCCCAGAGTCATATACGTTAGCTTAATTTAACAAAATTTTAACAAAATTATGAGATGATATCATCATAAAAATATTTTAAAACATTAGGATATTGAAAAATATATTATCGAATCTCAGAATATATAAACTAAATTTATTTGTGCCTTGAAAAAACTTTTAAAATTAGGAAATCATATTGAATTTAGTTAATAATTTAGGGGCCTCTTTGATTTTTTTTTTGATAAATAGTGGCAAAACCACGTAACAAAACATGGCACTCGGCTAAATGAGCCCTTGGAAATCCCGTAAAAGGAAGATCTATAGAAAAGATCCAAAAAAAGGGAGAAAACAACAAGAAACAGGCGCAACCAAACCAAAAATGAGAACATACCAAGACCACCAAAACAGAAGAAAGGGACACAAAAACAAAAAAAGACAGGACGACGAAAGAAGCTGAAGCAGACAAGAACACCTGGCTGGATCTCAACTGAAGAAAAATTAGACAAATAACACGGAAAATAGGAGCTGGACTGAAACCTCAACCCCAAAACCAACCACCTCAATTAGCAAGCAGGTCTGCCACCATAGTGGGTCAAAACCATCAAAATTAAATCCTACTAATTTTCCCATCTCAATAGCCTGCTCCGCTTGCATAATCATCTCGTAATACTTCGCTAGGGGCCTCTTTGATAAAATTAAAAGTTGAAGAGTCATATTAATTTTGACTAATATTTCAATAATATATTTGATAAATTTTAAAGTTTGAAAGTTCACTTCAATTTTGACTAATAATTCTAAAGATTTCTATTGTTTTGAACGAAATTCAAAAGATTTCTATGAATATTATTTAAAAAAAAGTAGATATCTTTCATTGGTTTTAGAAAGTCATAACGCAGTAAATTCTCTTTGAAAAATATAGTGCCGTGCCCCAAGAATGTGCTTATGTTTAAGTTTTAACACGTGAATTATGGGAACATTTCAGTAATTGAATATATTTTAAAATAGGGTAAATTATATATTAGTACAATAAAATTTAAATCTTAAATTTTTACTATACAAATTTATAAAATAACTTTTTAGTTATATATATATATATATATATATACCTCTAAATTTTACTAAGCACAAGGGGTCCCTGCATTTTTTATTTTACATAACACATGCCATTAACTTTAAAATTAAATATAACACATTCTTTGCATTTTTAGTCGAATAGCCATTCAAACTTTGTTACTATACATAACACACCTGTGAACTTTGTTATTACACATAACTCAATCCCTGAACTTTATTATTGTTGAGGAGTACTTCACATGTGAGTCTTGCAGTTGAATCCCACATTGGAGTGGTAAGGGTAAAGATATCAATTTATAAGTGTAGTGGGTTATTCCACCTATCGTCAATTGGTTTTAGGATAGAACCCCATTTGGGCTTATGTGGACCTCGTATATACCATCTCCGTGGGTCAGGCCCAAAAGGCCCGGTGAAATTTAACAACGGTGAAATTTAACATGGTATCAGAGCGGGTGGATGATCCCGAACTCTTGTTTGTCAACACCATGTCCTTAAAAAGAGGGGTGCATTTGTGTTTGGTGCTCCGAAGGCCTCTCTAGTATGTTGGATCCGGTTGGATCAGAGAAGGCGAGGGGTGTGTTTGAAATAGACTTACATGTGAGGAGGAGTGTTGAGGAGTACTCCGCATGTGAGTCTTGTAGTTGAATCCCACATTGGAGTGGTAAGGGTAAAGAGATCAATTTATAAGTGTAGTGGGTTACTCCACCTATCGCTAATTGGTTTTAGGATAGAACCCCACTTGGGCTTATATGTGGACCTCGAATATACCATCTCCGTGGGTCGGGCCCAACCCTTTCCACATTAATAACTTAATGCAATCCCAACTAGAATTTTTGGAATTGAATCTTAAAACAAATTAATAACAAATGCAAATGAAGCTTAAAGAAGGAAAATAGAAAAATTTTCACTAATAAAGAAGCCATTACATCCACATTTCTATTTATATACAAGGGATAGAAAGGAAAAATACTATTATAGCTAACTAGGGCAAAAAGGCTATAGAGATTCGGTATGTATAATCCTCTCACAATATGTCTGAAATCCGAGCCCCGGCAGAATTCGTCTTTTGTCCTGGGCTAACAAAAGATGCTTGGTTCTCATTGAACCCCTCCCCCTCTCCTCCTAGGCCGAAACACGTGTCTACTGATGTCCCTGGGAGCTGGGGCGGTCCAATATGGTCTATGGGCCAAAACTAGGCCTCTATCGTATCGGCCCGAATAGGGAATTCAACAATACTCCCCTCCCTTGAAGACCCTTGTCCACATGGGTCAAATGTCGGGTATTTCTCCCGAATGTCATGAAAGAACTCCTAAGTTGCATCTTCTGTGGGTTTTCCTTTCCACTTAACTAGGACTTTTGTGACAGCCGCATTGCCGTAGCGAGCCATACGTCGATTAAGGATGGATTTGGGTATAGTAGGGGTGTGCGATACAGCCCAATACTGCGGCAGAGTGGGTGAATGAGAAATAGTACCATGGTGAAGCTTGAGTAGAGAAATGTAAAATACGGGATTGACGGCGATAGCCGGTGGTAGCTCTAATTTATAAGCCACTTGACCAATACGATCAAGGACTCTAAGTGGGCCAAGGTAACGAGGTGCAGGCTTATGGACTATGCAACGTTCAACCGAGTGCTGACTATAGGGGTGTAGTTTTAAGTGCACCCAGTCATCTCGTTCAAACATGCAGTCACTTCAATGTTGGTCCACCAATTGCTTCATCCGATTTTGAGTAGGGGTGGCAAATATGTCGTGTCGTGTCGTGTTCGTGTTCGTATTATGCGGGGGGTCTTAAGAATGTGTTTAACCCGAACCTAACCCATTTATTAAAAGGGTTAGAAACCCTCAACCCTTACCCAACCCAATTGTTAAACAGGTAACCCGCGAGTCACACATTTAATTATATTGGTGACTTTTTTTCATTAAATGCTGGTCTTTCAACTTACAAACATGTTAATAATGCACTTTATGGTTGATAATACTAATAGATATTTGTTATATTTATAACTTTTAAAATAAATTATCAAATTAATATTACTAAATGTAGTTCAAATTATCTTAATTCAAAAAACGTATATATAATAACAATAATGTATTACTTAAATGCCTAACATAACTATATAGACAGGTTAATCGTGTTGAAAACGGGTTACACGAGTCAACCCAAATTCAATCCAATTACCTAGACGAGTTAAACGGGTCAACCCAAATTCAACTTGGCTTCAAAACCCCACACCCAAACCCGTGTGTTGGCAGGGCGATAGGTAGTATTGTACCACCACTCGACTAACAGTATCCATTCAAACCAAGTTTTTTCATATTCAAAACCATACAACAGAGGTAGCTTTCCAGACAATGATTAAGCACCTCTATTTGGCCGTTGGTTTGAGGATGATAGGATGTTGAACGATGGAGATCAACACCTTAATACAATACAATTCCTTCCAAATATTTGCTAGTAAAAATAGGATTCCGGTCTAAAATTATCTCCTCGGGGAGATAGTGTAACCTGTATACATCTCACATAAACACGTTAGCAACTAATAATGCAGAATAAGGATGTGAAAGTGAGCATTCTTACTTAGTCGATCAATGACCACAAGGATGCCTTCTTTGCCATGGGACTTTGGGAGTCCCCCAATAAAGTCCATCGAATTGCTACTCCAAATGGTTTCGGGAATACGGAGGGTTTGTAGCAACCCAGGGAATGCAGCGGAATCATATTTACATTTTTGATAAGTGGCGAATTGTTTAATGAAGTTAGTAACATTGTTTTTAAGTCCCTGTCAATAAAAAAAAGTAGCAATGCGTTTGCGAGTTTACATAATATTGGAGTGACCAGCGGTAGGAGAGACGTGCATTCATGTCAAGATTTGGGGTTTTGTGGGACTAGAGTGATCGATAATTAAGTGGCCTTTCCTACTTAGTTGGTTGTGGTTCCATGTGTTGAGCGGGTGTGTGTGTGGATCGTGAAGGACGTTGGTGATGAGATTTTGAAAATGTTGGTTTGTGTTTCCATGAGTGTTGCAATTGAGACATAGGTCGGTGGATATGGTGGAAAGAGCGAGCGATAGTAATTCATTGCTTGTGACGTGTGAAAGGGTGTCAGCAACAACGTTTTTTTTGCCCTTCTTGTAAGCGATATCATAACTATACCCTATGAGTTTAGCTGACCATTGTTGTTGAAGGGGGTTGAAATGCATCACTCGAATAAATGCTTAAGACTTTGTTGGTCTGTGTGAATGCAAAAGTGGTGGTCCATTAAATATTGGTTCCATTTTTTTTACAGCGTGAACAATGGCTAGTAATTCCTGTTCACAAACGGATTAATGTTGGTGATGTGGAGAGAGGGCTTTACTAAGGTACGCGATGGGGTGGCCCTTTTGAATGAGAATGACACCAACGCCGACACTCGAAGCATTAGTCTCAATCTCAAATGTCTTAGTGAAGTCGGGAAAGGCAAGTATGGGGGGCGAAAATCAGGGACTCTTTGAGATGGTTGAAGGCGGCGTGTGTCGCATTGGTCCAAACAAGTGTTGGGTGTTTAAACATTTCAGTGAGAGGTTTTGCGATTTTTTCGTAATTTGGATGAAACGTCTATATTAACATGTTAGTCCAACAAAGCCACGAAGTTGTTTAAGTGTCGTAGGGAATGGCCAATCACGAACCGCTTGAATTTTGGCGGGATCAGTGGAAACATGGTCCGCACGGATGATATGTCCCAAATAATCAATTTCAATCATACCAAAAGAATATTTACTATGTTTAGCATAGAGAGAATTTTGCAAAAGGAGTTGAAAAACCATGCGAAGGTGACTAACGTGGGATGGCCAGTCTATAAACTAAGCAGTCATGAAAAAAACTAAGACAAAACGACGAAAGTGAGGCTGAAAAATAAAGTTCATAAGAGATTGGAAAGTTGAAGGCACGTTCGTCAAACCAAAGGGCATGACCAAAAATTCATAATGATCTGAATGGGTGCGAAAAGCTGTTTTGAAAATATCAATGCCGTGCATGCGGATTTGGTGATATCCGAACCGAAGATCAATTTTTGAAAAAATAGTGGCACCATGCAATTCGTCAAACAACTCGTCAATTAAAGGAATTGGGTATTTATTATTTTTAGTGTTGGTGTTAAGCGCGCGATAGTCTACACAAATTCTCCATGACTCCTCTTTCTTTTTCACTAGGACAACGGTGACGCATAAGGACTTGTACTCTCTTGAATGGTATGTTTTTCCAAAAGTTACAAAATCATGTTTTCTATTGCATTTCTTTGGTTAAGAGAATAACAATAAGGGCATTGGTTAGCCGAAGAGGACCCTTCCTTGAGTGGGATTCAATTGTTGAATTGGGGTTGGGAAGGGGCTAGGTGTGGAGGCTCGTTAAAGATAAGATGGAATTCCTTAAGTAAGTCACTAAGGGTTGGGGGAGTGTGTTTGCGATTCGGTCACCTCTAAGGAGAAAAAGGTTGGTGTGTTTGGAGTGAGAATGGCGGTGTAAATTGTACCGAGTGTGTGAGAATAGGCTAAAGTGCGATTTTTTGTGCATGCTCTTATTTTGTGGATACAGTCAAGTGTGAGGCCTCGAAGAGTGTGTGTAGTGCAGACCTATGTGAAAGAAGCAATGAGGTTTTTCATATCCAAGGACACGGGCCCTACAAGAGACAACCATCGGCATCCAAGCATCATGTTGCATCCTCCAAGAGGGATAAGGATCATATTGGAGTGGTGTTGTCTAGGGTCCATTCGAAATCTTCACAAGAGGAGGTTATGGGCACTGGACCTAATTGTTGGGTGCTGGAAACGGGACAACGTAGTTTCCTAGCTAAATTTATATCCAAAAAGTTATGAGTGGCACCGCAAACTATCAAGATGTGTAAGGCATGCTTACTGTGGTAGCCATTGACACAAAGTGTCTGATGTGAAGTGTCCCCAAAAAGAGCATGTATTGAAATAGTGGGGGTGCCCTCGGGTTCTTGGTCAGTCAAGGGATCGGCCATATAGTCTAGAGTGTCAGTGTCAACCTCTACTAGGAAAAATTGTCCATGACCCTTCTAATTAGTGCACTTGTATCCTAAGACATTTTTCTTGTCACAATAGAAACATGGATCCTTAGCACGTTTGTAATCAATTTCAGTGCTAGTCAAAGTTAGACGAGGAAGAGCCCCTTGGGATCGTGGTGTGGCAGGGCCGGATGGTGTCGGCAGTCCGGGATTTGGGCGACGGTTAATGTAGGTTGTGTGGGGAAAAGCGGGGGTTGTGTTCATTGAGCATTGAGAACTACTTCTTGACATTCGGCATTACACATAGCGTCGTGGAATGTTTGAGGGTGGAAAGAATGGACATACATTCAAACAACTAACGGCGTAATCTTCGGGCAAATGAAACTGAGCATATAAACTATCAAAAGCATTCATGTATTCGCGGACCGAAGATGATTATCGAAAGTCAACAAGTCCAACATAGGGTCCTCAAAAGCGCCGCTAAAGCGGTCAAGTGCGGTGAGCTTAAAGTGGTCCCAAGTGACAAACGGCCGTGTTTGTGTATAAAGTGTTGGAACGACTCATGAGCATAGCCCTCCATGTGGGCGATGGCAACTTCAAGTTTTGAATGATTTGGTACATGATTGATTCGGTAAAATTGTTCACATTCATAAACCCAAGTTCTAACATCTTAACCCGCGAATCTAGGGTACTCAAGTTTAGCCATTCTTGTAGACAATTGGTAATTAAAGCCCGACGAGCAAAAGAAATCTTGTCCTAATGTGTAAGGGTTGAATCCCTTAGAACTAGGTATGGCCATGGTGTGTTGGGGCAAGAATGGCTCTGAGACTAGGGTGAGGAACTTGTTTATACCCGGTCAAACTCATGCTAGGGAGGGGTGGGGCACGACATTAGCATATGAGGATTGCGTAAAAATGGAAGATGGGGCAAGTGGTGGTAATGATAGGGGTGGGGGTGGGAGTGGGATTGAAAGGGTGGGAGGGTGGGAAAACCCTTATGATGGGTTTCCGAGTCCCGAAATTGGAGCTCCGGCTGTATCCCTGTAGGTTCTGAATGCAATACCCCTATCCCACGCAGTGGGGAAGGTGATCGATACTGTGTCCAACCCTAATGGTTGTGGGTATGGTGGTGTCGTTAACCCAGTGGAGTGAGCGAAAGAGATAGGGTTTTGATCTTGACTCGAAGAGGTGGTTAGGGTCGATACCTACGTGGCAAGGCCTACAATCATGTTCTGGATGTCATAAATGGCTTGTTGGGTCTGTTCGTTGATTAACCGCTGATTTTCATCCCTCACATAGGCCTTTGGTCGCTGTCACGGTGCATTTAGTGGTTGTTGAGGGATGTCGGGTGGTTGTCGTGGTAGTTCTAGGGGCGAAGGTGTGGTAGTGGTTAGGGGTGTAAACGAACCGAGCGTTCAATGAACTACTCGTATTCGAAATCGATTATGGCTCGTTCGTGTATAATTAGGGCTCGATAACTTATTGAGCCGAGTTCAAGCAGGCTTGATAAGCTTAACGAGCCGAGTTCGAACAAAAGGGTGCTCGGCTCGTTAATGTTCGTGAACAGTTGAATAAGAGCTCGTTAAGAACTCGTTAAAGCTCATTAAAACACTTGTTAAAAGCTCGTTAAAGGCTCATTAACAATTAATATTAACTCTAAAATAGTTTGATAATGGCTCGATCGTAACTCGAATAACTCAGCTCGATAGGGAGCTTGACTCGATATTAAGCACGTGTTGTTATGAGCTCAATTTCATTCGGTAACGAACTCGGCTCGGCTTGATAAGGAGCTCGAATTGGTTCGTTTAGCTTAACGAGCCGAGTCGAGTCGAGCTTCGAGCACAACAAAATCTTAACGAACCTAGCTCAAACAAGGGGTTGGAAAGCTCGATAAGAGCTCGGCTCG
The DNA here is from genome assembly GCA_018398585.1 of Simmondsia chinensis. Taxonomy (NCBI): domain Eukaryota; kingdom Viridiplantae; phylum Streptophyta; class Magnoliopsida; order Caryophyllales; family Simmondsiaceae; genus Simmondsia; species Simmondsia chinensis. The sequence continues at coordinate 20,945,502 of JAGTTD010000017.1, read as the reverse complement.
AACTCGAGCTCGATAAATCTTAACGAACCGAGTTTGAACAAGGGGATGCTCGGCTCGTTTACACCCCTTGGTGGTGGATAGGGGCGGAAAGTGATGTGTGGAGGCAAAGGTGGTGGCTGCCATCTATCCTGGTGGTCCTCCTTGGCGGATCCTTAGCGGGTCCGCTTGAGCCCTACTGCGGGTGTGCATTGTACCCACAATCTGAGCACCAAGGGGCTCTTATACAAATAATGCAATCCCAACTAAAATTCTTGAGATTGAATCTTAAAACAAATTGTGGGTTTTTTTAATAAAAATTTATTTGTTTTATTAAAAATAATAAAAGATATTTAAAATATAAAAAATATATAACAAAAAAGAGGAAAAATATAAATCAAAAGTTGAATGATTCTATGGCACAAAAATAGTGTTAGTTAGGGATGGTAATGAGGCGGGTAAAACCCACTGCCCGCCAGTACCCGCCCCGTTTGGGGCAGGTACAGTATAAGTGGGGCAGGTAGTGGGTACGGGTTCGGTATACCCACCCCATATCCGCCCCATACCTGCCACGGGTATGGTGCGGCTATGGATATAGTTTTGTACCCGTCCCGTCCCAACCCGCTCCATACCCGCCCCGCCCCACCTCATATCCACCGTACCCGCTTCATTTTGTTCATAAATTAACTTTTAAATTAAAAAATATGTGATTAAATTCAATAAACTAAATTATTTATCAATGTTATAAAAAAATATTATTGGTTTTTAAAAATAGTATTAAATAACTAAAATAAACGAGTATAGATAATCGCTTTCTACGCACATTAGGGAAGGTACAGGGCAGGTAATGGATATTCCTTAGATACCCATGGGTAATGGGGCAGGTCTGGATATCCACTTCATACCCGTGGCGAGTAATGGGACGGGTATGGGTATAGGATTTGATTGGCTGGTACAGGTATGAAGGAGGCACCCCTCATACTCGCCCTGTCCCATTGCCATCCCTAGTGTTAATGCTCATATTGATTAGCTTGCCCATTGCCATCCCTAGTGCTAATTGTCACGGGATGACACTTTGACTATGTCCAGGCCCGAGATGCTCCTTAACTTCACCCCTTTTGGTCCCTCGTTAAGTCCTGCGATGCCAACTTAGTTTCACTCTCAAAGTACCTCACTAAATTAAGGCTGGCTCGGTTTGTTTAGGCCCAACACAAATGGTAGTTGAATGCGTTTACGCAGCGGAATATTTATAAGTTGGGAAGAATGAAAATGCACACAAGTATTGAGAGAGAGGCTCACGGTTTAGAGAGAGAGAGAGAGAGAGAGGGAAGGAGTTTATTTTGAATGAGCTAGTTGATTTTGGTGGCATATCCCCCACCTTATATTTATAGGCAAAATGTGTAGTACAATTGTGTAGTACATGGAAGCTTCTAGGTCCTATGGGAGCCGTGTGGCTTCCCACATGCCCAAGACTATTCTAGAATTTGGCTAAGCTTATCCCTTAAGGCATGCCCAAGCGTGGCATTTAATGCCCAACTACCAAAGTGCACCCCACTGCTTGATCTAGATTATTCCTACTCTATACTAGTTCCATGCCAACCATGAACCTAAGTCACGGTTCCCATGTAACTAGGCTCCTTGTCTTTTTAATTTTTGTTACATATCCGATTTTTGGGTCAAGCCCGTACAAAATTGTGTCACTTAAACAAAATTGCTACTAAATTAGGCAACCCGTGACATTCTCCCCCACCGAAGTCATTGACGTCCTCGGCAATGTTAGGCTAATGAGAGCTTCACTGTCCCTCCCAAACTTGCTTCAAGTTTTCCTCTCGGTTGTCCTTGTAGTGTTGTCTGGTAGGCCTTTCCAATGAACTAAGTATTTGAAGTACTTAGCCTCGTCCTTGTGTCCCTTGGCTTTGGCGCCTTTGTCGCGGGTTCTCTTCTTTCTCTGTGCTTCCTGTTGACAGCCCTTAACACTGTCACGATACCTGTCCCGGTCCTTGGCCATGTCTATTTTGACCCTGTCATGGAAAGAAGAGGTTAGTGACGAGGTGTGCAACCCATGCGCATCCATGTCCAAGTTGCGCGCCTTGCAGCGCATTCCCTGCGTGCCCGCGTGCGAGCCCAGCGCACCCGGTGTCAAGCCCAGCGTCTCCAGTGTCAAACCTTGTGTCCTCTGTTTTGAGCTGTGCCCAGCCATGCCTAAGTCATGCCCTGTCATGCCTAAGCTATGGGCACTTTTGTGCACTCCATCCACACCCTTGGTTTGAACTTTGATCCTGGGACCCGGTTGTTGTCTTGGTGGTTTTGGTGGTGTTTTTGGTTCATCCGATTTCAGCGAGCTTCCCATCTCTTTGACACGTCCAGAATTGCCCGGCTCTTCATGAATTCCCCCTTCAAATTGGATAGTGGAGAGGTGCTTTGTCACTACGTTACCCCGAAGTAGTCGCACCATGAAGTTCTCTCGTCCTTGGGTGAATTGCATCATGTCATCTTCAAGAAATGAGAAAGGCCTTAGTGTATCAAGGAAGTCCATCCCCAATACTAGCTGAAAATCGTCCATCGGTATCACCGTCAAGTCCAAAGTACCCCTCCAGTCCCCTAACTGGATTGGCACCGCCTTAGCAATCCCAAGTATGGGCTTGGACGAGGCGTTCACTGTTTTCATCCAGCCCACTTCTTTTGCAAAGCTCAACTTCAGCCGCGTTGCTTCCTCCTTGGACACAAAGTTGTGAGAAGCACCGGTGTCAAGCAATGCCTTTGTCCCCACATCGTTCGCCAATGCATTGACAACGATTAGCCCTTTTCTTGAGCGGGCCCCTATTGTGGAGCCTTGGGCACTCCATCGTGCCACGTTCGTAACCTGGGCAGGCACCTGCGCGCCCGTTCCCTGCGTCTGGACAGCTTTCAGGACCTTCGGACGTACCTGCGCACTGTCTGTCTGCATCTGGGTCCGTGTCAGGGCCTCTGCGTGTCTCAGCACACTGGTCTGCACCTGGGCTCGTGTCTGAGCCTCCATCCGGCCTTCCGCAGCAATCTTGACACTGTCATGGGTCTTCGCCTGTACCTGTGCAGCGACCTTGACACTGTCTTGGGCCTTCGTCTGGACCCGTGCAGCAGCCTGGGTCCGGTTTTCTGGGCTTCCCTTTATGCCAACAGCAGCATGCCCTTCTGGACCAAGGCACGCATTTGTGCCATAGTCCTAGGCACTCCTTGCCCTGTCTTGTGCACTTCTTGGATATGCACCCAAGGTACCGAATTGAACCCATGGTTGTCTCAGCTTCTTCTTGCTCTTGTGCTGCCACAAGTGCGTTCAAAGCCTTGCGTTGGGGACACTCCCGTGTGGAATGGGCCCCATCACACAAGAAGTAGTTCTTTCTCTTGTTCTCGTCCTTTTTACCTTCACACCACTTGCCTTTGTCTTTGTGCTTTGGAGGACTGTGAGGCCTTTCTCCCCCACCCTTCTCCTTGTCACTCCCTTGTTCTTTCTTCTTGGTGTAGTCTTTGAGATCCACCAAGTTTTCGGCTTCGGATATGGCATTGGCTAGGTCTTGGACGCCTCTTCTTCTCAACTCCAACTCGGCCCATGTTTGCAAGCCGTCCATGAAGTAGAAGAGTCTATTGGCTTCGGTCATGTTGGGGATCTCCAACATGAGAGATTGGTACTCCATGATGTACTCACGAATTGGCCCGGTTTGCCTCATCCACGAAGCTTCTTTAAGGCCATCAATTCTGCATTTTCCGGGAAAAATTGCCTTTTGAACTCACGAACAAATTCTTCCCAAGTATCCACGATACAAGTGCCACGGACAATGTCACCATGTCTTCTTCCCCACCATAGCGCAGCATCATGAGTCAAGTACATGGTAGCTGTGCTGATTTTGGCGTCTTCATCATCAATGTGCAAGGCCTCGAAGTATCTATCCATACTCCATAGAAAGTTGTCCACTTCCTTGGCAATGCATTGCCCATTGAACAAGGGCGGTTCTGGGACTCTAGCGTGCAGCACTGCAGCCCCTGCGCTCACGCCATTTGCGAGGGCTGTTTTGCACAACACGCAGTCCGTCTTGACGATGTCAAGCTCCTGTCTGAGCCCGAACACTGCATCGGTAAGCTGGCCCAACCGGTTCTCCACGGTGGCCTTGATCTCCTCAAGAGCGTAGAGGAGTTTTTCCTCTATTCCCGAGACACGTCCTCTAATGAGGTCCAAAAGTCTCAAGGTTTTCATGAACATCATCCATTGCCAACTCCAATTTTGCCAAACGTACCTCAAGTTCCGTGGGTCTTTCACCTTGCACCGAAGGTTCCCTATTCTTGTGGGACTTTTTGGTACGCGTTTCCGGTCTCGCTCTTGGTTGCTCCTCCATGACTTGTGACACTCCAACATTTTCGTCTTCCATGGTCACGCACCAACTTGCAATCCGTTGCTTGGCTCTAATACCACGTTGTGAAGGGATGACACTTTGACTATGTCCAGGCTCGAGATGCCCCTTAACTTCACCCCTTTTGGTCCCTCGTTAAGTCCCGCGATGCCAACTTAGTTTCACTCTCAAAGTACCTCACTAAGTTAAGGCTGGCTCGGTTTGTTTAGGCCCAACACAAACGGTAGTTGAATGCGTTTACGCAGCGGAATATTTATAAGTTGGGAAGAATGAAAATGCACACAAGTATTGAGAGAGAGGCTCACGGTTTAGAGAGAGAGAGAGAGAGAGAGGGAAGGAGTTTAGTTGGAATGAGCTAGTTGATTTTGGTGGCATATCCCCCGCCTTATATTTATAGGCAAAATGTGTAGTACAATTGTGTAGTACATGGAAGCTTCTAGGTCCTATGGGAGCCGTGTGGCTTCCCACATGCCCAAGACTATTCTAGAATTTGGCTAAGCTTATCCCCAAAAGGCATGCCCAACCGTGGCCTTTAATGCCCAACTACCAAAGTGCACCCCACTACTTGATCTAGATTATTCCTACTCTATGCTAGCTCCATGCCTACCATGAACCTAAGTCACGGTTCCCATGTAACTAGGCTCCTTGTCTTTTTAATTTTTGTTACATATCCGATTTTTGGGTCAAGCCCGTACAAAATTATGTCACTTAAACAAAATTGCTACTAAATTAGGCAACCCGTGACATAATGCTCATATTGATTAGCTTGGCCAAACGTCATTTTGCATTGAAAATTTTGAACGTTGGCACAGCTGGTAATTTAAATTGATTTGATTATATAATTCCTTTAATTTTGATTTTATTTTGGTAGTTTCAATTATAAACAGAGGGTTGATGTATTGTATTTTGATGACAAAAAAAAAAAAAGAGTCTTCTTATCTCAGTCTTCATCTTCTAATTCTATAATTTCCCTTTTGATAAATTTGGGTTAAAGGTGTTTAGTTAGTATAGTTTTGGCCTATTGGATTAGTGCAAGGTCTAAGAGTGATAGTGTTTACTAAGCATTGTATCCTAGGGACAGCGCGTTGTATACCTACTGCATCGGGTTCACCCGTAGGAGCGTGGAAACCGTCTTAAAGAGAGAGCATGATCTGTGTCTCGTTTGGCTCTACTTCATCAGTAATTCTTCAGTTCTACACTATTGAGATAATATTTTTATTTATTTGTCCAACAATTTTAAGACGGATTCATGGATACGACTATTATCAACACTACCTATACCACACATGTCTCCAATGATCTTAACAAGCCTTTTTGCTTTTCCAGTGAGCATTTCAAACAATGGGCAAAAAGGTCCTATTTTATTTGAAACTTATGAAGGTGGTGTGGATTCTCAATGATGCCGACCCTAATGAGAAAGATGCTAATAACAGAATGATCAGGAAAAGAAGGAACATGCTATATTGGTGGAAAAATGGCAAAATAATGAAGACGATTGTAAAAATTATATTCTCAATTGTTTTTTTGATGATCTTTATGATGGCGAAAAATTATGCTTGTAGCAAATTTTTTTGCTTCCAAATGGTCTCCTTCCAAATACAAACACGAGAATTCCTCAATATTGTCAATGACATGAAAACCGAAGGTTTCAAAATAGATGAGCAAATGCAAGTAGCTGCTATAATAGACAAACTCTCAAAGTCTTAAAAGGATTTCCAGACAAGGCTTCGTCACAAACAAAAAGAGCTAACAACCAAAAGTCTCATGGTACGATTACAATGTGAAGAAGAAGCGATAAAACAAGACAACAATGGGTAACTAATAGAGATCGCAACAAGGTAAATTTTATTTCTACCAATGAAAACACTCCTAAAGGTCAAAATAACAAGTCCAACACCTATCTTAAGCCTAAGGGGAATGGAACGAAATATAATGGACCGTAAAAATGGTTTTAAATTTCAGTCAAAAGTCAAAACAACAAGGCAACCCCCCTAATGGTCAAGGGCAACATAAACATGTCAATGTCACTTGTTTTAATTGTAGAAAAATAGGTCATTTTGCCAGAGATTGTCGATTAGAAAAAATGGACCCACACCTCAAGCTAATGTGACCGAAGAGCGTGGCTATGTTAATAGAAGTTAATATGTTAGAAAATTATGATGGATGATACGGGTGCCTCTAGACATGTATGCCATGACCGAAATTTGTTTAATACCTATTCCCCCATGGAGGTTGAGAAAAATGTTCTACTTGGTGACTCTCATACAACTAAAGTTTTAGGCATTGGTGAAATGGAAATTAAATTTACTTTCGGTCGTGTTTTGACCCTTTAGGACGTGTTGCATACCTTTGAAATCCTCAAAAATTTAATGTCTGGATATATGCTAAATAAAGCGGGTTTTAAACAAACTATTCAGTCTGATTAATATGTGATCACCAAAAATAATATCTTTGTTGGAAAGGGTATGCATGTGACGGTATGTTTAAGTAAAACATTAAAATGGACAAAGATAACTCAGTTTCTGTTTATATCGTTGCTTGTACGAATATTTGGTATGCTCGTCTTTGTCATGTTAATAGCAAGTATACGAACTGTATGTGCTTTCTTGGTTTAATTCCTAAACTTAGCAACAAGTTTGAAAATTGTAGCTTGACCAAGATTAGTAAAAGCCATCACAATTCGGTTCATAGGAGTATTGAATTATTAGAAGTTATTAAATCCGACATATGCGAATTTGAAGGAATTTTAACCCATGGTGGTAAAAGATACTTCATAAAATTTATCTATGATTTCTCTAGATATGCCTGTGTTTACTTATTAAAAAATAAAAGTGAGGCATTCGAAAAATTGAAAATTGTCATGAAAGAAATATAAAATCAAACGGCTAGTACAGCTGGCATGCCAACGGCTAGTTGACGCGCACGGCCTGCCTGTGACACGGCGCTGGTGACAGGCGCAGGGATCTGGGCGCTGCCTGGGTCGATCCCTGACATTGTCGTGACACTGCTTTAGAGCGGCACTGGGCAAGGTCTGGCACGGCCCATGACACTGTCTTGACACTGATCTGGTGCATACTGGGCCCGGTCCTTGATATAGTCCTAACACTATCTCGACCCTTGTTTGGCATGGTCTTGACACTGCATTGGCATAGACTTGGGGCACGGACCTTGGCCTTGCCATGGCGTTGTCGCAAGTGCTCCCCCATGTGCACCCTTGATAGGTCATGGGCACTCCGTGCTCATGACAGGCTAATGGAAGATGGGTTTAAAATATATGAGAGTGACAAGTGTATATACTATAAGTCCTTTTGGTGTCTAGTATGTGATGATCAGTTTGTATATGGATGATTTTCTTATTTTTGGTACTAATCTAGATGTTATAAATTATACTAAGACTATGGTCAAAAAGAATTTGACATGAAAGATACAGGTGTGGCTAATGTTATCCTTTGTATGAAATTGAATAGATTTAGTAATGGCATTTTACTCGATCAATCTCATTAAGATTTTGAAAAAATTCAAATACTTTGATTGTATGCCTGCTAGCACACCATTAAATCTAAATTTTAACGTAGTTCCCACTAAAAAGAATGAGGATATCATTTATCAAAGTGAATATGCTAAAATTGTTGGTAGCCTCAGATATGCTACTGATAAATCACGTCCAGATATAGCTTATGCATTTGGTGTTTTGACTAGGTTCATGCATAAATCATCCTGCATCATTGGATTGCTATTAATCATTTAATGATATATCTAAAAAGGAATTTGAATTATGCTTTATGTTATAACAGATTTCCAGCTATAGTTGACGGCTTTTGTGATGCAGATTGGAACTCTCATACTGGAGATGCTGTGTCTACTAGTGGTTATGTGTTCACTTTAGGTGGGGACACAATAAGTTGGAAATCAAAGAAGCAAATTATTATAGCAAAGTCCGCAATGGAGACATAGCTAATTGCTTTATCTATAGCATGTGAGGAGGGAAACTAGTTGAAAAACGTGTTGCATGATACCCCTATGTGGGAGAAACCAGTGCCATCTATTTGTTGCAATGTGATAGCAAAGTGGCGATTGGGCGGGTACATAATAAATATTATAATGAAAAATTTAGGTTTGCGAGGAGAAAACATAGTATAGTGAAAGAACATCTTACTAATGGTGTCGTACATATTGTTCATGTGAGGCCACACAATAATATTGCTAACCCCTTAAAAAAAGCTCTAGCTAGAGATAAGATGTGGATGACATCGAGGGGGATAGGGATGAAGCCCAAAAAGGAATATGTTGCTCATGAGGATACCCTAAAAAAGGGACAAACGAATCATGGAGTAACACGGATAGCATGCTTTGAATTTGAAATTATTGATAGCTCATCCCTATGGTGCCAAGCATAGCATAGCTCTTAATGTGGTATGTAGCCCAAACAGGTGGGATGTGTGGCCATGAGCACATACTTGACGAACCCAACTATATGAGCGTAGAGGTAAAGGCCGCTTCTTATGAGAACTCGGGCTAGTTCTCTAGAACACTTATGAAATCCAAGCGATGTATAAGGCCATAATGTGAGAGCTTCCAATACTGAGCTTTCGTATGTATGATGCGTTCTACATATGCCCTTAAGAAGTTAAAGTTTCAAGGCTAAGTCTACTCTAACTCTAGTACAAGAATTGTTGAAACACTAGTAAGGGTTTTAAAGCAAGGCCACCCTTATGATGTATGAAAGTTCTGCTTAATCCAAATTTTTATTAAAAGGTGGGGAATTGTTAATTTTGTAATAAAAATTTATTTGTTTTATTAAAAATAATAAAGATATTAAAAATATATATATAACAAAAAGGAGGGCAAAAAAAAATCAAAAGCAGAAAGATTCTACAGCACCAAAGTAGTGTTAATGCTCATATTGCTTAGCTTGGACAAACGTCACTTTGCATTGAAAATTTTGAACGTTGGCTCAATGGGTATTCTAAGTTAGTTTGATGATATAATTTATTTAATTTTGATTTATTTTGGTACTCTTGATTCTACCCTATAAATAGAGGGTTAATGTGGTGTATTTTGATGCGCAAAAAAAAAAAAGAGTCGTCTTATTTTTTTTTTCCAATAAATATCGGAAAAGTCGAAGAACAGCACAGGGGCCTCGACAAATTGATCCCTGACAACTCCAAAAAACGGAGACAGAACAGGCAAAGAAATTAGAGAAAAAACAACAGGGGAGGGGCAACAGAAAACAGGGCAAAAAACAACAAAACAGGAGACCAACCTACAACTCACATAACATGAAAAAGGGGACCCACGAGCAATAAAGAAAAACACGGACAAGAAGCAACCCAAAAACTGAAAAACAAGGCGCAACAGATCTGAATAAGTATCGGACTGGAAAGAGAAACGAGATGAGACCAAATCCAAAAAGATCTGAGGGAGAATAGCACTATGAATCCAAACCTTAATCCATTTGAGCAAAGCGCTCAATCATAAGGGATTCATCCCCATGAAATCCCAACCCAAGCAACTTCCCGGTTTTCCAAGTGCGTTTCCCCTTGAGCAGTTGCTCAGCTGTAAAGCACTTCTTCTTATTGTTTCGAGTCTTTTTCTTCTCTTTGGCCTTGGTCACTTTCGCAGGCCTCCTCTTCCCACTGCTACTAGGTGGCATATCTTTGAAGAACTCTTGAAGGTTCCGTTTCTCTTGATCTTTTTTTCCAACGCTTGAGAGTCTTGCGATCCCTTTTAGTGGCACCATCATTAAGTTCCTGGCGGCCCGGTCTCTCTCTTCTTGTCCTTCCCCCTGCCTTTGAGGTTTCCGCGATATCTTGAGCCAAATTAACACACATGTCCATGTCCTCGACATGACTATGATCAATCAATGGCTCAAACCCCGTTGGAAAGGTTGGACCCGACGACTCAGACTCGCTGTCACTATTAGTGTTTGGTATTTGATCTGCTTGAGGTGTGCTCTGAACTTGCATCCCAAGTAAACTGGTTCCGCTGTCCTCAACCCAAGGCAGAAGCAGTTGCAATGTTACATATGGTATGTTAACCTGTTATTGTATAACTGCAGGCTGATCAAAGACTCGGGGCGGAGAGAGGTAGACAGACGAGTAAGGGGACCGCATAACCAAGGGCTAGCTACCAATAACATAATGGTTAACATGTAGCGTAACGTGTCCCGCACTTAGATTTTCAGTACACGCATCCATACACCCAGTCCTCCGGTGTATCGAAGGGTACATCTCCTGGATCGGGTACATAGCACAGTCAATAGGATCCGAGTTGGTGTTGGTATTAATGTTAGGAGCTTGTCGTAGGGTTCGACCTTCTTCCCTATTTAATCTGGCAGACGCTGCAAGGTGGATAACTTCCGCAGAGTAGCTCGGGATTAGCTCGGAGTTCCCTTCCTTTACAAATCATTCGCCTTCCCTCACTAAAGTTGACCTGCACAATCGGTGCGACGTGGCTGGAAGTAGATGGTCGGATTTGGGGGGATCACAATGAAGGCAGATATAACCGGTGAAGGTGGAGGATGAATAGAGGAGCGACAAGGAGGAAGACGAAGGGTTGGACCCTCTGAGAGTTAGCAATCACCTTCGGATGTTGAATGACCAGCACAGGATGGCCTTAGCGATCCCGGAACCAGAGCGCAGGCCTTTGTGTGGGTGGCCACGCGCCCACACGCGCCAGGAGAGGCTGGCTGAAAGTGACCATTGGGGTTTTGTTTTAGGAGAGAGAACGGAGGTTTTGTAACCATGTATCTTAGTCTTCATATTCTAATTCTATAATTCCCCTTTTGATAAATTTGGGTTAAAGGTGTTTGGGTAGTATAGTTTTGGCCTCTTGAATTAGTGCAAGGTCTAAGAACGATAGCACTTGCTGAACATTGTATACTGGGACGACGCGCTGTATACCTACTACATCGGAGTTACTTGTAGGAGCATGAAAACAGTCTTAAAGAGAGCATAATCCATGCCTCTCTCGACTTTACTTCATCGGTAATTCTTCATTTCCATGCTATTGATGTAATATTTTAATTTATTTCTCCAACACAAATTAATAACAAATGTAAATGAAGCTTAAAGAAGGAAAATAGAAAACTTTTCATTGATAATGAAGCCATTAAACCCTTATTTTTATTTATATACAAGTGAAGGGTAGAAAGGGAAAATACTCCTATAGTTAACTAGGGCAAAAATGCTATAGAGATCTTGTATGTATAATCCTTTCACAGTATGTCCGAAATCCAAGAGCCCATACAGAAGTCATCTTCTGTCCCGGACGAGCAAAAGATGCTTGGGTTTCATCGGAATCCTCCTCCTCTCCTCCTAGGCTGAAACACGTGCCAACTGATGTCCCTCGAAGTCGGGCCGATCCAATAAGATCTATGGGCCAACATTGGGCCTTGATTGTTCAACTCGAATGGGGAATGCATTTTAAACTTCATAAATTTAATGTGTATACTTGATTTGATTTTAATAACAAAGTTTGTGTATTGTTATTTTTTTATATATAGATGAGAAAAGGTGGGTTATGATTAATTTAAGTGCTAAATTAATTTAATGCGCATGGAGTGAATTGTATCTCACATCAAATTTTCAGAGACTTTTCATTTTTAGAGTTAGATAATAGTAAGTGAATTATAATTAATTAACTTAAATGCTAAACCATGTTATTAATTTTATAAGTTTGATATTAGATATAACTCATCCCATGCAAATTGAATTTAAGAAAAAAAATAACTTAAATTATGTTATTAAACTCAAATCATCTATATATATAGCAAATTGGCTCTTAAATTAATCGTAACCCACTTTTTCTTATCTAATATAAAAAATAACAATTTCTAAACTTTGTTATTAAATTCAAATTAAGTTTATACATTGAATATATGAAGTTATGAATTTACTGTTGATGTATTTTCAAAATGGAATGCTTAGTAAAGTGTTTCAAATGTTTATATGTTATAAATTTTAGCTTAAATATGCAGAAACACCTTCGAGGGGTTGTGTGTCAAAAAACAGATTCTGTGTGCTGACACACAGACTTTAAAAACCCAGACTTTGGTCTATGTGTCGACACATAGAGCAGTTATGGCCATTATTTTGGTACGCCAGTTTTTTATTTTTTGGAAATTAATTATTAATTCTGGACGGATGTATCCCTTGGTTTTTAACATATATTGTTGATAATTAGACATGTGATTTTTGATTGTCAACATGTGTTTAAAGTGTCTATTGATGTGTCTTTCACAAGAGACATATTGTTCTCTATATAAAGCCCCCTTTTGTCATTTGCAAAAGACACTAAGACAAATTCATTCTCTCTTTCTATCATAAAAAGTCTTGGTTATCTTTCTTTCTCTACGCTCTTACTCTCACTTTGTTGGTGGATTTCATTGTATCCTTTAGACTATTTCGGTATCCAAGAAATAAGTCTTACGAAAAACTGTTCGCTATGTGCCTTGAAACTGGTGGCTATTATTGATATCTATTTTATATTTCCCAAACGAATTTATGTGATTTCTACAAATTGTTCTAACAATCTTAAGACTTAATTTTGTTCATAAAAATGGCTTCTTCTCTTGATGTGATGATGGGGAACTTTGGCGATCAATGAAAGCGATGAAGGGAAAGGATTGAGATTTTTTTTCTTGGATCTTTCTATTATATAAATTGCTATAGATCAATGTACTTTACATGTGGTTCTAAACTAAAGTTGAGAACTCATGATTGAAAATTTAGGCAATTTTTTTAATGTGGTTTGTATCATAAAGTTTTGATTAATTGCTTTTAATTCAAACATGAGATAGATCAAATGATATGAAATCAAATGATGTTGTATCATGTTAATTTAATATGCTAAGTGCATGCACGGGGATCGAACTTGCGTCCCTATGAGAGTAACATTGTTTACGCAATACCACTTTGCCAACTACTCCTATAATGCCTTTCGTTATTTAATTATATAATTATATTTAAGAATCTAGAATCAACACATACCATTAAAACCGACATTATTATTGTGTATTGATTCCTTTGGTGCTTAGCAATGATCCTGTACCATAAATTATGATTGAATACTTTAAATTATGTATGAATTTCAATTAATAGATATATGGTGTAATGCGAAAATATTTACTCTATGGCAAGACACGTGTTGTGTTGATTCTTGTAATTCATGATATTTCTCTGCGTATAAAAATTCTTGTTTTAGATGGTTGTTGAAACCAGACATCGAAGAAATGCTAAAAAGGGAAATCCTTGTTTAGTGTGGTTGTTGAAACCAGACGTTCGAGATGATGCCAAAAATAATAATAATAAACAAATAAATTATAGATAAATGCTTGTTATAAATTGATAAAAATGAAGAACCGTGTCTTTCATTCTAATACGAGTATGATGGTTGAAACAAGATATATGTATACATAACTGGTGAATATAAGTATAATTTATGTATCATGTATAAATTGTAAATTCATTGCCTTGTAAACTTGTAATATGAAGAATAACTAAGTTGAGGTTTAATACATGCAAAGGAAGATATCTTGTGAAGATATATCATATCTATATGAACACATCTTATGTATGTGTGTATGTAAAGATGTACTTGTTCACGCTTTAGTTTGTGGTATATGTTATATCAGACTATTATGAAAATTTGGGTATACAATTATAAGTAGAAAGAAACAATGGATTTTTCATAGCATATGAAAACGTGCTCATAGTTTATATTCATAATATAAATATGTAATTGAGTGAAGGAAATTAAAGGTACAGTAATGATAATCAAAAGTTTGATTTTCATTGTTAAGAACCGCATATTCATTTCGTAAGTAATTGTCCCTTTGGTACTCATAAATATTTGCATATGTGCATATAGTATAATATTTGTATGTTTACTTTGCAATGTAATGCCCCGTTGAATATAACATGTGTAAATGTAGACACGAAAATTAAATATGTGTATATCCATGTATGTTCATATTTATGAAAAGAATTTTAGTAAATGTATGTATATATATTAATGGAGTTACAAGGTTAATGCATGTACAATTAATCTAATTAATACATGCATGTTCATATGTATGAAATATAATTTATGCATAAGCATGGATATTAATGCAGTTATGCAATTAATTAGTGTATGCATGTTAATGCAATTATGAATTTTTGTTATTTTAATTGTTAACATGAATGCTTTCTGTTTACTTGGTAAAAACAACAGTGTATAAATTTGAGTGGAATGAAATTAGTGGATAATGAAAAATATAATTACATATTTTATGTTGTTTTAATAATATTATGTCTAGTGAATTAAATGCTCAAGTTGAGCGTAATTTTACATAAAAAGTAATTTTCATATGTGATTTCATTTCCATGTGCCATTATACTGTTAGTCAACAAAGTAGCAAGTCTCAAGAGTATAGAAATATGAGATTATGGTGTTTCATATGTTACCCATAAGGTTTAATACATATAAATGGCATGATAATTCATATGATTTAGTTATGGGTAAATTGAAGTTCTTGGATGTAAATATGGATGACTGCGTAAAAACGATTTTGAATCTTTCATTGATATTGATGAAATGATAATGCATTATGATAATATGAAGTAAAATATATTAAGATAAAATAATTTTCCTAGATTGAAAGATTGAATTTCAATGGAAAATGGCATATATTTGGCATAGGATGAAAATCGTTTTGTGAGGAAAGAAATCTTTGAAAAGCTCTAGAACTTAGAAAAGGTAAAAGAGCAAGAAAAGTAAAGTCATTTGGACTGTATTTCTCTATGTATCTCGTGGAATGAACTAGAGACTATATGAATGTTAAAGTTCCATATTATTGTATCATAGAATTTGATTCTATGACGAGGCTAGGAAGTCTCATTATCTCGCTTTTGGAAGAAGGCAATAAGTCAATCGGATAAATGCATATATAGCAAGTTTGATAATGATAAAGAAGTTTATATGTTTGTATGTCGACTACATATTGATATTTTGTAGGATTTTATTATCAAATGAAGGTACTCCAATTGTATAATTGGAGTACAAAAAGGCCCAGTATAGCCTTTGTTGTTAAAAAGCTAAGTAGATATACCAGCAATTCAAATAGAATTTACTGACATGTGGTACCTAAGGTACTAAAATGATCATAAATTATGTGATTACTTTTAATGTGTATTCTTCTACTTTGGAAGAATACTCGGATGCTAGTTGTATCTCTGATAAGGAGGACTATGCTTCTACAAGTGAGTGGGTATTCCTACATGGTGGAGGTGTTGTCTGTTGGAGTTCAAAAAACAAACCTATATTATTAATTCCTCCATAATTGTAGAATTTATTACTCTTATTTCTTCTTGCAAAGAAGCAGAATAATTAAAGAAACTTTTGTTTGAGATTCCTGTGTAGCATAAGCCAATATCTCCTATTTTTATCCATTGTGATAGTGAGGCTATGCTTTCAAATGCATAAGAGTGTGGTATATAATTGAAAGTCCTGACACATTAGTGTGAAACATATTTATGTAAAACAATTTATTAAAGATTGAGTGATCACTATGGATTTTCAAAATGTAAGTTAGAATCTAGTAGATCCCTAAATAAAAAGCCTTGCTAGAGACATGGTAATAAATATAAGTAAAGGGATGGGTAAAACCCATCAATTTTAGTCACCAATGATGGACCCTCAACCCAACGCCAACGCCTGGTACAATGACAGGTCTTGCACTTAATGAGAGAGTTCCACCATCCGTGTGATTGCAAGCACTAAAAGTAAAATTACATCCTGAGTGTAGTGCTTGGTAACCTGTAACAAAGAGAAAAGGAGGCTAAGTGTAGGCTCTTAATGGACCCGAGGAAATTATTGAATGTCACGTTGCAGGAACATGATCAATAGAGTCTACCAAAGTGAGTGTGAAGTTTGGCCGTTTCAACGAGTGTGGGTTTGACTCTGTTACACTCATAAAGAGTACGGGACACAAGGCCATAAATGTGTCAATCGAAGATAAGGTGTGTTGTGGAGTAAGTCTTGCGTGCGGAGACATGTGTGGTTAGTCAAATGGACTCATATGGTTCAATGATTAGTCAACAATTTCGCTCCGACTAATTATAACGTGTCTTCGCTAAGTAAGGGTTCAATTGGAAGGCACTTTCATTTATGCATAAAGACTTCCTTTAACTCCTAGATGTTTAAATTGTATGAGAATGGATATATTTTGAAAATGGTAGGAAAATGTTGATGCATTTTCAAAATTGAATGTTTAATAAGGTGTTTTGGATGTTTAGATTTTACATATTTTGGCTTAAATAAGCAGAAATACCTTTGGGGGGTTGTGTGTCGATACAAAAGCCTGTGTGTCGACATACAGATAGTTGTGGCTGTTATTTTGGCATGCCAATTTCTGATTTTTTGAAAATTAATTATCAATTTTTGAAGGACGTGTCTCTAGATTTTTAACATGTGTTATTAATAATTTAATATGTGATTTTTATTATCAACATGTGTTAAAGTGTTTATGGAAGTGTCTCTTTATAAGAGACACACTGTTCTCTATATAAAGCCTCCTTTTGTCATTTACAAAAGACACTAAGAAAAGTTCATTCTCTCTTTCTCTCATAAGAAGTATCGGCCATCTTTCTCTCTTTACGCTCTTACTCTCACTTTTTTGGTGGGTTTTATAGTATCCTTAGACTAGTTCGATACCCAAGAAATAAGTCTAAAGAAAAACAATTCACTACGTGCCTTGCAACTAGTGGATGTTATTAATACCTGTTTTATATTTTTCTAATGAATTTGTGTGATTTCTACAAATTGGTCTAACATTTACAAGGGGCGAGTTGTATCTAATAACAAAGTTCAGGGGTGGGTTATGTGCAATAAAAAGTTTTGGGTGCAATTTTTTAAATTGAAAGTGCAGGGTGCATTTTGTTTAGTTACAAAGTTCAGAGCCTATTTAATGAAAATGAAAGTGAATGAGGTATGTTCTATTTTATTAAATGAAAATGTAATGGGAGTGTTATATTTAATTATAAAGTTCAGGAGTGTGCCGTGTAAATTTAATAGTGTAGGAGGTCTCTTGAATTTAGTAAGAAAGTTCATGAAGTGTTTCCATATTTTTCCTATTTAATAAAATTGTCCAAAACGGTAGTGCATAATGACAAGTTTTACACCTCCCACACCGTTGTTTTTGAATAATTTATTAACTTTTGATGTCAGGTAGTGCTTGTTTTTGTTCCTTTTTGAATGTTTATTATCGTGTAGTGCCTGTTTTTGTTTCTTTTTGCATGTTTATTATTTTTGCCCTGTTTTCCTGTTTTCTTGGGTGTTTAGTGTTTAGTGTTTTTATTTCTTAAGTTTTTTTGGGTTCCCTTAGGCCTTTCTTGTTCGAGTGGCCTATCATGCATTGTAATTTCTATCATTAATTATCGAAAAAAACATATAACTTTTGATAAAAAAATTATTTCCTAAGCGTTTGCACTAAAAAATTAATCTATCAAAATTTAGGGTATTAATATATAACGTATCCTCTAAAATATTATGGACAAACGATGTATGACTATTACTTATCTTTGAACTAGCTGTATTTTTTCTTAATTGTTATTCTTTATATATTGTATTAATTGTTATAATTTATTCCACATTTGAAGGGTGAAGATGGTGTTGGTCATCTAAAAGAGGGAACAAGTTTTTCTAGTTTAATAACAAAAATTTTATTATAATTTTGTGACAATTACATGCATATAAAAATAAAAAACAATACTTTAACATTTTTACTTGGTCATCAAAACATAAACAAAAGTAGAAAATATAAAAAAAAAATGTTAACTCGAATCATAGTTGTGAGGTTTAAAGTTTATACAAGATTTAAACATATATCAGTTACAACACTCTTCTTTTTCTTGTTAGAACAAGCAACATTATCTTTATTTGGACATAATTAAAATAAAATATAATTAAGCCAAGAAAATGTGTACCATTATCCTTTAGAAAAACAGAATTAAAATGAAATTATTAATTATGTTATGATTCTCAATTGCTCCCTTCCTTAAATATCTAACGCAATCTTCCCCTTCTGTAAATACTAACTCACCCCTTCCTTTAAATGTTACTAAAAAGCCCGAAGGGCAAAAGTTATATTCCTTAAATATTAGAAGCTACAATTTGAGCAAGTTCGGGAGGGAAAAACCTCCATCAATCATGATTACAAGAAGGAGAGCAATAAAGTTTAACAACAAAGTGGGCCACCTTATTACAAATTCTTGGGGACCAAACAAAAAAAAAAAAGACTCAAACGAGGAGACCATAGTCAAAGCATCATCCACAATTGTCTTGATCTCCCAAGGCGGTGGGCCCAGCTTCTGGAGCGACTCAATGAGGCACTTGGAATCGGATTCAAAAATCACCTTTGATCACCCACCAAAGGAATGGGTGAGAGAGCAAGCAGCACGCACCCCATTGCCTCTGCCATCAAGGTAGAAGAAGCATTGATGGTTCCACACCAACCACCAATGAGAGATCCACACGGGTTCCTAGCGACCACCGTGATAGCGGCCTTGCTTTTTATTAAGATCCATGCCGAGTCCGAGTTGAGTTTGATAAATCCATGGGGCGGCGGAGTCCAATGACGGGGAGAAGAAGACTGAGGCATGATACCATGGGGGGGTGGGGTCTGTGGACAGCGTGGAGAGAGCTTCAGACGAAGCACGGGAAGCATAAGATGCCACCTCCTTAGGATCACAAATCATTCGATTGAAAACAAAAGAGTTCCAAGCTTTCCATAAATCCCAACAAAGATAAGCAATCATATGTAGAGAGTCTTGAGGAAGCAACAAATCCAAACAAATGTGATCCAACTGTTGGGAACATATTTAAAAAAAATTTTCCTAGATCAATTTGAGTAGGCACAGTAAAAAACTAATTTAAAGTTTTTAATTTTTAATCTATGGCTCTGACCTAATTAAACTATTTAATTAGATCTAGATCTTACTCTTCATAATATGACAAATAAAAATATTGAATAAAATAAATATAAATATAATATGTAGAATAAATAAAATAAAGAAAAATAAATTAAATATCAAATATTTAATTTAGACATACCTGAAGCGCAAATCCAACTCCGCCTTGAAGATTTGACATTAGAAGAAGAATATCTTGGTACCTCAAGGTTTTCTTCACAAGGACAACTTCTAACACCGAGAGTTTGAGTTCCCAAAAATATTTTAACTTAAGAAAAATTTTGTTTTAATCTTTTCGAGAAATAATTTTTTAGAAATATTATGCTAAACAATAAATTTAGAAAACCTCTAAAATAATATACGATTTTTGTTGTAGGAGAAAATCAAGTTCCCAATCCCCAAAACTTAATATCTCACAATAGAACACGAGTATCCATATAATGCAAATACCCAGGCGTTGCTTTGTAGATGCATGCATGGAAATAACATTGCTGGGCTGCAGTTATGTATATATTTTTATTCTTTAAATGTCACTTCTCCCTTCTTTTATTTTATAGTTTTAAACATTATATAATTTATTGCATTATATATTCATCTTATAAATATTTATTTAACATAAAAATTTATTTATCTTATAAATAAAAAAATTTATCTCATGAATTTATTTTTAAATATTTTCAAATAGTGCTTAAGTTAAGGCTTGCAAAGGGACCTCAGGGGCAATCTAGCTCTAACTCCAAATGGGTCAAATCTGATTATCATCTCATGATAACAACTGGTTATCATTTAATAAAATTAATTCCACTAAATAAATTTTACTACACTAGAATTAAATATATTCACTCAAGAATTTTTCAAATAACTATTATTATGACAGTTAACCCATCTATTAGACATCTGTGAGCAAAAGTAACTTTAACTACTATCGTTACTCTTCTCACATATCTCACCGTAGTTTCCGACACGTCTTTCTCGAATAATTCAATAATACAGAAACAATTTTCATACTAATTCCAAATGTCAAACAAAGATTCTAGAATCTGTTTATATATTTGCGAATGGACTAAGGAGATATTTTTATCTCGTTAAAGACCATAGATTCCACATAAAACAACTATTCCTACCACATTCCATGGCATTATCCAATGCACGTAAGATTCAAGTCAACACACTTTGACTAATCCTTTTGGCACATCAAAATAACAAACAATCCATACACGAGTTCAGACTATTTCCTAGATTTAGAGTTATTGCCTTACAGAATTAATTATTTCTGATAGCAGTTAAAAAATAAATAATTCAGGTAGTCCAGCTCAATGTTCCAATCTTATTGACAACACCAACATAAAACTCTTGAATCCCTATCCACGTGACCAGCACAAGTTATCAAAAGTATCATATTATAGTCTTATCAGACAAGTTATCCAAACTTATCACTGACTATGAACATACTTTGACGACATGTCATGAGTTTGATCTAAGTGTATCTGTGGTTCAATCTCTTTGACCACTTAAACCAAATCTGACATGTCATCTTGGACAACGTCCATCTTATGGAACATTTTAAAAAATAATCCCATGCATGTTTGACTCGTAAAATATAATCAAATAATAAATAAATAAAACAGTTTAATTTATTTAATATTTAAAACTACCTAATTGGGATTTCCAGGACACCAATTCTACACCCACTACCACCTAAAACAACGAAAACCCTCAAGATATGGCTTAAATCCCAGCTTAGAGCAAAACCAAGTTACACGAGCGGGGGGCAAAAGAAGAGAATGTGGACCGAGGTCTCTTCTTTCCCGCAGCGGGTACAAGGTGGGGAGCAGGAAATACCTCTTGACTTCAAATTGGCGTTAGCTGCAAGACTATTCGAGTAGGCACACCACAGGAAGTGTTTGACCTTGGAGGCAATTGGAGGGTTCCATAAGGAGCAAAGAGCTTTAGGATGCGTGTTCGGATAGGAGGACGAAGGATGGTACTGTTTCGGGGATTTTTGGTTAGGTTCTTTAAGATGAGGACCGGGCTCAAGCCCTCGCTGAGAAAGCAGCTGCTAGCGTTCGACCTGATATCCCCTGCAAAACGAAGGAGGCCATTAGAGGGACCCACGGGTTTGCCCGAGAGACCTCTCAGATGCCTAAGTTAGTAAAAGACATAATAATAACAAATGACAAGTAAATAGCGTAAAATAAACAATAATAAATCCGTACCGGCGAGGTTACCGGGAAGAGGGAAGAAGGAGAGAGAGAGAGAGGTTGTTGTGTGTGGAACCCCCCCCCCCCCCCCCCTGTGAAGAGGAAAAGGGGTATTTATTGAAAACAGAGGAGAAGGTGGTAGTGGGATGGTGACGGCGGTACCGGATGGGTCAGGTGGTACTCGAGGGTAGGCGGCACCGGTGGCTAGGCGATAGTAGGTGGCGGCGGTGCTGGCGAGGGTTGGTGGCACCGATGGCTAGGCGGTACGGTTGAGGTTGGTGGTGCCGGCTAGGTGGAGGCGGTACCGGAGTCATGGTGGAGAGGAGAGAGACGTGAGGGGTTGAGGAGAGAGAGGTGAGGGGTTGAGTGAGGATGAGAGAGAAGTGAGGTGGTCTTTTGAGGAGAGAGAGGAGATGTGGGGAAGGGGCAAAGGAGAGAGCAGAGAGAAAAGAAAATAAAATAAAATAATATTTTATTTTCGTTATTATCTTGTTATCCTATTTTAATATTAACCTGGTATTTTTATCCTCAACAGTTAGCCCCCCACTCCATGAGCGAATGGGACCTGTTCACATTTGGTCGTGGAGTGTACAACATCCAAATGCTTTGACGATATGCGGACTGTCAAGATTTTGTTTATGAACGTTATCAATTATGAGGAATTTTATAGGCATTACCTGTGAGGTCCTTTTAAGTGGACATTGTTTTGGTTTATCCATCCATGGTTTCTTTGTTGCGGCTTTAAGCAGGCAATTGGTTCTTACGCTTCCTTGTTGGCGAATGTTTTTAGCTTTTGGGATTTGCTTTAGGGTTCAGAGGACTCGAGCCTTTTAAGGATTATGTTTGTTGGTTCTTCCCATGGCAAGGTACCGAAAGGCGCCTATGATTGCTTGCGTAAGTAGTTAATGTGGGCATTGTCCCATTCTATTTGTTAATTCTTGGTATGGCCTTTAGAAATTGTATTCTTGATTGGAGGCGTTGTTCATGGTGGAACAACGGTTTCTGGAGACGTTGTTCTACCTGACTTGGTAACTTTTAGCGTTGCCTTTAGGAATTGTATTCCTGATTGGAGGCGTTGTTCACGGTCGAGCAGCGGTTTTTGGAGATGTTCTACCTGACTTCTTAAGGCCGTCATTTGGAATGGTCAATTTTAAGATTTTTTTCAATTCTTGGCCGTTGGGCCAAGTTATGAATGACCCCATATTTAGTCTCCAAATTCTTACTTGTGAACCGAGATGAGGCATGCCGTGAGTATTTTTAATCCTTAGCCCCCAGCCGTAGGCTGGATTGGAATGTATTGCGAATATTTTTAACTCCTAGGGCGGAATGTATTATGACTGTTTCTAATTCCTAGCCCCCAGCCGCAGGCTGGGTCGGAGTATATGACTTGTTTTAATGTCGGCTGATATGTAATTTGCGCGCCGATACTAGTTAGAGCGCAAATTGCCTGCCAAAGAGGCGTTTATGGTTCAAATACGTTTTATTTGCTTGGGAAGGGCTCACGGTTATGTATGAGTACTGCTTGCCTGGGAAGGGCTTATAGCGTAACTGTGGCTTACTTACCTGAGAAGGGCTTACGGTTTAAATAGACTTTGCCTGCCATAAAAGGGCTTATGGCTACGTATGAGCGTTGCTTGCCTGGGAAGGGCTTATAGCGTAACTGTGCCTTATCTACCTGAGAAGGGCTTACGGCTTGATTGCACATCATCAACCCCGATGTTAGGTGGAGTACACAACTGCGGGCTCTCAAGCCGGTGAGAGTTTACCGCCCATCCTGATGTTAGGTGGGACATACACAAACACGAACTCTCAGCTGGTGAGGGTGTACTGCCAGTCCCGATGTTAGGTGAGACGTACACAAACGTGGACTCTCAGCTGGTGAGAGTGTACCGCCAGTCCCAATGTTAGGTGGGACGTACAAAAACGCGGACTCTCAGCTAGTGAGAGTGTACCACCAGTCCCGATGTTAGGTGGGACGTACACAAACGCGGACTCTGAGTTGGTGAGAGTGTACCGACAGTTATGGCTTTATGCTTTTAGTATGGCTGAGAGCAAACTGCAACTATCAGTCTTCTTGCGAGTAAAGATTGGTTTAAGCCATATTATTGGCGACCTCACGCGAAGTTTCTAGTTGGTAGAGGTCTAACTCAGTAGAAAGTTCCCTAGCGGATAGAGGTGAGTAAAGAAATCATTTAAATCAAAATGAACAATTTATATAAAGCAACTACAAGCCCCCAGCCGGTAAAGGCTGGGTAGAACACAGATATGAACAACTTATATAACGCAACTAAAAGCTCCCAGCCAGTAAAGGCTGGGTTAATAAAGCAACCATTCAAACAAAAATAAACAGTTTAGGTAAAGCAACTAAAAGCCCCTAGCCGGTAAAGGTTGGGTAGAGCACAGATATGAACAACTTATATAACGCAACTAAAAGCCCCTAGCCGGTAAAGGCTGGGCTAATAAAGCAACCATTCAAACAAAAATAAATAGTTTAGGTAAAGCCACTAAAAGCCCCCAGCCGGTAAAGGCTGGGTAGAGCACAAATATGAACAACTTATATAACGCAACTAAAAGCCCCCAGCCGGTAAAGGCTGGGTAGATCACAAATATGAACAACTTATATAATGCAACTAAAAGCCCCCAGCCGGTAAAGGCTGGGTTAATAAAGCAACCATTCAAACAAAAATAAACAGTTTAGGTAAAGCAATTAAAAGCCCCCCAGCCGATAAAGGCTGGGTTAATAAAGCAACCATTCAAACAAAAATAAACAGTTAAGATAAAGCAATTAAAAGCCCCCCAACCGGTAAAGGCTGGGTTAATAAAGCAACCATTCAAACAAAAATAAACAGTTTAGGTAAAGCAACTAAAAGCCCCCGGCCGGTAAAGGCTGAGTAGATCACAGCTATGAACAACTTATATAACGCAACTAAAAGCCCCCAGCCGGTAAAGGCTAGGTAGAACACAGATCATATAAGGAAAGTCAATCACATAAGGAACATAATTCACATAAAGAACGTTAAGTCTCTAGCTCCTGGCTAGGGACTAGGCTAAACATAACGTGTATAGGGAAACACGTCTGCCTGACAAAGGCTTATGGCTTGGCTGGTCATCGCCGACTCGAATAAGGTGGTACTAGGTACATACCTTGCCACGGACTTGTTTATGACTCTAGGTCTATAGCTTGAGGCAATGAGTTCCAGCATATGTGCAGATGTGATTGCCGAGTGGCTTTCTTTGCTCAAGTGGCCGCCATTTGGCTCAACATAGAAGTTTACTTGGGCCAATACTAACCATACGTTTGAAATCCTATGATCCTTTCAACTAGACAAAAATTATCAATGAGTATATGAAGTGGCTACTTCCGATATCAACCTATAACCTTCATCTGACAAGACAAAGGTTTATAACGAAACTCGCACCAAGGACACGTTAGGTTTTACTTCATTTTTCTTATTTGCTATTGAAATCATTCCTTTCGACAAGGTGTTGCCTCATAGATTAATAGCTACACGTGTAAGTTTAGCCATATGTATGAAAATATGCTAGAACTTGACTAACACGGTTTAGCTTAGTCACATCTAAATTTACTGAAGTGGTTAAACCTGAAGGCGCTTGTTTGGTGGCTGTCGAACAAGCCAGCCTTGGTTCAATTACGGTTAAATTGGCATAGTCCGATAGAACCCGATCGAATTTATTTGAAATTCAGACCTATTAATTCGAATTTTAGATCAAGGTCAACACCAAACAATAGTAGTGGTTTAATTTTGCACCAACATTTGCAATCTTATTGAAGTTTTTGAATTATAATAATTAAAAATGCTCTTCAGTTTAGACATGAACCAGAGAGAGAGAGAGAGGATAATTAAGATCTAATTAAGGAGCAAAGATAGAAATCGACCGCGACTAGTCCGCAATGGTTTTAGATTTCAGAATTATTCCTATTTAAGCGTAACTTAATAAAAGGCTTTAGTTGCTGGTTTAGTATTTCACCACCAGAAAACCTTCATCGAAATATTACATTGTGTTTTATACATAAAAACAATGTCTGATGTTCAAAGAAATATTTTACTTTCGATTACGATTACAAACATATGCAGCCATATCTTAGAAGCCGGATGATGTCGTCCGCAACAGTTATAAACAGAAACCTGATATGTTTCCTCAAATCCCCTAGCCAAGATATACCTCTTGAATTGTCTTACACTGCAGTTTTACTTTATCAATTTCTTTATGAGTTCATTATCATTCAACAACTGCATGAATTCAGGTCTAAAGGTGGATAGCGATGCTCCCAAAGAGTTTCTGCTAACTTTGCTGGCGGTAGCCTAAGTCTTGGGGTGTTGATGGTAACGTCTCTACTAGCGCATCCCTTACCACACTTGTTGACGATATCCCAGCTAGGTTAGTTGCTTTTATTGGCGAATTTAACCTTACGCGTTATAGTTGGCGCCCCTTCTGGGAATACATGCCTAGTTTGAGGGTGGCAATATCGTTATTTGGGGGAGCCCCCTGCTTGATGCACTGGCTATGTTTAGCATCTTGTTTTAATTCTAGTTCTTTTTATTTGCACTTTTGAGTAGTTGCTGTTAATCCTTGTTAACTTGTACATCTATCAAGTTAACTTAAGTTCTTGCTGTTAAATAAGAGCCTCTAGCTTAGTAACTAATGGCAGACTCTAGTTATCAACTGGGGTGGAGCACATCGTGAAAAGATAAGTCAGAAGCTCCTAGTCCCTGATCGTTAGCTGGGTTGGGACGTACCGTAAGTAGCCCATATCTATTGTGTACTTGAATAGAGAGTAGTGAATAGCGTGAACCCATATCGTAGAATAAAAGCTTCTACTAGCAATAAATAGTAAAATTTGTGGGTAGCTATACTAGCAAGAAACCCGCACAGAAGCGGGAGGAAGAAGAGATCAACATATAGACATAGTGTCACGATCCTGTTGTGGACCATGACACGGTGCGTTTGTGAGCTGTTGTGCTTCGTACAAGCACACCAACATCAGTGTGCGCGGCCCAGTGTCGTGTGCTGTGTTCAAGCCAGTGCCAGTGTGTATTTCAATGTGAGCGTATGGGAGCCCTTGAATGAGAGCATGTCGCGTGCTGAATGCAAGCAGTGCTGTGCGCTGTGCAGCAAGTCACGTCCCGGTTGCCGAAGTTCCTCGGTTAGGAAAGACACAGGTCGTTAAAGTTGGGTATGGGGCATCAAGTGCCATGACCCCGAATAGTGGTGCTAAATGATTTACCCCAGTAATGGGGGCGGTTCTCAGTGCAGTTATGAGGGTGGCATGAGGTCTCCACGTGAATAGGACACTCCACAGACATTTTGGTGGGCTGAGGGCCGACAGTGTGCGTAATCCGTCCAAGAAAGGCTTGGTCCCTGGTTTGTGCTGCGTGGCGCAATGTCGAAGCGTTCCAGCTTGCAGGATTCACCCTTCAATCGATAAGAGCACCTGTGGTGCTCGAGCCCTCTTGTAAGCGGCGGTGTGCACCAGCTCTATTTACTGGTCTAGTGGCTTAACGGCACGGATGCTACAATATCGTGTCTAAGGGTAAAGGTAGGGGCCATTGGTCATTTGTCAACGGGCACCCAAGTTCGACGCATGCTACGAGATGGTTGCCCATTCGAGTGAGTGGCGCGCTACTTGTGTGGGATCATGTGAGTTCCTCATAAGGACAGCGGCCTCACACATGAGGAGCGCCTAAGGGAATTTGTGGCCCTTGCGTGTTGCTCTGGAGCAAGACTATGTCAGTCTGCTCCTAAGGGAATGTCCCGGGTAGTTGAGATGCAGGGTTGAGACTCAAAGGGGTGCCGGTGAGGTCCGACATAAGTGATGGTTTCTGGCAGGTGTGTCGGCCCACCGAGCGGGGTTCCTAGAAGTTGAGATGCATTGTTGAAACAAAAGGGTTACCGGAGACCATTACGTCTCACGTTGGGCGAAAGCTAACCGCCTGCGAGCCTCCACGTTGGGTGAAGGTTACCCGCCCCACGACTTCGTGCTTTCTTTTTCAGCCGGAACAGAACAACACAACCGCGTACTTCCACATTCGGTGGAAGTTAACCGCCCACCATTCGTAGAACAACGAACTTTTATGTTAGGTGGAAGCTAACCGCGGATGGTAATTCTAGCCCCCAGTCCTTGTCCTGAGGCCAAGTTAACACAAACCACATAGGAGATGTCAAAGCCCTTGCCCTAGGTAAGGAGTTAAGCTAAACATAAATCACATAAGTGACGTATATCACGTAAATTGCGCTGAGAACGTAATTCCCATAAGGAATGTAAATCATAAAAAACGCTAAGCCCCCCAGTTTATAATCAGGGACCGGGTTAAATGCAAATCCCATAGGGAACGTTAATCACATAATCTTCTACGAAAAAAATAAATTACCTAAAACTATATGGAGAACGCTGAATCCCCCATTGTCAAGTAAACACCATTGTTCGTCGTTATTGAGGAATGGTAAGTTCCGTAGTTTCCGAGAGCCAACTCGAGTGGGCATTCGGTTCTGGTGTATAAAACTGTTAATAAAAATGCAATTATGTGTTTGTTAATGAGCATGCCTTGTAGTTTGTGCTTGCCTCATAAAACAGTGGTAGACTTTATTAGGCGCCAAGAGGCGCCCTGTAAGTCTAAAGAATAACGTGCCCCTTGGGTTGTGAAGATAAGGGGTGTATTGAGATTTCATCCTTAGCTCCAAGAGTATTAGCCTCTTAATTAGAGAATGGATGAACCAAGACGGGTGTCTTGGAGAGTTTACCGTCACCTTTGTGGTGATAACACCTGGGTGAGGGCGTTAGTGGTAATACCAGGCCAAATTTTTCGGTGATATTGCTTGGCCGAGCATGTTTGAGGCTGTTAATAGCCAGAATTTGTGGGCAGTACTGCGTAGCCGTCATGATAGGCGATACGTAGTTTACCAAGCTCATTAATGGCAAGGCTTAGCCAAATGGGCAGACGGTACCATATGGTTAACCTCGCTATTAAGTTTGAAGGATTATCACCAAGCTTGTTGGTGATGGCCTTTTATGTTATCACTACCACGTTACCCATTTATGAGGTTGACGAGGTGATCCGGGCAGGCTTGTTAGCAGCTATGGTTGGTCAAGCTTGGGGGCGGCGTTGTATAGCTAAGTTATTGGCGGTGGCACCCTGCTGACCTTGTTAACGGCCGCATGTTTTTTGGAAGACTCTCCACCAATATTGTTGGTGGGTTGTTGGCGGCCTTTTGCAGTTGTTGGCATTAAATGCTTTTCATGGTAATTTAAAGCATTGTTGATTTAAGGTCGCGCATGTACTATTAGTTTTTTGGCCTAGTACCCACAACTTGGCGGTAACACTTTGTATAGAATGTTCGCTAGGTTAGCTGGTGGAAGTTCATGTCGCAAATTATTGACGGTAATAGCCAAGCTGGTTGGCGGTGGCTCCTAAGCTCATTTGCTTTAACGTTGTTTGTTATCCACGGTAGTCTACGGCACCGTTGGTATTGGTTCACCTAGTAGCAATTTCTTCTTTACTTAGGTTAGAAGGTGAGTAGTGAGGTTCTTAAAGTGTTTTTAACAATTTTATGGGAGGCCGCTCGAGTCTTGAGACATTAAGGATGAAGTCTTCACTAGCAGGACCTCCGCAATAGTTGTTGACGAATCCAACCCTACGCGTTATCATTGATGCATCTTTTAGGGGTGCTCGCCTAGTTTGAGGGTGACAATGCCGCTATTGGGGATGCCCCCTACTTTGGGTGGCACAGCTAAAATGAGGATAGGTAGTCGTCATTACACAGCCAACCCAATGGGCGGTTGCAACTAATCAACGTAAATAGTGCGAAGCCAAGTTATTAGACGAGGCTTTAGCTAGCCTCGCAGTTGTCTTTAACGAGTCACTCGAGTTTGTTGGCGATGGCTTTTACTGATGAGCTACTCATCCAAGGAGTTGGCGGGGCCATGTGGCCAAGCTCAACGTCGGTTGTGGCTAATCAAGCTTACGGGTGTAGCCAAGTTCCTTGGCAAGGCGCCCAGTAGACATTGTTAAGTTTACTTCGTGGTGGCTTAAGCCTCCAATTATCAGTGGTGAAATTCTTATTAACGAGTTTTTACTAATGACACCAAGTGACATTGGTTGGCCACCGCAACTTTGTTTACAGATTTCTACCTCACAGACTAAAGTTGACGCCATTTTGGCATTCGCCTAGTTCAAGGACGGCAATATTGTTATCCAAGGGAGCCCTTGAAGGGCGTTACCTCCATATTAGGCGGTTGGCGGTAATCGTCCACCTGGCTCGAATTTCACTTTGTTTGGATCACTTTTTGGTTAAAGACTCTGCCGCTTTTACACATAACAGCATTCTGGTCCCATTTAATTGTTGTTAATGTATGGGTTAGCATACTTTAAAATATCACATTTGGTACGAATTTAAGCTATATGAATAGCAAAAATTAAGGAACGAGTATACTCAAACTTAAACACCAAGCAGTGAAGTTTTCCATGTGATAAAATTTCTCTTACTCCCAATTAAGAACAGAGATTACTTGATAGAAGTCCTTAATATAGTGGCCCCTATGAACAATAAACTTAATAGAAGCTCAACCCAACTTTTCCATTTTAATCACATATCTATTCAAGATGTATGAGCTGGGTTGGAATTAACTTAAGGCAACTCTAGTTAGATAAAAAATTTAGTGAGCAATTTCCAGAAAACGGGAGTAATACAATAAGTGTATTGCCGCGAATCCAAGAAGGGAAAATTAATAAAATAATTTATGTGTG
The DNA here is from genome assembly GCA_018398585.1 of Simmondsia chinensis. Classification (NCBI taxonomy): domain Eukaryota; kingdom Viridiplantae; phylum Streptophyta; class Magnoliopsida; order Caryophyllales; family Simmondsiaceae; genus Simmondsia; species Simmondsia chinensis. Next base: position 20,915,227 of record JAGTTD010000017.1, on the reverse strand, counting down.
ATTGAAGTAAGAACATTAGGAGAAGCATCTATAACATGCTCTAAAGATCAAGACATAAAGTTAAATTGAAATTTGTTGTAAATTTTCTGGAAAATTTAGACTTTAGGCCTTACTCTAAATGTATTAGAAAGAGGCATAACAATAAAGTCAAAGCGAAGACTTATCTGGTGTTCAAGCCGAAATTAGTGAACGGTTAACGTCCCGAAAAATTCACTATGCTCACAGTTTATTCTTCTATATGTACTTGAATTCGTGTGAAACATAAATTTGCTTTGTAATATGGTTGAACACACAACTTGACTTCAGTACTAAATTTTCAGTTATATGACATCCATCACATATGATTTCAGGAGAAAATTGGTCTTATTTTTCTTTTGTGCGGCATTTTTTATCAAAAGCGTTGCGTTTAGTTTTATATATTGACCGTTAGAATGGTTCACCCATTTATTCGATATTCTTCCGATTTGGGTGGACTTAGGTGTGGAATTTGAACAACATGTTTTGACTTGCAAAACTGATAATCCTTAAACATGTATTTGAGGATCAATACATGAACAGTAAATGGTAAAGTTAAAGTGCAGTATTCTTATGATACGAACAATAAACTTTAATAATAATCCTTAAAACTTCACTTATTTATAGTGTCCTGGTACAGCTAATAGTAAAATTACAGTACAAGTATTTGCACCAGTGTAGACATTATAAATACTTGCATTAGATAAAATTAGATAACACCCAAGCTCTCCTTTTTTTTTCTATCAACACCAAACATCCAGGGTCTCCCATTCCTTTCGTCTTCCCGGCCCTCTCTGTAAATTCCTCTTCTTTTTTTTTTTTTTGCTGCGAAATTTTTTTTAGAAACAAAACTTTCCTCCGATTTATTGACAACTTACATCTAAAAATCCTAATTTAGAGTTATTAGAAGGCAATTAGACAGAGAAAAATTGAAATTAACGACTTATTTGGTGTTAAACGGGTATTGTAGCCCCCAGTTTTGTTAGGGTCTTAGGGGATTTGCACGGGATACCAGACTAAACGCTAGCAAGCTATCTTCCCACAGACGGCGCCAATTGTTTCGGGGATTTTTGGTTAGGTTCTTTAAGATGAGGACCGGGCTCAAGCCCTCGCCGAGAAAGCAATTGCTAGCGTTCGACCTGATATCCCCTGCAAAATGAAGGAGGCCGTTAGAGGGACCCACGGGTTTGCCCGCGGAGACCCCTCTGATGCTTAAGTTAGTAAAAGACATAATAATAACAAATGATAAGTAAATAGCGTAAAATAAACAATACTAAATACTTATCATATACGGAGAGGGGGTCCTTGGTGGTTGGTGGCCGGAATCCGTACAAGCGAGGTGATCGGGAAGAGAGAAGAAGGAGAGAGAGAGAGAGAGAGAGAGGATGTTGTGTGTGGAGCCCTGAAGGGGAAAAGGGGTATTTATAGAAGAGAGAGGAGAAGGCGGTAGTGGGATGCTGACGGCGGTACCGGATGGGTCAGGCGGTACTCGAGGGTAGGCGGCACCGGTGGCTAGGCGGTAGCAGGTGGTGGCGGTGCCGGCGAGGGTTGGCGGTACCAGTGGCTAGGCGGTACGGTTGAGGTAGGTGGTGCCAGCTAGGTGGAGGCGGCACCGGAGTGATGGTGGAGAGGAGACATACGTGAGGGGTTGAGGAGAGAGAGCTGAGGGGTTGAGTGAGGATGAGAGAGAAGTGAGGTGGTCTTTTGAGGAGAGAGAGGAGACGTGGGGAAGGGGCAAAGGAGAGAGGAGAGAGAAAAGAAAAGAAAAAAAAATTATATTTTATTTTTGTTGTTATTTCGTTATCCTATTTTAATATTAATCTGGTTATTTTTATCCTCAACAGGTACAAATCAGATACACGCATACGACCGACATTCCATAGAGAATAGCCAGATTTCTCGGAGTAGGTACGGGTGTAAATAAGCCAAGCTGGCTCACAAGTCCTCGCGAGCTGGCTTGTCATAAAGCTCAAAAAGCTCGGCTCGCTTTTAGCTTGAGCCAAGAGGAGCAGGCTCGTTTAGCTTATCGAGCCGAGCCCGAGCATATTGAAGCTCGAGCTCAAGCCTAAGCGAGCTTTTTTAATATAATATATTTGCTTAAATATTATCCAATGAATGTAGATTGGAGCCTAAATTAGCCAAGCCCGAGCTTAAATGAGCCCAAACGAGCCTATATTGAGCTTAAATGAGCCGAAATATTGCAAACTTAATTTGAAGCTCACCAAATTTAGATCGAGCCGAGCCGAGCCTAGCCTGAGCTTTGACAAGCTGAACTCAAGCCCGAATTTTCAAAGCTCGGTGAGCTTCTAGCCGAGCTTAAAAATACACCCTCAAGAGCAGGATCCATCTCTATAGTGGTTCCAGAATTGGGAATTGGCCATGGAGGGGGCCCCAACTAGAATAGAAGCAATCAGGGTGTCACAAACCCGAGAGTCGTGACTTGAGCCCGGATGGAACTCGGTTTATATTGGATAGATTTTTGGAGAGTTGGATGAAAAAAGAAGGTGAATTAGAGTTAAGATGAGAAAAGAATCAGAAGTAGACTTAAGATGAGAAGAAAAAGTGGAAGTTTAGATGAGAAGATATAGAAATTCAAGATGAGAAAATAGAGAAATTTCATTGATAATAATTTTGTTGGATGATTGCGACTTACAATTTATACATATATATAGCAACTAATAGATAACCAAATTTGTGAACTTAACTTAATGCTTCCCCTTACCCAAGACATGTGTGGAAGAAGAACAAGGAAAAGGGAGGGAAACCCTTCACCTACCTAAGATATTTCCTATGTATTATTGTAGAAGCATTAGTGGTAATTTGGGCCGGCCCTATGACAAGGCCGGGACAAGGGCATGACAAACCCATAAGTAATACTACAACTTAGCTACTTTTACATATAAGGACTATTCAAGAAGCCTCTAGAGCATTCTAGAATATTCCGGGCAAAACTTAAGTAATATAAAATACTAATAGGGGTCCTGGTGTGTCGTCATGACAAGGTCACGGTCTAGGATTGTGACAATGCCGTCCTCTCAAAAGGATCCTTGGCCTCAAGGGTCAAAGTTTAGAAATTGTCCCTGAATAAAGGACAAGTCCTCCCAAGTTTTCCTTTCCTCCACACCGTTGGTCCCGTGCACCCGAATCTTGGGTACCCTCCTGCCTTCTTGCTTGTCCTAACGCTGCTCTAGGACTCTTGTGGGTTCAAAGGAAGCGATCTCTTTGGTCGTGATCTTCTTAAGTTGCTTCATTACTTGCCCGAACTTCTTCTTGACAGTCTTGACTATCCCCTTGCGAGACATTGAGTGCAAGGTGGCCTTCCCCTTCTGTCCTTGTAGTGTGATTTCCTCGCCCTCCTTGTGACCGGTGAGCCTGAGTGCGGCAAATTCAAAGGTGATCGGTCCATACTTCTAAATCCACTTCACCCCAAGCACTATGTCATGGCCCTTCAAGTTCAACGCCCAAAGGTTGTCTATTTACGTTTCCCCTTGTACCTTCCACTCAACATTAGGGCAACACAAGTAGCTCATCAAGGTTTTCCCATTGGCCACGGTCACGGCCATAGCTGTTGTAGGTAGTGTTGGTAGCTTGAGTTATTTGACCAAGTGTTCGTCAATGAAACTATAAGTGCTCCTGCTGTCCACAAGGACCGTTACAAGCCTCCTTTTGATGCTTCCTTTAATTCTAAAAGTGTTGTGCGTGACCTTTCCCTCCAAGGCGCACAACGAGACCTCCACATCCTCTTCTTCTTCATTGGCTTCCTCCTCTTGGTTCGATTCTTGCTCACGCGTTCCCTCAACTCCCTTCATGTTGTTGAGTTGTTTTACTTTGCACATATGTCTGGGAAAGTATCTCTCCTGACATCGGTAGCACTTGCTGTAGTCACATTGGGCTGTGATGAACCGGCTGACATGGTTGACCCTCCTTTGGACATGGTTGGCTTGGCAATGGAGCTAGATGAGGACTGTGGCTGCTGCACCTAGATTGGCGTGCTAGACTTGGTCACAATTTCATCCCTGCGGGCCTAGATAGACCTCGGTGCTGGTTGCATGGTGACCCTTAGCTCCTCCACCGCGATCTCTTGTAGTTTGGCTTGCTTAAAGGCCGTGCTTAAGTCTGGTAGCTCTTAGAGCCGACTTAAGCCTACTAATAAAGCTTGAGATGAAGTAGGCCTTGCTCAATGTTGGGTGATACATCATCATCCAACTCCTTAGCTTCTCAAAGCGAATGACATATTCTTCAACCGTCCCCTCTGGTGTCATTTTGCTAAATTCTTCCACCACATCGTGAAGAGAGCGGTCTTCGAATCTTTTGCAAAACTCATCCAAAACGAATTGCCAAGACATGTGTGGATGCTTTAGTTCAAAGGCGTGGAACCACACATCCCTATAGTCATGCAGATGGCTTGAGGCATATTCCACCCACTCCTCAATTGGAATTTGGTACCACCGAAAATATTTGTGACATTTTCAGATCCAAACTCTCGGATTAGTCCCTTCAAATTTTGGTAGCTCCAACTTCGGATTGTGACGGTTTGTTCATGAATGGGTGCTACGGTTGTTGCGGCTGTTTTCCCCTTCTTCATGAACTTGGTTCTGGCTTCTGATCTCTTGTGGTTCGCGCGGTGGTGGCGGCAGGATTCTTGGTCCCTCCAATCGAACATAATTCCCCGAACCTCCAGCCTCTTGGTACGAAGCTATTTCTGGTGTAACTTCGGCCACAACCTCAGGCCGTTTCTCTATTCTGCATAGCAATTGTTGTATCTCCTTAATTGCTTCTGCCATGGCACTCATCTGGGTCTTGACTTCGGTCACTTCGGTCTTGACCTCAATCACTTCGATCCTAACATCGGTCACACCAGACTCGAGCCTTCGGTAAGAAGACCTAAGCTCCTCATTAATTCGGTGTTGTTCCTCCTTGTCCTTGGCTTGGTCTCACTGTATAGCATTGAGGCGCCTCTCAATGGCCTCAATTCTCTCTTGCGTGTCCGTTGTTCCTTTGGATGCAGACATCGTCACGACAGCTCGGTAGCTTCTTGTTTTGGCCAGCTTCAAGGATGGTCAAGATTCAAGGTAGCAGAAATTTTTTTTTTTTTTTTTTTGATCCGATAGTGAAGAGCAGCGAGTGACAAGACTATCCTTTGATCAAAAGATGGCTCTGATACTACTTTGTCACAAACCCGAGAGTCGTGAGTTGAGCCCGGATGGAACTTGGTTGATATTGGATTGATTTTCGGAGAGTTGGATGAGAGAAGAAAGTGAATTAGAGTTAAGATGAGAAGAGAATTAGAATTAGACTTAAGATAAGAAGAGAAAGTGGAAGTTCAGATAAGAAGAGATAGAAGTTCAAGACGAGAAAATAGAGAAATTTCATTGATAATATTTTTGTTGGATGATTACGATTTAGACCTTACACACATATATAGCAACTAATACATAACCAAATTCATGAACTTAACTTAATGCTTCCCCTTGCCCAAGACACGTGTGGAAGAAGAAAAAGGAAAAGGGAGGGAAAACCCTTCACCTATCTAAGATATTTCCTATGTATTATAGTAGAAGCATTAGTGGTAATTTGGGCCGGGCCAAGAAGGCAAAATGGGCCGGGCCCAGGACAAGGGCATGACAAACCCATAAATAGTACTACTACTTAGCTACTTTTACATATAAGGACTATTCAAGAAGCCTCTAGAGCATTCTAGAATATTTTGGGCAAAACTTAAGTAATATAAAATATTAATAGGCATCTTGGTGTGTTGTCATAACAAGGTCATAGTCTAGGATCGTGACACAAGGTAGCCTCATCATCATCGAATAAATAGGCAAGCCGTTGCCAATTCCAGCGCTTGCTGCCATCTAGGATTAGCTGGTTAACCATGGTAAGGAGGCCATTGGGTGAGCCTTGGGAGGAGGGACGGAAGCTTAGGATGGAGGGGATCCATTTGTAATCCCAAATGTTAACTTGCTTTCCGCTAGAAATGTTTCAATGCATTCCCTCTTCAAGGAGCTTATGTCCTTCAAGGAGACTTCTTCACCTCTAAGATGGTTTGTGGCCCAATTTGGCCTTGAGGAAGGAGCTATCGTGGAAATAAATTCCTTTAAGGATTTTAACCCAAAGAGCCTCAGGATTCTAAAAAGCACGCCAAGCCTAGTTAGCAAGCATAACAAGATTAATACCTTCGAAATCACGGAAGCCCATACCACCACAAGCTTTAGGACGATAAATCTTTTCCCATCTGATCCAATGAATACCCTTTTCCTCGGGGTTCCCACCTTTCCACCTTAAATGGGCCAAGAGACCATTCAGTTTACGAGCAAAAGTGTTGGGAATCTTGTAGCAATGCATAATATAGGATAGGATGGAGGATAAAACTGACTTGATGAGGATTTCATAGCCAACATGAGAGAGGAGCTTTGCTTTCCACCCTTGAGTTTTCTTCCTTATGCAATCATAGAGAAATTGGAGGGTGTTCTTCTTAGATCTACTCCGCAACACCTGAAGTCCGAGGTACTTGTCATTATCACCCATTAACCTAACACCTTAGCAATCCAAGCACTCTCTAATGAGATGATTCGGGGTATTCGATGAAAAGAAAGCATTAGACTTATCAAAGTTCACCGATTCCCCCGAAGCATCACCGAGGAGGTTAATAATCGTCTTAATCAAATCGCACGCCCATTGAGAAACCTCCATAAATAAAAGGCAACCGTTTCCCATAAAAGGCAATATCTCTTGATACAGTAGCCTTTGCCTTGACCATCACTCTCGGCGGCAGAAATCAAAGAGGACAAGCAATCCATAACCAAAAAAAAAAAAAAGTATGGTGGGATGTGGTCTCCTTGTCTCAATCCTCTCTTGATGGGAAAAGAATTGAGCCCTTTTTAATTAAGAACTGGAGAGACAGAAACAGTGGAGAAACATTCGATAATCAAATTCACAAAGTAGGGGAGAAACCCCTTTTCGACATAAGCTTCTCAAGAAACGCCCATTCGACTTGGTCGCAGGCTTTTGAAAAATAAAGTTCAACTACAATGTAGCTTTTACTACCCCTTCTTCTATTTTTGAGAGCATGGAAGGCTTCTTGAACAACGATATTATCTTGGATTCTTCTTCCCTTAACAAAAGTCGCTTGTGTAGGAGAGATGAGATGGCACATAATCGAAGAGAGCCTATTCGTCATGATTTTGGAGATAATTTTGTAAATGAAATTACAAAGCTAATAGGTCTGAATTAGGACAAGGACTCAAGGCGGGAGACTTTTGGGATCATAATAATATTCGTAACATTGAGACAACGAAGCAAGTGATTGCTCTCAAAAAAACCCCCGAACCTCATAGAATACATCATTTGAGACAAGATCCCAAAAGATAAAGTAAAAATATCGGGGAAGCCATTAGGACTAGATGCTTTTAATCCCCCAAGAGCCATCGCAGCATCCCGAACGTCTTCCAACAAAACAAGAGCAATGAGGTTCATGTTCCAAGCATCGGTCACATCAAGATGGACATGGGCAAGAGCTTCATCCGCATGAAAAATTGTACAATCCTCATAATGGTCACGGACGTGATTCGTTACTTTATTTTTGTTGCTTAATTAGTGTCGTGCAGTAGCCGTAAACTTTATCCTATTTATATATGTACAAAATGAATAATATGTTATTTAAGATATAAACAATAAAAGATATTCATGTCACTCCTCTTATCTAAAAACAATATATATTTTTGGAGACTTAGGCCTCATTTGGTTGCCACATCAATTGAGTTCCTATGAGAATTTGAATTTTTAGAAATTGGATTCCTGTATTAACTTTATAGGAAGTAGGTAAAAGATATTTGGCCGCCAAGATGAGATATAGAATTTCTTTGGAGAGGTTAGTTAAAGACAAATGAACTAGAACTTACCTTAGGGCTTTGTTAAGTTACTTTCTACATTTTAAAGCAATTGAAAATTGCTAAGCAATTTCTACTTTCTAGATTCTGCAAACTTCTTGCTAATCAAACAATAGCCAAAGCAATGCATGACAAGAATAATGTAAAATATAAGTTTCGTGAAGCTATTAGGATTAGAAGGAGTTTAAGTACATTTATAACTTTTAAATTCTTTAGATAATAGCTTATTTTTTAGGATTTATTTAATGTTTAGGCTCTTTTAAGAGACCCTTCTTTTTTATTATTCAAAAGCATGGAATCTAAGGATTTATTATTTTTGCGAGTTTAGAAATCCTTTCGGTGGATTCCAAATACGTCCGTTCAAGAGAAACTCAATCACTACCCATTTGTGCGTCCCGCAAAATTAATAATCTAAAACCTGCTTCTATTTTACATCACAAAATTTATACTTATTATAAATTTTTACGTCTACCAAAGAGGGCACCAACACGCCGTCACCAGATCCCATTAGAACTCCGAAGTTAAGCGTGCTTGGGTGAGAGTAGTACCGGGATGGGTGACTTTCTGGGAAGTCCTCACCCTCAGGTTGGGGGCATTGGGAAACAGCCTCTCTTCAGGTTAACACCCTGAAGGGGGAAGACTGCGTACAATCGCCCCCCCAAAACCCTGTGTAGGCAGAAACCCTTAAGAAACTGAGTATGTTCCCCATAAATTTTTACGTCTCCCGTCAACTTCTTGTATGCCAAACGGAGTACTTTAAATTGGGCCATGGCAGGCTTGTCTAATGTTATCGTGTCAACTTTTGACGTGTCGGTCAACTTTGTTTAGTTGGGACATGAATGTCTTTCATTAGAAGTATATTTCTCTATTTAATGTATTGATAAATGACAAGACTTTCAATTTATTTTTTCTTTATTTTGACCCCCAACTTGTTTCCTATTTTTAGCTGGACTTTTTTTTTTTGCAAATTATCACAATTAAAAAAAAATTTTAACAAAATATCATAACTTTAAAAATATTTAACAAATTATCATATTTTATTATAGTACAGTAGATGCACACCTTCCCGTAGGATGTGCAACAATGAATAATTTTTTTTTTTTTTAAGTTTCACATCTTTAAATTATTTTTATTTTTAATTTTATAATTTAAATCACTAAATATATATATTTTTATTTTTAATTACGGATCTGGGAAGTTCTCACCCTCAGGTTAGGGGTATTGGGAAACAGTCTCTCTTCAGGTTAACACCCTAAAGGGGGAGGCTGCGTACATCTGTCCCCCCAAACCCTGTTTAAACAATCATTTCATATAGGTCAAATTATATATGAATTTTTAAAATATATTTTATAAATTATACGAGAGACATATTTAAATGAAGAGATGTTAATGTTTCCAATAAAAAATCATGAGTTTACGCATTTGTATATTATTATTTGAAATATTTTATTAGATATATGTAACTCAAAAACTAAAAAATTATTTTATATAGTTTATAAAATATATTTTAAAAATTCATATATAATTTGAACTATATGAAATGATTGTTTACGCAGGGTCTGGGGAGGCGGATGTACGCAGCCTTCCCTCTTCAGGGTGTTAACCTGAAGAGATGCTGTTTCCCAGTGCCCCCAACCTAAAGGTGAGGACTTCCCAGACTCATAATTAAAAATAAAAATATATATATTTAGTGATTTAAATTATAAAATTAAAAATAAAAATAATTTAAATAAAAAAAATTATTAAATTTTTTTAAATTTTAAAGATAAAAAAAAAACCATTCACTGTTGCACTCCATACTGGAAGGCATGCACCCACTGTGCTATAGTAAAATATGATAGTTTGCTAAATATTTTTAAAGTTATGATATTTTGCTAAAAAATATTCTTAATTGTGATAGTTTGCAAAATTAGTCTTTTAGCTGTGGCTAGACAGTTATATACTATTAAATATATTTTTGGATTTTGCTAATAAAAGTATACTTTCAGATTAATCATTTGTCAATACTTTGAGTTTTAGAGAAATAATTTTTTATTTCATAAAATTTCAGAATTTATTAAAGTAATTAATTTTGTATCCAAACTTTGATTTATAATTTTTTGTTGACAAAATAATCAAGGATAAGTAATAAATTTTGAGTTAATTAGCAAAATAATATATTTTGGAAAAAAATTTGAAAAGCAACTCATTTGCAAAATTATTTAACAAACTAGCACATTTTGTCAATAAAAGTTATAGGTGCCGTTCCAATTGGCGCGTAAAACTTTAATACACCATTTGAATTGGCGTCTAAAATATACATTTTACAAACTTATAGATGTCATTTGGACTGATGCCTGTGAGCTTAATATTTTTGGACCATTACACTTATAGGTGTCATTTCAGAAGCCAAATCAAAATGCATAGTAAAATATTATGTCCCAATTGTACCGGCACATATAACTTTTACTATGTGCTAGTTTGCTAAATAATTTTATAAATGTGTGACTTTTTAATTGTTTTTTCAAAAACAAATTATTTATCTAAATAACTCATAAATTTTTGGACTATTTAACCCAAAGGTCCCTACACTTTTCTTATTGTATTAATTTAATTCCTATACTTTTAATTTTTTTTAATTTAGTATCTGTACAATTTATATTGTATCAATTTATTTCTTTGACCAAATTTAAGTTAAGTTATTGATGTAATTTTTAACCGTGCCATTAGATGCTCATACAAGTAACTCACTATAAATTCACACGTTTAGTCAATTTAACCTAGCTCATTCAAGAATCATTAAAAATTTTATTAAAAACTTAACATAAATTATATTGTAAGAATCAAATCGACACAATATTAATTATAAATAGGCTAAATTAATATAATTAAAAATAAAAAAAATTAAATTAATGTAATAAATAAAATATATAAACTTTTACGTACTTTACCTGCCCCATCCCCACCTTCCACACTCCCATCCTCTAAAGTTAGCTAAATATGGCAATTGAGGCGGCTTGGATTTGAGGGGTAAATTGGTAATTTAATCTATTTTTAAAAATATTTTAAAGATATATAATATTGCAATTAAAGTAATTTTAATCTTTTTTATAAATTATGGTTAAAAGTATCTTAATATTAATCATTGGTTTAAAATATTAAATCTAGATAAGGTATGTACTAGAACATTTAAATACGACATTTATACTTCTAGAAATTAGATAATTGTTATTTGAGTAAATTATATATTAGTATCATCAGTTTGAGTGTATTAATTTTTTAATTTATAAATTTTATAAAATATATTTTTAGTTAAAATTTACATATATTTAGTCTATATAATGATGAAAAACTTATAGTTATTTATTGGTAAACCAATGACAACCTTGGTATTCCAATCATTTTAGACATGAACCATAATTTTCTCACGTTGCCACCGAAAGAAAACTTAGATGAGGCCTATTTTACATTTTTACATACCATTATTTAAATTATTTTATTAAAATATATATAACCTTTGAACTAATAAATTATGTCACAAAGTACATGAACTAAAACACTGAATATCAAAATAATAATATGTAATTTATCCTTTTTAGCAGAATTATAATCATACAATTATCTTGTCAATAACAATTTTATACCTAAAATAGCATTACCCATTAATTATTTAACTAAATTTTTATAATTTTTCTATTTCAATCATATTTAGTCAAACATCTTTTTTGGAAAAATAAAATATTTTTAGGATTTAAAGATTTTAGCTTCAAAAAAATACTTTTAAATAAAAGTTGAGCCTTTTTTCGGCTTTAATTTAGAGATAAAAAAAAATAGTATTTTTCTATAGGTTAGAAGTAGAAACAAAAATTAAAAATTTTTAAGATAAAAATACACTTATTAAAACTATCTTTTACAAAAATATTTTTAAAAAAAATTAAAAATTATTATTACTAGTGCAACGATACAATTTACAAAAAATGATTAACACAAGAGTTTTTAGAAAATAACGACATTTCTCTATGAATAATAATTTTACCCCGATTCAAACATATTTATAAAATAATAATTTTTCATAAAACCCTCTATCTTGGTTTATAAATGCAACGTAAGAGGGCCACCGCTCTCCACATTACACATTCTCCTTGCTAATGGGAAAACTCAGAATGGCATTGCCAATCCTGTTCCAAATTTTTATCCTTCTAAATATCATCACCAAAAATGGAGCTTCACCCGAGAAAACGAGACTCGATACCGGTGGAATGAGTCGGGAGAGCTTCCCGGCTGGGTTCGTCTTCGGCACTGCCACTTCTGCTTACCAAGTTGAAGGCATGGCTCACCAAGATGGCCGCGGCCCTAGTATTTGGGACGAGTTTGTCAAAATACCCGGTAATTTAAGAGTCTGTTTGATTTTAATTTTTAAAGCAAATTGTTATTATCGGAGTATTATATAGAGAAAACTAAAAATTTTGTTTTTCAAATTATACTTTTTGGTTTTGTTCAGTTTTTAGTCTTTTTCCGGAGTGGAGTGAAAATTAAAATTGAGAAAAAATTACTTTAAAAACTATTAATTTTTTCAAAAATTCTATGGCTAAAACAATACCAAACAAATCCTAAATGATTTACCGTAATTGAGTAATTTGTGTTTGGCACGTAAATGGTCTCATGATACATATTATGCTTGTTTTAAGTATCCTATCCATGAAAAGACAGTATTTTTTTTTGGCCTAATATAACTTTTATTTGTTAAAGTTTATGTTATAATGCGCAAAAAAAAAAAAAAAAAATTATGTTGCAAACGGGGTCGAACATAACCTCAAGTAACACTAGCAATCGTTTGGGGCTCTTGAATCACAAGGGTCCCCAAACGCGGTTACAAGCTCGTGTGTTTTATTCTTTTAGTGATTCTTTAAACATAGATTGTTATTGATTTTAACAATTTTATCATTACAGGTTTTACAATTTATCGTATTAGTGTTCTATGTTGTTAAAAGAAATATCATTATATATAAAAGGTCTCTATTAGTACAACATATTTGTTTCTATTTATTTGTATATTTATCAACCTAAAAGCTTTCCTGTATTTTATCTCTGTTTTTATATTATTATATATACGTTTTTTAATAACCCTATTGTATATACTTTTTAGCCTATTCTCTCACATAGTATCAAAACTCGCAATTTTATTGAAAATATTTGTCTTAAACTTTAAAAATATCGGAACCGACCCTCGTAACAAAGTACAGCCTAATTTATACAGACTGTTCATATGCAATGAAAAACAGGGATAGTGGCGAACAATGCGACTGGTGATGTTGCCGTAGACCAATACCACCGTTACAAGGTCTGTGTCCTTAGACTAACTCCATGGCACCCAAAAAAAAATTGAAAAGCCCCATTTATATTTTTTATTAATTTTTAATTAAATTTATATATTTTTAATTAATTAAATATATTAAATTTTATTTAAATATACATTTTAAGTATTAATAAATTTTTATATATTTAATTTGAGTATTTTTTTAATTTACTTATTCATATTATGTTATTTTTTATCAATATAAATTCTAATTTTCGTAATTTTAATATTTTTCTTTCAATATAATTATTATTTTTTAATTAAATTTATTTTAATATATTTTTATGTTTTACTTTGAATTAATTAAAATAGTATAAATGATATCAAAAATGGGGCACCTGAGCAGCCTTAGATTCTCATTTTGGTCTATTTTCAAAGTCCCCACTAAAAAGAATTAAATAAAAACATGTTTCGTACGTTGGGAGACCTCGTCCATTATTTTTTTTAATTTATTAAAATTAATTCCTTATATTTTTTTTTTTTATTCAAAATGGTTTTTTTATGTTTTGTTTAATAATAAAGTTGGGTCATTTTTACCTAATTTTAATATAATACGGGGGATTAATTTTGTTATATAACAAAATATGGGAGACAATTTTGAATAAAAGAAAAAAATAAGAGACTAATTTGAATAAACTTATAAAGATGAGGGACTAATTTTAACAAAATTATAAAGACAAGAGACTAATTTGAACAAAACAAAAGATAGGAGACTAATTTAAATCAAATTAAGAAGATAAGGGACTAATGGTGTAAATAACATTGAAAAATTTTAAAAAAAAAAAACAAATGATCAACAACGATATTTACGTGAAAACCCTAGAGGAAAGAACAACGATACAATCAAGCATAAAACTCGCTTTGGGTTTTGGAATTGCAATCTCTAATTAAACCAAAAGCCCAATACTCCCCAAATCCTCAACACTTTCTTATTTAACCAAGCTTTCTAACCCTGTTTCATAAAAAATAACCCACACATGCTCAAAATCAAATAAGACTAAAATCACGCAAAAATAACTACAAATTAAATCCTATCTAATTTAATATTCTAAATTTTATTCGAAAAATCAAATAAGTATATCTTACTAATATTTCTCTTTATTTTCTTTTTCTATTTGATTTAATAAAATAAAATATGACTAAATAAGAAAATATATGTGGGACCCAGTATAATCTTCGGGACACAAAATCTTATACTCACATGCCATTTACACTGCCAAAAATATTTTCTTTTGACTAAGGTTATTATTAAGGTTATAATACTCAACGGGGATGACAATGGGGCAAGTAAAATCTATTACTTGTTAGTATTTGCTCTGTTTGGAGAGGGATAGGTGCAAATGAGGCTAGGAGTGGGTATGGGTTGAGTATAAGTGGCCATATTCTCCACAGGTATGGGGTTAGTATCACATCATGAGACCGATGACTGAACCAATTAAAACTGGGTCGGTTTGGTCCAAGATCGGTTAGAAACTAGTCTAGACCAAACTAGACCAATTTGGACCGGTTTTCACCTAACAAATGCAATTATAAGAAGAAAAATTGTTTCCATACAAGATTTAAAAACTTTAAAATAATAATAATGGTACAATATGTAAAATATATTTATAATTTAAAGATAATTATATATATATAATTATTAAATAATAAAAAACTAAATATTTGATTAATTAAGATTTAATATTTTTAGATACATATATAATATATTAATTATATAACAAAATTATGTACCAAAAATATTTAAAGCGAAACTAATATTGATCGATCTTTGGGCTTTTTAGTCTTGGACCGGATTGGCCCAAAGACCGATTAGGCCCATATACTCGGACCAAAGACCGGACCGATATATGGTTAGTCCGGTCTGTTCCTTGACCGAAATAGCTGGTCCGGTTCGGTAAACCGGTCCAGACCGATTTGTGTTCACCCCTATGATATAGTGTTATACATAAATTCAACTAGAGATTCCGCGTGCTTTGCTCGGATAATGTTTGTATTTTGAATAAATCATAAGTTTAGCTTCCTCTACTCAAAAATTTAAGCATTTAGAACATTTGGTTTCTTAAGATAGTGCGGTTGAGTTGCAATTTTAGCAGACTTAGTTACCATTACATCATAAAACATGAGATAAGCAAATGTAATATCTTTTTGAACCCTTATAATAATTGGTTGTCGGAATATGAATCGAGTTGAATAGAAGAGATATACACATACAATTAGTTAATGGACATCACCTTAACATTGAGAGGTCCTTAACAAATTCTTTCAAAAAACCAACCAAATAATCATATTACAGAAAAAGTCAAGTCAGAAGATTGATGAGAGGGTAAATCATCAAAGCATAAAAGCATTGATCAGTCTTAATAAGTTGAGTTAATGGTGAGGTAAATGGCCTAAAATTTCTATTATTGAGACGTATGCAGATCAAAACCAAACGACCTCTTTTAGGGGCATAAATGAGCAGAGCGGGCTCCCGAGCCCTTGCAAGCCGGCTCGTCATAAAGCTCAAAAGGCTTGGCTAGCTTTGAGCCGGAGCCGAGCCAGCTCGTTTAGCTTAACGAGCCAAGTCTGAGCCTAGTGAAGCTCGAGCCTAAACGAGCATAATCGAGCCTTCTTAATATTATATATTTAATTAAATATGACCAATAAAGCCAAATTTCAGCCTAAATGAGCCGAACCCTAGCTTGAACGTAAAACAAGCCTAAATTGAGCTTAAATGAGTACAAATATTGCCAGTTAGTTTGAAGCTCGCCGACCTTAGGTCGATCTGAGCAGAGCCCGAGCTTTTGACGAGCCAAGCTCGAGCTTGAATTTTTCGAGCTCGGCGAGCTTCGAGCCGAGCCTGAGCTGAGCTTAATGCAAACAAGTCGAGCCTCGAGCTTGGCAGGCTCGGCTCAAATACACTCCTATACTATTCGACCTCCCATTTATGTCTTGCATGAATCCTATCGTTATCCTTCTGTGTTAGGAACCCGCCTCGCCCCTTTTGTTCTTCTATGATTTTTGTAATCTTTAAGATATAATAACAAATGATATGGTTTTTCAGTAGGGGAGATGTTTGCGACCTCCCACGCCATACTTCGTGGGTAGTCATGGGGAGTTAAGAAGTTGGTTTAATTTTTTGTTTAAATATTATTTTTTAAAATACACATGAACCTCTAGTGTTAGGCTTTTGGGGGAGGGGGAACACTTTGAAATAATAGAGGTGTAGATGACCAAATTATCTATTGATATATTCTAGTAAAATATAATTGAATTCTAAATAATAGTATTAAATAATTAGTATGGCGGGTCCTCGGAAACAGCCTCCATTCTGAGCAACCCCCAGAAGGGGCAAGGCTGCGTATATCTACCCCCACAGACCTCGCTTATGTGGGAGCCCTTGAGGCATTGGGTGGTTGTTGTCGTTATTGTTTGCGGGCATAGAGAAGCATTTGGTACCCACAGTAGAAGGGTATGGGTTGGTATGATGGGGGTACTAAAGTCCCGTTGGACACCAGTGGATATAAGTAGTTTGTACCCATCAGGGCGGGTATGACTATCCACTTCGAACCCGTGGTGGGTAATGAAATATATATAAGTATAAATTTGAATGGCGACTACAGGTATAAAGAAAACACCTCCCGTATCCGTCTTACCCCATTGCCATCTCTGCTCAGTATTCTCCTTTCTTCAATAATCTCCAGTACTTTACACAATATTTGTACATTATATGTATTTTTTCCCCCTTAATTTTCTGGGTACATTGCAATTGGCTTATATCATTCTTTACTTTAAATACGAAAGTAATGGTGGTGATGTTTCATAATTTTTAAAATTGGAACGAAACAATTATGCATTATTTTTCCATTTAATTTTATTTGTTTGTTATGCTTATTATTTGCTCATGAATTTGTTTGCTCTAAATTTCTTTATAATTTAGTAGCCTATGTCAACTAAGGGCACTTCCAATTAGGATGTCAGTAGGGCGGGCCAGATATGGGGGTGTCTCTTCTGTACTTGTACCCACCATTTAAACACATACCCATACTTCATTACCCATCATGAATATAAAAGGAATATAATACCCACTTTAGTGGGTACAAACTCATACCCAATACCTGCCCTGTTGCCTGTGGCTATCCAATAGATATCTATACCCGCCTAATATCTACTCTAATATGGGTAATACATAATTATCCATACTTGTCCGTATTAATTACTTACTAAAATTTTTAAAAATTCAATTATATTTTGTTCTAACATTTATAAATAATTTATAAAATTAAATTTAAACGCGTAATTTTTAATTTGAAAGTTAATTACATACAAAATGATGCCCGTATAGTAGAACAAGGAGGGGAGGTGCGGGGCGGGGAGGGTACCGCACTATACACATACCCGCCCCGTACCTGGGCAGGGCCATGGGCCTTTATTTCAGGGGTAGCTCGGGCCCGGCCGGTTTGGGGTCATTTGGGATATTTTTTATAAAAAATAAATATATTTATATTGTTATTATTGTATTTTTTTAACTAGTTATAATACATTTAATTTTTATAAAATATATTTATAATTTATAGGGTAGTATTATATTATTATAGTTATATTTTTTAACAAGTTATAATATATTTTATTTTATAAAATATATTTATAATTTTATAGGGCACTATTATAATTATATTATATATTATATTATTTATTAATAAATCACATTTTTGTCAAAATAATTATATATATATAGTACGGGCCGAGGCCTAGCCCATGGCCACCTTTACCCATGCCCACGCCAAACGGGACAGGTACCTATGAGCGACAAATTTTATCTGTTTTATTACCAGCTCTACTCCGATGGTACCTCATATTTCGGAGCGCTATTCATTGTCAAAAAAAAAATATTTTTGTTTTATTATTCTATATTTCTATACATATATAATAAAAGTACATTAAAAAAATTATATGTTTAAAAAAAATGCATTGAACAAACATAAAAATACAAGGCAATTATTGATGCCTTAAAAATGGGGCTATGCCCAAGGCTTGGGTCCCAAGCCCCGAAAATGGGGCACATTTGAAATAATATAAAATGTTTGACCAAATTTTTTGAGTAAAGAAGTATTATTTTTAATTGAAAAAGACACTTTTTTAGTTTTTAGGGTTATTCTAAATAAAATAATAATAATAATGTTTTTGCTTTTAAATAGAGTTAAGCAACAGAGTTCTTTTTAATCCTGCAGAAAAAACATCCTGAAAAATTTTAAGTCAAAATAGGGCAATATTATTGCATGACAATATTGTTGGTGTATAATAGGACACCAACACGTACGCCGTCACCGGATCCCATTAGAATTCTGAAGTTAAGCGTGCTTGGACGAGAGTAGTACCAGGATGGGTGACCTCCTGGGAAGTCTTCACCCTCAGGTTGGGGACACTGGGAAACAGCCTCTCTTCAGGTTAACACCCTGAAAGAGGAAGACTGTATACATCCGCCCCCCCAACCCTGCGTAGGTGGAAGCCATTGAGGCACTGAGTATGTTCCTTCCTTCCTTCCTAATATTGTTGGTTCATGATAATTTCATGGCATGATTTTGTATAATTCAAGTCATTGCCAATCAATACTAATTATTACTCTGTTAATAACGACCTTAAAAAATACCATTATTTATAACTAAAAAACTTATTTTGAAAATTGATTTAAACAAAATAATTATTGAACAACACGGCCGAATAAGTTAAGGATAAGTTTTACCCAACTTCTTATCTAAACAACTGGATTTTTTAGGGAAAAGAACGCTTTTTTAGATTTTAAGTATATAAATAGAAAACAAAAGGGCTTTTAAATTAAAAAAAAAAAAAACAATTTACTTTTAAACGTAAGTGGGAAAATAGTTGTTTTTAAAATAGAAGTAGTAAAAATTAAATTATTTCAAACAAAAATATAACTATTAAAACCAATTAACATAAGTGGAGTAATCATTACACTTATATATTATTTTTCATAACTCTAATATAAAATTTTACCAGACTTATCTATTGGGTACTCATAACACTCAATGTTAGTCAAGGGTTGGCAATAGGGCTATTGGGTATAAAAGGGGAGCAAGTAGCTCGTGGCCTAGTGGTGTGGTTTCCGGTCGCCTATGTGAGAGCGCTGGGGTTCGAGCCCCCACTAGAGCACCCCCCTCCCCTGGATTTACCATGATAAAAAAAAACAAAAATAGGGTTATTGGGTACTCAAACACTCAATGTTAGTCAAGGGATGGCAATAGGACAGGATGGGCATGGGGGTTGCCTACTCCATACCCGTACCTACCACCCCAATTCATATCCTTACCCGTCATGGATATAAAATGCATACACATAACCAGCCTTGTTACCTATGGGTATCCATTACCTGCTTCATATTCGCTGTAATGTGGGTACGAAATAATTATCCGTATTAACTCATATTAATTATTTAATTGTATTTTCAAAAGTTCAAATATATTTTTTAATAACATAATCGGTAAATAATTTTGGTAATTAAATCTAAGTACATATTTTTTATTTTGAAAGTCAATTACATAAAATTTGAAGCAGGTGGGGAGGATATAGAACGAGGCGGGATGGGGTGGGGTAGGTACAACCCTATACCCGTACCCGCCCCATACCCATAGTGGGTACATTGTGGTTATATCCAACCAATACCCACTACCCATTTCAATTATATCTATACCTGCCTCAAACGAGGCAACTATCCACATATAATAAATTTTATCCGCTCCGTTGTTATTCCTATTAGTGATTCTCAAGTATGGATAATTTTAAAAGGAAACAAATATCTTCGCCATTCAACATGCAAAATAGTAAGACTTTTTTAGCAAATTATCACAATTTAAAAAAATTTAAAAATATTCAGTAAATTATCATATTTTACTGTAGCATATTGGATGCACGACTTACGGGAAGGCGTGCATCCACTGTTGCACGATGTCCCGTGCGTCGTGCAACAGTGGCTAGAATTTTTTTTTTTTTAGTTTTACATCTCTAAAATTAAAAAAAATAATAATAAAATTTTTTTTATTTAAATTATTTTTATTTTTAATTTTATAATTTGAATCACTAAATACATATATATTTTAAATTAAAATGTGTATATTATTATTTGAACTATTAATAAGAAAGATATAACTGAGGGACACATTTAAATAAAGAGATGATGATATGTATATTATTATTTAAACTATCTCATACATGAACTATGGTATTATAATATAATTAATAAGGATTATATAAATGATAGACACATTTAAATGAAAAAATGTTGATGTTTCCAATAAAAAATCACGGGTTTACGAATTTGTACATTATTATTTGAACTATTTTATTAGATATATGTAATTTAAAAACTAAAAAATTATTTCATATAGTTTATAAAATATATTTTAAAAATTCATATATAATTTGAACTATATGAAATGATTTTTAGTTTTTGATTATATATAAAATAGTTCAAATAATAATGTACAAATTCGTACACTCGTGATTTTTTGTTGGAAAAATCAACATCTCTTCATTTAAATGTGTCCCTTATTTATATCTTTCTTATTAATAGTTTAAATAATAATATACATATATCTTTTAATTTAAAATGTATATGTATTTAGTGATTCAAATTATAAAATTAAAAATAAAAATAATTTAAATTAAAAAGAAATTTTTTTTTTTATTTTAGAGATGTAAAACTATAAAAAAAAAAATTATGGGCACTGTTGCATGCCGTTTCGTACGACATGCAACAGTGCCGATGCACCCAATGTGCTACAATAAAATATGATAGTTTACTAAATATTTTCAGAAGTATAATATTTTGCTAAATTTTTTTTTAAATTATGATAATTTGATAAAAAATTCAAATACTAAAGCCCATCATCTTGGTTCTTTCAAAATTGTACGATTTGTCAGTTGTGTGTACTGGCCTTTTTGAATTTCAAACTTCAAATAGGTATTCATTTAATGCCCACAATAAGGGTGTAAATACGTCAAGCTCGAATCTAGTAAAGCTCAAACTTGTAGGTTCGCGAGCTTAAATAAGTCTAAGCGAACCTATTTTAGTATAATTGCTTAAATATCATCCACGGAAGCTATATTACAGCTTAAATGAACCGAGCCTAAATAAGCCTATATTGAGTTTAAATGAGCCGAAATATTGCACGCTTAATTTGAAGCTTGCCGAGTTTGGACCAAGCCGAGCTTAGCCTGAGCTTTTGACAAGCTGAGCTCACGCCAGAACTTTCAGAGCTCAGTTAGCTTCGAGCCAAGCCCAAGTGAGCTTAATTCTAATGAGTCGAGTCTCATGCATGGCAGGCTTAGGCTCAACTCGGCTTACATACACCCTTACTCACAAAATGGTGGAGCCGACTCATTATAAAAATGGACGAAAAAATAGGTCGTATCAGACCAATTTTGGCAGTCTAGTCCCAAAGAAACTTTTTTATATGGGTGTTTCGTCGGTATATAAAACGTTGCATAAGGCAAAGGACATCCAAAAGTTGGATCAGAAAAGGTTAGAAGTATTAGGGCATCTTTGGTGGGATATTCAAAAATTTTTATATTATTTATCCTGAATTTTCCTTTTCACGTTACCATTTGACTATTTACTTTGATGGGATAGCCAAATTTTATTAGTTTTTTTAGTATTTTGTAATGTTCTATAGTCTTGAATACCTAAGAGAGTACCAATACATAAGCACAGAATCTCATTAGAACTTTGAAGTTAAGCGTGCTTAGACGAGAGTAGTACCAAGATGGTTGGCCTCCTGGGAAGTCCTCGTGTTGCACTCCTCAGAGTGGGGGTTATTGGAAATAGCCCCCCTTCAGTCCTAAAGGGGAAAGGCTGCATACATTCATCCCTCCCTCCCCACCCAATCCTGCTTAGGTGGGAGCCCATAGAGCCCTGGGAATGTTGCTTCTTGTTGCTATAGTCTTGAATATTTAGCGTCTTTTTGTGCTTAGTTAATTTGAAAATAAATTAAAAAATATCAATAAATAGTAGGCATTAAAAATTATATCTTGTGTTATTATTATTTAATTGAGACAAAAAGAGCAATAAGAGATGTTCCTAGGGTCGCCCAATGGTAGTTGGGTAGGAGTTCCACTCCCAAGTCCCTAGTTCGAATCACATCTACCCACCCCCCCAAAAGTGGGAGAGTGTGATCGGGAAAAAAGAGCAATAAGAACATAGATACTATGAGGTTTGAATATTTATTACCGAAATATCTTAACATTTTAATATATATAATGAGGTATCCCTAAGATTGGATTTTTTATCACTTAGGTACCTTAAATCGGAATTTGGAGAATTTTTGTATGTTTTTGACCAATTTTATGTAATAAATCCTGATTAGTGCATAATTATGCTAATATATAAAGTTACGTCAATATGTTCTTTAAAAATTCAACAAGTTACCATAAGAAGTTCTCCGAATTAGGATATAAATTACCTATATATTCTAAAAAACGTGTTGTGTCAACATTTTTGGGTAAAACATCATCAAATTCTAAGGAAAATACTTATATATCGTCCAAATCATGTTCCACTTTAACATTTTCCAATGAAAATCTATCGAATTCTGCTGGAGGGTACCTAATCGATAAAATTTTAAAATTTCAGGGTACCTAATTAATGAAAGTTTTAAACCTCAAAGTACCCCACTGTGTATATTGAAATGTTACAATAACTATGTGATAAATGATCATATCACAGAATACCTATGTGATAATTTCCCTAAGAACATATATGCATTTTTTTTTTTTGGGTCAAAAGGAATATATATGCATGTGTTTATAAAATAATCCTAAAATTCCATAAAATTAAAATACACATAAAATAATCTTGTTGTGACACAATTACATAGGAAAAATAAAAATAATAAAATTACAGTTATAAAAATATAAAATGAATTTGAAAACAATGTTTATGGGTACCAAAAATGAATATTAAATACTTGTGTTTTCATTTTACTGGACATTTGAATACCTCTTTGGAGCTTTCGTGAGATATTTGAATGTTCAACTTATCATTCGATGGGATACTCTTGACCTATTCGACTAACATAGTTCATTAAAATGGTGATTTCTTTTGGTGGATGTATGAATTTGACATTTTTGTTTTCTTACAGGAAGATATCGATATTATGAAAAACCTTAACATGGATGCATACCGGTTTTCAATCTCTTGGTCTCGTATTTTCCCTGGTAAATTCATTCCCACTACAAAATTTTAACTATTTTGTATCTTCTAGAATTACAATATTATAGTACGAAACTATTCATGAGTTTTCACCTATCAACTTAAGTTTTTGGGATAATTGGTTTCTTGGTATGGTATCAGAGCCTTGTGACCAAGAGGTGACGAGTTAGAATCCCAATGGCCTCCACTTTAATATTAACATGATTTAAGCACAGGGTATAAGGTGAGCCTATGCAATATTTACATTTCAAGCCTAAACAAGCATTTACATGAGGGGTCATGTTAGAATACAAAACAAACTTGGGCCTCATCCATTAGAGAATTGGTTCCTTGTCAGGGCAGGAAGTAAGTAGATTTTTCTATTAACTTGGTATCTTAAACGTTCCTTATTCAATCCTCGTTTTACGTTACTCGCTTAACTCCTTTGTTTGACCTCTCTCGTGAACCAGTCCCAAACTTACTAATTATGGGTCTGCTAGCTTCGAATCTACTCGCCTTTAGCCTACTTGTCTATGGCCTTTTCACCCTAGACTTATTTATGAACACCTATAGTGTACGAACAAAGGAAAAATGGTATAATGCTCATTAGCACAAACGGTACATATATAATGTGGTCCATGTCTAGCAGCGAACCTCATTAACATCTTCTAAAGAGAAATCTCTCCAAGAGAGAAAGTTGCATTAGGAAATCAACTTTCGAAAGAACTAGGCTACACTATACACCTCTTACGGTTTCAT
This sequence comes from Simmondsia chinensis, assembly GCA_018398585.1. Taxonomy (NCBI): domain Eukaryota; kingdom Viridiplantae; phylum Streptophyta; class Magnoliopsida; order Caryophyllales; family Simmondsiaceae; genus Simmondsia; species Simmondsia chinensis. Next base: position 20,891,046 of record JAGTTD010000017.1, on the reverse strand, counting down.
ATATTTGTGCACTAGAAGCTCTCTCTTTGCAGCCTTGCAAAAGGATTGAAAGACTCAAAGCTTTAAAGTAGTAACAAGTAGGAGCTTTCTCTTTGCATCTTCTTTTGATGTAAAGAAAGGCCTCTTCATACTAAAGGTTCCATCTCACAAAGCCATTTAGTATCCCATACTGAAAGTGGAATCATGTTTTGTTTTAAAAATATCATAAAGCTCTTTAGTATTTGTCTCCTAAAAGATAGCATTGCCATCTACATGTCCAAGCTCTAATGTTATTTGCAGTTATCACAAGTACCTTTAGCATCGTACTACCAATAATATTGCATACATCTTTTTACAAGCCCTTATTAGGGGTTTGAGGTGGATATGAGATCTCCATGTTTGGAAAACATTCATGAACCACAATTGGCTTTCTTCACAAATACATCATTTTTTTAGACAACCACCGCTACCATTTAATTACAAGACTCACATTTGGCATGAAGCTCTTGGTGCGTAGGCAATTGAATGCCTTCAATTGCTTCACCAAGCTCCATTTTGTCAGTAACCATGTCTCACTATCTTCTTGGATCTACCTATAAGAAGTTTTTGACTAATGAATTTCTAAGCCTCATGTTTTGGCATTAAAAAAATTGGCAAATAGTTTGAGTATAGACTTCTTAGCGTGAACTTTATGAGCACTAGTGTACTTTAGGTTAGTTATCGATGGGGCTAGCGTCTCCTCCACTTCTTGAATAACAAGGTCTTCGGTCAAGCAAGCCCACCAAAAGTCTTCGGTCAGCAACAGCTCAAGCCTATCTCCACGCCCCTATAAATGTGAAGCTAGGAGAGAGTAAAAAAGGAGGTGAAGGAGAGAAACTAAAGGAAAGAAAAGAGAGAGAGGAAAAAATCCCACGGCTTTGAGCATGGTCCTCCCTTTGCGAACCCATCCAGCAGACTTACTCAGTCTTATTAGGGGCAAATCGAGACAGGCCTACCGACCTAAGCAACCTGCTATGTTTATCCTAAAACACAAGGTTACAAGCGCATTTGGGTTCAATCCAAGGGGCTAACCGAGATATATGACAAGGAAATTTATTTACTTGTATCTAATCTAACTATGTCCTATCTTTCTCTAATGCGAAAAAGCAATCCTACTGGTTAATCAAACCCTAAAAGGATATTGACTACTCTCAAACTCCTCTCTATATCATGCACGATCTTTACATTCGCTCTTTCTTTTGTAGTATGGGGAAGAATGCTTCCTCATTTGGGTTGCATAGAGTAAATGTATCATCAAGGTACAATAGATGGGTAACACTGGAGGGTCAACCCAACAACTTGCTCTTATGATGCAGCGCGTAAGTGAAAAATTGGGGAAACGGGAAGAATTCAACAACCCTTCCTTTTTACTTTTGTTAAGAAAATAAAATAAGGGAAAAATAAACTCAATTTCTCACAACCAGATAAAGAGAGAAAACTCTAAATGTTTAAAGTAAATCTGAAATTTAATGCCTAACCCTAGATTTCCTCTAGGTTAAATAGAGGAGTTATATGAATAAGAGTAAAACACCAAAAGATAATTACAAAATTTAAATCTGAAAATAAAAACTAATTCCTAATCAAACTCTAACTCCTACCTCATCTAGAAGCTTCGCGTCTTCATACCCGCCAACCCGGTACCTGCCAACTAATAATCGTCAAGCTTTAATAGGCTGCATCATCCTGCTTGGGTTGGAGATAATACGCCCTCGAATTTGCCCGAGGATCAGTAGGATCATCATCGCCAAAGTAAGGAACAAGGTGTTTGATGTTGAACACATCAGATGTCCTCATACTGGGTGGAAGTTGTAGACGGTAAGCATTGTCGTTGATCTTTTCAAGTACCGCTAAAGGTCCGATTTTGCGAGCTATCAACTTGTTATACTCCCATACCGAAAAGTGTTCCCTTGTCAAGATTGCCTAAACTTTGTCGCCAACCTGGAGTTGAACGGCTTTGCGTCTCCTATCACTTGCCGTCTTATACTTGGCGGTGGTTTCCAGCACTTAAGCTCTCATTTGCTCGTGGATGTCTCTAAAGGAGGAGATAAAGTCTTCTGCCTTCCCGTGAGGATGCGTCAGATCTGGAACAGGTGCCAAGTGTATCGGAGACCGTGGAACAAAGCCATAAATGACCTTGAATGGCGCAAACCCTGTACTTCTATTGACAGAATCGTTGTAGGCGAACTCAGCCTGGTGCAGCTTCATCTCCCATGCCTTGATGTTATCAGCAGCAAGGCATCGAAGAAGGTTTACTAGTGATCGGTTGGCAACTTTGGTTTTCCCATCCGTTTGAGGATGATGAATGGTACTGAAGGCGAGAGACGTGTTTTCCATCTTCCATAACGTCTTCCAGAAATAGTTCACGAACCTGACATCTCTATCAAACACGATGCTAGCTGGCAACCTGTGTAGTTTGTAAACCTGTAGAAGTATAAACCCGCCACATGTATGGCGTCAGCAGCCTTCTTGCATCCGATGAAGTGAGTCATCTTGGAGAAGCAATCCATGCCGCCTGTAGTTCTCGTTAATCCCAGTATAAAGTCCATACTAACATTTATCTACGGCTGACTCGGAACCGGCAGTGGCATATAAAGGCTTGCGTTGGTCACCTCGCCTTTTGATGCCTGACAATAACGGCAACATTTGACATACCTCTCAACCTCCTTTTGCACGGTTGGCCAGAAATAATTGGCGGTAATGAGCTTCAGTGTTTTTTCTCGTATATGCCCCGCGTTGTGCTTCTCCTTAATGATCTTGAGCCGCAAGTTTGAATCCGGAATACAAAGTTGATTCCCTTTGAGCAAGAACCCACCATGAATGGAGTAGCCTGGAATAGAACCGGTCTGTGTTTCCCGCCATATCTGACCGGAAGTGGGATTATATGGGCATTGTTCCACCAACTGATCGAACCCTATCACTACCATCCTGCTTTTTGTCGAGACAAGATTCTGCCTACTCAGTGCATCTGCCACCTTGTTCAAGACGCCATATTTGTGCTTTATCACAAAGTGAAAAAGCTAAATGAAACTCGCCCACTTGGCGTGTCGGTCTGAGAGCTTCTCTTGGCTATTTATGTACTTCAAGGAAATATTTTCAATATACAGCACGGACTCTCTGTTGGCAAGGTAAGACTTCCAATGCCTCAATGCATTGACAACTGCGTAAAAATCAACGTCATAGGTGGAGTAATTCAACCTACTCCCATCAAGCTTCTTGCTGAAATAAGCTATCGGCCTCCATTCTTGGTTGCGCACAGCATCAATTCCAACCTTGGAGGTGTCTGTGTGAAGCTCGAATGTTGGTAGGGCTAAAACCGGTGCCGTGGTTGGCCTCCTATAGATTTTCTCGAAGGCGGTAGTTGCCTCCGGGGTTTCAAGCGAATAAATTTCCTTTCATACAATCCGTGATTGGCGCCATCATAGAGCTAAAGTGAGGCACGAACTTTTTGTAGAAAGATGCCAACCCACAGAAGGCTACCTCATCCCCCATGAACTCGCACTTCTTCAAGGCGGCAAACAGACTCCGCGTTCTCTAAGTACGCACTTTTCCAAGATGTCGAATATGCTCAGCTTGATCCCCGCTATAAATCATGATGTCATCAAAATAGACAACGGCGAACTTCCCAATGAAAGGACGCAGAACCTGGTTCATAAATCTGATGAAGGTACTTGGCGCATTGGACAATCCTTGGGCATGACCAGCCATTTGTAAAGCCCCTCTCGTGTCTTGAAGGCGGTTTTCCGCTTGTCTCCAGGTGATATGCTAATTTAGTGGTATCCGCTCTTCAAGTCTAACTTCGTAAACACCGTTGAATTCTGTAATTGATCAAGTAAGTCATCCAACCTCAGAATGGGGAATCGATAACGTACCATGATCTTGTTGATGGCCCGACTGTCAACACACATCCGCCTACTACCGTCTATCTTTGGCATCAACAGGGCCGGCACTGCACAAGGACTTATACTCTCTCTAATAAACCCCTTGGCAAGAAGACCCTTTACTTGGCGCCTCAGCTCCTCATGCTCTGATGGATTCATCCGGTAATGAGGCCGATTTGGTAAGGCAGCACCTGTCATTAGATCAATTCGGTGTTGTATGTCTCGTAGTGGCGGTAGTGTATCTAATAACTATTCTGGAAAGAAATTAGCGTATTGTTTCAACAAGGCGGTAACTTCACTCGGTATCTCCCCTGAACTCCAATTGCTCTCTTTCCCAATCAACACAAAAACGATCTTGGCGTCACCAACCTCCTTGGCGAACATGGATCGTCCCTGTATGTTTAGGTGTTGAGCTGCTAAAACTCGCAGCGCCTCATCCTTCTTAGGCAACAAGATAATCTTCGTTCCCTAGAAGATGAAGCTATAGGTGTTCTTGCACCCATCATGTACAACACTTCTATCATACTGCCATGGCCTTCCCAACAAGTGGCAAGCATCCATGGTCACCACATCATACCACATGCCATCTCTATACTTCGTCCCAATTGAAAAGTTAACTAAGCAATCTTTAGACACGGTTACCTGATTTCCCTTCTTTAGCCATGATAACTTGTACGAACTTGGATGAGCTTCCGTCTTCAGCCCCAACTTGACGACTGCCTCTTCGGGTATGACGTTCTCACATCTTTCGGAGTCCATCACCATGTGGCACACCCTACCGCCAATAGTGCAAGTTATCTGGAAGATGTTATTCCATAACATCCATCTCCCGGCTCTTTCCTTGGCGCAAAGCAAGCGCGCCTAATCACAAGTAGGCGTCCTTCATCACCCTCTATAGCGGCTTCTTCCTGTGGCGTCAACTTACTTTGGGCCTCCTCTTCACTAACCTCGCCATTTTCTCCGTGGAGTTCCTCAATGTAAAGACCCTTACCGGATTTGTCACCCTTACGACACTCGGTAGCTTGGTGTCCCACCTCTCCACACTTGAAGCAATGAGTTATGGAAGTTCCCGCCACATCTTGAGTAACCGGCTTACCGGTATTGGGGACTACTTGCCTATTCAGTGTTCCCAGTGTTGGCGGTACTCTCACTTGACCTCTTCCGCCAACCTATGCTCCTCATGCTTTGCCAACTTAGCGACACTTATGCTGCCGTTCAACGTTTACGACTCTTTGCCTTGCCTCTGAAACGGAAATGATGTTGAACATGTTCAACACCTCCTATATAAACTCCTTCAACCCGCCAATGTAGCGATCCCCCAATTACTCTCCCGTCTCCGCCAAGTCATTCCTGGCAACTAATGAGTAGAACTTCGTCGTGTACTCTTTCACGGACCTAGAGCCATGATGCAATCCCTGCAGCCGTTGATACATCACCTTGGAGTGATTGTGAGGCAGGAAGACGCCTCTCATGTGCTTTTTCATCTTCTCCCACGACTTTATCTTCGCCTTACCCTAATGAAATTGTGCATGCTTCAGTTGCAGCCACCAGGCGGCTGCCCTATCCTGAAGCCGGTAGCAACTAATGGTGCCTGCTTCCTCTTCGAAACCTCCTTGAACTCAAGGACTTCCTCCACTGTGGCAAGCCATCTCTATAAATCTTCCGGGCGTCCTCCTCTATTAAACTCTAGAATCTCAATCTGGAGACCGGATTCCCATCTCCGATCATCAAAATCATTAGTGTTATAGGTATTGGGCCAAGTTCTCCTCTGCCTTCGGTTTGGTAGCTCAGCATCCGACAGATTCTGGAAGCTCTCGTCTGTGTCGTCATCACCCAGTGTCGGTGGGTGTTGGGGTTGGGTTCTCGTGTCCTGATCGGGATTTTCCCCTAATTGAATCAAGCAACGCTCAATTCGTCGAAATTTCTCCTCGAACTCATCCAACCTCTTCGCTGTCTATCGGTGGAAATCCCGCTCATATACATCTTCGACAGTGTCGTATCTCTGTCGCCCATGGCCATCCCAGAAGTCGTTTTGAGCTCTAATACCAGCTGATGCAACGCCCAAGTGGGAAATTGAGGAAACTTGAAGGATTCAATAGTCTTCGCTTTAATTTTTTTAAGAAAATAAAACAAAAGGAAAATAAACTCAATTTTTCACAACTCGAGAAAGAGAGAAAACTCTAAATCTTTAAAATAAATTTCAAATTGAATGCCTAACCCTAGATTTTCTCTAGTTTAAATAAAAAGCTATTTGAATAAGAGTCAAACACTAAAAGATAAATATAAAATTTAAATATGAAAATAAAAACTAATTCCTAATGAAACTCTAACTCCTGCCGCGTCTAGAAGCTGCTCATCTCCGTACCCATCAACCTGTACCAACCAACTAATACCCGCCAAGCTTTAGCGGGCTGCATCACCTTGTCTCTTCGTAGGCATTTATTCTTAAAATTTTTGGCTCTCAAGATGAAGAAGACAATTGGTCCCCTTTATGAATTCCCCACATGCATCTTGAATGATTTAGTGGGTGATCCATTGACTAGTCGAGATTGATGTAGTCAAGTAGATCGAAATCCTCTTCCTCCATCTATCCCCAAGGCCCATTTGTGTTGCAACCAAATCAATGAATCCCAGTAATATTAGTGCTCTATCGAGAATGTCTCCTGTTATCCATTTTGATACCTATGGGTAGGGGTGTAAATCAGCAGGCTTATGAGTCCTAGTGAGTCGGCTCATTATAAAGCTTGAAAAGCTCGGTTTGCTTTAAGCTCGAGCTGGCTCGTTTAGCTTATCGAGCCGAGCTCGAGTTTGAGCTCGAGCCTATAGTGAAACTCGAGCTCGTGAGTCTAAGCGAGCTTTTTTTAGTATAATATATTTGCTTAAATATTACTCAGTAAAGCCATATTGGAGCCTAAATGAGCCGAGTCTGAGCTTAAACGAGCCTATATTGAGCTTAAATAAACCAAAATATTGCAAGTCTAATTCGAAGCTTGCCGTGCTTAAATCGAGCCGAGCCCAGCCCGAGCCAACCTTAATGCTAATGAGTCGAGCCGGGCTTGGCCCAAATACACCCTTACTTATGGGAAAGCAATGCTTTGCCCGCTTAGTCTACCGCGCAGAAAAGTTACTTTTCTGCACGTTAAATTCTGTACATTTTCCTGGGCTGTGTGTCGACACACAAAAACTGTGTGTCGATACACAGCTCAGAAAAATTCTGCACCGTAGAAATGCCCATGCTTTGCCACTATTTGTACGAGCACCCTGCCATAATTATCGAACTAAAGTACATCAGTTCCGACACACTATGGATTCTCCAATCAACTCGTATGCAGTGCAGTGTTCGGTTCAATTTATTTTAACTTATCTTTTTTCAACTTATCTATTTAAATAAGATATGCCCATTTAAGATCTGTATCTTTTTACAATGAAGTGTTTGGTTGTGCAGTGCAGAAAGATCTTTTTTACATGATAAAGTGTTTGGATACAACTTTAAAAAATAAATTTATCTATTATAATAATAAAAATGACTTAATAATATTAATTAATTAATAATAATAAGTAAGAAAAAATTATGATAATAGTTGGTCATAGTAATACAGGGTGGTGAGTATAGTGGCCCTTGGGCATAAAAAGGGGTGGTGGTAGGTAGGGTGGTGATAACAAGTATAACTAGGTTATGGTGACGAAGATTTAATGTTAATATGGCCTTTTTAAAACATATTTATGAAATAAGATGTGACAAAGATCCAGTTTTCCACCTTTTTCTATCTAGTTATAAAATAGTTTTTTCATCTTTCTATTTAAACTGTAAAAAAGATGTAAAAATATTTTTTCTGTCAACCAAACGTAAGCCTTACAGTCAACCAAACGTAAGTTTTTTCATCTTTTTCTAGTTATAAAATAGTTTTTTCATCTTTCTATTTAAACTGTAAAAAAGATGTAAAAATATTTTTTCTGTCAACCAAACGTAAGCCTTACAGTCAACTAGATCTTTTTCACAGCTTTAAACTGTTAAAAAGCTTAACCAAATGCAGACGCCTGAAAATTTCTCCTAAATCGTCTCATTTAAGGTCTCATCATCTCTCACATACCTAGAATCAGAAATTTTCATTCATATATACCGTAGAATAACAAAAAAGGGGCTTCTATTATTAAATAATTATTTTTCATAAATTAATGATATTTAATCTTATATATATATTTTTTTTAATGATGGTATTTAATCTTGTATATTTGGTACATAATGTTAGAATTTGGAGGGTAGTGTATTTCAATTTTGTTCAACCTGTATTTTACCTTCATCTTACAAAAGAAATCTAGAGGTGAGAAGTCTTGTTTATATACCCTATTATTATTGTACTTGGTAAAATTTTGTGGGTCTAGAGTGGCATGGTGCCATATAGGCGCGTTGCGATGCAGTGTAGCCTTTTCTATGCTTGAATTTGCGTTTTGACTATGTCAATTCCTACTTGTTGAGTTTTGGACGCAAAAACTTCGGATCTTAAACAAAAACTTCAGATCTTAAAGAAACTTTAGTGAATATTATTATAGACAAATTAAACCTGTAACTGTAGTAAAATAAGTATCAAATGAAAGATCAACACACACACATGGCAAAGAACACCAAGATTTACGTGGTTCAGCCTTTGAATAAGGACCTACTCCACCGCTCCCTATTTCTAGGGAAGTCTCTCCACTATAGCCAAGTTTCAAGTTATTACAGACCAAATCACCAAGACAACAATGAAATACAACCAGATCTCAAAGTTCTTAAGTTAGAAACCTTTATCGTACAAACACAAACCAGAAGAGAGAAGAGATACTCACAAAGAAGCCATTAATGGCTTCTCAAAGCTCCAAGATGACAAGATCAGAACATGCAAGCCTTAACTCCCACGGATCTACAAGAGCGTTGTTGAAGAGAGAGGAGAAAAACTCAGGGAAAAAGGCACCATCCTAGAAACCCTAAAAAGGGTCTCTATTTATAAGCAAGGAGTGTGCAATCCGTGGCAAGGCTGCACGGACAAATCTCAACCATTCATCTCAAAGCAATCAATGGTGGTGATCATCCCAAACAAACACAATCAGTGGCAATAGATGGGTGACGCGTGCCCCCTCATTGAAACTAGATAAGGAAGCTTCCAGAGCAAGCTTCGGGCAGCAACGGTTATAACACGGGCAGGCAAATGGGCAAGTAAATATAGCATATGGACAGGGGCATTATGGTCAATCTCCTTAATGACCAGATTTAAACTAATTTAAATCTACCCTTGTACATATTAATATTTACATCATATGCCACTCAATATTACATATTCCAAATACAACATATATTCCAGAATCTACTTGATCTATAATACTTGAGCAATACTTGACTAAGATAATATTTGTCATAGTTAAATCATATAGGGACCAATAATTCAACACTACTCTTTCTGTAAACTGTTTTTTTTCCATAACTAAAGCCAGATTTTTAGGCCCTCCCCACCACTTTACTTCTTTAAACCGAATTCTTAGGCCATGATCTTTTACTTAACGTGCAAGTATTTCTTCTATAAATACCTTGCCTTGGTGGGTCTTTCCATATACAAAATTTAGACAACTCTCGTCTTCTTCTTTATTTTCTCTCTCTAAAATTCAATCCTTTCTCTCCTCCATTACTGAGCAAATTGGAGTATACTCTAATCCATCTCCACTGCTGAGGTGGGCGCCGTGTTAACCCTGGGGGTCGGAGTACCATTATTCCCATTGTACCTATGTGGGGGTATAAACGACTTGTGGGAGTTGATTCTCCATAGCCCCACAATTTCTTCGGTTCATTCTTGAAAGAATAATAAGCAACCCACTGAATGATGGGAGCCCTCTTATATATTTATAGGAGAGAAGTACAATAGAAGGTTACATAAGCCCTAGGCCCAGATGGCCCAATATACAAATATTAACAGCCTATACATTATACTCTAACATTCCCCCTCAAAGCAGTAGATAAACGAATGCGATGATTGTTTCTAAATAAAAGAAATAATTGACGTGGAAGACTTTTTGTGAAAATGTCTGCAATCTGCTGTGAAGAAGGAATGTGAAGAACTCGAATAAGGCCCATCTGAACACGCTTCCGATCAAAGTGAATGTCAATTTCAATATGTTTAGTACGAACATGCTGCACGGGGTTAATAGACAAGTATGTAGCAGAAAGATTATCACAATAAACCAATGTAGCTCGAGGAATGGAAACACCAAGTTCATGTAATAAGGAGCGAAGCCAGCAACATTCTGAAACAGCATTGGCAACGGCGCGATACTCAGCTTCTGCACTAGAGGAGCAAGACAGTAGGTTGACGTTTAGAAGATCAGAAGATAATATTGCCACCCAGAAAAACCCAAAAGCCAAATGTGGAATGGCGGGGTATCGGGACAGCCTGCCCAATCAGCATCAAAATAAGCCACAAGCAAAAGAGGTAGGAGATATAGTTAAGCCATGATCCAAGGTACCCTTGATATAGCGAAGAATGCATTTTACAGCGACCCAATGTGAAAGGCGAGGAGCGTACATGAAAAGGCACTCCAGTTGTACTGCATAAGAAATGTCAGGATGTGTAAAGGTAAGATATTGCAAGGCACCTACAACAGAATGGTACATAGTAGGATAAGACATAAGATCGCCATCAGTCAATGACAGTTTAGACTTGGAATCAGTAGGCATGGCAACAGGTTTGCATGAAAGCATATCAGTCCTATCAAGAGGGTCATGAACATAGTTTAACTGAGACAAAAATAGACCTGTAGAGAGATGAGATACTAAAATCTCGAGAAAATAATTGAGGCGTCCCAGATTTGTCATATCAAACTCACAGCGAAGAGAGTGAAGTAATGCATGAAGTAATGAATTAGAAGAAACAGTGATAACAATATCGTCCACATAAACCAATAGGATGGCCATATCAGTCCCTCGATGTAAAACAAATAATGATGAATCAAACTTACAGCTGTGGAAGCTAAGTCGATGGAGAACGAAGCGAAGCGAGTATACCATGCTCGAGGTGCTTGCTTAAGGCCATATTGAGACTTGTTTAACTTGCAAACAAAATCAGAAATCTGAGAATCCACAAAACCAAGTGGTTGCTTCATGTAAACTTCTTTATGCAAAGTGCCATGCAGAAAAGCATTTTTGACGTCAAGTTGATGAATGGGCCACTTACGAGAAGTGGCGATAGTGAGAACAGTATGAACTATGGTAGGATTGACAACAGGATTGAAAGTTTCACCATAATCGATCCCATGACGTTGTGTGAACCCCTGAGCTACCAATCGAGCTTTGTAGCGTTCTACCTGAACTGTTGGAATTTGCTTAACCCGAAAAACCCATGTTGACCCAATGACATTAGCATGATCGGGACAAGGTACCAATGTCCAAGTATTGTTGCGTAAAAGAGCTTGATATTCATCAAGCATTCCAACTTCCAATTTTCATCTTCAAGAGCCTACTTATAAGAGTATGGAATATCAGGCAAAATAGTATGAGCAAGCATAGTGGGTTTAAAAAGGGGCGTCACTATACCGGATTTCGAACGAGTGATCATAGGATGAACTAAGGGAACGAGAGCAAGGGGCATGGCCGAGGTGGAGATGGCTCACGAGTAGGGATATCACTCATGGTGGCATTGGTTGTCGTCGGTGAAGTGCGCGACGAGGGGGCGACCATGGCAGGCACACGGTTGATAGCAGGAGCGGGGTCCGGTCGGCCTGTCCGACGGTAGGTGGCGACATCCCAACAAACGGAGACGAATGAAGCGATGATGAGAATACTTGTTGAAGACGATGCATTGTAACCTGTGAAATAGCTCACAACCGAGCAAATGGAAAATCTATTTCATCAAAGATGACATGTCTAGAAATGATCACTTTGTTAGTAGATAGATCAAGACATTTATAGCCCTTTTTTTTGGTTTTTGATCAGACATTTATAGCCCTTATGATTAAGCGGATATCCCAAGAAAATACACAAGCTGGATTGAGGAGCAAGTTTATGCAGTACAGTGGCACTTAAATTTGGATAACAAGCACAACCAAAAACCTGAAGATGATCATATGTAACCTTCTTTTTATAAAGGCGTTGAGAAGGGATCTTCTTTTTAATGGAAGTAGAGGGCAAGAGATTAATAATGTGAGTAGCAACAAGCACAACTTCAACCCAGTACTCTAGAGGCATACATGCCTAGAATAGAAGAGATCTCATCATATTTCCAGCTGATCTATGCATACGCTCTGCTTTACCATTTTGTTGTGAGCTGTGAGGATATGAAACTCGACTTAGAATGCCTTGTCGTGCAAAAAGGCCATTGAAATCACGATTAATGTATTCGGTTCCATTATCACACTGAAAGTGCTTAATCTCAACACCAAAATGATTTAAGATGAGATTATGAAACTGAACAAATAAACCAAACACCTCAGATTTGGCACGCATAGAGTAAATCCACACATAATGAGAATAATCTTCCAAAAGAAGCAAATAATGCTTATAACCACTGAAACTGAGAACAAGAGATGTCCATACATCCGAATGAACAATATCAAATAGCTGAGAAGTACTCGACACTGATTTCTGAAAGGGTAATAGACTGTGTTTGTCCAATTGGCAAGCATGACAAAGACTGGACTCTGAGGTAGAATCTAAACAGGAAATGAATTTGTGTTTGACTATAAGACCGGCTGCCCAAGATGAACAAGTCTACAATACCAGAGAGACTGTGTAATTTTAGAAGCAACTAATGAAATACGTGTAGATGATGACTTAGGAACGGAGAAAAGAGGCCCCAAGCTAGCACAATGAATTATTTAATGGAAAAAACACCCGAGTCAAATTCTAAAAGGCAACAATTATCTTTATAGAATTGGCGAACATATATTAAATTGGTGGAAAGACCAGGGATATAAAGGACACTATGTAAGTTGAAACGACCAACAGGTGTACTAAGAAAACCAGATCCAACCCTAGAAATTGATAAAGAGGCACCATTGCCAACGAATATTTTATTATAGCCATGATAAGGATGAAGAGACGTTAGCAAACTAGGGTTGTTAGTCATGTGAGACGATGCACCACTATCTGTTATCCAGGGAAAATCAATTATAGAAGTTGAATGAGCAGTGAAAGATTGAAAAGTGGTTTGAGTTAACGCAAACCCTGAATAGAAATTAGAACCAGTAGCATAAGTATTATTTGCATGCTGAAAGTGTGGCATAGACAACATATTCTCACTATAAATAGGAGCATTAAATAAAGTAGGAGCACCAAAGAAAGGTAGTCCAGGTTGTGAAGCAGAACCCATTATCGAAGCGAGCATAATCGACAACGATCAATAAAACGTAACTTCTCACTACTTTATAACCAAGAAGCTTTATAACCGATCAATTTTAACAGCAAACAGTAACTTTATCACAGTGATTAATACTTAACTTCTCACCCATTGGTCTAAATCTGAGGGATACGACAGCTAGTATATGGCGAAGAGATACCACGAACAGAGAGATACGACGGCGGTTCGGGTTGAGGAGAAGAGAGATTTGTGCCACAGCTAAGGTTAGCTGGGGCGGCGGTGGCTAGGATTTTGTGGTGGCGGCGCTTGGGTGTTCGGCACTAAGGTTTGCGCTGGTTGGGTTTTTTTTTGTTGGGTGGCTAGGGTTCGCCTTAGGGAAAGAGAGCGTTTTAAGCTTTTAGTAGCTCAGATACCATGAAAGAATAATGAGGAACCTACTGAATGACAGGAGCTCTCTTATATATTTATAGGAGAGAAGTACAATAGAAGTTTGCATAAGCCCTACGACCAGATGACCCAACATACAAATATTAACAACCTATACATTATACTCTAACAATTCTTTCCCTTATGTCATTTATTTCTAAGTCATTTCTGTCATCAGTTTTGTAACCCTCGAAATCAATTTCATTGTAATAAGAGTTATATTTTGACTATGCATTACCCTATTTCACCAACACATGAAAGCCCTTCGAACACAGCCTCTCTTCAATATAGCACCCTGTAGGGGTAAGACTATAAATCTCACCCTTTCTAGATCCCGCCTCGATGGAAGCTTTTCAGACATTGAGTTTTTGCATTTCTGCTCCAAATATTAAGAGTTTGGCTAATAATGTGATTCCAATATGAAATGCAGATGGGAGTGGAAAGGTTAATTGGCAGGGGGTTGCCTACTATAACAGATTGATCAACTACTTACTTTACAAAGGTAATGTCTCAAATCATATACGTACTTATATAGAATTGTTATATTCCTGCTTCATTTTTATAACCTAAGGTTATTGATTTGCTTGCAGGCATCACTCCTTACGCCAATCTCTTTCACTACGATCTCCCTTTGGCACTCCAGCTTAAGTACAAGGGTTGGTTAAGCGGCCATGTCGTGTACGTTACGTTTCTCTAAAAGAAATACTTATTGTAAAATCGAAAACTGTTAAGGGAGAAAAAATGCAGGAATACTTGAGGATTATATGTCTTAATAAATATAACCATGCAACATCAAAAAGTAAGAACTAATAACATAAAGTTGTCCAATCTTTTTGCGTATCAGTTACGGTTATGTAGGAAAGATTCCAAATCTTTTATTCCAAAGAGCTCTCAAAAAGGCTATCTTTTCGCATAACAAATTGACTGGTGTATGTTGGTATTTAAAAATCCTAACATTCCATTTGAATCAAATACACCAGATAATTGCGATTTTGATTGGGGAGAATAACATAAGATATCTTTGCTCTTTCCTGTGCAATGGAATTTCATTAAAACATTGACCTTGGAAGAACTGTAATCTGGCCAAAAGGAGGGAAATATTTGCACTGTAATTCCAAAGAGCTTCTAAAAAGCCACCTTTTTGTATAAGTAATTGAGAGGTGTATGTCTATCTTTAAAAATGCTAACATTTCTAACTAATCAAATACACTAGAGAATCGTGATTTTGACCGTCTAGAAATAACATTAAGACATCTTTCCTCTTTTCTATGCCATACAACGTCACCAAACACCAATCTCGGATGAACTCACATCTAACTAGAAGGAGAGAAAAATTTTCAGCATAATCCCAAGCCACTGCACGTGACATAAAAAAGACTAATTCTTTCACCATAGCAACGAAACTCGTGACAATTTTAGCATCAAGTATTTGACAAAATTGGTTGAGTCTTGCAGGAAAGATTTCACGGACTACGCAGATTTTTGTTTCGAGACGTTCGGGGACAGGGTAAAGAATTGGATGACGTTCAACGAGCCCCGAGTTGTCGCTGCCCTTGGGTACGACAACGGCTACTTTGCACCAGGTCGTTGCTCCAAAGAGTACGGAAATTGTACGGAGGGAAATTCGGGAACCGAGCCTTACATTGTTGGCCACAACTTGATCCTGTCTCATGCAGCAGCAGTCAATCGGTATCGCACCAAGTATCAAGTAAGTGCTGGTTTGGCCAAACTTTTTTGAGGTGAAAATGCCTTTTTAGTGAAAAATAGAACCTTTTTGAGTTTTAAAGGGTGCTCGGCCAAAGTGAAAAAGCGCATATTGTTTAGGTACTTTTGTATTTCAATATGTACAATGAATTTAAATTTATCATTAAAATACCTTGAGGTTGAATTACTTTATTGCCAAAATTGCCTTCTGTCAGAATGCAAGGAAATTTGGCTCAAAAAATGCTAATGTAGCATATGATTCTAACAATATACGAATATTCTCTGCCACAATACAATATATTTGTCTTCTTAATTACTAACATAAAACATGAGTTCGATAATATAGGTAACCCTTCGTGCTAATTCGATGACTTTTTGTTAAAATTCAGCAACTCCTTTAGAAAATTAAAAAGAACTCCTTCCCAAAAAATACAAACACAGTACATATATATTACGATAACCATGTATTATAATTTCTATCTAAAATTTGCTGAGTTTTAACGGGTACTTTGTTGATAAAACTATAAAAGAGCAATGTACCTCACTATATTATTGAAATATTATAATACATAGATGATAAATCTTTAAATCTCCAAAAATTTGAAATTTTCTTTCTGTAATTTGTTTCCCATTGCAAAATATACAGGAAAAACAAAAGGGAAGAATAGGAACTCTGCTTGATTTTGTATGGTATGAGCCACTTACCAGGGGCAAGGCTGACAATTTTGCTGCTCAAAGAGCTCGTGACTTCCACGTTGGATGGTATGTTATTACTTTTTGTTTCTATAATAAGGAAGTCTTATGAGCTGTACAAGGGGTTAACTGTTAGGAAATTCTTAAAATTCGGGTATCATCAAATTGATCTCAGGTCTCAAGACGTGTAATCATTGTCCTTAAGACTTATTTCAAGGGTAGTGAAATTGTCTCGGAGATACAATGAGAACCAAAAATGAAGTGAGAAGATGAGTACAGAGGAAGATAAAGAGATGTTTATAAGAGAATGACTTTTCCAAACAAAGTCACCTTCAAAGTGTTTTCATTTCATTTTCAAACATGAGAAATGAAGAGAGGGGGGTATATATATAGTTTTTAAGTGTCTTTTTATGAAGAGACACGTCCTTTCATGAAGTGACACATCTTTTCATCCAAAAGACACAAAATCATCTTTTGTTCATTTTGAAAATATACCAATATTAACTGTCCCTAAATTCCTTTAACCCCCTTCCCATGTCAGCGCAATAATATGACACAAAGGAAATAATCACCGTAAAATTACTATAATAATAACAATTTTGCCTTACATTACCCGATACATGTTGCATTAATCATTCATAACTCTTTCATGTTTATGTAGGATGCTCCACCCTCTAGTATATGGAGAGTATCCAAGAACAATGCAAGAGATAGTGGGAGAAAGACTACCAAAATTTACAAAAGAAGAGTATGAAATGGTGAAGGGTTCCATTGATTTTGTGGGTATCAACCAATACACGGCCTACTATATGTATAATCCAGTTTCAAAGAAGCCTAAATCCCCCAGCTACCAGCTTGATTGGCATGCTGGTTTCGCTTGTAAGTTGTTCTCTTTTCTCTGCTCGAGGGTTGTAAATGAGTTGAGTCGAGCTGAGAGGACCATGTTGTTCAAACTGGAGCTCAATAAGGATTGTCGAGCTTGAGTTCTAGCATACTTGTTATTGAGTTTTAAACCTTTGTTCGAGGTTGGGCTCATAAGATGTTAGTATATTCAATACTCAATTCGTTAGCCTAATCAAGCTGAGTCGAGCTTTGTATTGAGTTGAGTTATTGGAGTTACTATTGAGCTATTATTGAATTGTTTTTGAACTTGTACGAGTTGGTAAGTAGTTTTTAATGAGCCCTTATCAAACTATTAGCAAATGTTAATGACTCTAGCATCTCCTATTCAAATTCAGCTCGTTAGACTTACTGTTAGAGTATAAAACTAATCCAGGACCTTCGCCCATTAGTTTGAGCTTTTGGAAAAGTTGGTTCCTCAACAATTATTAAGCTTGCTTGAACTGAGTTTAATAAGCTATCTAGGTCCCAAAACGAACACAAATGAGTAGCAATCGATTTTGAACATGAGTGGCTTCTACGGATAATGCACCTTCATCGTTTCTTCTTCCTTGGAAAATTTCCATTTCTCAATGACTGACGACATTAGCTCTTTCTGACATTTGCAGATAATAAATCAGGAGCGCCAATTGGTCCAAAGGTAATGTCATTGTTACCTTAGCTCGATTTTGTGCATCACAAATTACCAGGAAAAACATATCCTCTGATAGGGTTTGTGTTGTGGTACAATCTAATTTGATTCACCTATTAAAAGATCTGTGAACAGCGGTAACATAATTTTTAGCGTTATTTACGTTACTGGTTGTTGTACTTTTCTCATTATATTCATTTAGTCCCTATATAATTTATATTATGTTAGTTAGTCATATGCCTTAATTTTACTCTAGAATAAATTTTATATTATGTAAACTTTAAATCAGTCTAATTGGCGCAATTAAAACTACAGAGACAAATAAACAAAGCGGACTATGGATAAAGACTTATGGCATAGATGACCTTAACTTTTAATATTTCATTCACTTCTATTCTCCTCCTTGGAAATTATTTACTTGGGTACTTATATCAATTATTTACTTGGGTCCTTGGACATCGGTTTTTTATTTGCAGTTTTCGAATTTTGAGAAATTAAAAACCATACTTTGTGGACATTTTTGTTGCCCGATTTTTGGCTTCCCATTTTCAGTTTTCACTTATCTAAGAAACAAACTGAAAAAGGAAACCAAATATTTGAAAAAATTAATCGCAAAATATGGTTTTCAGTTTCTTAAAAACCAAAAACGACAAACAAAAACAATATGAAACAGTCCATTACTACTAATTAACAATTGAATTCACATGGTTGAATTTGAACAATTGCAGGCAAACTCTTACTGGCTATATGAAGTGCCATGGGGTCTATATAAGGCAGTAATGTACATCAAAGAGCATTACAATAATCCCACAATAATTTTATCTGAGAATGGTATGATTCTTAGTACATACTTTGGTTATAAATTTGTGCTTTGTTTAATTTTTGTGAATAAAATTGCACTTATCTTGAGGTATTCTTTTCAGTGTAATCTCCCCTAACTTAGATAAAGGAGGGCTATAACAGCAACAAACTCGGTGCTTGAAAAGGCTCCTGTTAAGATTGGATCTAGGGAGTGTGAGATGTACGCAGTCTTATCCTCATAGGGTGCTACCCTGAAGGGATGTTGTTTTCCAAGGCCCCCAATACTTAAAAACGAAAAGGGAACAATATTTATAAAAAAAGGTCTATGATATGCCTAATAGTAATAGCCATGCAATTGTCAACTTTAGGCTCCCGTTTTATTTAACTGGAAATATTTTTCTTTTGAAAGTTTTTCTTCACAAAATATTTTTAGTATAATATTTTAGAAAATTCTATCTTTCTACCTAAAGAAAATCGTCTCAATCTATTAATTTGTATTAGGTTCACTTGGTCAAGTTGAGGTTGAAGTGAAACATATAACGTGAGATTATGACAGAAAACATTTTCTCTGCTGTGGAGAAAAACCCTTTCTTATTTGTGATGTTGTGAAATTATGATGTAAAAACAAACGGAGGCTTAGAGTGCAAGGGCATACTTTATCTTATAAAGCGTAATGCCACCTTTTGCGGAAAAGAAGTAAATTGTTGTTTCTGTCATATAATTGATACATATGGTTGAAAGGATTGTGTTTGATTGGAATTGCAGGGATGGATTATGCCGCTAACGTTACATTTCACGGGGGACTAAATGACATGAAAAGGATCAACTATTACAGAAGTTACTTAGCAGAGTTGAAGAAGGCAATCAATGACGGAGCAAAAGTTGTGGGTTATTTTGCATGGTCATTGCTCGACAATTTTGAGTGGAGATTAGGCTATACTTCAAGGTTCGGTATTGTCTATGTTGATTATAAAACCTTGAAGAGATATCCGAAGATGTCGGCTTACTGGTTCAAACAGTTACTTCACCGAGAGAAGCAGTAGATAACAAATCTACCTCTATTGAAGTAAAAAAGGAATCATATTTATGACAGTACAGTTGTATTGGACAACTAGAAACTTAATGTAAGATTGTGAAATAAGTTCTTTGCAAGCGTTCAATAATGAGATATGACTTTGATCCTCACTCTTATACAATTTTTGTAACATGTTTTTTGTGGACCAATACATATATAGCAATTATACCTGCATGAATTGTCTTAACTGAAGTGATAATTGTATTAGGGATCATTTACCAGGCATTAAGGCACCGGATCTCGTTAAATTAAGCGTGCTTGGACGAGAATAGTACCAGGATGGGTGACCTCCAGGGAAATCCTCGTGTTGCCAATCCTATAAAGTTTGGAGTCCTCCGAAACAACCTCTAGACAGGGTTACAATCTAAATGAGTAAGGTTGCATACATTCACCCCTTCCAGACCCTGCTTATGCGGGAGCCCTTGAGGCACTTGGTCAGTTATTGTTGTTGTTGTTGAACTGATAATCGTGTTATGCCGTTTTTGGGTGGAAAGGCTAGCTGTAGCACAACTCTGACAGCTAGCGACTCGTGGACTTACGAAACGATAAAAGAAAGACAAACCGAGGGGTTATGGCCTTAGAAGTTTCCGCAATGCCTAATAGAGGTGACCCATTTGGGCGTGGGCCCAGCGCGGTCCTATACCAAGCCACGCCACGAGCACCAAAAATTATTTGTTATACATTTTGTTTTATTATATGTATTTAGCATTATTTAATGATTGTGATGGGTTGTATTTGTATCTTATATTATTTATCAATGAATTATAATAATTTTTGTACAAAACGAATTTGTATTTTTTTAATTTTACGCCATGGCCACCTCTAATGCCTAAGATAGTATTTATACTTTTGAAAGAGAAATATTTTTTTTAGAAACAACCTTTGTTAAATTTCATCGGACCTTTATGTCTAACCCGCAGAGTTGGAACACACATAAGATCCACGTACAAGCCTAAGTGGGGTTCCATTCTAAAAAT
Organism: Simmondsia chinensis; assembly: GCA_018398585.1. Classification (NCBI taxonomy): domain Eukaryota; kingdom Viridiplantae; phylum Streptophyta; class Magnoliopsida; order Caryophyllales; family Simmondsiaceae; genus Simmondsia; species Simmondsia chinensis. The sequence continues at coordinate 20,870,623 of JAGTTD010000017.1, read as the reverse complement.
AATTGGCATTAGGTGGAGTAACTCACTACACTTATAAATTGGTCTCCACTCTCACAACTCCAATGTGGTATTCTTATATTAGATTTACATTTGGAGTCCTCAACAGCCTCTAGGCTTGAGTATCTATTGTTGTTGCTTCGTTCGACTTGAATAGTGTCTGGTTGCATTATACATGCCTATTTTCATTTGACTTTGGTAGAGATCTTTCTAGGATTGGGGTCCTTTGGAAACAAACTTTCTATAGGGTAACATCGTGTAAGAGTAAGGCTATGTACCTCTTACACTATTCAGATCTTGTCTTGGCAGGAGCATCTTTGAGACATTGAATTATTGTTGTTTTAAACATAATTTAGCGAGTGAGAGTTCAACCCTTTACTTGTTTGTTGGGTACTTGTAGGCACTAAAATTAAGGGGTCACATAAAAGACACGTTTGTCAATAACCCAAATTGAAACCTTATGAGGGACTTGAGTAGTTTTCGGTAACTTGACCCTTTTAGTGGAATCTTCAAAGTGGTTCAAACTTAGTTATTTGAGTAGCTTTTGTCTTGAAAACTGGACTGTGTTTGATTATATGCTCAACCAAACTAAAACAGGGAATCAATATGCTTAGAAGAGAGTCAGCATATATGAGGCAGTGATGGTGATTCTACTCGTAAGTCTAGTACAAAGTTTCACTTTAAAAATATAGTCGAGAATTAGTTTTTCACTTCTTATTAAATGGTTAGGGATAGAGCATCGCTCAGGTTAAATGTGCTCCTTAATTGCCTACTCCCTTGGTCATGGCCGTGCAAAATCTGCTTACATTGGTATTAGAGCATATTTATATTTGAGATCCCAAGTTCAAATCTCATGATCTTAGAATCGAATTAGTACCATGATTCTGCATAAGGTCTAATGAAGACATTGCAAATTATGACCCATATTTCAAGTTGCGTGGGAATTCAAAGGAAACTTCATATTAGAGTGTTAAGAGCAACCTCTTTCTTTTTCAAAATGAGTTGTCAATATTGACTAAATCGACATAACAGATATTTTGGGAGTGATGCAAATTCTATCTATCAAAGGGAAGCAACTGATCTCGTACTCTATGGACGAGCTAGCTTTATTACTAGATAAGTCGTACATTAATGGTTAGTCGTTAATTAACTGTGGAAGCTTGTTGATGTGAGTCGGATAAGAATGTCGTGTGTGAATGATCTCAGTTGCTAAAAGTAGATAGTTGTAAACGGGAAGATCTTAACTCTCGATTCTTTTACAAGAGATGAAAAGTCTTTAAAAGAAGTTTTTGCTTTTTGTCAATTCTCCAATTCTGAATCACTTTCCTTTGAGGATTTTGAGCTAGTATGTCGTTGGTAATTCACCGATTGAGATTCATACTTGTTGTGACATTCGTTTCGGAATCCCGTTAAAGGGGAGTGTCATGTCCTTGGTTGGGATCGAACCTGAGTGACTTTTCAGACTCCTAGCATTTTTCGCCACTAAATTATGTACCTAAAGACCTGTTGTGACATAAAATACAACTTTCTTTAGTCTATTATTTTTAAGTCTTGGATTTCACTCATATTAAGCAAAGATCAACAAGATTGGGAAAGTGAAGCGTATAGCTTTAATCTTGCAATGTCTAAAGGAGGACGATTTTCCTAGTGAAAAACAAAAGTTCTTTGATGATGTTTTAGCATATAAAGGAACTAATAGTCCCAAAAGCTCTTAAGCAGGTGGGTAAAGGGTTTAAAGTATGAATAATGCACAGGGCCTTCCAATAACTTGTATTTGAAATATAGTAATATTTTAATTTGGAGCTTATGAGATTCGAACTCGTAACCTTACGATTAACAATGCTCTGATATCATGTAAAGGAACCAACTGTCGCAAAAGTTTAAGATGGTGGTGAAGATTAATAAATGATTTTATACTCTAAAGTAGCCTATCACCTGTACTATTTTTCAATATATAAGTAGGATTAGAGTATTTAAGCCTATGATCTCGCATCGTACAACTTCAACACTAATAGTTCTACCACTAGGCTAAGGCCTCATTTGCCTAACATGCATTACTTAGTGTCTGCTGGTTTGTTTATGAGCTGTATGAACTCTTCTTTAATGATAGTCTTTAATCAGGGTGATTTTTCAAAATAGTACATCTTGACATTTTTATTTTCAAAGTAGTACGCAAAAATTCAAAATTACTAAAATAGCACGCAAAAATTGAAACTTACTAAAATAGCACGCCCAGTCAGCATAACATTGCCACCTAAGTAAGAACATTTTGATTATTTTACTTTTTTGAAAATAAAAAAAATGCAATACTAAAAATTTAGTCAACATTCATTATTATTATTATTTTATATTTTGGTGAAATTTTGTTGTAGCCGTAAAAAAATATTTCTTTAAAATTTTGAAAAAAATGAAATAACCAAAATGTCATTACTTAGGTAGCAATGGCATGCTGATTGGGCAAGCCATTTTAGTAATTTTTAATTTTCGTGTGCTATTTTTGGAATAAAAATATCAAAATGTGTTATTTTGAAAATCGTCCTCCTAATCAAATGTTACGAAGCAACTAATCTCTCTTTACAGTATTGCAAAGTTGCTTGCTTTACCAAATCACTCCTCACTCCCAATCCACCACCCCTACTTCCAATCATTCAATTCAATCCAATTGACAATAGTGTTAAAAAAAAAATAGACATAAATTCGTGTCATTTAAGTCCTATAGTTATAATTACAGTCCAAATGAGTCTTTAAATTGAAACCGGAAATTCCAAAAGACTCACTTAAACTTAAAAACCTTAACATATAATTCAACCACTCCCTCCCAATCTTCATCCAAAACTAGCAATTGGCTACAGCACATGAAATAAAGCCCAAAACTAATATTTCTAATAAAATAGTTTATAAGAAACACAATTTTGCTTTATTTCACTTATACAAGTATTTTAAAAATAAAATTTATTGTCTACAATATGTTTAGTATTAATTAAAATTGGAAATTATTTTGGACAATACAAAAGAAAGTCATTGGTTCATGACATATTCTTCTCCTCAACCTGAGATAAATTAACATAAATGCCTTGAAGCTGACATAGTTGCCCTACCACTAAAGAAATGAGAGTCCAAGATTACTATAAAATTAAAATAAGGACAAAAATACTATTAAAATAATTAAAATTATAAAACTCATGTCTGGCTCATGCTTGACTTCACTTGACTTTTATTTTTACTTAATTCTATAAATATTCCCCCCCCCCCCCCCCCCCCCCCCCCCCCCCTCTTTTTTTAATTTAAGGATTGCAGGCTCTTTGAAAATAGCCTCCCTCCCTTTAGAATAGCGCCCAAGATTGTGTACATCTTGCCCTTGCGGGACACTGTCTTGGTGCAGGGTTTTTATTTTTGTTGTAATTTAAATTGTAAAAGTATCCTATAAATTTGGTTGTTCAATAAATGCTCCCTAAAAAACACACATGATCTTGGTACTTTTTTGAACATTTATCTTGGTACTTTAAATTACAAAAAAAATAAACACAAAATATATTCAAAAGACTACAGTGATCCAATAAACCTCGATTAAAAAATAGATTACCAAAACCTTAATCTCATAAAAAATATCCCTATCATCATACCCAAAGAAACACAAATTACTAAAATGAGGGTTTCATTTCGGAAAGAGATTTGGGTCATGATGGATTAGAATAATGGTAAAATATAGAGCACAATGGTAAGACAATGGGTACACGTTCAATTCCCCGACTAATAATAATGGTTACTCCAAATTGAGTTTGCAGTTGACTTTCAAATTTTAATTTGTAGTGTACGTTTACTATACGTAAAATATAGAGACTTATTTACAAATTGGATATATCAACTGAACTAATAGTTGCACAATATAATTAACATAGCAAAGATATATTATTGCATCTTAAATATATAGAGTAAAAAGAATTAGTAGTTTACACATACAACATCGGATGCTTATGTTTCTACAAAGTGTTATTAATGATTTTACTTTTGGAGCCACGGTCATAACACAATTTCACAAAAAGGAATAAAACTAATGAATATAAGTATACACACATAATCATGATAGAATGAAAACCTAATATATATCATTATATTAAATACAGAAAAAAAATATATATATATATACGCAATAACCAACTACTACTACATTATATTATGCAATATTATTATGCTAGTATATCATTATGAAACTGTAAATGAGTTTATAATTATTACAGAAGTGACGAATTCTAAATGTAAGCCAAATTTAAATTACAAATATTGATTAATACATTATAGTTACGAAAAATTGGGTATAACAACACATTATTCAAAAAGGATGCATTTTTAAGGTAAAATTAGGCTCCGTTTGTTTTGACGAAAAAGTAGAATCTAGGAATTGATTTTTCTTAGGAAAAGGTTTTCCAAAGAAATATAAATTCCAAGTACGGTTTTCCGTTGTTTGTTTCAAAGGAAAACTTAATTCCCCATTATGATGTCTTTGTGTATGTTTCAAAAAAATATTTTTCACCAATCATTTTATATCTTTTTATAGGACAACATAAGTAATAATATAACATCTATGAAATAACAAAATAAAAAGTTAACTATCAAAGTTGTATGAATTAGGAAAATTATTTTTTCGGTATTCTAAAATTTGAGCATTTATCATGTAAATACTCTGTTATTTTATTATATACAATGAGGTGTCATGAGATAAAAAAATTTTATCACTTGTGTATATACTGTGTCAAAATCTGGTGAATTTTCATTAAAATTCGGGTAATTTATGTCAAAAAATTGATGTGGTATAAATATCATATTATCAAAAGATTGTCCACATTCTAACAAAAATTATTTACATATTATCAAAAAATGTGTCATATTACCATTTTCGGACAAAAGAAATTATTGTATTATGATATAGGATACATATAGATTGCTATTTTCATTTAAAATATACTAAATTTTAGTAAAAGATACCTAATTTATGAAAAAAATTTTAAACTTTAGGGTACATTATTGTATATTACTGAAATATCACAGAACCTATGTAATAAATGCTAAAATATTACCTAAATAATTTTTTTCTATAATATTATGTAACAATTTAACTTGATTAAAGTTGTTCTGTTGCAACAATAACAAAGTAATATCGAAGCGGCTTTTAACTATTCAGTCTAATTCTTGTCCGATGATGACATTAAATGTTTACAGTGCATTCTGGTTTATTTTGATTCGATCTTGATTTGTATAATGATAACCGTGAAGGTTTTTGAGTCACTTAGAATCACGACTTCCCCCATTTTAAAAGGGAAGTCATTTTCCCTCATTTGAGGGAAAAAGTTTTCCGTCGGAAAATCTTTTCCTTGAGCTAATGATGCGCCAAACAAAGGAAAAGGGGAAAATCACTTCCTAGAATGTGGTTTTCCCCTGAAACAAACGGAGCCTTAAAGTTGCAGTCTACAAAACAATTAACTTTTTCTTCAATACACTTATAATAAGGGGAATTACGACATGATTTTGATCAATAAAACTATTTCATGGACTTAATTTAATAAAATGCTCTACATGTATATCAAAACATTTTTGCCCAAAACATAAAGCGAATGTGATTCATAAACTTGCACAATTGCCCAAAAACAAAGGTATGCAACAAAAACCTGCACGGAAAAAACTTACTACCTTATTATTTGATTATTCAATTTTTTAGTCTACAGATTTTTGGCTTGAATTGTTTACGCCATCAATTAGGGTGAAACAAATGTTTTGCTCCAAAATTCAAAAATACGGTAAGATCACATCACTTTTTCAATGTATGAGGATATCTTTCTATATATGACATTTTTTGGATATCTGAGGATGCCTTTTGGGTGCATGACATAACCTTTGTATTGAATCATCACTCCTTAGGGTATAGCATCACCTTTTTGTAAGAATACGGTCAAAGTTTTAACTTATAATACACCAGAGTAATTTAGTCTAAATAATGCTTTATATTTTTAATATGGGTAGGGATTTAATCATAGTGTAAAGATATTTTAGGGTATATGTAGCGACCCATATGTAGGAGAACTTTTGGCTCGTGCATTAGGAATATAATAATATGATTATTATATATTCATTATTAATATAGTTTTTAGGGTATTAATACCATATTACCTTAGAAAAGGATGGCATGCTTGAGAGATCTTCAGTTGGTTGTAAGGGAACTTGATTTAGTATATTTTTATGAACAATCCTTTGTTTTCCCTTATTTTAGAAATTTAGTTTTAACCCATTATAACTTTTGCACTTTATATATAATAAAACTTATCTGAAGAAAAATTCTTTCAATAATATATATTCATAAGAAATCGTGTATCATTATAAAGAATGTTTACTTCCCAAATCTAATTTAGATTTAAAATAGTATTTCATTTAAACCATTAAAAACTTGTAATAAATTCTCAAATAATTCATTTATTCTAATGAATATTTGTAGACTAAATAAATTGAAATACGTTAAAATTGATACCCTTTTGACAAAATCTAAGAATACCATGAAACTAATATAAAATAAAAGTCTATGAAAAACGCATTTGATAAGTTTTGAATTAAAGAGATTAGGCTTGAATATAAGATCAAATTACTATAATTTTTCATCATTTTTAAACATAAAACCACCATATATGCATAATTTAATTATTCAATTGAGTAATCGTTATTAAATTAAAAAGAAAAAACTTTTATTATTAAGTAATCTTATCCTACAAAAGGGGTTATCTTTAATTATTCAATATACAAATAACAGTATTATCATACCCAACCATAACGTGGTTTCCTTGATGACAGAACAACTCTCTCACCAAAGGCTAAAAGATTACGACAATTAAAATGATAAATATCCTTTTAAGTTTATAATTCAAATATAGATAAAATATAAGAAAGAAACCATGACCCAAATCGTAAAATTTTAGGGCGCAACCTTTTAATTAATGATGTAGCATTTTTAATTTTTATCATATAATGGTCAAAAATTATAAAGAATTAAGATTATGAGTTCTTATGAAGTATCATGAACGGAGAGAAAGAGACGAAAAAATGTTGAAAAAAATTAAATACATTTAAAAATTTAAGAAAGAAAAAGAAGATGGACTGTTAACAATATAGAAAACCCAAAAAAAAAAAAGAAAAAAAATAGTAAAAGTTATTGAAGACAATTAATAAAGAAATTAAAAATGGAGATATAAAATCAAAACGGACAAAACATGATAATAATGAACATTTAGGAAATCAAATCGGCACAAAAATATAATTAAAAAGGGAGGGGAAACAAAAAACAAAATAAAGATACAAAAGCAATTATTAAAAGCAATAGAAGAAAAAATAGAAAATGAGACAATTAAAAAACAATAAACATCAAGACTGATTTCAAATCAGCTTTAATTTCTCACAAAGGATCTTTTAATATATTTTATGAAAAACAAAAAAATACAATTACATATAAAAAAAATAATATTATATTATTATTTTTTGTATAATAAAATTTTTTTTTTTTTATAATTAACAAATTCTACTCGTGCCTAGTGAGCCATTAATGAGACACAATTAGCTGCTACAAAGCCATTAGCGACTTGTTCATATGCCCTTTTAACAAGCAAAGTGCAGGCTCTCTGTTGTTGGATGCTGGCTAAGTCAACCACTTATTTGAATCTCTCATAAATTGAGATTGAGGCTATTATAGTGGAAGGTTTTTTTAAAAGGAAGAATAGATATCGGTTAACATCTTGAAGGGGGAAGGCTGCGTACATCCCCCCCCCCCCCCCCCCCCCCCCGCGCGGACCCTGCGTAGGCGGGAGCCCTTGAGGCACTGGGTATATTGGTTATTGGTTACTAGATATCGGTGAACTCACTTCCCTGTACTCAACTCTTTTTCTACGGTACTCGGGTAACCCTCTCAGTTAATACTACGATTCTCAAGGCAATCTACTACTACAGCAATAAGACAAGCTCAGATTTGATTCCACAATTGAGGTTTTCCATAAACTTTGTATTTATCCATTACCTATATTTTTCTTCACTTTCGAGCAGGAGTATTTATTTAACAAACCTCAATCCGTCTTAAACCCAAACAGCTTCAACTCTTCATTCATTTACCATATTTTCAATCACTAGTCCACCTAACCCATGTAACAAAGAAACACTGCAAAATTAATCAAATTTAAGATTCACAACAACAGTAATAACTGAATAAAAAGAGTACTGCTTGCGCTGTTTGAAAGACAACAGCTTACACAAGTAACCACCACTATTCAATCCTTATTTATCCAACTCAAAACATGAATCCCAATAAAAGAGAGGAAGGTAAAAGAATTGAGAGATTTTCTAACCTCTCTTTGGATATGTTTACCACTGATTTCAACCCAAGCCTAGAACAAAATCGCATCTAGACTCAAGAACTCAACCAAGAACTTTGGATTCTAAGTCAAAAACCAAAGAACTAAATAAGGATAGAAGTATACCTCCTCCAAAAGCTGATTTATGTCAAGATTTGAACGTAGATATGATAGCCAAGCCAGTTTTAAGGAGCTCTGTCGAAAGGTTTTGTATCGTTGTAACAGGTATCCCAGACAGCTTCCATCGCATCCCTTGCAGCTGCCTCCGAACAATAGGGATTGGCAATCAATGACTTCATCACTCTTCTTCTCACACATTCCTGTTCATGACCCCGTATCTTCATAAAACCACGCAGAAATTCCCGCTTGTAGTGACAGTCACCACTTAGATGGCCAGCGCGAATCTCACTACATGCATGATGAGCACAATCAGTCCAGTCCAAGTTTGCAGCACGACAGTCATCATAGGCGTGAATAAGCTCATGGATCACCACCTGGTTGACCTCGTCCTGAATGTTCATGTAGTTACTGCACACCATTATCCCTCCACCACGAACATAACCGCCACTGATCTGCTTGTCACAGTGGACAGCCTTGATGAAATTATCTCCAATACTGCACCCTGATTTCTCTAAATGCTCTCTTAAGAATTTCACCATTGGACTTCGAAGGCTTTTTCGGATCATTTCCTGGACCTCCTCTATGGATCTCCCACTTCCATACACGGCGCCGGAAGAGCTTCCCGCTGCCGCTTTCGGCTCCAAGTGCTCCTCCATTCTATTCAACGCTTCCCCCAAATCTTTTATATTGAAAGAACCATTCTATTCAGCCTTGAAAATGAAAACCCCTGAGAGTGTATGGGCCAGTAAAACTATTAGTAAGAAACATGAACAATAGACAGGAAATATGAAGCTCCACCCATTGCGGGTACCCTAGAAGGCCCCCCACAGGTCCGTATGAACATAATCAACTGTTAAGTGTGGAGACTATTCATTTCCGGTAACCATCATTAATCACGGCCGGATTTATTAGGGGCTTGAGTTAATGGCATGACTTTTGGTTTTCCAATGGTTTCGATTGTAAGAGGCCTATTTATAGGCGCTCTTTGGCTGGTATAAAATGAGAGCAAAACACAAGTGAGGAAGAGAGAACAAAGATTGTAATCCTCCGTTATAATAGTGAATATTTTGCTCCCCCTCCGTGGATGTAGGTGTCATGACCCGAGGTGGGCTCGGGTTATGACTTAGAAAGAGTTAAGAGAATTAGAGTTTGGGGTAGGGGAGAATTAGAAAGAGATGAGGAAGAGAAGAGAAAGAGAGAGAATAGAGGGAGAAGTAGAGAGAAGAGGGAGAAGTAAAGGGAATTGAGATTGTTGTATTATCATTGAATGAGGACTACAAGTGTAAGATCATGTACTTGTAGTAGCTTAAGCCTAGAAAATATCTAGGTAATGCACTAACTAATAGTTAACAACTCAATACAAACATACAACTCATGTAACCAACATAACAACTCAATCTAACTACATCTACTAATACAAAAATATCTCTAACTAACTAATAAATATCATTCCTTCCAATACTAACTACTTAATACTAATATTAATGTCTTTATACTACTTATCCTACTTAATACAAACATGACATTACATCCCCCTTTAGAGATTCTTGTCCTCAAGAATCTTGTTAGCGAGCATTGTGACTTGAGGGATTCTTATTGATGCTGAAATGTGTCTAAGTAGCGAAGAAAAATGCAGAATTTGGACCCTTGAATCACCTCCTTGATGCCTCTTCTTGCCATTGTGTTGCACAGTGTAAAATTACCCATCAATGAGTTGCTTGAATTCCATCTAACAATTCGAATTATCAGCTTCTGCATCTATCTTGTGCCATGTTATGCAGCACTTTACGTAAACAATTTGCAAATTTCCTCCCAGTTGTAAGGTTTTACTATGCAATACCCAAGGTTGTTGTACATGATTATAGTAGTCTTGGAGCCTTGATAATTTTCACAAGCTGTCATACCTTTTCCCATCTTCTTCTTCATGTTTCTTGAAGCAAGTACAGATGCATCAAGATTGAAATGTATCCATACTTTCAGGTCAATTGGATAACAGGTCCTTTTCCATTCAAAATTTGAGACCCAATCTGTAGCCAGATGATGAATTCCATGGCCTTTGCACACATTACTTAACAAAACACTTCGCCTTGCGGTAAGAACCCAAGTTGATATCCAAATTTCATTTTCACATCTTTGAGACATCTTATCAACAGAAGCTTGTAAATCTCCCAAGTCTTGTTTCTTACACTTAGGCCTTGTGGAGAATTGATCACATTTACCACTACGCATCGAGAAAAGCAACAATAACCACTCCATAAGTCTCACATTGGGTTGAACTGCTAGCAGACCCCCTTGATCAGCCCACATGATTTCCACAGAATTCACTTGTTTCAGCTCCTCAAGTTCACATTTCCTATCCTTTGAATCAGGGGGCCTAGCATTAGTATTTATGGATGAATAAGCCTTGGCTCCATTCATGAAATACTGAGAACTGATCTGATTTTGCATACTTCTCTGCTGAACTTGCACTAGAACCAGATCAGACCACTTGTTTGATTTTACTTGCACCGCTGCAGCAACAGCATTACTTCTCACTGGACTTGTATCTTTGCTCATTGAAGTCCTTCCCTTCCTTGCTAATTTCATTGTTCTCTTGATCCACAAAAAGGCCTCAAGTCTATCTATTGACAACATCATTACCTTGGACTGCTTCAACTTCATATTCTTGAGCAAGAAAAGCTTGTCAAGAATCCCCTTATTTGACTTGAGAAGTAGAAAATCTGGAGGTCTTCCATGATAGACCAAGATTGGCTTTTCCATTGCACTTAATCTCTTGCTTGAATAACATTTCTTACAATGTAAGTGAATGACCAAACTAATCTCCAACCCTTGTTGCAATTTGAGTTTTAATCGCAGCTTCCTTATGCTCAAAACCTCAATGGCCACTTGCAATTTCTCTTATGTAATTTTCAGTGGCGCAAATCCTTGTCTAACAGCTTGCATTGGTTCCATTTCATCCTGAGTTGAAGCTAAGCCTGCTGTAATTAACTCCTCAACATCTGTGGAATCCAATTTATGATGATTCCCACTGCATTGTTTGACTTTAACATTCTGCTCTCCAAGAACTACTGCTGCAGCCTTCGAATTAACATCAGGAACCTGAACTTGTAACTTCTTGTCCCGCTTAAGTCGAATTGGAGCATCATTAGCATGTTCCCATCTGGCTCCAACAACACCAGATCCCCTCTGCTGGTTAGGTTGTTCACAATCTTGCCCATTGTGTTGTTTAGCTCTCAAGGCATCACTAAGATGTTTGCTGCTACAACTTCTTTATGCAAACTGACTCCATTACCACCAGTTACATTTTGCTCTTCTTTTCCTTGATGTGCATTACTATCTACCAATTCTAAGGGTTCATTTGGAGAAGGATCTTTTGTTGTCTCTACAATTTCCTTACAAGGATTGAGCAATTGAATATCTAACACACAATAATAGGCATAGATATTTCTACCATGTAGTTGGATGAATGCTAATGTAGCTTGTTTCCTTGATGAATAGGTCACATGTGCCTTAACCTCTAAGGTGGAGATTGAATTAGCTTCAATTCTTTCAATATGACCATAGGGATGAACGACTTTGTAAAAAGTATCTTTGGTGATAGGGTAGAGGGTATTCAAGATTTTTACCAAGAGTGTAGTTGTGGCTTCCCTTTTTGTCCTGATGTAAGGCTTTAAGTCCCAAGAACCAAGCATGAAAGTGTACTGCAGTTGATCAAATCAATTATAGATGCTGAAACTTGATTTTGCAATTCAGTTACTGAATGTTGCCTTGTATCAACTTGTGTCTACACCTACGAGTTGAATTCCTGAACAATTGCAGTCTCAACAGCAAGGCTTCAGTCCATGGTTGAATCAGTGCAATATAATTCTTGCCAATCTCTATCTGAACAGCTATTTGTTGCACGATTTCTTGGTCAACTTTGAATTTGAATTCTTGACCCAAATTTGATCAGATGGCATTCAATTTTGCGTGCTTTGGGTGCTCAAGATCAAGCTCTGATACTAATTGTCATGACCCGAGGTGGGCTCGGGTTATGACTTAGAAAGAGTTAAGAGAATTAAAGTTTGGGTAGGGAAGAATTAGAAAGAGATGAGGAAGAGAAGAGAATTAGAGAGAATAGAGGAAGAACTAGAGAGAATAGAGAGAAGTAAAGGGAATTGAGATTGCTGTATTATCATTGAACGAGGATTACAAGTGTGAGATCATGTACTTATAGTAGCTTAAGCCTAGAAAATATCTAGCTAATACACTAACTAATAGTTAACAACTCAATACAAACATACAACTCATCTAACCAACATAACAACTCAATCTAACTACATCTACTAATACAAGAATATCTCTAACTGACTAATAACTATCCTTCCTTCCAATACTAACTACTTAATACGAATACTAATGTCTTTATACTGCTTATCCTACTTATTACAAATATGACAGTAGACTTCGGCTGAACCACTTAAATTCCGGTGTCTAATATTTTCCCATTTCCCATTTAATTCCGCATTTGCTATTTTGATTCAAGGTTCGGTAATTCGTGGGTGGTCCTAACAGTTGGTATCAGAGCCCGGGGTGAAACCTAAATAGGAGAAATAGCTGTTTGAGTGGGAAGAGAGGACCGGTGGCTGGTGTTTCTGTTCCGACAAAGTACACGTCGGAGTTCAGGGAGAAAATCACTGGCTGCGCGTGTGGTGGCCCGTAGCGGTGCTAGGCCGCGCGTGGTGGTGAAACGGAGGAGTACAAAGAATAGATCAGGTTACCTGTGTGACAGATCTGGTGGTTCCCGAGCGAATCGGTGAACGGTAACCGTCGGTGAGAGTCCGGCAGTGGCGCGGTGGTGGTTCTGCGAGAAATAGAAGCTCGGTGGTTGAAGACGACAGTGAGCGAAGCAGTGGTGGCCTCTCGAAGGCCGAACAGGGACGGGCGGTGAGTTGTAGGCGGCGTCGAAGCTTCGTGGTGCCACTGCTCGAATCCGGTGAGCGGTGGTGCGTCGTCGGGGTTCTGTGCACGAACGAAGGACGGCAAGACGACCGGTGAGGCACTCCGGTGGTCGGACGGCCGTGGTTTTGGTGAGCGGCGGTGCGTTGCGGTGAGACAGAGAAACCAGTGAGAGACAGATAGAGGCAGGGAGACAGAGAGGCGCAGAGGGAAGAGAGAGTGAGCACTGATCTTTGGTTGTGGTCAATTATTAATGTTGACTAAATTAAAAAGTCAAATCTGTTTTAAAGAAAACAATTCAGTGTTCAAAAGGATTTACATTCGAAGTTATCATCAATGACGACTGACGAAGTAAAAATTTTAGGCATTAAAAAATTTGGAGGAACTAATTTTGCGTATTGGTGGATGCAGATTGAGAATTTTCTGTATGCGAAAAAATTGCAGTTACTCCTATTAGGAAAGAAGCGCGAGGATATGGAGGATAAGGAGTAGAACTTATTGGACCAACAAGCTTTGGGGGTTATTCAACTTACCTTGTCCCGAACTGCTGCTTATAATGTTGTCAACGAAAAGACGACGGCAGGTTTGATGGCAGCTTTGTCGGGCATGTATGAGAAACCATCGGTGAACAACAAAGTACACTTGATGAAGAAGTTGCTCAATTTGAAGATGGCGAAAGATGATTCTGTTGCCCAACATTTAAATGCTTTCAATACGATCATAAATCAGCTGATGTCGGTGGAAATTAAATTTGATGACGAAATCCGAGCACTGGTGTTGTTAGCGTCTCCGCCCAATAGTTGGGAGGCCATAAGGACGGCGGTCAGTAATTCTGCTGGAAAAGAGAAATCAAAAGACGATGACATATGTGACTTAGTATTGCCGAGGGGGTGCGACGACGAGATTCCGATGAGAATCACACCTTAAGCGTGGAATCTCGAGGTAGGGGTTTGGAAAGATCACGTAGGGGCTTGGAAAGATCACGTAGGGGCAGAAGCAGCAGTAGGACAGGCCAGAGGGGGCCGTGCTAGCATTGCGAAAAACCGGGACACATGAAGAGAGAGTGTAGAGTCTTAAAGATGTCAGACCCAGATACAGCCAATGTTGTGACTGAAGAGATAATACATGATGCTCTGGCTCTTATCGTACATTCACCAGTGGATGACTGGATTTTAGATTCAGGGGCTTCGTTTCACGCTACATCGTGTAGGGACGTGATTCAGAATTTTGTGGTTGGGGGATTATAGTAAAATGTATTTGGCGAGTGGACAGCCGTTAGAAGTTGTCGGTATGGGTGATGTCAATATTTCATCACCGCATGGGTCGAGGTGGACTTTACATGGTGTGAGATTTGTGCCCGAGTTGAAGAATAATTTGATATCGGTAGGACAGCTCGATGACAGTGGGTATGCTGTCAAGTTCTCGAGAGGAAAGTGGGTTGTCTCGAAAGGGGCGTAAGTGATAGCTCGTGGTTTAAAGGCGGGCACACTGTTTTCAATGTTGAAGTCAGCTAATGGTGAGTTACTACAGGAAACTCAACTTTGCGGTGAGTTTACTGTAGGAAACTCAAATTTGTGGTGGTCAAAGTGTGTCAGTTGGAAGCCACTTCCTGAGATGTCATGTCAGTCCAGAAAGCCGATGGGTAAAAAGATTAGTCAGAAGGGTCGTTCTGATGTGAGGTCAAGTACATGTGTTAAGTGGGAGCTAGCAGTGGGAGCTGAGACGAATTCCCGATACAAGAAGACAAGTGGGAGCGTGAATCCAGCAATTTTGCTAAAGAAGTGTGTACTGCCCGATATACTGAAGTCGGGGCGGGCTTCAGGTAGAGTTCACGCATCATGATTGCGTGGTGAGGGGGAAGTACGGAGGATTGCTGTGCAGTCTCTAAGTGGGAGATAGTTAAGTGTGGAGATTGTTCATTTCCGGTAACCGGCATTAATCATAGCCGGATTTATTAGGGGCTCGAGTTAATGGTATGACTTTTGGTTTTCCAGCGGTTTTGATTGTAAGAGGCCTATTTATAGGCGCTCTTTGGCCGGTGTAAAATGAAAGCAAAACACAAGTGAGGAAGAGAGAACAAAGATTGTAATCCTCGGTTATAATAGTGAATATTTTGCCCCCCCTCTGTGGATGTAGGCTTCAGCTGAACCATGTAAATTTCGGTGTCTAATATTTTCCCCATTCCTGTTTAATTCTGCATTTGCTATTTCGATTCAAGGTTCGGTAATTCGTGGGTGGTCCTAACATCAACAATGCCATCAATTGTATGTGAACCCATGGCAAATGCAATCCTATGATGCTTACAAATATGCAATGATCACAGAAGTCAAGTTTGTCAGAGAATGAATACCAAAAACACCTTGTTTTTGCAACTCTATCAAGCCTCTCTCAGATATGTGTCCAAATCTCCTATGCCATAGGCTAGTGGTGTCTCTAGGGTCAGTCTTGACTACATTTCCCTCACCAGAAAACTACCTCCCCTTTTAGGACATATAAACCATTCTTAATCTCTCCCTTTATGACTACCAGGGGACCTCCAAGGACTTTCATTGCTCCCCTACTCACCTTCAGGGTCAGTCCACTCAGATTAAGTTGTCCCAAGAAAATGAGGTTTCTCTTAAGTTCTAGGACATGCCTTACACCCTCCAGGTTAAAGCTAGTGCCATTAGACATCTTAACCCTCACAGTTCCCACACCAACTACCTTACAGGCATAGTCACTTCCTAACACAACCTTCCCCCACTCGCAGAAGTGTAATCGGTAAAATAGGACTTTTCAGAAGTCATATGGAAGCTACAGCCAGAATCAAGCACCCATTCATGACAAGCAAGATCAGCAGAGGATACAAGTACTTCACCACTTTCATTCTTATCAAGGGTGCAATAAGCTCTACCTTGGTTCTTGTTCCTATCAGGGCAGAATCATCGAAAATGTCCATTTTTACCACATTCATAGCATTTTACATTAGATAAGTCTTTTCTACCCCTAGATCGAGACCTTGGGTGACTCTTTCCTCTCTTTGTATTATAAGCTCTCATTTTAGTTCTACCTATTACGTTTAGGCTCTCACCATGGTAACTACTGCTGCTAGCATAGTATTTCCTTCTTTCTTAAGTTCTATTACTTTAGATCTTAAGGCATTTTCTACCTCAACCAGTGATATAGTCTTTCTACCTTATCTTGAGGTGTCTTTTAAAGATTCTAGGTACTTAGGAAAACATCCCAAAAGTATTATAACCTGAGTCTCATATGATATTTCAACTTTTGGTGCATCAAAGTCACCTAAAACTCTGTAAAAGTAATCCAGATTATCCTCTATATTTTTGTTTTCGTCCATTCTAAAGGAGTAGAACCTCTTCATGTATAATACTCGGCTAGCTAGAGATTTTGTAGCATACAATTGTTCTAACTTTTTCCACACCGAGAGCACTTTTTTCAGTAGAAACTTTAGTAAGAACTGAGTTATTAAGATAGAGTAAGATATTACCATGTGCTACCTTATTCATACTAGCCTTATCTACCGGTTTGAGTCCCTCTGGTTGATCCTTTTCCTCCAGAAGTGCAGAACTCACACCAAGAGCCATAAGCAAGGCTTGGACCTTTACTTTCCATAACTCAAAGTCATTCCTACCCATAAATTTCTCAATATCGTGTTTAGCTGAAGTCATTGTTTAAGAATTGCGTTGTTTTTAACTGTGGCTCTAATACCACTTGTTGGTGCTTATATATATATATATACACACCACGAGTTAATGAAGTTTTCGCCATATTTGACTTCAGTTAAACTATTACAAGTTGCACAAAGCAAAAGAATCAAGTACAAACTCCAAGATCTCAGATCTTAACTCTTAGGAACCGATTTATACAAAACAACCACTGATTACAAACAGCGGTGGATGTACGTTGGGGCTAGGGTGGGCTGAAGGCCCCCCTGACTTTTTAGGATAAATTTAATATAGACAAAGTATAAATTAACTCTAGGACCCTTGGCCAAGTGGTCCTTTGCTTTGGTTGCCACACACTATGCGCGGTTCAAATCCCTATTAAAGAAACCTAGGTATTTTTTCCTTTGTGTTTATTTTTTTTAATTTTTTAAATTTTTTTATCAATGCTTGAAGCAACCTTAATTTAGGGAGATTTGTCTCACTAGCTTTTGTATATATAATATAAATATTACATATTTTAGGAGGAAATTAAAAATAAATAATTTGTTATATGTCAATGGTCTTACTAATTTTTGTCTAGGTTTATTTATACACATAATTTACCTATATACACTGTTCAAAATTTCTAATTTGTATGCAAATTATTTAAATTCTTTTTAAGCTTTTCAACTTTATACTTAAATCATAGAAGTTGTATATTTATAATTATAAATTTATACATTGATTTGGGTTCAAGTTTGTTTGTAATTTTTTATTTGTAGAAAAAATGTGTAATATCTGATACGTAATAGTTGAAAACTAAACATAAAATTTCTTAAATAATTCTAAAATTGATTATTGAACTTTCATAAATCACAAATTTGGAATTTTCATTTCAAATTATCTTTATTTCATTACGAGTATCAAAAAAGTATGTTATTCGGTGAAAAATTTTATAAAATTTTCTAAATGACGATAAGACCCCAACTTCAATGCAAATTGAATTTGAAAAAAATTATTACTTTTCGGTGTATATGTGTTTTTATATGCTTGGATTCCTTAAATAAAATTGTTTCAAAATTTTCTTTTATCTAGGAGTAATTAAGAGTAAAATTTTGACTTCATATGAATATATAAAACAAATATACCACAAAAAATGAAAATAATTTATAATTTAAGCCCACCCTCCATCAAAATTCTGGATTCGTCGCTGATTACAACTCAGTCAACTCAAGCCTAGAACAAAATCACCTTTAGACTCAAGAACTCAACCAAGAACTTTGGAGTCTCAGTCAGAAACCAAAGAACTAAGTAAGGATAAAAGTATACATCCTCCAAAAGCTGATTTATGTCAAAATCTGAACGCCTAGGACTCGAATCAACCAACAATGAATTGGAATCAACTCCACCAACCACAATCGGACCCCAACAATCACGAACCGAGCACCACCAGCCACGAACGGAGCGCCACTAGCACGAAGGAAGCACCACGAGCACAGAATCACTTCAAACTAAGGCTCATGGAGCTGGAACCTTCGATTTATTGGCTCAGAGGTTTAGATTTAGGGTTAGGGTTGTGCAGAGAGCCTTAGAAATGCAAAATCTCCAGAGTAAGGGGAGAGGAAGAGGTTGATCAGATCTCACCTATCTAAAACCCTAACCACGACATTTTATAGTCCCCTAGCTTCAATCCGAGATATAATCCTAGACCTCATCACAGCTGTTTATTTAGAAACTTTCTAATGGACATCCGAATACGAGGAAGGATCGAGTGTTGCAGGCCGCAACACTGATACGGGGGCTAGGTTTGGTAGGGGACATGGGCGAGAGAGAAAGAGAGAGAGAGGGAGAGGGGGGGGGGGGGGGGGGATACGAGAGAAGGGGGAAGGGGTTTTGTTTTTTTTAATAATAAAAAAGCACTAAACCACAACAAAAAATCCTAAACTCCAAAATAAACCCTAACCATTACATGAAACAATTGCATTCACATTTCCCTCAAACCATTCCAACAAACAACCAAGAGAAAACAAACACGCACTGATGAAATCGGTGTTGCCTTTTTCGAAATTGTGATTAAACCCTAGATGAACAAGGTGCAGCGACGAAATGCGAGGGATGTGAGAACGAGAGCAGGGACGAAGTGAACGAAGAGAAAGTTTATAGAGTCATGGGAATAGGTTTCAGAGGAAAGAGAGAGAGTGAAAAATGAGAGGGAAATGGGTTAGGATGAGTTTGAATAACAGGGAGAGTGAGGAGAGAGAAGGGGGGAGAGAGAGTGGAAATATGGGGGAAAAGATGGGTTTGAAAGGGAGAGTGAGGAGAGAGAGGGGGGGAGAGAGAGCGGGAATGTGGGGGAAAAGTGCCTGGCACTTTCCTAAACAAAAAAGGGTAGAGTATAGGGGCATTTTGGTCCAAAAAGATTTAAATAAGGTTAGAGGGGTTGGAAAAAGCATAAGGAGGGGCCTGGGGGTATTTCATACGATTTCCTAAAATTTATTAAAATACACAAAAATTGAGACAAAAAAGGTCAATGACAAAAAAATTATCATTCTAAATATTAAAAAAAGACATGATACATGTATTTCCGGAACCAATCCCGAGACCTTTGAGGCAAACCATCCCGAGCCGGATTAGAGATTTTAGTCATGCGCTAGTCAGTGGCAAGGCTAGGAGCATCGTAGTAGTGATATAAATAAGGAGGATTAGAGGTTGTTAGGGGCATGTGCATTGTGATAATCTTTTCTCTCTCTCCCTAATCCCTCTTCTTCTTCTTCCTCCCTCCTTCTCTGATATACATGTAAATACACTTGTTATAGGAGATATATACAACAATACATATATACAATACACTTAAACGGGGCATCATTACTACCCCTAGTTCATTATTTTGATTGTTTGATCGTAAGTTGTGTGGTTTGGGTTCATTAGCTATCAAGACACATCGTACCTTTTAATAAATTGTAAACAAAAAAATATTCACTTAAACCTATAAAGTTAAATCAATAAATAAAACGTAAAAAAAAAAATAATGCATGTCTTTTAAATAGAAAAAAATAGTCATTCTATCGACAATTAAGGTATCTAATTATGCTCTAAAGATTAAATGAAGAAAAAAAAATTAAATGTCATAAAATATAAATTAAAACTAAATATTTAATACTGTAAAATTTCATTCAAATACAAAGAAGTAAAGAGAATAAAAGGTCATGCGAAAAAAACACTCTAGGAACCAAAAATACACACATTTATAATTTGTAAACGGGTCACAGAAAAGAAAATTAACAATCCAAATTTGAAAAAAGAAAAAAAAAAAAAATCTAAGCATCAATAATTTGTAACTGAAAAAGTATTAGTGTAATCTTGTACAGTGAAATTAACAAAAATAAGTCATTTGTGCGCAGGGCGGTTGTTTTCCTTGTCTTTTCTTTCTTTCGGGTCCATTTTTTGGGCGCCGTGTTTTGTATCCCGAGCTTTGCTCGATAATTATAGAAAAAAAAAAAAAATAAGTCATAAAAATTTCAATAAAAAATAATAAATGACATTATTAAAAAAATAAAATGTGTTGTTATATCATAAATGACGCTCAATTACATATTTAAAAGTGATAATTAATAGAACAGTTACAAACTTATGAAATTCAATCATTAAAATTGTTAAATTATATACTTACATAATTGAAACCCATTTAAATTAATACAAGAGTTACAATTTAATGAAATACAACCATTAAGTTATGTCATACTTTTCTTATATAATTAAAACCCCATTTTTTGGTGAAATATTGAAACCATTTAATTTTTTATTTGCATATGCTAAATCTTTTCCAATTTCTATATACTAACATCTAAACCAAGCCCCCATTTTTATGCCCCTTGCAACATCAACAATACGAACCAGAAAAAGAAAATCACAGTACAATGGCGCACCGCCTCCCCTACGGAACATCTCCTGTGGACTTAAAAAATAGAAGATACTTATAACCATGAAGTTATTCTTGAGGTAAACCAAATTATATGTGCAACTACTAATCAGAGCATACTTATGCTGTGAAGGAGCAAACTAAGATGAGACCATGAAGGAAGACATAATGTCGAACTTATTAGCTAATAGTTTTGTTATTTTACTATAATAAAAATTACGTACATTAAACATTTATTCTGGAACTTAAAAATAGAATATTTAAGTTAATGCAAAAATTTCACAACTAAAAAAATATTATACAAAGCAAATACTATCCGTGCATCACACGGGAAGAAACCTTATTAGATAAATTATTATTATTGTTGATTTTTTTGATATGGGTAAACGAACTGAAAACATTTTTCCATTACCGATTCCATTGATTCTTTTGGTTAATGAAATCAACCACCAGCTTCATCATCTCCCCAGCCTTTTCACAACCAGGCTTCATCAAATGGAACACATGTTCCTCCTCTGCCGCCTCCTCCACCCGCGCCACCCCGCGCCACCCGCTCCTCTCCAGCGCCTCCTTGTAATAATACCCCCTCTCTCTAAACCCATCCATCTCCGCCACCATTACCAGGACTCTCTTGCACCCGAGCTCGGCCAGATTTGGGTCTGCGCTCGGGTTGATCAACGGGTCATCCAACCCGCTACTCGTCGGGTACGCCAACGGCCACAACCTCCCTGTAGTATTCTTATCGTGCTCCTCCTTTGTTTCTTTCCCTACCGGCTGCTTCCCCCAGAAGTAAGGATGCACCAAAATGATCCCTTTCAGGTTAACCCCGAGCAAACCACGGGTGCCCACTCTTATCGTCATCTGATGCGCGATGTTTGCGCCGGCGCTGTCACCCGCAAAGAAAACTCGGGAGAAATCCGCGTGGTGCTTGAGCTATGGCTCGGTGAAACTTCCCTCATCAGATGCATGGGAAGCGACCCAGTTGAGAGCATCCCATGAATCATCATACGCAACTGGAAGGGGATCCTCCGGAGCCCTCCTGTAATCAACGGAAACCACAATCGCATTGGCTCGAGAAGCTAATAAGTTGACATAGTTGTGTTATGTAGGGGAGAAGGCGGACTAAATGAGAAACCCACAGCCATGAAAGTAGATAAGAAGAGGGAGTTTCTGGGTATGGCCAAGCTTGGGCTTGTACAGGCGGGCGGAGATGTTGGGGTTGATCTGTACATCTTTGGAGGTGACGCCGGTGAGTGGGTCAAGCGAGGGAGGGACGGTAGAGTTGCCGAGTAAGCGGTGGACGCAGCCATCTTTGGTGATGACAAGGGCAGGGCGGTAATCATAGAGGATTTGGTCATCTTCGAAGTTCAAACTGGAGGAATCCATGGCCATTGTCTGGGAGGCGAAGCAGAGTGCAAAAGAAGAACACGAGTGGTGTACTGCCTTATCACTATATTTGGAAAATTCTGATGTTATTAAATTAGTAATATATTTAATTTATATATAAAATATTAAATAATAGATTATTTAAGATAGAGTGTCTCTAGTTGTAGTAGGTAAGCAAAATGCAATAATAAAGACCATAAGTTAGACCTCTGTCCCAAAACAAAGGGGAAAAGAATAAAAAAAAATAAAATTATAGTCTAAAGAATTTTTTTTTGGTATTTATATAAATTAATTTGGAATTGAACATTTACATAAAAATTAATTTGAAATTTAATAATTGAGAGGAGTGAATTTAGCATTTTAGAGGAGTTGTTGCCAAGGACATCATTTCTTATTTTTGCGAGGCTTCAAGTCAATCTGTTAACTTCGAGAAGTCTTAGGCTTTCTTTTCTTCTAAAACATTTGCCCAAACCAAGGAGGACTTGTTGCTCCTTTTGGGAGTTCGGTTAATGAGGGAGAGGGACCGCTATCTGGGCCTCCAAGTTTTGTGGGGCAGCTCCAAAAAAAAATGCACTTTGTTTTCTCTCCGATCGAATTCGCAATCAGATCCAAGGGTGGCAAGCGAAAATGCTTTCTCAGGGGGGAAGAGAAACCCTCATCAAATCAGTCCTTGCCACCATACCTTCTTATGTCAGTCATTGCTTCAAAATTCCGGTCACTTTTGTTCGTAAAATCAATGCCCTCTTTGCCCGTTTTTGGTGGAAGGGGGGGGGGGGGGGGGGGGGGGGGTGGGGGGGGGGATCTTTGGAAGACAAATGAATTCATTGGGTTAGTTGGGATAAAATCTCAAATCCTAAGGCTCAAGGGGGTATCGGTTTCAGAGATGTGGAAGGGGTTAACATTTCTATGCTCGCCAACAAAGCGTGGAGAGCAGTCCACAATCCTAATGCTTTTTGAGCACATATCCTCAAGGGATTTATTATCACAATTGCTCGTTCCCCAAGGCTAAGTTGGTTTGCAACCCATCTTGGGGGTGGAGAAGTTTGGTCGAGGGACGTGACTTACTCCTTAAAGGAGCTCATTGGAACGTCCTTAGTGCCTCTTTGATTAATATTTGGAATGATAAGTGGGTCCCTTCATCTTCGGACTTCACTGTTTCGGTCCCGCAACCGGAGGGTTGCCCTTTGGTCACGGTTGATCAGCTCATGATTCCGGAAGCTCGAAAGATGGAATCTCCCCCTCATTCGGCTTTGGCTCGGTCATCCAGCTGCTGACCGAGTCTCCATCATCAGGAGGCTTGGATCAGATTGTTTGGCACTTTGATTCTTTCGGGGTCTTCTCCGTACGCTCGGGGTACAACTTCTAGTGCAAGAACATTAGAGGGAGTGCTCCTCCTCGGGTTACCCCTTCAACATCCACGCCTCCCTCTTCTCGATCTCTTAATACCATTGGTCCCCACATGCCACTCCTAAAATCTATCACTTTATGTGGAGAGCCTACAATAATGCTCTTGCTTCCCTGGAAAATCTTGGAAAAAGAAGATTTTATGGCCCTTCCGCTTGCGCTCGTTGTGGGGAGGATCCTGAATCTATTGATCATATCTTATCTTTCTATCCCCGAGCAAGGGTAGCTTGGTTTGGTTCTATGCTCGGTTTTCATTTACAAAGAGAAGGTTTTGGGGGTTTTCGTTGGTGGTGGGATCATCTTTGTAACGATTTATCTTTATGTAAAAAAGGGCTTAGTTTTGTTGCTTTTCTTTGTTGGGAACTTTGGAAGAACATGAATTCTTTTGTTTTTCAAGGCCTATCCAAGGAACCTCAAAGGATTGCTCAAGATGCTTTGCGAGGATCTATGGAGTTTCTTGACCTTCCCTCATCCACGGCTTCGTCCGGTTCGACTGGTCCTTCGACTCCGGTTCAGTGGTCTCGGCCTTCGGACGGGTTTGTTAAGGTCAACTCCGATGCCACTTGGAAATCTAAAGATGTCATGGTGGCGGCTGCGATGGTCGTTAGTGACTCTTGAGGTGGGATTGTTGGGGGTTGGTGCGGGTCCTTCCAGGTGTCTTCCCCTCTTGTTGCGGAAGCCCTCGCTTTGAGCGCTGCTTGTTGTTACGTTCAGACTCAAGGATGGCGTCGCATCATCTTCGAATGTGATAACAAAATTCTTATTGATGCTCTTTCTGCTCCAGGCTCATGCCCGTGGGAGATTCATGCTATCGTCGATGATATTTTGTCCTTTGTTGTTCATTTTACTATTTCATCTTTTGTATGGTGCCCTAGATTTTGTAATAGGGTGACCCATTTTGTTACTAAGGGTCACTTCTCTGGCAAATGTAATCATGATTGGTAGAACATTGTCCCCCCTCCCTTGATTGATGTTGTATCTTTGGACGTCAGTGGAATATAATTTTGGCCTACGAGCTTTGTGGTGTTCAAAAAAAAAAAAAAAAGAGATATATATAATAGGGTTATTTACATTTTATTACCTCAACCTATTTAAAAATAATAAAAATGACTATGACCTTTTTGAATTATTAAAAAAGCTCCTAAAGTTTTGCCATATCAATAAAAAGGCACCTCTTAAGAATGATTACGTCATTTTTTTATTGACAGAGCTAACCTAATGATTACTTTTTATAAATGTTATAATAAAATAACCTAAAGTACCCTTTAACACCTTTATTATTACTTTATAAACAAAAAATTGGATATGTAGTATTATGTTGAAGTTATTTATTTTCGCTTAATTTATTTCAAAATATAGTTATTATAGGGTATTTTTTATCATTTTACTATAGCATTAATAAAAATACAGCTGTCAGATCGGCTCTGTGGACTAAAAATGACATCATCACCTTAGAGAGAAGCCTTTTTATTAATGCGAAAAAAACTTATGGGCCTTTTTATTAAGACGACAAAAACATAGGGACATTTTTAATAATTCAAAAAGGTAGGGTTCCTTTTTATTATTTTCAAAAATATCGGGGTACTAAAATGTAAATAATCCTATATAATATATATAATCTATGTTTTAAAAACTAAGCATATTTTATGATATACAATGTTTATTTAAATTAGAGTTATTTATGTAAAAAATTTTGGGTTATTTACACAAATGGTCCCTGTACTTTACGTATTGTGGTTCTTACACTTTTAGTTGTTTCAATTTAGTCCCTCTACTATTTATATTCTGTCAAATTGGTCCTTAGAATAAAATTTAGGTTAATATTTTGATGAAATTTTTAATAGTTCGGCAACAAGTTGGGTTAAATTGAGTCAACAAGTGGATTTGTTGTAGATTACTTGCATCTAACATGATTGTACCATTAAAATTAACATCATTAATTTAACTGTACTTTGATCATCGGACTAAATTGCCACAATATAAATAGTATAGGGACTAAAATCACACAATTA
Organism: Simmondsia chinensis; assembly: GCA_018398585.1. Lineage (NCBI taxonomy): Eukaryota > Viridiplantae > Streptophyta > Magnoliopsida > Caryophyllales > Simmondsiaceae > Simmondsia > Simmondsia chinensis. The sequence continues at coordinate 20,844,825 of JAGTTD010000017.1, read as the reverse complement.
AAAGTACAAGGACTAAATTGACACAATGAACAAAGTACAGGGACATTTGGTGCAAATAGCCCTTATTTTTTTTTTGGTAATACAACAACAACAACAACAACAACAGTCCCAATGCCACAAGGGCTCCCGCATGAAGCAGGGTCTTTGGGGGGGGGGGGGGGGGTGGATGTACACGACCTTTCTCCTTTCGGGTGGAAGAGAGGCTTTTTCCGAGGACCCCCATCCTGAAGAATTTTTTTTTTTGATAATGTAAGTAAAATAATTTTTTGGATAATTATGAGGGTTATTTACGTAAATATTTTTGTACTTTACTCAATTGTCGATTTAAGGGGGGTACCTAGGTGTATGCTTTTCGTAGATGACATAGTTCTGGCGGGGGAGTCACGACAAGAAGTAAATAAGAAGTTGGAACTTTGGAGAAGGGCCTTAGAATCAAAAGGTTACAACTCAGTAGATCCAAAACCGAGTATATGGAACTTAAATTTGGCACCTCCAAGCCTACCATAGAAGACGTCAGGATTGGATCAGAGTCCATACTGAAAAAGGAGTGTTTTAGATATTTGAGTTTTATAGTACAACAGGATGGCGAAGTTGACAAGGATTCAACAACCGCATTAAAATAGGCTGGCATAAATGGAGGTTGGCCTCTGCTGTGCTGTGCGATAGAAAGTTCCCATTAAAGTTAAAGGAAAAATACCAGAAGACGGTAGTGAGACCGGCAATGTCTTATGGTGTGAAGTGTTGGCCATTGAAAAGCCTTCATACATAGAAGCTAAAGGTGGCGGAGATGAGGATGTTGCGGTGGATGTGTGGATGCACAAGGAAGGATATGATCAGGAATGACGTCATAAGAGGCAAATTGGGCGTGGCCTCGATCGAAGATAAATTGAGGGAGCAGTGTTTGTGGTGGTTGGTCATGTTAAGAGGAGACTTACCAATGCTCCTGTTAGGAGATGCGAATGACTCCATGCTACAATCCGGAGGAGAGGGAGAGGCAGACAAAAGAAGGGATGGATGGAGACGATCCGACATGACTTCACTCACCTAGACCTGTAGGAGGAGATGGTCTTAGATAGAGTTAGTGGAAGGCTAGCATAGGAGTAGCCGATATAGTGGTGTAGGATAGAGGAGCTTATTTGGCTAGCACTAGTACCCTTAGGCTTATATATTTGGCTGTTTGGCTTACGCAATATGTTTGCTGTCGTATAGCCTACCGCCTATTGCTACTTCATACTTTCTTTATGCTTTCTTTGTGCCGCTATTCTTGCTGCTCTTGGTTTTATACTTTTATACATTTATGCTTCATGCTTGTATGCCTGTATGCCTCTCTTCTTCTCAGGTTAGGGGTTCTCGGACATAGTTCCCTTAGGGTAACACCTTGTAGGGGTAAGGCTACGTACATCCCCCCATGTATATGTAGGAGCCCTTGAGGCACTGGGTCGGTTGTTGTTGATGCTCAATTGTCGATTTAGTCCTTTTATTTTTAACTGTATCAACTCAGCCTTCTTACAACGACCCAAATTAATATTTTATTTTAGCCAAATTAAACTCTCATGACCTGAACGTTAAAAAAATTTCACCACCGTGACTTTAATTTTAGTGTAGGACCACGAGTAAAATTAGGCTAATTAAAAATTAATTTAGCCTCTTTGGAGTGAGCCTATGGTTGAATATCCTTGAGTTTCGTTGATTTATATACATATGCTCTAGCCATTTGGCAAAAATAAAAAATAAAATAAAAAAATAGCGTAATTAATTTGTTCTTGCTCTAAAATTAACTGTCAATGCAGTGACAAACTTTTTAACTGTCGGGTCATGAGTGAGTTTAATCATGCTAAAGGGGAATTGCATTTGGTTGTGTACATAGTGTGATCAAATGATTAAAAAATTTAATTTGTACGAGGACTAAGTTGATTTTTAAGAGCAAAAAAGATTAAATTGACATATTGAACAAAGTACGAGAACAGCTTCTATGATTAACCCTAATTTAAATATACAATATATCAAAATATACTGTTAGCTTTAAAAAAATGGGAAGTCCATTATAATTGTTATTGTTATAGTTCTTATTATTATTATATTTATAGTTATTGTTATAATAATAATAATGACATTATTATTATTCTTAAGATTATTGTTGTTGTTGTTATACTCGGAAACAACCTCTCGTTAAGGTATCATTCTGAAGGGGTAAAGCTGTGAACATCAAACCCCTCCTAGACCTTACTTACGCAGGAGCCCTTGTGGCACTGGAGCTGTTCTTATTGTGTGTTGTTGTTGGTATTGTTGTTGTTGTTGTTGTTGTTGTTGTTGTTGTTATTATTATTATTATTATTATTATTATTATTATCATCATCATCGCTGTTATTATTCTTATTATATTATTATATTTATTATTATGTTGGCCCTAAAGTCATTTATATTATAATTTTGATGATAACAACTATTTAGTGAGTCATAGTGTTTAATTGATTCTATCATATGAGCCCAATTGGGCGTAGCTCCTATTGAAGATAAATTAAGGGAGCAACGCTTGAGGCGGCTCAGACATGTCACAAGGAGACCGGATGATGCTCCAGTCAGAAGATGCGAACAACCTATTATTACATTAGGCAAAAGAGGCAGAGGCAGACCGAAGAAGAGATGGCTTGAGACGATCCGACAAGACCTCACCCACCTAAACCTTCGGGAGGAGATAGCCTTAGATAGGGCCCAATGTAGGGCTAGCATAGGGGTATTAGATGATCCGGTTAGAGTAGGGTAGTCTTTATCTCTATCTTTCTATCCCTATATCATTCTCTTTCTTGTTCTCTTTCTTTTTTTTTTTTTTTTTTTTTTTTTTAGTGTGGGCCATACTTATGCTTTCTGATGTTTCTCCTGTGCCAGGTCTTTGGCTGATGGATGCAAGACCATCTTCTTAGGCTGGGGGTCCTAGGAAATAGCCTCTCTTCAGGGTAGCCCCCTGAAGGGGGAAGGCTGCCTACATCTACCCTCCCCAGACCCTACTGTTGGTGGGAGCCCTTGGTGGCACTGAGTTTGTTGTTGTTGTTGTTGTTGTTGTAGTGTTTAATTGATTCTAATCTTGCATCTAAGTGACTTATAAGAAAGTTAGGAAAATTAAGGTTAATTATGTTGATACGAAGCTTTCTAAGATGATGAATCAAGAGGAAAAGAGATCAAAATTGAAGAGAAGATTCATCCAAATTGAAAACAACGTGATCCAAGTTCAATTCCCTCAAAGTTATTCATTTTTATTGTCTAGGACTTAGGATCGGGATATATCAATTAAGTCCAAGTCTCAATATTGATATGTGATGCTCTAACAAAAATATTTTTGAAATATTTTTGAAAATTGATTTTCAAATTTTATTTGAAAAATATTCAAGTCAAAATTAAGCCAATCTAGCTTATCATAAAAATATATTTCAAGATTGGAATTTTTGAAAAGCATGATCAAATCAAACAAGATAAATTTTAAATGGGTGATAATTTAGCTTGATTTATGCAATCAATTATCTTTATGATCAAAGCAAAGTAGGAAATTAATTCAAAAATTTAAGCTAATATAGCAATAAATTAATTAATCAATCAACTTAGCTATTATGGTAAATTATCCCATCAATCAAGCTAAATGGTCAAAAATGTCAAAATTCACCTAGGTATGGTGAGTGTCGACACACAGAAAGCATGTATCGACACAAAAACATGCAGTAGCCCTCTGGAGCTGTTGTGTGTCGACACACAGCCCCCAACAGGCTCTAACGGCTACATTTTGGACCCGATCTCTTTCCAATTTTTTTTAAAATGCTCCCAACAGCTCCTTGGCCTTTCTTGGCCTATATATAGAGGTTAAATGCTTTGGTTTTAAATTAAAAAATAATACTTCCAACACTCTCTAAGAAATCTCTCAAAAAGGGCTCTTACTCTTGCACTTTAACGGTTTGTTTTCGAATTCTTGTTTAAAGATTTCTTGAGCATCACCAGTTCTCTTTATTGTTGATCATTGAGCTTAATTAGCATATCCTTAGCTTTGGCTAAATTTGATCAAGTGTCAATTCACGCTAGAAAGAGTGAAGAAGTTGAGTTCTTTAATCCTTTCAATACTTAAATTCACTTCACTGTAAAAAAGTTGTTCTTTAGCCTACGTATAAAAAGATCAGTTGTAAAAGGTTGGATCCTAAGCCTACCGTTACCAAAGGATCAGTTGTAAAAGGTTGGTTTTGAGCCTACGTACAAAAAGACCAGTTGCAAAGGTCGGATTCTAAGCCAATTTTTAAAAAAGGATCATCAAGCTTAGTTAAAAGGGTCAAGCTACTAAGAGTAGTTACTTGAGGAGTGGACTAGCTTTCGGGTTGGAAGTGAACCACTATAAAAATCTCTGTGCATTATTAGTCTTGGCTTTAATTTCTGCATTTCATATTCATTGATTCAACTATTAATTGATTTTTGGTTCTTAAAGTTTAAATTTTAATTTATCAGGAAAGAACCTCATTCACCCCCCTCTTAAGTTGCTTTTTGGGCCTTCAATTGGTATCAGAGCTAGTACTCTTATTTTTTGGTCTAACAACCTTAAAGTGATCCTTATGACAACCTTTGCACCTATTTTGGTCGATGGTCAATCCACCGAGAAACCTCCACTTTTTGACCGAAAAAACTTTTTCTATTGGAAACTTAAAATGAGAATTTTTATTAGCTCTATTGATTTTGATTTGTGTCTAATCACACAAAATGGTGATTTTGCTCCTTCAATGAATAAAAAAAATGCAATTCTTGATGAATTTGAAAATAAGCTCATTCAAAATGACAAAACAAAGTTTGAGAAAAATGCTAAAGCTCACTTCCAATTATTATGCGCTATTATTCCCAATGTGTTTAATCATGTCAAAAGTTGTAAGAATACAAAGGAGATTTGGGACAAATTTGAAGCCATATTTGGAAGAGAGTCAATGAAGAATCCCCTCATACAAGTGAAGAGGAGCAAGTAGTTTCATGTCTCATGGCCATCGAATCTGAAGAAGAAGAAGAACTTGAAGAAGATGACATAAATGATTTATCTTATAATGAGCTCATGGATAGTTTTCATGAATTATATAGTGCATTAAAAAATTGAGAAACAAATACTCTTCAAAGAAAAATGAGCTACAAAAAGAGTCAAAATAATGTTTAGTGTTTAAGCTTAAAAATGAATCTTTGAAAGCAAAAATAGAGTCATTAAATGATCAAGTTGAAACATTGATAAACAAGAAGCAATTCTTGGAAGAAAAGCTCATTTCAAACTAAAGTAAAAATGAAGAATCTAAGAAAGATCAATTATTGGTTAAAAAGAATGAGTCTTTAAAAGAACAAGTGGAAGAACTCTCAAACATTTCAAGTAAGTTTCTCAAGAGAGAAGAAACACTTGAAAAAATACTGACTTCTCAAAGACCCACTTATAATAAAGAGGGAATCGGCTATAATGGAAATGCTCAAAAGAAAAAATTGAACACACTTTTTGTCAAAGCCTTCTCACCATCGATAAACTCTATAAGATGTCATTACTGTGGTGATCATGGGCATATTGTGCATCAATGTCCATTTAAAAAGAATTTGAGAAAAATCAAGATGGTTTGGGTTCCAAAGGGATCTTGACCTCCAAATGTCAAGATTAACAATGAAGGACTCATGAAAATTTGGGTACCAAAAATACGTTAAATTGTATAGGTGTGCTTGAAGTTTGACAACAAAAATCACAAGTAGTGGTTTGGTAGTAGTTTCACAAGTCATATGACAAGAGATGAATGCAAATCCACTTTTATCAAACCAAGGGAAGGGAAAATCTCACTTTCAGCAAAAAGAATAGAAAATTATCGGTATTGGTAACATTACTTCAAACGCTTCTCCTTGCATATATGATGGTTTACTTGTTGATGGTCTTATGCATAATTCTCTTAACATTAGTATACTACGTGAGAGAGTTTATTGTGTGCAATCTTAAGTCATTTAAATACGAAGTGTGGCATGCTTAAATGAATGAATTATTACTTGATCAATTAGAATGTGATAATGTCTATATAATTGATCTTGAATGTATGAACTTTGTGAAATGTTCTAGTTTCTCGAATGAAAATGATCATTGGATTTGAAATAGAAGATTTGAACATGCTAGTATGGAATTAGATTCAAAACCTTTGAAAAATGATCTTACTTGATGACCACCCAAGCTTAATTCGAAAAATATCATATTTATTATGTACTTCAATATGGAAAACAAACAAGATCTTCATTCAAACCCAATGATGTAGTTTCTATCACAAGGTATCTTGAACTTTTGCATATAGACTTGTTTTATCCTACTAGACATTTGGGCCATTATGAAAAACATATGGACTTGTAATTGTTGATGATTACTCTTGTTTTGCTTGGTTCTTATTCCTTTCTCATAAGAGTGAAGCATTTGATAAATTTGAAAAATTTTGTAAAAAGTTATAAAATGAAAACGATTTGAAAATTGTTTCGGTTAGAAGCGATCATGGAAGGGAATTTGAAAATGACGATTTTGAAATTGATTGTGATTACTTTGGAATTGATTACAATTTTTCGGCACCTCGAACTCCTCAACAAAATGGAGTGGTTGAAAGAAAAAATAGAACTCTTGAAGAAATGGCAAGAACAATGATTTGTGAAAATAACTTGCCTAAATCTTTTTGGGCCGAAGCCGTCAACACCGCTTGCTATATTTTAAATCAAGCTTTAATAAAACCAATTTTAAAGAAAACACCATATGAACTTTATAAAGGTAGAAAGCCAAACATTGCATATTTTAAACCTTTTGGGTGCAAATGCTTCATTCACAACAATGACAAAACAAATCTTGGAAAATTTGATTCACGAGTTGATTGGATACTCTTTAACAAGCAAAGTATATAAAATCTATAATAAAAAGTCAAAGGTTGTAGAAGAGTTTATATAAGTAGTTTTTGATGAAACTAATGTCTTGTTCTCTAGAACTCCTTGTGATGATGATGATATAGTAATCAAACCAATAAACATCAGACACTCATCCAATGAGCAAGAAAAGGTTATATCTAACGCTCAAATGAATGAATCAAAAGGAGATAACCAAAATATAGAATCCAAAGAGGAAAACTTACCACGAGATTAGAAATACTTGAATGATCACCCAACAAGTCAAATCATTGGTGATCCCTCTCAAGGTGTAAAAATTAGGCATGTATTAACGGAATATTGTCATTTAGCCGCATTCATCTCTCTTGAAGAACCCAAGAACATAAAGGAAGCTCTTAATGACACAAATTGGATAATTGCAATGGAGGAAGAGCTCAACCAATTCAAGAGAAGTGATGTATGGGAACTTGTAGAGAGACCCCAAGATCATCAAGTCATAGGTACCAAGTGGGTCTACCGCAACAAGAAGGATGAGGAAGGTAACGTGGTAAGAAATAAGGCAAGGTTGGTTGCTAAAAGCTATAACCAAGAAAAAGGTATAAACTATGAGGAAACTTTTGCTCCCGTTGCTAGGCTAGAAGCTATTAGACTCTTATGTGCATTTGCTTCATTTAAACATTTCAAACTTTTTCAAATAGATGTTAAAAGTGCATTTTTAAATGGTCTTATTGAAGAAGAGGTTTATGTTAAACAACCACCTGGATTTAAGGATGACAAATTTTTCAATCATGTTTTCAAACTCAAGAAGGCACTCTATGGATTGAAACAAGCTTCTCGAGCTTGGTATGAGAAATTGAGTTCCTTTTTAATGCAAAATAGATTTTCAAGAGGAAAAGTTAACACCACACTTTTGGTCACTCTACAAATGATACTCCTATTATGCGAATTCATATTGATAATGTAGTGCTTGGTGCTACTAACCCAACTTGTTGTGAAGAATTTGTAAGTCTTGCGAGTAGGAAATTTGATATAAGCATGATAAGAAAAATCAACCACTTCCGTGGATTGCAAATGAAGCAAAGCGAGGAAGGAATTTTCACCAAAAAAGCCAAGTACATTAAGAAGACACTTAAGAAGTTTGGCATGGAAAGTTTCAAAAGCGATTGCAACTTCAGTGAGCACAACACTCAAGTTATACATGGATGAAAAAGGTAAAAAAAGGTGGATCAAAAAGCTAAATAGAGGTATGATTCGATCCGTTGTTCATCATTCCACGAATATACTTGATATCTTGTTTGATGTGTTCTTATGTGGTTGATTTCATACTTTCAAAAAAAGGGGAACATTGCTTCATCCTTCATAAAGGTCAAATACATTACTTGTGCGAGTCATTGTGCTAAAACATCCTATTGCTGCATGAATTCAATGATTAAGGCATTCATATTGATTATTCTCTTATTGTGTGTGATAGTGCTAGTACAATATGCTTTACCAAACCTCTGGCTAAAAAATTTTAGAACCAATCATAAAGAGGCGGACATCATATCATCCATAATCATGTACTTAAAGGAGATGTCGGAAATTTTGTGCCCACAAATGATCAACTTCTAGGCCTCTATGTTGAACTAATTGGTGATAATAAAAGAAGGATTAACATGGTGAAATATACTACTTTTGTGGCATACAATTGTCCAAGTATTCTTATCCAATCTAATGGATATTAGTGCTTCGAAGCCCTTTTTTTAGGAAATACCAAAACTGAGTTACTTTATCTCTCCAACGTTTGTTGGACTTGAATATTCAAGTTTAAAAATCTTGCTTTGTGAAAAATTCTTCATGTGCACCTAATTGAGGCATATGGAAATACTTAAAAAAAGGGGTGAAATGTTATATCACAAAAAAAAGGTGAAACTGTCCTTAACATATCGAGCTGCATATGTGAAAACTACTTTTACATTTTGTACATTAATGTATAAATCCCCTCCCTTATTGCTTTTTGTTGATGACAAAGGGGGAGAAAAATTGATGTACTGATGTATAGTATTCATGCTTAGTTATGTATGTGTTTGATTGAGAAATGTTGATATATATCCCCTCCCATATCGTACTCATGTATGAACATACATTGGTGTGGATTTTTTGATATATATATTACTGACTTATCAAAAAAAAAAAAAAAAGAGAAATGTTGAAAATGATGATGAAGTTAATATACCAAATGTATGATTCCTAAAATGCATCAACTTAGGGGGAGCAATTGCGTTTGAACCTTAATCATGATATAAATTGCTCCATAAGTTCATGGTCACGTGTATGTTGTAGTAAGTGAATACTTTTATGGTGAATTCTATACTTCAACTTTCACATTTCCAAGAAAAAGCACCAGATGTTTGTCATCATCAAAAAGGGGGAGGTTGTTGGCCCTAAAGTCATTTATATTATAATTTTGATGATAACAACCATTTAGTGAGTCATAGTGTTTAAATGGTTCTAATCTTGCATCTAAGTGACTCATAAGAAAGCTAGAAAAATCAAGGTTAATCATGTTAATACGAAGCTTTCTAAGATAATAAATTAAGAGGAAAAGAGATCAAAGTTGAAGGGAAGATTCATCCAAATTGAAGAGAACGTGATCCAAGTCCAAGCGTCTCAAAGTTATTCATTTTTATTGTCTAGGACTTAGGATCGAGATATATGAGTCCAAGTCTCAATATTGATATGTGATGCTCTAACAAAAATGTTTTTAAAATATTTTTGAAAATTGATTTTCAAATTTTATTTGAAAAATATTCAAGCCAAAATTAAGTCAATCTAGCTTATCATAAAAATATTTTTCAAGATTGGTACTTTTAAAAAGCATGATCAAATCAAACAAGATAAATTTTAAGTGGGTGATAATTTAGTTTGATTTATGCAATCAATTATCTTTATGATCAAAGCAAAGTAGGAAATTAATTCAGCTAATATGGCAATCAATTAATTAATCAATCAACTTAGCTATTATGGTAAAATTATCCCATCAAGCTAAATGGTCAAAAACGTCAAAATCCACCCAGGTATGGTCAGTGTCGACACACAGAAAGCATGTGTCAACACACAAACATGTAGTAGCCCTCTGGAGCTGTTGTGTGTTGACACACAACCCCTGTGTGTCGACACACAGCCCCCAACAGGCTCTCACGGCTATATTTTAGACCCGATTGCTTTCCAATTTTTTTTAAAATGCTCCCAACGGCTCCTAGGCCTTTTTTGGCCTATATATAGAGGTTAAATGCTTTGGTTTTAAATTAAGAAACAATACTTCCAACACTCTCAAAGAAATCACCCAAGAAGGGCTCTTACTCTTGCACTTCAACGGTTTGTTTTCGAATTCTGGTTTAAAGTTTTCTTGAGCACCACTAGTTTTCTTTATTGTTGATCATTGAGCTTAATTAGCATATCCTTAGCTTTGGCTAAACTTGATCAAGTGTCAATTCACTGTTGAAAAAGTGAAGAAGTTAAGTTCTTTAATTCTTTCAATACTTAAATTCACTTCACTATAAAAAGGTTGTTCGTTAGCCTACATATGAAAAGATCAGTTGTAAAAGGTTGGATCTTAAGCTTATCGTTACAAAAGGACCAGTTGTAAAAGGTTGGTCTTGAGCCTACGTACAAAAAAACCAGTTGTAAAGGTTGGATCCTGAGCCTATTTTTAAAAAGGATCATCAAGCTTAGTTAAAAGGCTCAAGTGATTAAGAGTAGTCACTTGAGGAGTGGACTAGCTTCCGGGTTGCAAGTGAACTACTATGAAAATCTCTGTGCATTATTTTTCTTGGCTTTAATTTCTGCATTTCATATTCATTGATTCAACTATTAATTGATTTTTTGGTTGTTAAAGTTTAAATTTTCATTTATTAGGAAAGAACATAATTCCTCCCCCCCCCCCCCCCCCCCCCCTAGGTTGCTTTTGAGGCCTTCGATTATTTTTTATAATAGTTGTTATTATTATTATTATTATTATTATTATACTAAAATTTATTAAAGAGTAATTTTGTAATCTATTTTGCTTATACCACTCCCATTTGTACATACCAAGTATGAGAATGACTATTTTAACTTCATTCTCATCTCCATTCCACACATATACCAAATGGAGGACCCAAAAGTCATTTCCATTCCCTCATTCCTACTCTCATAAATTCATTCCCTCGTAACAAACGGCCCCTTATAATTGGTATTGTATGAATTTATTCATATCATAAACTAAAGTAAGTCAATAATGTAATTTTTTGTTAAAAAAAGTAATGCATGTACAACAAAAATATTGCGTAATATACTGCGTACAATATAGCTGAAAAATAAAGTAAAAATACTGCCGGAAAATTACAATAAAAATACTGCCCGAAAATTACTGTAAATTAAAAAGAGAAAATAAATCAAAAATTCAGCATTAAATCTCTGTATAATGCAGTAAAAATTCTAGTAATTTTGTATCAAAATATACGCAGCCAAAAAGTGAACACGACAATCAAATAATACCGAAAGAGGGAAAGTAGATTAGAAAATATCGAAGATATCATGCCGTGGGAAATACCGCTGTCCTAAAAGACGATTTTTCCGCTGCTCCGGTGCATAAAGTAGTGTCGGTGGCTGTCCTCCAGGATTAACACGGTCTGACTCTTAACGTGCACTCATTAATCGTCGGGTAGTAGAGAAGGAGAACTTTGCCCGGAATGACCAAGAAAAGGACGACGAGAACAGGGAAGAGAGAGGACTGGAAGAAGTAGATGATATTTTGTTGTTTGTGTCTACAAGTACTGATTTCTCCTATATTTATATTAGAGCAAGTGAAGAGATGTTCATCTTCAATAGTCAAAAACGGCCTGATTTAATTTGTGCAGTAACCGACACCCAACAGCTATAATTTGGTTATTTATTCAATTAATTATGTTTGTAACAGCTAAAAAACATAATTTGAAGTAATGGTGTTCGCTGGAGCAGTAATTAGCATTCAACGGTAATTTGTTTAATGCAGCGAATATATTTTCCGTAAAATAAATATACTCGTTAACAAAAAGATCACCCACACCCACGCCCGAGCACGGCACGGCGGGCGGGCGGCGACCGTGTGTGGTTCCCACCATTCCTTCACCCAAGACTTAATTCAAATTGGTTAGAAACATATACCCTTATAAACCCAACCACACCCCTTTAATTTTTCAATGTGGGATAGGAGGTTTTTCGTCTTTGTATTCACAATGTGGGATGTAACTTTCCTACAAAATTTAGGTTTAGCTTGTATCATTTTTCCAACAATCCCTCACAAAGGATACAAGTGAGGAAGAGAGATAGAAACAGACCGGGCAAAGGGAGTTTAGTTCTTCAGTGCCGATGTCTTGCGACTTGAATCATCACCTAGTGCAACCCAAGTTTATGACCAACATCTTGCAAGGTGACTTTCGTCTTAAACCTCCCAAGGGGTTGTATAGTCTTCCACTTGGACCCATATCAAACTCCAGATCTCGACAACTCCTGCGGTTTGGCGCTTTTTATTCTCCATGCGCTCGTCTTGAATATTCATGGGCCCTCTAGAAGGTAAGTCTTAATCCTTCATAGGGAGCGGCCAGACTCCCACACCTATATAGGTGGATCCCATCAAGTGTGTGTTACGGCACACCACCAAACATATGGATATGGGTCCATTAAGAGCTTAAGCTCAACCTTACCTCTTGGTAACATACAAACAGTGTCCATCAAGTGCAAGCCTAACTTACACCACCAAGCATATGGCTATGGACCCGTCTCCGCACTGTCACACCATGGGGAGGGACAACATTAACATAGTACATTCTTTGAATGAAACTATGACTTTTCACATTGAACCTGTTAAGACCAGGTCGGATACATCACAGTTTATTTATTGTATAGACTTTAATCCTATCCCCCTCGATGTTTCTACAATCATTTTACAACAAAAGCCTTTTGTCAACAGATCTGCAAGATTTTTTTCAGACTTTACATAGTCTAGTGATATCACTCCACTTTCTAGTAGATCTTTCTCGATCTTATGCCTGAGACGAATGTGTCTCTCCTTGCCATTATAAACTTTGTTCTTAGCCACAGCAATTGCAGTTTGATTGTCACAGTGAAGTGACACTGATGGAGCTGGAAGCCCCCACAATGGCACGTCTCCCTATAGACTTCTTAGCCACTCGGCTTCATGACCTGCCAACTCAAGAGCAATAAACTCAGATTCCATAGTATACATAGTAGTACAAGATTGCTTAGAGGATTTTCAAGATATGGAATCCCCAGCTAGTGTGAATACATACCCACTAGTGGAGTTAATGTCGTCATTATCAGACACCCAATTGGCATCGCAATATCCTTCTAATACAACGGGATACTTTCATAGTGAAATCCCCAATCCACAGTTCCTTTCAAATATTTAAGCAATCTCTTTAACGCATTCCAATGCTCTTGATTAGGATTATGTGTGTATCTACTTAGCCTACTTACAACATATGCAATTTCAGGTGTAGTATAGTTCATTAGAAACATAACACTATCAATTATTTTGGCATATTCAGATTGGCACATAGCAACGCCTTTATGTTTAGTTAGATGTACACTAGAATCATAAGTTATTCTTACAGGATCAGTATTGACCATGTTGAACTTTTTAAGTATCTTCTCAACATAGTGAAACTGGTTTAGGCTTAGACCTTCTAGAGTTTTCACAATTTTAACTCCTAAAATCACGTCTGTCTCACCCATATCTTTCATCTCAAATTTAGAGCATAGAAAGTTTTTCGTTTCACTGACAACATTCAAGTCTGTGCCAAATATCAACATATCATCAACATTTAGACAAATTATTACACATCCATTTGAATTAGACTTAGAATACACACAAGAATCACTATTGTTCACAAGGAAATTAGCTTTTGAATCTTTCCACCATGCTTGAAATTTGAGTGATTTGAGTGATGCTTTTTTCCTTTGTTCTGGAACCTGTCAGTAGTACTAGGCCTAGCTTTGACAATATTGGCTTTAGAATGGTCAGAGTATGTGTACTCCCTGTCCTTAAGCCTATTTTCTTCTTTAATTTTTAAGTGGTTCACTAACTCCTCTAATGTCAAGTCCTTCTTTTTATGTATAAGTAGATTTCTATAATCCTTCAAAGAAGGTGTAAGTTTTTCAATTAAAACATATGCTTGAATTATTTCGCAAATTTTAAGGCCTTCTGAAAAAATAGTAGTTACTATATTTTCATATTCATGGACTTGATCAATGATTGGTTTACTGTCCACGAATTTGAAATCTAACCATTTACTAACGACGTATTTTCTAGTCCCTGCTTCATCACCCCCCTATTTTTTCAGTAGGGAATCCCAAATCTCTTTTGCTGTGCTTAATTTTACATAAATATCAGAGAGTCCATCACTCATGTAATGCAGTAAGTTTCCCCTACAGGGTCAGTCGTCTACAGTGAATTTTTCTTCATAAGCTTTTTTCTCGTTTTCACCTTCAGGTGCCTTTTTCTCATAAAGTACATAATCAATACATACTAGCTGTAGAAAAAACAAATTTTTTTGAGACCATCTCTTATAATTCTTCCCGTCAAGAGGCTCAACTTTAGATATGTCAGGAAGGGGTATTTTGGTTGCCATGTTAAAATATTAGTACGTGAAAATCGTCTTTTAGATTGTTAAAAAAAGTAATGCGTGTTCAACAAAAATATACTGCGAATATACTTCGTACAATATAGCTGAAAAACAAAGTAAAAATACTGCCCGACAATTACAGTAAAAATGACCGAAAATTGCTGTAAATTAAAAAGCGAAAATAAATAAAAAATTCAGCGTTAAATCTCGGTATAATGCAGTAAAAATTCCAGTAATTTTGAATCAAAATATACGCAGCCAAAAAGTGAACAAGACAATCAAATAATACCAAAAGAGGGAAAGTAGATTAGAAAATACCGAAGATACCGTGCCGTGGGAAATACCACTGTCCTAAAAGACAATTTCGCCATTGCCTCGGTGCATACAGTAGTGTCGGCGGCTGTCCTCTAAGATTAATACGGTTCGACTCTTAACCGACGAGAACAGGGAAGAGAGAGGACTGGAAGAAGTAGATGATATTTTGTTGTTTGTGTCTACAAGTACTGATTTCTCCTATATTTATATTACAACAACTGAAGAGATGATCATCTTCAACAGTAAAAAACGGGCTGATTTAATTTGTGCAGTAACCGACACCCAATAGCTATAATTTGGTTAATTATGCAATTAATTATGTTTGCAACAGCTAAAAAACGTAATTTGAAGTAATGGTGTTAGCTGCAGCAGTAATTAGCATTTCAACGATAATTTGTTTAATGCAGCGAATATATTTTCCGTAAAATAAATATACCCATTAACAAAAAGATCACCCACCTCCACGCCCGGCGGGCGTGCGACGCGCGCGCACGTGTGCGGTTCCCACCATTCCTTCACCCAAGACTTAATTCAAATTTGTTAGAAACATATACCCTTATAAACCCAACCACACCCCCTTAATTTGTCAATGTGGGATAGGAGGTTTTTCATCTTTGAATTCACAATGTGGGACGTAACTTTCCTACAAAATTTAGGTTTAGCTTGTATTATTTTTCCAACATTTTTAACATTTTTACACCCACCTGTGAACTAGCTGATAACAATTTTCGTCTATCATCATAATGTCAATTTACTCTACGAGAAAATTGATACAAATTAAATTATATAAATACAAAATTGACACTGTGAAATAAAATAAAAGAAAAATATTTTAAGCAACCATAAATAATATGTTAGCTAAAAGTAACATTAAACAATTATTTTTTACTGACTATCCCTATTCCAGTGAGATTAAGAAATGATCAATTATGTTGGGGTTTAAGGCTGATGATAATTTTTCGGTTAATATGTGATCTGGTTGGCTCCTGGACTCGAGCGGAAGGATAGGAAGGCTTGGCCTTATAGATGGATCTGAAGTTTGGATATAGAGCTCAAGGTGAAGGCGTTTTTGTAGCAGATTTTGCACAATTCATTGCCCGCAAGGAATGAATTAAGCAGGAAAAGTGTCCTTGGTGTAATATGGAGGAGGAAGACATGGAGCATCTATTTTTTAGATGTCTCCCTAAACAGTGTTGGATGCTTGCTAAAATTAAGGGGATGGTTCAAAGATACCTTTTCAGGAATAAGTTAAATAAGGAACTTCTTAAGGTTCGAAGTACTCTAGAAAGGGTGGTCTTTTTGGCCTCTATCAAGATCACTGAATAAAGATTGAGGAAAAATTTGAATAAGCCAAACTGAGAGTAAAATAAAGGGATGGAAAGAAAGAAGAAAAGGATAGAGACAAGATGGATGATTCCTGAGAGAGGATGGATTAAATTGAACTTCGATGGTGCTAAAAAAGAAGATGGAGCAGCATGCGGTTTTGTTTTTTAAGATAGTAAAGGAAAAGTAAATGAATATTATTTGAAAAATATGGATAATGCTCCCATCTTAGTTGCAGAAGCCACTGCAGCTTCAGACACGATTTGGCATTGTGTTGAAAAGGATTTAGAAGGACTCGTGTGGAAGTCGACAAATACCATGAGGATGCTTGTATGCCTGGTTGTATAGACGCAGTTCTGGCGTATGTTGGTCGCTTATTGCTCCTAGGGTTGGATGGAGACAATTCGACAGATGAGAAGAGAGAAAGAGGCTGGCCAAAGAAGAGTTGGATAGAGACCCATCACTGCCCCTTTAAGGAGATGCGAACAACTCTATAATACAGACAGGAAGAAAGGAAGAGGCCGGCCAAATAAGAGTTGGACGAAGACAATTAGACAGATCCTCACCTAACTCAACCTAAATGAAGAGATGGATCTAGATAGAGCTCAGTCGAATATTCGTACAAGGGTAACTGATTTAGCGGTGTAGGAGCATCAAGCACCCGTAAGCTAGTTATAGTACCACGAGGCTGCTTGTATGCTCGTTCGTATATACGCAGTACTGGCATACATTGGTCGCTTAGTGCTTCTAGGATTTGTTACCTTGGGGTGCAGTGATATTCGCTGCCGATACGCTCTATACTCTCTCTCTCCCTCTCTCCCCATACGCTCTACACGCTCTACTCTCTCTATATGTTTGTATTGTATCGCATGTATGACCTTTTGCTATGGTTGCTATGCTTCCATGCGTACATGTCTATTTGCTTATATGCTTACATGCTTACATGCATACATGCTTTGCATGATCTCTATACCTTACATGCTCTTCATAACTATCTACTATCAGGTTGGGGCTTCTCGGAAACCATCTCTCGCCAGGGTCTCACCCTGATGGGTTAAGGCTGCGTACATCCCACCCCTCCCAGACCCTACACAAGCAGGAGCCATTGAGGCACTGGGACTGTTGTTGTTATTGTTATTCATGTGGAAGGAGATAACCTTGTAATTGAAGCTATTCGAGGTGCATTCAAGTGTCCCTAGCAAATAAGGATGATATCGAAGATATTAGGTATTTTTGGCAAACTGTTAAGAGATGGATGTTATACTTGTTTATTGTGAAGGGAAAAAGGCTGCGTATAGGTTGGCTGCTAGAGGAGAGTAGGGGTATTTAAATGTTGATATAATAGAAGTTCTTTGAACAGAGTTTGTCACAGTAGTGAGCGAGGAAGCTCTAGGGTTTTCTTCCGGTGTTTAAATTCCATAGTGTTCTTTTTACCTTTAAATTTTTTTTTATATAAATTTCTAATTTTTGCATGATATACATTTAAAAATATAAATGAAATATATTAATTTGATTAACGGAACATTATGAATCATTTTTATTTTACTGGAGTGCTCTCCTAACTCTTTAGTTTTGGAATAGAAAGAAGATGTCTCGATCTCTTCAGATGTGTTTGACAAAGAATTTGAGGTGGTCTTGAAACAACCATCTATAGTGCCATGAATCTCTTATGTTTGAACTGTAAGGGCATTGGCCTTTCTTTGGTCATAATCTCGCTGATGCCATTTATGAATTCTTCCAATATGTTTCAAGAGTTTTTGACCGCGATTTCAGAGGTCATGCTGTAGGCGCGGAAATCTGTGGCAGTTGTCTACCTCGCTTCCATTCAAGAAGAGCATAAAGGTTCGAAAAGCTTGGAAAGGCTTGACTTTAAAACCATATGCAGAGCTTCATTTCATCCAGCTCCTCTAGGGATGGAAGTAGACCAAGCCTAACTCGTCCTATAATGGGTGTTGTGGCAAAGAAGTAGAAAAAACAAAAGAAGCGCGCTTTTTGTTTTTCTATTTTCTTCGACTCCACAAGGAAGGCCTGACAAATTATTTTTGATAATCTACGCCTATCGAAGCTCAAAAGAAAATTTAGGCTTGTTTTATTATTCATTATGGAAACTGAAAAGCAAAATTATATTAATTAGGTGGCGAGGAGATTCCATTTCAATCGTGTTTCACTGTGGACCCTTGTGTTTGGTTGGAGGATGAGCTCCTATTTACCAGGATAAGGTTGTAGTATCAATTGAGTATGCATCTTAAAGGGCTATTGCGGTGTAGATTAAGGACATTGTCGAAGGGGAAAAGGTAGTTTCATGTCTTTGTCCATGCAGAACTGGTTCAAGCCTGTAAGTCGAACTTTGAGGGAGATGAAGATGTATAATGGGGAGGAGATCCCATTTATTATTGCTAGTGACTTCAATGTCTTCTTGTCTTGTGGAGACAAGCTGAATGGTAGAGGTTCAAAGGATGACTAGTAATTAGTCCCCTATGATTTTTATGATGACGACAATCTAGTCAAATTACGAACAAAGGGATGAAGGTTTTACCTAGATTAATAACCACAGCAGGTCAACAAAGCTCATGGAATGCATTGGTAAGATTACTTTAAATTTCTACTACGCATCTTTGACTAGAGCTGGCTATTGGTTTATACTATTAAAATTTATGTCTAGCAAGTTAAAGAGAAGAAGGACTTCAAGTTCAAATCTAAGTAGTAGATTGGGACGAACATAAAAAGGTGATCCAATAGTGATGAGTCTGTAATGATATAGGATAAAGGAAGTTTGAGTTTTAGTAAGAATTTAAGTTGCAGGAGGCCCTCAAGTATTGGCAATGTGCTGAAGCTAAGTAGAGAGAAGTCATTTTGAACCAAGCAATAACTAGACTTTGCAAAATCAAGAGTAGAAGCATCTCACTAAATGAAATTGATAAAGAACGAACATTATGCTCCAAATGCAATGTTTATGAGAGGCAAAAGAAAGAAATTAGCAGTAGTGCTCCAGGACTTGGTAGCTTAAAATTTGGAATGCGAACCCTTGGTTTTTCCACGCCTCCACCATCTGACAGAGGAATGCAAACTTTATCCCCAAGCTAGAGAGCAAGGTGGTAGATGGGTTGACGATCCTACAGAAATCAAGGCGATAGTCTCTCCCTATTTTGCAATCATGTATGGCAAGGCTAAATGCTCGAGTGGAGAGAGGCCCTTGTTGTTCCCTAGTTGATGTCTAGTCAAATGAATGTGACGTTGGTGGCCCAACCCCGGAATAGCTAAATCAAAGAGGATGGTTTCCAACTGGGGAGACATAAACCCCCTGGACCCAAATGATTTGTATATATTATCCTTGTTTCCGAGTTTGCAAAGCCAGAGTTTCTGAAAGAGTTTAGATCTATTAGCCTATAAAATTTTAGTTTTAAAATCATTTTAAAATCTTTGTAACTCCTCAAGCCCTTGATGGAAGAGTTATTGTCCCCTTACCTTGCAGGCATCATAAAGGGCGTTAAGAATTTAAGCTGCAGGAGGCCCTCAGGTGTTGGCAATCATGGTTGTTAAAATAGCGATTTAAATCGCAAAATTGTACAATTTTATGATTTTACTTTGCCCCAGCGATCCAAATTGGTTAAAAAATCGTACTCAAGTAGAATCGTAGTAAAATCGGTAGAATCGCAAGTAGAATCGGTAGAATCGCAAGTAGAATCGGTAGAATCGCAAGTAGAATCGCAATTCTGATGTGATTCTACCCGGTTCTACTTAAAGGCTTCTGCTCACGTGCAAAAGTAACGATTTTAATGTGTTTTTCTACATTTTTGTATAATATATTAAGCCCTAACTTTCTATATTAATCTCATATTTGATTTTATATTTTCTATTAACTATTGAAGTAAAAATTTACTATTAATTGTACATCTTGAGGAGGTTTTACTATTTTAGTACTGAAATTGAGAGTGTAATCATCGCCTCAAGTGATATGGAAGGTTTAGTTGGAGATGATGCTACTATTGGGGATGATTCTCTTAATGATGATGGAAATACAAAGACTAGTACTGCAAATGATATTGACGACAGTAATTTTGATTTTGGATTTGAATTTGATGGTGCTATGATTTGAGAGACTTGAGCGTATGTTTTATGTTAGAATGATGTTATTCTTTTTCCTATTTTTAGGTTTCCAATGTATTGTGAAATTATTGTCTTGTGGACTTTTTGATGTTCTTTATCATATATTTGAGAATTGTTATGCTAATTTTGTCAATATAAATAATTTATTTATACGTAAAGTAGAATCTTATGATTCTCGATTCAATTCTACTATTCCGATTCTACTGACCCCCCGTCGATTCTA
The DNA here is from genome assembly GCA_018398585.1 of Simmondsia chinensis. Classification (NCBI taxonomy): domain Eukaryota; kingdom Viridiplantae; phylum Streptophyta; class Magnoliopsida; order Caryophyllales; family Simmondsiaceae; genus Simmondsia; species Simmondsia chinensis. The sequence goes on along the minus strand of JAGTTD010000017.1, from coordinate 20,824,326 downwards.
CGTAGAATCTTGATTTTGACAACCTTGTTGGCAATGTGCTGAAGCTAAGTAGAGAGAAGTCATTTTGATTCAAGCAATAACTAGACTTTGCAAAATCAAGAGTAGAAGCATCTCACTAAGTGAAATTGATAACGAACGAACATTATGCTCCAAATGCAATGTTTATGAGAGGCAAATGAAAGAAATTAGCAGTAGTGCTCCAGGATTTGGTAGCTTAAGATTTGGAACGACAACCCTTGGTTTTTCCACGCCTCCACCATCCGACAGAGGAATGCAACCTTTATCCGCAAGCTAGAGAGCAAGGTGGTGGATGGGTTGACGATCCTACAGAAATCAAGGCGATAGTCTCTCCCTATTTTGCAATCATGTATGGCAAGGCTAAATGCTCGAGTAGAGAGACTCCCTTGATGTTGTTCCGTAGCTGATGTCTAGTCAAATGAATGTGAAGTTGGTGGCCCAGCCCCGGAATAGCTAAATCAAAGAGGATGGTTTCCAACTGGGGAGACATAAACCCCCTGGACCAAAATGATTCGTATATATTATCCTTATTTTCGAGTTTGCAAAGCCAGAGTTTCTGAAAGAGTTTAGATCTATTAGCCTATAAAATTTTAGTTTTAAAATCATTTTAAAATCTTTGTAACGCCTCAAGCCCTTGATGGAAGAGTTATTGTCCCCTTACCTTGCAGGCATCATAAAGGGCGTTAAATCTAGGATGATCTATTAGTGGTGTAAGAAGTTTTTCCTTATGCTGCATATTGGAACAAGAGGTGTCAAGTCCATATGGCTCAAAATCTAGACTATCTAAGGCCTATGACAAAGTCAATTAGGGTTTCTTAGAGAGAATTTTCCTAAAGATCAGTTTCAGCGGGCCCTGTGTCAAGTCCATATGGCTCAAAATCTAAGACTATCTAAGGCCTATAACAAAGTCAATTAGGGTTTCTTAGAGAGAATTTTCCTAAAGATCAGTTTCAGCGGGCCCTTTGTTGGTTTGATCATTTAGTGCAATTCCATTGTCCAAGCTAGTTCGGTCATTGATGGCTTAGACGAAGATTAACCCCCGTCCCCATCACCTGCCTAATTAAAACCTTGAGGGTGTTGAGGTAAGCGGACCCCTATCCCCATACTCATTCCTATTCGTAATGCAGGCCCTTTCTAGGAGTATACCTCGAGCCTTGTCTTTAAGGGAATGGAAGGGGCTCTAGATTAAGAGATCCCCCCACCACCAACTAAAACCTATCTTTTTGTTAAGAACAGTGTCCAAAAAATCCAATTATTTAATTTTTATTAATTTAATTATATTTACGAGTTACACATGTGCATGATTATTTTTCAAAACGTGTTAGGAGATGGATGTTGTCATTGATAACATATCAATGTTTGATTAAGTGGACAAATTAAGGCACATATAAACTTAGATCAAAGGTAGTAATATGTTGTCAAAAAGAAGTTCGTAGTTAGTGATAAGTTGCTGCTTCTCTATTAACATTATAATATGGTATGTGAGATAGCTTGTATGGTCATATGGATAAAGAACTAGAAATATCATATTAGTGTTTGTTAATAAGATTAAAACAGTGAATTGAACCATTATTGTATTTTTTTTCCTTAACTGTTATCAGTCTAAATAATTCATCTTATACTATTAGGTAATGACTCTAACTCCTTAGAATGCCTTGATCTCGTGCGTGTAGTGTATGTTCCTTTAGTGTACTTAGAAGTGAGATGTCTCAGAGTAAACAATATCCTTTGTATGTTAGGTGATAGAATAAATTAAGGGTGGTAGGAACAAATATTCAATGTGGAATCTATAGTCTCTTCTTGAGTTAAAGATATCGCATAACGCATAAAACTCTATGGTGTAATTTTCCACCTGCTGAGAACCTTGACGCAAATTTGGGATCTTATGGAATAACAACCAAGCATGATTGTTGGGTAAGAAGGTGGTTCACATGTGCTCCTTCATCTTTCCCAAGTCTCAATTTTACTCTTGCCCTGCCTCAATCTTTAGTGTTTGAGTTGCTGCCACTAGGTGTGCTCCTATCAATGCATAAAGTCGAGTCACCGCTAAAAGAACCCACTTGTGCTTATGTACCTCTTGAACTGAAGTACTTCCTCAACAGGCACCAAACAATCCAAGTATTCCTTGGGATTTCGCCCACTTTGGAATTTTGAGAATTTAATCCAAATATCGAGCTCTTAGTGTCAATCTTCTAAGTGATTGGTAGTTCATAGGGAAGCCTCAGTCCCTTGTGGCTGTGCCTAAGAACCCCTACATTACTGAAGTGATTATTAAAGCTTGCCTTTGTATATTCCTCATGCTTCAAGACTTGTAGATTCTAAGGCTGAGTCAACTAATGGACTGCTATGGTGAGCTGCTCATTGCCAACTCTCTACAATAGCACTTCAATATCATTGAATCACCTATTCGTCTCATGGGCATCGTCCCTCTCATTGAACTCACTAAAGGGAACATATATCTACTTCCCTTGGGCCATGATTGGAAAGTTCTAGTCTTGATACCAAACTGATGCAGCACCAAGTTCGAAGAATTGAATAAAGAATTCTCACGGCCTCCTTTTTATTGAAATTGCAAAAGAAGAGATGAGATAAAAGGGAAAACTTTAATTCGCCTTTCTACAGAACTCAATAAAGAGATAAAATACCAATTTCAATTACAAGGGAAAATCTCAAAACTTCTACTAGGTATAAGCCTATCTATAGCTAACTTTCCTACTTAGGATACAAATTCTAATCCAATAATACAAGAATAAACAAAGTACTAGGATTTAGTTACTTCGAAAGAACATGTACGAAATTATATCTAGATTCAAGAAAAGTTATGATTGATTCTTCTAGAAGGATCCACTCCTACATTGATATCTGCGCTTTACTCGCCATATTAACCTACTTGATAACTCAATGTAATCACCAAATCGCTTGGTGACTTAACTCCTTAATCGCGTTGTGGGTCTACATTTGTAAGTGAGAAAAACCATAGGGTCACCTACCATCCTCATCCACCATAAGTAGAAGTTAAGCTCTAATTGCGTAGGCTGGTCACTATAGATGGCTGCGCACTGAACTTCATACCCCTTATGGGCGACCAGTACTCTTCTCAACCATGAAGGGCGAGAGCTGTGGCAGCCCAAACACTAGCCTATTATGCCGCCAACCAAGGGCGAAAGTTGTATTTGCTCAGTGAACACGCCTATGCCAAATGGTTGAACTCCTCCCATTACCCTTATCACCCACCAAGGGGGAAAGCCTTGCTTGCCGCTTGCCCATCGGTTATCATTGTCAAGTGTCCACTCCTTACATTCCTCTAGGATTTGGCCACCAACTTCCCACCCACCGCACTCGCCCTTCCTCTCAATGCTACTAAACTCACACCAGGGATCAACTTCGCATAATAGTAGCATCGAGCACTTATTCGTCCACCTTGGAGCGAGTGTGCCACCCAGGGACACATCCTCATGGTATGGATAGGTTACTCGATCCGACACCCGAACAGAGGTGAGGAAGGTGTTTTCCCGCCCAGGTGAATACCTAGTACCTCAAGTTCCTAGTTCCTTGTACCAAGCCAACAACACATGTTAGCTTGAGATACCTCTAAGTTGATCTCCACTAATGACACCTTAATTGCCTTTTCCCTCTACCGAAAATAACAGCCAAAGTTCTATCATTCGGGGATATTCCACTCTAATTGAGACTAAGGGCCTGTTTGTCATTGTTTAAAAAAAATACTTTTTTTAGAAGTACTTTTTGTAAAAGTACTTTTGTAAAAAAGTATTATTTCAAATAGGCAGTTTGTGTTTGAGTGAACCAGTAAAGAAGTGCTTATTGTAATATTGTGATTGTTTGGCCAATGTTTAAAAAAGTGCCTTTTTTTATGACATTAACAGAAAGGGCATTAACCAAAGTATTTTATTGTTGAAAAAAATTCACCCAAGAACAATTTCTAATATTGAAAATATTTTTTACTTGAAATATTTTCTAAATATATAAACTATCTTTTTAAATACTTAAACTAATTTTTAATTTTTTAAAAATATTTTTTCAATATTTCTAAATTTATTTTTCAATATTTTTAAAAATATTTAATATTTTTTAAATAATTTATATATTTTTAATACATTTAAAATATTTTTTCAAATATTTAAAATATTTCCTAAATGTAGTAAATTATTATTAAGAGATGATCAATTTTGTTAGGGTTTTAAGGCTGACGATAATTTTTCGGTTAGATATGTGATCTGGTTGGCTCATGGACTTGAGTGGAAGGATGGGAAGGCTTGGCCTTATAGATGGATCTAGAGTTTGGATATAGAGCTCAAGGTGAAGGCTTTTTTGTAGCAGATTCTGCACAATTCGTTGCCCATAATGAACGAATTAAGCAGGAGAAGTGTCCTTGGTGTAATATGGAGGAGGAAGACATGGAGCATCTATTTTTTCGATGTCTCCCTAAACAGTGTTGGATGCTTGCTAAAAATAAGGGAATGTGATGCAGCACAAATGAAGAGGATTAATAATTATAAAAGATCTAATATTTTATTAGATTTGGATAGATTAATTGATAGGATTAGATTAGAATATATCCTTTTCGCTAATATGATATTTAAGTTTTTATTTGTTATTTTATTTAGAGAAGTAGTTTCTTAATTTATTTCATATTTATCTTAATAATTTTATATTAGATTTAGGATTTATCTTATCTAATATCTTTTTAGGGTTTAGCTTTCTATAAATAGAGCTTTGTAATTCGTTATTTTAATAGTTTTGATGAATAAAATTGAGTTGTATTTTTTTATTAGCAAGTTGTGCTACATCAATTTGGTATCAAAGCTCTTGTTCTGGACCGCCCCACAAAGCCGCCGCCCCAGTGCCGCTGCTAGTTCACGATACTACCACTGAGCAGTATCTTTTTCCCTGCCACTACCACGGTATAGTGGTACCTATCCTTTTTTCTTATCCACCTTCCCAAAAAAAAAAAAAAAAAAAAATCCCAAGCTACCCAAAAAAAAGGAGAGAAAGAAAAACAAAATTTGTTGAAAACCTAACACCACCAGCCAAACACCAGCTCACCGCCACCGACCACCGTGCCACCAGACCCTTGCCACCAGCACCCTCAAAACCCTAGCCATCGTTTGAAAACCCCAACCCCTATTCGAAAACCCTAGCTCATGTTCGAATAATCGAAACACTAAGCCACAAAGCACCTCGATTTACTTGCCTCCACCTCGCCACGACCAAACATGAAGCACCACCACCTTGTCACACACAAAATCCTAACCCCCTTTCTCAGCTTTAAAAACCCCAGACTTTGAAAACCCTAATCCTTGATTTCAAAAACCCTAAACCTAAACTTCGAAAACCCTAATTCGAAAAAACCTAACCTGTAACCCTAATTCGGAACCCTAATTTGAAATCCCCACATTGAACCCTACTTTGACTCTTATACATCCAAGCCCTAGTTCAATTCGATTTTTGTCACCTTATCAATGTCGTTATGTCTACTATGTCCACTCACATCCAATTACTTTTCAACCTCAGAGTTAGATTATCTCGAGTCAAATAAGCATGGACCATATGGTAAGGGTAATTCTTTACATCCCTATCATTGGTGGGAATTTGTTTGGCATCCGATTTTCTTCACAATGTATGCTATACCCGATGCCTATTATGTTTCTAGACTTAATGGTAAGTTGTATGTGCTTCCACTAAACAAGCCAAGAGTTTATCTTAGGGCTTATCGTGGCACAACTACCCCAACTTCCTCCCTTGTACACACTTATGAGCTTTCTTACGATCCAGCTACAATATATTGTCTTCTTCCTGAGTTACCATCATCCCAGAAAGTTCAAGGAAAAACAAGCAAAATCGAAGATAAAGAAGAGAAGACGAAACCAAATAAGAAAAGGAAGAGGAGGAGAACGAAGTGAAAGAAGAAGAGGAAGAGATGAAAAATGAAGTGAAAGAAGAACATGAAGATTTGCAACGTATCACAACATATCCAATTGCCTAAAAATATGGATAATGCATGTTCTGAAAATTTTATTGATTTCATCATTCTTGAAGAGCTTGCTAAGTCAACATCTCCAAAAGCAAAAGTTTTACACTTCATCCAGAATGAGCCCTGCACACAGAAGGATATTTGCTACAACTTCTTTTTCCTACGTTTGTTTAAAACTTGTGGCCGAGGTTTTTTGAACAAAGGGGGAATTGATGCAGCAGAGATGAAAAGAATTAATAATTATAAAAGAGCTAATATTTTATTAGATTTAGATTTAGATTTGGATAGATTAATTGATAGGATTAGATTAGAATTTATCCTTTTAGCCAATATGATATTTAAGTTTTTATCTATTATTTTATTTAGAGGAGTAGTTTCTTAATTTATTTTATATTTATCTTAATAGTTTTCTATTAAATTTAGGATTTATTCTATCTAATATCCTTTTAGAGTTTAGCTTTCTATAAATAGAGCTTTGTAATTCATTATTTTAAAAAGTTTGAATGAAAGAAAAATTGAATTGTGTTTTCGATTAGCAAGTTATGCTACATCGGGATGGTTCAAAGATACCTTTTTAGGAATAAGTCAAACAAGGAACTTCATAAGGTTCGAAGGCAAAAAGAAGTGCAAGAGTTAATTAGATTCATAATTGGATCTACTTACTCTAGTCTTTATGGAAAAGCCGCAATGATAAAGTGTTGAGGGCTATTTCGAGTACTCCAAAAAGGGTGGTCTTTTTGGCCTATATCGAGATCACTGAATGGAGATTGAGGAATAAATAAAGGGATGGAAAGAAAGAAGAAAAGGACGAAGACAAGATGGATGGTTCTTGAGAGAGGATGGATTAAATTGAACTTTGATGGTGCTAAAAAAAGAAGATGGAACTGCATAAGGTTTTGTTATTTGAGATAGTAAAGGAAAATTAATTGACTATTATTGGAGAAATATGGACAATGCTCCCATCTTAGTTGCAGAAGCCACAGCAGCTTGATACACGATTTGGAATTGTATTCAAAAAGGATTTAGAAGGACTCATGCGGAAGGTGACAAATACCATGAAGATGCTTGCATGCCTAGTTGTATAGATGCAGTTCTGGCATCTGTTGGCCGCTTATTGCTCTTAGGGTTGGATGGAGACAATTTAACAGATGAGAAGAGAGGAAGAGGTTGGCCAAAGAAGAGTTGGATAGAGACACACCACTGCCCCTGTAAGGAAATGCGAACAACTCCATAACATAGACAGGAAGAGAGGAAGAGGCCGGTCAAAGAAGAGTTAGACGAAGACAATTAGAAAGGATGTCACCTACCTCAACCTAAATAAAGAGATGGCTCTAGATAGAGTTCAGTTCAGGATTACTATAGGGGTAACTGATTTAGCGGTGCAGGAGCATCGAGCACCCGTAAGCTAGTTCTAGTACCATGAGGCTGCTTGTATGCTCGTTTGTATATATGCAGTACTAGTGTACGTTGGTCGTTTAGTGCTTCTAAGATTTGTTACCTTGGGGTGTAGAGATATTCGCTGCCGATACGCTCTATATTCTCTCTCTATCTCTCTCTCTCTACTTTCTCTCTCTCTCTCCTCCTCTCTCCCTATATGCTCTAGACGCTCTACTCTCTCTACTCTCTTTATATGTTTGCATTGTGTCGCATGTATGACCTTTTGCTGTGGCTGCTATATGTCTATTTGCTTATATGCTTATATGCTTACATGTATACATGCTTTGCATGATCTCTATACCTTACATGCTCTTTAGACAGGCTCTTCATAACTATCCACTATCAGGTTGGGGGTTCTCGAAAATAGTATCTCGTCAGGGTCTCGGCCTGATGGGGTAGGGCTACGTACATCCTACCCCTCCCAGACCCTGAGTAAGCGGGAGCCCTTAAGGCACTGGAACTATTACTGTTGTTGTTGTTGTTGTTATTCTTGTGGAAGGCGATAACCTTGTACTTGAAGCTATTTGAGGTGCATTCAAGTGTCCCTCGCAAATAAGGATGATATCAAAGATATTAGGTAATTTTTGCACACTGTTAAGAGACGGATGTTATACTTGTTTATTGTGAAGGGAACAAGGCTGCATTAGGTTGGCTGCTAGAGGAGTGTAGGAGTATTTAAATGTTGATATAATAGAAGGCCTTAGAACAGAGTTTGTCACAGTAGTGAGCGAGGAAGCTCTAGAGTTTTCTTCCGGTGTTTAAATTCCCTAGCGTTCTTTTTACCTTTTAAAAAAAATTATTTTTTTTATAAAGTTCTTATTTTTGTATGATATACATTTAAAATATAAATGAAATATATTAATTTGATTAACCGAACATTATGAAGCAATTATATTTTACTGGAGTGCCCTCCTAACTCTTTAGTTTTGGAATAGAAAGAAGATGTCGATCTCTTTAGACATGTCAAACAAAGGATTTGAGATGGTGGTCTTGAAACAACCATCTCTAGTGCCATGAATCTCTTATGTTTGAACTATAAGGGCATTGGCCTTTGGCTTTCTTTGGTCTTAATCTCGTTGATGCCATTTATGAATTCTTCCAATATGTTTCAAGAGTTTTTGAGCACGATTTAAGAGGTCATGCTGTAGGCGCTGAAATCTGTGGAAGTTTCCTACCTCACTCCCAATCAAGAAGAGCATGAGGTTGCAAATGGGTAGAGAGTGTAAAGGTTCAAAAAGCTTGGAAAGGCTTGACTTTAAAACCATATGCAGAGCTTCATTTCATCCAGCTCCTCTAGGGATGGAAGTAGACCAAGCCTAACTCGTCCTATAATGGGTGTTGTGGCAAAGAAGTAGAAAAAACAAAAGAAGCGCGCTTTTTGTGTTTCTATTTTCTTCGACTCCACGGGGAAGGCCTGACAAATTATTTTTGATAATCTACGCCTATCGAAGCTCAAAAGAAAATTTTGGCTTGTTTTATTATTCATTATGGAAACTGAAAAGCAAAATTATATTAATTAGGTGGCGAGGAGATTCCATTTCAATCGTGTTTCACTGTGGACCCTTGTGTTTGGTTGGAGGATGAGCTCCTATTTACCAGGATAAGGTTGTAGTATCAATTGAGTATGCATCTTAAAGGGCTATTGCGGTGTAGATTAAGGACATTGTCGAAGGGGAAAAGGTAGTTTCATGTCATTGTCCATGTAGAACTGGTTCAAGCTTGTAAGTCGAACTTTGAGGGAGATTAAGATGTATAATGGGGAGGGGATCCCATTTATTATTGCTAGTGACTTCAATGTCTTCTTGTCTTGTGGAGACAAGCTGAATGGTAGAGGTTCAAAGGATGACTAGTAATTAGTCCCCTATGATTTTTATGATGACGACAATCTAGTCAAATTACAAACAAAGGGATGAAGGTTTTACCTAGATTAATAACCACAGCAGGTCAACAAAGCTCATGGAATGCATTGGTAAGATTACTTTAAATTTCTACTACGCATCTTTGACTAGAGCTGGCTATTGGTTTATACTATTAAAATTTATGTCTAGCAAGTTAAAGAGAAGAAGGACTTCAAGTTCAAATCTAAGTAGTAGATTGGGACGAACATAAAAAGGTGATCCAATAGTGATGAGTCTGTAATGATATAGGATAAAGGAAGTTTGAGTTTTAGTAAGAATTTAAGTTGCAGGAGGCCCTCAAGTATTGGCAATGTGCTGAAGCTAAGTAGAGAGAAGTCATTTTGAACCAAGCAATAACTAGACTTTGCAAAATCAAGAGTAGAAGCATCTCACTAAATGAAATTGATAAAGAACGAACATTATGCTCCAAATGCAATGTTTATGAGAGGCAAAAGAAAGAAATTAGCAGTAGTGCTCCAGGACTTGGTAGCTTAAAATTTGGAATGCGAACCCTTGGTTTTTCCACGCCTCCACCATCTGACAGAGGAATGCAACCTTTATCCGCAAGCTAGAGAGCAAGGTGGTAGATGGGTTGACGATCCTACAGAAATCAAGGCGATAGTCTCTCCCTATTTTGCAATCATGTATGGCAAGGCTAAATGCTCGAGTGGAGAGAGGCCCTTGTTGTTCCCTAGTTGATGTCTAGTCAAATGAATGTGACGTTGGTGGCCCAACCCCGGAATAGCTAAATCAAAGAGGATGGTTTCCAACTGGGGAGACATAAACCCCCTGGACCCAAATGATTTGTATATATTATCCTTGTTTCCGAGTTTGCAAAGTCAGAGTTTCTGAAAGAGTTTAGATCTATTAGCCTATAAAATTTTAGTTTTAAAATCATTTTAAAATCTTTGTAATGCCTCGCCCTTGATGGAAGAGTTATTGTCCCCTTACCTTGCAGGCATCATAAAGGGCGTTAAATCTAGGATGATCTATTAGTGGTGTAAGAAGTTTTTCCTTATGCTGCATGTTGGAACAAGAGGTGTCAGGTCCATATGGCTCAAAATCTAGACTATCTAAGGCCTACGACAAAGTCAATTAGGGTTTCTTAGAGAGCATTTTCCTCAAGATCAGTTTCAGCGGGCCCTTTTGATCATTTAGTGCAATTCCATTGTCCAAGCTAGTTCGGTCATTGATGGCTTAGACGAAGATTAACCCCCGTCCCCACCACCTCCCTAATTAAAACCTTGAGGGTGCTGAGGTAAGAGGACCCCTATCCCCATACTCATTCCTATTCGTAATGGAGGCCCTTTCTAGGAGTATACCTCGAGCCTTGTCTTTAAGGGAATGGAAGGGGCTCTAGATTAAGAGATCCCCCCACCACCAACTAAAACCTATCTTTTTGTTAAGAACAGTGTCCAAAAAATCCAATTATTTAATTTTTATTAATTTAATGTTTCATTATATTTACGAGTTATACATGTGACTGATTATTTTTCAAAACGTGTTAGGAGATGGATGTTGTCATTTATAACATATCGATGTTTGATTAAGTGGACAAATTAAGGCACATATAAACTTAGATCAAAGGCAGTAATATGTTGTCAAAAAGAAGTTCGTAGTTAGTGATAAGTTGCTACTTCTTTATTAACATTATAATATGGTTAAAGATCTAGAAATATCATATTAGTGTTTGTCAATAAAACAATGAATTGAACCATTATTGTTTTTTTTTTTCCTTAACTATTATTAGTCTCAATAATTCATCTTATACTATTAAGTAATGACTCTAACTCCTTAGAATGCCTTGATCTCGTGCGTGTAGTGTATGTCCCTTTAATGTACTTAGAAGTGAGATGTCTCAGAGTGAACAATATTCATTGTATGTTAGGTGATAGAACAAATTAAGGGTGGCAGGAACAAATATTCAATGTGGAATCTATAGTCTCTTCTTGAGTTAAAGATATCGCATAACGCATAAATCTTAAAATAATTTCGGAACAATTAAATTCAATACATAACAACATAATAGATCACAAGGATAAACAAAAATTGGAACAATCTCCAATAGTCCAATCAATGCCTCAACCAACATATACAAATTATACAATCCCACAACCAATACCTCAAAGCTATCCTATTCACCAAAACTTTCCAACTCCACAATCACAGACAAACCCATTCTTTCAAGGAATACAACAACCCTCTTTCCAACCTTTTAATTTAACTCAAAAAGACAAAGAATAAATAAAATTCAGAAAATCACAGAATTATGATGATGATATTATTGAAAGAATCACTCAAAAACTCAAACTAACAGACAATCCAACAATTAGTAGTCCTACAATTCAAACTATTTCAAAAAGAGAAAATAAAATCTCAAATGAAGAAACTTCCTCATTATCCCAACCAAAAGAAAATTTAAGTTCCCTCTGTATTCAAAACAGTGGTTATAAATTTAAAAGATCTTCAAAACCCAAAAAGAAAAAAAATCCAAAACAAAAGGCAAATAGTATTCCAATTTGCCACAGGTGTAGAAAACCTGGCCACTTTATGAGGAATTGCAAAAAAGAATCAACTAATAATGCAAAATAAAAATCAACAATTTATAAATTTATCTGATCCAACTTCAGAAATTGCAAAAAATAATTCTGAAATTCAAAAGGATACAGAAGTCAAAAACTTATCTCCTAATATAACTTACATAGAAAATAAAACCTTAACCCTTGATTCAACTAAAAAAAATAATCACCATAAAATAATACAACTCAAAAATCAAGAATTTAAAGAATCTGAATCACGTTTAACCTTATCAAATTTAGAAGTACTTCTCAGTACTTCTGATGTTAATTATGACAGATTGCAAAAATTTGCCTTTTGTCCAAAACAAATCATTACATTTCGATTTAAAGCGAATTTTCTAAAACTTTAAAAAATTTTACATTACAAAATTTCCTTTTCAAAACTCTATTATAAATTTGCGAAGCCAAATACAATTGTAAAACTAAAAACTGCTTTAACATCCTTTCAAAATTACTTCACACAAAACCCTTCTCTCAGGGATCATCTTCGAACAAATATTCTGATTTTTTATCTGCAGGAAATGAAGAAGATAGATAAAGGTAAAGGAAGATTTACTCTGCAGAAGACCATGCAATGCCTCTCAAATCCCATTCCCATTCTTCTCCTATAAAAAATACACTCACAATCAGAGAACCTTCTCCTCAAAAAATCACAATCAAAGAACCTTCTCTGCAAAAAACCCGGACACAATTCCCTGATCAACCTCTTGAACAATCAATACAAATTAGCCAATATGTTACAAAATCTCAAATGGAGCATATCCTAGTTACAACAGAAAAAGAACCCCTGTCTCTCCACAGCATCAAAAATCTAGTCAAAAATATTTTTTCAAAAAATTTTCATTGGTTTCCTGATGACATTCAGAAAACTCGTGAAATTTATGAACTTATTTTGACTGATACTAGATCTGTTCGTATCGAACATCACAAGGGTGATAATGATCAAATCTAATTCTCAAGTTGCAAAATCAAAAATATTTTACATCTCAAAGATTTTGATCAAGGTTTCTATAGACCAAAACGATTTTCAAAATTCTTTACTTCATAAACTTATAGCTATCAGGATTACAAGACAGCTTGGTTCAAAACTTTTCTTCTTCAACCATTTGATCATACTTGGTTTTTCCAAATTACAAACAAATCTCAAGAATTTCCAACATGGTTTTATGGATGGTGGAATACTTTTGGAAGTACAATTGATATTTACCCTGCTGTAGCAAAAAAATTGTTTGACATTTATTCAAACTATTCACAAGACGAATCACTAGATTCAATTTTACATTTTCATATAATTTTCTAAATTCCTCGGATTTTTTGCTGGTCCTATGCCCATACTCAATATTTAAAACAACCCCATCCTCTTTCATTGGTTAGGGAATTCAAAGTTAAATGGTGGGATAATTTTGTTTTCAAAGAACGCTACACCCCCAAGACTTTTCTACAATACCTAAAACAACATTTTCAAAAGTTCAATCTGAAATTTCAAAACATTTCAGATATTTCGACGTTACTTTCTAACTTGACAGTATCAGACTCAAAATTCAATTCCCCTCCAACTCCAAGTGATGATCCTCTTGCTCTTACTGTCAAAGATATATCCACTCAGCAAACTTAAGCCTCTGATATTGAATCCCTCCAAACCCAATTACAACAAAGAAACGATGAATGTATCAACCTTAGGCATCAAATTCATGTTTTAGAAAAACAAATTGATTACCAAACAAAGTCACCAAATTGGAGTAACTTTTCATCCACTTACAATTTCACAAAACCAAGAATTTTCTTCTTTCCTCAAAAATTCCTCAGCTATTTACCTGAAGATGTTGCTGCCCATATTGCCCTAGTCACTCAATGCAGTGACAATAGACTTCTGATAAAAATCCAACAATTCCTCCAAGACCTATCTATCCATAACATTACAATACCATGACTTACCTGTTCCTGGACTACTCATTATAACTTCCCTTCCAATTGCAAGCAAACTAAAAAATGCCTACACTTGCCAAATAATAGAGTTGACTGCCCTTGTCATCTTACTTACTCAATTGTCTGTGTCTGCCTAGACTTAGAACTCTACAATCCTATGACATACATTCACGAAAACAAGGAAATTGTCCTTACCGCTCAAAAACTTTTGGATTATGGATTTCTATTCCAAATTATCATTACCAAACCTGAACAAACCACTCAATTTTGTTGTAAATTAGCCTATGTAATTCAAAAACAATTCGATTACAAAGTCACTTCCGTTGACATATTGTTCAATCAAAACCTCTTGAATTCGATGGCATTTACACCAATCCCGGTCAACATCGAATACTTGTTTATGGTTCATTTGTCCGGCACACATTATGTCCTTCTGAAGAACCATGGCCATGCACCAACAATGTATTGGAAAACAACTTAGATATTGGAGAGCAAAACAAATGGCTTTTGATCTCCATCCTCAAGCGTTTTCAACAAATGGTGGATTTATAACTGCGTTCCTTGTTACAGAAGATTTTAGTCAAAAAATATATTCATTTACAAGAAATTTTGATTTCCCTTTCCTCAAACCTACAATTCAAATATCCCTACTCCAACATTATGAAAAACTCAAGAGTCAGGAAGAAGAAAGCCGCAATATCAACACTTTGCTTTATCCTGATTAATATTTCTTCAAAACTCCTTCTAAATCTCATCCTAAAAAGGCCTCACCCTCAAATTCTTCAACAAAATCCAAATCAAAAATTTCAAAAGAACTATTAACTCAACTCCTTCAACAAATTCAGAATTCTTCCTCTGAATATGAAGATGAAGAAGTCAGTTCCAGTCAGAGTGATCTGTTCAATTTATTTTGAAGATTCTAGATTGTTCTACCAATTCAATACAGGACAGGCGCTAAACGACAAAAGATGCATAGTTGGCTCAATAATTCATCACAGGACGGATGATAAAAATTCAAAAGTTGCACAGTACTGCTCAATAATTTCAAAAGAAAACAAATGACATGTGTGAAATTTCAAAGCTGATTTATTGTTGGTCACTGTTCGAAATTCAAAATTTCCATTTCAATTCCGGGGTCACGGAACTCATTCAAATCCAGGGTGCTGCATCGCCTATATAAGAAGACGTCCTAGCTTCGTTCAAGGCAGAGCCACAATTACCGACAAAATACAAGAGCGAAATATTAGAGGAAAAAATTTTCTTCTCCTCTGTAATTTTATTTTCAACTTTTCAAGTGTTGTACTCCAGCTTGCTCAATCTATAAGTTTCATATGTATTTCAATTTTCAATTTTCATTTTGTACTCAAACTATGTTTAAAATTTTCAATTAATAATTCCATCTTTCTCATATTCTTCGGTTTGTATTATTTTCTGACTATGTCCGCCCAATCCTGCCCCCTTTCTAATATCAGAGCCAAGTTTAAGGTGTTTTTAATAGTAATTTCGTGGAAATACTGCTAAACATTTATTAGGAATGCTTTGTTGTTAAAGAACTTTAGGAGCGTTGGTAAGCCGGTAGTGTAGCGTTGGTAAGCCCGGATAGCGTTGGTAAGCCCGTGTGTGAGGTATTCCCGTTACTGTGTCGCTGGTATTCCCGTTCTCAATAGTGTGAAATAGTAAAACTGTTCTCAACGGTGTTAAATAGTAAGACTGTTAGGTGACTTTTGAACCCAAATAACTAAGGCTGTAACCATATCAGGTTTCAGAATCGCTTGACCGTTTAGGAAAATATTTACAAAAAAACCCAGTACTAGTTTACATGTAGTAAATTCAAAAAAAGTTTCAAAAGAAATTAAAAACCCAAAAGATTTTTTTAACTGGAGCATTTCAAATGAAGATTTAGAATCAATTTATCAAATTGGTATTTTTGAATTTAAAATGGCTTTTACATGTAAAATACATGAACAAGCAATGAATATTGAACAAGAAGCTCAAACGGTTCAACTACTTTCAACCATTCAAAAATATATTGTAAAAGGTTATAACTATATACAACATGGTTTAGTTCAAGTTGCTGTTGTCCCTTTAGCAAGAACAGGACATAACGAACCGGTTATGTTAGCTTTTAGAGATTTAACATATTTACAATATGAAAAATCTTTATTAGCTATTGTTCAAATTAATTTACATAATGGACCAATCTATTTCAATTGTTATCCAAATTTTTTGGTTTCTCTTCGAGACCCAACAATTTTAAATACTTTAACGCTAGACATTCATTCACCAAATGTTAATATCCAAGAAAATAGACAAAACTTTGTTCTCATTTATAGAATTTATTTCAGGCTTTTAGGAAGCCACCTTAACCCAAAATGTCTCAAACAATTTCCTTCTGGAGAAACTTTAATTTTTGAGGTTCAAGCAGAGCAAGCTATAACCTACACTCCAAAATGTCTCAAATGGAATGAGATGACCATTCCAGAAATTTGGAGGATTGACAACCCTCAACCTCTAAGAAATATTGCAAGAAGACAAGTTCAACAAATCATGGAAGAACCTGACGGTAAAATTGCCATTAGGTTCGAATTAGGAAAACAAACAATTATTTCACACCCTTCTCAAATTGAATCTTCAAGATAATCAACTTCATTCTTCCTATATAATAGGGAAGAAGATTTTCAAAATACTTCTACTTCAAGGTTTAGAGGAATACGGTTTAACTCCCCTCTAGCCAAACTAGTTTTTCAAATTGAATCATTTTCAAACCCAAGTTCCCCAAGTGCTTCTCAAATGAGACCTCCTTCAATAAATATTTTAACAAAAGATTTCGCAATAAATAAAGAACTTTTAAGCAATAAATTTGAATTTGATCAAAATAAGGTTAAAAGACATTGGTACTTTCAAACTTTTACAAAGGAATCAACAACCAAAATTAGAGAAACTTATTACAAAGAATTAAATCAATTAAAATATAATATTCCCTTCTTCAAATGGTTAGAATCATACACATAGAGAAATTAAATACAAAATCCTTTTATTAAAAATTTCATAAATGTTAACACAAACCCTATAACCAAATGGTTAACAACAGATGGACGAATAATTCAAACTATTCATCCTCCCGCAAAAAATTTAATAATTAATGTTCAAAATCAAGAAATGATCACCACTCCTTTCGGTGGGGTAAGAGAGGAAAAAGACGATTCACCACCTACAATCAAAGATATAAATAAAATTTATGAACAAAATAATTTTCAAGCTTTAAATCTTAAAATAATTTCAGAACAATTAAATTCAATACATAACAACATATAAATCACTATGATAAACAAAAATTAGAACAATCTCCAATAGTGCAACCAATGCCTCAACCAACATATACAAATTATACAATCCCACAACCAATACCTTAAAGCTACCCTATTCAACAAAGCTTTCTAACTCCACAATCACAGACAAACCCATTCTTTCAAGGAATACAGCAACCCTCTTTCCAACCTTTTAATTTAATTCAAAAAGACAATGAACAAATAAAACTCAGAAAATCGCAGAATTCTGATGATGATATTATTGAAAGAATCACTCAAAAACTCAAACTAACAGACAATCCAACAACTAGTAGTCCTACAATTCAAACTATTTCAAAAGGAGAAAATGAAGATTCAAATGAAGAAAATTTATCATTATCGCAACCAAAAGAAAATTTAAGCTCCCTCTGTGTTCAAAATAGTGGTTATAAATTTAAAAGATCTTCAAAACCCAAAAAGAAAAAACATTCAACATAAAAGGCAAATAGAATTCCAATTTGCCACAAATGTAGAAAACACGGCCATTTCATGAGAAATTGCAAAAAGAATCAGCCCATAATCCAAAATGAAGATCAACAGCTCATAGACAAACTAATAAATCCAACCTCAGAAATTGCAAAGAATAATTTTGAAATTCAAATGGATACAGAAACTCAAAACTTATCTCTTACTTTAACTTACACAGAAAATAAAACCCTAACCCCTGATTTAACTACAAAAATAAATCACCATAAAATAATACAACTCAAAAATCAAGAGTTTAAAGAATCTAAATCAAGTTTAGCTTTATCAAATTCATAAGTACTTCTCAGTACTCCTGATGTTAATTACGACTGATTGCAAAAATTTGCCTTTTGTCCAAATCAAATCATTACATTTTGGTTTAAAGTAAATTTTCTAAAACTTCAAAAAATTTCACATTGCAAAATTTTCTTTTCAAAACTCTATTATAAATTTGCGAAGCCAAATACAATTGAAAAACAAAAAACAGCTTTAATATCCTTTCAAAATTACTTCATTCAAAACCCTTCTCTCAGGGATCATCTTCGAACAAATATTCTAAATTTTTATCTGCAGGAAATGAAGAAGACAGATAAAGGTAAAAGGAAGATTTACTCCGCAGAAGACCATGCAATGCCTTTCAAATCTCATTCCCAATCTTCTCTAATAAAAAATACACTCACAATCAAAGAACCTTCTCCTCAAAAAATCACAATCAAAGAACCTTCTCTTCAGAAAACCTTGACATAATTCCCTGATCAACCTCTTGAACAATCACTTCAAATTAGCCAATATGTTACAAAACCT
The DNA here is from genome assembly GCA_018398585.1 of Simmondsia chinensis. Classification (NCBI taxonomy): domain Eukaryota; kingdom Viridiplantae; phylum Streptophyta; class Magnoliopsida; order Caryophyllales; family Simmondsiaceae; genus Simmondsia; species Simmondsia chinensis. Next base: position 20,805,860 of record JAGTTD010000017.1, on the reverse strand, counting down.
CAAATGGAGCAAATCCTAGTTACAAGAGAAAAAGAACCCCTGTCTCTCAACAGCATCAAAAATCTAGTCAAAAATATTTTTCCAAAAAATTTTCATTAGTTTCCTGATGACATTTAGAAAATTCGTGAATTTTATGAACTTATTTTGATTGATACTGGGTCTGTTCATATCAAACATCACAAGGGTGATAATGAACAAATCCAATTCTCAAGTTGCAAAATCAAAAATATTTTACATCTCAAAGATTTTGATCAAGGTTTCTATAGACCAAGACGATTTTCAAATTATTTACTCCAGAAACTTATACTTATCAGGATCACACGACAGCTTGGTTCAAAGCTTTTTTTCTTCAACCATTTGATCATACTTGGTTCTTCTAAATTACAAACAAAACTCAAGAATTTCCAACATGGTTTTACGAATGGTGGAATACCTTTGGAAGTACAATTGATATAACCTGCTGTAGCAAAAAATTTGTTTTGAGGTATAAGCAGTGTAACAAAAATCTTTGATATCCCAGATATTTAAAATTTTGTACTTTGAATATTGGATTTGCCCATTATCACATTTTTCATGTTCAATAAGGGCATAACCTAAATCTACCAAAATGAATTCATAAAACTTTTGGTCCTTTGAATATCAGGTGGAAGCCATTGGAAATTGTCCGAAAAAGTTGCTTTGACTAAATTTTGAATTCCAGTTAAAGGGAGAGGTTCTTTTTGTTTGGTGAGGAAAAGATGTTCAAGTTGAGGCTTTGAAAAATATTGATTTGTTTGAGAGGGTAAAGTATTTTAGAGTCTCTGATTGAGAGATTGAGGAGGAGCCGGAGGTCTAATTGAGAGAGGATTTGGAGGTCTTGAAACTGCTGCAGAGTAGGAGATTGAGGGAAAGTCTTTATTTAGAATTTCGAAAGGGTTTTGAGTTGGGACATTGATTGAAGAAGATTAAGGATGGGGTTTGAAGGTGATTATTCTTTCTGCAAATACTTTTTGGAAGTCTAGTAATAAATCTTTCTTTTCAAAATGGTTGATTTTCATCTTCGCTTTTGAGTACATGAGTTAAAAACATGTCTTTGTACCATCGAAAATCTTGTAAAGAAGGACATCTTAAGTTGGTTAAAAATAGTTTTGTTGCTTCTTGTTCTTCATTTATGCTGCCAAGAAAGGCAATAGTTATTGACCAAACTAAATTACACAGTAACGGGAACACCTCACATACGGGCTTACCAACGCTATCCGGACTTACCAACGCTACACTACCGGCTTACCAATGCTCTTAATAAGTGCTTTAACAGCAAAGCGTTCCTAAAAAGTGCTTAACAGTATTTCCACGAAATTACTGTTGAAAACACCTTAAACTTGGCTCTGATAGCAGAAAGGGGGCAGGATCGGGCGGACGCCGTTAAAAAATAATACAGACAGAAGAAGATGAGAAAGATTGTATTATTAATTGAAATTTTTAAATATAGTTTGAGTACAAAACGAAAATTGAAAGTACAAACAGAAAATTGAAATACATATGAAACTTACAGATTGAGCAAGCTGGAGTACAACACTTACAAACTTGAAAATAAAATTACAAAGGAGAAGAAAATTTTTTCCTCTAATATTTCGCTCTTGTATTTTTGTTGGTAATTGTGGCTCTGCCTTGAACGAAGTTTGGACATCTTCTTATAATCGCGAAGCAGCACCTCGGATTTGAATGAGTTCTGTGACCCCAGAATTGAAATGGCAATTTTGAATTCGAACAGTGACCGGCAGTAAATCAGCTTTGAAATTTCACACATCTCATTTGTTTGCTTTTGGAATTATTGAGCAGTACTGTGCAATTTTTGAATTTTTATCATCCGTCCTGTGATGAATTATTGAGCCAACTATGCATCTTTTGTCTTGTTGTGCCTGTTCTGTATTGAATTGGTAGAACAATCTTGAATCTTCAAAATAAATTGAACGGATCACTCTGATTGGAATTGACTTCTTCATCTTCATCTTCAGAGGAAGAATTCTGGATTTATTGAAGGAGTTGCGTTAAGAGTTCTGTTGAAATTTTTGATTTGGATTTTGTAGAAGAATTTGAGGGTGAGGCCTTTTTAGGATGTGATTTAGAAGAAGTTTTTAGTATGTCTTGAAAATCAGGACTTGGAATTTGAATGTTCTTATTTTTATTTTTGAAGAATTTTGATAAAGAATCAGTGGTTAAGAGGGATTGACGTACAAATCTATAGGATTTTCATTTTTGAACTTTTGATATTTTTCAAGTGAAAAAGTCTTATTTAGTTTCAACTAGAAAGGGGACGTCAAAATTTTTGTCGAAAGAAATGATTTTTTTAGTAGAATATTCTGAGACTAGGAAATTGCCAAAAACATTCTGGTTTTTTGCCACCGTGATGTTGGGGCTGATAAAAATATCAATGGTTTCCTTTACTCTCCAATGTCGAATTTGCTTTGAAATGGAGTTGTTAGGGCATGGCCATGGATATTCTGATGGAAGGCGAGATCGCCTAACGGATGACCCGTAGACAAGCATTCTATGTTGAGTAGGGATAGTATAGGTGCTATAGAATTCTATAGCTTTAGATTAAAGCATAATCTCAATAGAAATGACACCATCTTGAAAATTCTTTTATAATACATCTTTGATTTTTCTGCCAAATTGATCAGCTTGTTCAGGTTTTGTAAAAATTAATTGAAATAGGAAACCATAATCCAAAAGTTTTTGGGCAATAAGAAGGATTTCTTGGCCTTCGTGGACAAGGGTCATTGAATCATAGTTATCCAGATCAATGCAGACTCGTACTATTGAATAGGTAAGATGACAAGGGCAATCACTCCTAAAATTTGGTGGATCAAGGCAATTTTGAGTTTGTTTACAGTGTGCTAGGAAATGGTAGAATGTTGACCATTGGTAGGTTAGGCCAGGAATATCGATTTCATTGTTGCGAAATCCTAGTGAAGTGGTTGGATTTTTATCAGAAGTCTGTTGTTACTGCATTGAGTGACTAGGGCAATATGAGCAGCAACATCTTGGGGCAAATAGCTGAGAAATTTTTGAGGAAAGAAAAATATTGTTGGTTTTGTGAAATCATAAGTTGAAGAAAGTTACTCCAATTTGGTGACTTTGTTCGGTAATCAATTTTTTTTTTTTAAACATGAATTTGATGCCTGAGGTTGATATATTCATCATTTCTTTGTTGTAATTGGGTTTGGAGGGATTCAATATCAAAGGCTTGAGTTTGCTGAATGGATGTATCTTTGAGAGTAAGAGTAAGAGAATCATCACTTGGAGTTGGAGGGGAATTGGATTTTGAGTTTGATATTGTCAAGTTAGAAAGTAGAGTCAAAATTTCTGAAATGTTTTGAAATTCTAGATTGAACTTTTGAAAATATTGTTTTAGATATTGTAGAAAAGTCTTGGGGATGTAGTGTTCTTTGAAAATAAAATTATCCCACCATTTAACTTTGAATTCCCTAACCAATGAAAGAGGATAGCATTATTTTAAATATTGAGTATGGGCATCGGACGAGCAAAAGATCCAAGGAATTTGAAAATTTGTATGAAAATGTAAAATTGAATCTAGTGATTTGTCTTGTGAATAGTTTGAATAAATGTTAAACAAATTTTTTGCTACTGCAGGATAAACATCAATTGTACTTCCAAAGGTATTCCACCAGTCGTAAAACCATGCTAGAAATTCTTGAGATTTGTTTGTAATTTGGAAGAACCAAGTATGATTAAATGGTTGAAGAAAAAAAGTTTTGAACCAAGCTGTCTTGTAATCCTGATAACTATAATTTTCTGGAATAAAGAATTTTGAAAATCGTTTTGGTCTATAGAAGCCTTGATCAAAATCTTTGAGATGTAAAATTTTTGATTTTGCAACTTGAGAATTGGATTTGTTCATTATCACCCTTGTGATGTTTGATATGAACAGATCTAGTATCAGTCAAAATAAGTTCATAAATTTCATGAGCTTTCTGAATGTCATCAGGAAACTAATGAAAATTTTTTGGGAAAATATTTTTGACTAGATTTTTGATGCTGTTGAGAGACGGGGGTTCTTTTTCTATTGTAACTAGGATATGCTCTATTTGAGGTTTTGTAACATATTGGTTAACTTGAATTGATTGTTCAAGAGGTTGATCAGGAAATTGTGTCCGGATTTTTTGAAGAGAAGGTTCTTTGATTGTGATTTTTTGAGGAGAAGGTTCTTTGATTGTGAGTGTATTTTTTATTGTAGAAGAATGGGAATGGGATTTGGGAGGCATTGCATGGTCTTCTGCGGAGTAAATCTTCCTTTACCTTTATCTATCTTCTTCATTTCCCGCAGATAAAAAATCAGAGTATTTGTTCGAAGATGATCCCTGAGAGAAGGGTTTTGTGTGAAGTAATTTTGAAAGGATGTTAAAACAGTTTTTAGTTTTACAATTGTATTTGGCTTCGCAAATTTATAATAGAGTTTTGAAAAGGAAATTTTGTAATGTAAAATTTTTTAAAGTTTTAGAAAATTCGCTTTAAACCAAAATGTAAAAATTTGTTTTGGACAAAAGGAAAATTTTTGCAATCTATCATAATTAATATCAGGAGTACGGAGAAGTACTTCTAAATTTGATAAGGTTAAACTGATTCAGATTCTTTAAATTCTTAATTTTTGAGTTGTATTATTTTATGGTGATTTATTTTTGTAGTTGAATTAAGGGGGAGGGTTTTATTTTCTGTGTAAGTTAAAGTAGGAGATAAGTTTTGAGTTCTGTATCCTTTTGAATTTCAGAATTATTCTTCGCGATTTCTGAGGTTGGATTTATTAGCTTATCTATGAGCAGTTGATCTTCATTTTGAATTATGGGCTGGTTCTTTTTGCAATTTCTCATGAAATGGCCGGGTTTTCTACATCAGTGGCAAATTAGAATTCTATTTGCCTTTTGTTTTGAATGTTTTTTCTTTTTGGGTTTTGAAGATCTTTTAAATTTATAACCACTATTTTGAACATAGAGGGAACTTAAATTTTCTTTTGGCGAGGATAATGATGAAGCTTCTTCATTTGAATCTTCATTTTCTCTTTTTGAAATAGTTTGAATTGTAGGGCTACTAGCTGTTGTATTGTCTGTTAGTTTGAGTTTTTGAGTGATTCTTTCAATAATATCATCATCAAAATTCTGCGGTTTTCTGAGTTATATTTTTTCTTTGTCCTTTTGAGTTAAATTAAAAGGTTGGAAAGAGGGTTGTTGTATTCCTTGAAAGAATGGGTTTGTTTGTGATTGTGGAGTTGGAAAGCTTTGTTGAATAGGGTAGCTTTGAGGTATTAGTTGTGGGATTGTATAATTTGTACATGTTGGTTGAGGCATTGATTGGACTATGGAGATTGTTCCAATTTTTGTTTATCCTTGTGATTTATTATGTTGTTATGTATTGAATTTAATTCTTCCGAAATTATTTTAAGATTTAAAACTTGAAAATTATTTTGTTCATAAATTTTATTTATATCTTTGGTTGTAGGTGGTGAATCGTCTTTTTCCTCTCTTCCCCAACGGAAAGGAGTGGCGATCATTTCTTAATTTTGAACATTAATTATTCAATTTTTTGTAGGAGGATGAATAGTTTGAATTATTTGTTCATTTGTTGTTAACCTTTTGGTTGTAGGGTTTGTGTTAACATTTATGAAATTTTTTATAAAAGGATTTGATATTTAATTTCTCCATGTGTATGATTCGAACCATTTGAAGAAGGGAATATTACATTTTAATTGATTTAATTCTTTGAAATAAGTTTCTCTAATTTTGATTGTTGATTCCTTTGGAAAAGTTTGAAAGTACCAATATCTTTTAACCTTATTTTAATCAGATTCAAATTCATTACTTAAAAATTCTTTATTTATTGTGAAATCTTTTGCTAAAACATTTATTGAATGAGGTCTCATTTGAGAAGCTGTGGGAGAACTTGGGTATGAAAATGATTCATTTTGAAAAACTTGTTCGGCTAGAGGGAAGTTAAACCGTATTTCTCTAAACCTTGAAGTAGAAGTATTTTGAAAATCTTATTCCCTATCATATGGAAAGGATGAAGTTGATTTTCTTGAAGATTCAATTTAAGAAGGGTGTGAAATAATTGTTTGTTTTTCTGATTCGAACCGGATGGTAATTTTACCGTCAGGTTCTTCAGTGATTTGTTGAACTTATCTTCTTGCAATATTTCTTGGAGGTAGAGGGTTGTCAATCCTCCAAATTTCTGGAATGGTTATCTCATTCCATTTGAGACATTTTGGAGTGTAGGTTGTAGCTTGTTCAGCTTGAACCTCATGAGCTAAAGTTTCTTTGGGAGGAGATTGTTTGAGATATTTTGGGTTAAGGTGGCTTCCTAAAAGCCTTAAATAAATTCTATAAATGAGAACAAAGTTTTGTTTAATTTCTCGGATATTAAAATTTGGTAAATGAATGTCTAGAGTTAAAGTATTTAAAATTGTCGGGTCTTGAAGAGAAACCGAAAAGGTTGGATAAAAATTGAAATAGATTGGTCCATTATGTAAATTAGTTTGAACAATACCTAATAAAGATTTTTCATATTGTAAATATGTTGAATCTCTAAGAGCTAACATAACCGATTGGTTATGTCCTGTTCTTGCTAAAGGGACAACAACAACTTGAACTAAACCATAGTGTATATAATGATAACCTTTTACAATATATTTTTGAATGTATAAAATTGAAAGTAGTTGAACCATTTAAGCTTCTTGATCAGTATTCATTGCTTGTTCATGTGTTTTACATGAAAAAGCCATTTTAAAATCAAAAATACCAATTTGATAAATTTATTCTAAATGTTCATTTGGAATGCTCCAATTAACAAAATCTTCTGGGTTTGCAATTTCTTTTGAAACTTTTTTTGAATTTACTACATGTAAACTAGTACTGAGTTGTTTTGTAAAAATTTTTCTATAGGGTCCAGCAATTCTGAAACCTGACATGGTTACAACCTTAGTTTTTTGGGTACATCAGTCACCTAACAGTCTTACTATTTAACACCGTTAAGAATAATTTTATTATTTCACACTGCTGAGAACGGGAACACCAGCAACACAGTAATGGGAACACCCAACGGGAACACCTCACACACGGGCTTACCAACGCTATTCAGGCTTACCAACGCTACACTACGGGCTTACCAACGCTCCTAATAAGTGCTTTAACAGCAAAGCGTTCCTAATAAGTGCTTAACGATATTTCAGCGAAATTACTGTTGAAAACACCTTAAACTTGGCTCTGATACCAGAAACGGAGTACGATCGGGCGGACACAGTCAGAAAATAATATAGACGGAAGAAGATGAGAAAGATGGAATTATTAATTAAAAATTTTAAACATAGTTTAAGTACAAAACGGATATCAAAAATACAAACAGAAAATTGAAATACATACAAAACTTACAGATTGAGTAACCTGGAGTACAACACTTGAAAACTTGAAAATAAAATTACAGAGAAGAAGGAAATTTTGAGTCGGTTCCCAAAATAATGCTGAAAAATAAAAAAATAAAAAAAAATAATGCTAAAAAATAAATATTTACCAATCTACTGTTGAACTGCGTTTTATAAACGCGGTTATATTAAACCGCGTTCACAAAAAGGGGTTATATGTAAAAATAACCGCATCAAGAACAAAAAATTATATAAGCATAAACCGCGTTTAGTAAACGCGGTTTACCATCATAATAACCGCATTTAGTAAACGCGGTTATATTGCTTTATGAGTTAAAAAACATAAATAACAAACTAATAGATATATATAAATAACGAACTACTATATAAAAAATAATATAAATAAAACATAAATAAATGTTCAAAAAAATGAAACATAAATAAATATTACCGTCATATATTTCACTACTACTAGCTGCTAACCGAGCCCTGTGCTCCTTTTTCATCTTGCATGTCAATACATTATGGCATTTTCTCTTGCAAAATCTACATGTGACCCTTCGTGTATAGTCATTTCATCCATTTCATTTTGAATTCGTTTCGAGCGTGGGCGTCCTTGACTTCAAGGCTTGTCTTTTACAATAATATGAACCGCGTCTTAAAGACGCGGTTTATTTTTAAATCAACCGCGAACGCGGTTTATTTTCACATGAAACGCGTCTTAAAGACGCGTTTTACAACTGGAATAAACTAATTCGGTTATTTTTGGAGTGAACCGCGTTTTCTAAACGCGGTTCAACAGTAGATTGGGAATTATTTATTTTTTGGCATTATTTTTTTTTATTTTTTTATTTTTCAGCATTATTTTGGGAATCGACTCGAAAATTTTTTCCTCTAATATTTCGCTCGTGTATTTTTGTTGGTAATTGTGGCTCTGTCGTGAACGAAGCTGGGACGTCTTCTTATATAGCCGAAGCAGCACCCCGGATTTGAATGAGTTCCGTGACCCCAAAATTGATATGGAAATTTTGAATTCCGAACAGTGACCGGCAATAAATCAGCTTTGAAATTTCACACATGTCATTTGTTTTCTTTTGAAATTATTGAGCAGTACTGTGCAACTTTTGAATTTTTATCAGGACGGATGATAAAGGCCAAAAACATAACAAAATGAAGTCTCAATTGAAGAAACTACATCAATATCCTTAAGTGAAATAGAAATTCAAAAAACAGAAGAACAATTCAACACCAATATAATTGAAAACCTTGAATCTTTAATAAATAGAATAAGAACTAATTGGAGAAATCAACCCACAAGAAATTATTATCCAAGACCAACAACTCCTGATATACAATTCGAAGAAAGAAATCAATTTACCTTTGTATCATTCAATGGAAATGATATCCATGAATAGAATATAGATGGAAAATCCGAGTATGAAATCAAAAATGCTCTACAACAGATGACAGTGGCATCCATAGCATATGAGGCAGCTAATCCTGCACGTACAAATCATATATCAGCCAGATTGATTGTTTTTGGATTCTCAGGATAACTTCAATCATGGCGGTTAAGGATTTTACAACCCAATGAAAATCAAGCAATACTTGATCATATTTATATAGAAAGAAGAAGACTTGATCCAAATGATGTTAATTCACCTTACATTGAAGAAGTGGTGGAAGATGCAGTAGAAACATTAGTTTGGTCAATAACTGTTGCCTTTCTTGGCAACATAAATGAAGAACAAGAAGCAACAAAACTATTTTTAATCAACTTAAGATGCCCCTCTTTACAAGATTTTCGATGGTACAAAGACATGTTTTTAACTGATGTACTCAAAAGAGAAGACGAAAATCAACCATTTTGGAAAGAAAGATTTGTTACTAGACTTCCAAAATTATTTGCAGAAAGAATAATGACAAAAATTTAAGATGTTTGTGTAACTCAAACAATTCCATGGTACAATATAACCAATGGACAATTATTTTCTTTTATTAAAAAGGAAGCATTACAATTATGCCAAGAACAAAAGCTTCGTAACAATCTCAAAAAGACGCAAACAAGAAAAGAACTAGGTTCTATCTGTGCCCAATATGGTATTCATAATTTCAAACCTCCTTCAAAACGATACAAAAAGAAACCGTTTCAACAAGACCATAAGTATTATAAAAAGAAAAGTAGAAATAAATATGAATAACCACCACCACCTCAATATTACAAAAATAGAAAAAAATATTCAAAAAAGAAAGCAAACAATGTTTCAAATAAAATTCCAATATGCTTCAAATACAAGAAACCTGGTCACCGGAACAAATGCAAAATGAAAGAAAAAATAAATCAAATAAAAGATGAAGATTTAAAAAACAAATAAATGAATTTATTTCTTTCTGATTCAAGTTCAAATGATGAAGACTACATATTTGAAGTTCAAGAAAATACAATCAATGAAGATGTATCATCTAAATCAAGTGAAGATTTATGTCCCTGCAAAATCAAATCAATGAACGCATTAACAAGAGCAAATAAAGAAGACCTCTTAGGTATAGTAGAAAAAATTCAAGATCAAGAAAGTAGAAAAGAATATCTTCTCAAACTAAAAGAAATTATATTTAAAGAACAAGAGATAACTCGACCAAAATAACTCAAATCTTTAGAACAAATATTTGAAACCTATCCTACACCAAATATATTTAGGCAAATTTCAATTGGAGATTTACAAAGAGAAATTAATGAATTAAAAGGACAAATTAAACATTTACAAACAGAATTAATAACAATACAATATCAGGATTTAGAAACAAAGTCAAAACTATCCCTTTTAGAATCAAAAGATTCATAATTAGAATCAAGATTATCATATATAGAATCTCAAACAAATAATCCAATGGAAACTCAATTAGAAAACATTAATCTTCAAATACCAGATGAACCAATCTCAAATGACAGATATCTTCAAATAATCGAAAGAATAGAATATAAAAAATGGTATGTCTATATAACCCTTCATATTTCAAAGGATTATAAAATTCAAACTCAAACCCTATTGGATTCAGGAGCATATCTCAATTGCATCCAAGAAGGACTTATTCCATCAAAATATTATAAGAAAACATTAGAAAGTCTCCACATAGCCACTGGAAATAAAATAAATATCAAATGTAAACTTTCAAATTCTTATATTTGCAACAATGGAATATGTTTCAAAATACCATTTATTTTAGTCAAATATCTTCAACAACAAATTATATTAGTAACCCCTTTTATAAGTCAAATATATCCTTTTACGGTCACAAAAGAAGGAATTCATACTCATATCATGGACACAAAAATAACATTTTAATTCTTAAATCCAATTCAACAAAGAGATTTAAATCTTTTACAATCAACAATATTCAAACGAATAAACCTAATTAGTAACAAAAGAAATCATATTCAATATCTTCAAAAAGAAGTAGAATATCAAAAGATTGAAAAATAATTAGCCCAGACAAATGAAAAAATAACTCAACTAAATAACAAAATAATTACAGAAATATGCTCTGATCTTCCCAATGCTTTCTGGGAAAGAAAAAAAATATAATTTAATTACCTTATGAAAATAATTTTAATGAAAAAAATATTCCAACAAAAGCCAGACCTATTCAAATGAACAAAGAATTGTTAGAACATTGTAAAAACAAAATCCAAATCAAAAATTTCAAAAGAACTCTTAACTCAACTCCTTCAACAAATCCAGAATTCTTCCTCTGAATATGAAGATGAAGAAGTCAGTTCCAATCCGAGTGATTTATTCAATTTATTTTGAAGATTCAAGATTGTTCTACCAATTCAATACAGGACAGGCACTCAAGACAAAAGATGCATAGTTGGCTCAATAATTCATCACAAGACGAATGATAAAAATTCAAAAGTTGCACAGTACTGCTCAATAATTTCAAAGAAAACAAATGACATGTGTGAAATTTCAAAGCTGATTTATTGCCTGTCACTGTTCGGAATTCAAAATTTCCATTTCAATTCCGAGTCACGGAACTCATTCAAATCCGAAGTGCTGCTTTGCCTATATAATATGGCGTCCCAGCTTCACTCAAGGCAGAGCCACAATTACCAACAAAAATACATGAGCGAAATATTAGGGGGAAAAAGTTTTCTTCTCCTCTGTAATTTTATTTTCAAGTTTTCAAGTATTGTGCCCCAGCTTGCTCAATCTATAAGTTTCATATGTATTTCAATTTTCTGTTTATATTTTCAATTTTCGTTTCGTACTCAAACTATGTTTAAAATTTTCAATTAATAATTCCATCTTTCTCATCTTCTTCTGTCTGTAATATTTTCTGACTGTGTTCGCTAGATCCTGCCCCCTTTCTGGTATCAGAGCCAAGTTTAAGGTGTTTTCAAAAGTAATTTTGCGGAAATACTGTTAAGCACTTATTAGGAACACTTTGCTGTTAAAGCACTTATTAGGAGGGTTGGTTAGCCGGTAGTGTAGAGTTGGTAAGCCCGTGTGTGAGGTGTTCCCGTTACTGTGTCGCTGGTGTTCCCGTTCTTAACAGTGTGAAATAGTAAAACTGTTCTCAACGGTATTAAATAGTAAGATTGTTAGGTGACTGTTGAACCCAAATAACTAAGGCTGCAACCATGTCAGGTTTTAGAATCGATGGACCCTTTAGGAAAATATTTACAAAACAACCCAATACTAGTTTACATGTAGTAAATTTAAAAGAAGTTTTAAAAGAAATTACCAACCCAAAAGATTTTGTTAACTAGAGCATTTCAAATGAAGATTTAGAATCAGTTTATCAAATTGGTACTTTTGATTTCAAAATGGCTTTTTCATGTAAAACACATGAACAAGCAATGAATATTGATCAAGAAGCTCAAACGGTTCAATTACTTTCAAATTTATCCATTCAAAAATATATTGTAAAAGGTTATCATTATACACACTATGGCTTAGTTCAAGTAGCTATTGTCCCTTTAGCAAGAACAGGACATAGCCAACTGGTTATGTTAGCTCTTAGAGATTCAATGTGAAGAATCTTTATTAGCTATTTTTCAAACTAATTTACATAATAGACCAATCTATTTCAATTGTTATCCAAACTTTTTGGTTTCTCTTCGAGGCCCGACAATTTTAAATACTTTAACGCTAGACATTCATTTACCAAATGTTAATATCCAAGAAAACAGACAAAACTTTGTTCTCATTTATAGAATTTATTTCAGGCTTTTAGGAAGCCACCTTAACCCAAAATGTCTCAAACAATCTCTTCCTAGAGAAACTTTAATTCTTGAGGTTCAAGCTGAACAAGCTACAACCTACACACCAAAATGTCTCAAATGGAATGAGAAAACCATTCCAGAAATTTGGAGGATTGACAACCCTCAACTTCCAAGAAATATTGCAAGAAAACAAGTTCAACAAATCATTGAAGATCCTGGCGATAAAATTACAATTATGTTCGAATCAGGAAAACAAACAATTATTTCACACCCTTATCAAATTGAATCTTCAAGGCAATCAACTTTATCCTTTCCATATAATAGGGAAGAAGATTTTCAAAATACTTCTACTTCAAGGTTTAGAGGAATACGGTTTGACTCCCCTCTAGCCGAACCAGTTTTTCAAAATAAATCATTTTCAAACCTAAGTTCTCCCATAGCTTCTCAAATGAGAACTCCTTTAATAAATATTTTAACAAAAGATTTCACGATAAATAAAGAATTTTTAAGCAATGAATTTGAATCTGATCAAAATAAAGTTAAAAGACATTGGCACTTTCAAATTTTTACAAAGAAATCAACGATCAAAATTGGAGAAACTTATTACAAAAAATTAAATCAATTAAAATGTAATATTCACTTCTTCAAATTGTTAGAATCATACACATCAAGAAATCAATTACCAAATCCTCTTATAAAAAATTTCATAAATGTTAACATAAACCCTACAACCAAATGGTTAACAACAGATGAACAAATAATTCAAACTATTCATCCTCCTACAAAAAGTTTGACAACTAATGTTCAAAATCAAGAAATGATCGCCACTCCTTTCCGTTGGGAAAGAGAGGAAAAAGACGATTCATCACCTACAATCAAAGATATATATAAAATTTATGAACAAAATAATTTTTAAGCTTTAAATCTTAAAATAATTTCGGAACAATTAAATTCAATACATAACAATATAATGAATTACAAGGATAAACAAAAATTGGAACAATCTCCAATAGTCCAATCAATGCCTCAACCAACATATACAAATTATACAATCCCACAACCAATACCTCAAAGCTACCCTATTCAACAAAGCTTTCCAACTCCACAATCACAGACAAACCCATTCTTTCAAGGAATACAACAACCCTCTTTCCAACCTTTTAATTAACTAGAAAAGACAAACAACAAATAAAACTCTGAAAACCATAGAATTCTGATGATGATATACAACAACTAGTAGCCCTACAATTCAAACTATTTCGAAAGGAGAAAATGAAGTCTCAAGTGAAGAAACTTCATCAATATCCTTAAGTGAAATAAAAATTCAAAAGAAGAAGAACAATTCAACACCAATATAATTGAAATCCCTGAATCTTTAATAAATAGAATAATAAATAATTAGAGAAATCAACCCACAAGAAATTATTATCCAAGACCAACTCCTCCTGATATACAATTCCAAGAAAAAAATCAATTTACCTCTATATCATTCAATGGAAATGATATCCATGAATGGAATATAGATGGAAAATCCGAATATGAAATCAAAAATACTCTACAACAGACAGAAATGGCATCTATAGCATATGAGGCAGCTAATCCTACACGTACAAATCACATATCAGCCAGATTGATTGTTTCTGGATTCTCAGGGCAACTTTTATCATGGTGGTCAAGGATTTTACAACCCCATAAAAAACAAGCAATACTTGATCATATCCATAGAGAAAGAAGAAGACTTAATCTAAATGATGTTAATTCATCTTACATTGAAGAAGTGGTGGAAGATGCAGTAGAAACATTAGTTTGGTCAATAACTGTTGCCTTTCTTGGTAGCATAAATGAAGAACAAGAAGCAACAAAATTATCCTTAACCAACTTAAGATGTCCCTCTTTATAAGATTTTGGATGGTACAAAGTCATGTTTTTAACTGATATACTCAAAAGAGAAGACAGAAATTAACCATTTTGGAAAGAAAGATTTGTTACTAGGCTTCAAAAATTATTTGCAGAAAGAATAATGACAAAAATTTAAGATATTTGTGAAACTCAAACAATTCCTTAGATACTTTGTTGGTCTTTTAAGACAGCTCAATTTCTAGAACAACCTTATCCAATATCTTTGGTACGAGAATTCAAAATTAAATGGTGGGATAAATACGTCCATAAACGTGATTGTACCACTGATTCCTTATGAAAATTTTTCAAAAACAAAAATTAGAACATTCAAATTTCAAATCATGATTCTCAAGGCATACTAAAAACTCCTTCTGAATCACATCCTAAGAAGGCCTCACCCTCAAATTCTTCTACAAAATCCAAATCAAAAATTTCAAAAGAACTTTTAACTCAACCCTTTCAACAAATCCAGAATTCTTCCTTTGAAGATGAAGATGAAGATGGAGAAGTCAGTTCCAGTCAGAGTGATCCGTTCAAATTATTTTGAAGATTCAGGATTGTTCTACCAATTCAATACAGGACATGCACTACAAGACAAAAGATGCATAGTTGGCTCAATAATTCATCACAGGACAAATGATAAAAATTTAAAAGTTGTATAGTACTGTTCAATAATTTCAAAAGAAAACAAATGACAAGTGTGAAATTTCAAAGCTGATTTATTGCCGGTCACTGTTTGGAATTCAAAATTTCCATTTCAATTCCAGGGTCACGGAACTCATTCAAATCTAGGGTGCTGCTTCGCCTATATAAGAGGACGTCCCAGCTTTGTTCAAGGTAGAGCCACAATTACCAACAAAAATACAAGAGCGAAATAATAGAGGAAAAAATTTTCTTCTCCATTGTAATTATATTTTCAAGTTTTCAAGTGCTGTACTCCAACTTACTCAATCTGTAAGTTTTATATGTATTTCAATTTTCTATTTGTATTTTCAATTTCCATTTTGTACTCAAACTATGTTTAAAAATTTCAATTAATAATTCCATCTTTCTCATCTTCTTATGTCTGTATTATTTTCTAACTGTGTCCGCTCGATCCTGCCCCCTTTCTGGAATCAGAGCCAAGTTTAAGGTGTTTTTAACAGTAATTTTACGGAAATACTGTTAAGCACTTATTAGGAACGCTTTGCGGTTAAAGCACTTACTAGGAGCACTGGTAAGCCGGTAGTGTAGCGTTGGTAAGCCCGGATAGTGTTGGTAAGCCCGTATGTGAGGTTCTCCCGTTACTGTGTTGTTGGTGTTCCCGTTCTCAAAATTGTGAAATAGTAAAACTGTTCTCAACAGTGTTAAATAGTAAGACTGCTAGGTGACTGTTGAACCCAAATAACTAAGGCTGCAACCATGTCAGGTTTCAGAATCACTGGACCCTTTAGGAAAATATTTACAAAACAACCTAGTACTAGTTTACATGTAGTAAATTCAAAAGAAGTTTCAAAAGAAATTGCAAACCCAAATGATTAAATTAACTGGAGCATTCCAAATGAACATTTAGAATCAATTTATCAAATTGGTACTTTTGATTTTAAAATGGCTTTTTCATGTAAAACACATGAACAAGCAATGAATATTGATCAAGAAGCTCAAATGGTTCAACTACTTTTAATTTTATACATTCAAACATATATTGTAAGAGGTTATTATTATATACACTATGGTTTAGTTCAAGTTGCTTTTGTCCCTTTAGCAAGAACAGGACATAACCAACCGGTTATGTTAACTCTTAGAGATTCAACATATTTACAATATGAAGAATCTTTATTAGCTATTGTTTAAACAAATTTACATAATGGACCAATCTATTTCAATTGTTATCCAAACTTTTCGGTTTCTCTTCGAGACCCGACAATTTTAAATACGTTAACGCTAGATATTCATTTACCAAATGTTAATATTCAAGAAAACAGACAAAACTTCGTTCTCATTTATTGAATTTATTTCAGGCTTTTAGGAAGTCACCTTAACCCAAAATGTCTCAAGCAATCTTCCCTTGGAGAAACTTTTGTTCTTGAGGTTTAAGCTGAACAAGCTACAACCCACACTCCAAAATGTCTCAAATGGAATGAGATAACCATTCCCGAAATTTGGAGAATCGACAACCCTCAACCTCCAAGAAATATTGCAAGAAGACAAGTTCAACAAATCACTAAAGAACCTAACGGTAAAATTACCATTAGGTTCGAATCAGAAAAACAAACAATTATTTCACACCCTTCTCAAACTGAATCTTCAAGACAATCATCTTCATCATTTCCATATAATAGGGAAGAAGATTTTCCAAATACTTATACTTCAAGGTTTAGAGGAATACGGTTTAACTTCCCTCTAGCCGAACCAGTTTTTCAAAATGAATTATTTCAAACCCAAGTTCTCCCACAGCTTCTCAAATGAGACGTCCTTCAATTAAAGTTTTAACAAAAGATTTCACAATAAATAAAGAATTTTTAAGCAATGAATTTGAATCTGAACAAAATAAGGTTAAAAGATATTGGCACTTTCAAACTTTTACAAAGGAATCAACAATCAAAATTAGAGAAACTTATTACAAAGAAATAAATCAATTAAGATGTAATATTCTCTTCTTCAAATGGTTAGAATCATACACATCAAGAAATTAAATACCAAATCCTCTTATAAAAAAATTCATAATTGTTAACACAAACCTTACAACTAAATGGTTAACAACAGATGGACAAATAATTCAAACTATTCATCCTCTTCCAAAAAATTTAATAATTAATATTCAAAATCAAGAAATGATTGCCACTCTTTTCCGTGGGGGAAGAGAGGAAAAAGACAATTTACCACCTACAATCAAAGATATAAATACAATTTATGAACAAAATAATTTTCAAGCTTTAAATCTTAAAATAATTTCGAAACAATTAAATTCAATACATAACAACATAATAAATCACAAGGATAAATAAAAATTGGAACAATCTCCAATAGTCCAATCAATGCCTCAACCAACATATACAAATTATACAATCCCACAACCAATATCTCAAAGTTACCCTATTCAACAAAGCTTTTCAACTCCACAATCACGGACAAACCTATTCTTTCAAGGAGTACAACAACCCTCTTTCCAACCTTTTAATTTAACTCAAAAGACAAAGAACAAATAAAACTCAGAAAACCGCAGAATTCTGATGAAGATATTATCGAAAGAATCACTCAAAAACTCAAACTAACAGACAATCCAACAAGTAGTAGCCCTACAATTCAAACTACTTCAAAAGGAGAAAATGAAGATTCAAATGAAGAAACTTCATCATTATCCCAACCAAAAGAAAATTTAAGTTCCCTCTGTGGTCAAAATAGTGGTTATAAAATTAAAAGATCTTCAAAACCCAAAAAGAAAAAAAACATTCAAAACAAAAGGCAAATAGAATTCCAATTTGCCACAAATGTAGAAAACCCGGCCATTTTATGAGAAATTGCAAAAAGAATTAGCCCATAATTCGAAATGAAGATCAATAGCTCATAGACAAGCTAATAAATCCAACCTCAGAAATTGCAAAGAATAATTCTGAAATTTAAAAGGATACAGAAATTTAAAACTTATCTCCTACTTTAACTTACACAGAAAATAAAAACCTAACCCTTGATTCAACTACAAAAATAAATCACCATAAAATAATACAACTCAAAAATCAAGAATTT
The DNA here is from genome assembly GCA_018398585.1 of Simmondsia chinensis. Classification (NCBI taxonomy): domain Eukaryota; kingdom Viridiplantae; phylum Streptophyta; class Magnoliopsida; order Caryophyllales; family Simmondsiaceae; genus Simmondsia; species Simmondsia chinensis. The sequence continues at coordinate 20,787,600 of JAGTTD010000017.1, read as the reverse complement.
AAAAAATTCGAATCAAGTTTAACCTTATCAAATTCAGAAGTACTTCTCAGTACTCCTGATATTAATTATGACAGATTGCAAAAATTTGCCTTTTGTCCAAAACAAATCATTACATTTTGATTTAATATTAAAAAAAAATTATATATTTTTTTTCTATAAATACTTAATACTTCCCAACCCATTTTCTTACCAAATCTTCAATCCTCTCTTCTCTCTCTATACATTCATCATCTCTCATCTTCTTCAACTTTGCTAATAACAAAATTGTGCTCTAAATTTCAAAGTTTGTAAAGTGTTTGGCTGAAGTTCGAATTTCATTGTTCTCTAGTTTCGGTAATTTTAGTATCGCAATTTTATTTGGTTCGCATTTTTAGTTATTTAATTTGCATTACTACTTGCATTTTATAAATACTAATCACTTATACTAATATGGAACACAGCTCTTCATCATCCTTTGGAGCCGGTCGTGCTACTTCTAGCTCTTCTCGGCCACCCAGAATCCCTAAAAGGAGTAGAATTGTCATACTTAATACGGAAGAACGAGCTTTTATACAACTAGACCCATCACCCCCATACATTGATGATAGCATAGATTGGGACTTTTCACAACAACAAGATTATCATGAGTCGGGTGGCGGGGTTGGAGACTCACAAACTGATCAGGAACCCACGCCCACCACCGAAGCCCGGCCTGAAAGTAGTACCTCTACTAGTAGGCGTACAACTAGTGGGGTATGGAATCACTTTACCCTTAATTGGACAACTAATAAAGTAACTTGTAAATTATATGACCCACCTAGGACTTTTAGCCATCAACCTTGCAGTGGGACAGGCACATTAAGCAGACATATACTTAGGTGCCACCCCGAGTAATGCCCTGATAAGAGCCAACAATGTCTAGTACAGCAAGTGACCGGTGCACTTGCTAATTTTAGGTTCTCTCAAGAGAACAACTGAAAGGAGCTAGCTAAATATATAATTTTGGGTGAAAGGCCTTTCAATGTCGGCGAAAACCCATATTTCGTCGACTACCTCCAACAATGGGTGAACCCCGCCATTGTGAGGGTTCCTTGGAACGCCGTAAAGCGGGATGCTTTTACGTTGTACGACAGTATAAAAGCTGAGGTCTTAACCCTTTTTACGATGAACACGAGCATGTTCTCGTTGACGTCGGACATATGGAAGTCGAAACCCAGCCAACCTTATATGTGCATAACGGCATATTGGATCGATGACTCCTACATCCTCCAAAAGAGAATAATTCATTTTGGTATTTTAGATTGCCACCACACTGCCAAGATAATTACAGGTGCGATTATGTCGGCAGTTCGCGACTAGGGCATAGAGCGATGTATCTTCAGTATTACATTCGACAATGCTACCAACAACACTGCATCCGTTACACATTTAATTAGGCACATGAGACCCATGTTAGGTGGGAAGTGTTTCCATATTCGTCGCATTTGTCACATTTTGCATTTAATGGTAATGGATGATTTAGAGCTTGTAAACGCATCCCTTAACACCTTAAGATCCGTAATAATATCTATTAAATCATTCGGAACTAGAAAAATAAGATTTAGAAATTTAAGTAGGTTGTATGGCATAGAATATAAACAATTCAAATTAGACTCCAAAACTAGGTGGTCGTCTACGGTAGAAATGTTAGAGCGCATTCTACCATATAAAGACGTTCTGATAGAATTTGCACAGAACAATCGCTCAGAATAGAGCTATTACAACCTGAACGGTATACATTGGGAGACAATACATGAAATTTGTAAATTTTTTTGCATGTTTAAAGAGGCCACGACATTTTTTTCGGGTTGCTACTATCCAACCATGCCTCAAGCAATATCAAGATTACTTGATATTGTAAATTGGATGGCAGGTAATGAATCCAATCCCATTTTGTTTGAATCGATTAAGGCAATGAAAGAAAAATTTGCTAAATATTATTCTGAACTACCTCTTACATACTGCTTAGCAACTATTTTAGATCCTCGTTGTAAATGCGGGGGTTTAAACTTGTTTTGCCAATATTTTTTAAAATATTTGTATCCTAATCGCAATATCGACACTTTCATTGCCGAAGTCGATGACGACTTGCATAGTTTATTTTCTCAATATTCACGGAAATTAGCGTCCAATAATCCATATCCTAGTACTGCTGCAGTAGGATCTTCCACATCTAGTGGAAATAGTTCACACACGCCATATTCGTGGAAGCTGTTGGAGCAATTTAAGCCCACAGTAGCCCCCACGTCATGTGACGAGCTAGATTATTATTTGCGGACACCGTTGGTCCATATTTTCGGGCCGCCGGCCAACCCGCATTTTGATCTTTTACAATGGTGGAACACAAACCAAGCCCAGTATCCCGTGCTTTCCACCATGGCATGTGATATACTAAGTTGGCTGGTGTCTTCAATAGCATCGAAGTGTGCTTTCAATCTTGGTGGCAGGTTGCCTGGAACGAAGAGGGCGAAGCTATCGCTGTCAAGTTTGGAGATGTCCGTGTGCTTGAAGGATTGGCTGCTAGCTGAGGCAAGGGATCAACAGAGAATGAAGCTGGATTCATCGAGCGATGAAGAAGACGACAGCACCACTGATACGTCAAACGACGGCACAGCAACCCCCCATGCGACTGATATCAGTTCTTTTGTATGTCAATTATCTACTTTTAAATAGTTACGTCAAAAGACGACCGCACCCCCCATACGTCAAACTTTGTATTTTTTGATAAACAAATTTGTACTTTTAAATATTAGGCTCTAATTGCGTTGTATTTGTACTTGTTACGTTATTTATTTACCATTATTTTTTTTGATAAGATACTTACCATTATTTATTATTACTTATTGTATATTTTATTTTATTACATATATTTAGCATTTTTTTTGAACATGTACATTTAGCATTATTAATGCTTGGAAAAAAAATGTATTTGTATCTTATATTATTTATCAATGAATTATAATAATTTTAGTACAAAACGACTTTGTATTATTTAAATTTTGCTTTTTTATTTTAAAGCTGACGGAAGCCGGCCCACCTGGCCCGGCCTGCTACAGTGCCGGGCCATAACCTATATCCGAAGCATCTGTTTCTACTATGAGAAACGCTTTTGGATTTGGATGGGCTACGCATGAGAAATTTTTGACTCTTTGTTTTAAGATCTGTACTATCTTAGCATGATCCTCTCTCCAAGGATGAGGATTTTTTTGAAGCCTTTGGTATAATAGGTGACACATATTGCGAAGGTTAGGGAAGAAATCAGCAACATAATTTAAACATCCCAAAAACTTTTGTAATTGGATTTTGTCTTTTAACTCATTTAGAAATTTGTTCTATTGCTCTTACAATAGGTTTTATGGTTCCTTGGAAAATATCATATCCTAAAAATCTCACTTTGGTTTGAAACAATTTCATTTTTGGAGCTGAAACAACTAAACTATTTCTTTTGATAGTATTGATAAGGATATTTAAATGCTTGAAATATTGATCAACTTTTTTTGAGAAAACTAGGATATCATCAATATAAACAATGATGAAGTCTGTATATTCGGTAAAGATGTCATTCATAATATTTTAAAATTCTGATAGAACATTTTTTAGTCCAAATGGCATTACATTCCATTCATAGTGACCAAATGGAACTGTAAATGCTGTTTTATAACGATCTTTTTCATCAATTTTGAAAGTTTCTAATACAATTACCAAATGCCTACACTTGGATTGTGATTTTATTAATTTTCACGAAATCATAATTTGGTAATTATTAATTTTGATTGTCCCAAATACAATTGAAATACAAAGGTCCATCTATCTGTGAGTTTACAGATTGAGCGGGTAAAATTATAATACAAACAGAAAATTGAAATACATATGAATTTGTATTATTAGGGGAAAAAAAAAAATTGAATATAGATAGAAAAAGATGAGAAAGATGGAATTATTAATTGAAAAATTTAAACATAGTTTGAGTATGAAACGAAAATTGAAAATACAAACAGAAAATTAAAATACATATGAAACTTACAAATTGAGCAAGCTGGAGTACAACACTTGAAAACTAGAAAATAAAATTACAGAGGAGAAGAAAATTTTTTCCTCTAATATTTCGCTCTTGTATTTTTGTTGGTAATTGTGGCTTTGCCTTGAATGAAGCTGGGACGCCTTCTTATATAGGCGAAGCAACACCCCGGATTTGAATGAGTTCCGAGACCTCGGAATTGAAATGGAAATTTTGAATTCCGAACAGTGACCGGCAATAAATTAGCTTTGAAATTTCACCCATGTCATTTGTTTTCTTTTGAAATTATTGAGCAGTATTGTGCAACTTTTGAATTTTTATCATCCATCATGTGATGAATTATTGTGCCAACTATGCATCTTTTATCTTATAGTGCCTGTCCTATATTGAATTGGTAGAACAATCATGAATCTTCAAAATAATTCTTCACAGGATGTTTATAAAGCTTCAAGCTTCGTTTGATGCTGTCGAGAGACAGGGAATACTCAAGTGAAGATGTAGAAAAAAATTATCCTATTTTTCAAATGTATTGTTTGTAAGAATCAGGAAAACCATTCAGAAAATAATTCCCTTTTCAAAACTCTATTGCAAATTGTTGTCCAAAGCAAATCATTATAATTTTGTTTAAAGGAATAGAGTTTACAGAATTTTTTTCTGGCTCCTTTGCTTTTTGTTCTTAATTTAACAAAAATTTTGAAAGGATGTTAAAGCTGTTTTTAGTTTTGCAATTGTATTTGGCTTCGCAAATTTATAATAGAGTTTTGAAAAGGGAATTTTGTAATGTAAAATTTTTTGAAGTTTTAGAAAATTTACTTTAAACCAAAATGTAATGATTTGTTTTGGACAAAAGGCAAATTTTTGCAATCTGTCATAATTAACATCAGGAGTACTGAGAAGTACTTCTGAATTTGATAAGGTTAAACTTGATTCTGATTCTTTAAATTCTTGATTTTTGAGTTGTATTGTTTTATTGTGATTTATTTTAGTAGTTGAATCAAGGGTTAGGGTTTTATTTTCTGTGTAAGTTAAAGTAGGAGATAAGTTTTGAGTTTCTGTATCCTTTTGAATTTCAGAATTATTCTTTGCAATTTCTGAGGTTGGATTTATTAGCTTGTCTATGAGCTGTTGATCTTCATTTTGAATTATGGGCTGATTCTTTTTGCAATTTCTCATGAAATGACTTGGTTTTCTACATCTGTGGCAAATTAGAATTCTATTTGCCTTTTGTTTTGAATGTTTTTTCTTTTTAGGTTTTGAAGATCTTTTAAATTTATAACCACTATTTTGAACACAGAAGGAACTTAAATTTTTTTTTGGTTGGGATAATGATGAAGTTTCTTCATTTGAATCTTCATTTTCTCCTTTTAAAATAGTTTGAATTGTAGGGCTTTTAGTTGTTGGATTGTCTGTTAGTTTGAGTTTTTGAGTGATTCTTTCAATAATATCATCATCAGAATTTTGCAGTTTTCTGAGTTTTATTTGTTCTTTGTCTTTTTGAGTTAAATTACAAGGTTAGAAAGAGGGTTGTTGTATTCCTTGAAAGAATGGGTTTGTATGTGATTGTAGAGTTGGAAAGCTTTGTTGAATAGGGTAGCTTTGAGGTATTGGTTGTGGAATTGTATAATTTGTATATGTTGGTTGAGGCATTGATTGGACGATTGGAGATTGTTCCAATTTTAGTTTATCCTTGTGATTTGTTATGTTGTTATGTATTGAATTTAATTATTTCAAAATTGTTTCATCTGTTATATAGACATACCATTTTGAAGATATTTCTCATCTTCTTCTATTAAATAAAGTGGTTTTGTAAAAGATAGATGGTGATTCGTGAATGATTGTCCATATTATTTTCTGTCCTTCCTCCAGAATGCTTGAAAACTCTATTCATTTACAGTAAATAAAAATTTGTTTTCAAAAATAGGACCAGCAAAAGATTTGATGCCTTGGAGCTGTTCTGCATTTTATGTTTCATTGGATCAAAATTCCAACAGGTCCCAGAAAGTTGTACCCAAATGTTTCCTTGTAAATTAGAATGAGTTAAATCATAATATCATAATTTCTCAAGCTTTGGTAAGGGTGAGCGGTGAGATAACCATTTGGGGTATCAATACATTTGGCTCTTGTATTTTGTTGGTCATTATAGCTTATGACATACTTTGCAATTATTAACTCCATTTGAGATACAAAAAATGTACTTATTTTTTAGAATTCACCTCCTAATTGGGATCACAATCTCAAGATCACAAAATTGAGGGTTATAACTTGGTTTCAAGTGCCTCTTGGATGCGCTAATGTCTCCCTCCACCACACACGTAGATTGATTGTACCAGTCAAACTCAAATCCAGCTTCACTTTGACAATTAGGCTCCCTTAGGAAAACAATTGTTGCATACCACCTTCTAAAGTTGTGCTTTTCTTTCATCTTGGTGCAGAATTTGGTTCCCGGATGTGGGCTTCCTTTTTTTTTTTTTTTCTTTCTTTGTATGCATTTTGTATCTATTAAAAGTTTTTTTTCCCCCCTCCCTCTTAATTATCTAAAAAAAAAACAAAAAAAAAAAAATAAAATCCAGGGGTTACTTAAAAGGCAAGTATATAGGTTACCCAAATTGAAGGTTTATGGGCGACTTCAACAATTGTTTGGTTACCTAACTCTTTAGTAGAATTTGCGAGATGATTCAAATTTAGTTATTTGAGTGGCCTTTTTATTGAGCGTACTGGACTCTCAAGTCAAAGGTGAGCTAGCATTCAAACTCGTTGGCTTGTTTAGTCTTTATATGCTTAGCTGAATCAAAGTAGGAAATTAGAAGAGACTTGATGTATGACAGCAAGTATTGGTGATTCTTATTGTTCAGTCCAGTAACAAGTTGCACTTCGAATGAGTCTGGCGATCTACTTCATGTCAAATGATATAGGGATAGAGTCCCGCTTAGGCTCATATGTGCTATTTAAATGCCTTCTCCCTTGGTCATGTGTACGGAACTTATTTGTTGGGTTGGGTTGATATACTCGTTTCTTTCTAGAGTTTTTGTTGCTTGTGGTATTATAAATACCATTTGCAGGGCTTCTGCCCGTTAGGAGTGAGAGAAAACACATAAAGAAAGAGCGAGATAGAGTGAGTTAAAATCTTGTAGTACTCCATTTTCAATTTAATAAAGTTTTCTACCTCTGTCCAAGGTTTTTCCCCTCTCTTTGAGAATTTTTCACATAAATATTAGTGTCTTTGTTTCTCTTTCTCCTTCTCTTATTTTTTAAAAAATTTTTTTTTTGTATCTAAATCAAACCCAATTCTTGTGTATTTTACCTAACAAAATTCAGAAGAAACTTCATATTAGAGTGTTAACAGCAAACTCTTTCTTTTTTTTTGATAATTGGAGTTTTATTGATCATAAAGAATTACATAAGTCCTAACAGAAGACAATTAATTCAAGGATCAAAAAGCAAACCAAACCACAAAAAAACCCAGTAACCACCGGCAAAACAACAGAAAGGCCACCCACAAAAGTCTCAAACCCCAACAACAAAAGAACCCAACAAAGGCACCCAACCGATTGCCAAGTAGACCACGCGGCCAAAAAAGTACTAAACAACACTGCACTGGCACAAGAAGGCACGGAGAAGAGAGCAAAGGCAAACACCCCAAAAAAAACAGTGAGCGAGAGCGCACCACCACAAAAACGACAAGTAAACCAACACACGCCAAAGCACCTCAAACCGAAAAGACGAGAAGAAAGCAACACCAGCCCAGCAAAACAAAACATAGGACACGAAAGGCAATCAGGCCAACGGACACCAACAGGCTACAACACTACAACTGCCGGCCAAACACGAGCAAAGCACAACCACAGGGATTAAAAGGCACCAAAAAACACCCAAGATGACCCAAAGCTCTTAATGCTGCCACACCCAAACTGCCTCGGAGCTCTCTAAACCTTAGTTTTTCCTTTGTCTTTTATCTTCTTGCTTCTTTTAACCACCCTTTTGATCCCCTTGGCATTTTTCAATAGCTTTTCTACCACAGTGTCCTGCATGTCCTACAAATCTTCGCAGCTTCCTTGTCTACTGGTCTTATATACTCCTGATCTGATTCCAATTCAGTGAAATCGCTTGATGATATTGAGCAAGCAGGTTCCATCACATTTTCAGATATCTTCTTCTCCCCTTTGTTTCTTCCTTTTGTCCTTGATGCAGCCCTCCTCAAGTCAGGTTCCACACCGACTTGCACATCAAATAGGCTCACGAAGCCTGGAATTCCTCCTCTGAGCATGCCTGGGAGCCACCATCCTCCATTTCTTTATTCCCCTCCGAGCTTCGGTTGTGACCTGTCTTATAAATATCGTTCAAGGCTGGCCAATGATCCACATTCTCTAAGTCCAAGGATGGTATAGGTAATCTATTCTTACTGGTACCCTCCTTGTCCTTCAAACCCTTAGGCTGAGCATCCACAAGATCTTCATCATTGCTAGGGCCCATGTTTTCACGAGCATTTCCTTCCTTGACAGCTCTTTCAGCCTCTTTCACAGTATTAGAAGGGACATTCTTCGATTCAACCTGGGTTTCAGTACTACTCTTAATGCAGTCGTCCGTTAAAACCTGACCTCCTTCGATGATGTGGATTACATGTTTGCCTTGGCCCACAACATAGCTAGCCTTCTCAGCAGTACGATGGGGTACCACAGTCTCAACTAAGATCTTCCCCACTTCTAATGAACCGTTCCAATTACATCTCGTATCCACCGCAAGCACCCTACCCCAGCTCTTCCCAATTTCAATAAAATTATCAGAATTCCACGCATGTAACGGCACTCCGTAACACGATAACCAAGCCTTTCTCTTAAGACTATGGTCGAACTCAGACCATTTCTTCACTTTTATGGACCATCTATTAATCCATCCTCGATTGTTCATCAACACCCAATCCCTAACCTCAACAACTCAAACGTGATTAGGAATGAGGTCCCACCCATATGTTGTACGGCACACTCAAGCCCACTATCATCCTCGATACTCTTTCTCAGCAAACCCACTTCAATGTCAATAACTGCTTCCCCTACAATGCTTCTCAGTAATTTCTCCTTTCTCTCTTCATCGGTTACTCCATGAATGGTTTTCGGGTCTATACACTGATTTTTGCAACTCAAATTTCCATGTAACTTGCCCCTTTCTTCACCACCACCCCGGTTTGTGTTGATTTCCTTCCTCTGATCCTTCATACCTGCGTCACGTTTATCACCACTCCCCTTCCGGTCAAACCTAGCAAACTTGACAAGTAATCTATTATCTCTTATCATCATCCCATTCATTTCCTCAACAGCAAACTCTTTCTTTTTCGAAATGAATTGTCAATATAGACTAAGAGGGCCATGTCCCAACTATTCGTCAACCTTGGAGATATTTTGGGGACAGATGTTTGGTAGGGCTTGCTATTAAGATATGAAGTTTATGCAAATTGTACTCATTGAGGAAGCAATTAATTAATCCCTTACTTTATGGACAAGCTTGCTTATTGGAGTAGCTCGAAAGTTAAAGGTGTTAGTTAGTTCAATTGATAAAGTCTCTGGGAGGTGGTGTTTGAAACCTAAGATTGAATCCGGCCTTCTTCTTTTGAGGAGAGGGTTTTAAAAGATTTGGGGAGAGTTGCCCCCTTATATAACCCATATGACTTCCATAATGTTCTAGTAAAAAACAAAGAAAAAAACCCTCAAAAGTTATGGCCAAACTGATGAACATTTTGTTCGATAATTAGCGATAAAGGTCGTGAAACTATTATCCATAGAAGATGGAGCATTAAAAATAGACATACATTGATGACGAGCATTGGATAAACCTCATACAACTTAGTATTTCTACAATATCAATCATGACGTCTAACAATGCTCATTCTTTCAATATGATCACTCAATATTATAGGTGACAATCTATTCGATTATAGATCTGTAATCATAAGATTGGTGCTAATATGTTCAATTTACACTATGTTTCTGAACAACTTCTTTAATAGTAAAGTATTTCAGTTCCATTATATAGCACCCATGGAATACTTGTCTTGCTTAGAACTATCGCAACAAATTCTTAGCGACCTAACAGCCCTAAGCTCTGAAGTAAAGTTTTGCAATCCATAATCCATGGTTTAGCCTCAAAACATGCCGTAAAATCAGCCCCCGATTGTTGTGGCAACCTTAAACTGCTTTACACTCTTCCATGAAATTTTCCTCATGCTAGAGGAACAAGTAACCAAATATGGATTTTTAGGTATCAATACATCTGACCAAATTTAAATATGAATATCCAATCATTTCCAAATGATTAAATCTCCTATAAGTGAACATATGCTCTTTCATTCTTTGCAAAGTATTTGAGAGCCTTTTTTGGCATCTTGCCAGTAAACCAATCATAAATTACTTTGACACTTGCCCAGCATTGTCACAACAAACTAATGTCTGGTTTGGTGTGAGTTTTTCGTCGCATATAAAGGATCTTTTCCATTTGTTCTACTCCTTTTTTTTTTTTTTTTTTTTTTTGATAATTAGCGACCATGTCGCGAAACAAATCAAGCGCTCGAACAAGTGAGCCCTTTAAAAACCCGCTCAATAACGGGGCTCAAAAAAAAAAAACAACAACAAAACAAACAGGGCTCTAAATAAGACTAAACAGGGCAAACTGATCAAAGGACTCACTACAAAAGACTCGGACTGGGGGCAAACCAAACAGGACAAAGGGGCAGTCAGGTCACCCTTCTTTCAAGCATAGCGCTCACCATAGGTAGATCAAAGCCGTCAAAGTTCAAGCCTAACCTTCTCCCCATTCAATTACTCGTTTAGCTTCCAAGATCTTTTCGGTCTCTTGAGTGCGGCCACTCGCTTCGCCTTATTCCCCTTTTTTTGCTTGCCTGAGGCCTTGGACGTTTTCTGCGCGCTGTTCCTGGGCGACATATCTTTCAAAAACTCTTGAAGCTCCCGCTTTTCAATCTCCTTGCGCTTTGACGCTTTCCTCTCCTTTTTTGTCATCACCCCTTTTCCTTTTCTCATCCCAGCTCAGCTAGGTCCCTCTACACAAGGCTCTAACCTGTTCAAGGCAGTGGGCTCTAAACTTGGAGGAAACACAGGCCCCGAGGACCTAGAATCATTCTCACTGGTGGAGTCTTGAGTTTCCTTCTCAAGATGTGATAACTGAGCATGAGGTTGAACGGAATCAGTTATGTCACGCTCATCCCACGGGAGCAATGGAGGCAGCTGTTGGTTTCCACGCACTTCCTGAAATGGTATATGAGCACCAAGCTAGGGAGATGGATGGAGAAGAGAGGCATGTGGCCAACTGCCCTCCACAAACCACCTACCGACATACTGACCATCAATATGGAAAGCAAGTTGACCCGTCGACAGCTCTACTATGCTTACTCCTTCATTCAATGGCCCCATAGTGTGACTCAAATGACCCTCATTGCCCACGTCAGCCGTCCTGTGAACAGGAGAATGTTGAGCCACTGTGGTATGGCGCGCCAAGGTGGTGCACTGATTGTCTCGGTGTGGATTCATTGACGAAGAGGTCTGTTCTCTTGCTAATCTGGCCGATGTAGCTAGAGCAACAATACTGGGAGAGTAATCTGGAATCAAATCTATCCTACCCTCTTTGACCAGGACCAATCTAGAAACCCCATTAAATTGGACTTGGACCGTTTGATGAATTAGTGATGGGGAGCAAGTGTCAATGAGGATCCTGGCAGCATCAATACATCTCATAGCAGACATCCTCGAGTCCACCCTGACTAACTTCCCCCATAATCTTGCCAGGTCAAAAAAGCACTCCTTAGTCCAGCATTGGACAGGAAGTCCAAAAACCTCGATCCATACTCTTCTGTTAAGTGATCCAAGAATATCGCCTGAGTATTTAGAAATCTCTTTGAATTTCCTAAGAAGAATCTCGCTATGCGGTCTGAGGTAAGACTTCAAAGTCTTAGCGGAATCACAAACCAGGATAAAAGTGGTGGTGCTTAACCCGTTAGGGGTTAAACCGTGAAATCGTTCTGCGTGATAAAGGTGAGGATATTATCCAGACTCACCTCATTCGACGAGTGCGCAATTATAGACCGCTTTAGCCAATCCTCCACATTCTTGTTAGTGTTGGAAACCATAATCCTTGGTATGTCAGAACCTGCAGAACCTCTGGCCCGACAGTGGCTCTGGACTGTTGGAGAACCCTTGAACGATGCTGGCTCCGGACAGATGACTCAGTTGATCTTCTGGATGGGTTAGCCTATTCTACCCTAAGCTTGGCACCCACCACCCATCTACCATTCATAGATGAAATTGCTCTAGCAGCTTCCCTCGGATCATGAAACCGAACAAAACCATACGAGCATGTACACCTCAGTCTTCTCTTAACAAGAACAAAAGTATCGTATATTGTCCTGAAATCACGGAAGACATACTTGAGTCAGGAATTCGTCGTTCTCTCAGGTAAGCCATCAACGAAGATGGACACCATCTCACTGGATATTGGCATTGGTCTCCAAATGGGTGATTGATGAATGGGTAATTGTTGGAAAGGAGGCGTGTGTAATTGGTCTGGAGGAATTCTGATGGAGGGTTAGAGGAGGGGAAAATTTGGGTTTTGTTTTGGTAGTTGAAGGTTGTAGGTGGTGACGGTGGCGGTAACTGAGCAGAGGAGGTGGATAAGGCCCAATGGAGGTGGGGAAGGGGAAGTGTTCTGTAAATCGGGTAGGGGAGACGGAGGGGATGAGGGAGTGGCAATGGCTTTTTAATGGAGGATGAGGGGAGATTGTGGGTGGTGGTGGTGGCGGCTTTGTTGGTGGAGACCGGAGGGCCGGCAATGGTGGTCCCACTTGAAGGAGTTCTTCACACATTGCACAAAAATAAATTTGTCGCCTTTACGAATTGGAACCATAGTTGCTGAACAATTATCCATTTTGAATCTCTCTAAAACTTTGCTGTTATGGGCTTTCTTAAACAATTCCAACAACCCTATTGACTTATCAAGGAATACTTCTAGTCCTATCATGGAATATACCAGGGAGGAATTTTCCATGTAATAAATCCAGATCATTAATAGTAAGCAAATTTAATGAGATCCTAAACTTGCTTTTGATCCAACGACTTTATCTTATCTTTTATGGAATCAGTCTACTTAAAAGAATTAAAACATTCTATGGCTCGTGAAAATAAAACAGGATCACCATCACCTCCTAAGTCAACGTTTGCTCTTATAGATAAATCACAAAGTCAGTCACTAAGAATAGTCACATTCTTTATCTTTGAGTACTTAACGCTATTCCTTATGTTTCTACCTTTGAAGTTTCATTATTGACAATTTCGTTATGGAGTGTTTGATCATTAGTTTGTTGTTCTTGTTTATTATTAGGCGTGTTAGGAAAATCTTATAAAATGGGTATCAACGAAAAGTCTCAGACTTTAAGGCGTGTAGCGAACTACTATCCTTAAGACTTATTTTGTGGATAATAAAATAGTCTAGAGGGTACAATGAAAACCAATAACCAAAGTGAGATAGAGTGTAGAATGGAAACATAACCGAGATGAAAACAAGAGAATAATGTTTCACAAAATAATTTTTCTCAAGTATGTTTTCCATCATTTTTTAAACATGAGAAATGAAGGGGAGGAGGAATATATGTAGTTTTCAAGTGTTTTTTTTTAATAGACATGTTCCTTCACAAAGAGACACACCTCTTGACCTAAAAGACTCCAAATCATCTTTTGTTCATTTTAAAAATATACCAATAATCTCCCACCATTTTCAAAATACAAATACATACATTCTGTTATACAAATATCATCTTGGAATAAAAGTAAGCCTTTATGCATAAATGAGAGTGTCTTTTGTTTGAACTCTCACTTCAGTGAAGACAATTACAATTAATTGGAATGAAATGGTGGACTAAGCTTTGAACCATACATTCCATTTGACTAATTGAATGCATTTCCATACACAAGACTTACTTCCCCCACACACCTCATCTTCCAGACCAACACATTTATGGTCTTATGTCTTGTATCCTTCATGAGTGTTACAAAGTCAAGCCCTGGTCATTAAATCACTCCTCGAAGCATCCATACTTCACACTCACATAGGTAGATCCCGTTGATCATGTCCTTGCAGCATGACATTTAATAATTTCCTTGGGTCCATTAAGAGCATACGCTCAACCTCCTTTTCCCTTTGTTATGGGTTACCAAGCATTACACCTGGGGTGAAATTTTACTTTTAGGGCTTGCAATCACAGGGATGATGGAAATCTCTTATTGAACACAAGACCCAGCGTTGTACTAGGCGTTGGGTCGAGGGTCCAACTTGGGTGACTAAAATTGTTGGATTTCACCCATCCATTTACTCATATTTATTACCAAGTCTCTAGAAACGCTTTTTAATTAGGGATCCGCTAGATTTTTGACTCGCATTTTCAAAGTCCACAGTAATCACCCAATCTTTCATGAGCTATTTCTCATAACTATGTTTTACACTAATGTGTCCGGACTCTCAACTATATATCTCACTCTTATGCATTTGAAAGCATAGCCTCACTATCACAATGGATAACAATAGGCGATATTGGCTTATGCCACAAAGAAATCTTAAACAAAAGATCCTTTAATCATTTTGCTTCTTTACTGCAAAAATCAAAGTAATAAACTCTACACTCATGATAGAACTAAAAATATATAACCCAAGGAACAACACTGCACCATTTAGTAATGCCCATTCGCTTTTAGAAGCATTATCCTCATTATTAGAAATACAACTGATAGCCAAATATTCTTCTAAATCGAAGAATACTCATTAAAATTAATACCTTAATCCATGGTCATTTAAGTACTTTATATGCCACATGCCAATAAACTTTATACTTATATTGCTAGTTATATATACTTAGCTTTCCAACAACTAAGACTATATTGGGCCCTTTCATACTCCAATTGTACTATTGAAGTATCTTCATTTGGTACTAAATATCCATACCAAATTTCAACGTGTAATCAGCAAACAAATAGAAAAGATTTCCTTATCATTACCAATTATGCTATATACGCATTTATTTGATTCATTTCTTGTCTTTTTCTCATAATTGGCATCACGAGACTTCCTAACCTCGTCATAGGATCACATTCAGTAACACAACAATATGGAACTTGACCATCCATGTTGTTCCTAGTTCATTCCACTAGAAATATACAAGTCCGATCGCTAGGAATTCTCTTTTCACACTCTTTTACTCGTTCAAAGTTCTAGAACCTGTCTAGGGTATTTTTCTCTCACAACATATGATTTTCATCATAATATACTTCACATTATCATAATGCATCATTGGATATCAATGAAAGATTCAAAGTCACTTTTATGTACTCATTTATATTTACATCTTAAGAAATTCAATTTACCCACAATTCAATCATATGAATTAACATGCCATATATAAGCATCAGACTTTATGGTTAATATATGAGTCATTGGAATTTAGTATTTATATACTCTTACAATTTGTCAATTTAATGACTAATAGCATCATAACATGTGAACATAAAATCATATAATAATCTTATTTTACATGCAATAATCTTACTTATATTGCACTCAATTTGAATATCTTAATACCAATGACATTAGGAATCAACCTATATTAAATAATCATATAATATTTACCTTTCATGATCCATTAATTTTAATGGCATTTAAATTCACATCACTATGATTTTTACTGCGTAAACATATAGCATTCATGTTTACAAATTAAAATCACAAAAATTTAAGATCATATTAACATGCGTATATGTATCAATCACATAACTGCATTAATATCCATGCTTATACATAAATTATTTTTCATAGATATAAACATGCATGTATTAATTACATTAGTTGTACATCTATTAACCTTATAAGTCCATCAATATATGCATGGTAATACTCAATTTCTTTTTCATAATCATGAACATGCATGTATTAAACCTTAATTTAATTACTATTCATAGTACAAATTCATAAGACAATGAATTTACAATGTATGCGTAATACATTTTATTTCCCTAATACATAATTTATCTGTTTATTTTTATTAGTTTTGGCATCATCTTAACGTCTGATTTTAACAACCACGCTAAATAAGGATTTTCCTCATTAGCATCCCTCATCGTCTAATTTTAACAACCACCCAAAACATATTTTCCTTTTTATAATACCAAATTAATTAGAACTACAAAAATTATTAGTTCTACATGATTTTTGATTTGTTATTATCCAAAATTCACATTACAACTTTTAACCGTGTTCGTGGTTTTTGGCTTATTCAACCACTAGATTTTAATTTGCCGTATGTATGTATATATGTATGTATGTATTTAAACATGTGTGTGTGTGTATATATAGTGGCCGGAGAGCATGCGGGTTTGAATCTCACGCAATGCGCTATGCCACTTTAAGAATAATGAGTATGGTTGACAGTTTCCTTTGAAATAGAAAATAACCATTTTACTTTTTCTTTTCTATTTTTTTATTTTTTAATTTGGTTTTATTATATTTTCATAATACTTATCATTGATCAACATCCATGTGTGAATGAAAAATACTTGATCAAAGTTCCTGATATAAATCATCAAACAATACCTAAATGCAAAATCACAAGTTCTTAAACTTTGATTTGATGTCACATATAAACTTTATATCTATATTTTAACAATAATGCATCAAACATAAATTCTTATGTATCATAAGAACTTCATGATTTTGTTGCAGACCAAAGGAGGTTTCGTCCCAAAATCAATTGGCAATGGGCGGAGTAACTCCTTGGGTATATAAATTGGCCTTTTCTTTGATAATCCACCAATGTGGGATCCAAATTGCTTGTATTAGACCACCACACTCTGCATCCCGCGTCCACGCGAGTTGGCTTTGCATTAGATTTCTAGTCTCGGGTGAACACTGCAATTCTGACGTCACTACCTCGCAATGGACATGGCTTTGCACTAGAGTTATTCTAGTCCCGGGCAAATACTGCAATACCGATGTCACCACTTGAGATTCGGAATGAGAGATCGTACAACCACGTTGACCAAGGCCCAAGACCTTATCAGGCTGAGTTCAACTTAAGAGAAGACTCACGGACTTTCTTGAGACAGATAATGAGCTCCTTGAAATGTGGCAATCGACTTTCCGACATGTCATGCATAGGCCTCCCATAAAACCATTGAATGACATCGGCCCCCCATATGACCGGTGAATAGCATCGGCCCCCATATGACTGGCAATCTACAGTGCAAATCGATGGCTCTGATACCAATGTTACAGATCAAAGGAGGTTCTGTCCCAAAATCAATTAGCAATTGATGGAGTGGCCTTTTCTTTGATAACCCACAAATGTGGATCCAAATTGCTTGTATCAGCTTTCATGATTTTTAAATCAAAGAACATACCTTAATTTGTAGCGATTTGTACAAAAGAAGGATCCAAGAAGACATCACATTTCTCTCTTAATCATTTTTTTAAATCTCACAAAGTTCGCCATCAAATCTCACAATGTTCGCCCTCAAATCTTGCAAAGTGAAGAAGCCATTTCAATTAATGAAATTAAATCTTAAAATTGGGGGGGGGGGGGGGGGGGGGGGGGGGATTTTACAAAATGATTATTAATGAACAGTTTCAAACTTTAAGGCGTGTAGTGAATTACTATCCTTAAGACTTATTTGGTGAATAATAAAATAGTCTTGATGATACAAAAAAAAAAAAAAACAAAGTGAGATAGAATTAGAAAGGAAAGATAACCGATATGAAAACAAGAGAATGATGACGTTTTACAAAATGATTTTTCTCAAGTATATTTTCCATCGTTCTTTAAACATGAGAAATGAAGGAGAGGGGGTATATATATGTAGTTTTCAAGTATCTTTTTATGAATAGACACGTCTATTTACCAAGAGACACCCCTCTACACCTAAAAGACAACAAATCATCTTTCATTCATTTTAAAAATACTCCAACAACGTGTACAACTATAGAAACAATAATCGTAGAAGTGATGGATAAAGAACTTCCACCTAACTTCTTGAATATTAAAACGTACACTATTCTTCACCCCCACTAACTTCTCAATTTGCCATCAACCCAATATTTTCATTTTCTACAATTTTATTACTATGGTTAAGGTAATAAAATACCAAAGAGGACACCAACGCGCCGTCACCGGATCCCATTAGAACTCCAAAGTTAAGCGTGCTTGGGCGAGAGTAGTACCAGGATGGGTGACCTCCTGGAAAGTCCTCACCCTCAGGTTGGGGGCACTGGGAAACAGCCTCTCTTCAGGTTAACATCCTGAAGGGGGAAGGCTACGTACATCCGCTCCCCCCAGACCCTGCGTAGGCGGGAGCCCTTGAGGCACTGGGTATGTTTCTTCCTTCGTTAAGGTAATAAAATCTATACCGTTGGATTTTTTAGGGTATAAAGAAATCACTGATCATTAAAAAGTCTAATTTTGGTTCATGTGTCAGGCTACCCAAAAATGCAAGTGCCCCCTGTCTGTATTTTTAAAAAAGTCTTTAGAACTGCTTACTAGAACCCCTATTCAATAAATACATAGTGATTTCTAGAGCGTTCATCCGCAATAACAAGGAAAAGATGAATGGCTTAACATACTTCTGACCCTTTTCAATAAGCTGTGGTTACATAACTTCGTGCTACACTATTTCATAATTTTCTGCTACGCTATTTTATTGTAGTGCATCTGATATACTGTATTGAGTAAAAAGGCCATATCTTTCTAGGAATTTTGCAAACAGATAGATCGAATGTCCTTTCAATAGTATTATCACCTTGACCTGATCTGATGATTTTCCCTCTGATTGGTTGCCTCTTGATGTCATTAGTGAGCACCTCTAGGGCATCCATAAACTGAGATTTTTCGTATAATAAATAAACATAAAATGGCGTGAAAAATAATTAATAAAGTTGATTAAGTACTTTTTCCGCTAAAGGTTAGAAATAGAAAGGTTCGCATATGTTGGTGTCTATAATCTCAAGAATTTGTGTACTTCTGGTGGTTTATTAGGCTCTATCTGACACATAAAATTAAAATTTGACTGTATAATTATTATTTTAATTCCAATTCTAGTAGAATTAGAATTCTGGTGGAATTGAAATTCTACCGTTTGGTTCATTAAAGAAGTTGGAAGTCAGAATTATAATTAAATAATGATTCAAATAATAGAGTGTTTTCGGTCGATGGAGTTGAAGCATTTTGAGTTTAAATCAACTATGGTAGGATTTTAGTTGGAGCAGTTGGTATTGCATTCGGGTTATTATGGTTAGAGCGATACATTTTCAGTTGAGTTAATAGAGTTCCAAGTCATATCGGGTCAAGTATCGCGTCAGGTTATTTAGTATTCACGTTATCCTGGATTTTCAGTTAATTAGGTAAGGTGTTTTAGGGATTCAGGCTAGAATTGATTGGGCTGGTTGATTCAGGTCATTTCAAGCTCGAGTCATCCTAGTGGGACAAATCAGTTGTATTGTTTCCAATTTCGAGTCATCTTGGGCTAAATTTGACATAGGTTGTGTCATTTTGGGTTTGGCTCATATTAAGTTTTTGGTCAATTTGGTGGAGTCATTCCCACTTCGGCTCATCTTGTTTACATTACATTCAATTTGAATGGTTTTATTTTTCGGATTTGAGTCATCTTGAATTTCGAGTCAATCGGATTGGGTCACTTTTGACTTTGACCTGAGGTGATTTTTGTCATTTTATATTCAAGTCATTTGAGTTTAGTGATTTTGAGGTTTGGGTCAAATTTTAGGTTATATAAGTGTTTAGATTTTGAGTCATCTTAGGTTTTTTAGAACCAAAAAAAATCCAATTAGGTTTGAATTAATCAAGTGGGGTCATTTTGGATTTCAGGCCAATGAAGTTACTATAAAATTGTAATTCCTTACCCCCTAACCCAAGGAATTGGAAGGTATAATTTTCAGTTAAAATTCAATTACATGATATTGGGCGGTGAAATTGTAATTCTGATTTTAATAGCAGAACCAAACAACAGAATTGAAATTCTGGCCTCCAATTCCAGGCTCTAAACACAGCCTTAGCATATTTGGCATGTTTTCTACACTTCGAGATTGGTAAAACCCGAATTTGGCATGATATGGTTCTTAACTAAGCTCTCTATTCGTTCTTTGTATATGTGGCGCAAATGTTTATGCCACAAGTAAGCAAAGTTTTCATTCAATAAATATTTTCTAGTGCGAACATAAGATTTCAAAACTTAAAATTCTATTATTTCTAAATGATATCAAAGATCCAATCCCAAACTTAAATGAAAAAAACCTATCATCTGAAGTCTTAGTAAAGAAACTAAGTTAAGAATAAGTCGTATATAAAGAGTTTGAAACAAATCCAAATAGTGCCCAACATCTAACACTAAGCAAAAGGTGTAAATTCCTTCAATTTGAGCTTCGTTCCATTTTCCATAAACGCAAAGTTTTCATTAGCATTTGTTGTCTAGATTGAAAGGATTTCATACATTTTATAGGAAATGTAGAGAGTTAAAATAAGGCAAAACCAATACACAAAGATAATAAGGCAAAACTAATACACAAAGATAGGAATAATCAACACTTCAATTTTATTTGGATGATTAAAACCAAGAGAGAAGACTCCACTTAAATAAGAATCCTAAGAACACCTAAAGACTTCTAACTATACTAGGAGAATTAAAGTGCAAGACAAAGCTATGAATGGCATGACCGGTTACTACAAGGGAAAGAGAATGAGATTTCATCCTCACCTACCACATTAATGCATACAAAGAATATTCTATGTACAAAATAATATACCTAAGTACAAATCCTAGAAGTATATACATAAAGAAATAAAAAA
This sequence comes from Simmondsia chinensis, assembly GCA_018398585.1. Taxonomy (NCBI): domain Eukaryota; kingdom Viridiplantae; phylum Streptophyta; class Magnoliopsida; order Caryophyllales; family Simmondsiaceae; genus Simmondsia; species Simmondsia chinensis. Next base: position 20,766,676 of record JAGTTD010000017.1, on the reverse strand, counting down.
CGTATAATTAATATTTAATACTCCCCCTCAAGTTGGAGCATGGAAGTTTATCATGCCCAACTTGCGAAGAAGAGTTAAATAACTAGCGCTTGCTGAAGCCTTCGTGAAAACATTAGCAAGTTGATTCGTGGATGTAACAAAAGAAGTAGCAATTTCCTTTGCAAGAAGCTTCTCTTGAACAAAATGACAGTCAATCTCGATGAGCTTCGTTCTTTCATGAAAAGTTGGATTAGACACTATATGGAATGCTGCTTGATTATCACAAAATAACATGGCGGGATAGTTATTATCAACCAATTAATCTGATAATAATTGTCGCAACCAAACAATTTCGTTAGTGGTGGTTGCCATAGAATGATACTCTGCTTTCACTGAAGAACGGGAAACGACTGCTTGTTTCTTAGATCGCCATGAAATCGGTGCCTGCCCCAAAAATACAACATGACCTCTAATTGATCGTCTCGTAGTAGGACACCTAGCCCAATCAGCATCACAAAATCCGCGAAGCTTCAAATCACTAACAGATGGTAAAAATACTCCTTGACCTAGAGTCCCTTTTAAATAACGAAGAACCCGTGTAACGGCCTCAAAATGAGGTTGACGAGGATCATGCATAAACTGACTCAAAACATGTACATCATAATAAATATTAGGTCGAGTAATAGTGACATACAACAATCTCCCAACAAGATGCACGTATCAACCCAGATCTATAAAGATATCGACTACTCCATCGACCAAACCATGATTTTGGACAATGGGAGTAGAAACAGACTTAGCACCCAACGTTTCCACTTCATAAAAAATGTCTAAAATGTACTTCTGTTGACTTAATACAACCCCTTTTGACGAACGAGCTACTTCAATGCCCAAAAAATATTTTACAACCCCAAAATCCTTAATTCCAAAAGAAATGTTCAAAACTTCTTTAACTTTGAAAATATGTTCTTTTTTATTCCCGGTAATAATCACATCATCCACGTATATCAGAATAGCTGTATAAGTTCCGTTGCAGAAATAGGTAAGAAGCGAATAATCTGACTTAGATTGACAAAATCCCATGTTGATTAAGGTAGAGGTGAATTTCTGATTCCAATTTTGAGACGCCTATTTTAAACCATATAGAGATTTATGAAGACGACACACTTTACCCTCATTTTTTGTTCAAAACCTAAAGGAAGTTTCATATAAACTTCCTCATCTAGATCTCCATGTAAAAATGTATTATTAACATCCAACTTCTAGCCGTGGCAACAGCTCTTACACAACAAACGGTGACTAATTTAGCAACAGGAATAAAGGTATCGTGATACTTTATGCCTTCCACTTGTGTATACCCCTTTGCTACCAATCGGGCCTCATAATGTTCTATTATCCCGTCTGACTTGTACTTCACTTTATACACCCATTTGGAATCAATAGCCTTCTTCCCATTCGGTAATTTCTCCAATGTCCATGTACAGTCTACTCTAAAGCTTGAATTTCTTTCTCCATTGCATCCCTTCAATGCTTATACTGTACAGCCTGTTGAAAATTTTCCGGCTTATCACAAGAAGCGATGGCATTTAAAACAGTCGCATAGGCATCAGAAAATTGTGCGTTAGTAACAAAATTTGAAAGGGGATAGAGAATACTCGAGTTAGTTTATGGATCGGAGGTAAGAGGATGGGCTATAGATGATGGAAGATCACAAATAAAGTCTTGATTTCTAACCGGTACTGAACGTATACGACCACTTCCTCTTGTCACAATTTCGGGACTTGGCTCAGGACTGGATTCAATCAGATTCAGGCTGTCCGGATCCGTACCGACTAACTCACTGTTGGTTGGATCGGCTGGACCGGCCCGTTCAGGCTGCACTGAACCCGCCGGTTCTGCTGCAGCAGAGAGAACCGGTTCTCCATGGACCGATCCTTCATCATGTATAAAATCGGTTGGTATTTCTTTGTTTAATTCATCAAAGTGATTTTCACTTGTTGCTAAATAGGGAAAAACTTCCTCGTAAAAACGAACATCTCTAGATACAACAATCTTCTCATTTTGAAGACTATAAATCTTATATCCCTTTTTCCCATGAGGATACCCCACAAATATTCCTCAAGAAACTTGACTTTCAAACTTATCATCAGTCTTTGTGTAATAATAACAATAACAACCAAAAACTCGCAAGTGTTCATATGTAGGCATGTTTTGCATCAAAATTTCATATGGACTCTTATTTTTCAACAAAAAAGAAGGGGTAATATTGATTAGATAGGCTACAGTTAAGACACACTCACTCCAAAATTTCTTTGGAAGCCCGGCATGAAAACGAAGAGCACGTGCTACCTTGAGTAAATGCTTGTGTTTACGTTCAACCACTCTGTTTTGTTGTGGCGTTCTGGTTAGTGAAGTCCGCTTCTGAATTCCATGTTGGGCATAAAACTCCAACAACGGTCCATACTTGAACTCTTACCCATTATTACTCCGGACTTGTTTCACCTGAAAACCAAACTGAGTACCAACCATTCAACAAAAGTCCACAAGAATTTTGTGAGTTTGAGATTTCTTCCTCATCAAAAACACCCATGTACAACGACTAAAATTATCAACTATTCTGAGGAAATAACGAGCATCCGTTAGTGATTCGATATGATAAGGACCCCAAATATCACAATATATAATCTCAAAACAAACATGAGTTCTCGTAATTGATAAAGGAAACGGTATACGTGCTTGCTTGGCATGATGACAAGCATCACAAACAATATCTTTTTTCTCAACATCCAAATACCAAAAAAAAAAAAAAAAAGTAAAAGTAATCTAGAAAATGGAACGTGGCCTAAGCAATACTGCCACAAAACAGTGTTCCTTTTATTCTGAACTGAGATAGCAATAGAAGCCTCTAATTGTATGGACAAAAGGTATAGCCCATTCCTTTGCCTACCTACTCCAATCAACTTACTCGAGCATAGGTCCTAAATTTAACAAAAATTAGGATAAAAGGTTAACACACAATTTCCATTTCTCGTCAATTTATTCACAGATATTAAATTATAATGAAAACCAGGCACGTATAAAACATTGTTCAGGACGAGGTCCTTAGAGTTCCCCCATGGGTCGCAGACAGCTTTGACCCGTTAGGCAACTTTATGGGTCCAATAGAGTGATTCACAAAAACATCAAACATAACATTCAACAAAAAAAACCATGTGATCTGTGGCGCCCATGTCAATAATCCAACCAACCGATGAATATTTATTCTCACCTGTGAGATTTATACTAGGTGATCCTGTACCAGGACTAAGTAATGCAACGAGTTGCTAATACTGACAAGCGGTGAGGCCCGCTATCAGTCTGTTGGCAACCCCTTTGGCCGGTTGAGTAGCTGCGACTATAGCCACCCTGCTTCGACCACCATTGGAATTTTTAACCCTCCAACCGGGAGGATAACATATCAACTCGAAACACCATTCTTTGGAATGCCCCTATTTCTTACAATGCGTAAATGTAAAACGATTAGTGCGACGGGGAGGATTCCCTGACATGGGTATCACCAACCGCAACCGCAACTGCGGTTGGTAATTTTGCTGCTCAAGCCACAGCTTTCGGAGCACATTGGTCTCGTCTTCCACCAGTTGTTATTTCTCCTCCTGACATAAAACAGAATATGCATTCCCAACTAAAGTTAAAGACTTAGTATACATCAATTGGGACCTAACAGTAGAAAACGATACATCCAAGCCCATAAGAAAATCAAGTAGGCATTCCATGTCATGAATGGCTACAAAAGCCTGGCCCAACCCACAAGTACAAGGTGGGATTGCAACTAAGGTATAAAGTTCATCCCACAATGATCTTAGCTTGTTGAAATAATCGAAAATTGACATATTAGCTTGTCTTAGATGTGAAATCTCGCGCTTAATTTCATAAACGTGGGGACCGTTCCCTTGGGAAAAAGACTTATTCAAATCCAACCAAATATCCCGAGAGGTTTCAAAATACTCAATGCTGGAGTTGATTTCATTTGAAACTGGGTTAGTAAGCCAAGAGGAGACCATTGAATCGTAAGCACTCTAATTTTCGAAATCTGGAGAATCTTCATCCGGTTTAACAACAGTACCTTCCAGAAAACCAATTTTATGTTTTGCCTTAAATACGCTAAAAATCGCGTGCCTCCATGTAGAAAATTTAGGCCCGATTAAAACATCTTTAACAAACATAAGCCCTAGATGATCTGAGAGGTTCAAATAATAAGGAGAATTATCATCTAGACCTCCGCCTGAATTATTAACCGGTCCCTCAATTTGATTAGAGTTTTCACCCGACACTATGAAAGCAAGTCACGAAAATAACACAAAATAAGAGCAAGTAAATATGTATGAAAATTGCTGACAAGGAACCAAATGGTTCGGCTGCTGTGTAGAAGTCAAGGACCGCGAATGAATATTCAGGATTGTAGGATCAAGCCCGCTCTGATACCACGTAGAGAATTAAAATAAGGCAATACCAATACACAAAGATAGGAATAATCAACACTTCAATTTTGTTTGGATGATTAAAACTAAGGGAGAAGACTCCACTTAAATGAGAATCCTAAGAACAGCTAAAGACTTCTAGCTACACTAGGCGAATTAAAATGCAAGACAAAGCCATGAATGGCTACATAATGGTCATGATGACCAGTTACTACAAGGGAAAGAGGAAGAGATTTCATCATCACCTATCACGCCCTTGTTCTCACATACCACACTAATAAATACAAGGAATATTCTATATACAAAATAATATACCTAAGCACCAATACTAGAAGTATATACATAAAAAAAATACAAAACGTATACTTAATATTTACCAGGAAATGTGAGTTCTAGAGCCATACTTAACCACCGATTATTACCTGGTTGGGTTTGATTTAAAACATACAAAAGGCATATAATTTCCTTTGTTTTGAGCCAAGCCTTGTGCTTTCTGCAATCTTTCTGATAGTGTCTAACTTTATTGCAGAAATTACACTTATATTCCTGTATCCCTTCTTGTGGATTTTATTTCTTTTAGTAACACAGTTTAAGAAATTATTTTTAATTTAAACGTGCAAAGATAGGTGCATTTGATTACAAACTTGAGACGGTAAGTTGTCTAATAACAAAGTTTAGAAGCCTGTTTTTTAAAATTAAAAACATAAGAATGAATTGTGTTTAGTTGCAAAGTTCAATTAAAAGTATAGGAGATTATTCATGTGTAATAAAAAAATTTAAGGAGTGTCACATTAATTTGCACTTAAGAAACTAAGCGAGGAGAATAAGATTGTTAAATTTGGGATTCTACTTAGGATCTTTAGGTGCTTATAGAATCGAAATTATAGGATTGAATAAAACATAGTAAGATTTAATTACCAAAAAAAAAATTTATTTTCCGTATTAAAATTAGTTTCCTAATTCACAAAGATATATATAATACCTCAACTAACAAGGGAACGTAGAAAAAAATTAATTAAATATGATAGTACTTTATAACATATAATATAAATGTGATTTAATTTACCTATCTTTTACTTCAATGTAAAAAAGTATGCTCGTTTATACAGTCTACTCCTAAGGGTCAAAATAGCAAGTCCAATGCCTATCTAAAACCTAAGGGGAATGGAACGAAATATAATGGACATCATAAAAATGGTCCTAAAAATGGTTCTAAATTCGGTCAGAAATATAAAAAACAAGGCAACCCACTTAATGGTCAAGGGCAACATAAACGTACTAATGTTGCTTGTTTCAATTGTGGAAAAATGGGTCATTTTGCCAGAGATTGTTGTTATAGGAAAAATGGACCCACACCTCAAGCTAATGTGACTGAGGAGCCACTTGTGGCTATGTTAACAGAAATCAATTTGTTAGAGAATTACGATGGATGGTGGGCTAACACGGGTGCCTCTAGACATGATTGTCATGACCGAAATTTGTTTAAGACCTATTCCCCGGTAGAGGTTGAGAAAAAAGTGTTACTTGGTGATTCTCACACGACTAAAGTTTTAGCCATTGGTGAAATTGAAATTAAATTTACTTCTAGTCGTGTTTGACCGTTAAGGATGTGTTACATACCCCTGAGATCCGCAAAAATCTAATTTCTGGATATTTGCTAAATAAAGCGGGTTTTAAGCATACTATTGAATCTGACCAATATGTGATCACCAAAAATAATGTCTTTGTAGGGAAAGGGTTTGCATGTGATGGTATGTTCAAGTTAAACATTGAAATGAATAAAGATAACTCAGTTTCCGTTTATATTGTTTCTTGTGCGAACGTTTGGCATGCACGTCTGTGTCATGTTAATAGTAAGTATATGAACTCTATGTGCTTTCTTGGTTTAATTCCTAAACTTAGTAACAAGTTTGAAAAATGTGAAAATTGTAGTTTGACCAAGATTAGTAAAAGCCCTCACAAGTCGGTTTATAGGAGTACCGAATTATTAGAGCTCATTCATTCTGATATATGTGAATTTGAAGGAATTTTAACCCGTGGTGGTAAAAGATATTTTATAACATTTATCGATGGTTTTTCAAGGTACACCTATGTCTACTTAATTAAAAATAAAAGTGAAGCATTCGAAAAATTGAAAATTTTTGTGAGAGAAGTAGAGAATCGCTTTAATAAAAAGATTAAAAGTTTTAGAACTGATGGAGGTAGGGAATATGAGACTTTAGGGTTAATAGACTTCACTCGTTCGGAAGGGATAGTGCATGAAGTTACTCCCGGTTACTCTCCTCCCTCAAATGGGGTGGCAAAACGTAAAAATAGGACACTAATTGGCTATACCAATGCTATGATGGTTAGCGCTAGTGCACCTAAAAATTTATGGGAGGAGGCTATACTCACTGCCAATTATGTTTTTAAAAGAGTACCTCGTAAAAAAAATACTCCAAACACCTTATGAATTATGGAAAGGGAGACGACCTAACTTGAATTACTTAAATGTTTGGGGTTGTTTAGCCTCTGCTAGAAAAACAGACCCCAAAATTCCCAAATTAAGAGAAAGAGCTATTAAGTATGTCTTTATAGGATATGCCTTTCATAGTAAAGCATATAGATTCTTGAACCTAGAGGATAATATAGTTATAGAGACAATGGATGCTATATTTCATGAAGATAAGTTTCCTTTTAAAACAAAAATTGATGGGTATATTGAAAATTCCTCAAAGGTTGAGCCTGACAATACGATCCCAATAGATTCTTCAACCGTAGAACCTAGAAGAAGTAAGAGATCAAGGATTCAAAAAGATTTTGGCCCCGATTATTTAATTTATAATATACAAGAACATCGTCTTGTTATTGAAGATGTAATATGTTTAGTCGAAGATGAACCTAAGTCCATACAGGAAGCTCTCACCTCACCTGATTGTGAATTTTGGAGAGAAGCGATTAATGATAAAATGGACTCTTTACGTACTAATAAAACATGGAAGCTAGTAGATCTACCAAGGTTGTAGAACTATAGGGTGTAAGTGGGTTCTTAGAAGAAAACGTAGACCTGATGGTTCTATAGATAAGTTTAAAGCTAGGTTGGTAGCAAAAGGCTTTACACAAAAGGAGGATATTGAGTTCTTTGATACATACTCACCCGTAGCTAAAGTCTCTTCTATTCGGGTGCTAGTTGCCATAGCCGCTGTACACAATTTAGAAATACATCAAATGGATGTAAAAACTGCATTCTTACATGGAGACTTAATTGAAGATATTTACATGGACCAACCTGAAGGATTTGTAGAACCGGGTAGTGAACATAAAGTGTGTAAATTAACCAAGTCTCTATATGGGCTTAAATAAGCCCCTAAACAATGGCATGAAAAGTTCGATGCTTGTCTTATAGATAATGGGTTTAAAATAAATGAGAGTGACAAATGTATATATTATACGTCTGTTGGCATCTCTCATGTGATGATCAGCTTGTATGTAGATGACTTACTAATTTTCGGCACTAATCTAGATGTCATAAATTCTACAAAGACTATGCTCAAAAGGAATTTTGACATGAAAGATATGGGCGTGGCTAACATTATCCTTGCTATGAAATTAAATAGGTTTAGCAATTGCATTTTACTTGATCAATCTCATTATGTAGAAAAGATCCTGAGAAAATTTAAATACTATGATTGTAAGCCTGCTAGCACACCGTTAGATCCAAATGTAAACTTGGTTCCCACTGAAAAGAATGACGATGTTATTAATCAAAGTGAATATGCTAAAATTATTGGTAGTCTCAAATATACTGCTGATACATTACGTCCTGATATTGCTTATGCAGTTGGTGTTTTGAGTAGGTTCACACATAAACCATCTTTCCTTCATTGGACTGCTATTAATCGTCTAATGAGATATCTAAAAAGGACTGTGAATTATGCTTTATGTTATAACAGATTTCCAGCTGTTGTTGAAGGTTTTTGTGATGCAGATTGGAATTCTCACACTGGAGACGCTGTGTCTACTAGTGGATATGTATTTACCTTAGGTGGTGGTGCAATATGTTGGAAATCAAAGAAGCAAACAATTATAGCAAAATCCACAATGGAGGCAGAGCTTATTGCTCTATCTATAGCATGTGATGAGGCAAACTGGTTGAGAAACTTATTAATTGATATCTCTATGTGGGAGAAACCAGTGCCATCCATATTGTTGCATTGTGATAGCATTGCGGCGATTGGACGTGTGCATAATAAATATTATAATGGAAAATCCAGGTCTGTGAGAAGAAAACATAGTATAGTAAGAGAACATCTTACTAATGGCGCCGTGAATATTGTTCATGTGAGGTCACACGACAATATTGCTGACCTGTTAACAAAAGCTCTAGCTAGAGAAAAGATCTGGATGACATCGAGGGGGGTGGAGCTGAAGCCCAAAGAAGAATAAGTTGCTCATGAGGATACCCTGAAAAGGGACAAACGAATCATAGAGTAACTGGGGTAGCATGCCTTATTTTGAAATTAATTGATAGCCCATCCCTATGGTGTCGAGCATGCTTACTTGTGGCCGTAATTGAGGTTGAGCTATGTCACACTTCAGAATAGAGCTCACTTGCTCGGCTAAGAACACTTTTTTATGCAGATGTGCTCTAGATCGCCTCTTTTGGTTCAGAAGGTCCTTAATAAACTTTGCATAGGCTGGGATCTGTTTAATCGCATCAAGAAGGGGAATGTTTATCTTTACTTGCCTAAATGTCTCCAAAAGATCTTCCCACTTCTTGTCATTCCCATTTGGATGTGGCGCAATTAAAGCTTGGGGGAAGGGTACTCTAGGTTCATATGACGAGGGAAGATCAGAGGCTTTAGGAGTGGGAGAAGGGCGCGTGACCTCATCGGTCACCTTTTCTCTCTCCTTGCTCTTCTCTTCTTCCTCACCACTCATGGGTACTTCACTTTCAGCGTTCACCCCATTGTCAACCTCCTTCCCATTTCTTAACACTGTAATGGATTTTGCTTGTTCTTGCTGGGAAGGATTGTTGTCTTGTCTTACACAGTTCCTAGGGTTCTCTAAAGCCTGGCTAGAGGGTCTTCCCTCATCTCTCCTACTCAGAGTGTTAGCCAGTTGACCTATTTGGGTTTCTAGCTTTGCAATCGATTGTGTATGGGAGTGGACGAGTTGGAAATTAGCTTCCAAACCTTTCAGCGCACTCAAAACTTTCTCTTCAAAATTCGAATTAGAGCTCAAATTGGGAGGTTGAAAGTAGTTGGAAGCATACCCTTGCGGTTGAAAACCGACGGGTCGTGTCATATCAGGTTGTTGAGGTCGTGGGTTCTGTTGTTGTGGCATAAATTGTCCTTCTCCTCCTTGCCTCCGGGAGAAGTTAGGATGGTTTCTCCAGCCCGGATTGCATGTGTTAGGGTATGGGTCGTTTTGTGGGAATCTGTTATGTTTCTTATTCTTTTATGATGTAATAAGGTGCCAAATGCTTGTAATGTTTTAATTAGTATTTTGGCGACAAAGTTAGTTGGCGGTTAGGGGCTGGTTTTGTAAGTCTTGTTTGTTATTTTCTATAAGTAGGGTGATCAAGTGTAATTCTCATTCATTCAATGAAATATCAACCAATCTCTTTGAGATTAACCTTCTTCCTCTCACCTAATTCTCTCTCTATTTTCTCATCTCCTTCACTTCTTCCTCATCCATACTCTCTTTTCTTAGGTTAAGATCAAGGTTTAATATCAATCTTAACAATTGGTATTAGAGCCTCGTTTGGCTTTCAATTCAAACGGATTTGATATCAAATATCCCTTGATCGCATTGCAAATTGCTTAGGAATTCAATTCTGAATTCTGAGGTTTAATGCTTGCGGTTACTTCGAATTGACATAAAAAAGTGTTAAAAAAATATATACATTTTAATCATAGTGATCTATGGATTCAACCGAGGTTGCATTGGCCAGTGGAGTTACCACCAGATCAGTAGCAGCTAAGGCCATGGCTAAATCCACATATGCTGATGTTGTTGGCAGCAGTGAAGCAGCAGGTTGAGCTTTGGTCACAAATGTGCAATTGGACAGTCAGTTGAAGACGATTGTAGCTCTAATCAAGTAATCTAACACTGACTATGTTCAGCAAATAAATCAGCAGATCTCGCAAATGAATCAGCAGATCTTGCAAATGAATCAACAAATTGATGTGAAGCTTGATCAACAGGCTCAGCAAGAGGAGCTTAAGATCTCTGAGCAGATCACGCGACAATCATAAGAGTTGGAGGAGAGGTTTAACTCGCGGTTTGATCAACAAATGCAACAGTTGGAAGTGAAGTTAGCAGAAATTCGAGAACAATTTAGGAGGCCAAATCCTCCTGTTATGCCAGATCCATTAATACCTGCTAGTGTATTGCAAGCTAATCCATCGGTGAGAGCTGAAGCCTTAAGTCATGATGTTGATGCTGAAGCTCAAGATCAAGTTCAGGAAGCTGAGATGATTGACAGGCAAGGTTGCAGTGAGCATGTGCAATCTCGACCTTCAAACTGGAATGCAGTACCTGAGGTCCGATCTCATGAAATGGAGGATACATGCAGACATAGGGGCGTGAATGTGAGCCAATTGGATAGATCGCCAGATTATTGGCACCAGCAGCGCTAAGGCAGTAATGAGGAGTCATCCAATAGCAGAAATAATGGTCATAGACAGCCTCATGTGCAGATTGATGCCTTTGATGGAAAACAATCTCATTCATGGCTGAGGAGATGTGAATGCTACTTCCATTTCTACCACATTGATGAATCAGAAAAGGTACAAATTGCAGCAGTATACCTTCTTGGTGATCATGAGGTATGGTTTTATAGCTTGATGAAGAGCAATCCTTCTCTCTCTTGGACTGAGTTTGCAAAAGAATTGTGTGATCGGTTTAGTGATGAGGATGATAGTGATATTGTGGATAAATTCAATAAGGTAAAGCAAGAGACAACTGTAAGAGATTATATGACCAGGTTTGAGAATCTCAGGGCCAGCATTATAACTGAAATTCAGGCCTTAGAGTCGTAGTATGTATCAGCTTTTATAAGTGGCTTGAAGCCAAGGGTGAAGAACTTGGTTAAAACCATTGATCCTACATCCTTGTCTATGGCTTATGCTAAAGCCAAGCTTTATGAATTGACAATTCTGTCTTCAAGTGATGTTTCCAGGTCTTGTGGCAGCAGCTCCAAACCACAGCAAGTGTTTGTCAGGTCCAGGGCCAACAGAACAGATGAAAGGCAGCAGCAGAGGTTGTGTTATTGATGTAATCAACCTTACCAGTTTGGCCACAAGTGTAACCCTAAGTTTCTTATGTCTGCTGAAGGGGTTAGTGCTAGTGAACTCTCTAATGGTGAGGAGATTGAGGTTGATGAAGCTGATTCAAAACATGACATTGAGGAAAACTTGGATGATGCTGCGGTGGAAATCTCAATGAAAGCCTTGACTGGTAATGGGGCTCATAGCACAATCTGCATCAAAGGGAAAGCTGGTAAAAGATCTATTATCATCCTCATTGATAGTGGGAGCACCCATAGCTTTGTTGATCCTAAAGTGGTCAAGAAAGTGGGTCATGAAGTGATTAGAACTCACCCTCTTGATGTTACCGTGGCTGATGGGAAATCTGTGACAACTCAAAACAAATGCCAAGGGTTCTCTTGGTTTATGCAAGACCACAAGTTCAGCTATGATTTTAGAATCCTTAGGGTGTGACATGGTGCTTGGGGTCGATTGGATGAGAGCTTATAGCCCTGTGTTGTTTGATTATGCTAACCTCACAGTTTCTTTTGAAGTACAAGGCTCTAAAGTCAAATTGAAAGGGATAGTTGAGCAAGATCAATTACAAGTAATGAAAGGGAGTAAGTTAAAGAAGGGAATTCAGAGATGTGAATTTCAGTGGGTGGGCCAGCTGTTTGCGATTGCTTCTACTAAAATGATTAGCATTACCGAGCTAGAAGTGCAGGCAGTGATTACTGAATTTGAAGATGTGTTCGATATACCCAACTCCTTACCTCCCAAGAGGAGTTTAGACCATGTAATTCCCCTTAAAGAGGGTGCAGAGCCAGTGAGGCTTAGGCCTTACAGATACCCTCATGCTCAGAGGTCAGAGATTGAGAAGCAAGTTGATGATTTGCTCAAGAACAACTTTATTCAGCCAAGAGACAGCCCCTTTGCCTCTCCGGTTATTCTTGTCAAGAAAAAGGATGGCACGACTCAAATGTGTATTGATTATAGGCAACTAAACTCTATGACTGTTAAGGACAAGTTTCCTATTCCAGTTATAGATGATTTGTTAGATGAGTTGTATGGAGCTCAAGTCTTTTCCAAGTTGGAACTACGGTAAGGTTATCATCAAATTAGAGTGGAAGAGCGCGATGCGTACAAGACAGCATTCCGGACACATCATGGACACTTTGAGTTTGTGGTCATGCCATTTTGCTTGACAAATGCACCAGCAACATTCCAGGCTCTTATGAACGATGTCTTCAAACAATTTCTTAGGAGATTTGTGTTAGTTTTCTTTGATGACATCTTGATTTACAGTGCATCTTTCGAGGTGCATTTGAAGCATTTGAGGGAAGTGTTTTTGGTCATGCGTGAGCACAAGTTGTATGCTAAGTTGGCCAAGTGTTCTTTTGCTCAAACTCATTTGGAGTACCTTGGCCATGTGATCTCTTGTGAAGGAGTTTCCACCAATCCCTCAAAGGTCCTAGCCATGAGAGAATGGCCTGTTCTGGTAACCTTGAAATAATTGACAGGATTTTTGGGTCTAACTGGTTATTACCGCAAGTTTGTAGCCAATTATGGAGCTTTAGCCAAGCCACTCACAAATTTGTTGAGGAAAGACGCTTTCAGATTGTCGGATGAAGCTCAACTGGCTTTTGATGCTCTTAAGGCTGCAATGTGTAAAGCACCTGTGTTAGCAATGCCCGATTTCACTTCAAGCTTTGTATTGGAGACTGATGCGTGTGGAAGTGGTGATGGGGTAGTGTTATCTCAGGAAGAAAGGGCTATAGCATATCTCAGCTAAGCATTGAGTGCAAAGCATCAAGCTCTTTCTATATATGAGAAGGAGTACCTTGCAACTTTGCTTGCGGTGGAAAAATGGAGGCACTACTTAGATGGGCATCATTTCATCATCAAGACTGATCATCAAAGTCTTCAGCACTTATTAGAGCAGAAAATTGTTACAAGGATACAATGAAAAGGGCTGATGAAGATTTTGGGGTTGGATTATGACATCGAATACAAGAAGGGGAAGAAAAATCTGGCCGCAGAAGCACTGTCACGCAGATTTGAGGACTATGAGCAGGGTTCTCTTGGAGCCATTTCAGTGATCTCTCCTACTTGGATGGAGGAGGTATATTAGTCCTATGAGAATGATTCTTTTGCACAAGAATGTATAACAGTTGTCAGTGTGGGTAAGGCGAGCAATTTGGCTGTTGGAGCAGATGTTTCAGTGACCGAGGGATTATCAGGATTCAGAGGAAGCTGCATATTGGCATCTCTACTGATCTCAGACATCGTGTTATCAATGCTACCCATGATTCTTCATGGGGAGGTCATTCAAGCATGGAAGGGATGTATTAGAGGTTGAAGGTTCACTTCAGTTGGCCGGGAATGAAGAAAGAAGTGTCTGAATTTGTGCAAAGATGTGAGGTTTGTCAACAAACGAAGCTTGGTGATCATAGATACCAGGGACTTCTTCAACCTTTACCTGTTCCAGAGGGTATATGGCAGCACATAAGCATGGACTTCATTGAAAGATTGCCTAAGTCAGAAGGGAAAGAGGTGATTTGGGTAGTAGTTGATTGGTTCACTAAAATTGGTCACTTCATTGCCTTGGCTCGACCTGTGACTGCTGAGAAGTTAGCTCGTGTGTTCCTTGATAACATCTACAAGCTCCATGGCTTGCCCCAATCCATAATTTCTGATAGGGACAAGCTCTTTACAAGTCATTTTTGGAAGGAGCTGTTTGGTCTTTTGGGCACGACTCTGGCACTTAGCTCATCTTACCACCCTCAAAGCGACGGCCAGACTGAGAGGGTCAATTAATGCATTGAGCAATACCTTAGAAGCATGGTGTTTAGCCATCCCAAGGTGTGGGGTAGGTGGCTCTCCTTGGCGGAATTTTGGTATAATACCCATTTTCATGCTTCATTAGGTACTACACCCTTCAAGCCACTGTATGGGTATGATCCTCCCACTCCCTTGATGTTGCAAGGAGTTGAGACACAGGTGGCTGAGGTTTTTGATCTGGTGCAGCAAAGAGAAAATCTTATGCAGCATCTTAGGGATAATCTCTGTCAGTCCCAAGCTCGAATGAAGTGGTACGCAGACTGCAAAAGAGTAGACATGAATTTTGAGGTGGGTGATATGGTATATCTGAAACTACAGCCCTACAGGCAATCTACAGCAGCAGTAAGGAAGAATGTCAAGCTTTGTGCAAGGTTCTTTGGGCCTTATAAGGTTTTGGAAAGAATTGGCAAGGTGGCTACAAGCTGGAGCTTCCACCCGATGCATATATTCACCCTGTTTTTCATGTTTCCCTTCTTAAAAAGCAGGTTAAAGAAGGTCACAAATCATCTCCAGTTCCTCCAGAGGTGGGTTCCAATGGGTCCTTGATCCTACAACCAGCTGCCGTGTTGGAAGTGCAGCAAGCAACAGCAGATGGTCCCAACAGACAGCAGGTTTGAGTTAGCCGGTGCAATTTGGATGATTCTTTCACCACTTGGGAAGAGGAGCGATTTTTGTTAAGTCAATTTCCTTCTTTTCATTCTTGAGGACAAGAATGTTTTAAGGGGAGGGGATTGTTATGTTTCTTATTCGTTTATGATGCAATAAGGTGCCAAATGCTTGTAATGTTTGAATTAGTATTTTGGCGCCAAAGTCGATTGGCGGTTAGGGGCTGGTTTTGTAAGTCTTGTTTGTTATTTTCTATAAGTAGAGTGAACAAGTGTAATTCTCATTCATTCAATGAAATATCAACCAATCTCTTTGAGATTAACCTTCTTCCTCTCACCTAATTCTCTCTATATTTTCTCATCTCCTTCACTTCTTCCTCATCCCATACTTTCTTTATCTTAGGTTAAGATCAAGGTTTAATCTTGATCTTAACAGAATCCTTGGGCTGCATTGACTTGTTCCTCCGACCACTCCACTTAAGGTGAAGTAGAGGGGCAGTCGTGTGGAATGAGAGACACTAGAGCATGAAGAGCAAAGACTTTGCACATTTGAAACATGAGACACATTAGGTGCAGTAAAGGGGGCCGGTGTCATCTTAAACAGGGAAGTTAACTGCTCTACGGAAGAGGCAAGAGAGTCTACTTTCTTATCTAAGATGGAGGTGTGAGCAATCTCATTTACTCCTCTATCTAACCTAGTAGCATTAAGACGTGCATGTGAGGCAGATTGTTGTGAATTCTCATTTAAAAGTTCAAACAGTTCCCACGCCTCGTCCTCATTCTTTCTAAGTAGCTGACCACCACACGAGGCATCAACAGTTTGTTGACCCTTCTCGCTTAACCCATAATAGAAATTTTGGACTAGTTGCCATTTAGGGATAGCATGATGCGGACAAGCTCGTAAGAGTTCCCTAAACCTATTCCAACTCTCGTGAAACTCCTCAGTAGGAAGTTGGGCAAAGGTGTTAATGGCTCTCCTAGCGGTGTTAGTCTTACTAATGGGATAGAATTTCTTAAGAAATTCTTGTTGCATTTGGGTCCAAGTACTAATCGTTCCACTAGGTAAGGTACCTAACAAATATTTAGCCTTTTCCTTTAAAGAGAAAGGGAAGAGGCGAAGCAAGATGGCGTCATCACTAATGTTAGGAATCCTAAAGGTTGAGCAAACCTCCATGAAACTGTCCAAGTGTGTGTACGGATTCTCATTACCTAAGCCGTGGAATGAAGAAAGCATTTGTATAGTATGTGGCTTAAGCTCGAACTGATGGGCTATGGGTGGCAACCTAACGCTGGAGGGTGAAGCATATGTGGTGGGAGTAAAGTAGTCCATAAGTGTATGTGGTTGTTGTTCATCAGCCATTACTAAATCAGAGTTAGCACTAGCGGATTTTGCTCGGTGTTGGGCTCTAAGGTCTCTTAAAGTTATTTCAACTTCAGGGTCAAATCTAGTAAGGTCCAGAGACAAAGAGCGACGACCGTGCATGAACAATTAACAACACAAATCAAGTAAATTAAGAATTAAATAAGCAAAACAGATAAAACAGACAAAACAAATACCTAAAAGAAAAGACAAATAACAAGATACCCTAAAATCTACTTATGCAAGAAAATCACAGAAAAATAATGCTAATAAAAGAAAATAAAATATATATATATATATATTTTTGGAAAGAGAATAACAATTAAAAGAGAATTAAAAATTAAAAATCCTAAATTAAAAATTAATTGAATATTAAGAAACCAGGTTGAAAATAAAAACAATTTAATTTAATATTAAAGAAAAAGTTGACAAGTTAAAAAAAAAAATCAAAGAAAATCACAAAAATAAAATCACGAACGTTGCCTAGTCCCTGGCAACGGCGCCAAAATCTTGATGTGTTTTTCTACGACTATCAAAATTTAATATAAAACCCTATCTATTAAACACACCTATATTGAAGTGTTGGGCGAGAGGGGGTCGAACCAGAGGGACTAAAAGTGCGTGAATTTACTCTATGACTTAAATTGATTTGAATCAAATTGAGAGGTTTTTGTATTAATTAATCTAAGAAAACAACAATTAAACTAAAGAAATCTACTTTTAATCGAAAAAGTGTATTAAATTGGAACCTAGGGTTTCGAATCCATCGTTATCCAATTACTTTTGCGTTAAATTTTAACTTGGGATTATTAATTGTCACACGAGTAGTGGTTTAGGCTACAAGCTTCAACCTACTAAGATAATGTTATAAGTATCGCGTATTGACCCTATCTAACTAAAGCATAAGGAAAATAGGCTCTACCTAACATATTGTTAATTATTACGTATTGACCCTATCTAACTAAAGCACAGGGAAGATAGGCTTTAATTAACAATTTGGTTAATACTATTGTTTGATTAACTAATCCTAAGGCTACAAGCACAAAGAATTAAATCATAAATATCAATATCAATAATTAAAGGTTACAAACTCAATAATCATATCAATTGAATAAACAATAAAAATATAATACTTCAAAGTATTTATCTCAACCAAGCAATTTATGTAAACAATCAAATTAACCCGAATTAAAAGTAAACAAAAGTAAAGGCTAAGATTTCATCTAACCCCAGAGAGCAAGTTAGCTCTCCATCAAGGATGATCCGGTGAAGAAGAAGTTGAACAAACCCATGTTGATCTCCACGCTAATTTCGCTCTCGTTCCAATTTAACGAAAAATTAAAATAAAGAAAAAATTTAAAATCTGGAAGAGAGAGAGAGAGAGAGGGAACTGAGAGGCGAGAGATGTAGAGGCCAACAGGGGCCGTCCAGCAAGAGAGCCCCGCAAACGGAGACCACCCCTCCTCTTATAATTGACTCCACGGAACCCTAGCGAGCTGGGCTGGAGATTGGGCCGAGGTGGGCTTGCGTGTGGTCCTGATTTGGTGATGAAGGTGGGATGTTGTGTCAGTGATGGTTGTTGAGGGCTCTGCGGCTGTTGGGCTAGGCTGCGGGTCTGCGGCGGGTGGACTTGGGCTGTCGATGGCAGGATGTTGGGCCGGAGTCTGGGCCGGAGGTTGGGCTGGGCTGAAATCAGTTACTGTAGCGGTGCGGCTAGGGGTTGAAGACGATGAGCAGTACCGGCTCGGGTACTGTAGAGGTGCGGGTCGAGCTTTTACTTCTTGTCTCGAATCTGAATTGGCTTGATTTAATTGTTAACGCATCGAATTTGACTTATTTGCACCAACATTTGACAATTTTCGGAACTTTAATTTCAAACCTGTTAAACATAAAAATTGTAAAAATGAGTGTAAAATTATAATTAAATTGGTGCAAAATAATTAAAATAACAATTAAAAAATGCGTAAATATGAGACGCATCAGTAGCTGTTTCTTATTTTCCTTACATTCAACAAAGATGTTTGAAGGGCCTTCTGTGAGCTTTGGGGGCCGTTATCGAATACCCTTCATCATGGCGGGGGTGAGGTCCGAATTTCTCTTTATGATTTGGAAAGAATTAGTGGCTTGCCTATACTAGGGGAAGTATCGTAAGGAACAGTGTCTTGAAATCCAAATTTATTCTGGATATAATATTTTAATTAATGAATGAATGAGAAGTTCCAATTGTTTTCTAGTTAAATTTATATATGCAAGCATTTATACGGTGTGTGATTTTCCTTTCGAAAACATCCATAAGATGAGTGTAGTCCTAAGACTACAATTTACATATTTGTTCTAAGTGATTTATGAGACTAAGCCACAGATAGACTTGGAACAAATGGTATGAATTATTGTTTGAAAGGCTTGTAGTCGAAGACAAGTTTGGACCACTTGTATGCTAAGGCTATAACGTAACACTTTAGATGACTTGTCTTGGTCATGTGGATGGAGATCCAAAAGTGTTGGGTTGGTATGTTTAATACGATTGACATACTAAGTTGGACCTTGTGGGTTACTTATTTCTAAACTACTATCGGAGATGAGTGATTCACATTGTACTGTTTGAACGACGACTCTAAATTCTGAGGGTATTCTGGACTTGTGCATGGAGCGTTAGTTACTTTGGTGTACTATAAGTAAGGTCTCAACGCATGACTGAATTCCCACGTACACTGGGTAGCGGCATGAAGTGTGACAAGGATCAGGTATTCAATAGGCAATCTACAGTCTCTTATGAGATACAGATGTCTCCTTGGTTGATTCGCAAATATTTAAATAGTTAGGAAACTCTGGCCGAAGTATTCCAAGTGTTTGACATTTGGAATTTATACTATGAATACTTTCAAGTATAAATAAATTATTCAGTGAAGGGCGAGTCGATAACTAACGGAGAAGTTACGAAAAGTATAATGGTAGTGGTTATATTTATCCTTTGTCATGGACATCTAGTGGAGGGGTTATTGTCATCAATACAGTCTATTAGGGAGATGTCCTATAAATGGTTTAAATCTGGAGTGCAGCGAGATTTATTTAGTGGAATTAAGTCTCATTAAATGGTAATTAAATTATTTCATAATATGATTAATTTAACCCATTTGGAGCTAGATTTAAATTCTCCCTTAGGTCTCTGCACAAGCTTCTACATTTATTGCCATCGGAAAAGTATTAAAGAATTAACGAGATGAATTATTTATCCATGAGATGGGTAAATTTAATTTTGCCAAAAATTATTCATGAGATAAATAAAATTAAAAATTATAAAATAAAATAATTTTGGAAAATTAAAATTCATAAGATGAGTTTTTACATGTGGGAAACAAAGTTAAAAAAAAAAAGGAAAACAAATTGCACCCAGACTGCGATCCGCGTCTTCGCGGATGGACCAACCAGCCCGTGACATATGTCACACGCTGGAGGTTCTAAGGGAGGGATCTGTGCCTCAGGGCGCGGACCAATAGGCACGCGACACGTGTCACGTGGAGATAGGGCAAGGAAGCACGTGTTACTGTTTTGAAACGTGGCGTTTTGAGCAGGTTTTTAAATGATACGCTGCGTTTTGATTTTAATTGGGCAAATCCCACATTAAAAATCAGCCTATTTTTCGCTTCGGTAGCTGACTATAAATAAAGGTACCTATTTTGAGGTTTGGCATTCAATTAACACAAATTATTTTGGGTTTTTGGAATTGTTTCGAAGACCCAATTGGAGAGAAAATTTTTCGTTGAAAATTTTCTTTCCACAGTTTAATATTTTTTGGAGCCCACCCTGCGGGTAGTTTGAGGTCATTGCGTAGAAGATCATGGGGTCTCAATTTTAGATATTCTTTTGAAGATTATTATTTCTTTCTGGTTTTCTTGTTTTAGAGCAAATCCAGGTATGTCTTCTTTCCTTCACTTTTAGTTTTCGCTTTTCTGTTGATTTCCAGTATCTGTTATTATGCCTGTTTAAGTTAATGTATTATTATGTATGTATTAGAGTAAAAGGTCTATAGATCTAAATTAAGAATTTAGATCTGTAGATTTGAAATTAGGGATTTTGAATCAACCATAGTTTTAGAATTATGAATTCTAAACCCCTTCCGCTGCGTAAACTTTAGGGAGAATTTTTAAAATTCATCCCAACAATCAGTATTAGGGCAAAGGATTTATAGAGATAAATCTATTCCCGTGAACTCTCGCACATGAGGTGTCATGAAGCGTGACTCTTCTACTGGGGGCTTAGGTAGGGAGAAGTGTCTTCTACTCTAAGTGCTTTAATAGGTGCCTATTGTTGTGACCATAGTTGAGAACTGTGAACCCAATAGTCGGCATCAGAGTTTATTTTTCCAACAACATTTATATTTTTCCCAACAATTATATGAGGAATATTTGCCATGAAATGTTCAGTTCCTCACTTTTGAGGCCTGCCCACCTACCGCTGTCGGGTTACTACATATCCATGCTAGACATTGTAGACTTCATAAAGATGGCCAGCTATATTTGAAAAAGTGGTTAGAACACTTTTATAGAGATGACTTGGTTTATGCTGCTTTTGGGAAAGAATTTGGTGTTAGCGCCTAGTTGACCCAAAAGGGCTCGCTTCTACAATGTGCTTGGGAAAAGTCGAAAAGAAGACAAGCCCCTTTAGATATTACTGACAAAAGGGAACTGGTAGCTTACTTGGCTTTCTGGTTGAGTAGGTTTGTATTACTATCGGGTACAAGTATTGCAAGGCCCGAGACTTTTGTTATGGCCTCCTTAATGGCAAATCCAGTGGTGCTTGGTCACATGTACCATAAGCTGGGTTTAATGGCTACACATCGAGAAAATCCAAGCAGAGCCAACCCTTCTTTTGCTATCCATTACATCGTTGGTTGGTTAGCGAAAGTCTTTCCATCCTTTCATCCTTATCATCATGATTGCCCAATTGAATACCCGACTATGATCTGTTATGCTGTCGTAAAGGGGAGGGAACGAACTCTTTTTGAGGCCCGACACTTGTTTAGGGATGGCGATTTTGTTTGCTTCGTTGCTAGCTCATTTCCTGAGCCATCTAAGAAAGGACATGATTTGGTTGATGTAGGTTTACCAGATGATGACTTTAAGTTTCTCCTTTGCACTCGATCCTCTGTGTTGGTTGTCCAAATTGGTTCTAAATTAATTTTAGAGCCGTATTATCCAAACCGCTTTGCGCGTCAATTTGGGTTTGACCAGGCTGTCCCGTTTAATCATTTAGGGTTTAGTTTTGTTTTGAGAAAGCGAAGTAATTTGAGAGATCTAGCTATTGCTTGCACCAAATTTTATATAAAGGATTCGGGTGCGAGATTCCACATTTCCAACAAGTATCAAGAAGGAGCCTGTACCTGGATGATTATTTGACGAGATTTGAGTCATTAGTGAGCCGGTGTGGATTTAATGAGGACCAAAAAGTCAGTGTTCTGATAGGCGGGTTGCATGATGATATAGCGGGATGGATCCGGATGTTTAGACCTGAATTGCTACAAGATGCAATAGTTTTACCTAAACTTCAGGAACAAAATTGTGCTTATATCGAGCTAGTCACGAGCAAAAGCCTAGCAAAGACAACCTCAATTCTTCCCTTACCAAACTCAGATATCCGAACAAGAAACATTCCCACCCTCCCTTCCCCATGCCCACCTGCGCATCTCCTGCTGCTGCCTAGCCCACCCTCGCAAATGACTTCGAGGCCCCAACTTAGCCTTTCCCCAGTTGAATTGGATACCTCTACACTAAGAACCTTTGTTTCTATTGTCGTAACCGTTTTACACCAGGCTATCAATGCCCCAATGCGCCCTCGTGCTTGTTTATTTTAGATTGAGGCCGATGAGGACATGGTGGAGGATCCTCCCATCCCACCCAATCCTGATCCCACTCCTAACCCCTATATTTTGATCCATGCTCTTAAGGGGATCGAACAGTGCCACACCATGCATGTTTTGGATTTCTATGGGAAGCGCATTCTTAGCATTCTAATTGATAGTGGTAGTACATACAATTTCTTGGATGTTGCTACTGCTTTGATTCTGGGTTTCTTCGTACACACTGCTCACTGTCCCCCGATCACAGTCGTTGATGGGAAGCAACTTGTTTGTATGGTGTTTGTCGTGGTTTTTGTTGGACACTTCAGGGTGCTCCTTTTTAGTACAACAATTTACTTATTCTTCTGTCCGGCTACGATATGGTGTTGGGCATACCGTGGCTTCGTACATTGGGCAAGGTTTTGTGGGACTTCTCTGAGCTATTAATGGAGTTCACGTTTGAAGGGAGTCGTCATAAGCTCTAGGGTACTCGTCCTTCACCTCTGAAAGTTGTCAGCGAGCGTGCTATCTCTTCTCTACTTCACAATCCCATGTCCTTCTATTCCTTATTTGTCAGCCCTACAGTGGCCGCATCTGCTCTGTTTTCGTTGTAGACCTCCATGGCTACTAAAGAGCCTGAACCACCGGATCTCCGTGCTCTACTTGCTGATTTTTTTGATGTGTTCCTAGCACCCACCGATCTTCCTCCTCATAGACTCGGTTTTGATCACCGCATTCCCTTACGAGAGGGGAGCAGCCTGGTTAATCTCCATCCATGCAGTTACCCGATTTTTCAAAAGGACATCATTGATACCTTAATTATAGAAATGCTTCAAGCCGGCACCATTTGAAACAGCACCTCCCCATTCGCTTCACCAGTGGTTCTCGTCAAGAAGAAGGATGGTTCTTAGCGTTTATGTGTAGACTATCTTGCTTTGAACCAAATGACCGTGCTCAAAAAAAAAAAAAATATTTACCGTCAAAGACAAATTTTCGATACCGATTGTCAAAGAAATATTAGATGAGCTCGGAGTTGCTACACTCTTTTCAAAGATCGATATTAAATCCAACTATTGGCAAATTCGAAAGGTCATTGATGACATTCCTAAAACTACTTTTAGGACCCATTCGGGTCACCACAAGTTCACGGTGATGCTGTTTGGTTTGTTCAGTGCCCCGTCTACATTTCAAAGTTTGATAAATGACATTTTTTGGCCCTTCCTTTGCCGATTTATTCTCAAAATTTTTGACGATAATCTCATTTATAGTCCTTCATGGGCACGCATCTCGCCCATCTTCGTCAGGCCATATCTGTTCTTCGCATACACCACTTGAACGCTAACCTAGCACAATGTGCCTTTGGATCCCATTTTATTGAGTACTTGGGACACTTTGTTTCGAGTGAGGGTGTTGCTACTGACCCTCACAAGCTCGTTGCTATTGCATCTTGGTCTAGACCGCAAACTGTGAAGCAACTCCGCTGATTTTTTGTATTATCGGGGTATTACTGTCGTTTTGTAGTGCATTGCGGCATCATCGCCTGCCCTTTGACCGATCTTCTTGAAAAGGATAATTTTCAATGGAATTTTGATACCGAGCTTGCTTTTGAGGGGTTGAAGCGTGCCCTTACATCCGTACCGAGATTAGCACTTCAAGATTTGCAAAGACATTCGTAGTTGAGACCGATGCGCCCGGTGTCGGTGTGAGAGCCATTCTTATTCAAGTGGGTCGGTCATTAGCCTTTATTAGCCATACCCCTTGCACTCAAGCACCAAGGCATGCCCGTTTACGAACGTCAACTCTTATCCGTAGTCTTCGCAGTTGAGAACTGGGAACAATATTTGACGGGGTGACATTTCATTATATGAACCGATCAACAAAGTCTTAAATTTCTCCTTGAGCAATGCCTTTCAATGTCTCCTCAACACTTATGGCTTTCCCGATTGATAGGGTTTGATTATGACATCGTCTACAAAATAGGGTCCAAGAATCGAGCTGTCGGTGCCTAATTTCGCATCTTCAGCACTGAGATGCTCTGCATAGCTTTATTCGCAGTATTGTCTGATTTCTATGCCCTGCTACAGAATGCCTGGGTTATCGACCCTATTCTTGCCCAATTTATCAGGGTAAGCAACGAAATAATTTCTCGCACCCCCTGCATTCATGGCATAACAATTAGGAACGCTTCTCGAGTTGATGGGTGGTTAGCGCTGATCCCAAGCTCTGCCGCGCGGTTTTGCTTTTGCTCCATGACGTCGGACAAGGTGTTCACTCTAGTGTTGAGGCTACCTATCGTTGTATTCGTCCATTGTCTCTTTGGAAGGGGCTCGAGCATGACATCAACGATTATATTGAGCGTTGTTCCATCTATCAACAACACAAGTACGACACCACAACCCCATTGGATCCTCTCCCGCCCCTTCTGGTCCCAACATCTATCTAGAGCAGTGTATCTCTTGATTTCATTGAGGGCTTCCTCCTTCGGATGGTGGACCGGTTAAGTAAATACGCTCATTTCTTCACTCTCCCCCATCCATACATGGCTGCGACTGTCACTTAGGTTAATTTGGACCATGTTTACCGCCTCCATGGCCTACCCGACAACCTTATCAGCAATCAGAATCATAAGTTCATGAGCACTCTTTTGCGTGACCACTTTTTCGCTTGGGCACTCAGCTCAACCTCTCGTCTTCATATCACTAGCAAACCGACGGGCAAACTGAGGTTCTCAATCAGTGTTTGGAGACACATTTTCGATGCATGGTGAGTGAGAAGCCCCGGGAGTGGAGTTATTGGCTTCCCTGAGCTTAGTGGTGGTACAACACCTCGTTTCACTCTGCCGCTCGCTCTACACCCTACGAGATTCTTTACGGTTAGCCTCCACCTGTTCACCTACCCTATCTACCGAGCGAGTCTCTTGTTGATACTGTGGACCATAGTCTTGCCGCACGTGAGGAGGGCATCAACTGCTTCCGCCATCACTTATTCTGTGCTTAGAATTGTATGAAGCAAAGGAAGTTTATCATGGATTACATTATTGTTCTAAATTATTAGAATAATAACTAAAAGAATAATAAATAAAAAGAAAGAGCAGGCCAATCGCCATTGTCATGATCGAGAATTCCATATCGGTGATTATATTTGGCTCAAGCTCCAATCATAACAATGTTAAGGCACGCCGTTTCCATAAGCTCGCTCCTCGATTTTATGGCCATTTCGTATTCTCGATGGTGTGGGCCTGGTTTCTTACACACTCGATCTTCTCGTCACGGCGTCCATTTATCCCATCGCGCATGTTTCCCTTTCGAAATGGTGCCTATTTGTTCCAGCCACTTTGGTTCCCCTGCCAGCCGTGTGGCCCCCTATCAACACCCTGCCGCAACCCCTTTGTATTTTGGATTGCCAAGTCGTAAAGCGTCGCTGCATTGCTGCAACCCAAGTGTTAGTCCAATGGTCCGGCCAATAGGAAACAGATGCTACCTGGGAGTTGCTCCACAATCTCCAACTTAACTTTCCAACCTTCGACCCTTGTGGTCAAGGGTCTTCTCGGGGGGTATTGATACGAATATTTCCGAGCCTCGGGTTCCGACTTCACTCGCTGCTGTTAGGGATCGGGTTTGTGCCATGTCAGCAACATAATGGCCGAATCACCTTGCGTATGTGGCATGCTGAGTCATCACCTTTAGTTATCTCTTTAATATAAATAAGCCTAGGTCATTAGATGAGGATTATGTTGAGATTAATATACCTCATCTCTCTTCCCCTCAAACCCTCATCTATGTCCTCTCTCCTTTCAATTACTATCTTATACTTATGAATATTACTTACTTGGAGATTACAATATATACAAATACATATACTAAGGGACAACAGTTCGTTATCCCGTTGGTGATTGAATGCATCGGAATGTGATCGTTGATTATCTTATTGTAATTGTGATGTTGGATTGTTGAGTTTTATAATATTGATATCAACATAAAAGACATATTAAAATGTGGGGTCTTTTGATTGGTGAAACAATAATGGATTTTCATTATTAACTCCTTTTGGTTTTCTGCCAACTCCACGTGACTTTTCATTGGGAAAACCAACCCCGAAAACGACACCATCAAAAGGGCAATAATTCAATTTTAACTAGAATATTAATATTATAAAATCTTATAATCAGTTAATATTAAATAAAACTAATTGATGGAATCATAACATGGTTTTCCGATTCAACTGATCTTAGTAGTTGTGGAGCTAGGACCTAAACCCGATGGGTCAACTACGAAAGAAATTATTATTTTAGTACTCTAGTGTGGACAATTGATATTTGTCTCTTATATTACTTGTAATTTATACAATACAGTTAAACATATTTTAGTACCCTAGATCCTGCTTAGACGGTAGCCTTTGGGGCATTGGATATGTTAGTTTTTTAGTGAGGATAATTACCCACTTTTACTTGTACACGGCTCTGCCATTGGTTGAAAAAAAAAATGTCAAAATGTAAAAAATTCAAGCAAACCATTTTTCGTACGCTAAAATACAAGAAAGTTAAATTAATCGTATATACTCTTGTAAAGTATAATCTTGCAAGTTGAAGATCTTATACATCAATTTTGTAAAGTATAGAAAATAGTTATACTATACACTTAGTAAAATTTTACGATTCTCAAGTCGATAATACAATTCAAATTCTAAAAGTCATTTACATTCCTAAATAAAATCTTGATTTTAACCACATCGGTTACAATATACTAATTTTTGTTGTGCAGCACAAAGTTAGGGCTTGTATTTCTATATTTAATTAATATATTATTAGTGGTAGTACGTGCTTATTGACGTTATTGTATTATTATTATTTTGTTTGGCAAGTTGTAAGCATTTAAATATTTGTATTATCACACTGTCATGCATAACCTAATTACTCAACAACAACAACATGCCCAGTGCCACAAGGGCTCCCGCTTGCATGGGGTTTGGGGGTAGGATGTACGCAGCCTTAGCCCATCAGAGTGAGACTCTGACGAGAGACTGTTTCCCAGGACCCCCAGCCTGATAGATAAGAGGTTGTACAAGACCTGTCGTAAAGAGAATGAAAATAGGGGAGGCAAATAGCCATGCGGATATCGTAGCGAAAAATGGTGTGTTTAGAAGCAATGCTTTAAGTGTGGTGGAGATTGTATTTTTGTTCCTTTTCCTGTAAGTCTTTGTATTGTTTAATCGTTTATGAATAAATTGACTTGCAACATTTTCGGTGCTCCAAAGATTCCCACCTAAGAGCCTGGAGAGTTAGATGTACGTAACCTTCTTCATTCAATGTGCTAACCTGAAGGGAGGCAATTTTTAAGAACCCCCGACATGAGGGATGCAACACTAGGACTTCCCAGGAGGTCACCCATCTTGGCACTACTCTTACCTAAGCACGCTTAATTTCGAAGTTCTAATGAAATCAGGTGCTTGCATGTTGGTACCCTCTTATGAATAAATTGACTTATCGAAAAAAAATAAATAAATAAAAATAAACCGTGTTTGAGCAATGAACTTGTACGAGCTTGTATGACCTTCTAATACTTAAACTATTAAAGCGGTGAACTTAATTGTAATCAATAAAGTACTATAATATTATAGACATCTAATTGTTGGAAACAGAACTAGAGGTCTTGAATTCTAAAGTTATCCCTGATTCCCCATGAGTCGTGTTATGGGGAAAAAGTTGTAACAAATTTTGTTTTTCAACGAACGATAAGGTGTTTCGCATTGCACACTCTCCTCCACTTTGTCATGGGACTGCTCTTGAACCTAGTTACAGCCCGCGATGCCACTTAGCTTTACTCCGAAAGTCCCTTGTTAAGTCCAGCCCCAAAACCCCAAAGTGACCCAATACAAAGTCAAGACTACGAAAGGGTTTTAAGTATTGGAAGAGTGGATAAAAGCACAAGTATCACTGTAGGAGAAAGAGAGAATGAGAGAGTATTTTTGTGGATAATTTGGCAAATGCCATTCCATTACTACTTATAAGCAAAGCACACTACATGAGCCGTGTGACTCTTCACATCAAGAACATTCTAGAACTACAATTAATTACACTACCCTTACCTACCTCCTTAAGCAGCCGTGCATTCACTACCCCATGCCAAGGGTGACGGCTTCACTCCCTTCGAGATTATTCTAGATCTTTCTAGGCTATTCTAGACTATACTTGAACACTCTAGAATCTACTAGTACATTGTAAAAGTAACCAAAATAAATTGCAAAGTAAAGAAAAATAAAGTACTGCTAAAATAAGTGGCGGGTAATACTCTCTCCCACCCAAGCCATTGACGTCCCCGTTAGTGTCAAGTGGTCTTGAATGTCTTGATTGGGTCCTTGAATTGCCATAGGTCATCCTCTTTTTCCCAAGTAGCTTCAGCATCTGATTGCCCTTGCCAACACACCAAGTATTTCGTATACCTAGGCACACCTCTGCATCCCACGGTTCTTTCAGCAAGTATCTCATCTATCTTGTTGTCAAACAAGGTCATGACTGCGGTAGGTACACGGCTTGACTCATTCCGGCTAGGATCTTCCTCATCTTGATGATAAGGCTTCAAGAAGCTCACATGAAAAACTAGATGCATCTTTAGTTTAGGTGGTAGCTCCACCCGATACGAAACCTTCCAAACCTTGGCAAGGACGGGAAAGGGTCCTTCGTATCTGCGCACTAGGCCCCTGTGCACCTTGCGTAGGGCCTTGAATTGTTGTGGTAAAAGCTTGATCATCACCAATTCACCAACTTGAAACTCGAGCAGCCTCCTCTTCTTATCAGCCCATTTCTTCATTTTTTGCTGCGCCTTGTCTAAGTATGCCTTAGCAATGTCAAGTCTCTCGTTCCACCCCTTTGCAGTTTGATAGGCAGTGGGGCTGCTACTCATGTACCCGGAAGCAACGGCTTGGGGTGTCAAGGGTTGCTACCTCGTTACCTACTCGAACAAACTATGGCTTGTGGACTCACTCTATTGCAGGTTATATGAAAATTAAGCAACGTCCAGCAAATCGGTATTAAACTCGAAACTCCCGGCGGATGGCCAGTGACCCAAGGAAATGAAAGAATCGGTTTTTTGCGGTACCCTATGTCAAATAACAAAAAGAGTAAGTACAAGTTTTATTTGAAATTGAAATTCCAATTAATTTGATTTAGTCCAACAATGCGTTCACCCTCTTGGTCTGCCACCTGTTTTGCGGGTGAAAGCTTGTAGAATAGTGAAGATTTGAGCCCATAAGTCTGAACAACTCAGCTCAAAACTTCCCAGTGAACCTCGGGTCCCTGTCACTCATAATGCTCCATAGCAGTCCCTAATATTTGACAACATGTCTAAAAAACAAACGCGCTGCCTCAGCCACGATACAATCTCTCGGTGCAGCAACAAAAGTCCCCTACTTAGAAAGTCTGTCCACCACCACCATGATAGAACCACACCCCTCAAACTTCGGTAGGGCAGAAATAAAGTCCATAAAGATGCTCTCCCAAGGACAATCAGGAATAGCCAAAGGCTTTACAAGTCCCACGGGTGGCCTATGTTCCATCTTGTTGACACACAAGACAAGTCTTCACAAAGGCCTCAACATTGTCTCGCATGCGTGGCCAATAGTATAACTCCTCCACGAGTGCAATGGTTCTATCTATCTCGGGATGTCCAGCCCATTGCGTGTCATGACATTCCATCATCAAGTCACGTCTCAAACCTTCCCATCTCGGAACATAAACCCGTTTGCCCACGGTGTACAAAAACCCATCAGCCATCTAGAACTTCCTTGTCTTACCTTGCGCAACAACCTTCAACAAATTTTGAGCTAGCGTGTCCTGTGTCATGCCTTCGCGGACTCGGTCCAGGACATCCCCCTGGACGATGCGAATCCCCGCAAGCGCTGACTTGTGGCTTAGTGCTCAACTACGACATTCGTCTTCCCCGATTTGTACTCTAGCCCATAGTAAAATTCTGCCCGAAAATCATTCCACCGCGCTTGTTTAGGACTTAGCTTCTTCTGGTTCTGAAAATAGCTAGTAGCAACGTTGTCCGTTTTAATCACGAACTTCTCTCCAAGCAAGTAGTGACGCCACACCCTTCGGTAATGGATAATGGCTGTCATTTCCTTGTCATAGGTTACATAGCGGCGCTTTATGTCATTGAGTTTGCAGGACTTAAACGCAATGGGGTGCTCCTCTTGCATAAGCACTCCTCTAATGGAAAAATCAGATGCATTAGCGTGCACCTCAAACTACAGTCCAAAGTCAAGCAAACGCAGCACCGGTTCATATATGATAGCCGCTTTAACCCCTCAAAAGCAGCCTGACATGCCTCATCCCAATACCATGATGTCTACTTTCATAATAGGTTAGTTAACGGCATTGCCCTGGCTGAGTACCCCTGTATGAACCTCTGGTAGTCATTAACTAAGCCCAAAAATGACCTTAGCCCACTCACTCCCTTCAGTGCTTTCCAATCTTCAATGGCATGAACTTTTGATGGGTCCATGCTAATCTTCCCGTGGCCATTAAGGTGACTAAGGAAGGACGCATCTTCTTGAGCAAACAAACATTTTTCCCTCTTCACATAGAACTGGTTGTCTTTCAAAGTCTAAAAAACATGTTAGTTCTAGAACCCTGTCTTTATTTTTATATATGTCCCCGATATGCTTATCATCAAAAAAGAATACTACCGTGCGTGGTTTTACTATTTCAATTATGCTTGCTATCTTGACTTTATCTGGGTATTCTATACATCATACTTAACATTCACCAAGAGCGTACATATTATCATGATCCACCCTAGCGCAATCACCCACAATGGGTGCAACATTCATCACCATGATCTGCCGTGGTGTAATAACCCGCAATGAGTGAACCATTCATCAACATGCTCTGGCTTGGTGCAATCACCCGTAACAGGTGCAACATTCAACACCATGGTTTGCCCTGGTGCAGTCACTCGCAACAGGTGCAACATTCCTCACCATGGTTCGTCCTAGTACAATCGCCCGCTCAACTGCTGACACCCTCAGTTCGACATCGTTCACCACCGATGCACCCTTTGATGCAAATGTTCCAAGTTCAATGCTCCAGTCCCAGTCTTCCCTTATGCCATGTCATTGCCAACTCATCGCTAATGTGGGGTGCCACGTCAACTATCCTTGTTAGTTACTTATATAAATAGGATTAGATATTATATTTAGGGTTTTATGGTTGTTGATTATAATGACGTGATTTTTCTCTGCCCCTCCTAAATTCTCTCTATGTTTCTTCCCCATCTTCTATGTCTTTCTCCCCCTTTCTTTACTATCTTTTATAGCTTATACTTATAAATGATAGTTATATACAATACAAATTCCCCCTAGTTGATATTTGTTTGAGTTGTTGGAATCTCTTAGTGATTATTCATGTGTTGAGATTGGGTTTGGAGCTTGATTCGTATCACCCTTTGTCCTAATGTTGCCAGATTTGGTCTCCATAGCCAATCTTTGCTGCTTCGGCCATTAGAGGATCCCTGGAAAGCTTTTGACACCATGACTTCACCTCTCCTCAACAAGCAATCCCAACATGTTCTAATACCACTTGTTCGGAAAATTTAAACAATTGAGCACAATGGAAGCAAAAAAACATTGAAACATAATCAAAACAACACCGATATCTACGTGAAAACCCTCTCTCAACTAGAGGGAAAAAACCAGGTACCCAAACAGGTGCCTCATTCACTATGAAATTTGGAATTATAAACTCTAATTAGAACCCCAAACCCCATATACAATCATAAACATCAATTATCAATCATCATCATCATCAATGTGACTATTGTACGGTAAGTCACCAACCCTTTCAAAGTGTAACTATTGCACGGTGAGTCACCAAGCCTCCTCAATGTAGCTTCTACACGGCGAGCCACTAACCCTTTCACAATGTAACTACTGCACGACAATTTACTACCTCTAGTCAATGTAGCTTCAGCATGACAAGCCACCAACCATCTCATAACATAGCTTGGAAAAGGGGAAGCTACAAAAACTCTCATCAATGCCCTACAAAACTCTCACTCTCATTCGGGCGCCCCCCTCCCCCATGCACTCCTTTACAAAGCCCGTAAACTCCTTACAGTGTTCCTCACCTTTCTTCACACCTCTCAACCATCAATTTTAAACCATATTTATAATGAGTTGCCTAAATCTAATCTGATTCAAAATATCAAATCAAATCAAACTCATTTAGATAACCCAATATAGATCATATCTCACCAAAATCAAATCCTAATCATATCAAATTCATATTAATTTTGAGATAATTAATATCCTAGCACATTTTTCAAATTAATATATTTAATTTATATTTTAAATATATCACACAAAAAAAAGTAAATTATGAAAAATATTTGTTTAATATTTTTTTAGCTAAGATATTATATACGGTTAATTGTGATATTTTATTATTTTATCTACCGTGTCAGTTTAATGTATATAAATTTACTTGTATCAATATAGTCTTTATACAATTTAACTAAGTTGTGTCAATTTTCTTGTCGAGTAAATTAACATTAATATTGTATAAATAGGAAATAATTTTTCTTTTTGTTGCAACATTATTTTTTAAAAGACAAGAATAAATACTCTATACTTAAATATGGATCTTATTTGACATCATTGAATTTCCTACAGGTATGTTGGTATATTTTCAAAATATATGTGATGAATAAAGTCTTAAAGATTATCCCAATACTTGATTTTAAGTGTAGTTGGCTTGCAGGAAATGTGTTTCAACACTCAAGGATGCGTGTCGACACTCAGATGCACAGAACCGAACTAGAACAGTTGTGTGTCAACACACAGGGCCTGTGTGTTGACACACAGATCTTACAGAAGCGTAGAAACTTGAGTGTTGATGTGTGTGTCGACACACAACCTTATGTGTGACACACAGCTTCGGTACACCGGGTAATTTCGACAATTATTGCATGGATTTTTCCAATTCTTTTTGGCAGTTCTTTAGGTGATGTTTTGGGATACCTTTAAGCCCTCTTTTATATATACATTCCCTCTAATTCATTTGGAAAAATACATGAAAGGGTGTTTGCTTTTAAGTAGGGTTCATTTACTAGTCACTAAGGCACCGGATCCTATTAGAACTCCGAAGTTAAGCGTGCTTGGGCCAGAGTAGTACTAGGATGGGTGACCTCCTGGGAAGTCCTCGTATTTCCAACCCTATAAGGTTGGGGGTCCTTGGAAACAGCCTCTCGGCAGGGTTACACCCTGAAAGAGTAAGGCTGCGTACATCTGCCCATCCAGACTCCACTTATGCGGGAACCCTTGAGGCACTAGGTCTGTTGTAGGTATTTACTTGCAAGTATTGTGAAACATTATAAACGAAGTGTCATTTCATGAAGGGATGTGTCCCTTCATAAAGAAACACTTATAAATTATAAATAACCCCTTCATTATCATGTTGAGGAGGACGAGATTATGGAAATAATTATAAGAAACACTTGAATGGATTCATAAGAAAGTGTGAAAGTCTTGAAAAGCTTCATTCTCATTTATTTCAATCTATTTCTACTCTTACACATCTTCACTTCATTTTTGGTTGTCGTTGTATTCCGAGGATATTTCGTACTCTAAAATTAGCCTTAAGGAAAGTCATTACACGGTCTCGACACCTGAGATTGTTTGATTACCCGATTTTCAATTTATTGGGAAATTCTCTAACAAGGTATACATTTGTTATAGTTAGTAAAATACACGTATGAGTTGGCGTATCAAACATGTATCCTTATTTTTATTCTTAAAAGGGCATATACAAATGATTGCCAAAAATCTAGTAAAATACGCATGTTTTTATGTTAGCCGTATAATATGTATTTTATAATACATATTTGTATTTTTTTTCAAATAAAAAAGCAAAAAATCAGTTGGGATTAATCACACTTAAACCTAATTTAAGCACCAATTGGTCGGATTCCTCCTCCGGGTCTTCTTCCATTTCCTCATCTGAGCCCTCCAGTTCCCTCTCATAGCTTCCCGTCATTTTTGGCCCCGGTCTACCGTTATCCATTATGTCAGTCTCAACTGCCATGTGGTCCTCCATATTATTTTCAACTCTACTCGTCCCCTCACGCTCTACCTCAATTTCAGTTATAGTTCTTAGAAAAGTTTTTCCCACCAAGTTCTCTCCCTCCTTTGAGCTCAAGTCATCACTAACCTCTAAGATTTTTCCTTTCCCTTTTTCTGTTTGGGCCTTCTTATTATAAATCTCATTCTCCTTTTCCCCCACCTCTCTCTTGGTTAAGATACTTATTGACAATATTAG
Source organism: Simmondsia chinensis (assembly GCA_018398585.1). Lineage (NCBI taxonomy): Eukaryota > Viridiplantae > Streptophyta > Magnoliopsida > Caryophyllales > Simmondsiaceae > Simmondsia > Simmondsia chinensis. The sequence continues at coordinate 20,732,032 of JAGTTD010000017.1, read as the reverse complement.
GGCCTCCATTCTTTTTACGAGGTTGAGGGCCCTTTCTCTCCCTACGTGGTCTTTTCTTTGGGTGGACATGGATCCATCTCTCTTTTGAATTTAGATCTTTGTCATGTGGGTCGTGAGAATCAGAGATTAGGATCCCCTCCCTAAATCTTTCCACAACTATCTGTAGATCAATAGTCTTGCTAAAATTAGGGCAATCCTCTACCCCACAGAGCGCACGTACTTCATAAAGACCATCATACGTGACAGGAAATGATTTCTCCTTACCCTTTTTTCCAACAATGACTTTCCCAGGTAGGGTCCTAGAAACATTAATTTCCACACATGCCCTAGCAAATTTCCCTTTAAGCCTCGCTTCGGTAAACCCATCAAGTTTAATTACTTTTCCTACCAGTTCCAAAATGCACCTAATATCATCTAAACATTAGAATTCTAAAGGAAGGCGCTGAATTTGAACCCATTGTGCCACGGCTTCGATTTCAGTCTCAAACGGGCCCAACATCTCCTCCCACGGACGTAAAACAAAATTAAGAGAGTGGACAACCCAAGGTCTACTATCCCAAACAAGGTTTCTGTTTACTTTATTAGTAAACTTAATCAAAATCCAGCCATTACCTAGATCCATATAGTCTACTTGGCCTCTAAGCATACCCCAATCAACCATGTTCTTAGCTCTAACTGCCCCAATAGGGACAGTCTCTCCCCATACTTTCCCTAACAGCCAGAGGGTTTTTATTTTAGCAACAGTTTCTAAACCATGGTTCTCTGAGGACCCTCCTAGTCCTAGGATTGTGGGTGGAGGACAGCTTCCCAAAGAATTGTCACCACCTCTTGGCCCGGAATTAAAAAAGGGACCATTATTTTGGTTATAATTAGAAAACTGGAGTACCCGTTTATAATTTGGTCTAGGCTGGGTTCGGTTAGCTAGACCTGAATCAGGACCTCCATTGGCACCATTAGGCTTTGGATCTCCAATAGCACAAACATCACCGGGAAGGTAATTTTTATCCAAGTTTGCTGATTCATTTTAAATGTTTTGTTCTAGCATGGATAACAAGAGCAGAAGAAGACAATAGGGTAGCAAATACAATGGTGATTAACTAATCAAATATCAACAAGTGTATGGTATCCTTTGTCTATGCCCCAACGAAAGAGCCTGAGAAGGACCCATTCTGGAAGAAACTAGGCGAGTTTGGTCAAGCGATCACTAACCCTGGTGCATTATTGGAGACTTTAATGAACTCAGGACCAAAGCTGATAAGTGTGGGGGATCTCATGTCGATGATAGATGGCTAGTGAGGCTGAATTATTTTTGCTCATTGTATGACCTTAAAGACATCCCATGGTCAGGCCAAAAGTATGCCTGGGCAAAGACTATAAATGGAATATATGTCAAGGAAAAGTTAGATCGTGCATTGGGGAATAAGGAATGGCTCAAAAATTTTTCCAAATTTTTTCATCTTTAATGGACTTGGTTCGGTCTCAGACCACTCTCCGCTGTTGTTAAGCACGGAGGAAGAGGCTCTATTGAAACCGGCCCCATTTCATTTCCAAGCGGGGTGGGCGAAGTACAAAGCCACGGAGAATATCATTTGTAAAGACTAGGCCACTAAGGTAAGGCGATCGAGAATGTTTGAAATAACTCAAAGACTAAAGCTTATTAAGAAAGGCATTAAAGGAAACCAGGATATCGCCTTGGGATGACTAAAGTGTAACATGGAGAAGAATGAAGGGAAAATTTAGGAAAGTTAGGACAAGCTTTTGGCTGACCCAGGCTGCCCAAATTTAAATCAGAAACTTAAACGTCTCATTATGCAGAGGGAAAAGCTTTTATTCTTCAATCATAAGTACTGGGCTAAATTCTGGTGCAAGGAATGGCTCATAAAAGGGGATAGAAACTCCGGCTTATTCCACTGAATGGTAAAAGCAAAAGAGGAAGAGGAGATGTATTATGGAGATAAAAAATGACCTAGGAATGGTATTAACGGACAAAAAGGAGATTGCTGTCGCTTTTATCTAGGAATTTAAAAACAGATTTAGATCCAGTGGCAAGAGAGACCACTTCCCGTCCCTCTGCTCTTTGAAAGCCAGAGTGTCAGAAGAGGAAAATAAGCAACTCATTAGTGAAATTACGGATGATGAACTAAAGAGAGCTGTCTTCGAGATGAACCCCCATAAGGCACCGGGGCCGGATGGGTTCTCAGCCTTGTTCTTTCAGACCTATTGGGGAATAATTGGGAAGGACATATGCAATGCAGTCAGGGCCACACTCAGGGCAGGGTCTCTACTGAGAGAGGTGAACCATACGTTCATTACCCTGATTCCAAAGGTGGACGCCCCTGATATGGTGAACCACTTTCGCCCGATAAGTCTATGTAATATTTTATACAAGATAAATGTCAAGATGCTAGCAGACAGGCTGAAGCCAATTATGAACAGAATTGTTAGCTAATGGCAAGCGGCATCTGTCCTGAGTAGATGAATCCAAGATAATACCCTAGTGGCCCATGAAATTATGCCAGCTTTCAAAAAGAAACAGGGTAATTCAGGATGGACTGCAGCAAAGCTGAACATGGAAAAGGCATCTGATAAATTAGAGTGGAAATTTCTTCAATGAACTCTTCAACGGCTGGGATTCCATCAGACATGGATTAACTGGGTCATGAACTGTGCAACCCCAACCTCGTTCTAAGTCCTAATTGATGATAAACCTATGGGATGGTTCACTCCAAGCAGGGGGCTTAGACAAGGTGACCCATTATCACCGTATCTTTTCATCCTTTGCCTTGAAGTACTAGCTTCCAATTTGCAAACTTTGAGTTTGGAGGAAACAAATCTGGGATTCGGGTTAAGATTGCTAGGGGAACAATGGTGATGCCATGCTTGTTCTTTGCACATAACTGCGTCCTCTTCTGTAATGCGAATGTGGAGGCCGTGCAAAGGCTTAACAGAACAGTAGGACAATTTTGTGAAGATTCAGGACTAATGGTAAACAAAACTAAATCCTTAGTTCTGTTCTCCTCAAATTTGGCCATAACTCAGAAACATGTCTGTGATATTCTTGGAATTCATGGCGGTAGTTCCTTGGGGAGATATCTGGGTGCATGTTCGGTAAAGAAGAGTTGGCGTTCAGAGTATTTGAGTGATATTAAGGATATTGGTTTTATTACTTTTTCCCTTCATTTAGACATTGAAAGCAAAATTAGTTAAATTTGCCTCCTACTTAGATGCAAGAGGGAAGCCCTAGCTTTGAATCCAATTTGAAGTACAATCTAATTTTGTTACCTCAACAATATCGTGTATACGAAATTAACATACTCAAAATTATAAATTAATATTATTTTTACTACTTAATTATATGTAAACACATTTTTTGATATATATACTTTAACAAATATATTTCGTTATATGCTTTCCTAAGCTCCCTCCAACCCGACCTATAGCCATTTGTTCTCCCTAACCACCATGGCTAAGGAGAATCTAACAAAATTATATATGAGCAAAATTCTAATGGTAGACTTTGAATAAATTATACACTTTGTAAATGGTCAAGATCCTGACACGAGCGTCTATAAAATATTGAGTTGTTGTTGTTGTATACATTTTATAATTGGCTTAATCATATAAGTTAAAATACAAAAAATATATCATAGACTAAGGACAATTACGATATTTACTTCTGCTTCTTCTAAGTTCATTTATAGATTGTAGAGTTTACGGGTTTTTTTTCCCCCCTTTTTTACTTCCATCTAAATTTAGTTAGTTTTTGTCATGTTTACCTTATTTATTTTTGTTATTACCTTAATCACCCACTTTTAGTAACAAAATTTAGAGGTTTGAATTCGTAAAAGAAAATTTTACGATATAGTTCTAATTTAAATTTTTTTTTTTGGGTAGTTGTAAATTAAGAACCAACCATAGAAATGTAGGGAAATGATTGGATTTTGTTTGAAGTGATGAACCTACTCGACTAAATAAAAATTGAAGATCCAAAGTAGAAACTTGAAGGATAACTGTTACCTTGACACATCATGGTCGGATATTGGTATTAGCATCCAACAATGAAAACCCCATTTCAAAGCCTTCTATCCTATTGCAGTCAGACCTGCCAAAGATGATCATCAAAAGAATTAAAGAGTTATTAATATAATCGTGAACGCTAAAGATGATCACCAAAAGAGTTAGAGTTGCTAAGAGTTAAAAACATGTATAATTAAGAATTACACAGCAATAATGTGGTTTGTATTTGTATGTTGTTTCAAAACTACCCAACTAAATGTGATGGACCCTTCAAGAAAGTGAATTTTGTTTTTTTTTTTTTTTTTTTTGTTTCCAATCCCTAAAATTCAAGTGAATCGTCCAAAAAAACCTATATAAGAAACTACTCCATAGTGGGTAGTTTGTTACCCTAATTTTAGGCCCAATCTTTACAAAAACGGACCATTTATTTGGCAGTTATTTTGAATATTATTAATAATTGTGAAAGTTATTTCTTTTCATTTAAAAAATTAATTTAATAGTTTTAAGCATTAAGAATGATTTAAATTGGGTTTGGGTTGGGATTTATGGCATACAAATCCAATCCGATCGAAAATCAATTCACCAACATCCAAATCCAAATCCATTTGAAACTCATATTTACATGTAAATCTCTCATAAGTGAATCGACTTGTATATATATCGAATGGATTAGGGTGCAATTGTCATCCAAATCCATCATTTCACATGCAGAATTACATTTTTGTAATTCCACTAATAATTTTATGTTAAATTGAATTTTATGGAATTGAATAGTGGAATTGTAATTGAAATTCTACCAAATGAACCAAATAATACAATTGAAACTCTGGACACCACTTCCAATCTCAGCCTCAATTTAAATCTCCAATTTCATATCTTTTTAAAGAAAAAAGATTTTTTTCTAAACAGGTTTCCTTTTTTCCTTAAAAAATATAGTTTTATAATTTTTATTTTAAATTTGTACGCAAAAATTAGGTAAATATTGGGTTTTATCTTTTTTATTTGAAAATATTGTGTTTGGGGTCTTAGAAATTGTGGGATGGGCGCAGGCAACCTTATGAAGCATGCAAGGGGAACAATGGTGACCCGTTATCACTGTATCTTTTCATCCTTTGCCTTGAAGTACTAGCTTCCAGTTTGCAGACTTTGAGTTTGGAGGAAACAAATCTGGGATTCCGGTTAAGATTGCTAGGGGAACATTGGCTATCCCATGCCTATTCTTTGCGGATAACTGCCTCCTGTTCTGTAATGCGAATGTAGAGGCTGTGCAGAGGCTTAACAGAACAGTAGGGCAATTTTGTGAAGATTCAGGACTAATGGTAAACAAAACTAAATCCTTAGTTCTGTTCTCCTCAAATTTGGGCATAGCTCAGAAACATGCCTGTGATATTCTTGGAATTCATGGCGGTAGTTCCTTGGGGAGATATCTGGGGTGTATGTTCGGTAAAGATGAGTTGGCGTTCAGAGTATTTGAGTGATATTAAGGATATTGGTTTTATTACTTCTTTTTCCCTTCATTTAGACATTGAAAGCAAAATTAGTTAAATTTGCCTCCTACTTAGATGCAAGAGGGAAGCCCTAGCTTTGAATCCAATTTGAAATACAATCTAATTTTGTTACCACAACAATATCGTGTATACGAAATTAACATACTCAAAATTATAAATTAATATTATTTTTATTACTTAATTATATGTAAACGCATTTTTTGATATATATTCTAACAAATATATTTCGTTATATGCTTTCCTAAGCTCCCTCCAACCCGACCTATAGCCATTTGTTCTCCCTAACCACCATGGCTAAGGAGAATCTAACAAAATTATATATGAGCAAAATTCTAATGGTATACTTTGAATAAATTATACACTTTGTAAATGGTCAAGATCCTGACACGAGCGTCTATAAAATATTGAGTTGTTGTTGTTGTATACATTTTATAATTGGCTTAATCATATAAGTTAAAATACAAAAAATATATCATAGACTAAGGACAATTACGATATTTACTTCTTCTTCTTCTAAGTTCATTTATAGATTGTAGAGTTTACGGGTTTTTTTTTTCCCCCCCTTTTTTACTTCCATCTAAATTTAGTTAGTTTTTGTCATGTTTACCTTATTTATTTTTGTTATTACCTTAATCACCCACTTTTAGTAACAAAATTTAGAGGTTTGAATTCGTAAAAGAAAATTTTACGATGTAGTTCTAATTTAAATTTTTTTTTTTTTGGTAGTTGTAAATTAAGAACCAACCATAGAAATGTAGGGAAATGATTGGATTTTGTTTGAAGTGATGAACCTACTCGACTAAATAAAAATTGAAGATCCAAAGTAGAAACTTGAAGGATAACTGTTACCTTGATACATCATGGTCGGATATTGATATTAGCATCCAACAATGAAAACCCCATTTCAAAGCCTTCTATCCTATTGCAGTCAGACCTGCCAAAGATGATCATCAAAAGAGTTAAAGAGTTATTAATATAATCGTGAACGCTAAAGATGATCACCAAAAGAGTTAGAGTTGCTAAGAGTTAAAAACATGTATAATTAAGAATTACACAACAATAATGTGGTTTGTATTTGTATGTTGTTCAAAACTACCCAACTAAATGTGATGGACCCTTCAAGAAAGTGAATTTTGTTTTTTTTTTTTTTTTTTTTGTTTCCAATCCCTAAAATTCAAGTGAATCGTCCAAAAAAACCTATATAAGAAACTACTCCATAGCGGGTAGTTTGTTACCCTAATTTTAGGCCCAATCTTTACAAAAACGGACCATTTATTTGGCAGTTATTTTGAATATTATTAATAATTGTGAAAGTTATTTTTTTTTATTTAAAAAATTAATTTAATAGTTTTAAGTATTAAGAACGATTTAAATTGGGTTTGGGTTGGGATTTATGGCATACAAATCCAATCCGATCGAAAATCAATTCACCAACATCCAAATCTAAATCCATTTGAAACTCATATTTACATGTAAATCTCTCATAAGTGAATCAACTTGTATATATATCGAATGGATTAGGGTGCAGTTGTCATCCAAATCCATCATTTTTACATGCAGAATTACATTTTTATAATTCCATTAATAATTTTATGTTAAATTAAATTTTATGGAATCGAATAGTGGAATTGTAATTGAAACTCTGGACACCACTTCCAATCTCAGCCTCAATTTAAATCTCCAATTTCATATCTTTTTTAAGAAAAAAGATTTTTTCCGAAACAGGTTTCCTTTTTTCCTTAAAAAAAATATAGTTTTATAATTTTTATTTTAAATTTGTACGTAAAAATTAGGTAAATATTGGGTTTTATCCTTTTTATTTGAAAATATTGCGTTTGGGGTCCTAGAAATTGAGAGATGGGCGCCGGTAACCACATGACGCATGCAAACACTTGGCGTTAAAGAGTATATGTATATATGTATATGTGTATATATATATATATACACTAAAGATAAAGATTGTTTTTTTTTTCCCGGTTACCCATAAAAAATGCTCTACCATAAATAATCTATTATTCTTTATTTAATATGTAATATACAAATTAAATATATTACTAATTTAATAATGTTAGCATTCTATTTCCACATGTAATAACAAGGCAGTCTGCGTTGTAGGCTCTACGCCACTCGTCTTCTTCCCTTTACTCTCCTTCTCCAATCTTTTCTCTCCTCCCCAACAATGGCGATGGATCCCTCCATTTTCGCCTTCGATGCTGACCAAATCCTCCATGATTACCGCCCTTTTCTTGTCGTCTCCAAAGATGGTAGCGCCCACCGCTTCATCGGTACCGACACCGTCCCTCCCTCGCTTGACCCATTCACCGGCGTGGACTCTAAAGACGTTCAAATCAACCCCAACATCTCCGCGCGTCTCTACAAGCCCAAGCTCGACCATACCCAGAAACTCCCTCTTGTTATCTACTTTCATGGCGGTGGGTTTGTCATTGAGACCGCCTTCTCCCCTGCATACCACAACTATCTCAACCCATTTGCCTCTCAGGCCAATGCAATTGTGGTTTCCGTGGATTACAGGAGGGCCCCAGAGCATCCTGTACCCATTGCGTATGATGATTCATGGGATGCGCTCAACTGGGTCGCTTCGCATGCATCTGATGAGGGAAGTTTCACCGAGCCATGGCTCAAGGACCACGCGGATTTCTCCCGGGTTTTCTTCACCGGTGACAGCGCCGGCGGTAACATCGCTCATCAGATGGCGATGAAAGTGGGCACCCGTGGTTTGCCCGGGGTTAACCTGAAAGGGATCATCTTGGTGCACCCTTACTTCTGGGGTAAGGACCCAGTTGGGAAAGAGCCAAAGGAGGAGCGCGAGAAGGATCTGGGAGGGAGGTTGTGGGCGTACGTGTGTCCAGGGACAAGTGGGTCGGATGACCCATTGATCAACCCAGGCGCAGACCCAAATCTGGGTGCGCTTGGGTGCGAGAGAGTCTTGGTGATGGTGGCGGAGAAGGATGGGTTGAGAGAGAGAGGGTATTACTACAAGGAGGCGCTGGAGAAGAGCGGGTGGCACGGGGCAGTGCAGGTGGAGGAGGCGGCGGAGGAGGGGCATGTGTTTCATTTGATGAAGCCAGGTTGTGAGAAGGCTGGGGAGATGATGAAGATGGTGGTTGATTTCATTAACCAAGAGTGTTAATTTCGTTCAGAGTGCAACTTGCTTGCTTGTGTCTCTTTTTGGGTTGAGAGCAGTGGAATAGGTATTTGAAAAACAAAACTGTTCAATTTGTCTTCCTGGCAACAAACAAAAAAATAGAATAATAATATACTGTTTGACAATTGAGTAGTGGGGGGTAAAGATGTTGATAAAACTTTTTGTGATAAATTTAGGGTTAAAGGAAGGTAGAGTTTGCATGATTCAAGTAAGATAGTGAAATACGAGGAGAAAATATGAAAAATTAGGTTTAAATTAAAGATTTAGATTCCAAGATTTTTTTTACATGTCTTGTTGGAGTGAATGATTTAAATTTCTGTAATTTAGATTTAATGGTGCATATTTTCTCCTTTTATGTCTCATCTTTTCATATGAGTTATGTTAATTTGCTTATATTATAATTATAATTTTCTTTATCCTTACTTCTTTTCTTCTTTTGCAATCAAACAAGAATAACATAGCTATATATATATATATATATATATACATTTTCACCCAATTCCCTCATTATTAACAAAAACACATCAAGGTAAGATAATTCTTTACCTTTGTTCTATTTACCTTCCCGTCTTTACCCTTTTACTCAGTTGTCAAACAAACGTTAAGATTTTATTTGGATCAATCTTTACGATGGATAAATAAGGCTTGAATAGTGGGTTGCTTTTGATTACTTGTGTAAGTTGTTCTATTTCAAAAGTGCAAGTAATACTCCTTTTATACTATTATTACCTTTGTTAAGGATCTTAAATTTGATTCATTTTGTAGTGTTTCTTTGTTATGTGGGTGAGGTGGAATAGTGATTGAAAGTATATAGGGGTGCAAATGAGTGAAGAGTTGAAGAACCTGTTTGGGTTTAAAGTCAATTTTAGGTTTGTTTTTGGTTATTTTGGGGCTTGTTAAGTAAATACGCATATACGAAAGGAAGCACATAGCTTGTTAAAATTGGTTGTTCGCAGGATTAGAATGAGGAATAAATTTAACACTAGGTTATTCGTACAGGTTAGCAGAAAATGGCGACATTGAATCTTGTTGGCAAGTTTGTTTTTCTCCTTCCAGTGTTGTGGTGGGGTTAGGGGTTCGAGTTTCAATTTGCTTCCTATGCTTCATTCTATCCCAATATAAGCTTCGTTGATTTTTCCTCATGTTTAGTGTTTACTCAGTGTTGGTGAGGTCTTCTAATGTCTTTTGATTGTTATTTTGAGTTCAGTTTCTTTTGTGATGTTTTGTATTAATCTTTTCTATTGCACGTTTTTTTGCATGTATGCCCAGGCCTTACCCTTATAGATGCACCTGCATTATATTGCAATTTTTGTTGCTAATTATCAAAAAAAAGAATTGCATGAACAAGTCGGCAATGGCTTTGTGGCGGATGGTTTTGTCTTATTATTGGCTCGTGAGTTGTTCCTTAACACTCTATGAATAACTGCCCTTGACGAAGAATTCATAAATAGCTCGTTGGCTACTTGGTTGATCACTCAGAAACTCGCCAAGATAAATAAGAACAATCAAAAGAATTTTTTTTGCAAAGAGAATTGAAAATGATTAAGAAAAACTAAGCCATCTAATAAGATGAATGGAATGTATCTTTTAAAGTGTATTAAATGTATGTTTTGTTTTGCCCTTCTTGTAGTCATCGTTTTCCTGTTGGGATCTGTATCAGGTGTTCTGGCACTTCTTAGCATCGTTATTAATTTTTTTTTTTTTTTTGTGTCATTGGGGTAGGCTTTCTTGGCCTTTTTTTTGTTTTTGTTTTTGAGGTAGTTCATTTTCTTTGTCTTTTGTTGTTTAATTTTAGTGTATTTAACATTAGGTTTGCTCTTGTCGAAGCATTAGTTTGCGTAGGTGTCATTCTGTGGACAACTTACTACTTTGGATGTTTCAAATTTTGGGTTTTTGTCTGCAGTCACCACCTTGCACCATTGTGGTTTCTCATGCTTGTATTTAGATTATCGGAAAAAAATTGAGCAATCATTAAGTGATGCATGGCAGGCAAATGAGGCTTCAATCTAGTGGTAGAATTATTATGGTTGAAATCATAAGATGCAAGATCGTAGAATTAAGTCCCCTAGTTCTAGTTATCCATCGAAAAATAGTACATGTTATACAAGGCTTGGATATATCCTCGTTTCAATCTCAATGTGTATTTGCACGAGAAGATATTTTTTGTTTTTTGTTTTTATTTTTTTTTTTTGATCACCAAGTATACATGTCAAGCGTATAGGTTTTGTGCAACTACCCACATTTTAACATGAGAAATGAATAGCTACTTCGACCAAAAAAAAAAAAGAAATGAATAGTTACTTAAAATTTGTCATTGTCAAAAAGTTATCCAGGGACATCCATTAGAAAATCCAAACTATTAATTAAATATAGCAAGTCTTTTACAAAACTTTCTTTTTTATTGCTTAGAAAATTAATTTTACTATATAAATTTGAGTTTGTGTTTGATCTTTTTTGAAGCCGAGATGAGATTGAGAATATAAGATTCGAAAAGCAAAGTTGGTATTTCTTCACTTTCATGGTTTATGTTAAATAATATTGGTAAGGTCATTATACTACAATCATGGTTGGTATATGGAATTGAAATTAGAGTTCAAAGGTTAGATTCTTTTACTTGATCCACCCACTATTCTAGTGAAGATTGCAATGAATCTTTTGTCCGTTGATTGCTACTAGAGAAGATTGGTGAATCTTTGGTCCACTGATTGCTATTGGGTGAATGTGCTTGGAGTGTTTGAATGTCAATGGTGTAGTGGTGGGGAGTGGTGATTGCCGTGTCTAATTTAGTATGATCCTTTTTCCAGTTCGGATTCAGCGTGGGGATCTAGGATTGCGTGTGGGCTTGTCCAGCGTTTTTGATCAAGACAAGGGTTGAAGCTGTTCTGTTCTTAGTGAATCTAGGCGTTTCAAAGATTGACAGTGTTGAAAATTAGGAGTGTGGAGTTTTTCAAAGGCCAAAGTTCAAGTGGTATCCTCTACCCTGGGATTGTTGATTTGGTATTTTATGATTTCTTTTGTCTTTTGGGGATAGTAGGTGCTTTGGGGTGTTCCAAGTGGGCTAGTGTGTTTTGGTTGAATTTTTTTGATTGTATGGAGGATAATGTATTATCAAAAAAAAAAAAAAAAAAAAATTTTCTAATCCACTGTTTTACTCCTTAGAATGAATTTTAACTAAAAATTATATATCCTTATCAAAACTCAAAATGGCCCAACTTTAATGACTTGAAGTCTAAGAGGATTTGAAATAGAAGTCTTGAAGCAACTTAAGCCCATTCTAAAATGCCCAAACACAGTTAACCCAAAACTCAAGATGGCTCACAACCAAAATGATCGTACTTGACTTAGACCCGACTTGAATATGAGCTATCCGAGCTGACCTAAGATCTAAAATTAGCAATCCTAATTGACCCAAAATGCTTACACGCTTACACTGGTAAATTTCCTATGGGGTCTTTCATCAAAGCAGGAATTTGTCCTATAATATCCATTCCCCATTGTGCAAAAGGTATTAGGACGGAGATTGGCATTAAAAGGGCTTTCCCCGAAAGTGCATAAGCGGATCAAACCTTTCGCACTTGTTATATCTCTTTCATGAAATAAGCCCAAATGTAACTTAAAATCTTTCAAGCATTTGGTCTTTTCTCGTACAATTTTTCAAAGAAGATGGTATTGTCTAATCTTTCTTGTTGCTTTTTCCTTGACAAAATGTCTAAATAGGCGGCCTTGTTTGGACTTTTAGCTTTAAGCATCCTTTGAACTTGTTTGACATTTCAATTTTGTGAATTAATTCCTCATACTCGACTTTCTTGTTTGTTAATGAAAATTCGAACCTTGCCAATCCCCAATTTGTCCTAATGGTTGGAGTGGCATTTAGCCATCCTAGAGACACGGGTTCGAGTCTGGCATCCTCCCTTCCCAAGCTTTACTAATGTAAAAAGAAAATGAGAATTCAAACCTTATTGCCTACTTGAAAATTTGGCTCGTTGGGTTTTATGCTAGCACCCTTATTCCTGAACTAGCCTTGGTTTAAGATGGCTTTAAGGGTTACTATAGCTCTTAACACTTATCATTTTGTTGTCTGAGCTTGTGAAGTCAACCAGGAGTCTAGGACCTATGCCTTGATAGTAAGACGAGAGTGATACTGATTCTTAATGCTTTGACTATTCAGCATGGTGCAGATCACGCTAAGCCTCAGCACCGCACTGCACAGAAGCACATCAAATGCTAAATGATGCTAATAAGCCGCCAAAACCACCATTAACTTAAATCCTTAAAACCGCTGGGGTTTTCCCTAGCCACAAACAGCAACAAGAACCCTCAAACCTGTCACTAGTCCAACTTTTTAATAGTCCATATGAGACATGTACTTATACAGTGGTGTCTCTTCCTCTTCCATTCGTACGCGGGATATCTTCCCACACTTCAGCTACTACTTTACAATATAAACCACCAACAAAACTAGCACAACACTTAAAGCTAGGTTGGAAGCAGCAATGTACAATTAGGGGGGTAAACCAGCCAAGCCGAGCTTTTATTAAGCTTTCCAATCCTTGTTCAAGCTCAGTTCGATAAGATTGTATTGTGTCCGATGCACGGCTCGACTTGACCCGTTAAACTTATTGAGCCGAGTTGAGCTTATTATTGAGCCCAATTAAGCTTAAGTACGAGCCGAGCTTGTTATAAAGTCGAGCTCGCTATCGAGTTAAGGTTTTCAAGTTAATATCGAGCAATTATCGAACAATTTTCAAACCAATACCAGCTGTTAACGAACTCTTTCTTGTTTTCTTAGGTGTTTTCTGTTTTGTTTTTTTCTTTTTCAGAGCTTTTTGGCCTTGCTTGTTCGAGTAACCTGTTATGTATAGCGATTTCTATCGCTAATTTCTGAAAAAGAGAGCTCTTATTGAGCCTTTTAACGAACTCTTACCAAGCCCTTATCAAATTGTTAACAAACTTTAACGAGTCAGGCACCTCTATGCTCGAACTTGGCTTGTTAAGCTTACCGAGCCCACTTGAACTCAGCTCTATAAGCTACCAAGCCTTCATAATGAATCCGAACGAGCTCTATTCAATTTTGAACATAAATAGTGCATTGAACATTCGATTCGTTTACACCCGCAAGTATAATAGCAGCTCTTCTTCTAAACGTGGCTTTGCCATAAGCAGCAGCCTCTAGATATTTCTTTTTGTAAATTTTGATAGTGACTATAGTCGGTTTAGGAAATTATTTCACCAATTTTGGGGTAGTAAAAAATTTAAAATACAAATTAATGCAATAAGAAGTTAGTTAACAAATCTTAGGTTACTAAATGTAAAATTATCGGACAAAAAGGTTACTAAATGTGATTTTACCCATTATTTACTTATGGATAAATTGCATATTAGTACCTTGAGGTGTGATATATTAATTTTTCAATACATAAATTTTGTGAAATAATATTTTGGTCTAAAAATAACATTACATATATTTAATAAAATAATCTAAATGACAGTATATACGGGTGTAAAATATGTCTTTTATCTAACTCTTCTTTGTTAACAATATCACAATATTGTAGCTAATGTAAGAGATGAGAAGAATAGTGAGGGGATAATGGGTTAACCAACAAATAATGACTAGTTTGACACCTTGTCACACAATAGTTTGATTATTTTACTAAATATATGTAACCTTTGGATAAAAATATTATTTTATAAAATCTGTGAACTAAAATGTTAATGCACCAAAACTCATATTGCTAATTTGTAATTTAGCATTTACTTTCCACCAACCAACGTGCCACCTAGAATTATGACTTGAAACCTTAAAATCTGATCAATCGTTAATCGTTAATAAGCGGGAGGATTGATTGTTATTTAAACCTGATTAATGCTAACTTGTATCTCGAAATAACTATGTAATTGACCTAAAATTCAAGATGGCTTAAACATGGAATGATTAGACCAGACTACCAACTCAAGTTGACTTCAAACTCAAGATAATTTGAGCTCAAAATGATTTATACCATTGAAACTTGACTGCAGCTAACCCAAAACTTGAACCTCTTATCCGATTGACTCAAATCCATGATTTTTTTTTTCAATGACTAGGGACAAAGTCACAAAATTGAAAGGCAACTCCTATAGATGAGCGCTAAGTCAACCCATATAGAAACGGGGAACAAAAGACAAAAAATAATACAACATCCTAGTACGAGAAAACAAGATTATAAAAAAGAAAAATAAAAACAAGACAAAACCAACATAAGTGTCTCAAAATCCATGATGACTCGAATCCTTATGAAATTACAATTACGACCTTTGATCCGTTTGATTAACCAACCAACATAATTTTATTTTTCTTCTTATTAGTTTTTGAGGGTTTTTTTTTTGCCTAATTAGATGAAAATTAAATTAAGAAACTTAAAACTAAAATGATGTAGCACGTGATAGTAAATAAGGGCTACGAGAAGGTTCAACGGCCTTATCTTTGTATTTTATTAAATAATTAACAAATTACAAAGAGGTGATAAAAGCTCGAATTATCACTGGTTGAGAAAAGAGGAAAAAAGATAAACAATTTGAGATTCTAATTGGAGAACTACTTTACCCTAACCTAGCCTTCTTCCTTTTATAGAGGGGGAAATAAGAGATCAATTAAGGAAATAAAATCAAATCAGCTAAATATAACAACTAAATCCTAAAAATAAAGAAAATAACAAATTAGTTAAGAAAATCCCTAAGATTACGGCTGGAATCACGCTGCTCTTGGCATCAGATTTGCTTCTTGGTGTCACGCCAGGTCCCCTCTCGTCAAGCCGTCCACGCGCCCTATCTCGTCCTCACCTGTGCCTAGTTCATCTAGGCTGGCTGTATCATCATCCCCGGGTTGGAGAGAGTTCGCCCTCGAATTCGTTTGCAGATCAACACTGTCATTTTTGCCAAAGTAAGGACTGAGGTACTTGACGCTGAAAACATCTCAAATTCGCATGCCAGGTGGAAGTTGATGACAATAAGCATTATCATTGATCTTCTCCACAACCGCCAATGGGCCAATTTTGCGAGCTGCGAGCATATTATACTCCCAAGTCGGGAAACTTTCTCGAGTTAAAACTGCCCATACCTATCGCCAACTTGAAACTGATACTTCGTCGCTTGCTATCACGGGTGGCTTTATACTTGGTGTTGGCCTTCAACAACCGCGCCTGTGTTTGTTCGTGAATATCCTTGAGGCAACAACAGCAATCTCAGTGCCTCAAGGGCTCCTGCAAAAGCGGGGTCGGGGTAGATGTATGTAGCATTCCCCCTTCAGGGTATCAACCTGAAGAGAGGCTGTTTCCAAGGACCCCCAACCTGAGAGGTAAGTTTTCATCGCCTCATGGAGACTTGTGAGCAATGGGTTATGAGCAATATGTCATGAAAGAAAAAGAGTAAGCCATAACATAAAAATGCCCTAGAGGAGACTACGAGGCAGAACCTACCCTACAAGACAGCTAGTATAAGCAAATATGCCAAATAAACAAATAAGCAAATAAACAAATAATCAAATAAGCAAATAGGCCGATAGTAGACAGATAGGCGTATAGGTAGATAGGTACAGCCTGAAGAGCCTATACGCCTATGAACCCATAAGTAGCGGAATAATCAGCAGTATGAGGCCGCTACCTTTGCTACTCCTATGCTAGCTCTAGCTCTATCTAAGGCCATCTCCTTCCGTGGGTTTAGCTGGGTGAGGGCCTGCCGTGCGACTGCCGTCTTTCCTCCTTTGGCCTGTTACATCCTCTTCTTCCTAGTGTGGTACGAAGCTGATCTCAATACCTGACTGGAGCAGTGGGTGTTCTCCTCTTAGCGATCCTGAACCACTTCATACCCAGCTTTTCATTTTATATTGTTTCTTCTATCTATCTAGACCACGCCCCACTGTGCCACATACCACAGCCTTGATGGCCGCCCTTGGGCCCGCAGTTCCATGTGCCTAAGCTGTGGAATAGGCATACCGTAGTGTCGTGGCACTAGATCGGGTTTACGCGTGGACAGGTGCACCTACACCGCTACATTGGGTACTCCTTTCCTAGTCCTCCACACAGCTCTGTCTAAAGCCATCTACTTATTTAGGTTGAGATAGGTAATATCTCATCGTATTGTCTCCATCCAGCTCTTCTTTGGTCGTCCTCTCCCTCTCTTTCCGTCTGCTATGTGGAGTTTTTCGCATCTCCTAACAGGTGCAGTAGTGGGTCTCCGTCTAACATGCCCAAACCACCGCAGACGTTGCTCCCTCAACTTATCTTCTATTGGGGCGACACCCAGTTTACTTCTAATGACCTCATTTTCGATCTTATCCCTCTTTGTGTGTCCGCACATCCACCTTAGCATTCTCATCTCCGGCACCCTCATCTTTTGAGTTTGGTGACACTTTACAGGCTGGCACTCTAACCCATAGGACATAGCTGGCCTCACTACCGTCTTATAGTACTTACCCTTTAGTTTTAGTGGGAATTTCCTATCACACTGTATCACCGCTGCCTTTCTCCATTTGTGCCAACCCACTTTAATTATGTTGTTGATATCTGCGTCCACTTCGCCATCATTCTATACCATGGAACCCATATATATAAAGCATGCTTTCTGAGGTATGTGCTCTGTTCCAATCCGTACAACTTCTGCACTTGGCGTGGTAGAGGTGCTGAACTTAAGTTCCATATATTCTGTCTTAGATCTACTGATCCTTAGACCTTTCGATTCTAGGGCCACCCTCCAGAGTTCTAGTTTCCCAGTCACCTCGACTTTAGACTCACCCACTAGGACTATGTCATCCGCAAAAAACATGCACCAAGGTACATCCCCTTGGACGTTCCTAGTGAGCTCATCCATCACCAAAATGAACAGAAAGGGACTCAAGGCTGATCCTTGTTGTACCCCTACAGTAAAGGGAAAAGCGTTTGTCTCCTCTTCCATAGTGAGCACACTAGTTTGAGCATCTTCGTACATGTCCTTGAGGGACGAATGAAATCTTCAGCCTTGCCATGGGGACACGTTAAGTCGGGTACTACTGCCAGGTCAATAGGGGCATGAGGAACAAAACCATAAACAACTTGAAAACCCTGTACTTCTATTCACCGAACTATTGTAGGAGAATTCGGCTTGATGGAGCTTGGTTGCCCAGCTCTTGGCGTTTTCTGCAGCCAAACAACAGAGAAGGTTACCTAAAGACCGATTGATGACTTTAGTTTGTCCTCCGTTTGAGTGTGAGGGACTGTGCTGAAAGCAAGAGAATTATTAGCCATCTTCCACAAGGTCTGGCAGAAGTGGTTAACAAAATGTACATCTAGATCAGACACTGTACTCATTGGCAACCCGTGTAACTTGTATACCTCCTTAAAGTAAAGACCCGCAATGTGAATGGCATCTGGGGCTTTCTTACACCCGATGAAATGCACCATCTTCGAAAATTGGTCAACTACCACAAAAACGGAATCAACCCTGCCAATAGTCCTCGGTAACCCCGATACGAAATCCATGCTGACATCCTCCCATGGTTGGCTAGGTATCGGTAATGGTAAGTAAAGCCCTGCATTCGTCATCCCACCCTTAGAAATTTGACAAGTACGCCAACGCTTGACAAACCTCTCAACTTCTTTGTGGATCGTTGGCCAATAGTAGTTGGGGGTAATAAGCTTGAGTGTCTTGTCTCGCCTCATGTGCCCCGCGTTGTGTTTTTCTTCAATCATTTTAAGCCACCAACTTGACTGAGAAGCACGCAAATGATTGCCCTTGCAGAGGAAACCGCCATCGATGGAATAATCTGGGTTGTGCCCATCTTGTGCTTCTCGCCAGATAGTGCTGAAAGCGGGATCATCCCTTTACAGAACATCCATACCCTCGAAACTTGTGACCACAGTTCTACTTTGCGCCAAGACCAAGGATTACCTACCTAATGCATCTACAACCGTGTTTTGCTCGCCTGACTTGTGTTTTATGGTGAAGTGGAATAGTTGGATATACTAGCCCACTTGGTATGTCGATCGGAGAGTCGGCCATGTTGTCCGAATACAGAACGAATTCTCAGTTAGCCAAGTATGAATGCCAATGCTTGAGTGCTTGCACCAATGCATAGGACTCCAAGTTATATGTGGAGTAATTCAACCTGCTACCATTCAGCTTCTCACTAAAGTTGGCAACTGGCCTTCCTTGTTTGTGAGCACGGCACGAATACCTGTCTTGGAGGCGTCGGTGTGCAGCTTAAACTTTTATTGGAAATTCGGGAGAGCTAGCACTGGGGCCGTTGTCAACTTTTCTTTGATCTTGGCGAATGCTGATTGAGCTTGCGGAATCCAAACAAAAGTCCCTTCTTCATACATTCGGTGAATGGTGCCATGATTATGTTGAAGGCTGGAATGAAGTGCCTATAGAATGACACCAATCCATGGAAGCTTCTTATCTCACCTATTGTCTTCAGTTGAGGCCAATCGCTGATGGCATTGATCTTTTCATCATTAGCTACAACCCCATCCTTAGACACAACGAAGTCAAGGAAGGTCACTCTGTCCTTCATGAATTCACACCTTTTGAGTGTAGCAAATAGGCCCTGAAGTCTCAAGGTTTGAAGTACCTCTCGAAGATGGCGAAGGTGATCTTGTTGGTCTCGAGTGAAGATGAGGATGTCATCAAAGTACACAGCAACAAATTTACCAATGAAAGGGCGAAGGACCTGGTTCATGAATCGCATAAATGTGATTGGAGCATTGGACAACCCGAACGGCATGACCATCCACTCATAAAGTCTCTCCCTAGTCTTGAAAGCTGTCTTCCACTCATGCGGATTTGATGATACCTACTCTTGAGATCCAATTTAGAGAACACCTTGGCACACTGAAGCTGATCTAACAAATCATCAAGCCTCTGAATTAGAAATCTATAACGTACAGTGATCTTATTTATGGCACAGATGTCCATGCACATTCTCCATGACCTGTCATTTTTTGGCAAGAGCAAAGCAGGTATTGCACACAGACTCAGGCTCTCTCTAATGAACCCCTTGGCGAGGAGTTCTGTAACTTGGCATCTCAGCTCCTTATGTTCGACAGGGCTCATCCGGTAGTGAGGGCAGTTGGGAAGTGAAGTGCTAGGAATTAGATTAATACGGTGCTGCACGTCTCTTAATGGCGAGAGTGAAGCAAGAAGTTCCTATGGGAAAACGTCAGCATACTCCTCCAATAATCCCTTAACCTCTCGTTGTAAGTCCTTGGAGACGACAATGCTCTCCTTCCCAATTAGAACGGACAAGACTTTGGTCTCACCAACTTCCTTAGTGAACATTGCACGACTTTGGATATTTGGGTGCTTGGCTTCATCTACCTTGGGCTTCTCCTCCTTCTTCGAAAGTAAGACTAACTCCCTTAAAAAGGAAGCTGTAGGTATTCTTCCTCCCATCATGTACAACTCCATAATCAAATTGCCAAGGACGCCCCAACAGCAAGTGCCATGTGTCCATGGTCACCACATTACACCTAATGCCTCCTTTGTACTTAGGACAAGTAGAGAAGTTCGCAAAACAATGGCCTTGAAACCGTCACCTGGTTTCCCTTCTTCAGCCAAGAGAGCTTGTATGGATGCAGGTGTACTTCCGTTTTCAGGCCCAACTTCATCATGGCTTCCTTTGAGATTATATTTTCACAACTCCCCGAATCAACAACTACTTGGCATACCTTGCCGCCAATAGTGCACGTTACCTGAAAAATGTTGTTTCGCAACCAGCTGTCCCCATCTTCTTCTCTTAGCCTGAAGCACGCACGCCTAACAACAAGACATTGGCCCTCATCACCAGTAGTGGTATTGTTGCTCCGGTTCTAGCTCCGCCAACTCCTCAAAACTATTCTCATCAATGGTCTCATCTTCCAACTCTTGGCTCTTCAATGAGGAGGGCCTTCCTCGGTCTGTCTCCCTTGCGGCAATCCGAGGCACGGTATCCTACCTTTCCACATTTATAGCAATGAGCTCTACAAGAACTCACCAAGTCTTGATTGGCTTGCCTGACTGTGTTGGTGGGCGATGTTCTCAATGGAGCACTCGAATTCGACATGGCTTGGGTCTGTTGTCTTCCCCCAGTTAGGGTGGCCTAGGTGCCGCCAACAGGACGGCGTCTCTGCTGTCTCTCCACTTGCGCAGCTCTCTGAGCGGCTTCTGGCACGATGAAGATATTAAACATATTATGGACGTCTTGTATGCTTG
Source organism: Simmondsia chinensis (assembly GCA_018398585.1). Classification (NCBI taxonomy): domain Eukaryota; kingdom Viridiplantae; phylum Streptophyta; class Magnoliopsida; order Caryophyllales; family Simmondsiaceae; genus Simmondsia; species Simmondsia chinensis. The sequence goes on along the minus strand of JAGTTD010000017.1, from coordinate 20,711,137 downwards.
CCCTCAATCCGCCAACTGTTCCTTTGATTCCACCAAGTCATTCCTGGCGACTAAGGCATGGAACTCAGACGTGTACTCCTCCACGGTTCTTATTCCTTGGTGAAGGCTCTGCAGGCGCTGATACATCAAACGGGCATGATTGTGAGGCAAGAACGTGCCTCGCAAGTGTTTCTTCATCTTCTACCAAGATTCGATCTTAGGTTTGCCTTGTCTGAGCCGGATCTGCTTTTGTTGGTTCCATTAGGCGGCTGCCCTTCCGCGAAGGCGCGTAGCAACCAGTGGTGCCTGTTTTCTTTCGGGACCTCTCGAAAATCCAAGACTTCCTCATCGGCAACGAGCCAATCAAGGAACTCTTCCAAATGTCCTCCTCCATTAAATTTTGGAATCTCAATCTGAAGCCCGGACTCGCACCTCCTGTCTTTGTGGTTGTTGTGGTCATCTCTATTGCACAGTTGGCGCCTCAACCTTGGCTTCGGGATATCTTCGTCATGAATTTGGTTAAGGAAAGGATCATCCATGTCTCCACCATTAACGCCTAGTAAAGGTTGGCGTTGGGGCCTAACTTTGTCCAGGAGATTGGGGTTTCCCCCAAGTTGGATCAAGCATCGTTCGACCCGCCGGAATCTCTCTTCCAGTTCCTCAAATCTCCTTTCATGTTGTTGATGTCGGTCACGGTCAATAACTTCTTCAATGGTGGCGTTCCTTTGTCGTCTAGGGGTCCTCATTCTTCACGAAGCGTTTTTGCGCTCAGATACCAACTGATGTAGCGCGTGATAGGATATAAGGGCTACGGGATGGTTCAACCACCTTTCTTTTGTATTTTATTAAAGAATTAACAAATTACAATGAGGTGATAAAAGCTCGAATTCTCACAGGTTGAGAAACAATGAAATAAGTTAAGCAATTTGAAATTTTAATTGGAAAACCACTCAACCCTAACCTAGCCTTCTCCCTTTTATAGAGGGGAAAATAAGAGATTAATTAAGGAAATAAAATCAAATAAGCTAAATATGACAACTAAATCCTAAAGATAAGAAAAATAACAAATTAGTTAAGAAAATCCCTAAGATTATGGCTGGAATCACGCGGCTCTTGGCATCGGATCTGCTTCTAGCATCACGCCAAGTCCCCTCTCGCCAACGCTCATGCCAAGCCAAGTTCACGCGCCTTGTCTTGTCCTTATCTATGATGAGTTCATCTAGGCTAGCTGCATTATAAAAACATTAATTTTTGACTCAATATTTAATTTTTAAAAAATAAAAACTATAAACAAAAAATAATATGAAACACATGCCCTTAGTGTTTTAGGAAAATGCAGTTTTTAAGTTCTATCTTAGCTGCAACAAAAATAGAGATTAGAAAATATTTCTTTCTTGTTGTACCACCCCGGATCATATAGCAAATAGGTTTAAATCAGAAAGGCACTACACGGCCGTACTATCATGAATTCCCTCATAATAGCACGAAGTCCGAAAATTTTTGATTCATAATTTCAAAATTTCTAAACAAGATTCCATGAAATATAATATATACAATCCCAAATAACATCAACACTAACGATCAAAACCAATAGTACATAAAATTGAATTACAATCTTATCAAATAGTCCACAAAAGTCCATAACATCCCACTATGAGATTTATTTATTAACTAAACTACGACGCTAAAATAATGCTCAAATCAAGATGTCGCTCTGTCTTCCTCATCCCTCAGTAACTACCATAAGCCACTAATCTGAAAAGTAAAGGAAACAGGAGATCAAACAACACACTCAACAAGTACACTATATACCCTACACGGACCGAGCATATTATTTAAAATAGAAAAATGAGAAATCCAATGTAAACAAGAAAATCCAATTTATCCTCAATAGCCATATCATAAGAGACATAAAACATCACTTTATATTATAATTTATTTCACAAAACTCCCTCGGTTGAACTCACAGATCAAACGGAGACTACGGCCGGTATTATATCCCGCGCAGGGCCACAAATTGACTTTCGTACCATTCACATTCAATTCATCAGCCACACAGGCTCTTTTAGTATGCATTCAATTTGTCGGCCACACAGACTCTTTTACTATGCATTCAATTCGTCGGCCACACAGACTCTTTTAGAATACATTCAATTTGTCAATAGGCGCCTAAGGGTCAACTTAGTATCTGTGAATTCTATCTATAAAAAATTTTCAATTTAAATAACCAGTTCACAATAATTTCACCTTCATTATCACAAGTATAAATTCTTTCGAAAATTCACATATATAACTTCAAATTGTAAGAGTATTAATCACTCAATCAATCAAACACATAAACAAATTCTTTAGAAAATTCACATATTCCATCATCAAATCATCCTATATATCAATATAATTTCACATCCTACGAGTATTAATCACACAACTAATCAAACACATACAAATTCTTTTGAAAATTCACATATTCCATTATCAAATCAACGTATAAATCAATATAATTTCACATCATAAAAGTAGTAATCACACAATCAATTAAACACATATGCCTGACTCTACTTTAACAAAATAATAAATCGTCAAATATAAGTCTTACACATCAAATCATATCAAAAAATTTCCATATTTCACAAACAAGTAGGGAAAGTGGTATAGTTACTTTCACTATTTTCTAACCCAATATCCGAACTTTTATTACATATTAGCTTCAAAAACCTATTAAGTGAGAGAAATTGGGATTGACAATTGACTCTTGAAAGAGAGAATTGGTTAGAAGAGAGGGGAAGAGGGGAGAAACTAGGGTTTAAATCATTTTCCTTTTCTATATATATAAATTTATATAACCCTAATATTAGTAATACACCCTTTCTAAAAATAGCCCATTATTTTATTTATTAGTCAAATTATAATAATAATGAGTTCAAATAATATTATATCACCTATTCCAATTTAATTAGACTAGGTACACTACAACAAAAAAGGTAGATTCTCGGCGCTTTTTTTTGCAATTCTCGGCCCAAAAAGCGCCGAGAAAGAAAACGCCGAGAAAGAAAAGCACCGAGATTCTCGGCGCTTATAAGCGCCGATATTTTTCGACGTTTTTTAAATATCCTATTTTCACTTCTTAGCATGGACATTTTACAAACAGCCTGTATTGCCTATTTATTTGTGCATATTTTCTACACACACACACACACACACACACACACACACACACACATATATATATATATAATTACTTAATAAAAAAATATCAACTAAACTGATAAATTTTTCATAAGACTCCGAATTCGACAATCAAAATATTACAACATTGTCAATGTACTTTGATAGTTCAATATAAAATTTGAGATTTTTTCCACTCCAAATATCAACATAATTAATCTAGTAACCAAAAAAATAAATAAATACCATGCTAACTTAGTCAAGTACATTCTTCACAAATATATCAATCAACCGAATGAGCTTGGTGTGCTTGGAGATGCAAAAAAATTTGAGGATTCACCGTCACCTGATCCCGATTCATCTCTACCCTGTATAGACAACACAATAATAACATTACTTGTGTACAAAATATCAATCTACCAGTTTACTATCACATAAATCAATAACAATGAGCGCATGAAATCATTCATCGGAACCCGTCAACCCTCAAGTGTCCACAATCCCTTTTGGAAGGGAAGTAGGAGTAGATAGAGGGAGGCCTAGGTTGTGCTGCATCTCATGACTTTCATATCATGTGATTGCCACCTATTTAGCTTGCCCTCCATTCTCATTTCTATCTAGTATGTGCTTAAAGCAAATAAAGAGTCTGCAACATCTTAAGGCGACAATATAGCACATGAGATTCCACTCTCTGCCACATCTTGCAAAGCACAACACACATGATTCAAATTATATCTTGTTGTCTAAAGTTAGGTTATTCCTCATATGGAAAAAATTGAAAAAGGATTATCAATGAAGATATTAGAGAAAAGATTTAGTAGAAGAAGTGTCAAAATATCCAAAAACCAAACCATCTTATCAAGCAGCAAAACAAGCATATCTGATCCAAAATTTTGCTTCACATGGTAAATTCATATAGTTTTCCAAAAGTACCAACCCCAATGCCGCCTTTTGTCTCAATCATTCACATCATCAATTTCATTATTTACAAAGGATTAGAAAGGCAATTATTTGCATTATAGTACAAACAAATACAAATTAAATAGATTATCTTACCGGATCAGCAACCGCAGTAATAATTGCTCGACCTTCTGCTATCATTTCATATGATGCTTGGCCAGAAGAAACAGCATCATAGATGGGTAGGAGCCTTCTCATTTGCTGCTTTACATTGGCCAATTCTATTTTCATATTTTGCACTTCGACATAATCACCGGTACGATCGAGTCCCCTTTTCTTTAGTTCACCCCTGACTCCGTATATATCACTCCTCTTCACGCCAAATCCATAGCCTACCGCTCGATAGCCCGGATTTTCCTGTTCATACATTAACTCGATAAACACTTCCTCCTCGATTTCTGATCGAGGTCTAGAAGAAGATCCAAGTCGAGCCTCAACTATTTCTCTAGCTGTATCCTACAAAGAAGAGAAAAAGACATTAAATACATTTAAATTAAAAAAAAATGTGAGATAAAATAAAATCTACCATAAATTCTTAAGAAATCGTGTTCTCAAAAAAGCCACCACTTTTCCTGGTATGAGTTTCCTAGTAAAACTCTATACTGGTGGGCTTCCTCCCTTTGTTAATTTCCTACAATCAACACGTCAACATAAGTCTTAACTAATTTAACAGGTAGATAGTAATAATACACTAAACATATACTGAAATCCTTACAAAACTATCTCTTTTATTCGCATAACTTGTTGAACAAGTAGTGTGAAACTGATTCTGCTTGGCACGTGCTTCTTTGCCTCATTTACTCTTCTCCTGACATTGGAAATCAACATCAATCCAAGAAAAACTTTACATTCATAATCAATATCAATCTGCTTCCCCCTATTTGACCAATCAAAAATTACTTAAAAAGAAATTGTTTTACCTTGCCTTGTGGAGAAAACCAAAAATGTACCAAAGTTATCCATTGGTCACGATTAACTCCTCGTGGCACTGTTGCAATAACTTCAGCCTCAGTTTTGTTCCCTTGGCAATATTGCGCTTTCAAACTCGTCTTATAACACCTCCACATTTTGCCAAGATGCTGTAGTATTGATTTATCAATCAATACATCACTGGGCATTGAAAATTTCCCCTAAAATATAAAATCCCACAATAATGTCACAAAAAGGCAAGGGAATAGTAAGAAGGCATAAAGCAGTAGTTGTACTAGTAAGAGAGCAACCACCATTCAGTGCTATATCCAAATTTCACTCGAACCGTAAAATTTGATAGAAGAACCTATTGCCAATTATACTATTGAATTAAATTAACACAATTAAGAGTATAAAACCTTAATTAATACAATGATAAAGTTCAAAAACTTCAGACATACATATTATATCATATATATAAAGTAAACTTCAGACATAAATAATACTTACTCGAATAACCACAATAGTTTCTGCTTTGTATTGGTCATTCATCGTACGCCAATCTCTTACTCCGAGCGGACAAAACCATCCCCTTTTTGCAACCTCTCCAATAAACCGGATCAACAAATCGCCACCATTTCTAATTGGTTGGCGTAGGTCATTGAACCGCACAATAATTCTTACACCTTCAGGAAGATGCCATACTTCCTTAACTGGTATCGTCCTTAAGGTACTCAAGTTACCTTGGCCATCTATTAACGATTAAGATATACCATTACTTTTCTAATTGATTGAAAAATTATTACCATAATTAATGCTATAAATTGAAAACATTTACCGATAAGTTGAAGTAGCTCCCTCTCATCAAATGGCACGTCAGTGGACCAAACACCAACTTCCCTCACTGGTCCCTCTACTTGAGATGTTGACGGTCTTGCCTGACTGTCATCACCTCCTTCATGTTCCGGTGTTGCTGTTGAGGACTGCACTGATTTGCCACTTCTAAAAAACCTCCTCATTGTGAATCCACGCTTTTCCAAAAACAAAAGAATTAGTAGATGTATAATAGAACTTACAAAAATAAAATGAGAAGCAAATATGTTCCGTAAAACAAATAATCAATAATGAAACAAAAATCATGGACAAAATGAAACAACACGTACAAAAGAAAACTAACATACATGGACAAAATGAAACAACACGTACAAAAGAAAACTAACATACATGGACAAAATGAAACAACACGTAACATTATTTCACAACTCTAAAAAAACAATGATCAAATCTCGCCGAGATCATACAAGTCCCTAAGTTTAGTCTTAATGACATGATACCATCCCTTTTGTATCTCATCTTGAATATAGAAAACTTGCTTTGCTTGAGATGAGATGACAAATGGATCATCTTTTAACAATCGACCCGTATGCATCAACTTAGAGAAGTTCACACAAGCACCATCATTTCTAAATGTTCTTAAGCCTCTATTTATATCTACCCAATCACAACGAAAAATAACAACTTTATAACTCTCATAATAGTCTAGTTCATATATGTCTGTCAATTTGCCATAGTAAACTTGTCCATCAGCTACGACCATGACCCCAGAATTTTGTGTCCTCATATAGCGTTCACGATCTTCTGTATGAAACTTGTATCCATTAAGGACAAATCCCTTCATTCTTTTAGCATACAGATTTAGCCCACTAGCTAAAGCCCTTCTTAATCGGCCTTCTTCGGTAGTTGCATCAATTTTGTGCACCTTAATAGAATAAAAGGTAGTATCAAAATTAATGGTGAATATATAATATCAACATCAACATCGAATAAAATATACTAACCTGGTTTTGAAGCCACTCAGAAAACTCTTCAACAATCTACTGATTTTCTAATGTTGCATTAGATCGACCTCTATGGAAATATGCTCGTCGTTTTTCACTTAAAAATTCACTATAATAAGGAAATTATTAGTAGGTTGAACAAAAATAGTTAATATTGACAAAGTTGCTTCTATTAACACTTACTTACGAAGTTCCTTGATTTCATCTAGCTGAAGTAGCACATAACGTTGCGCTTGTTCCTGACTTCTCATGTCAAGGCGAACAATTTTCTCTTTTCCAATTGCACGACCCCTAGAGTTTAACAAGTATTTACCCATACTTGAACTATTATCATCATTTTTTTTAGGTCCATTAAAAATGGTCGTAGCACCTTCCAAGTAACTAGAACAAAATGTAATAGTCTCCTCCATGATGTAGCCTTCAGCAATGGACCCTTCTGGCCGCGCCTGGTTACTTACGTATGCTTTCAAATGGGACAAATACCTTTATTACATAAATATAAATAACACGTGAGATCAATTACTGGATGCCAAATATGAGAGATAAAAGTAAATGAAGCATTATCGGCTAACCTTTCAATCGGATACATCCATCTATAGTGAACAGGCCCACCAAGCTTAGCCTCCTCTACTAAATGAATTAGTAGATGAACCATGATTGTGAAAAATGTAGGTAGAAATTCCATCTCCATCTTACAAAGTGTAAGAATAATGTTCGATTGTTGAATATCGAGCATATTTGGGTCGAGGGACGTAGAGCACAAGTATTTGAAAAAGGAAGACAAGTCTGAAAGAAACTCAATGACTTGTGTGGCATTGGATGCTCGTAAAGCTACAGGAAGAATATCTTGCATAAGAACATGGTTGTCATGACTCTTAAGGTTTAAGAGTTTTCTTTGTTTCAACTTCACACATCTAGAGATGTTAGATCCATATCCATCTGGGACCCTAAGGTTCTGTAGAACTCTTAGAAACCATTCTTTATCATTCGAAGACATATAGTAAGAAGCTGGAGGCATGTACGGATCTCTATTAGGACGAGGTTGTAGCCAAAGATGTGGCTTTATGTTCCTTTCTTCAAGGGCCCTTCTTGCCTTTACATCATCTCTAGTCTTTCTCTCCATATGTAATAGCATCCCTAGAACATTATCACACACATTTTTCTCTATGTGCATGACATCTAGATTATGTCGAAGGAGATTGTACTCCCAATATGGCAAGTCAAAAAATATGCTTTTTTTCTTCCAAAGCACTTCCTCATTGTCCACTATTTCTATTGAACTGTCTATGTGGTGCCTTTCTCTTTTCTTCTTACTAGTCTTTTGGATTTTTCCGTACTTGTAACGAACTTGTTCTTGTGCTTTCAAGATATCAGTCCCTGATGCCGGAGTAGGAGCACAAGCATACTCCATTGTCCCATCAAACAATTGACTCTGAGATTTAAAAGGGTGATTGTTAGGTAACCATTTACGGTGTCCATTATAGCAAATCTTGCCCCCAAACTTATAAGAATGTGTATGTTCAGTACAATAAGGACAAGCTGTGTAGCCCTTTGTACTCCAACCAGACAACAAAGCATAGGCAGGAAAGTCATTGATAGTCCACATTATAGCCCCTCGCATCCTAAAGTTTTGTCCACTATAGGCATCATATGCATCAATACCTTCCCATAACAATTTCAACTCATGCAGCAATGGTTGTAGGTACACATCAATGTCAAGTCCATGGCCCGATTTCCCAGGAATAATCGAAGAAAGAATGAATGACAATTGCTTCATACATAGCCATGGGGGCAAGTTGTACGGGATCAACACCACTGGCCATGTACTATAAGTAGTATTCACAAGACGTTACGGATTGAAGCCGTCACTAGCAAGACCAAGCCTAACACTACGAGGATCTGAAGAAAACTCCGGATACCGAGCATCAAATGCCCTCCAAGCTAAGCCATCTACAGGATGCCTTAATTTCCCATCCTTCAAACGGTCTATCTCATGCCATCTCATATCTTCGGCTGTTTTAGATGACATGTATAATCTTTTGAGCCTTGAAATCAAAGAAAAATACCGCATAACCTTAGCGGGCTCTCCTTTCTTGGTTGACATAGTTTCATCACTACAACTGTCATCTTCCTTACCCTTAACTGTCTTCCATCTTGAGGTACCGCATGTATGACAACTCTCTTTTTCAGACATTTCACCCCAATACAACATACAATTATTTGGACAAGCATCAATCTTTCCATATCCAAGACCCAACTCATTGATCATTTTCTGAGCTTCATAATAAGATGATGGAAATACCATAATTTGGAAAAATGCATCAACAAGAAGTCTTAGCAATATCGTGAAAGACTCAGCAGACCAACTATGCATACATTTCAAGTGAAACAAGTGCAAAAGAAATGACAATTTGGAGAATGCGCTACAACCTGGATATAGTTCTTCATTAGAAGCTTCTAATATCTTCTTATACTTGGCTTTCTCCTCAGGAGATTGGTTGGGTTGTTCAAGAGGAACTTGGTCCGACTAATCATGTTCATCAGACAAATGGGGTTGACTTGTGGAGGGAGGAATATCAACTCCGATACTTTCTCGTAGTAATCCACCAATATCATCTCGATCTATGGCCCTTCCCTCATTATTATTGGTAGATGTTTGACTATTGCATCTCAATTGTTGAACAATATCTTCTTTTCCATGAAAAATCCATTTCTTATACTTTGGCCAAAAACCCTTAAAAAAGATATGATATTCCACATCTTCTAATGAGAACCATTTGGCTACTTTGCATTTATTACATGGACATCGAGTTTTTCCTTCTATAAGGTTTTCTTTAGCCAACTTAATGAATTCAATGACACCATTAATATAAGCTTGAATAATCCTTGGTTGCGTGATCCAACTCGTATCCATATCTCTAAATATTAAGTAGTGCAATCAAATTACCTAAAAATTGAAAAAAGTTAGAGTTCATAAGACAAATATTTAATTAACCAATCAAAATATATACAAATACAAAAACAAATAATTAATGGGACTTAGGAAAAGTTAGAAATTAAAGTAAGATACATGAGTTCCTTATAATCAATTTTAATCCTCTAATGTGAAGGATCCATCTAAACAAGGGATATAGCAACAAAGTTTTATTTTTCCAAATTTAAAAATTATGAAATCGATATCTAATCTCCCTGACATTAACAAATTGCACTCACAAGCGCCACCAACACATAATTTTAAACATCAATCAAACACAGCAACACAAGAATTTCGTCAAAACAACAATCTTTTGTATTAATCAATTCAAATGATGAGATGCAACGATAGAATCATTCGAACCATAGCATTAAGGATGTGCATGAAGCAGGGGAAAGTGTGAAATGGCGATAATACAAAACTATATTACAACTACTTCAACCAACTCAAATGATATAACACTTGTAGAACAATAAGCAGTCCAATGAAAATAAAAACCGAAACTAGGGCAAGGACATCACATACTAACAGCAAAGCAAGAGCAACTGTGAAATCGGAAGGTGAGGGTGAGAGGCGAACGCCGGCGGCGACGGTGAGAGGCGACGCGATTGGAAATCGGGTGGTGAGGGTGAGAGACGAACGTGGCGGCGAGGGTAAGGGTGAGAGATGAGGGTGAGAGACGAGGGTGAGAGACGACAGTGAGAGACGAGGGTTAGGGTTTGCGGGAGGCGAGGGTGAGAGACGACGGTGACGAGCGCGAGCAAATGAGGGTTAGGGTTTGTTGGGGGTATATATACCCGACGAGATTCTCGGCGCTTATAAACGCCGATATTTTTTGCGTCGTTTAAAATCGCCGAGAATTTTCGACCCTTTGTCTTGACGCATTTAAATGCCGAGATTTCTTGACGTTTGTATAAACGCCAATAATTATGCGCCGAGAATTACCCTTTTTTGTTGTAGTGGTATTACACTTGCATTCTAGCTTTTTAGAGGTTTATATTTTCTGATGCTTGTGTTTAATTTTTTTGGTTGTGGGAAATGTTCTTGTACTTTATTAATATTTTAATTTAGTTCTTTTACTTTTTAATTACATTAATTTAATTATTGATGATTTATATTGCTGACTTAGTCATTTGATGAAATTGTGGCATAATTCATAACAACTCAGTTAATCTCAAATGCAAGTGAATTAATACAAACCCACTTAATAACCAAATTTAAGTATACTCACGACCAGCCCTAAACATTCCATAGCAAACTTAACTTTAATTTCACTCTAAGATACAATATGAATTGTGCGACGATCAAATGGAAGCCTTCTTGTACTTTTTTTTCTTTATACTCTTATAGGAACTCTTCGTCATCATCTTAGCACGAACGTCAACCCTTCTTTAGCTTAGATACCCGATACGGAGGTGCATGACATCCCATTGATGATGTCTTATGCCGGTCACAATGAGACTTGACCTTTTCACGCTTAGGCTGTGTTTAGAGCATGGAATTGGAGCCTTGAATTGGTGCTGAGGCTGGAATTAGGGCCCAGAATTCCAATTCTGTAGTTTAATTCACCGGCTAGAATTGGAATTATAATTTCACTGCCCAATTCCATGGAATTGGATTTTAATTGAAAACCATACTTTCCAATTCCTTGCGGTGGGGGTAATGAATTGCAATTCCATATTAACTGTATTGACCTCAAACTTAAAATGGCACCACTTGATTAACCCAAATTTAAGATGACCCAAAATATAAAGATTTAGACAGAATCTAAAATTAAACCTGAGCCTTAAAATCACCCAACTCGAATTACTTGAACTTGAAATGACTAAAATTATCTTAGCTCAAAGTCTGAAGTGACCCAACCCGATTGACACGAAACTCGAGATGACTCAAATTCAGAAAATGAAACTACTCGACTTGAATGTGATGTAAACAAGTTAAGCCGAAGTGGAAATGACCCGACCAAATTGATCCAAAATCTAACACGACCCATACCCAAAATGACCCAAGCCATCCCAAACTCGTCCTAAGATGGCTCGAAATTTGAAATGAACAACCAATTTGTCCCAAAACTAAGATAACTCAAGCATGAAATGACCTAAATAAATTCAAACCCAATCATAACTAGTTTGAATCCCGAAAAGACCTAACCCGATTAACTAAAAATCCGAGATAACTTGAACTTCAAATGTTCAGACTTAATACTCGACCCACTTTGACTCGAAACTCGATTAACTCAAACTCATAATGAATTGCTCCAACATAATAACTTGAAGGCAAGGTGAACTGCTTCGACCAAAAATCCAACCGTAGTTGATTTAAAATTCAAAATACTCTAACTCAATTGACCAAAAACCATTGATGATTCGAATCATTATATAATTATTATTCCGATCTCCAATTCCTTTGATGAACCAAACAATAGAATTTCAATTCCATCATAATTGAAATTGTAATTCCACAGTCTAATTCCAATTGCATGTGGTAAATAGAGCCTTATTATCTTCTGAATATGATTCTTTGTCTCAACAGTACAAGTTACGTATGAGCGAAGATGAAATTGATGTAATCATAACAAATAGACTAGTCTAAAGGCGAGTCATGACAATCTCAAATTGAGGCCAAAAACTTCAACTCTGTGAATGCATCAAACAACTTCCCATCAGCCATGATAAGGTGTAGGTCCCCCACTTATAATGACAGCAGCTCCATTGGAGCTGCCAGTGCCGCCAGCAACAATTTGGAGTGGTTTTCTTCTGTGGATTCAAAAATGGAAGATGAAGGGCCCACGGATGTCTTGACCTAATTCTAGTCATTCATCATATGTATGAGTTTCAAAGTGAACTAGATTAAGAACACGATTGAGGGACAGTGGGTTCTCTTGACCGAAGTCTTGACATCTATAGAAAGATGCTTCGATCAAATTCACTAGAACTGGATCAAATCGATCAGGTAAAAGAAAAGAGATTCTTGATTATTTGGCTAAATTGATTCAAGGGCCAGTTTTTGAGTCCTAACTAGAATTTTCACTAACCAAGAAGTATTATTCAATAATCTCTATGAATCTTTCAATTTCTAATCCACCAAAGAAAACCACTCCAAATCAATGTTGGCAGACCTAAGAAATTGTTTACATGGAGGACCTACCGTCGTGACTGATAGATAGTAATTTGATGTGCTCAAGGTGTTCAAGTATTTGGCCTCGATTTGGAGTTGCCGTGACTAGTCTTCTGGCAAGTCTATTTCTTACAGTTACGTCAATTTGATATTCCCTCAAGATGCAAAGACAAAGAATCATACTCAAAAGACTATAAGGGTGATGAGGTCGCACCATGACCTGTTTACGATATCATCAATGGGGCATCATGCAAATTCACATCGGGTCTACCAAGCTAAAACAAAGGTTGACTTTCTTGTTGACACGATGACAAAGAGTTTATGCAAGAGTACAAAGAAAACTCGAGCATGGGGAGGCTTCTCTCAACTTTTTGACATTAATGCTTCTCCTTGAGGATAAGGATTGTTCTGAACCAAGAGTAGTTGTCATGTACCTAGGAACTCAATTAGCCTATATGGGAAGCATTACCGGTTGTTAGCTGTGGTTGTCATAGGTCATTACATGATGGGACTCAGTTAGTTACGATTGTTGATATGTTGTTTGCTTAGTTCTTCAATCCAAGAGAATGTATAAATAGAGGTAAAGCCTTCCTTGTATCAATCATTTAAGAATTAGTTGATACAATCTCTTATTTTCTTCATCTCTTAATTCTCTCAAACTCTCTCGCTTTTCTCTCCTCTCGTCATGCACACAAGTGCGTGACAAGTATTCAAATACATATGCTACTTACTGCTGGAGTAAAATGACTCACACATAGTCATTGGCGTAGGTAATTATCTCTGAAAATTAATTTCGAAGAAGCGTATGTGTCATTCGTGGATTACAAAGACTATGACCCAAACTTACCTAGGGAAAGTTTCAATTTTCTAAAAACAAAAATATGCTACCAGAAAAAAAAAAAAAAAACGGCTGCAACTAATGAAATGAAATCCCTTACTTAGAACAAAAATACTAAATCACCTATTGACGAGATCAGTAGTCATCTTATAGCGAGGAAAGATCCCAATTGGATGTTTCTCCTTTTAAGACGCTTGCATTCAAAGCGGCAACAAGTTAAGGAAGCAGGCTCATACTTTCTGAAAATCAATTATTCTTGGTTAGTGGAAAATTTATGACAGGGACTCAAAAACTAGCTCTTGCATCAGTTCTGCTGAAGAATCAAGAGTAGTGTTTTTTTTTTTTTTTTTTCGATTTTATCAGGTTTTCACTAAATTTGATCAGTATCTTTTGTAGATTTCGAGAATCCGTTCAAGAGAATCCACTAGCCTTCAATGATATTCTTGTTTTGGCCTACTTCGCTTTTCATGCTTAAGATGTTGCAAGGCACTCTATTAGCGATATTATTACGATATTATCCTGATATTATTCTGCGAATATTCTGTAATTATTCATGTTCTCATTACCATAAATATATACCTCAGCAATTCTATTGAATATGCTCCACAACATCAATCTCACATGGTATCTGAGCGATATGAATCCCTAAACAATTTTCTCCCCAAGAAACCCTAACCCTAACCCTAAACAGCCGCCACCACCACTGGCGACCCCTCTCTCCCTCTCCCTCTGATTCATGGCCGCCCCGCCTCGGCCCCGTGCTTCGCCGCCTCTATTTCGGCCTACAGACCTCCAGTCGCCTCTATCCCGTGGCCGTCGTCGTCGCCTCTGCCTCGGTCCGACAGCTGCTGACCATCATGGCCACATCCTCCTCCCTCTCTCTTTCCAATATGGACATCTATCCTCCCCTCTCCTCGGTCGCTAGTCCTCTCCATCAGCCACGGCACCCCTTACCTCCTCGATCAAGTCCTACAGCAGCCGTGATCTCCTCCCCACCCATGGCTGCTGCCGCCGTGCCGTCGACCGCCCCTCTCGCGTCTGGTGGCTTCATCTTACCTCCACTCCCCTCATCTTACATTGATCCGATCATGCCTTCTACATCTCACGGTCTCTTCTCCTCCGGGTCTAATCTTGGACTCCCGTTTTCTTCCTTTAATTTCTCCAATTATTCCTCCTCTCTCATGGCTGGGGCGCCGCCTCTCGCGGCCCTCCCTTCCCATCCCCCCTCCTCTATTACCAATCTCGTTACAATTAAACTAGAAACACCAACAGATTATACCGCTTAGTGAGAACAAGTATCCATGGTTCTCCGTGCCCATCGACTCATGGGTTTCGTCGATGGTTCAAAACCTTGTCCTTCCAATCAAATCTCTACACCCACGGGTTAATACATCCCAAATCTTGATGCCCTAACCTAGTCCTGTATTGACCAAAGTATTAGGGCCCATTTGTCTGCGTCCCTAGCCCGCCCGGTCCTCAATGATGTCACACACCATCCCACATCTCTCGAGATGTGGGACGCCCTCACGAAACATTTTTGTGACCGCTCTATCGCTAAGGAATTTGTCTTACACTCTCAACTTGTAACCTTACGTAAAGACGAACAACCCATGACCGCCTACCTCACCGAACTTAAAACCATAGCTGATGACCTGGCCGCCATAGATTCCCAAGTCTCAAACCATGAGCTCCTCCACTATGCTTTGTTCGGTCTCCCACTGGAATATGCCCCGTGTAATGCGTTTACTCGCTAGTCATCTTGTAACCTTCCCTTTGAACAACTCAAAACTGCACTATTAAATGAAGAGGCTGCGCTTTCCCGCATTCACGCTCGATCCCCCGCCGATCATGGCCATGCTCTTGCCGCTAACAGTGTCCCGCCGGATTCCTTGAGCCCTAGTCGGGGTCATGGAGGGCGTGGTCGCAAGGGTCGTGGATGCAACAACAGCAATCGCAATGGGAACAGTGGAGGACGAGGATCCCACAGTCAACTGCCCCATCACAATTCCGGTACAGGTATGGCTTCCACTGGTGCTTCTCCGTATCCACAGAACTGGGGTCGTCCCGCAGGTTTGAATACTCGTCCGCCTCATGAAGGTATACTCGGCATTGGTCCCTTAGTTTGTCAGATTTGTCATCAAGCTGGTCATGCTGCCTTTCCTTGCCCTCACCGCTATGTCAACTCGAATCTCTCCCAATCCCTCTCCACCATGTCTGTTAATGATAGTGTTAATCCTACATGGTACCCTAACTCCGGGGCGTATAATCATATGACATCCAACTCAAGTATTTTAACTATACACAGTGTTTATCGTGGCTCAAAATTAATTTAAGTTGGCAATGGGTCCTTACTACCGGTCACTCATGTTGGTTTTTCCAAAATTCATACTAAAACTCGTGACCTCAAGCTTCCTAATGTTATGTTGGTTCCTGGTCTCACATACAACCTCTTGTCTATTAAGCAATTATGTCGTGATAATAACTGTGTTGTTGAGTTTGATTCCTCCTCTTTTTGTGTCAAGGACAAGGCTACGGGGATGCGTCTCCTCAGGATACGCAGTGAAGGCCCTCTGTATGGGTTTTCTTCACACCCCACTGGACTTGCTGCACGGACCGTCACGGCTGAACTATGGCATAGGCGCGTAGGTCATTTAGGACATGCTGTTTTAGACACTTTACGTACTCGTTCTTTGATTCCTGCTATTTCTTGTTCTAGCTCAATAAAACATTGTCACGCATGTTGTTTGGGAAAATCACGTCACTTACCATTTTCACGTGTGCTACATGATACGAGTTTACCTTTGCAATTAATTCATTCAGATGTTTGGCAATCTTTGGTTGTGGCTGATTTTGCGTTTCGTTACTATGTGTTATTTGTTGATGCTTTTACTTGCTTTACTTGGCTCTATCCAATGCAACGAAAGGATGAAGTGTACTCCATCTTTTCAGATTTTAAGGCCCTCGTTGAAAACCATTTTGACCTTAAAATCAAATGTTTTCAAAGTGATGGAGGCCGCGAGTTTGACAATCAGCCTATGGCTGCCCTTTGTTCCACCAATAGCATTCACTTTCGTCTTTCCTGCCCTGATACTCTACAGCAAAATGGGGTAGCAAAACGAAAGCATCAACGTATAAGTAAAATGGTACGGACCCTAATTTTTGAAGCGGCGCCTCCCTCCTAAATTTTGGGCTGATACTGCTTGTACTGCTTGTTATATGGTACGGACCCTAATTTTTGAGGCGGCGCCACCCACCGGACCCGCACACTTTGGGACCTCCTCCGGTGATCCTAACTGCGATGGACTCCGATATTGTCCCGGCATCCCCTATTGCAGCACCCTCGTCAACCCCTTCGGCCCCTTCCCTGGAACCCGTAACCGTGGTTCCCAGCGGGATGCGTGAAGGTGTCGCTTCAGGGGGTGCACATCAGGATTCCCTGGCTGGACCTTCTGTGACCTCCTTGGATGGTCCTCCTAGTCCCTCCCCTATGCCCGACCGTGCCCCTCCGGTGTCTAATGTCCATCCCATGCACACCCATCTTAAGGATGGGATACGTAAATCCAAACACATTCTGTCCCTTAGCTTGGTTGTTGTGGTTCAGGATCCTACTTATTTTTCTCAGGCGGTGAAGTATCCTCAGTGGCAAGAGGCCATGGCTGAGGAATTCAATGCCCTCATTCAAAACCAAACATGGGACCTTATTCCTACATCTTCTTCTCAAAATGTGGTCGGTAGTACTTGGAAGTACAAAGTCAAGTATAAACCCGATGGCTCTGTTGATCAGTTTAAGGCTCGTCTTGTTGCTCAGGGTTTTCACCAGCGTGAGGGCCTTGACTACTTTGAAACATTTAGCCCTGTTGTTAAACCAACCACCGTCAAGTTCATCCTTGCCTTGTTGTCACTAACAAGTGGCCCATTCGTCAACTAGACGTTAAAAACACCTTTTTACATGGTTTTTTAAATGAAGAAGTGTACATGCGACAGCCTCCAGGGTTCATCCACCCGAAATTTCCCACGCATGTATGCCACCTACATAAGGCTCTATATGGCCTTAAGCAAGCATCACGAGCTTGGTTTCATAGGTTTAGCACGTTTCTCTATAGTGTGGGTTTCTATTGTAGCAAGGCTGATTCCTCGCTTTTCATACATCGGTCCCCTACTACCATTGTGTGTCTCCTACTGTATGTGGATGACATCATCCTCACGGGTTTTGACTCTTCCCTACTCGCTCGCCTCACTGCCTCTCTTTCAACCCAATTTACAATGAAAGATCTTGGCCCCCTTCATTAATTCCTTGGCATCGAAACCAAATGCACCTACCATGGCCTTTTTCTTTCCTAACATAAGTACACCTTGACCTATTAGGTCGGCATGACATGCTTGAGGCTAAACCTGTACAAACCCCCTTACCAGCTCGGGTGCAACCCTCTGTGGCTGATGGGTCTCCTCTACCTGACCCGACCAAGTTCTGTAGTGCGGTGGGTGCTCTCCAGTACCTCACCATGACCCGTTCGAGCATTGCATATGCAGTTAATCATGTGTCTTAGTTCATGCACGCTCCCTCTACTTCCCATTGGCAGATGGTTAAATGCATCCTACGATGCCTTGAACTCACGCCCGATCATGGTCTCACTATAGCTACGGGTTCCTGCACATCTGTTACTGCATATGCTGATGTTGACTGGGGCGGCTATCCTGACACTCGTCGCTCCACTACGGGTTTTTTCTTGTTCCTTGGTCTAACCTCATTTCATGGCACGCAAAGAAGCAGCCTACAATCGCTAAGTCCTCTACCGAGTCTGAATATCGAGCTGTCGTCAAGGTTGTCACTGAATGTGATTGGATTCGATAGCTCATGCGTGATTTAGGTCTACGTCACTCTGGCCCGATAGTTGCGCACTCTGATAATATTTCTGCTGCCTACTTGGTTGCCAATCCTATTTCCAATGATCGCAGCGTGCATGTGGATGTTGATTGTCACTATATTAGCGAGAAGTTTGTTAAGGGTGATATCCAAGTTCAATACACGCCTGCCACCAAACAGGTTGTTGACATGTTCACCAAAGGGTTGGTTACTGATCGCTTCCGCTACCATAAAGCCCATCTATACGTTGGTCCCCTTCGCACAGATTGAGGGGGCGTATTAGTGATATTATTACAATATTATCCTGATATTATTCTAATATTATCCTGATACTACTCTGCAAATATTCTGTAATTATTCCTGTTCTCATTACTAAAAATATATGACTCACCAACCCTATTGGGCAATGCTCTGCAACATCAATCTCACGCACTCAAATGCTCCTTCATGTTGGATGAGCTTATCGAAACTAGCATGGTTGCAATCTAGGAATGACAAACTCTAGCCCAGGTTATGTATGCAAATGCAGTGCTGCACTTTATAGCTGTTGTGCCACTTTGCCATGCACTTGAGTGTGAAGAGAGGAGATAGGGAATGAGAGAGAGAGAGAGAGAGAGAGAGAGAGAGAGAGAAGAGAGTTATAAGATGAGAAATGTAAGAGATTGTAATGATTAATTCTTGAATGATTGATGCAAGAGCCGCTTACTTCTATTTATACATCCTCTTTGATAGAAGAACTAAGCTAAAAACTATATCAACAATCCTAACCAACTGAATCCCGTCATGTAACAACCTCGAATGCTTCCCAAGTTGGCTAAGCGGCATCCTAGGTGCATTACAACTACTCTTGGCTTGAAACAATCAATGTTTACAAGAATTAAGCAATCTTTCCAGAATGTTATGAGGATCTGGTTGTGCTCTTGTATCAATCTCAGCAGGAGGGAAGCCTCTTTATGTTACTCATGTTATTAAAAAACTAAAAAAGTAGCAATTATAGTAGTAGTTTAGTAGTGAATTTTACTGTAATTTCAACATCTGAAAAAGTAGTAAAATGAAGTGAATTTTTTTGTTAAATACCAGTAAATTACTGCAGTGTAATTTCCAATAGATTGCAGTAAGTGAACTCAATAAAATAGCAATTAAATCACAGCAACATTCAGTAAATATTTCGGCAAATAAGATTCGGCGAGGTACTTAAACACAGCAATCAAATAATATCGGAAAGAAAGATAGTTGATTATAATACCGGAAATACCGTAGCATGGGAAATACCACTGTCCTAAAAGATGATTTCACCGCTGCTCCGGTGCAAACAGTTGGATCGGTGGCTATCCTCCCGGATTAACACGATTCGACTACTAACGTGCACTCATTAATAGCCGGGTAGGAGAGCCTCGAACTTTGCCCAAAGTTAAGAAGACAGAGAGAAGTATGGACCGAGAAAGAGAGAGTTAAGAAGAGAATTGTTGGTGTGTTTTTGGTGATTTTTCCTACTGAAGAACGCACCTATTTATACTAAGTGGTGAGAGACGAATCTGCAGAAACCAAAAGCGAGAAAAAAAGGGTTCAATCACGCATAGAACAGGTAAATCCCAACGGCTAAAACAATTACTAAAGGCCAAAAATTAATCAGCCAAAATTTCACAGCACCTGATTTATTTTACTGTATTTTGTCCGAAAAATAAATGCACTCGTTTAGAAAAAGATGACCCTCACCCTCGCACAGCACGGCGGGCTGCGCGCACGCGTGTGAGGTTCCCATTCTCTCATCCATAGCTTAATTTAAATGTGAGGGTTTACATATGCCCATTTAAACCCTTTGAAACTCTCATCTTTTTCCTATGTGGGATAGCACCCCAACATTTTTCAATATGATTGTAATTTTCCTATAATACTTATGTTTAGCTTATATCATTTTTCTAACAATCCCCCACAAAGGGTACAAGCGGAAGAGAAAGATAGGAATAGATTGGGCAAAGGGAGTTTAGTTTTTTCAGTGTCGATGTCTCGCGACTTGAATCGTCACCTAGTGTAACTCATGTTTAGGACCAACATCTTGTAATGTAACTTTTATCTTGAACCTCACAAGGGATTGTATAGTCTTCCACTTGGACACATACCAAACTCCAGATCTCAGTAACTCCTGCGATTTGGGGC
Organism: Simmondsia chinensis; assembly: GCA_018398585.1. Taxonomy (NCBI): domain Eukaryota; kingdom Viridiplantae; phylum Streptophyta; class Magnoliopsida; order Caryophyllales; family Simmondsiaceae; genus Simmondsia; species Simmondsia chinensis. The sequence goes on along the minus strand of JAGTTD010000017.1, from coordinate 20,690,336 downwards.
ATTTTATCGGCCATGCGCTCATCCTGGATATTCATAGGTGCTCTAGAAAGCAAGTCTTAAACCTTCATAGGGAGCGGCTACACTCCCACACCTACATAGGTGGATCCCATCAAGTTTGTGTTACCTCACACTACCAAACATATGGATATGAGTTCATTAAAAGCCAAAGCTTAACCTTACTCCTTGGTAACATACAGACAGTGTCCATCAAGTGCAAGCTTTAATTACATGGCTATGGACCCATCTCTGCACTATCACACTATAGGGAGGGACAACATAGAATACAATGCATTATTTGAATGAAACTATGACTTTTCACATTGAACCCATTTAAACTAGGCCGGATACATCACAATTTATTCATACAAAGACTTTAATCCCATTCCCCCCCCCCCCCCCCCCCCCCCAAATGTTTTACAATCATTTTACGACAAAAGCCTTTTATGAACGAATCTGCAAAATTCTTTTCAGACTTTACATAATCCAGTGACATCACTCCACTCTCTAGAATATCCTTCACGATCTTATGTCTGGGACGAATGTGTATCCTCTTGCCATTGTAGACCTTGTTCTTTCCTACAGAAATTGCAGTTTGACTGTCACAGTGAAGTGACACTGACGGAGCAGGAAGCCTCCATAATGGCACATCTCTCTGTAAACTTCTTAGCCACTCGGCTTCATGACCTGCCAACTCAAGAGCAATAAACTTAGATTCCATAGTAGATGTAGCAGTACAAGATTGCTTAGACGATTTTCAGGATATATATCCACTAGTGGAATTGATTTTATCATTATCAGACATCCAATTAGCATCACTATATCCTTCTAAAATAGTGGGAAACTTTCCATAGTGAAGTCCCTAATCCATAGTTTCTTTTAGATCTTTAAGCAATCTTTTTATTGCGTTCCAATGCTCTTAATTAGGATTATGTGTGTATTTACTGAGTCTACTTACAGCATATGCGATATCAGGTCTAGTGTAGTTCATCAGAAACATAACACTACCAATTATTTTAGCATACTCAGATTGGCACGTAGCAACACCTTTATGTGTAGTTAAATGTACACGGGGATCATAAGGTGTTCTTACAGGATCAGCCGTCAAGATGTCAAACTTTTCAAGTATCTTCTCAACATAGTGAGACTGGTTTAGCCTTATGCCTTCAGGAGTTCTCACAATTTTAACTCCTAAAATTACGTCTTCCTCACCCAAATCTTTCACATCAAATTTGGGGCACATAAAGTTTTTCGTTTCATTAACAGTATTCAAGTTCGTGCCAAATATTAGCATATCATCAACAATATAGACAAACTATTACACATCCATTTGAATCATTCTTAAGCACACAAGAGTCTCCATTATTTACATGGAAATTGTTAGCAATTAGTGTGATATTAAATTTCTCATGCTACTGTTTAGGTTCCTGTTTAAGATCATATAGAGATTTTATAAGTTAACAAACTTTCTTTTCATTACCAGGGACAACAAAACTCTCAGGTTGTTACATGTAAATTTCTTCCCCTAGGTGACCATTAAAAAATGCAGTTTTGACATCCATTTGATGTACTACCAAATCATGAATAGACACAAGAGCAAACAAAGTTCTAATCGTGACTATTTTAGCGACAGGTGAATAAGTATCGAAATAGTCTACCCCCTTTCTAGGTATAAGCCTTAGCCACTAACTTTACCTTGGAACATACCCAGTGCCACAAGGGCTCCCGCCTACGCAGGGTCTGGGGGGGTGGATGTACGCAGCCTTCCCCCTTCAGGGTGTTAACCTAAAGAGAGGCTATTTCCAAGTGCCCCCAACCTGAGGGTAAGGACTTCCCAGGAGGTCACCCATCCTGGTACTACTCTCGCCCAAGCACGCTTAACTTCGGAGTTCTAATGGGATCCGGTGACGGCGTATTGGTGCCCTCTTTGGTAGCCACTAACTTTACCTTAAACTTATCTATTGTCCCATCAGTCTTCATTTTTCTTCTAAAGACCCATTTACAACCTATTGGTTTACATCCTCTAGGAAGGCCTACCAATTCCCACGTGTGACTGTTTAGAATTGATTCTAGTTCGCTATTAATATCCTCTTTCCAGAAAGTTGAATCAACCAATTACGCATCCTCTTCATAGGTTTTGGAGTCTTCCTCTAACATATAGACACTTACTATTTCTTAATTTATGAAGTTATCTTCTGTTAGGAAAGTGGTAACAAAGTTGGGTCCAAAGTTAGTTTCTTTCCTAGCTCATTTACTCCTTCTAACTTCAGGAGTGTCTATATCGTTGGTATGATCATGGTTAACAGTCACATTATGAGAAGGAAAACTAGAGGGTTATGCATCATTAGATTTCAAGGGAAATATATGTTCAAAGAACTCAGCATTTCTAGATTCAACAATACTACCGTATGCATATGAATTGTTAGCTCCCTTGATCAAAAAACGATAAGCAGCACTATGATAAGCATACCTAATAAAATTAGAATCAACAGTCTTATGTCCAATTTTATTTCATTTAAAGTCAAGTAATCCAACCTTAGCTAGGGACCCCCACATTTTCAAGTATTTTAGATTCGGTGCATGACCTTTTCACATTTCATATGGGATTTTATCTAACTTTTTTATGAGAAACCTTATGTAGCACATGACAAGAAGATAATATGGCCTCCCCCCACATGTTCTCCAATAGTCCAGAACTAATGAGCAGAGCATTCATCATGTTCTTTAAAGTTCTATTTTTCCTTTCAGCGATGCTGTTAGATTGTGGATAGTAAGAAGGGCTTAGCTCATGTATTATCCCATTTTCCTCACAGAACTTTTCTAGAGAATTTGGATCATATTCTCCTCCTCTATCGGATCTAACTCTTTTTCTTTTCCTTCCTCGTTGATTTTCTAATGCAGCTTTGTATTTTAAAAACATCGTCTTTTAGATTGTTATTAAAAAAACTAATAAAGCAGCAACTTATAGCAGTAATATAGTAGTGAATTTTATTAGAAAATTACTGTAAAATACTAAAAAAACCAACAGCTAAAAATGCAGTAAAATGAAGTGAATTTTTCCATTAAATACTAGTAAAATACTGCAGCGTAATTTCTAGTAGATTGCAGTAAGTGAACTCAATAAAACAACAATTAAATCGCAGCAACGTTCAGTTAATATTTCAGCGAATAAGACGCAGCGAGGTACTTAAAAGCAGCAATCAAATAATACCGGAAAGAGAGATAGTTGATTATAATACCGGAAATACCGTGCCATGGGAAATACCACAGTCCTAAAAGACGATTTCGCCTGTACTCCGATGCAGATGGTTGTATCGGTGGCCGTCCTCCAGGATTAACACGATTCGACTGCTAATGTACACTCGTTAATAGCCGGGTAGGAGAGCCTCAAACTTTGCCCAAAGTTATGAAGACAGAGAGAAGTATGGACCAAGAGAGAGATAGTTAAGAAGAGAACCGTTGGTGTGTTTTGATGATTTTTCTTGCTGAACAAAGCACCTATTTATACGGGATGGTGAGAGGCAAATCTGCGGAAATCAAAAGTGAGAAAAAACTGGCTTCAATCACGCGTAGAATAGGTAAATCTCAACGGTTAAAACAATTACCAAAGGCCGAAAATTAATCGGCCAAAATTTTGCAGCATCGAATATATTTTGCTGTATTTTGTCCAAAAATAAATGTACCCATTTTGAAAAGATGACCCACACCCTCCCTCGCGGCACAGCGGGCGGGCGGCACTCACGTGCGTGATTCCCATTCTCTCACCTATAGCTCAATTTAAATGTAAGGGATTACATATACCTATTTAAACCTTTTGAAACTCTCCTCTTTTTCCTATGTGGGATAGCACCCTAACATTTTTCAATATGATTGTAATTTTCTTATAATACTTATGTTTAACTTGTATCATTTTTCCAACAACTCATACAGAAGTTGTCCATCATCATCTTAGAAAGAAAGTCAACCTCTGTTTTTGGTTGGTATTCCTGGAATGATTCTGCATGATATCTCGTCGTCGCACTAGTGCAGGTTGCATCTTATAGGAAGATGAAATTGATGTAACCGTAACAAAGAGACCGGCCAAAAGACAAGTCACGACAAACTCAAACCGTGGCCGAAGACTTGAACTCCATTAATGTATAAAACAACTTCCGGCCCGTGATGACAAGGTGTTGGTCCCCCATCTACAATGAAGTTGGCCCACTAAAACTACCGAAAATAGTTCATAGCAGTTTGCTATGGTGGATTCAAAATCAAAAGATTGAGGACCAACGGGTTCTCTTGATTGAATTCAAGTTGTTCATCAAGAGTATGAGTCGTAAAGTGGACTAGAGTAAGACTGTGATTGAGGGAAAATAGGTATCTCTTGAAAAAATTCTAAAAATCTACGAAACATGCTTCAATCAAATTCAATAGAAACTAGGTCAAATCAATGAGATAAAGAAATCTCTTCATTCTTCGGCAACATTGATCCAAGGGCCAGTTTGTAATTCCCTTTCAGAATTTTCCACTAACCAGGGAACATTATTAAACAATCTATATGAATCTTTCGATTCTGAATCCATCAAAAATAAATAAATAAATAACTTCAAGTCCCTTCCGACGACATCGAAGGCTCTGGCGGAATAGTGTAGCTATACATGGGGGACTTGCACCATGTCAAGACTGATGAGCCATTATTTGATGCGTTCTTGGAGTACAAGTCTTTAGCCTCGATCTAAGCTTTTCATGACTCATCTTCTGGCCTGTCTCTTTGTTATAGTTATATCAATTTCATCTTCCCTCAAGACATAACCCACGCTATAGAGACAAAGAATCGAACTGTGAAGACAATAAGAGTGATGTGGTTGTCGGTTACTTGTACGGAGCTTGGTTTTATCCTGTTATGGGCCAAGTCCGATGGAGTGGATGGCCCGACCTGGAACAAAATGGACTGGCCAATACTCGTTGACTCTAGATGGGGTTTAGGGAAATAGCCCCCAGAAAAATGTTTTGGACCTTGGTTTGGGCCCAGGTCAAGGTCTAGGCCCATTTTGGAGATCTTAGCTTAAAAACTAGGGTTTATGTTGTGCGCCTATATATATATATACCCAGTTCTACGGTTTTGAGAGTTGTAGAGCGAATTGAAAAAAAGCCCCTAGAACAATTCCAAAGCAATTCTCTGCAACTCCGTGGACGTAGGCAATTTTTAGCCAAACCACATAAATTTGTGTATTTTTTATTTATTTTTCTCATTGAATTTTTCGTTGTTTAGTTGTTGTGTTTCCTAACAACTGGTATCAGAGCCTAGTTCAATTGCTAGAATGGGAACGATGACTAAGGAAGAAGCAAAGATTTCTGAAGTCAATAAATTTGATGGCATGGATTTTGGATATTGGGAGATGCAGATCAAGGATTATCTTTATGGGAAGAATCTCCATCTTCCATTGAAGGGAGACAAGCCAACAGATATGTGAGAACCAGGTTGGAAACTTCTAGATCGACAAGTTCTGGGTCAGATCCGATTGACTTTGTCGAGATCAATTACACACAATGTGATGAATGAAAAGACTACAACGAAACTAATGGATGCCCTCTCTGGGAAGTATGAGAAACCGTCAAGGAATAACAAGGTGTATTTGATGAAGAAGCTTTTCAATTTAAAGACGGCATAAGGTACTTCAATTACTCAATATTTGAATGATTTTAATACCATTATTATTCAATTAACTTGAGTTGAGATTGATTTTGATGAGGATATTTAAGCATTGAAATTGTTAGCCTCGTTGCCTAATTGTTGGGAGTTTATAAGGATGGTCGTTAGTAATTCTGCGGGAAAAAAGAAATTAAAATATGATGATGTTCATTATTTAATTCTGGCCGGGGAAGTACGTAGAATAGATTCTGGTGAAAACCTATGTACGAGCTCTTCCCTAAATGTTGATAATTGAGGTACAGGGAATGATAGAAATTTGAACAGGGGTAGGTCGAAATCCAAAAATATAGGCAAAAGTAAGTCTCGGTAAGGTGCTACTTGTTGGAATTGTGGTCAGACCGGCCATCTGAGAAGGGATTGTAAACAACCCAAAAAGGTTGAACGTAGGTCAACCAATGCTGTTATATAAGAGGTTCACGATGCGCTACTGCTTGCAATATACAGCAAGGTTGATGATTGGGTCTTAGATTAAGGTGCCTCATTCCATACTACTTCACAATGACAGTTATGTAGCAGGTGATTTCAAAAAGGTGTCTTTGATTGATGACGATGCCTTAAACATTGTGGGTCAATGAGATGTGACAATCAAGTTGTTGAATGGTTCTTTATGGACCTTGCAGAAGGTTCGATATGTTCTAGAACTTAAGAAGAACTTGATTTTCATGGGTTAGCTTGATGATGGTGGGCATTCAGTGGTCTTTCGAGCTCAACTTTAAAAGTAACAAAGGGGTCTATGGTGCTAGCATGTGGTAAGAAGTCAAGTAGACTCTATACGACAGCGGGATCAAGCAACACAGTTGATGTTGCTGAAGCAAAAACAGGAGCAGATTTATGGCATTACAAGCTTGGTGACATGAGTCAGAAAGAAATGAAGGCAATTTTGTCCAAAGGGAAGCTGCCAATGCTAAGATCAATAGACATACATGTGTGAGAGTTGCATTATGGGGAAGCAGAAAAAGGTTAGTTTCTTGACAAGTGGTAGAATGTTGAGGTCAATAAAGCTAGAGCTCGTACACAGTGATGTATGGGGGCCTTCTCCAGTAGCATCTCTTGGGGGCTCTTGCTACTATGTCTCTTTCATTGATGACCATAGCAGAAAGGTATGGGTTTATATTCTAAGAAATAAATCTGACGTATTTGATGTTTCAAAAAATGGAAAGCCATGGTTGAGAATGAGACTAGTTCGAAGATGAAATGTCTAAGATCTGTTAATGGTGGTGAGTACTTTGATGGAGGATTCAGAAAGTATTGTGCCGTTCATGGAATCAGAATAGAGAAAACTATTCCCAAGACCCCACAGCACAACCGAGTGGCTGAACACATGAACAGGACAATAAATGAGTGAGCCAGGAGTATGAGGCTGCATGTTGGGTTACCACAAACATTATGGGCTGATGCAGTTAACATTGCAGTGTACTTGATTAACCATGGCCCCTCAGTCCGATTGGAGCATAGAATGCTAGAAGAGTTCTGAAGTGAAAAGGAGGTGAAATTTTCTCATCTCAAAATCTTTGGCAGTCTTTCTTATCTTCACATTGACTTTAGTCATCATAGCAAGGTTGATGCTAATTCCAAGAGATGTTTCTTCATTGGCTAAGCAGATGAATAGTTTGGCTACCGGTTTTGGGATGATCAAGATCGGAAGATAATCAAAAGTAGAAATGTGATCTTCAATGAGAAAGTCATGTACAAGGATAGATCAAGGGTCGTAGAAAATGCAAGCATAGTCTCACAGAAACCTGAGGTTGTTGATCTGAAGTTTTTCCTAAAAATAGTGTACAAAGTACAGAACCTTGTGACACAGGAAGTGATGAATAAGAATAGGCAAGTGCACCCGTTCCCGTTGCTCTAGAGGAAGATGTACAACCCATTACTCCTCCAGTTTTCCTTTGCAAGTCTTCTAGGTCAATGAGACCCCCTGATTGTTAACTGATGGTGGTGAACCGCAAAGCTACAAAGAAAGCATGGAAGATGAGAATTCAAGCAAGTGGGAGTTAGCTATAAAAGATGAGATGGATTCCCTATTAGGTAATCAGACTTGGGAGATGATTGAACTGCCACATGGAATGATAGCTTTGCACAACAAATGGGTGTACCAAAAAAATGAGTGCGATGACAGTAGGAGGTACAAGGTAAGACTTGTTATGAAAGGTTATCAGCAAAAGAAAGGCATTGACTACACCGGGAATGTTGCCGTTTCAGAAGTTGCAAAAGAAATGGTCAAGCTACAAAGTTTCTTAGAAGAATTGAGGAAGAAAGGGGAGAAGGTTGTTCTCCATAGTGACAATCAGAGTGCAATCTTCCTTGCTAGAAATCCAGCATTTCACTCTAGAACGAAGCATATCAAGAGAAGATATCAGTACATTCGTGACCTTCTTGAAGAAGGAGACTTAAAGCTTGAGAAAATATGTAGAAACAAAAACCCGGCAGCCATGTTAACGAAAGTGGTGACTCTTGAGAAACTGGAGCTGTGTGCAGCTTTAGTGGGTCTTCGAGCTTGAAGACTGTTAGTTGAGTTGCAAGGATGAAGGAGGCATGAGGTTTTTGGTGCATGGTAAACCTGTCTCCAAGTGGGAGTTTTGTTGTTTTGCTTGCATGGAGCTTGGTTTGATACTGTTATGCGCCAAGCCCAATGGAGTGGATGGCCCGATTCGGAACGGAATGATCTGGCCGGTACTCGTTGACTCTTTATGGGGCTTGTGGACGTAGGCAATTTTGGTCAAACCACGTAAATCTGTGTGTTTGTTATTTATTTTTCTCATTGAATTTTTCGTTGTTTAGTTATTGCGTTTCCTAATAGCAGTCGTGTCCCATATACAACATCATAAATGAGGCATTCTATAAATGCAAATTAGGTACAAAGTTAAATTAAAATTTGGCATTCTTACTCAGTTAATGATGAAGAGCTTTTGTAAGAGTACAAGAAAAATTGAACGCTAAGAAGCTTCTCAAGTTGGCTAACCAACTTCGCTGGTACATGACAACTACTCCTAAGTTGAAACATCCTTGGCCAAAAGAATTTAGCATTCTTGCTACAAAATTATGAGGATTTGGTTGTGCTCCCAATCAAAGAGAAGCCCCCATGTTATATATTTCATTCTATTCTCAAGAAAGCTCTTTGTCACCATTATAGGAAGAAAGTCAACCTTTATTTTAGTTTGGTATACCTGTTGTGATTTTGCATGATGCTCCATTGAGGATGTCATATCCAGGTCACGGTGTGACCTTATCAGCCTTATTGCCCTTCTAGTATGATTCTTTGCCTCAGTAATACAGGTTACATCTTAGGGAAGATGAAATTGACATAACTGTATCAAAGGGAATGGCCATAAGGTGATTCACGGAAAACTCGAACAGTGGCCAAAAAATTGAACTCCGTGAACTCATCAAACAACTGCATGTCAGTCACGACAAGGTGTCGGTCCCCCATGTCCAACAACACAGGCCCATCAGAACCATCGGTTCTGCAGGAAACAGATCAGAGTGCTTTCCTTTGGTGAATCAAAATCAAAAGATTCATAAAGATTGTTGGTTGGTTAATGGAAAATTTTGACAAGCACTCAAGATATGGCCCTTGCATCAATTTAGCCAAAGAATGAAGAGTTTTTTGTGTCTCATTGATTTGATCCAATTTCTAGTGAATTGATGATAAAATATTTTGAAGATTTTGATAATTCGGTCAAGAGATAGTCGTTGTCCCACAATTGAGATCTTATTCTTGTCCACTTCACGTCTCACACTCATGATGAGCGACTAAACTTCAGTCAAGAGAACCTGCTGGCCCTCAATCTTTTGATTTTGTATCCATCAAAGAAAGCCACTCCGAGTTGTTTCCTCCAGTGGGCCAATGTCATTGTAGGTTGGGACTTATGCGTTCATGGAGTTCAAGTCTTTGTGCCATGGTTCGGGTTCTGTCATGAGTCATCTTTCAGCCAATCTCTTTGTTACATTTATGTGAATTTTATGTTCCCTCAAGATGCAACCCATACATTGAGAAGAAGAATCTTGCTAGAAAGAAAATAACGGTGATGAAGTTACACCATGATATGGATACAATATTCTCAACAGGGCACAGGGCAAAACCACGTTAGGTATACCATGCAAAACCATGGTTTGAGTTTGTCATAGACTTTTTTTTTTTTTTTTTTCAATCCAAGAGTAGTTACCATGTACTGGGAATGTTAGTTAGCCCACTTGGAAAGCTTCTCTGTGTTCGAATATTCTTTGTTCTCTCATAGTAGCTCTGCATCGTCATCTCAACAGGAGAGTCAGCCTCTGCTTGACCTTGGTATACTTGATGTGAATTTGCAGGATGTCTTGTTGATGATGTGGTATTTGGGTCATGGTGTGACCTCATCACCCTTATTGTCTTCCCATTATCATTCATCGTCTCAATAATACGAGTTGCATCTTTAGGGAAGATGAAATTGACATAATCGTAACAAAGATGTGTGCAAAAGACGGGTCACAACAAAATTAGGTCGTGGGCCAATGACTTGAGCTCAATGAACTCATAAACAACTGCGTGTCTGTTAGGATAGAGTGCGAGTCCGCCACGTACATGGACAACAAAGCCGTTGGTGCCACCGACACTGATTCGGAGTAGATCTCTTTGGTGGATTCAAAATCGAAAGATTCATAGAGATTGTTCAATAATGCTTTTTGGTTACTGGAAATTTCTGACAAGGACTCAAATACTGGCCCATGAATGAAGAGTTTTCTCTACATCATGATTTTGATCAAATTTCTAGTGAATTAGATAAAAGCATATTTTTTAGATTTTGAGAATGTGGTCTACATATATCCATTGCTCCTCAATCACATTTTCATTCTGGTCCATTTTGCATCTCACACTTATGATGAATAACTTGAATTCAAGCAAGAGAATTCGTCGCCCTCAATCTTCCAATGCTAAATCCCGTAAATGAAACCGCTCTAAATTGTTCCTTGTGGCACCAACGACTTGGGTGGCCAGTTTCATTGTACCTGGGGGATAGACACCTTGTCATGACTGATTGAAAGCTGTTTGATGCGTTCAAAGAATTCAAGACATTGGCCACAATTCGAGTCCGTCGAGACTCGTCTTTTGGCCAACCTCTTTGTTGCGATTATTGTCAATTTCAACATCACTCAAGACGCAACCCATACTATTCAGAAGAAGAATCATAATGGGAGAGCAATAAGGGTGATAAGGTCATACCATGACCTGGATACCACATCCTCAACGGGCCACCATGCAAAATCACATCAGGTATACTGCGATAAAACAAAGATTCAAAATCTTGCTAAAATTGATGTAGAGCTTCTGAAGAATAGAATGAAAACTCGAACTATGGGAGGTTTCTCTCCGACTATGATTAACACAAGAGCACAGACAACGCCTTATAATTTTCTGGCAAGAATGCCCAACTTTGGTGAATGAGGATGTTTCGACTTGGGAAGAGTTTTCTTGTGCCTGGGAAGTCGGTTGGAGAACATGGGCAGCCTCATTGTGTTCGAGTTTTCTTTGTACCTGAAGCTCTTCATCATCATCTTAGCAAGAAAGTCAACCTGTTAGTTTAGTATACCTAATACGAATTGGTAGGATGCTTTGTTTATGATGTCATATCCAGGTCGCATGTGACCTTATCTTATTGTCTTCCCATTATGATTCCTCATCCAATTAATACAAGTTGCAAATACAGGGAACATGAAATTAACGTAATGAAAGTAAAGAGGAAAGAAGATGAGTCGTGACAAATCTTTTGGGAAAAAGTAACTCTGATGCCGACTGTTGGGTACACAGTTCTCAACTATTGTCACAACAATAGGCACCTATCAGAACACTTAGAGTAGGAGACTCTTCTCTTTACCGAAGCCCCCGGTCGAAGAGTCACGCTTCGTGACAACCCACATGCGAGAGCTCACAGGAATAGGGTTATCCCGATAAATCCCTTTGCTCTAGTACCGGTTGTTGGGACGGATTTTAAAAATTCTCCCTAATTTTATAAAGTTTACGCAATGGTAGGGGTTTAGAATTCATAATTCTAAACCTATGATTGATTTAAAATTTCTAATTTTAAATCTACAGATCCAAATTCCTAATTTAGATCTACAGGCCTTTTTACTCTAATACATTCATAACAATTCATAACTTAAACAGGCATAATAACGAATACTGTAAATGAATAGAAAAGCAGAAACTAAAAGTGAAGGAAAGAAAACGTACCTAGAATTGATCCAATATAAGAATACCGGAAAGAAAAATAATCTTCTTGAGAAGAATACCAAAATTGAGACCCCACGATCTTCTACGCAATGACCTCGAGCTGCCCGGAGGGTACGCTCCGAAAAATATTGAACTAGGAAAGAAAAATTTTAACGAAAATTTTTTCTATCCAACTAGGTCTCCAAAATAATTTATTTTAATTGAGTGCCAAACTCTTAGAATAGGTGCTTCTATTTATAGTAGTGCACCGGAACTAAAATTAGGCTGATTTTCGATGTGGGATTCACCCAGTTAAAATCAAAATGCATTGTTTAATATATAAAGAAAACAAAAAACGGCCTATTTTATAAAGGGGAAAAATCGCATCCTTTTGGCTTGTCACCGCGTGCCATGTGGCACACGGTGATTGGTCCGTGCCCAAAGGCACAGATCCTTTGCAAGTGTGTCGCGCGCTGTTTTGTTGATTCGCGAGTACGCGGATCGACCCCCTCGGGTTTTTGTTTTGGCATTTTTTTACTTTGTTTCCGACATGTAAAAATTCATCTTATGAATTTTAATTTTCTAAAATTATTTTATTTTATAATTTTTAATTTTTATTCATCTCATAAATAATATTTGGCAAAATTAAATTTACTCATCTCATAAATTCTTTAATATTTTTCCAATGGCAATAAATATAAAGGCTTGTGTGGGGACCTCAGCACCAATTTAAATCTAGCTCCAAATGGGTTAAATTAATCATCTCATGAAATAATTCAATTACTATTTAATGAGACTTAATTCCATTAAATAAATCTCACTGCACTACAAACTTAAACCATTTATTCAATATCTCCCTATTAGACTGTATTGATGACAATAACCCCTTCACTAAACGTCCATGACAAAGGATAAATATAACAACTACCATTATCCTTCTCACAACTTCTCCATTAGTTACCGACTCGCTGTTCACTGAATAATTCATTTATACTTGAACATATTTACAGTATAAATTTCAAGTGTCAAACACTTGGAATACTTTGGCCAAAGATTCCGAACTATTCAAATATTTACGAATCAACTAAGGGGACATCTGTATCTCATAGGAGATTATAGATTCCCTATTGAATACCTGATCCTTGTCACACTTTACGCCGCTACCCAATGTACGTGGGAATTCAATCGTGCATTTGGACCCTACTTATTGTATATCAAAGTTACTAATGCTCCATGCACAAGTCCAAAATACTCTCAGGATTTAGAGTCGTCGTTCAAACAGTACAACATGAATCACTTATCTCCGATAGTAATCTAGAAACAAATAATCCACATGGTCCAACTCAGTGCGTCAATCTCATTAAACACACCAACCTAACACTTTTGGATCACCATCCACATGACCAAGACAAGTCATCTAAAGTGTCAAGTTATAGTCTTACCATACAAGTGGTCCAAACTTATCTTCGACTATGAGTCTTTCAAACAACAATCCATACCATTTGTTCCAAGTCTATCTAAGGGTTAATCTCATAAACCATTTAGAACAAACATGTAAATTGTAGTCTGAGGACTATACCCATCTCTTGGATGTTTCCAAAAGGAAAATCACATGTAGTATAAATGCTCGATTACACAACTTTAACAAGGAAACAACTGGAATTTCAATTTTATTCTTTAACAAAATAATATTAGCAAAATAAATTTGGATTTTAGAACACTATTCCTAATAATCTCCCACTTGTCCCAAATTCAATTTATTATAAACTTTATAACCATCTCTTTTGTGTATGATCCAAAAGTCTACTAGGTCAATTATTCTATTTGAACCAACATGCCCCCTATGTAGCTTCTGAAACTGCAACATATTTAGCCTCTATGGTAAAGTCAGCAATACAATACTGCTTGACATTCCTCCTAGTAATGGCTCTTACTCCAAGGGTAAAGACATGCCTTGACATCGTACATCTAGCATCTCTATTTTACTGAAAGTCAAAATCCGTATAGCCAACTGGAACTAGCTCACCAAATCTTTACAGCTGATAACAACCCTACGTCATTCCTAATAAGTAGTGTATCATCGATGTATAGTACTAAGAAAGCCACTACTTTCTCTTCATGTCGTTTGTACACGAATGATTCGTCAACCAATTGCTCAAAACCACAATCACTTCATTGAATCTAATATTCAATGAGCATGATGCTTGCTTCAGTCCATACATGGATTTCTTCAGTTTGCATACCATATGCTCCTGATTTTTTTTCCAATAAAACTGTTTGATTGCACCATATAGATGTCTTCTTCAAGACGACCATTCAAAAGGGCCGTTTTGACTTCTATTTGGCATATCTCATAATGAGCTGTAATGGATAAGAGTATCCTTATGGACTTTAGCATGGCTACTGATGAGAAGGTTTCTTCATAATGAATTCCTTCCTTTTGGGTAAAACCCTTAGTAACCGGTCTTGCCTTGAAGGTCTTTACTTTCCTGTCCACTCCTTTTTTCCTCTTGTGGACCCATTTGCAACAAATGGGCTTAATGAAAACAAGCGTCTGTACAAGATTCCAGACTTATTAAAATACATAGATCCTAACTCATATTCCATTGTTAAGATCTATTGGTCAGCATCCTTGTCATTAACTGCCTCATTGTAGTTAAGAGGATCAGATTCAATGTCACGGTCAACTATTAAAGCTCCCGCAATGAACCTGTCGGGTGTCCAGACAATCCTCCCACTACCCTTAGGTTCTCGTGTGCTTTAAACATTCTCAACCTTAACAGTAGGTGCATCTAATGCATCCACTGTAAGCCATGTTGTGTCTAACTGTTTAGAACTAGTGCCGTTTTCTTTTAACTCCTCTAACACTACTCTGTTTTTCTCTTTTGTAGGTTACTACAAAATCCTCCTTTAAAAATTTCGCACTTACATTCACTAAAAACTTTTTGTTCAAAAGAATTGTAGAAAAGACCATCCTTGTTCCTTTGGGATAACCCCAAAAAGAGATTGGTAAGGTAGCATAACTCATCATGGATCTTACCGTCTCTAACAATGTCTTATTCCTTCTTTGCAACACCATTCTGTTGTGGTGCATCCGGAGCAGAAAGCTGAGATCTTATCCCATTTGCAGTTAGAAAATCCAGAAACTCGCTCGAAAGATATTCACCACCTCAATCTTATTGAAGTGACTGTACTTATTTACGTAATTCCTTTTCAACTTTATCTTTGTACTCTTTGAGCTTTTCAAAAGAGTCCGACTAATGTCTCATTAGATAAGCATATCTATACCTTGAGTAATCATTCGTAAATGTAATAAAGTACTCATACCCGCCATTTGCTTGAACATTCATTGGTCCACATACATATGTGTGAACCAGCTCAAGTAAGTCACCAATCTTGTTGCCTTTACTCTTAAAGATAGACTTGGTCACCTTTCATTCTATGCAGAATTTGCAAACTACTAATGACCTCAAGTCCAAAGCCTCTATTAGTCCATCTTTCTCTAGTCTGTGGATCCTATTCGAATTAGTGTGACCTAAATATTGGTGCCATGTGTAGGCAATATTCCTTTCAAGGTGTTTTCTTTTAAGAAATCGAACAAGTGAGCTTGCATTAGAATCTTTTAAACAAATATGTGAGTTTTGATCAATAAACAACATGAATAAACCACTTATACATGTATATTTTGTAAATTTATTTCTTGTATTAAAAGGTTCATAATCAAAATCAAATGAATAACAATTCTTCATAAAATGAGTTACAGAAATCAAATTCTTGTGCAAAGTAGCTACAAATAAACAATCTTTTAAAATAAAATTAAAAAAACTCTAGCACTAAAGACTAAGCTAACATCTCCTACACCTAAGAGTACAGCTCTCCATCATGTAGCCTCTTGGTTAGCCTGAGCCCCTATAATATATTACAGACATAGTCAGTTGAATCTGGGTCAACACACAAGGAACCTAGTAGACTCTCAACCGTGCATGGCTCAACTAAGTTAGATATCAACATACCTTCACCATATGGCTTAATAGTCTTTATAAGAGAAGCTAAGTACTTAGTATAGTTTTTCTTCTAGTGGCCAATTTGTCCTGCAAAAGAAACACTTTCCTTTTGCTAACTTCTTTATGGACTTCATTGCTACAGTAACAATATTGCCCTTTCCTTTCTTTTCAATAGGTCCCTTGTAAGTAATAACTAAGTCTAACTTAATTTTTCTAGGCAAAGTAATTTGGTCCAATGAGTTCATTATGCATTAGTAATCAAGTAAAGTTCACCATTCTTACCCAGTTCAAATACTATAAATGCAAATATCGTGTAACTGTCTAACAAGAGTCATGTATAATGCAATGATATTTATTCTTTCAATTTAGCATACACAATAAGTCAAATATCCACTAAACTATACTATCATGTGTACAATGATGACCCAAACACACCACTCCTTACTTCCCGGCTGCGGGGTTACACGAAGTTAGTTTGGGTGAGAAATATTCTCAATTTACCTGTTTTCTTGTAACTCTTACTAAACATGATTAACTTACCACTTTGCCTTAGTCTCTAACATAATACAACAGAGCTCCTCAGGGAGGCTAATGTATTATGCTAGTCAAATGTAAACTATTGCCTAAACCTCCATACAAATACACGTAATGCTCCACGACACCATGGCCGCGTCGCTTCTTCGCACTTTGGTTTATCCCAATAGAAGTCTAACCCTATAATCTGCAAACCGATATCGTCCACAGGGAGGTCTATTGATCTACTATACTGCTAGACCGGTAATGGAGACTGTGAGGTTACAACAATTGAAACATCGCTCCAACTTGATTTTTAAAACTAGTGATTTTTAATTAACTTGTATTTACAACCTGTATTATCTCATAACCCTCTTTAAAATCTCATTCTAAAATGAATCAAAATTAATTAGTTAATTTTACTTCTAAAAAGGGTACCATAGATTATCTTATAACCTATTCTTTAGAATTGCAAACAAAAACTAAATAAATTAATTTAATTTTTTATTTAAAACAATATTGAAATTTAGATTATCTCTCAGTCTATTTTTAGAATCTAAGTCGAATATTAAATTAATTAATAAAATTAATTTTATTTAAAATCAGCAACTATTTAGAGGTTAGACTTTCTTATAGTCTATTTTTAGAATTTTATTCTAAAATAATTTAAAATAACTTTTATTTTAAAAATAAGACTGATTTACAGCTTGAATTATCTTATAATCTAATTTAGAATCTCATTCTAAAAAGAAATAAATTAATAAAATAATTAATTTAATTATTATGTAAACCAGCAAGCAAAACAAAAAAAAATTTTAATAATTGCTGACGTTAGTGCTAACGTACGTAATCATCCACTGAATTTTTTAAAAAAATAATAATAATAATTAATTTAAAATTAATTGAATCTGATCTTATTAGATCAGTTTTATCCGATTTCATAAATATTAATCAAATATGTATAATTTCTTTATACAATAATCCTAATTGCTGGTTTATAGATTGATAGATCTGAAATAATGATTAATTCATTAACGATTAAAATAATTTAAACTGATACCGTAAATAAACTAATTAGCTATTAATTCTTAAATGATTAAAACAATTTAAATCGTTATTTTAAACAATCATCTGAATTAACTATTAATTCATTATCAATTTAAACAATTTAAGTCGAATTATAGATTATTAAGAATGTCCAATTAAACAAACTTTCCTTGTTAATAAAATCTCTATTTATTAAATCGCAAATCTATTTATTTCGATCTTATTATACCTATTCATGTATATTATGAATGTAATCAGCGAGTGGCTCTAATACCAATTATTGGGAAAAAGCAACTATGATGCCGACTATTGGGTTCACAGTTCTCAACTATGGTCACAACAAAAGGCACCTATTAAAGCACTTAAAGTAGGAGACTCTACTCTCTACCTAAGCCCCCGGTAGGAGAATCACGCTTCGTGACACCCCACATGCGAGAGCTCCCAGGAATAGGGTTATCCCTATAAATCCTTTTGCTTTAATACTGATTGTTGGGACGAATTTCAAATATTTTCCCTAATTTTATAAAGTTTACACAGCAGAAGGGGCTTAGAATTCATAATTCTAAATCTAGGGTTGAGGAATTTTAAATTTACATATTTAAATTCATAATTTAAATTTACAGATCTAAATTCTTAATTTAGATCTACAGACCTTCTCACTCTAATACAGTCATAACAATATATAAATTTAAACAGGCATAATAACAAATAGTGTAAATAAATAGAAAAGTAAAAACTAAAAGTAAAGAAAAGAAAATGTACCTGGAATTGCTCCAATATAAGAATAATATAAACAAAAATAATCTTCATCAGAAGAATACTAAAATCAAGACCCCGCGATCTTCTACACAATGACCTCGTGCTTCCCATAGGGTGGGCTCCGAAAAAATATTGAACTAGGAAAGAAAAATTTTAACGAAAATATTTCTCTCCAATTAGGTCTCCAAAATAATTCTAGAAACCCAAAATAATTTATTCAATTGAGTGCCAAACCTTTGGAATAGGTACCTCTATTTATAGTAGTGTACCGGGGCAAAAATTAGGCTAATTTTCAATGTGGGATTCGCCCAATTAAAATCAAAACGCATGGTTTAATATATAAAGCAAACAAAAAACGATGCATTTTATACAGGGGAAAAATCACGTCCTTTTGGCTTGTCACTGCGTGTGACGTGGCACAAGGTGACTGGTCTGTGCCCGAAGGCACGGATCCTCCCCATGTCGTGCGCTGGTTCATTGATCTGCGAATACACAGATCGACCCCTGTGTGTTTATGTTCTAGCAATTTTTTTTTCCTTTGTCGCCCACATGTAAAAATTTATCTTATAAATTTTAATTTTTTAAAATTATTTTATTCTATAATTTTTAATTTTTATTCATCTCATTAATAATGTTTGGCAAAATTAAATTTACTCATCTCATGAATTCTTTAATATTTTTCCAAAGGTAATACAGAAGCTTGCGTAGGGATCTCAGAGGCAATTTAAATCTAGCTCCAAATGGGTTAAATTAATCATCTCAAAAAATAATTTAATTACTATTTAATGAGACTTATTTCCACTACATAAATCACACTGCACTCCAGACTTAAACCTTTTATTCGATATCTCCCTATTAGTTTGTATTGATAACAACAACCCCTCAACTAGATATAACTATAACTACTATCATTATCCTTCTCACAGCTTCTCCATTAGTTACTGACTTACCCTTCATTGAATAATTTATTTATACTTGAACATATTCACAGTATAAATTCCAAATGTCAAATACTTAGAATGCTTTGGCCAAAGATTCCGAACTATTCAAATATTTGCGAACAACTAAGGGGACATCTATATCTCATAGGAGATTATAGATTCCCTATTGAATACCTGATCCTTGTCACATTTTACGCCGCTACCCTGTACGTGGGAATTCAGTCGTGCGTTTGGACCCTACTTATTGTATATCAAAGTAACTAATACTCCATGCACAAGTCCAAAATACTCTTGGGATTTAGAGTCATCGTTCAAACAGTACAACATGAATCACTTATCTCCGATAGTAATCTAGAAACAAATAATCCACATGGTCCCACTCAGTGTGTCAATCTTATTAAACACACCAACCTAACACTTTTGGATCACCATCCACATGACCAAGACAAGTCATCTAAAGTGTCAAGTTATAGTCTTACCATACTATTGGTCCAAACTTATCTTCGACTATGAGTCTTTCAAACAACAATCCGTACCATTTATTCCAAGTCTATCTATGGGTTAATCTCATAAACCATTTAGAACAAACATGTAAATTGCAGTCTGAGGACTACACCCAACTTTTGGATGTTTCCAAAAGGAAAATCACATGCAGTATAAATGCTCGATTACACAAATTTAACAAGGAAACAACTTTGGAACTTTAATTTTATTCTTCAATAAAATAATATTAACAGAATAAATCTAAATTTTAGGGTACTATTCCTAACAAAAACAAGGATTGAGGCCAAAGACTTGAACATTTTGAATGCATCAAAGAATTGCTCGTTAGTAACGATAGGGTACTGGTCCCCAACCAAATACAACGATGTGCCATAATGCTTCTTGGTTAGTGAAAAATTCTAACAAGGACTCATAAACTGGCCCTAGCATCAATTTAGCCAAAAAATGAAGAGTTTTCATTATCTCATCTATTTAATCCAATTTCAAGTGAATTTCAGAGTATATTTCATAGATTTTTAGAATTTGAACAAAGAGATACCTGTTGACCATCAATCGCACCGTTATTTTGGTCCGCTTTGCATCTCACACGAACGAAGAATGACTTGAATTTAGATTTTGAATCCACTAAAAGAAATCACTCCGAACTGTTTCCAATGGCACTGGCGGCAATAACGGGCCAACACAGTCTAACATGGGGACCTACACCTTGTTGTGACTGGTGGTAGTTAATGTATTAATAGAGTTCAAGTCTTTAGCCATGGTTCGAGTTTTCCGTGATGCATTGTCTGACCAGCCTCTCTTTTACAATTACATCAATTTCATCTTCCCTAAAGATGCAAACTGTACTCTTTAGACAAAGAATCATATTGGGAAGATAGTAAGGGTAACAAGGTCACACAGCGACCCGGATATGACATCCTCAATGGGGCATCACGCAAAATTACATCAGGTATACCAAGCAAAAATAGAGGTGAACTTTCTTGCTAAGATTATGATGAAGAGCTTTTGTAAAGTAGGATGAATACTCGAATAGGGGGGAGCTTCTCTCTAACAGGGATTCGTATAAGAACACAAATAGACCCTCATTCTGGTAATGCCCCCAAATAATATAGCAAATAGGCTTAAACTAGGAAGACTCTACACTGTCTTACTATCATGAATTTCCTCATAATAGTATGAAGCCCGAAAACTTCCGATTCATAAATTTTGAAATTTTCATACAAGTCTTCAATAGATTGAATCCGAACAACATCAACACTAATAATTAAAGCTAATAGTACAAAAAGTCAAAATTACAATATTTCCAAATAGTCAATAATAACATCGCGCTATAGAGTCTATTTAATATCTAGAACCTCATGACTAATATAATGCTCGAAACAAAACGACGCTCTATGTTCCTTGTCCCTCAAGAATTTCCATAAGATGCTAATTTGAAAGGGAAGGAAGAAAAAGGAGTGAGCAAACAACACGCTAAGCAAGTGTACCACACATCCTACCCAGACCGGCATATTATTTAAAATGAAAAATATATTATGAAAACAATGAAATCAAATAAATCGTCAATGGTCATTTCATAAGAGAATCAAAACGTCAGTTTATATTATAATTTTTTCCACAAAAATTCCTCAATTAAATTCACAAATCAATTGGAGACTATGGCCGATATTATATCCCATGATAGGGCCATAGGAGACTTTCGCATAATTCACATTCTAATCAATATCAAATTCTATAGTCGATAGACCCATTGGGGTCAATGTAGTATCTGTGAGTTCCTTTAGCTCACATGAGAATATGGCCGATATTATATCACGTGACAGGGCCACAGATCGACTTTCATATAATTCACATTTTATTGTCCATAGACCCCTTGGGGTCACGTAGTATATGTGAGCTCTTTCCATTAAAAAAAAAATTTCAACTCAAATAAAATTTTGCAATAATTTCATTCACATTCTCACAAGTACAAATTATTTGAAAAATTCACATATTCCAACATCGAATGAACGTGTAATTCAATCTAATTTAAATTGTAAGAGTAGTAATCATACAATCAACACAGCCAAGCATCCCTTTGTTTGAACTCGAGCTCAATAAGGCTTATCAAGCTTGATTTCGTTCCGAACTCTTATCGAGGTTTCAAACCTTTGTTCGAGCTCAATTCAATAAGATTTTATGGTCTTCGATACTCAGCTTGGCTTAGCTCGGCTCAGCTCGTTAGGCCAATTGAGCCGATTTGAGCACGTTATCGAGCCAAGCTGAGCCAATTCGATCTCTTTATTGAGCTAATCGAGCTCATAACAAAGCCAAGTTTTGTTATCTAGTCAAGCTCCCTATAGAGCTAAGCTATTCAAGTTATCACCAAACTGTTTTTGAATTAATATTAATTGTTAATGAGCCCTTAATGAGCTCTTATAAAGCTCTTAATTATCCCTTATCAAAATGTTGTGAATGTTAACGAGCCAAGTACCCTCTTGTTTGAACTCAGCCCATAAAGCTTATCGAGTTTGTTCGAACTCGGCTAGATAAGCTATCGACCCCCAATAACGAATACAAACAGGTCGTAATCGAATTGAAAACACAATTAGTTCCACAAAGTTCGGTCTTATTACACCCTTAATAAGAGCATAAAGAAAAGTAGAACATCGAGAGGCTTCTCTTCAACTGGAATTGATAGAAGATCAACACCAAACCCTCATAACTTTATGGCACGAATGCGTAATTCATGCAGACAAGGATGCTTCGACTTGGAAATTGTTTTTATGTACCTAGGAAATCGGTTAGCCAACTTGGGAAGCTTCTATGTGTTTGAGTTTTTTTCAACTTAGCAAGAAAGTCAACCAAAAACTTTCTTACTAAGATTATGATGCAGAGCTTTATAAAGTAGAATGAATACCCAAAAAGGGGGAGGCTTTCCTCTACCTGAGATTCTTATAAGAGCACAAATAGACCCTCATTCTTGTAACACCCCAAAATAATATAGCAAATAGGCCTAAACTAGAAAGACGCTACACGGCCATACTATCATGAATTTCCTCATAATAGTACGAAGCCTGAAAACTTCCGATTTATAAATTTAAAATTTCCATAGAAGTCTCCAATAGATTGAATCCCGAAGAATATCAATACTAATAATTAAAGCTAATATTAAGACAAGTAAAAATTACAATATTTTCAAAGAGTGAATAATAACCTCGCGCTATAGAATTTATTCAATATCTAAACCTCGAAAATAATATAGTTCTCGAAACAGAATGACGCTCTGCATTCCTCATCCCCTAGGAATTTCAATAAGCTACTAATCTGAAAAGAGAGGAGGAAAATAGAGGGAGCAAACAACACGCTCAGCAAGTATGCCACTCATCCTACCGAGACCAGGCATATTACTTAAAGCGGAAAAATATATTATTAAAATAATAAAATCAAATAAATCCTCAATGGTCATTTCACAAGAGAATCAAAACGTCGGTTTACATTACAATTTTTTCCACAAAAGTTCCTCAGTTGAGCTCACATGTCAATCGGAGACTAAGGCTAGTATTATATCCTGCAATAGGGTCATAGATCGACTTTCATATAATTCACATTCTAATCAATATCACGTTCTAATCAATATCCCCAATGGGGTCAACGTACTACTTGTGAGTTCTTTTAGCTCACAGATCAATCGGAGAATATTGGCGATATGATATCCAGCAATAGGCCACAGATCGACTTTCGGAAAATTCACATTCTATTGTCAATAAAACCCTTGGGGTCACGTGGTATCTGTGAGCCCTTTTCATTAAATAAAAAAAAAAAAAGAATTCTTTCAACTTAAATAAAAGATCTCAATAATTTCATTTACATCATTACAAGTACAAATTATTCAAAAATTCACATATTCCAACATCAAATGAGGTATAATTCAATACAATTCAAATCGTAAAAGTAGTAATCATACAATCAATCAAACACATATGCCAAACTTACTTTAACAAAATAATAAATCACTCAAAATATAAGTCTTATACATCAAATCATATAAAACAATTTTCATATTTTACAAACGAGTGGCGAAGAGGTATACTTACTTACAATATCTTCTAATTCAATGTACAAACTTATATCACATATCTAGCTTCGAAAATCTATCGATGGAGAGGAATCGGAATTGACGATTGAAGCTTGGAAGAGAGAGAGATAGACAGAGGAAGTTTGGGGGTGGGGGGTCGAGTGGCAGAGGGGTAAGAGGGTTATGGGTTTTTTTTTTTTGGATACTATAATTATACTTATAAAATTTTTGTATGATAATATCTAACCCAATTTAATTAGACTGGATTTCGCATATAGTAATACCTAGTCTAATTTACTAGACTGGATATGACAATTCTAGCAAGAATGCATGATCCTTAGACAAGAATGTTTTCACTTGGGAGTAGTTCTCATGTACCCAAGAAGTCAAATAATCAATCTTGGAAGCCTCTCTATCTTCGAGTTTTCTTTGAACTCTTAATAGTATTTTATCATCATCATATTAGCAAGAAAGTCAACCTCTGCTTTAGCTTGGTACACCTTATGTGAATTTGAAGGCCCCGTTTAAGATGTTTCCGTGTCGCAGTGTGACCACGTCGCCCTTATTATCCTCCCATTATGATTCTTCATTCTCAATACTATGGGTTGCATCTTAAGGGAAGTTGAAATTGACGTAACCTTAACAAAGAGACTAGCTAGAAAAAGAGTCACAACAAACTCGAAACCGAGGCCAAAGACTTGAACTTCGTGAATGCATCAAGCAACTGCCCATAACTCACGACAGGGTGCAAATCCTCCACTTACAGTGACATTGTACTGTCAATGCCATCAGTACTGATTTGGGGTGGTTTTCTTTAGTGGATTCAAAATCGAAAGAGTCAAAGGGACT
This sequence comes from Simmondsia chinensis, assembly GCA_018398585.1. Lineage (NCBI taxonomy): Eukaryota > Viridiplantae > Streptophyta > Magnoliopsida > Caryophyllales > Simmondsiaceae > Simmondsia > Simmondsia chinensis. The sequence continues at coordinate 20,665,783 of JAGTTD010000017.1, read as the reverse complement.
CAAAAATTGGCCCTTGCATCAATGTACCCAAAGATTGAAATGTTTTCTTTATCTCATCGATTTAATCTATTTTCTAGTCAATTTGATTGAAGCCTATTTCATAGATTTTGAGATTTTGGTCAACAAATACCGTTGGCCCTCAATTGTGTTATTGTTTTTATCCACTTCGCATTTCACACTAATGACAAACAACTTGAATTAATTCAAGAGAATCCGTTGGCTCTCATTCTTTCGATTATAAATCTGCCAAAGGAAACTACTCTAAAATATTTTTGGTGGCACCGACATCTTTGGTTAGACAATGTCATTATACATTGGGGATCTACACCTTGCTGTGCATGATGGGCTGTTGTTTGATGTGTTCACAAAGATCGGGTCTTTTCCCTCACTTAAATTTGTTGTTGCTTGTCGTTTGGCGAGTCTCTTTGTTACGGTTACGCCAATTGCATCTTCCCTCAAGATATAACCCATACTATTGAGAAGAAGAATCATACTAGGAAGACAATAAGGGTGACAAGACCACACCGCGATTTAGAAATCAAATCCTCAACAAGGCAACATGCAAAATCACATAAGGTATACCAAATTAAAATAAAGGTTGAGCTTCTTGCTAATATGATGATGTAGAGCTCCTGTAAGAGTTAGGGGTATAAAGGAGCCGGGCCAAGCGTCCTCTTGTTCGAACTCAAGCTCGATAAGGCTTATCGAGCTTAAGTTCGTTCTAAACTATTATGGAGTTTTCAAACCTTTGTTCGAACTCAATTTAATAAGATTTTATGGTCTTTTATACTGAGCTTGGCTCAGCTCATTAGGCTAATTGAGTCGATTCAAGCACGTTATTGAGCTGAGCTGTGCCAATCCGATCTCTTTATCGAGCTAATAACCGAGCCAAGTTTTGTTATCGAGTTGAGCTCCCTATTGAGCTTAACTATTCACCGAACTATTTTCAAATTAATATTAACTTTTAACAAGACCTTAATGAGCTGTTATCAAGCTCTTAACTAGCCCTTATCAAAATGCCCGTGAATGTTTACGAGCCGAGTAACCCCCTTGTTCGAACTCGGCCGTTAAGCTTATCGAGTTTGCTTGAACTCGGTTCAATGAGCTATCGAGCCCCAATAACGAATATGATTAAGTCGTAGTGGATTTGAAAATGCGATTAGTTCATCAAAAGTTCAATTTGTTTACACACCATAATAAGAGAAGAAAAAAGAGTAGAACATGGAGTGGCTTCTCTTCAACTGGGATTGAACGAAGTTCAACCCCAAACCCTCATAACTTTATGACAGGAATGTGTAATTCTTGCAGACAAGGATGCTTTGACTTGGAAATTGTTTTTATGTACGTAGGAAGTCAGTTAGCCAACTTGTGAAGCTTATATGTGTTTGGGTTTTTTCATCTTAGCAAGAAAGTCAACCAGTAACTTTCTTGCTATGATTATGATGAAGAGCTTTTGTAAAGTAGAATGAATACTCAAATAGGAGGAGGCTTCTCTCTAACAGGGATTCGTATAAGAGCATAAATTGACCCTCATTCTTGTAATGCCTCCAAATAAAATAGCAAATAGGCTTATACTAGAAAGACGCTAAACAGTCGTACTATCATGAATTTCCTCATAGTAGTACGAAGCCCAAAAACTTACGGTTCATAAATTTTGAAATTTTCATAGAAGTCTCCAAGAGATTGAATCCCGAACAACATCAATACTAATAATTAAAGCTAATAGTATGAAAAGTCAAATTATAATATTTCCAAAGAGTAAATAATAACTTCGCTCTATAGAATTTATTTAATATCTAAAACCTCGAGACTAATACAATGCTCGAAACAAAATGACGCTCTGTGTTCCTGGTCCCTCAGGAATTTCCATAAGCTACTAATATGAAAAGGGAGAAAGCAAACGGAGTGCAAACAACATGCTTAGCGAGTATACCACACTTCTTACCCAGACCGAGCATATTATTTAAAATGGAAGAATATATTATGAAAGCAATGAAATCAAATAAATCCTCAATGGTCATTTCACAAGAGAATCTAAACATCGGTTTATATTATAATTTTTTCCACAAAAGTTCCTCAGTCAAACTCACATATTAATCAAAAAATACAACCAGTATTATATCCTACGACAGGGCCATAGATCGACTTTCGTATAATTCACATTCTAATCAATATCCCCATTGGGGTCAACGTAGTATTTGTGAGTTCTTTTAGCTCACAGATCAATCAGAGAATATGGCTGGTATTACATCCCACGATGGGGCCACAGATAGACTTTCGCATTATTCACCTTCTATCGTCGATAGACCCCTTGGGGTCACATAGCATCTGTGAGCTCTTTCAATTAAAAAAAAAACTTTCAACTTAAATAAAAGTGCTCAATAATTTCGTTCACATTCTCACAAGTACAAATTATTTGAAAAATTCATATATTCCGTGTTGGGGTCTAGACACCTAAACCTAATTCAAATCGACCACTCAAGCCAATATCAATGACAGATATAAATCACAGGGCACACCAATATTACCAAATATCAACGACAAAATAAATATGAAGAAATTAAATCAACACCAGATATAACGTGGAAAACCCTCCAGAGTAGAGGGGAAAAACCACAGGGCAAACCGACAGCAAAATCCACTATAGAAATAGCAATTACAACGTTTATAGTTTCAAGATATTTGCCCTAACTTGAAACCTACAAGCAAATTGAGCGATACAAGGATTACCTCCCCAGGCCCGAGAACAATTGATTCTCCCGATCAATTAACTCCAATCAATGCCCAGAAAACCCGCTCCGAATTGCTCCAAGATCGATACCTGATCTTCACTGAAAAATATCAGAATTTCCATGATGTCTTGGCCGCAGCCGCAGCCGCAGCTCTCTCTCTCTCGTCACTGTGCTGCGCCGCCACTCACGCTTTTTTTTTTCTTTTTGGTGCAACTCTGCATCCTGATTCTCCCATATTATTTTAATATAACCCTAAATTAAACGAGCCATAAAAACAAGGGCTGGACCATGGTACAAATTATGTACCCCACAAATCTCTCCCTTTAGCCCACCATGAGGAGGAGAGAACTCTACATCAAGCTACTTGGAGTCCATACCGGCCATCCTAGTGCATAGCTCCACTTTGCCACTAGGAACCACCTTGGTCAACATATCAGCCATGTTCTTGTCAGTGTGAATCCTCTTCAGCATCATCAACTTTTCTTTAATAACAGAACGCAACCAATGATATCTCACAGCAATATGCTTCGTGCAGGCATGGTACATGGAATTCTTACTCAGGTCCATCGCACTCTGACTGTCACAGAATACCACATACTCTTTCTATTTCAGACCCAACTCTTGAAGAAACCTCTTCATCCACATCATTTCCTTCCTTGCTTCAACTGCAGCAATATATTCAGCTTCAGTAGTAGAGAGAGCGACACACTTCTGCAACCTGGACTACAAAGACACAGCTCCCCCTGCAAAAGTGAACAAATACCCGAAGTAGACTTCCTACTATCAAGACATCCTGCTATATCAGAATCTGTATACCCTTCAAGAATCGGTCCCGAGCCACCAAAACTCAAACACTGTTTCGATGTACCCCACAAATATCTAAAGATCCAGTTCACTGCTTCCCAATGAGCTTCCCTGGATTTGACAGAAACCTGCTCACAATACCCACAGCATGAGCAATATCTAGACTGGTGCAAACCATAGCATACATCAAAGACCCAACAGTACAGGAGTAAGGAATAAATGACATCTCTTCTTTCTCTTTCACAGTCACAGGACAAGACTGTTTGCTCAATTTAAAATGTGAGGCAAGAGGTGTGCTAACTGGTTTAGCACTCTTCATATTGAATCTTTCAAGCACCCATTCAACGTACCTTTCTTGTAACAACCACAACTTTCCAGCCTCTCTATCACGGGTAATCTCCATACCCAAAATCTGCTTCGCTGGACCCAAGTCTTTCATTTCAAAAGACTTTGACAACTCCTCTTTAAGCCTTCGAATCATATCTGCATCTTGACCAACAATTAACATATCATCAACATAATGCAGTAAAATAATGAAATTACCTCCAGCGAATTTTCTGATATACACACAATGATCTGCAGCTGTTCTCTTGTACCCTTAACCCACCATAAAGGAGTCAAACTTCTTGTACCACTGTCTAGGAGCCTGTTTTAAACCATACAAGCTCTTATTTAATCTGCAAACCAAGTGCTCTTTACCTTGAACCTCATATCCTTCAGGCTGCTTCATGTAGATCTCCTCTTGCAAGTCACCATGGAGAAATGCAGTCTTCACATCTAATTGTTCAAGCTCAAGATTCATACTAGCTGCCATACCTAGTACCACTCGAATGGAACTCATCTTCACAACAGGAGCGAAGATCTCATCAAAATCAATCCCTTTCTTCTGATTGAAACCTTTCACCACCAAACGAGCTTTATGTTTCACAATTTGATCACCATTCTTTTTCAACTTGAACACCCACTTATTCTGAAGTGTTTTTCTGCCTTTAGGAAGATCAACCAGCTCATAGGTTCCATTCGTCTCTAAAGAATTCATCTCCTCATCCATGGCTTTGACCCAGTTATCCTTGTCTTTATGAGTCTGAACTTCTTGGTAGCTCTTTGGCTCCCCCTCATCAGTAAGACAAATATAATCAGAACTCGAATACCTCGTAGACGGTCGACGCTCTCTATCAGATCTCCTCAACTGAAGCTCAGCAGTCACTGGTTCGAGGGCTGGCTCCCCCTGCTCAACACTATTTGTACCTAGAGCATCATCAACTGCAACTGGATCAGTGTCGCTCTCAAGTTCTGTCCCATCATAAACCTGCTCTTCATCTGTGGCACCTGATGAAGATGAAATTGGTGTAGTATCAGCAATACCACTGGGAGCACGTGTAGTCTTCTCTGACTTGTCAAAATCAGCCATATTCTCATGTTCATGAAACACGACATCTATGCTTCTCACTGTCCTTTTCTTCACGGGGTCCCATAATCTGTAACCGAACTCCTCATCACCATATCCTACAAATATGCACGGAGTGGCTTTACTGTCAAGCTTGGATCTCTATTCCTTTGGCACATGCATGAAGGCTTTGCATCCAAGCACCTTCAAATGAGAATAAGAAACGTCTTTCCCCGTCCACACTCTCTCTGGAATGTCAAAATTCAAAGGAACTGATGGACCTTTGTTGATGATGTACACAGCAGTATTCACAGCTTCACCCCAAAATGCCTTAGGCAGCTTCGACATTTTGAGTAAACATCTGGTTTTCTCCATAATGGTTCTATTCACCCTTTCTGCGACACCATTGTGCTGAGGAGTACCTGGTTCTGTTCTTTCATGGCGAATCCCATGCTTCTTACAGTACCTTCTGAAATCTCGGTTGACGTACTCTCTCCCATTGTCAGTTCGAAGACACTTCAGCAACATCCCTGTTTGTCTCTCCACCATGGCATGAAACTGCTGAAAGACTTCAAATACCTGGCATTTGGATCTCAACAAAAATACCCAAGTTTTTCGTGAAGCATCATCAATAAAAGTAACAAAATATCGATTTCCTCCTAGAGACTCCACCTCTATAGGACCACATACATCAGAATATATTAATTCAAGCTTGTTTTGTTTTTGTTTCAACTTTTTACCAAAACTGACTTTATATTGCTTACCTAACAAACAGTTATCACAAGGATTCAATGACTTACCTTCAAGTGAAGGGATGAGGGACTTTTTAGCCAATATCTGCAATCCTTTCTCACTGGCATGAGCTAGTAGTTTGTGCCACAAATTCGGTGAAGTATCATCCTCGACTGTGTTCAATTCACCACCACACACTGTCACAGGTGTCTTGTACAATGAACAATAAAGCCGTCCTCTGGCTACTATCAGTGACCCCTTGGTAAGCTTCCATTTTCCATCTCCCAGATGATGTGTATAACCTTCTTTATCCAGAACATTCACAGAGATTAGATTAAGGCGCAATTCAAGAATATGTCGCACATCTTTCAGAGTAACAGTGCAACCAATACTAGTCTGTACACGGATATCCCCAATCCCAACGATCTTAGCAACACTACTATTGCCCATTTTCATAGTACCATACCTGCTTTGTACGTAGAAAAATATTCTCTCTTAGGAACACAATGATAAGAAGCACCAGAATTCACAATCCACTCAACATCAGGATCACTTATATGATTGCACTCTCCCTGAGCACAAAGTAATGTTTCCTGGTGGTCACTATCATCGCCTGTCACTGCAGCTACAGTCTTTTTATTATATGCCTTATTCTGACTCGTTTCACCTTTCTGTTCTTTCTTCAAAAGAAAATAATTTCTTTTCAGGTGACCAGTTTTATGACAATGCCAGCACTCTGGTTTATCTCCCCTGGACTTAGATCTGCCTCTTGACTTACCACGCCCCTTAGGCCCTCTACTCTTACTTTTGCCTCGGTTCTCAGTAACAAGTGCTTGTGCAGAATCAGTGCCCATCTCTTTTCTTCTCATCTCCTCATTGAACAAGCAATCTTTTACGGTACTCAAAGCCAACTTTCCATTAGGAGCTGAGCTACTAACAGTTACCACCAAGGTCTCCCAACTGTCAGGTAGAGAACATAAAAGGAACAAAGTCTGCAACTCATCATCAAGAGTAATTTTCATAATAGTCAACTGGTTAATAACATCCTGAAATTCATTTAAGTGTTTAGCCACTGATCGTCCCTTTTTCAATTTCAAGTTGACTAACTTCTTAATCAGAAAAGCTTTATTTCGTGGGGTCTTTCTCTGATACCGACTCTCTAAACTTTTCCATAATGACTCGGCATTAGTCTCTTGTGATATATGGTGAAAAACACTGAAATCTACCCACCGTCTAATTGTCCGAACAGTTTTTCAATTCAGTTTCTCCCATTCTTTATCTGACATTCTTTCCGGCCTACCACTATCACCTTCAATTGGGTCATGTAAATCTTTACAATAAAGCAGGTCCTCCATTATTGGCTTCCAAATTGAATAATTTTCTCCGGTCAATTTTATCATACCACTAGTACCGTCCATTATTATTCAACCTAATAATGAACCTTAGCTCTGATACCACTTTGTTGGGGGTCTAGACACCTAAACCCAATTCAAATCGACCACTCAAGCCAATATCAATCACAGATATAAATCACAGGGCACACCAATATCACCAAATATCAACGACGAAATAAATATGCAAAAATTAAATCAACACCAGATATAACGTGGAAAACCCTCCAGAGTAGAGGGGAAAAACCACAAGGCAAACCGACAGCAAAATCCACTATAGAAATAGCAATTACAACGTTTATAGTTTCAAGATGTTTGCCCTAACTTGAAACTTACAAGCAAATTGAGCGATACAAGGATTACCTCCCAGGCCCCAGAACAATTGATTCTCCCGATTAATTAACTCCAATCAATGTCCAGAAAACCCGCTCCGAATTGCTCCAAGATCGATACTTGATCTTCACCTAAAAATATCAAAATTTCCGCAATGTCTTGGCCGTAGCCGCAGCTCTCTCTCTCTTGTCACTGTGCTGCGCCACCACTCACGCTTTTTTTTTCTTTTTGGTGCAACTCTGCATCCTGATTCTCCCTTATCTATTATATATATATTATTTTAATATAACCCTAACTTAAACGGGCCATAAAAACATGGGCTGGACCATGGTACAAATTATGTACCCCACATTCCGGCATCGAATGAACATATAATTCAATATAATTCAAATCGTAAGAGTAGTAATCATACAATAAATCAAACAAATATGCCTTAACTTACTTTAACAAAATAATAAATCGCTAAAAATACAGGCCTTATACATCAAATTATATAAAACAATTTTCTTATTTTACAAACAAGTAGAGAAGTGGTATACTCACTTTCAATATCTTCTAATTCAACGTACAAACTTATATTACATATCTAGCATCGAAAATCTTTCAAGGGAGGGGAATTGAAATTGATGATTGATGCTTGGAAGAAAGAAATAGAGATAGAGAGAGGAAATTGGGAGGTGGGGGGTCGGGTGGGAGAGGGACAAGTGGGTTACGGTTTTTTTTTTGTACTATAATTATACGTATATAATTTTTATACTATAATACCTAACCCAATTTAGTTAGACTAGGTTTCGCATATTGGAATACCTAGTCTAATTTAACTAGACTGGATATGACAATTCTAGCAAGAATGCATGATCCTTAGACAAGAATGTTTTGACCTGGGAGTAGTTCTCATGTACCCAAGAAGTCAAATAGTCAATGTAGGAAGCCCCACTATGTTCGAGTTTTCTTTGAACTCTTATAGAATCTCATCATCATCATATTAGCAAGAAAGTCAACCTCTGCTTTAGCTTGGTATACCTTATGTGAATTTGAAGGCCCCGTTTATGATGTCGTTTCTGGGTCGCAGTGTGACCTCATCGCCCTTATTATCCTCCCATTATGATTCTTCATCTCAATACTATGTGTTGCATCTTAAGGGAAGTTGAAATTGGCGTAACCTTAACAAAGAGACTAGCCAGAAGACGAGTCACAACAAACTCAAATGGAGGACAAAGACTTGAACTTCGTGAACGCCTCAAACAACTTCCCATAACTCACAACAAGGTGCAAATCCTAGTGACAATGTACCGCCAATGCCCCCAGTACTGATTTGGAGTGGTTTTCTTTAGAGGATTCAAAATTGAATGAGTCATAGGGACTCAAAAATTCTCCCTCGCATCAATGTAGCCAAAGAATGAAGAGTTTTCTTTATCTCAACAATTTAATCTATTTTCTAGTCAATTTGATCAAAGCCTATTTCATAGATATTGAGATTTTGGTCAAGAGACACTGTTGGCCCTCAATCGTGTTCTTATTTTGAGCCATTTCGCATTTCACACTTATGACAAACCACTTGAATTCATTCAAGAGAATTTGTTGACTCTCAATCTTTCAATTCTAAGCCCACCAAAGGAAACTGCTCTAAAATATTTTTGGTTGCATTGACATCTTTGGTTGGCCAATGTCATTGTACATTGGGGATCTAACCTTGTCGTGAATGATGGGCCGTTGTTTGATGCGTTCATAAAGATCGGGTCTTTTCCCTCACTCAAATTTGATATTACTTATCATTTGGCCAGTCTCTTTGTTACGGTTACGCCAATTGCATCTTCCCTCAAGATGTAACCCATACTATTGAGATGAAGAATCATACTAGGATGACAATAGGGGTGACAACACCACACCGCGATCCAGAAATGAAATCCTCAATAGGGTAACATGCAAAATCATATAAGGTATACCAAATTAAAATAAAGGTTGACCTTCTTGCTAATATGATGATGTAGAGCTCCTGCAAGAGTTAGGGGTGTAAAGGAGCCGGGCCAAGCATCCTCTTGCTCTAACTCGAGCTCGATAAGGCCTATCGAGCTTGTGTTCGTTCCGAACTCTTATCGAGCTTTCAAACCTTTGTTCAAGCTCAGTTCAATAAGATTTTATGTTCTTCGATACTCAACTTGGCTCAGCTCATTGGGCTAATTGAGTCGATTTGAGCTCGTCATTAAGCCGAGCTGCGCCGATCCGATCTCTTTATCGAGCTAAATTGAGCTCATAACCGAGCCAAGTTTTATTATCTAGTCAAGCTCCCTATTGAAAAAAGCTATTCGAGTTACTATCAAGTTATCATTGAATTATTTTTGAATTAATATTAACTGTTAACGAGCCCTTAATGAGCTCATATCAAGCTCTTAAATAGCCCTTATAAAAATGTTCGTGAATGTTTACGAGCCGAGTACCCCCTTGTTCGAACTCGGCCATAAAGCTTATCGAGTTTACTCGAACTTATCGAGCCCCCAATAATGAATATGAACAAATCGTAATCAATTTGAAAACACGAATAGTTCATCGAACGTTCGGTTTGTTTACACCCCTATTAAGAGCAAAAAGAAAAGTAGAACATGGAGAGGCTTCTCTTTAACTGGGATTGATAGAAGATCAACATCAGACCCTCATAACTTTATGGAAAGAATGCGTAATTCTTGCAGACAAGGATGCTTCGACTTCGAAATTGTTTTTATGTACCTAGGAAGTCAGTTAGCCAACTTGGGAAGCTCCTATGAGTGTTTGGTTTTTTTCATCTTAGCAAGAAAGTCAACCTCTTCTTTAGCTTGGTATCTCTAATGTGAACTTGCACGACCCCCCGTTTATGATGTTGCATCTGAGTCGTAGTGTGACCTCATCACCCTTCTTGCCTTTCTATTACGATTCTTTGTCTCAACCGTACGGGTCGAGTCTTGAGGGAAGATGAAATTGACATAACCATAGCAAACAGACTAGCTATAAGAGGAGCCACGAAAACTAGGACCAAAGCCAAAAACTTGAATTTTGTGAACCCATCAAATCGCTACCTCTTAGTCACAACAACGTGTGCATCTCCAGTGTATAACAACATTGTTCCCCTAGAGCTGTTGTCGTCGATAGCAATTCAAAGTGGTTTTCTTTGGTGAATTCATATTCGAAAGATTCATAGAGATTGTTCTACAATGCTTCCTGGTTTGTAGAAATTTCTAATAAAGACTCAAAAACTTGCCCTTGCATCAATGTAGCCAAAGAATGAAGAGTTTCTTTTATCTCATCAACTTGATCCAGATTCCAGTGAAGTTGATCGAAGTGTATTTCGCAAATTTTTGGAATTCGATTGAGAGATACCTGTTAGCCCTCAATCGCGTTCTTATTTGGGTACAGTTCACATCTCACACTCATGAGAACGACTTGAATTGACCAAGAGAACCCGTTCACCCTCAACTTTTTGATTCTTAATACACCTAAGGAATAACTTGGAATTGTTTCTAGTGGCATCAAGCTTCTTATGGGCTATCATCATTGTAAGTTGCGGACCTACACCTTGTTGTGACTAACAGGCAATTGTTTGTTGCGTTCACAAAGTTCAACTACTTGGCCTCGATTCAAGTTTTCCATGACTCATCTTATGGCTGGTCTCTTTGTGATAGTTACGTCAACTTCATCTTCCCTCAAGACACAACCCGGACTATTGAGACGAAGAATCATACTGTAAAAACAATAAGGGTGATGAGGTCCCAGCACAATCGTACTGGGAAAACAATAAGGGTAATGAAGTCACACCACAACCACAACCCCGATACAACATCCTCAATGGGGCATCATGCAAAATAAAATCACATATACTAAGATGAAACATATATTGACTTTCTTTCTAAAATGACGATGAAAACCTTCGTTAGGAGTAGAAAGAAAATCCGAACATGGGAGGCTTCTCTCCAGCTGGGATTTGTACAAGAGCATAGCTTGATCCTCTTGACTTTCTAGCAAGAACGCTAAATTCTTGGGGACAAGGATATTCAACTTGAGAGTAGCTGTCATGTACCTGCAAAATTGGTAAGCCAACTTTGGAAGCCTTACAAGTTGTTGTATGATGGGACCAGGGTATTTAGGATTGTTGATGCGTTGTTGGCTTAGCTCTTTTGTCCTAGGTAATGCATAAATAGAGGCAAAGCCTACCTTGTATCAATTATTCAAGAATTAATCAATACAATCTCCTTTTCTAACGCAATTTTCTATATTAGACCTTAGAGTACGATTGATGATGAGGATCAGCTTAGAAAAGGAAAACTAAAAGGGAAAAGAACGATATGGAGGGAAAAAACACGTTAGCTTGCATCATCCGCTAGCTCAGCCCGTGTTAGACACATGCATATGCCTTGTAGGAAAACATTGGTGATAGGAGGTCATTATTCAATTCTCTGTAATTTTGTAATTCATTATTTTTGTGAAAAGTTTACACAACTTTTGCCCCATATATTGTGTCTTTATGAAAACACCAAAGAGGGCACCAACACGCCGTCATCGGATCCCATGAGAACTCTAAAGTTAAGCGTGCTTGAGCGAGAGTAGTACCGGAATGGGTGACCTCCTGGGAGGTCCTCACCTTCAGGTTGGGGGCACTAGGAAACAGCCTCTCTTCAGGTTAACACTCTGAAGGGGGAAGGCTGCGTACATCTGCCCCCCCGACCCTGCGTAGGCGAAAGCCCTTGAGGCACTGGGTATGTTCATATTGTGTCTTTATGAAAGATGGATTATTTATAATTTTTTTCGTATCTATCATTAAATGTCATATGTGAATGTGTTTTTACCAATGCTTACCCTGGCTCATGTTCGTGTTATTCTTGATGTTTAGCGTTGTAGTAACCAATTCAAGTACAATATTTCATAATTAGATCTAGTGGTTCACTAATAGGGCTCATTTTTATTTTTTTTTTATAATTAGCGACAAAGTCGTAGTGCAAAACAGACACCTCGTACAAACAAGACATGATTCAACCTGTATGAACACAGGAATCCAAACAACGACAAAGGAATAAAGCATACCAAAAAAAAAAAAAACAAGATTACATGACAGTCAAAGGCAAAGACCAGCAGGCACTATATAGCTACAATGATCACTGAAGATAGCGGACCAAGAACAGGAGAAAAATTCAATGTGCTTCATAGTGTACACCTTGGTGGCATTAGCGTAACAAAAGCCTCGCCTATGATAAAAGATGGTTAGCTGATAGGGTATTGCCCTTGTTGCCTTGATTACCGTGCTAATCTAGGTTTAGTGCTTGGTGTTTAAACCTTTTAATGTAATTGTCTTCAAATAAATTAAGTTGACAGTTAATTTATTCCTTGAAACATCTTGTCATCATATTGTTATACATTTATTTGCTTTAGTTAATTAGTTTTATGAGTTATCTTCCCTACAAATCAATCAGTCAACACTTATCAAGTCATTTTCGATTTTTCAACAATGAATCCGAGAATGCTATAGGTTAGCAAGTACAAGGCTACTTCCTTAACCTGTTGCCGCCTCGAATGCAAGTGCCTCAAAAAAAGAAAAAACCTAATTGAAGTCGTTCCTTACTATCAGGTGACTAATCTTGTCAATATGTGTTTAGGATTCATTTACCAGGCACTAAGGCACCGGATTCCATTAGAACTCCGAAATTAAGGGTATTTGGGCGAGAGTAGTACCAGGAAGGGTGACCTCCTAGGAAATTCTCGTGTTGCCAATCCTATAAGGTTAGTGGTCCTCGGAATCAGCCTCTCGGCAGGGTTACACCCTGAAGGGGTACGGCTGCGTACATCCACCCTCCCAGACCCCGCTTATGCGGGAGCCTTTGAGGCACTGGGTCTATTGTTGTTGTATATGTTTAGGTATTGTCTTTCTAAATAAGGCAATTTGTCTCATTAGTTGTATATTTTATTTTTGAAACTTTAAACTTCATGTAGGTAAGTTTAACTCGCAATGTCTGTAATCCAAGTAGTATATATACACATCTTGAAACTATATCTTGAACAACAATCATTCTATGTGAGGCATTTTGACCCTGGGCTTATCTAAAGGAATAAACAATTCTCACAAAATCAAATATTCGACAACAAACGAAATGAAACTTCCCTTGTTAGAAAGAAAATACCCGAAAGGATCAACAATCATCTCAAAGTGATGAAAATTTTCACTTGGGTCCTGACTCTTTATAAGACACTTCCATTCGAGGAGACAACAGGTTAAGGGAGCACCCTTGTACTTGCTCACTTACAGCAATCTTTAGTTGATTTCCAGTAAAATATAAAAGAGACATGATAATTGTAGATTTTGTGGGTAGAAAACTTAATTTCATAAACTAGCAAATAAAAGAAATGGTAAATTACAGAAAGTTCCCTTGCCGTTTGCTTCAATAGCAAAAATTCCCCCTTACAAATAAAATTACTCACTAAACTCCCTCACTTTTAAAAACTCATCGCTTTACTCCATGCAACTTTTTTCGAACTATTTTTCCTCTCAAAAGTGGGGGGTTAAGTGTTTGATTTTATTTTTAAAAAGGAGTTTTATGTTTTTAGGCAAAAATTATGAATTTTTATGTTTTTAAGCAGGAAAAAAAAGGGGGTTTTCTATATTAAAAACTTAGAGTTATTTTAATTAATTATAGTAGAAGACAGAAATTTTTTTTGAAATTTTCATAAAAAATATTATGAGATAAATATAACATTTTTTGTTTAAAATAATTTTAAATTATATTTTAAATTTTGAAATTTAAAATTTTACAAAATTAAAAATTTGAAGCAAATAATGAAAAAAATTTGAAAAAATATGATAATATTTTTTAACTTTGGATTTTCAAATTTTTTTTCCAAAACCAATTTATTTTTCATAATTTATTTTCAAATTTTTGATTTTATTCATTTTTAATTTTCAATTTATTAATCTAATTTTAAATTTTATTTTTAAACAATAATTATTACATTTTATGTTATAGTTTTTTTTTTAATTTAAAAAGTATCTAAATTTATAATATAATTATTATAATCAATTTAAATTCTTATATTAATATAAATAATAGAACTTTCTCTTATATTTTACGTAATAATATAAAGCTCCCATATTTCGCTTAAATGCATAAGAATTCTATTTTTTGACTAAAAATAGAAAATCCTAATTTTTAATTCGTACACTTTTTTTAATTTTAAATTTATTAATCTAACTTTATTAATGTTCAAAAATATTATTATATTTTTTTTCAAAAATTCTTTTTCAATATTTTTAATTTCAAATCTATTAATCTAATTTTGAATTTATTTTAAACAAAAAATACTTATCTTATAATATCTTTTTATGAAAATTTTAAAAATATTTTTTATTTTCTAAACTTATAATGTCATTTCTATAATTAACTAAAATAATAATTTTAATAAATATAGAAATTCCCCTTTTTTCTAAAAATATAAAAAAAAAAGTCCTTTTTTTTTTCTAAAAATATAAAATCCCCACCTAAAAGTAAAATCAAACACCTAACTTCTTTTATTTTGAAGGGCAAAATAGTCACAAAAAAGTTGATTGCAAGCAAAGTGATGGGATTTAATGAGTGATTTTATTTGGGTGGAAGGTCTGTTATTGAAGGAAAAAAGGGGTGTTTTCTATAATTTATCCTAAAAGAAATTAAACATGAAATCAGGTGAAACGATTCAGGAATAATTCAGGTTAAACTATGACATTCTAGAATTTGCAATCCATTAAAGACCATTATGTTAAAGTATACGTTATAAGCATCCAACCTAGATTAGCACCATAACTAGGTGTTGCACGGTAATCAAGACTTCGAGATCGAGTCGGATTCAGCAATTGCAGTAAAGTGAATTAAGGAGGGTGGTGTAGGGATGACCCTAAATTTCCATGAATAACAACATAAATGATGACCTGGGGGTACAAGAACAAGATGACACACACACATACACTCAAATCTCATGACATTTAGTGATAGGTGGAAGTATATAATGCATACGATGTACTTAAATCCAATATGATTGATTAGCACTTTGAATAACCATAACTAGAAGCGAAATTCAATACATCTGGAAAGTAATACAACCATTAGATCAATGCCCGTTACATGTTACAAAATTAACTAAACGAATAACTAATTTATAGAAAGATTGAAGAGTCTTGTGTTATTAGTCATTTTGTTTTTTTTGATGTTTGAAAACACCTTGGTCTTTAACTCTTGTACATTTTCTTTCACTTTTAGCAGTATTTTCCAACCAAAAAAAAACAAATATATGCAATTAAGAAATTCTCAAACCCACGCATCAGCAATAAATCCACACATCTTAGCGATTCATCATGGGGAAGGGAAGAATGTTGAGTCCTCTAGCCAATGAAATCAGCAATAGAACATCGAAACTAGGCACCAAATTTACGTGGACAGCCTCTCTCAATTATAGGGAAAAATCACATATCAAAACTAGTGTTTCATCCACTATGAAATTTATGAATTATAATCTCCAATTGGAACCCCAAACCTTATATTGCAATCATTATCATCAATGTGACTATTGTATAGTAAATCACCAACCCTCCCACAATATAACTACTACATGGCGAATCACCAACCTTCCTTGATGTAACTGCAGCATGGTGAGCCATCAACCCTCCTAAACATAGCTTTGAAAAGAGGAAGTTACAAACTCTCATCAAAACACCTCTTCCAAATTTCCCCGGACACCCCTTTACAAATCACTCCAACCCCTTGCATCTTTTATCTCTTTCCCAATCACCATAAGTCTTATCTATAATCAAGTTACGTAACCTTAATTAAATTTCAAATCAAATCCAATTTGATTTGGTAACTAAATTACCCTATCAAAATCAAATCATATCAATTTCTAAATTTAAAGTAACAATATGTGGTATATAACTAGATAATATATGTTAGTTATGTTATTTACTTTTTAGGACAAAATATAGAAAGACCCCCTAAAAATTATAATTAAATACAATACACCCCTTATACTTTTAATTTTATAAAATAACTCTCTAAACTTTACAATTAAATATAATACACCTCTTGCACTTTCAATTTCATAGAATAGCCACCTGGAATTTGTAATTAATCATAATACACCCTCCTACACTTTCAGCTTAGCCTTTAAACTTTACATTACACAAAATTCACCCCTAAACTTTGTTACTAAATCTAACACACCCCTTAGACATAAGTAAAGTTGAAACTAAAAAAAGTATGAAATTAACAAATTTAAGCAAAATATGAAAAAATAATTTTTTGGAAAAAGTTTGAAAAAATATATAATATTTTTAGCTTAAGTTTTTCATTTTTTTTTAAAAACATTATTTTTTTAAGAATTTATTTTTAAAACTTGAAGTTTGCTCATTCTTTTAATTTTTAAATTTATTAATCTAATTTTAAAATTTATATTTTAAAAAAATTATTATATTTTATCTTATAATATTTTTTTATAAAAATATTTTAATATCTTCGAAATTTATAATATTATTACTATAAAAAATTATTTCATGTAAATTTATCTTATCTTTTGCTTGGAAACGCAGAACTTTCATATTCGCATAAAAATATAAAATACATATCTTTTATATAAAAGTAGAAAATTTCTAATACTTTATCTGATACATTTTTTTAACTTTAAATTTATTAATCTAATTTTTTTCAAAATTGAAAATATTATTAAATTTTTCCAAAATCTTTTTTCATAATGCATTTTAAAATTTTTTTAATTTCAAACTTATATTTTTTTAAGGGGTGAGTGGCGTCAATTAACAAAGTTGGGGGTGAGTTCTATATAATAACAAAATTCAAGGGCCATTAATTGAAATTAAAACTATAAAGGGTGTATTGTGTTTAATTGAAAAGTTCTATATAATTACTAATTAGTTCTTTATACTTTTTTATTGTGTCAATTTAGTCCTCTATAATGTATATTGCATCATTTTTGTCTTTGGTCAAATTCAAGTTAAGTTATTTATGTAATTTTGAACGACATAATAACATTAGATGCAAATAAACCATTACAAATCCACTCAATTTAACCTAACACATGGCTGAACTGTTAAAAATTTCATATAAAATTTAACATAACTTCACTTTTAAGAACCAAATTGACACTATATCAATTGTACATTGACTAAGTTGACATAATTAGAAGTATAAGAACTAAATTGATAATATATCAATTATACATTTACTAAATTAATACAATGAACAAAATACAATAAGCATTGATGTACATAAGCCTCAATAATATAGTAAGGAGTTAGACATACCTCAATTGTAGAATAGGCTTACAGTCTTTCATAGAGACGAGTGTACAATAATTGACAAAACTACCAGAGTCCTACATTACTACGTTACGAAAACCTAAAGACTAAAATGGTGACTCCAACGAAGAGAGTTCTTAGCAGAAGAATGTTTATGTGTGTACTTTGCAAACTAAAGAGAGGTTATATTTATAGACATACTAATAGGCTCCCTTAATATCTCATATTAATATTATCTCAATTAATAATAATTAGATAATTGTGTAATCATCCACTATAAATTTACAAATTGAGTCCTTAAATTTAGTACATTTAATCATTTAACCACATTGAAGAAATATTTTTTTTTATTTTAAGTTACATGTTTTTGATTTTTGTTAGGAAAATATCAAATTTCAAAAATGAAGACAATTTTTCAAAATATAATTTAGATTTTTAAAAATCAAAAACTACTCACATAAAACTATGGGTTTTTTACACTAAAGGTACAAGTATTTTTTTTTTTTTATATCTGAATGGGAACTTACAATGTTATATTATTTGGGTTCTTTAACTAAAAGTCACCTAAATTTTTAGTAAAGTTTAAAAAATTGCCTACATTTTTAATTTTTTTTAAATCACACCTAAATTTTTAAATGTGATACTTTAATGTTAACACCGTTAGTTTTTGATGACTTGCCATTTAAATATATATTTTAAAGTTATAAAATTATTTTTTTTTAAATTTAAAAATTTTTAGATGTTTTGAAATATTTTAAATGAAATTTGAATTTTTTTAATTATTTTTTCTTAATTTCAAAAGCTATATTGGCAAAAACTAATGGATGTTAACGTCGTCAATATTAAGATGTAATATTAAAAAATTTTAAAAAATTAATTCTAAAAATTTTTAAAAATTTTTTAATATCACATCTTAATGTTAACGCCGTTGAAATCTATTCATTTTTGCTAACATAACTTTTTGAAAAAGAGAAACAATTAAAAATTTTTGAATTTAATTTTAAAATAATTTTTAGAATATTTTAAAATAATTTTTAGAATATTTTAAAATAATTTTTAGAATATTTTAAACATCTAAAAATTTGCAAATATTTAAAAAATTAATTCTCATATTTTAAATATTTTTTAATATCACACCTTGATGTAACTATGTTAACATTCCATTAGTTTTTGCTGATGTGGCACTTAAAAAATAATTTTTAAAATATAAATATTAACTCTAAATATTTATAAATTTTTTGATATTTAAAATTTTTTAATATTCTAAAATTATTTTTGATATAAATTAAAAAAGTCAATTTTTAATTCATTAAAAAGAAAAAAAGAAAAAAATTTATTGAGGATTGCTTGGTAATTTCCTATTTATTTTAGCAAAAAGTTAATGATGTTAATATTAGGTGTGATATTAAAAATTTTTGAAAAGTTTTGGCATGCCCTTAAAAGTTTTAAAAAGTTAGCTGGTTTCTAAAATTGTAGCTAAAATGTAGAAATATTGAGTAAAAAAACCCGCAAAAAAAAAAAATATTTTAAATACAAATTAAAAAAGGGCTAAATGGTAAAGAAAAGGTAGAGGGTACAAGATATCCCAAAATCAAATGAAATAAATGCATTGACTAATGAAAATGAAGCGCTGCATGCCTTTTGATTATAAAATGCCAGCATTTGGTGCTCTTGATCATCAGTAAGGTGTGCTGGAGGCCAATAAAGCACCAACTATAGTTGGACATTATATCCTAGATACGGACCTGCTGCATCGATCTAGATTTGAGAGAAGCTCGAAACCATTTTAAAGAGAGTGTGATCCGCACCTCGCTCAACTATTACATTATCATAATTTTTGTCATTTCCAAAGCGTTTTAGGAAATATCTTTCTACTTAATATATTTTATATATTTGGTACCAACATGGTTTTTTTTTTTTTTTTTGTTTACAGAAAACTGCCTTAAAAATTATCATTTTTTACTCAACTATTAGACCTTTTTTCCGAAAACCACCACTAAAGGTCTAAAATTTTTCAATAAGCCATTCGAAAATCATGTTATTAATACAACAACAACAATAGACCCAGTGCCTCAAGAGCTCCCGCCTAAGCAGGGTCTGGGGGTGGATGTACGCAGCCTTACCCCTTCAAGGTGTAACCCTATCGAGAGGCTATTTTTAGGGACCCCCAACCTCATAGGGTTGGCAACACGAGGACTTCCGAGGAGGTCACCCATCCTAATACTACTCTCGTCCAAGCACGCTTAACTTCAGAGTTCTAGTAGGATTCGGTGCATTAATACCTGGTAAATGAATCCTTTAAAATCATGTTGTTAATATCTGTTAAATATTACTTGACTTCTACATGAGTTTTATCTTACCTTGTTTACTTTGTGAGTGAATGCGAGTTGAAACTAGTGAATCTAGTAATAATTAACAGTTTAGATGGCTGACCTCCTGGGCAGTCCTCACCCCCAGGTTGGGGGCACTGGAAAACAGCCTCTCTTCAGGTTAACACCCTGAAGGGGGAAGGCTGAGTACATCCGCCCCCCGCCCCCCCCCAAGATCCTGCGTAGGCGGCAGCCCTTGAGGCACTGGGTATGTTCCTTCCTTAGAGGTTTTAAAAGTATATTGACTAGTTTGAAAGTGTGAGTTTGATAATTTACATTTAAGAGGTTTTAAAAATATATGATAACCTAAACTTTGATAACCTTTCTTCAGGTATCGTCTCATAACGTAATTAAGATTCCAGTAAATTAATTTAACTCATCAGTTAAAAACTACTTTGACTAAATATATCATTCATACTTTAATATTTAAATAAAAAATAATTTAAAAAAATAAAAATTTATATTTTTTTAGTTTTTAAAATTTTATTCGTAGTTTTGTGAGTTCATATTTTTAAATTAAATACTTCTAAAATATTTAAAATTATGTTAAATAGATAAGCTAGTTAAATTATATTTATAGTATTTTCTTTTTTTTTTATATGCCACATTAATAAAGTTCAGCGTAATTCTAATAGAGTTTTCCAAAGAACACTTGAAAAAAAGTTAAGAAAGTTTAAGATACCTAAAATTTTTTTTAAATGTTATGGCACCAATAAAATATATTATTGAACATATAACCTTTTTTTTTCTAAATATTTTTAATAGATTCATATGTTTTTTGATAAAATTTGGAATTAGGGGATCAATTTGATTTTTGTTAATTGTTTGGGGTTGTCTTTGATATTTAATTAGTACTCGAGAGAATTATATTGATTTTCACCAATAGTTCGAAATGTCTTTAATGAAATTAGAAGTTTAGGATCACATTTTTTTTTTGAGATTGTTTTGATTAAATTAAAAGCTTTGAGAATCACTTTGATTTCTACCAATAATTCTAAGATATCTACGAATATTAGTTAAATAAAATACTGGATGCTTTGGTTTAAATAACCCTTAAACAATACCAAACATGCCATTAAACAATAAGAGGGTTAGCGTAATAATAACCTTTGTTTCTAGTCGACTGCCTTATTTTATTTTGAATAATATTTAAAAAGACCCTCTGAATTATTGGTTAAAATTAAAGTAATCTTCCTGAATTTTGAATTTTATTAAAGCCACCTCATGAACTATTCATTAAAATCAGTGTGACCTCTCAACTTCTAAATTATATCAAAAACACTCTGAAATTATTACCAAAAATCAATTTGATTCTTAATTGCAAATTTTATTAAAGATATTCAAAACTATTAAAAAAAATAGTTTAGATACCTTAACGCTTGGCAATATATTTTAATATAAGTGCCTTAGGATTCTAAAATATTTTTGAGATACCCAACTCTTTTTTAACTTCTTTTTCAAATATTATCCCTATAACTTTATTAGTATTATGCTAATATGACAAATAAAATAAAAAGAAAATATTTTAAATATAAATTAATTATTATTTATATTTAAAATAAATTTAAATATTTAAATGATTTTACAGATTTTAAAAATGTAAAACTCTCTGTGCCTATCAATAAATAATTTTATAAGTAAAAAATAAAATTATAATTTTTCTTTTTAAAATTATTTGAATTTTTGTGTATTTAAGATTGTTTTAAATATAAATGATATTTTTTTCCTTAGTTATATTATATTTCAAGTGTTTAGTTAATTTAATTTAACATAATACTAATAGAGTTATGGGGATAATGCTTAGAAACAAGTTATCAAAGTTTAGGTTATCACAAAAATATTCTAAATCTCAAAACACTTGAAAAGTATATTATCTAATCTTAAGATATCTGAATTATTTTATTTATTTTTTTAATTATTTTGGATGTCTTTGATATAATTTTTAAATTTGGAAGATCAAATTTATTTTAATACTAGTTTATGAGTATCTTTAATAAAATTAAAAGTTTGGAGGATCATATTTATTTTGGCCAATAGTTTATGGGTGACTTTGAAAAAACTAGAAGCTTAATAGCACATTAATTATAACTAATATTTTAAAGAGTATCTTTAATAAAATTGAAAGTTTGAAAGGTCAATTTAATTTTGACCAATAGTATGTAAGTCTTTTGAATATTATTTTTTTATTTTTTAATAATTAATCTAAAAATGATCCAACTATGTGTCAATGTACTAAAAAATAACTCAACTATATTTTCTAAACAAAAAATAAACCAACTCTAACTTTTCTACCAAAAATAATCCAACTTTATTTTCTAACCAAAAAATAACTCTAACATTTTTATTAAAAAATAACCTAACTCTATTTTCCTAAAAAATAACATAACTCCAACTTTTCTACTAAAAAATAACTAAACTCTTACTTTTGTACCAAAAAATAACCAAACTCTAAAATCAGTTTAAACTAATTTTGAATTGATGGTTAAGCATGGCGTGTGGTTTAGCTTAATTTTCTTTTCTCATCTAATCAAACTAAAATTATATTTTTCTGATATTTGAGTACAACTCCACAAAAAGGCAACATCTTGAGGCAAAGAACAAGCAAAACAACCAAGAAATATGTAAAATTATGAAAAATACCAAAGAAGGTAGATGAGGAAATGAACAATTTTTATTGGATCATTATCTTCTAATACAAGCTATCAATTTATACAAAATACTAGGAAAGAATTAAGAAGGAAGAGCCAACTCTTCTTCTTCCTCTACAATAAGTTACAAGTAATCAAACACCCCATTAATGGCGTTAAGGGGCCAGTTACTAGGAAAGCCAAGAGAAAACCATGTGCCTAATTATCATACTAATTGATGACACTAATTGCTACACTAATTGTTGGGTACTAATTGCCATACTAGAAAAATACTAGGAAATACATAATACTAGTAAAATACATAAAAATAAGAAATTGTACACAAATTTTATACTGAACAGAATACAACCAGAGAACTAGGGCTGCAAATGAGCCAAGTCGAACTACAGCTTGATCGGCTCGGCTCGTTAATTAAATGAGACCAGCTCGATATTGGTATCATTTATCAAACCGAGCTGCATATATGTGCTCGCTCAGTTCGTTTACTAAATGAGACCGCCTACAAAAAACAAGCCAAACCAAAAATGCGTAGAAGAAAAATATATTATCGGAGCATCATAATTCAGTATTTTTTAAATTAAATTTTTAGAGTTTGATTATTTTTTAGTTAAAAAATATAGTTAAATTATTTTTTAATATATTAACCAATAATTGAATTAACTGTAGATGAATTGTTGTTTATTTTTTAGCAATAGTGTAATAAGCCTTGAAATGATGGATCAAAGATGAATGCTGGCCAACTCTAGATTCCAGAATCCACTCCTCAACCCACCCACCAAGCCATACGACGTCGCTTCGAGATCCCTGCCTCGTCGTTCACTTTCCAGAAACATCTCATTCTCTCTCTCTCTCTCTCTCTCTCTGCCTCTCCTCTGCTTATATATTTGATGATCGGATTCTGCAGAAGTCACAGAGAGGGAGAGGGAGAGGGAGAGGGAGAGGGAGAGAATGGCGGGGGAGGAGAAGGGGGTGATGATAGTGGGAATCGACGACAGCGATCACAGTTTCTACGCTTTGGATTGGACTCTGAAACGTTTCTTTACTCCTTACGTTTCGAAGTATCCTTTTAAACTGTTGATTGTGCATGCCAAGCCTCCTCCTACCTCTGCCCTAGGCCTTGCTGGTCCTGGTATTCCTTTCTTCTTTCTCTCTCTTCCTTTTATTTTCTCTTTTTTTTATTAGTTATTTGTAACAATTTATTTAGGTTTAAATCGAAGCTAATGGGTGAAGGATTATAAATGATTTTACGCTCTAGCTTGTCCTCTTATGTGAATGTTTATTGAGCTCAAAGCGTCGTTATTGCACATCTCTGTCACATACCGTGTGCTTAAATTTAATGGTAAAAGCACCCATGAATGATTTTAGATTAATTTAATTATAAAATAAAAAATAAAAACTAATTCATAATTGTTGAGTATTCCACATGTGAGTTTATATAAGAATCTTATATTAGAGTTCTAAAAGTGAAGAGATCAATTTATAAGTGCAGTGAGTTACTCTATCTATTGTCAATTGGTTTTATGATCGAACTCCACTTGGACTTATACGTGGATCTTATATGTGCCAACTTCAAGGGTTAGGCCCGGTGCAATTTAACAGTAATAAGGATAAATTTAATGAAATATATAAACACTGAAGATTAATGAAGTAAATAAATATTTTGTAGGTCTAAACTTTTTGTATTTTGTTTTGTATAGGTAATATAGTACTTGATGACAAAACGGTGAATTTCAGCTATCTGTTTGAACTTGGATCAGGGGAAGATGATATTTTCTTGGTCCCCCACTTGTGAAGTTACGTTGCTTCTCATTGAATTTGGGATATATACAGTATAGATATCATATTGGTTGAGCATTTATCACCTAAATATATTAATATTAATAAGGTATTCCAGGTTTCAAAATTATATTTCCTAGGTACCCCATATTGCGATTTGATAAATTTTTGTAATGGAACATGATTCTGATAATACATACGAGAGATATAAATGTTCTTTTGCAGAATTTTGGGGATTGTGATTAAAATTAATTGAATGAAAGAAGCTTATATATTACCAAAATTATGTGTCATGTTAGCATTTTTCTGTAAGAAAATCATTACTTCATGACAGAGGATATATACTGCGAGAAAACAATAAAGCGAAAAATATATAAATTGAAGGATGAATGACAAGTACATTGGATGACTCAATATATAGAGCATACAAGGAAGGAAAAAGACAGAATTATCCCTAGGGCTATCACCTATATAGCAAGGCTAGAAAGGTAAATGATACAAACCCTAGTATGACTTTCCTAAATGATAATATTCTTTCCTTAATAGGCCCCCTCAATCTGAACGGGGAGCTAGTTTTGTGGTAGTGGAAGAGATTCGGAGCAAGACCTTTGGTGAAGATGTCCGCGATTTGTTTTGTTGTAGGAGTGTAGTGAACTTCAAGATCACCTTTCACAACCTTTTCTCGGACATAGTGAAGATCAACATCAACATGTTTGCTTCTATCATTAGAGACAGGGGTGGATGCAAGATAGGAAGCAGAAGCATTATCATAATATATAATGATCGGTCCAGAGTGACGAAGACCAATGTCACGCATGATGTAGCGAATCCAATCACTCTTAGCAACAACCTGAGCAACGGCCCTATATTCGGATTCGGTAGAAGACTTAGAGACGGTAGCTTGTTTCTTTGCCCGCCACGAGATAAGATTAGGGCCAAGAAACAGAGCGTAGCCAGTGGTAGAGCGGCGAGTGTCAGGGCACCTTCCCAATCAGCATCGGTGTAGACAACCACTGAGGTACAAGAACCGGGAAGGATGGACAATCCATGATCGGGAGTGCTTTTGAGGTACTTGTGGATCCGTTTCACAACCTGTCAATGACTAATCCTAGGAGCATGCATAAACTAGGAGACAAGATTAACAGCATAGCATATATCCGATCGAGTCATGTTGAGGTATCGTAGGGCACCTACAACACTGCGGTATTCAGTGGGGTCCAGCAGTAAGTCCCCTTCAATTAGGGATAGGTGCAGACGAGCGGGGAGGGGGGTTTTGATTGGTTTGGCTTCATGCATGTTGTGTTTAGTGAGAAGATTGATGGTGTATTTGTGTTGGGAAAGAAAGAGTTCATTTTTAGTTCGTTTAGCCTCAATGCCTAGAAAGTAGTGAAGAGGACCAAGGTCCTTCATAGCAAATTGATGCGAGAATTGATGTATTAGGTTATCTATGGAGTGACGATTGGATCCTGTGGTAATCATGTCATCAACATATAGTAAAAGGCAAATGATATCGCTGTCGTTATGTAATAGAAAAAGAGATGGATCAGCACGACAGTGTTTGAAACCAAGACTGTAAAGAAAAGAACTAAATCATTGGAACCAAGCTCTAGGCGCTTGTTTGAGACCATAGAGGGCCTTTCGCAACCGACAAACATGATTTGGAAATTTATGGTGTATAAACCGTATAGGTTGACGCATATATACCTCTTCCTTCAAGGAACCATGTAGGAAAGCATCTTTAATATCAAGTTGGCGAATGGGCCAAACCTTAGTAACTACAAGGGAAAGTATAAAACGGATCGTAGAGGGTTTAACAACAGGGCTAAAAGTTTCTTTGAAGTCAATGCCTTCACTTTGGTGGATGCCTTGAGCAACAAGTCGAGCTTTAAAACGTTCTACTGAGCCATCCACCTTATATTTAACCTTGTATTTCCATGTGCTACCTACTAGATTCTTAGCTGGGTCATATGGGACAAGGTCCCAAGTATTAATTTGGAGAAGTGCATTAAACTCATCAGCCATGGCTTCCTGCCACTTGGGGCTCTTTACAACTTGTGAATAGCATGTGGGCTCTTGTATTACAGTTATCGAGGAAAGAGAAAGAGAATATTTAGTTTTACGAATGCCATCTTTTAAGCGTGTTTGCATGTGGTGAGTATTTTGAATAGGACAAGGGGGACATATAGCTGTGGGTGGAACAACCGAGGGGGAGGGTCCAGAACTGGGAACTGCGTACGGGCTAGCTTCCTGTTCGGTTGGGGTACCCGGGTCATAGGGATTAAATTTGGGTGAGTGCACTGGTGTTTCGGTGGGGCCTGCGGGTCAGGTGCCCTGAGTAGGGTTGCAATGTATGTGAATAGGGGCGCCGGAACGCAGCTGGACAGTGACATGAGGGAGAGCTACCGAAGGGGCTGGGTCGCCAGCTGGGGTTGCCGGGCTTGGGCACTACAGGGGGCCACACTGCAGTGCGGTGGTGGGGACAGTGCAGTCGGAGGGGAGGAGGGTGTGGGTGGCAGTGCGGGGTGCTGCAACTACGGGGGCGCTGACCGATGTGCAGCGAAGCTGGGTATAAGGGGAGGGGGATGGGGAGGTCAACCATTGATATGGTGTTACTAGGTAACAAATTGGTCGGTCTAAGGAAATCGGGATAGGGAAATTTAGTTTCACCAAATTGAACGTGACGATTAATATAGAGTTTCCCGGTTATGGGGTCAAGGCACCGATAACCTTTGTATCGAGCAGCATAACCTAAGAAAATACAAGGAGTGGAACGAGGGGATGACTTATGTGGTGCACGTGGCGAAAGGTGGGGAAAACAAAGACATCCAAAAACACGAAAACTAGAGTAGTTGGGTGTTTTGTGAAAACGTTTTTCAAAGGGAGAGCAGTTTTGAAGAATTGGGGTCAGAAGTCTGTTAATTAGAAAACATGCACTGCAAGCTGCATCTTCCCAAAAGAAGTAGGGAAGTTTAGATTGCAATAGAAGCGTGCGTGCCATTTCAAGGATAGGCAGATGTTTTCATTCCGCCACTCCATTTTGTTGTGGGGTATCAGGACACGAAAGTCGGAAGTGTATACCACATTGTTTACATAAAGCATTCATTCGTTTATGATCAAATTCACGACTGCCATCACTTTGAAAAATTTTAATCTTTGTGAAAAATTAGTTTTCGACGAGCGCCTTAAATGTTTCAAAAATTACGAAAACTTTCGATTTATGTTGCATAGGATAGATCCAGGTGAAGCGAGTAAAATCATCAACGAAAGCGACATAATATTTATTGCATGAAGTGGAAGCAATCGGAGATTGCCATACATCAAAATGAATTAATTGCAATAGGGCAGTACATGAATGTAAAACTCGTTGAAATGGTAAACGGTGAGACTTACCTAGACAACATGGCTGACATAATCTAAAAAAATGGGAATGGGGTATGAGGTTGCATTTACACAAAATATCCATAGCAAGACAACCTAAATGAGCTAGACGACAATGCCAAAGATCATCGAGGTGGGTTTGAGCAACCAATCCAAGTGCGTGAGGTGAGAAGCTATAGAGTGGTCCGTTACTGCGAACTCGAAGCAGTGTGGTCCTCGTAGCTTTGTCCTTTATAGAAAAGAAGTTGGAGTCAAATTCAACATGGCAATTATTGTCATGACAAAGACACTTAATAGATAAGAGATTGTGGGTTAAGTGTGGAACGATCATAACATCTTTAAGCTGTAATGTTTTAGAATGAGTTTTAAGTGTAGATGAGCCAATATGTGAAATTGGAAGTAATGCACCGTCTCCAACTAAAACACTCTTATGACTAGTATAAGGAAGAGGGTTATACATGATACCTGAGTTAGAAGTCAGGTAGTTGGATACGTCTGAATCCGGGTACCAGCTGTAGTCTTGGGCATCATTGAGTGTCATAGCAAACAAGGAGGTTGATGGATCCTGGAGGGAGTGTTGGTCATAGCGATGAGGACAGGAGATGGCACTATGTCCGATATGAGAACAAATGTGGCAGAATGGTGGTGCGGTGCCTAAAATATCGGGGGTATTAGGGAGGGGTGGTACGGCATTTCGGTGTTGGGGTGGAGGGGCGTAAGGCAGTCCATGCTGACCCGAAGGATGCTGGTGATTTTCTGCCCCATTACGGCCCCCTCGGTTGCCACGGCGGCCATGGTTACGGCCTTTGTTACCCCGACCATGACTACCTCGACCTACATTGGATCCTTGTTATTCGTACCTAGAGCCACAAGAGCGTGAGTTTGTTGAGGAGGGGTACGCCCTTGGTATTAGTTTTGGGCCCCCTCTTCATTAAGTAGGGTAGTTTTGAGCACCTCAAAATCGGGAGTAGGGGAGGTGTTTCGAGTAAGCGTGCCAAAGGCAGCGTACTCGACTGGAAGGCTCGAGAGGGCATAGTGAACTAGTTCTCTGTTAGATACGGGAGGAGTCTATGGCAGCTAAGTCATCAGCGATAGATTTTAATTCAAAAAGGTAAGCTTCCATGGTTTTGCCATCTTTACTAATATTGACAATGCGGGTTCGTAGTTCAAATTTCTTAGCCAGTGAATGATCTCTAAATCGTTTGACAAGGGCATCCCACATAGCTTTAGAAGTGGGTTGACGGGCGATGTCATTAATTAGGGAGCGAGACAGCAACATACCCAGTGCCCCAAGGGCTCCCGCCTAAGCAGGACCTGGGGGGTGGATGTATGCCGCCTTCCCCCTTCAGGGTATTACCCCTTGTTTCCGAGTGCCCCCAACTTGAGGGTGAGGACTTCTCAGGAGGTCACCTATCTAGGTACTGCTCTCGCCCAAGCACGCTTAACTTCGGAGTTCTAATGGGATTCGGTGACAGCGTGTTGGTACCCTCTTCGGTTAATTAGGGAGCGAGAGAATGTAGCGGCAATACACGAGCGAAGGCTTTGATCATTTCGAATCCAGTTTAGGTGTTCGGGATTAGGGAATGTGGAACCATTAGGGTAAGTTAAAGTTGCAGGGGAACAAGAGTAGGTACCATCTATGCATCCCCTTAGTTGATGGGCAATAAGAAGCACGTAAAATTGTTCTCTCCAAGCTGGATAGTCTGTTGTATTTTCAAGTTTTATAGTAACAATATTTGTTATACTGGAAAGGGGAAGCAGAAGTGGATTATTAATACAGTGATTTGGGGTTTGGGAGAGAGAAAAGGGGAATTGAGTCACCCCACCGCCGGTCGTGGGACCGAGATGAGGAAGGCTAGAGCCACTGGCAGTCAGCGGGCCACCAAGAGCGGTGGTGGAGCCCAGCGAGCCACTGACAGTGACTGGACAACTAGACACGGCAGGGAGGGACAGTGGACCGTACGCCGGAAAAGACAAACCACTGGGTGTGGCTCTCACGGTGGTCGCCGACGCTGGTAGGGGAAAGGGGGAAAGCGTATTAGGGATCCCTGAATAAAAAAACTGAGAAAATTGTGGCCTTAAGGAAGCTAATGGAGTACCGGAGATGGCGACGCCGGTATCCGTTAGTCCGGTGAGGAATGAACCCGAGGTTAGGGAACCGATATGCGGAAGATCGGTCCTAGTCAAGGGCTGGACGACCGGCCTGTTAGCCGACCGACCACCGGCATAGGGAGAGCCAGGGACGGTGGACGAGGGAGGCACAGCAGTCACAGGTGAGGTAGAAGAGTTAGAGGAAACAGAATGATTAGCTGCCATATTCAGAGATGACTTACCCATAATGAAAATTACTTGAAAAAAATAGAGAACTAGTTTATTAAAAAAAAAAAGGGAACGATGAACAGGAATCGGGAAAAAAAATTAAGAGTCTCTTAATGAGGCTCTGATACCATGTGTAAAAACAATAAAGCAGAAAATATATAAATTGAAGGATGAATGACAAGTACATTGGATGGCTCTATATATAGAGCATACACGGAAGGAAAAAGACAGAATTATCCCTAGGGCTATCACCTATACAGCAAGGCTAGAAAGGTAAATGATACAAACCCTAGTATGACTTTCCTGAATGATAATATTCTTTTCTTAATATATACCTTTGCATATATTGTTGAAATCATAATCAACGTCATCATCTTTCAACGAAAATCCAATGTTTAGAGCTGGACTTCGCGTAAGTTTGAGTCAATCAACCCGTTGAGTCGAGTCAATATTGTCGGACTAGTTTTGTTATCAACTTAACCTTTTGAAATAATTGATTTCTTAATATGGTAATAGAGCATAGTTGACCAAGAGCTTGTGAGTTTGAATCTCAACTGTCTCATCTTAATATTGATTAATTTCAAAGCAAGGTATATGAAATATCTATGCTTTAAGCTCAACGAGTATTCGCGTGATGAGGTATGCTAGAGTATAAGTCGTTATTAGGTTTGCACTCATCAGTTTAAACTTTTGTAATAAGTATAATGTACTGAACTTAGCCCGACGTTTCATGAACTGCAGGAGCAGCAGAGGTTTTGCTGTATGTGAATGCAGACTTAAGGAGGAGAGCGGCTAGAGTTATAGACAAAGCTAAGGAGCTTTGCCATTCTAAATCTGTATGTCTTTACTTTCTTCTCCTATTTTTTGATTGTTTTTTTCTTTCCATTGATAAGTGCTATCGGATGTCGGTATCGTCAATTTCATCCTTATTTTAACGAAAAAATTAAATAGTGGATAATATCTATAGAGGCCTCCGAACTATTAGTTAGAATCAAAGTGAGTCCCAATCTTTTAAGCCTTGTTTGGTTAACATGGTAATTGAATTCTTATGGAAAGTTATATTTCCTAGGATTTTCAGTCATGCTATCATTGATATTATCCTTTGTTAGCTAAAATTTAAGTAAATAGTCATACGGCTATTGTTTTTCTTTTTACGTCTTTCATATAAATTTATAAAATAAAATACAATGTACATATATTATGAAAACTGATACAAAAATATTATTAGATATGTTCTATTGCATAATGAGTAGCTATCTTAGGGTTATTTACGTCAAAGATTTCTATACTTTGTCTATTGTATCAATTTGGTCCTTGTACTTTTAATTGTGTTAATTTAGCCAATAAACAATTCAAAATGTGTCAATTTAATTATTTGGTCAAATTTAAGTTTAAGTTAACGACGTAATTTTGAACGGCAAAATTATGTTAGATGCAAGTAAATTATTATAAATTCATCCATTTACTTAATTTAATCTAATTTGTGGCCGAATCATTAAAAATTTCATTAAAAATTTACATAAATTTTTTTCTAAGAACCAAATTGATACATTTTGAATTATACAGGAACTAAATTGATACAATTAAAAGTATAAGGACTA
The DNA here is from genome assembly GCA_018398585.1 of Simmondsia chinensis. NCBI lineage: Eukaryota > Viridiplantae > Streptophyta > Magnoliopsida > Caryophyllales > Simmondsiaceae > Simmondsia > Simmondsia chinensis. The sequence goes on along the minus strand of JAGTTD010000017.1, from coordinate 20,634,022 downwards.
AATTAATACAATGGACAAAGTACAAGGATAGGAAGGAAAGGAAAGGACCATACCCAGTGCCTCAAGGGCTCCCGCCTACGCAGGGTCTGGGGGGTGGATGTACGCAGCCTTCCCCCTTCAGGGTGTTAACATAAAGAGAGGCTGTTTCCCAGTGCCCCCAACCTGAAGGTGAGGACTTCCCAGGAGGTCACCCATCCTGGATAAAGTACAAGGATCTTTAGCGTAAATAACCCTATATCTTATTACCTGGACAAAATTATTAATGTCAGAGTAACTTTGTAAACTCTTGTGGTTATTATTGACTATAAGTCACATCGCTCTGTTTGTAACTGTTATTGCCTTGATAACAATAACCAAGATTTATTTGATTGTGCAGTTAGAATATTGTTTTGCGTTGTGTCTCCATGCAATACTAATCAATGATAACTAAAATTTTACAAAAATGCTTGGACGACTCTCCTTTCTGTCGCAATTTGGATAATTTGGAATGCGAGGAACAAAATGTGTCGAAAGATATCAGAATACGCTTGGTTGATACAATATAGAGTATAATTCTTGCTATTTCTACAACTTTTGATCGACCTGAACGACATATACAAATCCCCTTTACCAACCTTTTTCATCGTTAATGGAATATCCTTCACTACTTAATTAGAGATTGATTTAGTCATAAAATAAAATACGAAAGACTACTCTAAAAATTAAGAAATTAAAGATAAATTTAAATAAATTTACAAACATTAAGGATTAATAATTCTAAATCAAAGCTTTGAACAAAGTATATGAACTAATGACGTAAATATCTTTTAGGTGAACGACGTTGAAACGGAGATCATGGAAGGAGATGCAAGGAATGTGCTGTGTGAAGCTGTGGATAGGCACCACGCTTCCTTGTTGGTTGTAGGTAGCCATGGTCATGGTGCCATTAAAAGGTACATCTTTCTTTCCTTTTTTTTTTTTTTTTCCCTTTTGAACTCGTATATACCAATATTGCTTTGCACTCGATAAATTCTCTTTTCTTTACAGATGTAAATTAGTCAAGTCGAGTCAACTAAAAGTTTTTCATGCTTGAGGAACGACTTGAAAACATGTTAAATCTGCTCAGACTAGACTTGAAGCTTGTGAAGCGTAGAGAGCTCACTTGAACTGGGATTCAACTTAACTCATGTACACTCTATTTGGTTCAATAGAGAATATTTTCTTTGTAAAAAAAGGTTTCTTAGCATATTATTTTTAATCAAAAGTATTGTTTCTTAAAATCTTTTGATTTTCTAACTAAAGAATATAGTTCCATTCTAAGAATTTGTATAAAGTACACGCTCAGTCAAGTTAAGATAGAAGTATATTATAAAAGTATTGTTTCTTAAAATCTTTTGATTTTCTAACTAAAGAATATAGTTCCATTCTAAGAATTTGTATAAAGTACATGCTCAGTCAAGTTAAGATAGAAGTATATTATAAGCCTAGTGTGGCATTAGTTATGTTAGTAAATTATTGTCCCTTGGGACATAACTTGGTGGCAAAGAATTCCGAAAGCTAGAGAAGCTTCTCGAATTTGATCCCCTTGACTTGTTAAATTCCACAAGTCTTTAGACCTGACCCATAGAGTTGGCAGACATGAGATCCACATGTGAGCCCAAGTAGGGTTCTACAAGTCTTAAACCAACTGGTAATAAGTGGAGTAATTTACTACACATATAAATTAATTTCCTCACTCTCACAACTTCAATGTGAGATTTTATTATATAAACTCACGTATGGAATTCTCAACACTAGTAAAAAGCAAATATTGCGCCTCTTTTAAGGCATTACCGATGTAGAAAAAAATGTAACTGAATTATTAAATGCGGCAGGGCTGTGCTGGGGAGTGTGAGCGACTACTGTGCGCATCATGCACACTGCACTGTTATGATTGTCAAGAGGCCCAAGCTCAAATCCTAATCAACGAAGTATCCTTGTAAATGATGTGTGTGTATATGGCAACAAATTTAAGGGTTAATTACGTTAAAGGTTCTTATATTTTATCTGTATTTACCATGTCTTTTTACTTGTAATAGTGTTTGTTTAGTTTCTTTGTAATATATACTATGTTAATATTACTTTATCTTAATGACGTGATTATAGTGGTTTGGTTATATTAGATGTAAGTGATTCAACAAAAACTTACCCCTTTGATGAAACTTAAACCCACATGTGACGTGACTGTTAACGTCATCGCTAACTTAAACATCGATCCTATTATAGGAATACTTTGAGTCATATAAAGTATGCATGAGTTAAATTGAAATAATTTAAACCGAAGGACTAAAATAAAATAAGTGACAAAAGTCTAGAGATTTGTGATATAAAAATTCTTTAAAATATGACTATTTCTATTATATTAATATTTTTATTATAAGTCTTCAATGTTGGGTAACTTAAAATAATGGACTAAGGTTGCTTCTGATTTAACTTTTTAATAGCTTAAAGCTATGAAAAAGTTCCTTTTTACTGTAGAATTTATATTTAATTGGTAGAAAAAAAAATTTTATGTCTTTTTTACAGTTTAAATAGAAAAATAAAAAAATTATTTTACAACTTAGCAAAAAAAGATGAAAAATTGAAATTTTTTGTTAGTTTATTTTAGAGAAATGCATTAAAAATATTATATTAATATTAAATTTTTATTATTATGACCTATTTTTACTTAATATCATCACTCCTACCAATCTCATACCTTTTATAGTTATGGGTAGCTACACTTATCATTTTTTACTATCATAACTAATTATTATTATGATTCTTACCTATTATAATTAGATAATTTGTATTATTAAGTTATTTTTATGATTATAGTTACTTTTTTAACTTGTATTAAAATGCTTTATTTTGTAAAAAAAAAAAATCTTTTTATACTGTACAACTAAATAATTCACTGCAAAAAGATATAAATCTTAAATGAACAGATCTTATTAAAACAGATAAACTTAAAAAAATAAATAAACTAAACACACCTTAAATTGAAATGTATATAGCACTATCCCTACACAAGGTGTTAATATGAAGGGAGGTGGTTCGCTTGGTGCCCATGTGTGATTGTCACTTCTTATTTGTGTGTGCCTAGGCAGGCTAGTTAGAATGCTGTATGTACTTTCACTTGCAAAATTAATATCATGCAGTTGTTGTGGTGGCCATGCTCCACGTAAGCTATCAAAAATACTACCGTTACAGGGTGCAGTGTCAGTTTCCTTCAAGTTCGAGACATTTCAGGTTCAAGTTGTCGAATGGCCCCTGAAGCTAAGACTTTGCATCTTCGAGTTAGGGTCAAAGCCATAGCCATTGATCTAACAATTATAACATAAATGCAAAGTAATTGAACTTTGAACAAGACTATGAATTATCATATTTCTAACTCTAATTTCCTAAGCTCTTTGTGGAAATGGGATTTCTTGTCTTGCTGAATATCTAACAAATGCCAATAGAATAAGCACCAATTCCGAAGGAGCCCTCGCCCTCTACTTATTACTTATCTCAAATTGCTGTCCGGGTCATTTAAGAAAGCAAACCAGGCCCAACCGGATGAAGCTTTGAGATTTACGACACAAAAGCCTAAACGAGTCAAAAGGAGCTAAAAATTGGATTGGCTTGAACTTAGAAGAAAGCCGAGTTCAAGCTCTCTAAGATCAGGAAACTTTGATTCAAGCTCAAGAGTAACCTAGCAAGTTCATCCAGCTTACTCAAAAGAATCTACTTTGCTCTATTTCAGCTACAAATCACTAGAGTAACTAGGGTGTAAATGACTGAGCAGAGCCAGCTTGCTTATCTTATCGAATCACTAGAGTAACTAGGGTGTAAACGACCGAGCTGGTTCCGAGCTAAGCCAGCTTGCTTACCTTATCGAGCCAAGCCCGACCTATCAAAGATGGAGGTCATAGGCTTGGGAGTATAAACAAGCCTATGCGAACTCATATTAATAGAACTTATTAGCTTAAATATGTCCAAGCCAAAATTTAAGCCTAAACAAGCCCATACTAGCCTATATTGAGCTTAGCAAGCTTAGTCTGGAACTCACCAAGTCAAATTCAAGCTCAACTTAGTTGAGTTGAGCCCAAGCCTATAACAAGCCGAGCTCAAACTTGAAGTTTGCGAGCTTGGCAAGTTTCAAGCTAAGCTTGAGCTCAACCAAACGTAAACCCACCAAGCGTCGAGCCTGACAAGCTCGAACTCGGCTCGCTCAAATTGACCCCTAAAAGTAACCATATGAAATCTGCATTCATAACCAGACAATAGATCAAAATAACACATTGTCACTGGACAAGTACCTGATCAATTTAAATGATTTTGACTCCCTTGTCTGTGCCAAGAAACGCCTAGAGTTTCAGGCAAAATACTGTATAGAATATCAGTCTTTATTGCCGAAAACAAAAAGGGAAAAGTACCTTGGTGCACCAATTCAACAAGTAAACGACTAAACATAAGCATGACTTAACAGAATCCCATCTAATTTGTCCAACTGAATAAAAACTTAAATTATCAATCATGATAATGCCCATCCGCGCCATTGCTCCCCGAAAACGTTTCACCTGCCACAGGTTAGAGCACTAATCAGCACCATCATGTGAACAGTTGCCATGGGCATGGTTGCCATCTCAAAGAAGCGAAGTATTTTGCACCGGGCACAAGACACTTGCAAACTTGATCTTTTTCAAAGCTACTATGTTTTAGAGAATAAAAGTAACAACGGCTCACAACCAATGTAATAGCTGTTACACAACAGAAATTAGTGACGTGTTATACAATACAAGAATTCCAGTTCAAGGATTGACACAAATATGACCTATTTGTTAAATAATTTGGGACCACAACCTTGACATGATTAATAAAAAGGGTTAAACTGCAAGTGCACTAACATGGGAACCAGCTAGCATAACTAATTTAAGTGTTTTTTTAATTGAAAACCACCTAAATTTTAGGTGGGCTCCAAAAAATCACACCTAGATTTTGTTGTTCAAAAAACCACGTAGATTTTTTAATTTTTTAATACTACACCTAAACTATCCAAAATTTTTCAATATCACAACTTAGTGTAACGCCGTTAACATTCGTTAATTTTTTGTAGCGTGACATTCTAGAAAAAAAAAAAAAAAGGGAGAGAAAATAATTAAAAAAATTCGAATTTACCTTGAAATTAATTATCTAATATTTTAAAATATTCAGAAAAATAATTTATATATTTAAAAAATATTTTTTTTAAAATATCACGTCAGCAAAAACTAACGGATGTTGAAGGTGTTACGTTAAGGTGTAACATTGAAAAATTTTAGAAAGTTCAGGTGTAGCATTGAAAATCTAAGTGATTTTTTGAAACCGTACCTAAAATTTAGATGGTTTTAGTGGAACATCCTTAATTTATAGAGTTAATCTAACTAGATTGATGGTCAGAAAGAAGTGGAGGAGACTGGATCATGAGGTGCATTAATGGGAGTTTATGATGACGAAGTTAATCGGATATATCTAATGGGTAAAAGGGTTGGTTCAACATAAAACAAACTAGACCTGCGTAAACATGGAATTTAAACACGTTCAGAGTAGGTTGAACTAGACTCAAAAAACCCAATTATTTAAATATGTTAAACATGTTAACCAAAATTCAATATGACACCAAAAAAGATCAACCTAAACTCTATCTGTCCATATAGCGGACTGACAATTGGACCATGCAATATAATGCAGGTGCGGCCCAAAATCTTGAACCAGGTCACACTTTCTAGCCTAGATTTCAGTCCGCACAGCTGTATTGGCACTATGAAAATATTATTCTAATTCGTATCAAACCACCCCACAGGAAGAATCAATGATTTAAGAGTGAACCAAAGAGCGACCATTCTGATCCTAGACAAAATAATCTAAAGTCTAATCTAGTATCTGAAACAGCCAGGATGTAAAACCATGTAAGCAAATACAAAATTTACCCGGATGGACTCTTGCTCCTGCTTTTACTCCTGCTCCTGCTTTTGCTTCTCGCAGGGCTCTGGCTAGGGCTGCGCTTTTTGGGGCTTTTGCTCACCCGTTTCTTACGCTGTACATATGAGTGAACACAAAAGCAAGACAAGATGAGCAGTACAAAAATGTAGAAACTCTACTTCTGTATTAAAAAAAAAAATTCAAATTTACATCTCCATGGTTATGATTTCAATTTTGTTTTTCAAAGAAATTTGTGAATAAATATGGAAATAAATTCAAAGAATGTTTACATGAGCTATTTCAAAACAGGTCCTGAGAATAGTGGAAGGGAACTTTAAATTGCTAATGTTTCGTGCTCACAAAACACGATTTTGCATTTTGAAATCAAATTAAGGGTGTTTGGCCAATGTCGAAAACAATTTTAAAATAAAGCAGAAACTGTTATCTACTTTTAAGTAGAAGAAAAACAATACTTCTCAAGATACATAGACCCCTACTCAAAAACTAGAAATGCGATCATGTTCCTTGCTCAAGGCATTAAGCCTAGTTTTCCTCCTAGCCATCATCGCCCAGAAGCACCAGCCACCACCGAGCACCGCAAGCAATGCCGACCCACACCACCACTGAGGACCTCCGAGAACTGTTGAGCACCGCCAAGCACCTCAACACTATTGAGCACTGCCAACCACCAACACCACCATTGAGCACCTTTGAGCATTGTCGACTACCATTTCCACCACTGAGCACCTTCGAGCACTGTCAAACACTGCCGAGCCGAGCACCAAGCACCATCCACCACCACCAACACCACCGAGGAGCATCTCCAAGCGTTGTCAACCAACCAAGCTCCATGGACCATCACCACCATCGAGCGCCTTCCAACACTCTTGACCACGCCAAGAACATTCAATCCACCACCACCACCACCTTTACCATCCAGCCTACCGTCATTTTTGGTCTGTTGCCATTACTGATTTTACTCTGCTTTTTAATTTTGGTTTGTTTCTTTGACAGTATTCTAACTTTGTATGTGATGCTTTTTATTTTGGTATAAATTTCGTATCATTTACATATTGAAAACCTAAGGAGCACTTTAGCAGCAATTTCCAGATAATGATATGACTTCTGTGGGTTGATTTGATTGTCAAATTTCAGTATGATTTTGGTGTGATTTTATGTTATCCATAAGGTTTTGGTGTGATTTTGGCTTATTTTAATTGAGTTATCTCCTTCATGGTAAAGTTAAACTAAAATGGCCAACAAAATCTAAAAGACACCACTTTTGGATCCAAGCAATATTAACTATAAAAGCATTTCTGTTAATGTCCTTTCTGTAATTCAAAGAAAAAGGTATTTTTCTTAATCATTGGCCAATCACACGTAATAATACCATAACCACTTTATGGCTGATTCACCAAACACAAACCGCGTCTTTGCAACCAAAAACTAGATTTTCACAATTTGCCCAAACAAACTCTTAAGTTTTTCAAGGATTGAATCATTTAAAAGATTTAAAACCCACTCACAGATGGTAGAGGTGATCTGGATCTTGATGGAGATCTGCAAAAGTTCCAGAAATAAAGCAATTCATTATCCAAATGTTCCTCTCAACAACCTTGAAGCAAAAGCCTTGATGTCCTCTTCCATATCAGATTAACCAAATGTTTGAAAGGAAAAAAAGGAAAAAAACACTTCACGAGAAAGAAAACACATTAGCTCCACAACACAAATACCTTGAAAATGGCACTAACTTTGACAAGGAGAACAACAAGGGCTTTGTGTTCAATAGGATAGAAAGATACTTTAGAAGAACAATAGAACATGAAGAGCTTTATGTTCCACAAACATATGAGGATAGCAACGTAATTTAGAAAAGGAACAGGACATTAGTGTGCTAACTGACTCCGCCATGCACGCAATATCATCTTAATAATATTTATCCATTATTCCGAGCATGGAGTCAAATCACCGGTAGACAGCTAGATCACCACTGCGGTCATGGTATAACCATCACAGGGTTCATGAACCATACATGACGGCTACCATAACGCATTGAATTTTTTAATGGGAACATAAGTGGCTTTAAGCCTTGCATTTGGAAAATTTTGAATGAACAACCATTCAATTATTAAGCCTAAAACCCATTTGATAGTTTCAACAAATTAAACATCTATAAATATATATTAATAAATAAATGCAATACATTTGTTATGGAGGCCATTAATAAAGTATTATTACAACCAATCACGTAACGGCTAGCTTAACATCCATTACGTGACATTATGGACTATTTGATTCCATAGACCCGCATAAAGAAGTTTCCATTCCTAAAACATGTTGCCCTTATCAAATATTTATTGAACATAATGCTCATAAGTTAAAGCCCTTTTGAGGTAATTTCTACGTAATTCTATCACATAAAAACCACAAAGAAGATGCTGCATTTTAGATTTAAACCTTAGGGACAAGGACCAAAATAAAGACTTCTAAATGCATCATCAATTTGCAGAAGCATATTTACTTCCGCTCTTCATTCCAATCTAAAGTACGCGCGTCAGATAAGGATATTTGGATGTTGGTACAACATTCATTTACACACGTAGACCAAAAACATAGAAAATTTTAGAAAGATAGCTGAGCCTGACTTCTGGAAACATACCAGTGTCCTAGTCTCATAGCATAGTATGGGTAAATAGAACAGAAGAGGAGCATTCCTTCCACATTAAACGAACCAAATCCACAGAATCCAGATTGCTCCAGAATTCCATTAGCAATTAGTTTCCAGTAATCCAAGCTTTATTATGCTCCAGTGATCCTCACTGATCCCATTTAGTATCCATGGAGACGTCATGTGGAATATATTAGAAATAAATATTACACACGTGCAAGAACGCTAAAATGCTAAATCGTGCCGAAAATAATAGAATCAAAGATTGGCCCAAAATCCCATTGTGAATTAATTCAACTGAATAGTAATGTGATCCAAGGTTGAACCAACTGAATAAGAAAGAATACCTTTTATTGGTTGCTCCATTTTTTTAGCTTTATTCAGTTACATGTAACACAAAGATTTCATTGATATGTTGGACTCAATTTCTTTGTTTATCCATCAAGAGTGCATTCCATACGATCTTTATACTTCCAGATCTGTATCTTTTTTGCAATATGGCGATTGGTAATGTAAAATAGAACATTTTTTTAACTGAATACAGTAGTTAGATACACATTTACAAAAGAACTAATGAACGAAATGATAAAAAGAGATTCGATTAAAAAAAATGATAAAAAGAGAATAATTCAAACCAACTAATGGCGGAGGAGAGTGGTCATGGAGAAGATTATGGTGGTGGCAAGCCATGGTGGTGAGTGGTAGCAAGCCATAGGCCCATGGTTGTGGGTGGTGTGTGGTGGTTGTGGGCTATAGTGGGGAAAGGGGGAGAGGGTAGTGGATGGCCATGGTTGAGGAGATCATGGTAGCAGTAAAAAGACAACTGGCGTAGCAGGCCATCATTATGGGAGAGGTGGCCATGGTGGTAGTAGACCATGGGGTGGCTCTGCAGATGTAGGCATAGTGAAAGCAAAACATGGTGGTAGGCCGTAAGAAGCAATGGCAGTGGTGACAGGGTCGAGTCATGAAGGCAGCGGTGGATCATATCAGTCAAAGTTTAAGACTATCATGGTCTTTTTGCAACATCTTTCAAAATAAGCCATGAATCCTTTTGGATGTACTTTCAAAACAACTTTTTCATTTGTTTTTTTAAGCAATGAAACGATATAAAAAATATTTTTCCATTTTAACCAATCAAACACGTGCCTTAAATCAACCAAAATTTTTCACAACTTATAGTTGTTAAAAGGCTAAAAATTTTCTATTTTCGTTTGTCTATTGCTTGATATGAGCTTTGATTTAAAATATTATATTTAATCATTCAATTAATAGAATTTCATGCCCCAAACTCATAACCTTAGAGAAATTTTATAACAGATCACTCGATTGCTCCTACTACTCCAACATCCCATTCCCACTCCCGCTCCATGACCAAAAACCAAAATAACTCAATCCATAATGGTTTAAATCTATCTAAAGTGACCTGACTCTAACATGACCCAACTCCCAAATCAACATGCAAGAACTAAGTTACAAATTTCATTTAGCTATTTTCATTCTTCAAACCTCCGTCCTCCCTCCCAGTGTTGGGCACCTACCACACTTCAAGGGAACAACATCAACAAATTAGTTCATGATCAAGTTACAACCTAAAATCTATACAGCCTCGTGGAATCAAAAAAAAGTTAATACAACCACCCTTTTCTATAGCCTTCACAAAAAAAATCCATATATTTTTTCATCGAATAAAAGTAATAATAAATGTATTTACATATACAAAAACTATCAAAATGGGTAAAAGAAAGAGTAACTATTGTATTAGGTTGAGTATTCATTCATTTTCCATGAACATAAAACTTAATACAATGGCTGCTACCATAACATAAAATTTGCACTTGTAATGTGTCCCTAAACCAGAATTTCACTCTACCGTGGTTGTTTCCACTCTATTTTAAAGTCATCATGATCAGGATCCTACCTAGCATTATTAGTAGGTCTTCAGAATCATAATCAAAGGATTTGATTGAGAGTCCTAAAATCCTACAAAATGTACAGTATATTATTTTTAATATTAAAATTAAGTCTATAATCCATATCAATTAACAATAAAACCTTAACTACACAAAAGAGAATATAACAAAAAGGTATAACCAAAAGGATAATGCAAAGAGCATAATTTAGTGTTCTCGTAATTGTGAGGCTTCTCAAGCTGACATCTCCACTCAAGCTTCATATTAGCAAATGTAGCACTATAACTCAAATTAAGATTTAAATAAATACGCAAATCAACTGCAGAACAATGTATAACAAAGTGCAAGGGCTACTAGCCTCCAAACCTTCAGTAAGCAATGTGTAAATTTACGAAGAACAAAACAATATATAAGACTTAGTGTAAATTTTTTAATATATGCTAAGATTTTAGAGTCGGTTCCGGAAATAATGCTAAAAAATAAAAAAATAAAAAAATAAAAAAAATAATTCTGGAAAAAAAATAATTCCAAATCTACTGTTGAACCGCGTTTACAAAATGCGGTTATAGTAAACCGCGTTAATAAAACGCGTTTTAAATAATAAAAAACCGCGTCTATAACACACGTTTCATGTTAATGTAAAACGCATTTCGAAAACACGGTTCATAACAAAATTAACCGCGTTTCCATAACCCGGTTTTAACCCTAAACCGCGTTCCCATAACCCGGTTTTTAGCCCTAAACCGCGTTTAATAAACGCAGTTTACCCGCAGTACACGTAAACCCCGTTTTCATCGCTTATAGTCGCCATTATGCCGCAATTCGTGATGATCGTCACATTGATCCCATGTTCCTCTCAATGAAGCTCCAACATTATAAGTGGAGGTGGTAAGAAATCAGAAAAAGTTATCAATAAAAGGCTATTAATTCAGTAGTGATCAAATAGGTACGACAATGATACTTAAAGATCTCCGGGGTATAAAGCAGAAGAAGGGCGGCGGCGGACGACATGACCGGCGGTGAGTAGAGGTGTAAACGAACTGAGCGTTCAATGAACTACTCGTGTTCAAAATCGATTAGGGCTCGTTTGTGCTCATTAGGAGAGCTCGATAGCTTAACGAGCCGAGTTCAAGCAGGCTTGATAAGCTTAACAAGTCGAGTTCGAACAGGGGGTGCTCGGCTCGCTAATGTTCACGAACAGTTTAGTAAGGGCTCGACAAGAGCTCGTTAAGGGGCTCGATACGAGCTCGTTAAGGGGCTCGATACGAGCTCGTTAAGGGCTCGTTATGAGCTCGATAACAATTGGTATTGGTTCAAAAATAGTACGATAATGGCTCGATAATAACTTATAAAGCTCGGATCGTTAATATTAAACTCGATTGGGCTCGATAATGAGCTCGGCTCGATTCATTCGGTTTACCATATTAAACCGCGTTTATATGACGCGGTTCTCTTAGTAATAAACCGCGTCTTAATAACGCGATTTTTGTAAATAAACCGCGTTAAAAAGACGCAGTTTATAGTTAAAAAAACCGCGTTACAAAGACGCAGTTTATGTTAAAGAAACCGCGTTATTAAGACGCGGTTTTTATTAAGGTAAAACGAGACCCGGTTTTATTTCATATGAAACGCGTTTTACTAGAACCGCATTTTGTAAACGCGGTCCAACAGTAAATTTGGAATTATTTTTTTTCCAGCATTATTTTTTTTATTTTTTTATTTTTCAGCATTATTTCCGGAACCGACTCAAGATTTTAAGCTTTTTGCAATAAAAGCTTAAATGCATGATCATTACCGATCCTGCCTTTTCTTCAATCTCATTGAACTTGGATCCTCCCAAATTAAGAGTCTATTATGAATCTAAATCTAATGCCAATTTGGGATACTAAATCATAAGATTATCAAAAGTTCAATAACCATGCCCTAAATTCAAGGACACTCAAAACTTCAATACAAGGAAGTGACAAAGGAATACCTTGATACAGAATGCGACCTCGATCTGGACCGTGAGCGAGAAGCAGACCTAGCAGGTGAACGCCGTGATGATTTGGCCTTTGGTGACCTGCTGCATGACATCCAAAGCCAACAAAAAAACATGGAATCAAACCGTGGAGGTCATGCTCCATGGAAGCCATATGTCGTTGTAATTGTGTGTTAGGTGTTAGCTTTTCAAAGGACACAAGTATCTTGCAAAATAACCAATTAATAGTCATAGAATGATTCAGGTACAGCTTCATAGTACTCTCAACCTCACAGTGTCACCCATTCGTTACTTTCTGCCAGCATGGCACAAGAAGTTGGACATATGCTGAGAAAGATATTGTTCGAGCCAAATGACCAAAATGCCCTCATGCCCCATCAAAGCTCCCCCCCGCATAATCAGTAAAATGCCCCCTATAACATTAATGGCCTAAATTTGCTCTATAATAAATCAATGATGATGACACGACACACAGCTTAAATAGACCATTTTTTAATCCAATGGCCAAGATTCAAATCTTTAAAATACTATGGCCCTGATTTACTCCAAATAATTTTTGCACAAAAGTATGACAAAGACATTTTAATTTTTAAACATGTTTTACACGGTAAATACAACGGCGTAGAGTTTTTTTTGAGGGAAAATAGAACAAAAAGATATTTGTAGCTTCATAAAATAATTTTCAATGTACATATTAACTCTGAGAAAATAAGTTTGTCAAAGAATTAAAAAAAAGAGATTTTTAGATTTTTGAAATACATTTTTTTTAAACAATAACAGGGTTCATTTACCAAGCACTAATGCACCAGATCCCATTAGAACTCTGAAGTCAAGCGTGCTTGGGCGTGAGTAGTACCAAGATGGGTGACCTCCTAGGAAGTCCTCATATTGCCAATCCTATAAGGTTGGGGATCCTTGAAAACAGTCTCCCGGCAAGGTTACACCCTGAAGGGGTAAGGCTGCGTACATCCACCCCTCAGACCCCGCTTAGGCAGAAGCCCTTGAGGCACTGGGTCCATTGTTGTTGTTGTTAATTTTTTTTAAACAACAGTTAATCTAAAAATAACCCAACTATATGTCAATATACCAAAAAATACCCCAACTTTATTTTCTAACCAAAAAATAACCCAACACTTACTTCTCTACTCAAAAAATAACCCAACTCTTAACTTTTCTACCAAAAACTAACCAAACTTTAAAATTAATCCAAAAATAACTCAATTCTAAAAATTTGATTTAAAAAATACTGAATTGTGGTGCGTGGTACGACGGTCCAACAATATATTTTTCTTCTATGTATTCTTGGTTTGGCTTGTTCTCTGTAAGGCTACAAATGAGCCAAGCCGGCTCGCAAGCCGGTTTGACTCAGCTCGTTAAGGACTCGGCTTGGATTCGTCTAAGCCAACTCGAGAGCCTGCTCGACTCGTTTAAGGGTGGCTCATTTAAATAAACAAGCCAAATCGAATCGAGGCCGACTCGGCTTGAATGGTTCACGAGCCAGCTCGTTTATAGGCTCATGAGCTGGCTCGATTATTTGCTCGCATGTTTATATTGCGGAATTGATTTACATGTGGTTTTTTTTTTTCCAATTTCCATACATGATTTATTTTATTACCTTTTTTCAGAAATCCAAGTAACAATGGTCATAAATGAGTTTAAAAAGCCCAATAAATGAGCTTAACGAGCTTGGTAAATGAGCACAATGAGCCGGCAAAACTCAACGAGCCAGCTTGCCAAATAATCAAGCCTAAATAATACCGATATCGAGTCGGTCTCATTTACTAAACGAGTTGAGCCGAGCACAGATATGCAGCTCGGTTAGATACATGATACCAATACCAAGCTGGTCTCATTTAGTTAACGAGCCGAACAAAGCAAGTTGTGGCGTGGCTCGGCTCAGCTCGGCTCGGCTCATTTGCATCCCTAATTCTCTAGTTGTATTCCTCTATTGTTTTGGCCGCTCTTTGCCCCGGAATGTTTCCTTTTTCCAGGGTTGTAATCAAATATCCAAAAAAACATATTTTTACTTTGGTTAGGTGGGAAAAGAAATTAAGCCACGCCAAAAATACATAGATAAAAAATATATTGTCGGAGCATCATACCACACGCCATGCTTAGCCACCAATTAGTATTTTTTTAAATTAATGTTAGAGTTTGGTTAGTTCTTGGTAGAAAAGTTAGAGTTGGGTTATTTTTTGGTTAAAAAATAGAGTTGGGTTATTCTTTGGTAGAAAAGCTAGAGCTAAGTTATTTTTTTGTTAGAAAATAGAGTTGGGTTATTTTTTGGTATATGAACATATAGTTAAGTTATTTTTAGATTAATTATTATTTTTTAAACGGCAATATTTTTCAATATGTTGAAAGGGAAATACTATAAGACTGTAGTGACATCGGCTATGTCATATAGAACAGAATGGTGGCCGATTAAATGGCACCACTCGAAGTTGAAGGTTGAGATGAGGACGTTGCGGTGGATGTATGGGCATATTAGGAAGGACATGATCAAAATGACGTTATAAGAAGCAAATTAGGCGTGGCTCCTATCGAAAGGCTAAGTTGAGGGAGAGACGTCTGCAATGGTTTGGGCATGTTCAAAGGAGACCAACTACCGCCCTTGTCAGTAAATGTGAACAACTACATGTGGTCGACACTATGGTTAGAGGATAGGAGCACAGTACATCTAGGCATGCATGTCTATTATTGTTGTTGTTTGGTTGTTTTATTGGTGCTTGCTTGTCTGTTATTGCTTAGTTCGACTTAGTTTCTTAATATTGTTCCTTCTTTATCTTCTTCTTCTTCTCTCCCTTTTCTTTCTTTCTTTCATTCAAGGTTGGGGGTCCCTCAGACACAGCCTCTCTCTAGGGCAAGACCCTGCAAAGGTAAGGTTGCGTGCACCCCCCCCGGCGCATGTCCAGACCCTGCAAAGACGGGAGCCTCTTTTGAGGCACTCGGTGGTAGTTGTTGCAATATTTTTAAATATTTTAATCATTCTCATTATCTATGATTTTTCTATTTCATGATCACCTCCAAGTTGCGGCGGCACAATGGGCGGCAATGGGGAGAAACAAGGATAGCCTACGTATATGGCTATAAAAGAGAATTTCATTAAGCAATTGCGGCAATTACACTTTACACGCCTGCATCTGCCCTCTCCACACTGCCAACTCCCAGCAACTTCACCCATAAAAGGTTTCAGTTTTTTTCTTATCAGCTCTTTCTCTCTCTCTCATCTGTGCATCATGGTGCCACTTGTGGTACTATATAATTGAGCTAACAGTTGGTCGTAAGTTGAAGAGAGATATGGGGACAATGGTGGTATTTCATCGCCGATCTCAAGGAGGGAGAGGCGGGGGAGATTGTGGCAGACTTCGCGCGGGGGGGGGGGGGGGGGGGGGGGGGGGGGAAATAGTAAGGAAGAAGGCAAGAAGGGGAAAGAGAATTTTTAGGGAAAATAAGTGAAAGAAGAAGAGAAAAATTTTCTCATAAGAGGGGAGAGGATATTTTAAAATCTTTTTTAAACAATTGGTGCTTTTACCCTTGTCCAAAAGCAATGACGTCATTTTTAAGAGCTTTTCTGTTCTTCCAGACAGTGGCATAAAAAAGCAACAAATGACTAAAGGCTTGAACGTGAGGGTATCCAAAAAGAATGTCTTTTTGAACAAAGAATTTGTCTAAGTTCAATGTACCTCAAAAGTATTTCTAACTTCAGGATACCAATAACATATTCCACCCAGTCTCAATATGCATGTACGAATTCTTTTCTACAATATATATGCAATATGGAGACAATTACAGAGACAACTTTAGGTAATGTCCAATCATGTGACAACTAGCTCAAAGTACGTAAGGCAAAGGTCATCAAGTTACCAACGGCCTACATTTGATTCCACGAAAGAGAACATCTTGCATTACAAGCTAGTAAAAATCTATCAGGTTAGAAAGATGAAATCAGACCTTGGGCTCCTGCTCCTACTATAACTGCGGCTGCGGCTTCGGCTGCGGCTCAGGCTCCGGCTCCGGCTCCGGGACCTTCTATATTCCTTGACCTGAAAATGGAAGAGAGAAGTAAACAGCATTCACTGAAATATACCCAAACGTGTCCTGATGGTTGAGAAATGATGACCTCCGACACAGGCCGTGGGTTCGAGGCTTGGTACAGGATGAGAGGGAGAGATTGATGGTGATGATGATGAAGAATGATTGAAAAAATGTTCATCCATGATCAAACAAATAGTGTGCAATATAGGTGCAGTATGAGGAACTCTTCCAGCTAGAGCTTGGCTCATCATGAGCTCGTGTTCGAGTAAGCTCGATCCTGTTTGTGCTCATTTAGGTTTTTAGACTCGTTTTAATTCACTTGAGCTCTGACTCAGCCCACTGCAGCTCAAATGTGACTTGTCAACACACATTTAGATAGCAATTTAGCTCGAGATTGACTCATGCAAACTAATTTAACCTCACAAACCATGAAACGTTCCAAGCTTTACTATCCATGGGCTCTTTTACTTAGCTAAATGAGCTGTCTTGACTTGACTCAGACACTAAATAAGTAAAACCTTTCAAATTAAATAATGAGCCAGCTAGTAGTCCTCTGGTTATTTACAAGCCCTAATAATTACACCAACCTCCTATTGTAAAGACAATATAAATCTCAACAAGAATATTAGATCTTACACGAACATATGCCCGAGAAAATGCATTACGGAATTCAGAGTCATCAAGCTTTTTGATCTGCAACAAGGAAAAAGATTTGCTCGATTGTTATTAGGAAATTGTTACACGCAACTGCATTCATACAATAAATCACAACAGGAGGACAAGGGAAGCACAATAATGCAGGGGGAAACTCTTACAAGTATCATGAGGTCAGTTATAATATCTTTTGGTTACCTCAAGTTTTTTAATGCTTTGAGATGCTCTACTATTTGACATGTTTTATCCAAGACTAGCACACCGAATTGTGGCATAAATATGGAAGTATTAGACCTCAACAGGACCCTCTTTCCCCTTTGGATTGATCTAAGGAAGAGTTCCCATTAAATAAGCATAATTTTTTTCTCATATAAATAAAGAAATATTCCCTTATATGATGTTTAAAAAAAAATGGAATTAAGTTTTCCTGAAAAATTAATTTTAAATGGCTGAAGTTGTGGGAAAGGTGCACCGGTAGGAGAGCCTTGCAACCTTAATGTTCAACCCAGTAAAAGGGTAGAGCAGAAAAAACATCGTTCAATAAATAGCATAGGTATATATGTCTGATAACGCAATAATTATATCGCATCCGAAATTCTATCTTGACATTCCCGCTGTAATGACATGTTTCCCAAGCAGGTTGAGGCCAACTTTTTTAATTTCCACATAAGTAACAACTATTTAGGTGGCCGAGCACATTTTAATTAACATGTTTGCCGCGACTATTGAGGGGCAAGCGAAGTGATAGTGAGGTACCCAAAAAAGTGCCCTAAAATGATAAAAGGAACGCAAGAAAAATTACACCTAACTTCAGAAGACCTACAAAACATTTCTTGATAATGTAACTTACAGCATTTTTCATGTCTTCATAATTGGAATAATCCACAATTCCTGACATCCCTGTATGCAAAATCATAAACCCAAATCAATCAATCAATTAAAGATAACACAGCATCCTGGTACCCTAGTGACGGAGTAGAGTTCTTTTTCGGGCTAGGGGCCTTCAGAAGCAACCTCTTTACAGGTAGCATCCTATAGGGGTAAGGCCCTACCTTGGCATAGGGATGGCAATAGAGCGAGTAAAACCCGTTACCTGTGGGTACCCGCCCCAATACAAGTAAGGCAGATAGCAGGTACAAGTTAGGTGTACCCGCCATGGGTATAGGGCCGGTAAGCGTTGTACCCGCCCTGCCCCGCCCTATACCCGCTATACCTGCTCCATTTTGTACCTTGTTAACTTTTAAATTAAAAATACGCGCTTAAATTCCATTACCTAAATTATTTATCGATGTTATAAAAAATATAATTAAATTTTTAAAAATAGTCTTAAATAATTAATATGGAAAAGTATGGATAATCGTTTTGTACCAATGAGTACCCATCAGATACCTGTGATTAATGGGGCAAGTATGCTATGGGTTTGTATCCCAGACGGGTATGGGTGGGTATCCACTTCATACCTATGACGGATAATGAGGCGGGTATGGGTAGGGATTTGGGTGGTGGCGTGTACGGGTACGGAGGAGGCACCCCCCATACCCTACCCGCCCCACCAACCCCTCCCCATTGCCATCCCTACCTTGGCGGGAACCTCTTTTGAGGCATTGGGTGGTGGTGGTGGTGGTGGTTGTTGGCGTCACAGCACCTTGGTGTCACAGACATTATATGACAAATGACAGCAATTGCGTAGGTTTTTTTAAGAGAACATAACTTGCCTCATGTTTGAAGAAATTTAAATGAATAGTCATATGATCAATCATATATACACCTCTTGATAGTTTCAAACACGTAAATATATTTCCAAATATGATCTAACAATACATTTGCATAACAGAGGCTATTACAAAAGTATAGTTGTCTAACGGCCAATCATGCAACAAATAGCTGAATGGTACCTTTATTTGATTCCATGCTATAACACATTACTGACTTTCCATGCCATTCCAACTAACCAAATATGACTGCATCCGTCATTGCATTTGGAAGGAAATAAAACTGTGATACTGCCCAATGTTCTCAATATGCCATCCATTAAAACTTCCTAAATTTTCAAGTGTGTATTGCAGGGAAGAGCCAAAGACAATCCATCCTTGATTTAAAAATCACTGATATCCACACTCTCAGCATTCAAAAGATACCCTCCCTCTTAATCGTCAATAAAAGCAATCATCCGATACGAACTTTCGGTAACTAATACAAACCTCTCTTCCAATGGTTTTCTATTGCCCTTGAAATATCTCCAACATTTACCTCTTTTCCCATGATTCAAATGCTCAGTAGATCTTCCATCTAAAACATCTCCTTTCTTGTCTAAATTAGAACATTTAGTCAAATCTAAAAAAAATGAAATTCTGCATTGCCGCCACCATCGTCACTTCTCAGAGCCTATGTGTACTTTTCAAACACTGGCCAAGTTGAACCCGTGCAACCAACCAAGGATCAGAATTTTCTAGTGTGCGATGTCTAAATTAAAGTGAGAAATCTTAAAATACAATTCAAGCCATTAAGATTAAACAATCCCTTTTTAAAAGAATGAAGATACTAAAGTTACTGACTCTAAATCCAATAAACCAAAGAGAAGTTAACACAAATAAACAGACACGTGAAATGATAAAGGAAAAATGTAGGAGCCAGTACTATAATCCAGATTGAAGTCTGAAAATTCTAACAGTGAAACACAAGTGGAGAGAGGGAGAAAGAGAAAAGGGAAATGCTTGAGAAATGAATAAATGCCTCACCACTGCCATCACGAAAAACTTCAGAAAAACAAACATCTCCAGCTTTACGCATATGGTCCTGGATAAAATATATTACGACCAAATGTTCAGTAAGATTTAACCTTCGGGGCAGAATATAATGCCAGCATACATGAATGCATGAGTGTGTGTAAAAGAATTAGAATATTAGTTGTCCCCATGAATCAAATCATTACCTTAAGATCTTGCCAGGATGCAGATGAGGGCAATCCAGTGACCAGCACTGCCAAATGCATAAGATGTTCAAAACTTCAAGAAAAGTGAAGTAGCAAATCCACTTACATATTCATTTACAAATAAAACAAATGCAATACTGACCCCGATATTCAGTATGTTTGGAGGTTCCAATCCCACCACGTCGACCACCACTGTAGCTACTGTAGCGGTCAAATGATGAGGAATGCCCACGCCCACCATGAGAAACTTCCACCTTGGAGATGAAAAAGAGGGTCAGCACCTTCAGAAGCTGAATACAGTCAATAAATAAACTTGTGTCACACAAATTTAGAAGACTGACTCACCCGCAACCGATGTCCATCGAAATCATAGCCATCACGACCACGAACAGCATCCAAAGCATCACGAGCATCCTCAAACTCCAAGGGATGAAGACAACACACGACAGCACCAAAACAAAACCTCAAAATGCAAGCTCAAAGAAAATGCAAGAGTGTTCATCATCTGGTATCTTTTTCCTTAATAAACTCACCTCAATAAACGCATAGCCAGGTGGTCTTGGTGGAATCTTCAAGTTAATGTGAGCTATTGGACCATACTACAGTGTGAAATCAGTGTAAGAACAAAATACAGATACATTGAGGAAGATCACAGGGCATCATGAAATACAAATATATATAGCGATTGAAGTTGAACAAGTCAAGCAAACATTATTATATCAAAGTTAATCTGCAAAATGCATTCACATATATGCACACAAGCGCTGTGACCACGTGCTCACTACCAATTAATATCAAGCAACACACTAATGAATCCTAATCCAAAATAACAAGCTCATAAGTTTACTCCTTATCTCAACCAAATGCCATTTTAAAATGGTTGGAGAATTTGAGCTGATGCTTTCCTATGTTTTACAATAAGAGTGGATCCAACGAATTTCTTTGTTCATTGAAAGTGGTGGAAACTTCAATAGGTTATCCCACGAGAACAAGCGAAAGAATTAAAGAAACGCATGACATTGACTATGATTATACCTCCTCACAAGTGCAACTACTAATCAAACTTGAACGATAAACAGATAGTGACATCAAGCTTTTATCACAACCCAATTTTTTTTAAACCATTGGAACACTAATAGGAGCATGTTCAAAGAAGATTAGCAAAATAAATAACTAGCTCACAATGATAAATGTTAAAACATTATGATATCGCCACAAGGAATTCTCTCGTACAAAAATTGGAGCTAAATGATACCTTGTAAAACAAGTCGTCTACTTCTCTTTCACGGACATCACCGGGAAGGTTACCCACATAGATGGTCCTGCTTAAGCGGCTGCTCATGACTCCTACAAGCCATTTCAGCAAAGTTTACCACTGTGCAAAATTTTGTTCACACAATCTTAACACTCCTAGAGATATCCTTGAGCAGCTCTAAGTTGGATGACAAAAGAGCTGAAGGCTTTTGTTTGCATTTCAACAAGCCAAATGTCCAAGGACATAATGGTAAATTTCGCAAGCCTGGGACTCAATAATGATTGACTGAAGTAGAAGAGGCCAAGAAAGAAGCAGAGTCACATGTCAAACCAACCAAACAGGCCGAACCTGTTATTTCCATCAATACACTTACGAGGTATACGTCTCTCCATACCTTTAAGGACGACTACTACTAGCACGGAGACAAAGCAAGCTCATCACATAACACAATGCCCGTTACATGATGGATTTTGAGCTCACAGGATTCATAGTTACATAACCAGACTTTCGAAATGGTCTCCATAATGCTAATATAGGAACGAAAAGTAGAAAGTTGTTCATCATTTACCATAGTTGCTTAAACTCAACAGGAAAATACAAAATAAGATCAGCACATAGAAGTGGCGGATCCAAGAAGTTTCTTCACTAGGGGCAAATTTGAATTATAGTTGCAGTAAATACTTTCGAGCATATAATTCGATCATGTGGTGAGTATGATGTTATTGAGCGTTATTTATTAGCATATAATCATCAAGTACATCTTTAGTACATATGCAAGACTTCTTTAAAACGTATTACATGATTGTTTAAAGTATTAGATGACGTAGAGTGATACATCACTAGATTGTTATTCCGTACAATTTTACATGACCTACAAAACCTTTTACCCTCTTAGTAGACATAGGATTAGGGGCAAAGAGATTAATCAAGAAAATTTTGATAAATGACTGAGGGCACACTAATATTTTGGTTTACACGAAAGGTCCATGTACTTTGCTCATCATATCAATTTGGTCCTTGTGCTTTTGATTTGTGTAAATTTAGTTATATGTCAAATTAGTTAAGTTAATGACGTGACTTTTAATGGTACAATCATGCTAGGTCCAAGTAACCTACCACAAATCCACCCATGGGCTAAATTTAACCCAACTCGTGGCTGAACTATTAAAAAACATCAACAACTCAACACAAGAACCAAATTGACACAATATCATTCATAAAAGGACTCAATTGATATAATGGGTAAAGTACAAGACCTTTCACGTAAATAACCCTCAACTTTCGTACATAAATAAATAGATTTTAATTCAATACTCAATATGAATATTTTCAAAAATACTTATCAAAAAAAGTGACTTTTTTTTTTTAAAAATTCATTGCAAAGCGTATATGGTGGCTCCGCCAAGAACAAAAATGGGTCAGTACTGAGGGATCTTAACTGCGTACAAGTCCCAAATTATAGAAACAAAGTAACTCCTAATCATCTATAGTGAACCGGAACCTAGCGCGAGACCTAAGGCTAATGAAACTAGGCATTACACAAAGGAAATTTGAAATTCTTTCAACAGATTAGAAATAAAGTGACCTAAAAAAGCAAAGAATTCGTAGATTCGTGTGGTAATTTGAGATTACCTTGGGCGGTTGAGCACAGGAAGCTTCGTAGATTTTTAGGGTTTGAGCGATTGGGGAGAGGGATAAAACAATTAGAGGCCTGACGTAGTTGTAGTACAAGGACAATATTTTGTATTTGATAGGATAAAAATTGTTTTTATCAAATAATGACATAATTTTTCAACAATTTTGACCACAAAATTATTTTGATAATAATAATATTATTTTATATATAATATAAACATTGTTTTAAAAAAAATGTTCGATTTTTCATTGCTAATTTGTCTTATACATAATCAAATAAGTATATGATCTCGGAGTAACACAGAAGTCGAAGGGGTATTTGGTTAGTGAGAATGAGAGGCTATTTGGTTCGTGGAAGCGGGAATGAAAGGGGGAATGGGTAGGGATAAAAATATACTTTTATTCTCATGTTTTCATTTTTAGGGAGGCCTGAGTTTGAAAACGTAAAAATGAGAATGAAAAAAAAAAGTTTTGTTCCATTTTTTATACTATTTTTATCTTAATCTAATTTTTGTTTTATTTAATTTCCCTCAAATAATAAATATAAACAAGTTTTTTAAGCATTATTATTATTATTATTGTAATTATAATAATAATATTGTTATAGTAATAATATTATTGTTTTTTAAAACAATACTAATAATATTATTATTATTATTGTAATATTAATATTGCTACTACTATTATTATTATTACTACTACTACTACTGTTGTAAGAAATTCTAGTGAAGAGTATTTTGGTAAACTATTTTAATTATATCAACTCCCACCTATGCATACCAAATATAAAAATGATTATTTCAGCCTCATTTCTATCTCCATCCCACTATATACAAAACAAAGGTGTGGGAATGATTAGTCGATTCTCACTCCTAAAAAATCAATATCATTCCTTTATTTCCACCCCCACAAATTCATTTCCACCTACCAAATGGCTTCTGAAGGGGTGAAAGTGGGAATGGGTAGTCCAATTTCACATTTTAGCTATTTGGTACACGAGAATGGGAATAAAAGGGGGTGGAAGTGGGAATCGATAGGAATGAAAAAACACTTATTTTCACATTTTCATATCTAGGGAGCCTCCATTTGAAAATATGTGAATGAGAATAAAAAAAATTGGGTCCCACTATTTTGTTTACTATTTTAATCTAAATCTATTTTTTATTATCTAATTACTCTCAAATAATAAATCTAAACAAGTTTTTAAACATTATATTATTATTATTATTTTACAAATAATAATATTGTGATGATATCCACTTGTAAATTTAATGAGAAACTAATTTTAATTTTTGGCCTGTACCATTATGTTTTTCTTTTCTATTTTGTATGTATATATTAGTTTTTATTGTATCATTCATTTTACACTCAGAATCAGAGTAGTGAATCAATATTGAAAATAGAAGGATTTTTTTGGTTATATTATTCCTTTTTTACACTCATAATTAGAATACAGAATGAATGTCGGAAATTGATTTTGGTTGTATTATTCTTTTTTTTTACACTCAGGTTCTGTTTGTTTGATTGGAAAAACAAATTCTAAAAAAAGGCTTTCCATTATTATTAATTTTTTTTTTGGGGGTCTGGGGTAATTAATTGATGGAAAATATAATTCTCATAATTGAGTTTTCCAGTGAAAAGCCGGAAATTGTGTTTCGAATCAAAAGTCCAGAAGTCGTGATTCTTCTGGTCAAATTCCCACAGGTGGCGCGCTCTCTCTCTCTCTCTCTCTCTCTCTCTCTCTGTGTGTGCAAATGGACATAGTTTTATAAGACTTTTTCTGCAGATTGGCTTACTTTTAAAAAAAATTTAAAAATTTAGCCATGTTTTAAAAATATTTAGCAAAATAGCCCATTTTACTGTAGCTATATAGGTACACGATGTACGGAACGTCGTGCAACAGTGTTGCACGACGTTCCGTATGCCGTGCAACCGATCTATGCCGTTGCACGCCGTTCCGTACGGCATGCAACAGTAAATTTTTTTTTTTTACTTTAACCTCTTTAAAATTATTAAATTAAAAAAAATCTTTTTAATTTAAATTGTTTTAATTTTTAAAATAAAAATATCCCAGGAGGGGCACTTATCGGCTGGTTTATTTGCTTAGGTTCAATCATATACTATTAACCTTGTACTATTTGCTTATTATGCGCCTTGTACTATTTGATGTGCCCGTGCTTATGCTTTCAGGATGCCTGCTCCCATGACGACACGATATTCAGGTTGGGGGTCCTCGGAAACAGCCTCTATTCCACCCGAAAAGGGGAAGGCTTCGTACAATAGTTAATGTATATTAATTTTGAAAATATATTTTATAAACATGTATCTAATACAATAGTTCAAATAATAATATACAAATACGTAAACTCATAATTTTTTGTTGGAAACATCAACATCGCTCCATTTAAATGTGTCCCTCATTTATATCCTCCTTATTAATAGTATTATAATACCATAGTTTATGTATGAAATAGTTTAAATAATAATATACATATCATCATCTCTTCATTTAAATGTGTCCCTCATTTATATCTTTCTTATTAATCGCTCAAATAATAATATACATATACCTTTTAATTTAAAATGTATACGTATTTAGTGATTTATATTATAAAATTAAGAATTAAGATAATTTAACAACAACAACAGTCCCTGTGCCAAAGGCTCCCGCGAAAGCCTTCCCCCTTATTAAAATAATTATAAAATATATTTTCAAGATTCATATACATTAACTATTGTACGCAGCCTTCCCCCTTTCGGGTGGAAGAGAGGCTGTTTCCAAGGACCTCCAACCTGAATACCGTGTCGTCATGGGAGCAAGCATCCTGAAAGCATAAGCACGGGCACATCAAATAGTACAAGACACATAATAAACAAAATAGTACAAGGTCAATAGTATATGATTGAACCTAAGCAAATAAACCAGTCGATAAGTGCGCTCCTTGGGATATTTTTATTTTAAAAATTAAAACAATTTAAATTAAAAAGAATTTTTTTTAATTTTAAAGAGGTTAAAGTAAAAAAAAAAAAAAAAAATTACTGTTGCACGATGTTTCGTACGTCGTTCACCCATATAGCTACAGTAAAATGGGCCATTTTGCTAAATATTTTTGAAACAGGGCTAAATTTCTAAATTTTTTTTAAAAGTAGGCCAATTTGCAAAAAAAGTCAAACAACTTGCCCTTTTTTGGTTTAAAAAAAAACAATACATACTTATATTTTTAATTTTATAAAATTGCCCTTTAAATTTTATAATTAAATACAGAACATCCTTTATAATTTTAATTTTATAAAATAATCTGTTGAACCTTATTATTAAACACCACACCTTCCTGAATTTTTTTTCCCGATAATTAGTGAAATAATTGCGATACAAAAACCGACGTCATGTGAAGGTGGAACCCAAGCCCACACCATCTTAACTTTTTAATTTTCCTGCATATA
Organism: Simmondsia chinensis; assembly: GCA_018398585.1. NCBI lineage: Eukaryota > Viridiplantae > Streptophyta > Magnoliopsida > Caryophyllales > Simmondsiaceae > Simmondsia > Simmondsia chinensis. The sequence goes on along the minus strand of JAGTTD010000017.1, from coordinate 20,607,562 downwards.
CAAAATGATTCGGGATTAACGTTTCAGCAAAAATGGACCTTAAACGCTGCGTTGAAGCTGGTCAGCGCTTGAAGTTGAACTCCACCTGAACAACATAACGCATTCTTATCTGGTCCACATTGTAGACAATGTATTCATTGTACAACAAACTACCCTGCAATTATTTTACACATTTCAGGAAATAAGTATAGAATCCACAAGAAAATACAATCGAATAACAATTTGTCCCCTCATAAAATTGGAATAAAAACATAAGGGTGGTGTTATTTGCAGAGCCTTTTTTTCATAATATAGCGCAATAACATGGATACCTAAAGTGTAACTGCTCTGACATGAATAAAAATTGTTATGAAAATAATATTATTCTAACATTATTGCATTTCATTCACATTATTAATTTTAGGATAGTTATCTTAAGAAGATCACAAAATGGAAAAGTAACTGAACAATTTAATAGTTATCTTAAGAAGATCACAAAATGGAAAAGTAACTGAACAATTTTTTTTTTTTTTTTTTTTCTTTGAGAATAAGGGTTGACCCAAATTCAACGACCTATTAAAGGGTTAGGGTCAGGGACCCGATGCAATCTATAATCGCACAGCCTTGTGTTAGAATAATTATCAAAATTCAATATGACCAAATATAGATCAAATTATCTCATGTCAACACACAAAACACATTGACACATACGAACTACTTGAATAACTCATAGAACTTGACATAATATAAACGGGTTAAACGAATTAGTCCAAATTCAATTCAGACCCCAAAAACCCCAACCCAAACCCATTATCTTCATATGGTGTTATCATGCAGAGTCAAAATTTACCGGCCCAACACAGGAAGCTTGTCTTGAAACAACATAACTGTTTTAAGCACGGCTTTTGAGGCTTTATATAACCACCAAAAGAACAGTGGTTGTCATACCTTGGAATAAGATTGAACTGGTTTTCCCAAGGGGACTGCGACGCCATCTTCAAGCAACCGAGCCTCTGAGAGATCTGGCGCAGTTGCACCAACTCCTTTTGTGCTGCCATATCAGGCCAAGAAAAAGATAGAGTCGAATACACAACATTCGCATTAAACAAGGGTTTGAAGAGGATCAAATATACACAGCCTTATTTATACTTTTTGTATCTACAGAACAATGAAACAACCTTACTATTTGCGCCGAGTTTCACCCTCTTAAAGCATACTAGGTAGAATAGAAACTTCAAGAAGAAATACAAATAGTAAACTATGTTTTTCATACTACTGATGGCAATGGGACGGGTAAAGCTCATTACCAGCGGGTACCCACCCCAGGTACAAGTCAGGTGCGTAGTGGATATGGGTAAGGTATAAATTACAATACCCGCCACGGGTATGGGTGGGGTACGGGTATGATGTTGTACCCACCCGTCCTACCCCAATTTGCATTTTATTTATTTAAAATTAAGAAAAAATTATATTTGATTTAATTACCCAATATTGTGTCAAATATTAGAGCAAATTAATATTAGATTCTAAAATATAATATTACATAATTATTATGAGCGAGTATGAATAGTCGTTTGGTACCTACATTAGGGTGGGTAATAGATATCGATTGAATACCCACGCATATTCGCTAAGCACAAAAATCTGTTACTTAGGCTCCATTTGTTTTGACGGAAAAGTAGAATCTAGGAATTGATTTTTCTTTGGAAAAGGTTTTCCAAGGAAATATAAATTTCGAGTGAGGTTTTCCGTTGTTTATTTCAAAGGAAAACTTAATTCCCCATTGTGATGTCTTCGTGTATGTTTTAAGAAAATATTTTTCACCAATCATTTTATATCTTTTTATAGGACAACATAAGTAATAATACAACATATATGAAGTAACAAAAAAAAATATTACCTAGATAATTTTCTTCTATAATATTATATAACAATTCAACTTGATTAAAGTTGTTCTTTTGCAACAATAATAAAGTAGTATCCAAGCTGCTTTTAATTATTTAGTCTAATTCTTGTTCGTTGTTGACGTTAAATATCTACAGTACAGTCGGGTTTATTTTGATTCGATCTCGATTTGCGCGATGATAACCGCCAAGGTTTCTGAGTTACTTAGAATCACAACTTTCCCCATTTTGAAAGGGAAGTCAATTTCCCTCATTTGAGGGAAAAGGTTTTCCGTCAGAAAACTTTTTCCTTGAGCTAATAATGCGCCAAACAAAGGAAAAGGGGAAAACCACTTCCTAGAATGTGGTTTTCTCCTGAAACAAACGGAGCCTTAATGCCACTTATTTTATAGGAAATGGAAGCACATAAAATTGTTGCACTATCTGTTAGATTATGTGATCATAACAACCGTGACTAAGGTATGACTGTAATTTAAATGCTTAAGTCTTTGTCTAATTCCACATTGCCAACACAGATTAAGCATAGTTTCATCTTAATACAAGAGCTGGAACAAGATCAGACCTTAGCTTTCCTTCTGGTAACTGATCAGCATAGTAGTTTGCATAAAGGAGCTCCTGCATGTCACCCAGTGCCACCTAAACAACATTTCAAGCAAGTCTCATCAACACCATGAATCAATTAAGGGTCATTACATAATATATCTGCCATTATGTAATGCATTTTGAGCTTACAGTTATGTGATTTGCTATATGGAACATTAGTTTGCATTAGGACTGACAAATGTGTCATGTCGTATCATATTCGCGTTATAAGAGGGATACTAGAAAAGGGGTTAGCCGGGACCTAACCCATATACCCAACAGGTTAGGAATTTTCAACGCTTAACACAATTAATAAATGGGTAACCCGTAGGTTATCCGATCAGTTATATAAGTGACCTTTTTTTTTAATTATACGCTAGCTTCTCAAGTTACAAACTAGTCATGGTACATCTTATGGTTGATACTGGCAATAAATACATATCATTTATAATCGTTAATATAGTTTAAATTATTTTGTCAACCTAGGCTACAAAAATCATATATAAGAGCAGTAGTATATCAATTAACCTAACCTAACTATATAAACGGGTTTTCAAACGTGTTGAAACTGGTTGACCAACCCAAACCCAAATTCAACCCAATTACTTAAATGTGTTAAATACATCAACCCAAATTCAACCAGCCTCCAAAAAATCCCCGATCCAAAGCAACTAGTTTGCATGTTAAAACTATTACAATAACAGAAATAAACAATACTATAACTTTTCACTCATAGTGTAGCAAGAGTCTTTAAAGCAAACTCCCCAAAATGACGGACCACTCATCACCACCTGTTATGTAACACCATGACACCCTACTTTCACGAGACAACAATCTGGCCACGACGCCACCAGATCACAATTTGATTTCTTGATCCTTACATCAAGCCATGAAGCTGGTGTGGGAAAACAACTTAAGCTTTAATCCAAATCAGACCTAATTGTATTCTGCTGTGGTCTAAAGGAATAACCTGGCTTAAGATTTTTGTAGAAAGATATGGTTTATTATTTAGCAGGCACTACCTACTTCAGCCACTGCTGTTGACGAGCCAAGAAATGAAAGAGCAAGAGCTATCGTACAACGAAGATTCTAGAAGAGAGCAATGGGTGAATGATATCTCTCTTGATTCCATCTAAAACTGATCCTCAACCATGAAATACAGTCATATGATATGGCCAATGAGTCGGATTGAGCTAGATGATCCAAACTGTATTAAACCCAACAGATGTCGAAACAATACCAAAGCCAGGTCACAAGTCAAAAGACTTTTTCCCTTGACATGACTGACCACAGTACGCCACCTATCCTCCAAAACACATTCCAATTTTACGGTATAGTCCAATATGGACTACATGCCATGCCATACCATACTTAACCTCCTATCGATAAAATAAAATAGAAAAAGGGAAGGAAAAAGCATAAAACATTTCAAAGTCTAATGGGAGAAGAATGGATGATAAGTTGACTGCCCTCAAGAGCAAAGCCCACATCATTCCTTTCCTGATACCGCTCTCGAACCACTGCTTGCTATGGCCAGTTAAAAAAAAAAAAAAAAAAAAAAAAAAAAAGGATTTCGTGCACTCCTAGAAGAGATCCATTTGTCCAGATGAAGATTAGTAACATAGGAACAACGACTATAATTTTCACATAAGCAGACTCAACAATAAGAAATCACTCAAAATCCTTAACGCAACAACTTTTATGTAATTTCATGATTACAAATTTGAATTGTAGTTAGAGTACGACAATTAGCATTATGAATAGGTAATCATTATACAACAACAACAGTCCCAATGCCTCAGGGGCTCCTGCGTACGCAGGGTCTGGGAGGGGTAGGATGTACGCAGCCTTGTCCCCTCAGGGTGAGACCCTAATGAGAGGCTGTTTCCGAGAACCGCCAACCTGATAGTTGATAGATAAGAAGGGCAAGTATATAGAGCATGGACAACATGTATGAAGAACATGTAAAGTATAGGGATAATGAAAAGCATGTGAGCATGTAGTCAAGTAAGCATGGAAGCAACTAAGCATGTAAGCATGTAAACATAAAAACCTATAGGCATGGGAGCATAGAAGCCCGGGCAAAAGGGAAAAGCAAACAAGCAAGGAGAAAGATCTTACATGCAACACACTGCAACAAATAGAGAGAGTATAACGTATAGGGAGATAAATAGGTAATCATATTATATATATAATGATCAATGGATATTCAAGTTATTTCCTTGTTAGAGTAATGTCCACAACAAAACGACTAAAACTATGACCCGCAATTTAGAGGGAAAGAACCAACCTCACACAAAAGCAGGACACCAGCTCGAGCAGCAGTGGAGGAGTAGCAGTAATTTGCGCTTTTGGAAAACATGTCTGCAAAATAAACGCCTTTGCCAAACATGTATCCTGTTGCCGGTGCCTCTGGCGGAGCAATTCTCATGCCTGAGGTATTATGGAAGTTTGTAGTTAGATGAAGGCAACCATTAGAATTAGAGGCGGCCAATGGGCTGGGTATAACCACAAATAACCAACCTGGTTCCCCCCATGGGTGGGTTGACCTGAGATTGGACAGCCCACCCAACATGCCCAAATGACCTATATTCAACACCATATGGGCATCACTAGAGGGGGTAAATGTGCCGAGTTGACATACAATCCTTTATGATTTGGCTCATTATTTAGCCCGATCGGCTCAACATGCTCCAAGTAGCCGACTTGTTTCCCCTAGAGCCATGCTCAAGTTGACCCGGCTCGTTTAGCTAAGTGAAGCAAAGTTTGCACTCAACAACATAAAATCCTAAACAATCTAAATGATCTAGTCTTAAGTAACTTGTGAGTCTTAACTTATGAATGCGCCTAAATAGAGCCAAGCTCAAGATTTAATGGGTTCAAACGAGTAGAAATGAGCACTGCTCAAAGCTCATTGAGCCAGGCTTGAGCAAAACACGCATCATGCTTTTTGATGAGCTCAAACCCAATTAGGCTCATTGACGCCCCTAGCTATGACTTGCGTCATACCTATGCGCTAAACGAGTTTAACCCATGTGGGATATAAAACCAAACGGCAAAGGTGTGACCAGTTTCTTAGAATATAAAACCATTGTTGGAGGGCCTTTACCCATTAGCTCAAACTTTTGAGATGATGACTCAATATGGTACCAAGCATTGTTAATCAAAAGTATAGGAGACAAAATCTGACATCCCCATCTCTTAATATTAACATATTCCAACACAATGTATGAGTTTAGCTAATGCACTAGCCATGGTTCCAGCCATAGGCATTTACATGAAGAAACATATTAGAGTAAACAACCATTCTCGCACCATCATCAACTGAACTTTTGGGTAACTGGTTTCTTGATACGGCTAACATTCCAACCCAATAGTCCTAGTTCATGCTAGACCCATGACTTGGGTTGACTACAGCCACTATAAGACAGCTCAGTCAGGTAAAGTCAGAGGAAGCTTGCCTCTAACTCAGACTGTACCCGGGCCTGCATTTACTACTGACCCAGCGCTGGTTATGCTATCTGCACAGGAAGACAGTTTAATCCTGGGCCTACCTGTAGGCTATGCTCAGTTACCTTGGGATAAAATTCCAGTCCAGTTAGTGAGCCGTGAGCCATGCCACAAGAGCATCCTATTTTTTGCACTGGAGTACTGGCCACAAAATGAAAAGATAGGATTAGAAAGACAACCACATACAAATAACACTTATATGTTCCAAAACAATTGTCACATTTGCACATCGATAAGAATTATGATATCCTTTGTAGAGTTTCTGGTAATGCATCCCAATTCATTCCATTGACATGCGAATTTGTAAATATGAAAAGGGTTTGTCAATTCACAGATATTAAAAGTTTTGATCAAAAAATGAATACAAGCACATATTTACTATTTTGAAAAGTTTATCATGGTTTTTTATATGGGGCGATTGGTGAGAGAGTTTCAGAATAAATGTTCATCCTTTTTAAGCCAAGAAAGAAGCATCGAGTGAGACAGACATTATATCTATGAAACAATAATTTTGATCAATGAAAATAAAGAAAAGGCAGCATTTATCACCAAATGGCTAAAAGTAGAAAGTTCGACATTTATTTTGAAACATATAAGCAATATTGTGTTATCGTAAATATGAGACATGCAGCAAAAAATGCATAATAAATGTGCATAAAAGCGTGTGTTTAGTTTCCAACAATCTTTTAGTTTTCTTACTTCAGTTCACCGATGCTTCTCTATGGAAAATGAAAAACATGAAATACGTTAAAAAAAATATAAACACAAAAAACAGCCCCTTTAAATATAAAGGATAGCATGAAGGAAAAGAAAATGATGTTTTCCAATTCTTAGTAAAAGGAGAGAAATCTGTACAATTAAGCACTATAATTTTCGCAAAAGAATTTGTAGAAAACTGAAAATTTTCAGAAATTCTTAGTAAAGGAGAGAAAATTGTACAACTAAACACTATAATTTTCCCGAAAGATTGTATAGAAAGCTGAAAATTTTCAGAAATTGAACAAGCCTGAATTCCAAATTCACCTTTTGAAAGCGTTCATCTTCTCCTTCCCTTGACACCTTGAATATCTGGACGATATCCACAGTATAATTTGAATGCGTTTTTCCATGAGTGTTCTTCGTGTACTTGGCAATCTGAAGAACAAGAAAAAAAGGAGGTGGTAATGGCTCCTTCGGTAGTTTGTAATTTTCTGCTTTTCAGGAAAAATAAGTACAACATGTTTGCTATCACCACTACCACTCACCACCCCTGCCACCCACCAAGATTAGCAGCCCCACCACCACGACCACCACCTAGCGACCACACCGCCACTATCCTCACAACCACACCACCACAACCATAGCACCACCCACCAACACCACCACCAGCCCAATTTATCACTGTAATTGATGACTTGTAGACAATCCTAGAAATGTTTTCAAAAACTACAACAAATTCAAAGTTGCACACGAGAAATCCTAAGTTATTATTAATTGTCGTGTAATTTCTGTATGCAGCAGTGCTATTTACAGTGTAAGGTGCACTAAAAAATAAAGTCCTACTATTATTACGACTGTAACTTAATTAAAAGATAAGATTTATCTTAAGAAATCAAAATCTCATCAAAATAATCTAAATCAATTAAATTAGAGCAAGCCTAAATGGTAAGTTACATTTTTAATATCCTAAAATACTACAAATAGTATAAACTTACCAACAATCACTTGCATGAGGAATGTTCTTGTGATGTGATCCAAAATAAGTATCATTACATTTTATTTTTTGAAACCATTCTTATACTTCTGTCCACAAATTAAATCTATCACAAGGCAATTAAATCAATTTGTATAGAAAATCCATTCAATTTTTAGCGAAGTAAGGTTTAAAGAAAACTTAGGGTCCCCCAGGGACATAACCTAGTGGCAAAGAACACAGGTGGTCTTACATGCTACCCGAGTTCGAATCTCCACTATTGTACTTGTGGCTAAAGGGGATTTGAAGGGGTATTTCTCCCCGCTGACCTACCAAAAAAAAAAAAAGGAAACTTAGGGCTTGTTTAAAAATAAAAAGGATTTCCATTATCCATTCCCAATTTTCCTTTTCCATTTTCCATCTAGAAATGGCATTTTCCAATTTCTCGAAAATTGGAAAACCTGAAAACATGTAATCGCGTTTTCTTTGATGTTTCACATCATCTGTTTCTACTTTTCTATTAAAAATTATATACATATGTGACACACTTAAATTCAAAAACTTGATAATTTGCTTTGAACCCACTTCAAACAATTAGGGTAATTGATCCGAAGATAAGTGGTTTGAGTATAAATATGTCACGTTGTGGCTAGCGTGACTTGGGGCCCAACTTTCGGTGACTTAGGGAGTTTTAGGGTTTTGAGAGTATGGGATGAGAAAAGAATAGTAGAATTAGAGTATGAGATGAGAAGAATTTAGAGAATTGGAGATGGGAAAAAATAGAGATAATTTCATTCATAAAATTCCATGATCTAAATTATAACCTAAAGCCCTCTATTTATAAAGGGAAAATTCTAATTTAACACGGAAAATAATATCTAAAAATAGGCGCTTAAAAAAAAGGGGGAAAATTTAAATAACGAAATTTAAAATATAAAAGGCGGGAAACGAAAATATGAATTTCGGGCTGATTTCCTAGTGTGCCCTTGCTGTCGTGACATTGCCTTCCCCTTCAAACGATCCTTGTCCTCAAGGATCGAAGTGCGGGAATTGCCTTCGGGACCAATCTTCCAAAGTGTCTTCTTCCTCCGGCAAGTTCTTCCATCGAATTAGGACTTGATCAACCTTCTTCTTGTGCGGGCTCCTCTTTGCAAATCTCTTCTTCCGTTTCTCCTTCGATTTCCTCTTGAGCTTCCATGCTTTGTAATTGTTTGACCTTGTAAATATGGCCCGGAAAGTAATGATCCCCACACTTATAGCACTTCCCGGGTTCCCTTCGAGGTGCACTAGATCCTGCGGACGTGCTGGGCATCGGGCGCACGCCCATGGGCTTGGACACGGTCCCTTGGGACTGCGTTTGGCCTGGGTACGTGCTGGAAGGCCCTGACCTGCTGCTTGCTGGAAGGCTCTGATACCATCCACCTATTCCCCTTATTTCGGCTATGGCAACTTCCTAAAGCTTGGCTTGCTCAAACGCCCAACTAAGGCCATTTGGGCGTGTGGTCTTGACGGATGCACGGAGGACGGGCTTGAGCCCGCTTATGAAACTTGAGACAAAATAGGCCTCAGTTAGTGTTGGATGGTAGATTAACATCCAACTCTTTAGTTCTTCAAACCTTATGATGTATTCTTCGACGGGCCCGGTTTGGGTCATCATGCTAAACTCTTCTACGACGTCTTGGAGGGAACGATCTCCAAAACGCTTGCACAACTCGTCAATGAAAAATTGCCAAGTAATTATGGGGTGCTTGAGTTCTAGGGCATGGAACCAAACGCCACCATAATCATGTAGATGATTTGAAGCGAACTCGACCACTCTTCCATTGGAGCATTATAATATCGGAAATATTTTTGGCACTTACGGATCCAAGCCCTCTGGTTGGTTCCATCAAAAATGGCAGATCAATTTTGGCCGTACGATGGGTTGCCCATGTTCGGTTGCTCCCATCGTTCCTACTATCTTCTCCGTCTTCATAGGTCTGGTGGTGGGTGCATCCATTCCTTGGCTCGGTGTGGCGTGGGGGTGGTGGCAATATGCCTTCCCCACCTAATCGGACACAAGTACCCAATCCTCTTCCTTCGATGTGGGTCGCGATCTCCAGGGTGATGGGTTCAGGTTGTTTTCCTTGTTGGATTGCAAACCTCTTCATGGTCTCGTGTAGTGCGTCGATTGAAGATTTGAGATCAACATTGGTCTTCTCAATGGCGGACTTGAGATTGTTGTTGGTTTGGATTTGCTTTTCGGACAAGGTTTCCAACCGATCCAATCTTCTTTCGATTGCGGCGTTCCTATCTTGGGAATTGGTGGTGTCTTCGGAAGACGGCATGGTGGCAGCGGATTTTCTTGTTATGGCCAGCTTGGTTGATCGAAAGATGGCTCTGATACCACTTTGTCACGTTGTGGCTAGCGTGACTTGGGGCCCAAGGTCACTTTCGGTGACTTAGGGAGTTTTAGGGTTTTGAGAGTATGGGATGAGAAAAGAATAGTAGAATTAGAGTATGAGATGAGAAGAATTTAGAGAATTGGAGATGGGAAAAAATAGAGATAATTTCATTCATAAAATTCCATGATCTAAATTATAACCTAAAGCCCTCTATTTATAAAGGGGAAATTCTAATTTAACAAGGAAAATAATATCTAAAAATAGGCACCTAAAAATAAGAGGGAAAATTTAAATAACGAAATTTAAAATATAAAAGGCGGGAAATGAAAATATGAATTTCGGGCTAATTTTCTAGCGTGCCCTTGCTGTCGTGACAAAATACCACTTTGGGATGGAATACAACTTGTCTACTCATCATACTTAATCGAATTAATATTTGGGATAATGGAAATTATGGGACATTTGGAAAGAAAATGCTATATGCATCCAATTTATGTGCCCAATGACGTGGAAACACACAATTGGAGCATAAAAATAATATTAAATAATTATTTTTTGGTAAGCTATTAGATTTCTAAAATGTGTAATTGAGTACATAATTAGGTACATGTAGCATTGTTCAAAATGGAAAACATAGATTGGAAAAGTTTGAAAAACAATTTATCATTGTTTTCTAATAGAATATGGAAATTTGAAAAACTATTTTCTAACTTTTCCAATTGCAAAACTGATTTTTTGAATGACTTCTCCAGTTTTCCATTTTCCCGAGAAAATTTTTCAAGAAAATTAGAAAATCCTCTATTTCTAGACAGATCCTTGATTTTTCTTTAAAAAGTGCAAGATGGTCACTACACTATGTAGTGTTAGCAACCCCCTAGTTTCTGTGATACCACGACTATGTTTGGAATGCTATTGATCCACGATGTGATTCTACGACTTTAAGTTGAATCCCCAAGAAAAAGGATATGTCATATAACATAAATCGAAAAAACCATGCCTACAAGGTGCAAGCGGGGAGCAAAAGAGAGAGACAGAAACAACATTGTGTTAGCCAATAACAACAACAGAACCAGTGCCTCAAGGGATCCCATATATGCAGGGTCCCCGCGCGCGGGGGATGTACACATCCTTACCCCTTTAAGTTGCTACCCCAAAGGGAGGCTGTGTCCGAGGGGCCCCAACCTGAGAAGCATAAAAGCATAAAAACAACGACACAGAGTAAGCATAAAGAAAGCATGAAGCAGCAATAGGTAATAAAATAACTCCCAGACATATCAAGCAAACCAAACAAGCAGACATACAAGCCTTAGGGCACTAGTGATAGGCAAAATATGCTCCTCTATTCTAAGCCGCTACATCTGCTACCCCTAAACTAGCCCTCCGCTGTGTCAGCCACCATGGAATTAAATCAAGGTCATTACGTAAGATAAATGTATACAGAATTTTGAGCTAGCCATTACACCATACAATCATCGTGACATTTTATAAAATGTTTGTGACACTCAGTAAAACAGCAACCACAATGCAATTCTGCACCAAGAAATATATAAAATGAAAAACGCTCTATGATTATTTTCAGCTGGAACTATCAAAGAAATCATTATTCTTTTATCGAAGAGAAATCACAATAGTCAAGACCCAGACAATCAAATCATTTTTCGTCGTCATAGTCAAGAATTTCAGTATCCCTTTCAATATCTCTCTTTTTAAGGCTTCCCTTACTAGAGTTCTTAACTAAAACACATCTGTAAGCAAAACAGAATAAATATGCCTCATGGAGGCCATCACAAAGGGTACCGGCACAAATCAATCAAGCCCCAATGCCTAGCTCAAAACCGTTACATAATGATCATTATCTAGCATAATGGGCTTCATTGGATTCAATGGTTAGAGCATAACGGCTATCCATGAGAAGAGAATGAAGGCCATACCATAAAGAACTCATCAGAGTCAGCTTCAAGTGGTATCATTTCACAGTGAAGGCGTTGATAATGAGAAAACAGAGGATCTTCCTGCAAAGACAATAACGAGAAAACAAAAGAACTTTTTGAATTATTATACACCATCCACAGCAATATAAGCCATTTCCTATTAGGTGAAGACTACATGGACAAGAATATCATAGTTGCACAAAGCAAGAGCTGGAAGGGAGTGAGGAGTCGAGAAGTTTCTATGGTGAAGAGCATGGAGGGAGTGTTCACGGTTAATTATATCAAATATGTAGATCAAATAGCTGAAATTTTGGAACATAACATTTAAAAACGACGTAATATTAAGCACTTATATAGGATATCGAGTTATACATTTCTATTCTCCAAAGACGCTACTGGATAAGTGCAAGAAAACTCAGTCCACTCTACGGAAGTATCTTCTTAAAGTGATGTATTTAGCCTACAAGTCAAGAGATAAGACTGACAAAATGAATCAGCCTACAAAATTAGATTGAATCACGAGTTTCCTAAGTTCAATGCACACTTAGAACTCAAATATAAGTCTGAAACGTTGATTCATAATTCTGAGCATGGTACCTTAACATTTTAAGTGTTTCCGATAATTATGCAATGCATGCCATTGCACTCTATCATGAATTAGTTTTTTTGCAAAATTCTAATGAAACAAGGTCTTTCTTTGTGCAACTGAACTATATTTTTTAGGTCTCTTATTTTCCCTTTTTACATGGCTATCTTTTATCATCTCAACATTTCCCATAAAGGCATAAACAAATCATCACAGTAGGTGCCACATCACCTAAACTCCAAGCACTCATTTCCAGTCCTATCGTTGTTAGTAGCTCAGCACATCTAGGGTTGCTGCTTTATTTGGTATTACTATAATGTGTTGTAGCTGAGTTATGGAATTGTTTTACTGTAGGGAAAAGCATCCGCACTGTTTGGTAACTTTTCTCTGAGAATTGCTATTGACAAGATGCAAGTTTAGACATAAGTGTAATAACATTGATTATAATTCTTTATTTTATAGAAGATGTGTGTTACAAAATATAATTTATCATAATAATTACAGAAGTAAATATTACTAATTAAAAATTACTCTAATAACTTAGATAAAATTAGAGAGTTGTTATTGCCAAGATAATAATGTGACTTTATAAGAGAATGATGGCCACAAAAATGCCCTAAGAATAACAATATCTGACAATAATCACATTGCCCTAAAATTATTTTTAAGTTACTTTATTAAAATTAGTATATTACACAATATATATTTTTTAGGTTAAAATAAGATAAAAAGTATGAGAAAATTTTTTACAAAAAGTTTAATTAAATATTTTTAATACTACTAGAACTAAATGATTTTAATGAAAACCATTATATTTTTGTAATTTTTTTATTTGTAATAAGGGGAAGCTTATCTTTCTATTCCAGACGTTGCTTTTCACAAATTGGGCTTTTCAAAGAAACCAGTTTTGAAGGGGCATTTTCCAAACCACTTTCTACTACAATGCCAAACACACATACATTTGCAAACCATCTTGTAGCTTTTTCTAAAAGATGCTGCCTAAACCTAGACCAGATCAAAAACCGTAGAGGTCCAAACATCATACCGAGTACTGTACTAGATTATAAGCACTCTGTTCAGATCTTGTGCCAAATCAGCCTGTCTGCTCCCTGATTCTATTCTAAACTTGTACTTTTATAGTTGAAAATTGTTTATCACCCTAAACCCAGCACCTATTGGATCAAATCGGAGACCAACAAGCTTACAAGTCAAGAAGAGAAAAAGACAACAGAAATTGCTATGAGAAACTACGACAAAGAACATCAGGAAAGAGTACCTGGGCACCAACATCATCTCCCAACAACTTCGTTGCCACCTCAATTTCATCAAGAGCTTCAACCTTTGATCATATGGAAAACAAGTTCCAGTGTCAATTAGAAATCCTGGGCATAAGAAACCGTCCCAAAAAAAAATGACTGTTTAGAAGAAACTATTCTAAGTCATTTATGAGACATAATGTCACACTTCTTTCCCAACTTCGTCTGTCAACAACTTCGTCGCCATCTCATCGAAAATTATGAGACGTAACATCTTTCTTATTCTTTTCCCAAACTTAATGTTATTCTAAGACATTTTGGAAAACATATCATTGCGGTACAAATTGGTCATCGAAGTTACCATTTCCAATTTTCTTTTCAATTTTTGAGGAGTGTCAATAACAAATTCTCCTGCAAGAATTGAGGGATCTGAGTTAGATCAGGGCTTTTCGAGGGGAAAAAAAGGGTAAAATACTCTAGAAGTAACTAAGTTTGATAAAAAGAAAATGAAAAGCACACTATTTGATGAATACCTAAGATCAATATGTTTCAGAAATAAGAGAAGAAGAGAACTGATGAGACAATTTTTACCATAACATTGACTGGAACGCTGGAAAATTATTTACGTTTCTTAGATACCGTATGAACATATTTTTTTGATAAGAGCCATATCAACATTTTAAAATAACGCTTATCTGATTTCACATTTAACGCGGAACAAGGGCGTCCAGACATGCAACACAATCAACTTTTCAACGTCTCAATGAGTATTCCAAAAACTGTTTGTCACATCAATATCCTAGTTCTTTCCCCAAAACTAATTATGAAAAATAATGCCCTTGTCTTTTCTTTGTCAAACATAGAGTAATTCTCAGCTATCTTAGCCAAAAACAACTGTTGACACCTCAGTTGATGACAACCTACACTACTTATCATATCCTTTACAAATGGATTTTGAGATAGTTATTGCCTAAAAAGTGATTTTGCAATGGCCTCCAAAAATTAATAGGTATTGTACTTTATTCAATAAAAGATCCCAAAATCTTCATACATTTAAAAACCATCAAAGAGATATTAAAATTTATAATTGTAAGGCTATTTGTTCAAATTTTTGCAAACTGATTTTGAAATTTCACTTAGAGCATCTCGAATACATATGTCAAATATTTTATGCTGGTTAGCCTCTGTGGACAATTGAGGCTGAAAGCTTATATTTTCCATCCAAGACTCGTATTTGTTTCCATTGAAAAAAATGCTTGACCAATCAGACAAATACTCGATTGATCAAAACATCGGGCTCAATCGAGGTGTCAAAGGCCCCCTCCCTTTCTTATGCAACGTGTGGCTCAAAGTCCTTATTGCATGTAGGGCCCACGTTTGTAATTCACCTGCACACTCACACTGTTACACATTCGATCAATCAAGGTGTATTCTCAATCAATCAAACGTGCGTTTTCTATCAATCGCATGTAACATTCGATCGCATGAAAAAAAGATCCATATGAAATTAACTTGAGATTCCCTTCATAATCTGAAAAGGCGTCTTGGGTGTACGCCCTTGATATGTCAATTTGTCAATAGGAAAAAGCTCTTATATTCTCAAAAGGCCAAGCCGATTATTACAGTGACACTATCATATAACACCTGCATTCTGTGACCGTAGACCGCATTTGCTTCCATGATTAAGAGGACAAGGAGAAGAGACTTACGCATCTTCTTAAAGCCGAAGTCATGAGGAATGACAGTGTAGAATTCCCTGCAAAAGTAAAGAGTATGTGAGAATATGAATGTCCTGCTGAAAGAAAGTTGTACTGACAGCTAAAAGACAACAAGTGGTAACAGTGTACGTGACACCCACATGCCATAAAGGTCGAGTATATTGGCAAACTGGACAGTAGGAATATAAATGAGGTGAGCTGGTTTTAATTAGCTAAAGAATCCTTCTTGCTTTCTAAACCTGAACTGTGTCAAGTTAGCTCATTCAGCAAAGTGACTCAACCCCAAGCCTAGCAAAGCCCAAGCTCGAGCTAAATTAAGACACTCCATGAGTGAAGTTAGAGCCTAAATGAGTCAATCTCAAACCAAAATAAGCTCAAAGGAACCACATTTGAGCCTATATGAGGGAAGCTAAATAAGCCGAATTTGAGACTAGAAGAACCAAGTGACTTGAAGCTCATTGATTTAGGTTCGAGCCTCAGTCAAGCTAAGTCAAGATCATGACAAGTTGAACTAGAGCTCAGTCTCCAAACTGAACATCAAGCCAAGCCTTGACTCATTTATACTCACATAAAGGGGGAAGAAAAACATCTCAGGATGGAGGCAGACTCACCCACTTAATTGCTCCAGTAATTGCCTGTTTGACGGGCTCATGACTTCAGAAATCCTCTTCAGGACGTCATATCCCTACACCGTAGGCAAAAACCATGACATCAGCATTTACATGCATCATTACAGTAGAGAACACACCTGTTCCCAGTAAATAACTTGATATTTTTTTGTAAAAGTATCTTACTAAAATAAACATTTTTGTATTTGAAGAAAGATAAACATGAGAAACTAGTTTCCAAACTTAAACTTGCATTTGGAAAACTACATGGAATAAATTTGTAGTTATTTTCGTAAGTCGTTACAGCTAGAAAACACTGAAAAAGACTGTGGACAGATAGTTCCAAATTTTAACAAGTCTTCAAGTTTCCAAAAGTTTTTTCTTAGTTTCCAAAATTTTATGTTATCAAAAATCAGAAAGATATTAGTAACTTAGGTACAAAACTAGAAAATGTTCTCCAAAATAATCACGCCCTCACACTGGGGGCCGCGAATGACAAACTTATTCCCAAAGAAACGGAAGAAAAGCTGGGTAGGGCCAAAGAAAGGAGCAAATGCTGACAAAAAATAACAGAGTAACTCTAGTGCATAAAATCAAATAAAGGTGCACGATGAATTTTGAGCTAGTAGTCGTCACATAACGGTATTTTATGATAACTTCCATAATGCAATAACATTTTATTGCTAAAGCACAATCCCCCTTCCTAGACACTGATCACAACCGCTATGCAAACACAAACCCAACATATTTTCTGTCTTCTTGATGCTAGACTCCACTATGGAATCAAATATTAGTTCATCTTCACGTCGTACTCAGGTCGCAATCACCAATGTCATGTAGGCAAGGCTTCATGGACATTATGTAATAGGTCACAACCATCGCATTAGGTTCTTTAAGGAAACAAAAGTTGCTTTTATGCGTTCTATTTGCATAAAGAGAATAAACAGCTATATAATCATTAATTTTATAGTCTTTAAAATCTAGCATATAACTATATTCATAATTATGCTTTAATAAATAAGACACAATATATACATATATATACACAGAGGCTATTAAAAAGTAATCCTTACATAATAGCTAGTCATGTAGCACCCAGCTCAACCCTTTATGTAAGAACTTCCATTTGATTCCACGACCCCACAATGAAGAATCCATATGCATTGAGAAATATAATATGTAAAATAGTCGGATCTGTTATAATCAACCTCTTTAATCCACATTCAATTATACCAAATTCCAACAAAATCGACCCGCTATAGGGTCTAACTGTTGAGGTTCAAGGACAGCTTCATGGAAGATTGATTTATTGAGTAGTCAATTATCTAGTCCAAAAATTATTGCACTTCAAATATATTTAACATTTTACAACAGAATTGCACTCAATTTGTTTATGTTTGTGAGCTCAAAAGATCTAGATATAAATTATATACAGACACATGACATTTCAGGTTTGCGTCCTAATCAGACAATCTTAATCTTGTTATCTTCCTAGGTCCATATCGATTATATATATTGGATTCAAACCGGACTCGAGCTAAAATCCAATGCTTTGGCAGGTCTAATTGCAGCCAATTTCTATCCTCTGCAGACAGCAAAGGTAACCTGATTTTCGAATCCCCCATATGATGTCAAATTTGATAACATTGAAACGCTGCTGATTCCATTGACTGAAATTGCAATTTGATAGAACAAGCCTTGACTTTGAATTCTGAAAACCGAAACAAGTAATAGGCAATTTGATTCCATTGATGAAGGGTTCCTAGGCTTATATGAGTGCCCCTTTGGTGTACCTAAAATAGATGGGAGCTGTTTTATTTTATTAGCCTATTTGCCTTTTGGCTGTTTTTCTTGTACCGTATTTTTGCTCATATGCTTCCATGATTTCCATGCTTTCATGCTGTATGCTTCTTAGGTTGGGGGTCCTCAGACATAGCCTCCCTTTAGAGTAGCACTCTAAAGGGGTAAGGCTGCATACATCCCACACCCCCGGACCCTGCGTATGCAGGAGCCCTTAAGGCACTGTGTTTGTTACTGTTGTTGTTGAAAAAGAGAGATGAAAGGAACAAGTAATTCAGGTCTACAACAAAAATGTGTTTGGCCATTAATTGCATGAGTCAATAGATAGAATATTGTGTTCGGCCATAGACTGCTTGAGGCAATCGATGGAATGTTTTGGAGCACCTAATTTCATTGACATTCGATTTGCATATCACGGAACTCAAACACCAAACATGATGACACCCCCAAAAACTTGGCATCTCTAGAGTGATGCTCTTAATTTTGCATGTAAGCCGAGCATATATATAGTTCATACCCTTAAAATTGTTGATTTGCTAAGCTTTCCAAGTGGCAACTTCTCAGCATTGTATCCTAAAACAAATGCACACATAAAATTACGCATCAAATAAAAACAGAACAAAGAGAAAGTAATTCTGATGATCATGAAAACAAGGAATATTTATGCTAGTACTTTGCATACTATAATAATTTAATCGCCATATTTTCAATTATATCAATTTAGTTTCTTTACAAAACTTACATTGTGTAAGTTTAGTCCCAAGATGAAATTGACGTTAGATTGGTGATGAAATTTTTAATAGAATGCTCTACCAATATAGAAACATTGTGTCAAATAATGTCAAATAGAAACCGCAATTCAAAAAAGGGATTAGCTTGTTCTAACGAGAACAAAAAACCAAATTCAATTTCACCTAGGATTATATTGCTAAAATTTAAGTTCTAGAGGGATCAAGTTGACACAATTAATATGGGGACAAAATTAACATGACAGACAAATAGGTGCCCATAACCTAAATAACCCTAGAATCAAGAGGCGGATAATATAGCACCCATCTCAGTAAAGGCATCAGATTTTCTGTGATATCAATCATCAGATGAAAAATTCATGCTATATTTTATTCGCTCAATCAGAAAATAATACGATTAATCGCATCTGCAATTTTTTGACGTTGCTTCCAAATATGCGTTGTTCATAAAAATGTCAAATCCTCATTTTGGCATTATGGATGGCGGAGATTTCAGTAGCTTGAGTAGCATAATTTGTTCATGAGACAAATTTGAATATCTACTGTGGGTGCTCGGACAGAGTAATAGACTAAAAGAACCCACCTATTTCCATCATTTGCTGTCTCATCATGCTTACATTGCAAATAAGAGAGATGAACCTTGCAATACGGGGCTCAAGCTTGGTTTCCCGAGGTTGAATATCTTTGGCAGAACAAGACTTCTCTTGGGCCTGTAGATGGAGATTCGTTCAAGAAAATCAAACTGACCCAATTTCATAAACTAGTGGTTGTTCTATGACGGAGTTTGAGTTAGTAATTATGCAATAGACTATTAGTCTATTAAACAATACTTCTATAATAGTTCTTTTTCACAATGTATATTATATTACATTTTTCAAAACATATTAGAACTGGATCACTAATTTTGCAAATCTAATGCAACTTAATTCCTTTCAAAAACTTACAGCAGCTGCAGCCTGTTATTTAATATTCATAACTCCCCACTTAACGACACTACGATCATGAACCACAATTTTATTCCACATACAACACAGTAGAAAGGAGAAACAAAAATTAAAAACACAACTTTCATCACGTGACATAAAGGCTATTACATGACATTATGACACACTAGCCATTTTGTATTGGTTGTTACAAATTGATACTCAGTAACAACCACCACAATGAATACGTGTTTACAACATATTTGATTTACTCAACATATATATAAATATGTTTATCAGCTAAAAACTATAAAATCAGTACTAAAATTAGTTACTGTATATATTTTCATTCAAATTTTTGCAAGAATGATACTTAGAAATGAGTAGCTATGTTTCCTAAAAAGGCCAACATAAGCGCCCATTACACATCATTTGCGGCATCCTCTTCTATGACACCACGACAGTGAAAAGAAATAGGTCCCTATGTCTACATGCTAGACCTGAATCCCAGTATAGATCAGGGTATCCATTTGTCCGAACATATACTCAGAGTGATTGAAGATTGATAAGGTCAAAGCATAAGACTGAGAACAGGGATAAACAATAACAAGTTTGATACGATCTTGGAACAAATTTCAATATGGACAGGCATTGGAATACTTAATATATGTTTGTCACTCCGAACCTGGAACAAGCAGCTTTGGAGGTCCAAATCAAAGACCAAAAACTGGACAGAATAGCAAACATTGTGAACTGACTAACCTAACGTAATAAGTTAGGCTTATTTTTTGAAACAAGTATTTCAACGGCCCCAGATACTACCCCCTACTAGGATTCAACAATTCATACTTGCACTCCTTCATATGTGAAAGTTGAATTTTGCATTATGGAGGCTGTTGTAAGTACCTGCTTCCATGGAATCAAATAAACGTCATTGCCTAATGAACTTTGACCTAGTTGTTACGTGTTATTGGCCATTACACCACTTATGTTAATCGACTTTATAATACATACAAATTGCATGTTGTTTATTGAAAATATACTTGACAATGTGTTTTAATGTTAAAAACTACCAAAGAGGTATTAAAATTAACGATAACACAAAAGTTCACAACATACATTTCGATTAAACTACAACAGGACCATGAACCGCAGTTTGATTCTATGGTTAAAGATATAACGTAATCTGAAGTAGCAGTCTCAGAAGACATGTAAATATTTACTCTTGCACATTTAAAGATAAAGCAACATTCCCAGTGCCTCAAGGCTCCCAGCCAAGCAGGCTGTTTTTGAGAACCCCCAACCTGAGGGGTGCAACACGAGGACTTCCCAGGAGGTCACCCATCTTGGTACTACTCTTACACATTTAAAGATGAAGAATAAAATTGATACCTGCTCTTTATCACTATAATCCATTTCCAGCAAAGTATAGCACTTCGGATGAGAAATGAAATCTTTGCGATCGGACCATGAATTCTTGGTCTTGGCATAGAACTTTTGCTTGAACTCTTGGATAGCATTTTCTCGAGAAGTATATGGGCCAAATAACTTGTCTTGACCCTTCACACCAACTCTACCCCATCTATTATACACCATATACCACCCAGAATCATCTGATTCTGCATTTATTGATAAAATATTGAAAAATATGATTTAGAAAAAGATGTACAAAGTAGTACAGTTGCATCATGCAATCAAATAAAGGTACTTAGTGGTTGTTATACAACAGATTTTGAGCTAGTTATTACGCAACTAAAATGCATGCACATGGCAATCCTCAGCCCAAATTACAAAAGCCAAAATGGATAAGAAAGGAAATTAACCGAACCAGAAAAGCTTAGCCCGCTCAACAAAAGCCAAGTCCAACCATAAATATATGATGTGTGAGTGGCACATGTGGACGAAATGGAAGGCTGGTAGAAGAGCACAAAGTAACGAAGGAGCTGTTAAGCTCCCTCCATGAGCAGTGGCAGCCATAGGACCACCGAGCACAGATTCTCCACATAACTGTCCAGCACATTTTTCCTCCATTACCCTCCTCCTATTTCTATTTTTAATTCCTATTTTAGTAGCAATGAAGCCCCTCCTCACAGCTACGTATATCCTTCTTGCTGTTAATGAAGTTGCTCGATCCGGCTGAACCAGGATTGATGAATGAGAGTGGAGAATCACAATCGAGGTTTGCACAACAAGAGAGAGCAAGAGAAAGAGAGAAATTGGTGGAATTGGACAAGATTGGGCCTTCCATCATCCCCATATAATTGGTTACATAAGCTAATTTTTGCTATTTATAAGCAAAATTCCTAGACCAACCAGCTTTACTGTCCTACCACCAACTAACAATTAAAAGAGAGAACATGTGAAGGTGCAAAAAATGAAACGGAGTGCATCAACCCGATTCATTAACTAAGATGCAGTGTACCAATTACCTAATATAAAACAAACACATTATTGTCTTCCTCTCCGAAACTAAGAGGTCCATTCTTTGTCCAAATTTCCCTATACTAGATTAACCTTAACCTAGGATATCGAATTAGTGTATTGCATAAATGCAATTTTGTAATTGCCTCTATAATAATTAAATGGAAGTGCCACATTATCACATCTACTCAATCCACTTTTGGGCTTTTAAGAACCAATTCTACAAAATCTCATTCAATTTTATCAAATACCTTCTCCATGTCAACTCAAGCTTGAAAGCAACCAATCGAGTCTCCCCTCTTTTTTGCCTAAAAGATTTCATTACTTCATGGGATATCAAGATATTATTATGATTTAAGCGACCAAGAGCAAAGCCACCTTGGAATGGACTTGTAATTTCTTGCACAAGGGGTAGTGGGCAATTTGTTGGGATTTTCGCTATAATTTTGCAAAGGATATTATACTGATTAATTGTAATAAATTGATTTAAGGTCACTGGATCATCAACATTGGGATAAAGGCTATAGATGTGCAATTAATTTCCTTAAAAAATCTTCCACTGTGGAAGAAGCCGTTAACTGCATTCCTCACATACACAATCCCAGTACTATTGGAAGAAACTAGCTCCAAAGTCATCTGGGCCAAGCGCCTTACAAGGGTTCTTTTGGAATACAACCTCTCATACTTCCGTTAGTGAAACATCCTGTACCAGCTCATTGTTCTCTCCTGATAAAATTACAAGCACAAGAAGTCCACAGCTAACTTAGCTGCAATGTCATCATAATCACCGTCCATAATCCAAATTCATGCTTAGACTTTACTTTTTATTTTCTTTAGGCTACAAGAAGCTTGAAACAACTTTGAGTTCCGCTTGCCATTGATTAGCCAAGTCTTTGGGCCATATTCACTTCACCCCAATTTACGATCAAAAAGTAAAAGACTTTCCCATTGTTAATAAGTCTATTTAGTTTTCGGCCAAAGGGAATTTTGGTATCAATCAATTAAGCTTCTTAGAGTTCCTTAATTCTTGGTTATTCTATAGGGGATCAAGAACACTATACACAATGCAAATGTACACTTCAATTTTTTGGGGTTCCTTTTCTTTTACTTCCTAGTGGTGAAAAATACAAAGTATGCCACTGCCTTGTAATCTTCATTATTTATCTCTAACCTAACTAGGGTTTTTTTCCTGCAACCTAATTATGGTTTTTTGTGCCCCCTCCCCTTCCTGATACAGTAAGCTCTCATCAATTCAACCCTTCTCACTGGAGCAAGAATACCTCTCCGCTTCACACGTCCAAATCATCTCAAACACGTTTCAATAATCATATCATAAGTAGGTCAAACATATGCATTTCACCATATGCATGCCCAACATTAAAATAATAAAGCATACTGATCTAGCCTGCCTCCAAGATAGGGATTGGTCCAAAACAACATTGAAAAACAAGTTCATTGATGAAGAACAAGATAAGGAAGATTTTCATGTATGCATCAAGTTCCAACTAATCTATCTATAATGCAATAGCATTATAAACATACCAAGAACTTGAATCACAAAGAACTTGTTGTTGTTGTCGCCTATATTTGTCTGGTTCAACATTGCATCATAGATATCTTCTCCCTGCACCAAATAAGCAACCATCACCAAAGCTTCAGCCATATGTTATGTTACTTATGGCTAAAATACCATAGAAAGACATTAGCAGTAAATCCAAAAAAAGCACAATAGGTGTCATAAATACATGAGAGGGACAGCATGTTTCAAAAAGAACGAACAAGAAGGGCACTAATTTGACTATCAACTATGAGAAACTGACTATGTTGCCAAAAAGTTAATGTCAACTTTATAATTCATGATACGAAAACATAAAATACGGACCATGTCAACTTCCCTATGTCTTGATCATGGCATCAATAAAAGGTCGTTGTGTAGTATAATGACCACTATATGACAATTTTTGAGTTATTTCTTATAGCATTGGTTGTCACGTAATAGTATGTTTATAATAGCCTTGATAGTGAATATATATAATATTTATTTTTTAAAATATTGTTATAAAAATAATAACATAATATAAGCAATTAAAGGGAGAAAAAACATTAATGACATCAAATTTGAGCAATTATACGACTTAAAAGCAATTTATGTTCCTTTAAAAAGCTAACATGGTCTCAACAACCTGTTATGCAATGTCTACGACAGTCCACTTCTACAACATGAATAACCACAATTTGACTAAATGACCCCAATGAATTTTGAGACGGCTTGGGATGTCATATTAGTACATTTCTTACTCATTTTGCCAAGTATTCTACCTCTTTCATATCTTTGTCAAAAACATTGCCTTTCTTATAATTCGCTTGAACTGTATTTAATTGGCTTTTTAACATCAAAAGAATCATAGCACCATTCAATTCCAAAGCGGAACAAAATACCAGCTGCAAGACATGGTATTGATTCTTTATATGTTCCGGGAGCCATTGATCTAACACGGCTGCACCCTTTCTCGTTGCCTTGACAATCTTCTCCTCTTTATAGTGATCCACTTCCCTCTCTTCTTCCTTGTCTTAATTACAGTGCACAAAGACATTCTTAGAAAATATAAAAAATAAGATGCCCACAAAAGAAACAAATTGAAAATGGCTGAGACATTGGTTGAATCGAAGAACCATTATACCAAATTAGATTATCTGAAAGAATTCCCTACCTTCTAATTATATAATGATGCGCTCATTACTTCTCTATGTGTACCCCTTACCAAAAACCCCTCATTTTGCCCCGGCCAACTGCAAGGACTACGATATTTTAGAACAATTCTTTTCCTTTTTTGGATCAAATAGAAAGGACTTATGTCAGGACAAAAATGATTAGGAACATCAATATTCTGAGAAATGAAAAACAAACATGGTGTGACAACAATCATTGAAAGCTGCAATCAATGCGACACTGATAAGGTCTTCAATGAAAGGCTTCTTTTTGACATTGCTTTAGTTCTCCAATGTTTTAATCAACTTTTAAGCCACCAACTATCATATCATTGCCTTCATTGTCCTTTAAAATCGATGAAGCCCATTTCATGTACTAATGAACTATGATGTCGTTTTACTCATCTTTCTAATCCTTCAAGGCATTTTAGCCCAATCGGAAGCTTTAAAAGAAATTTCACCCATCGTGCCATTTGAAGCTGAGACAACTAGAAAGCAAACAATAAATTTCAACTGATTTTTGATATTTAGGGCATTGTTAGTTTTGAATTACAAACAAGGGAGAATTCCTTAATGTTGTAGAGTTTCATAGTGAAATCTTTTATGAGTCAGCTTTTTTTAAATGGAAAACCTCTTGTTTCATAGGTAAGCATTCGGAAGACCAATGAGTTAACCCAGGTCAAAACCCGTCCAAGACATTGTACAAACAGGTCAACACATGTCACCTTCATTGTATAGACATGTCAGGTATGGGTAGGGTCCACCCATGCTTGACATGTCTATATGCTCAAGCTGACTCAGTCATGTCAGGAACAGATGGGGTTGACCCAAGTCACTAATTAGATCCACCCTGGGTAATAGTTCTCCTTTTCTTCCACCCAATTTTGAAGTAAATGTGGAAAATTTGAAAGCTATAGTATAGTGTAGGGAAAAAAAATTGTAAGACATAAAGATCGTTAACTGTGTGAAAAATTAAATTATGAAATAGGGTACTTCCGGGAAAAACAAAGAGTTTGAAAAAAAAAAGAAAAAGAAAAAAGGTGACACAGGTCAGATCAATGCATATTTAAGCAGACAAGGAAGACTTGTGTCGTGTTGACTACAAATGGAAAATAAATTGGTTCAAGTTACATAAATGCCAAAAAATGACGCGCCCGGTGTTAGTTCAGTTTGACGCAACTCGTTCATCTAGTAAGTTGAAGCCAATGGTTCGTTAACACCCAAGAAAACAGGTGGGTTCATTAATAGGTTGCTTCAGGTCATTACGGAATTGGTTCAACTCATATCCCAGTCTATTGGACATCTCTAGCAGCAACTTTTACCTCTATTGGCTTGAAAATGTTGCACTATGGAGACCAGGGTAACAGTTGCCACCCCGTATGAGGAGATAAAGTTTTGAAGGATAACCTTTAATCTTTCTCATTTATCTACGAAACAAGAGGAAGGGAAGAATTTTCTTGAAGGAGTAATCATTAACCCATTCCCTTATAACCAAACATGCTCTCAAGTGTGCGTTTCATACATGAAATGCTCCACAATTTTAGGAAAAAAATTTCTAAGACAATTTCACATAATAGCCTACCTACATTCCCAGATTTACAAAGAAAATAAGATTTGTAGTTTTTCTTTTTTCCAACCTTAAATTAAGAACAACATTTTTTATAGTTTCTCAACTTTTATATCTGAGAAAATTATATCCAATGTTTTTAATATTTCTAATTGTTTTTTTCATCTTTATTTTCTACAAAAACGCTTATAAAAGCAAATAGAAAATAAAGTAAGCTTACTCTAACCAAAAAAATAAAAAAAATTTACCGAACCAGAACGGTGTGCTCCTCACCTTAGTAAATGTTCCAAAATTTGACATGATAATGCAACACGAAAACAGGGAGCTCTAGGTCTGGAACAGTGGTTTTGGAATCAGATCAATTTTTGGGGCTAAATATTTGACCCATTTAAGTAATCAAGTCAAATTTGGATCTGGGTGGGTCGGATCATGTTTCCAACATGCTTAACCACAAAACTATATTTTTAGCATATTTATAAGTTCATATACTAGCTAGCACTAAAAATTCAAAATAACTAAAAGGACAAAATGTGAGATATCCGTTTATTAATTGAATGAAT
Source organism: Simmondsia chinensis (assembly GCA_018398585.1). Classification (NCBI taxonomy): domain Eukaryota; kingdom Viridiplantae; phylum Streptophyta; class Magnoliopsida; order Caryophyllales; family Simmondsiaceae; genus Simmondsia; species Simmondsia chinensis. Next base: position 20,580,703 of record JAGTTD010000017.1, on the reverse strand, counting down.
AAAGTTAGAATTCTTAATCCATTTAATAAATGGGTCGACTTTATGTCGACTCCTTTTCTTAAAAACACTATGCTGACAAGAACAAAAGCACGATACGATCCATTTGTCACCCAAACCTTGAGACACGGAGACTATCCCACCCTCATCACTGGCGCACAACCTGTCAATGAGCTCCTTCTTTGACCCACTTGAAGAAATGCCTCTAAAAGCAGCTTCTTCACGCAATTCTTTGACAATCATTCCTTTAAATTCCTTAATCCCCCTAATTTTCTGAGATTCATTCCCATTTGAATCCTCAATCTCCATTTCCCTCGCTCTCTTCTTACTGGCCACACCATCCGCCACGTCCGTACCATTTGAAGTACCCTGTTTGCTCTCTTTTCTAGCCGCCAATTCAAGTCTTCTGACCTGCACCATATCAGGACAGGATGTCAAGGACTCTACATGAGTCTAGTAAGAATCCTATGAAAGAATTGTGAGAGAAAAAGATCAATATATAAATCTAATGGGTTACTCTATCTTACACTAATTAGTTTTAGGATAGAACCCCACTTGATTTACATGAAGACATCATATATTCAAACTCCGTAGATTGGGCCAAAAGACTAGTGAAATTTAACACAGAACTAGACAGATTAGAAATCATGTATAGCTTCAATTGGTCAAATTGGGCCTTGTTTGATTATCGGAAAATAAATGCAGAAAATCGGAATTTATGGGAAGTAGGCATTTGCCCTCTAGTTTTCGGTTACTTGGAAATTGGCCAAACGTGGAGTAAAAATTCCTAAACAATTTCCAATTAATTTAAAACACAAGAAGTAACTAACTACCTAGCCCCCTAGGTAAATTCCTATTTTATTGTTTTTACCTAACTCCCCTTGGAAGTGCTGTTTCCCATCCTGGCAACCGTGTACTTTGGCCTTGTTTGGCAGGATATAAGTGTAGGGAATCGAAATTCATAAAAAGTGGGCATTTGTCCTTTAGTTTGATTACCAGAAAATTGAGGGAACATATTAAAACACATAAAATAACTTACTAAATTTTAATTCTTTTATTTTTATCAAACCCTCCTAAGAAATTTTATTTCCCATCATTGTAGTCAAACACTATATACGTACTCCCAAAAAGTTGACGTTGTGAATTAAATTCTTAAAAAATATAATTTTCTACAGTAAAATAATTTATGTGTTAACCAAACAAGGGCTTTCTAAGGGAGGGAGAGAGAGAGAGAAGGAAGAGACCAGAGTGGGTTTAGTTCCGGCGGTGCTAAGGCCGCGTTGGGAGAGCTCGGCTCGGAGTTCATCAACTTTCATCTTGCTCCCCATTCTCCAAATTCACACACACACGCACAGAGAGAGAGAGAGAGAGAGAGAGAGAGAGAGTGGTGGAAGGCAGAGGGTGGTGAGGGGGGGAATCTGTAAATTTGAAAAGAAGCTCGTCAGAGAAGAAGGGAGCTGCTCTTTCTGCTCCCCACGACTTTCTTCTTCGCGCTGGCTTTCTTTATATATATATATATATATATATATATATAACAATTTACGATCCATACTTCTTCGTAAAGAAGAAAAAAGGGAGTAAGAGAGAAACATTATTTTTTTTAAATACTCAACAAATTTTTGCCGTCTAGTATAAAAAAGAATCAGGATTTTCTCCTCTCACACTTTCACCTTCCCATAAGTACACTATTATATATATATATATATATATATATATATATATATATTACAGGTAAAAGGGATGTCAGACCGACTACACATAGTTAGTAGAGTCTAGCAATTCATTTAATAATAAACTAAGCAAAGATGAATAGGATTCTGATTTATCCCCCACCATGAAAAGGTCCAAGACTGCAACCCTATTTGTCGCTTTATTACCCAATATAGACATAAGTTATCCAAGGCGTATACCTCTACTATCGCGAACAATAAACCCATATGCCGCACTCCTGTTACTTTTAGCACCATCAAAATTCATTTTTTGGGGGGGTCCTTCTCTAGAGGGGTCCATCTTATTTCCTTTCTAGCTTTGGGTACCTCCTCACTTTCTAGAATGAGATTTACTATTACTCTTCTCTATGTTCCTAAACTTTCGCTCCGTGTTACACCAATCTAATTGCGTGCATACCCTACCAATGTTAGATCTCCTCTCTTTGAAAACTAACGCCCTCCTGTGTTTCCACAAGACCCAAAGAGCTGTTGCTACCAACTCGAGATTATTAACTTTGTTCAGATACTTGGAGCATTTCAGACTCAGCACCCAATGTTGAATACTAGCACAATGATTGATAGATCTAGACCATTCACTACCTAATAAGTTACCGCAGCGCTGTTCAGCAGAGCTAAGTTAAAAGAACAGACGATCTATAGTCTCTATTCCATCCTAGTAGTGAGAACAGGTAGTAGAGACTCTCATATCTCTAGCCTCCAAAACAGATTAGGTCGGAAGCGAGGTATGACATAATTGCCACATGAATACGTTGCTCTTAGGGGAAACATCCAAATTCCATACCCATTTAAAGGGCCAGTTGTTTCTATCTTCCCATAACAGATCATGGGCTAACCAGCTTGCCGATTTAATTGAAAATTTCCCTTTAGCTGTATATCCCCAGCATGCACTGTCCTCTTTATGCCTAAGAGGAATCGGGGCGCCAAAACAAAAGGAAGAAATCTTTTCGGAATAATTGCATGTAAGTCCTTAACCTTCTACCCGCCTCCACTAATAAACTCAGAGACTATCAAATTAGGATCTTTAACCACTCGATCCTCATTCTCATTGATTATTTCCGCCAAAGGAACCAGGGTACACCAGGCGTCAAACCAAAGAGAAATTTTGCTATAATATGACAAACAAATAAGATTTAGTGTTATTTATAACAAAGGTCTTACACTTATCTATTGTGTTAATTTAGCTTGTGTACCTTTAATTGTTATCTATTGTGTTAATTTAGCTTTTGTACTTTTAATTGTGTCAATTTTAGTCTTTATACAATTCATATGGTGTCAATTCAATTCTTAAAGTAAAATTTGAGTTAAGTTGTTAATGAAACTTTTTATGGTTTGGGCATGAGTTGTGTTAAATTGAGTCAACAAGTGGATTTGTAATGGGTTTTGCACCTAATGTGATTGTGCCATTAAAAATTACGTCAATAAGTTTAGTTGCATATGACCAAAACACTAAATCTACGCAACATAAATTATGGAGGGATTAAATTGACACAACAAAAGAAGTATAGAAATCTTTGGTGTAAAAAAAATATATATAATATTTAATTATATATATATATATATATATATATATATATATATATATATATATATATATATATATAGGGTCACGCTCTTATGAGAGGATGAGAGCGTGAGAAGGGCGAATGGAGGGCCAAGATTTGTTGAACATTAAAAAAAAAAATTATAATTTACGGTCCATATCCTTTCATGGGGGAAAAGAAAGGAGTATGGGAGGGAAATTTTTTTTTCCCCCAATACTCAACAAATCTTAGCTATAAATTGCTATTTTTTTTAATGTCCAACAAATCTTAGCCGTCCATTACAATGGAGGGTCAGAATTCATTCCTCTTAGGCTCTCACCCTCTCAGAAGAACACCACTATATATATATAAGATAAATTCTGAACCATACATTTGGCTAAAAAGAGGAAAGGGAGTGATGCCATGTAAAAGAAGGACGATGTCAGCAACCAAACGAATGGCCTAAAATCCACCCTCTCATCTTTCACCCTTTCATGCCCTATACATATGTATTTATGTATGATTGTGGGTATGTATTATTTGATTTTATATATAAAATTATTGGTTGTCCTCCCTTGTAGCATAGTGATTAGGTGGTAATATGCCAACCCAAAGGTTTGGCATTCGAGGGACATTTTTTTTTTTTTTTAACAATGGTAAAGACAAATTAGAAGGAGCCGCCCCCACGTAAAACAGGGCGGCCGGAAGCCTTCATATTAGAAATGCGCAGCAGGGCGGTGGAAGGATCACGAACTTCGCAATTGAAACTGATGCTTCCTAAGCCCTTGCCTGCCATGAAATCGGCGGATTGATTGGCCTCGCGGTAAACATGAGAGAAGTGAATTTGAGTCAGCCTTTTACCGAGAGTGACATTCGAGGGACATCCCCATCCCATGAAGACATTACCAATTTAAAAAAAATGTGAAATTCTTGGTTGAAATTTGGATTATTAATGTATATATTTCTTAGCAAAACAAAGCACAAAGGCCGGTTATTTATATTTCAGTACCACGACGTTTTTCAAAATAATAAAAAGGACACTGATCTTTTTAAATTAATAAAAAAGCCCCTAAAAAGGCAGCTTATGCAGCGTTCCCCCATGCTGTGGGGGGGATGTCTACCGGTACTGGGCCTCATGGCCCAGTGCTGGCCCACCTTCGGGCACTACCGAGCCCAGTAGGGGCTCGAGTGCCCCATCTCAGCCCAGGTCCACCCGGGTTGGTCTTTGTTTGGGTATCGAGGATTTTCGACTGGATGCAGATTCGTCTACCGATGAGGAGAATTTGAGTCGGGCTATTGTTCCAGTTGATATTATTGACGCTCAGAACTTTTTGATTGGGCTTGAAGAGCTTGATTTGTGTGGCGTGAGCTTGGAAGCAACTACTATGGGAAGTACAACGGTTGCACCTTAGATTGAAGATCGTGTGACTAGGGTTGCCTAGAAGAAGCAGTCACAAGTCAACAACAAGAAATTAAAGGGCAAGAAGAAATCCTGATGCTTCCTTTTTCTTCTTATGGCTTGGGATTACTTTGTTTTTGCATTGTTTTCCTTTTATTTATAGGCTTGTACTTAGGTGTGATGCACCTCTGTATTTCCTCTTTGTTTGCTTTTTGCGTGTTTTGTTGTCTTTCGATTTGCATTGTAGGCTCCTGCCATGTCTTGGGATATGCCCCTCGTACACTTGTATTAAACGTGCATTTGTACGATTTTTTGATATATACAACTAGCTTATCCAAAAATATATATATATATTAATAAAAGGCCAATAATATTTTGTCGTATTAACAAAAAGTCCATTTTGTGGCGTGATACCACTTGTTTTTGTCGGAAGAACTAAAGTGCTAGCTGTATTTTTTATTAGTGCTACAGTAAAATGTTAAAAATACCAATAAATAATCATAAATGTTAAAAATACCAATAAATAATCATACTTTTAAACAAATTGAGCGAAAATAGATAGTTTTTACAGAATACTACATATCGAATTTCTTGCTTATAAAGTAAGAATAAAAGTACTGAAGGGTACTTTTATCATTTTACTATAACATTACTAAAAAAATATAGTTGTCATGGTCTATCAATAAAATATGATGTCATCACGCTGGAGAGGATCCCTTTTACTAATACGACAAAAATTTAGAGACCTTTCTAATAATTCAAAAAGGTCAGAGTCTTTATTACTTTTAGAAATATTGGGATTCTAAAATGTAAATAACACTTGAAATTTTGTTGCTTTTAAAACGACACAGATGCATTCTTTTATGTTACACTATTCATCCGATTATAATGGGAATGAAATGGAGTGGGAAGGATATAATTTTTCCAATTCAGCTTTCTTTTACTATTATTAGTTGGAATAGCAGGAAGTATAACATGTAGAAAATAATATACTATAATATACTGGCAATTATTTCGAAGTCGAACTAGCAAATTTAGTAAAATATAGAATATTAATATTTCATTTGTGTTCAATATTGACCAATCTTGGTTTCAAATGACAAAATTAGAGACACGTGTCATAAAACGCATAATACGCAGATAATATAAGAAAATGCTTATTTTATTGTATTTGTTGACAATTACATTCGAATGCCCTCTTTAAGAACACATAATTTGTGACAATTATCTTACTTAGCCGATAATAATATAAAATCAGGCTTCACACAAGAAGCCCAACACTTTGAAGGGCATGTTAGATCTCTTTTCAACCTGCTCATGGCTAAGATCAATCAGTTTTAGGTTAAATAGGACGAAGTAGTACGCCTTCGGAAAGTGCCTGCACCTAATGGCTTAAGTTGCCTGCTCGCTAAAATGGGGTTCAACTACTGACTAATAGATTAGGAATTAGGTACTGGCTTGTTTAAGCCAAGGGAGAAGCAAAGCGAGCTTTCTAGGGTCTACATGATTTAGTTATGACTGGGAGATAGCAAGACTCGTTGAGCAGTTAAAACTAAGAATTAAAAGTAACTCAATCGCCAATTCAACCAATCACTTGTATCCCAAAATAAGAGATATCATTCATTGCTTCCCCAGCTTTTTATGCCCTCTCGCTTTTCAGGATGGGGGTCCTCGGAAATGGCCTCTCATTAGGATATCTCCCTGATAGGGTCAGGCTGCGTACATCCTACCCCTCCCAGACCCTGCTTATGCGGGAGCCCTTGTGGCACTGGACCTGTTGTTGTCGTTGTATTCATTGCTTCCCAAGAAATCTTGATAGACGGTCTCTATCTACAATGAGTAAACAAAGTTCTAATTTCATTGGTTAAACAGAGGGATATACACATCCAAAGCCTTGAGGCAATCTTCTGTACTTGCAGTGTTCTTTAGCTTCTATCCTAAACCCTAATTGTAGAGAGCATCCTGTTTGTGCGTAGCTTGTATCCTAAATCCTAATTTTATGGTTTTTTTCCCCGGTAATTACAAGAGAGTTTCCACGTATATTCGATGCATTTTGTGTCAAATATTCTACGTGATAAGTGATTTTTCGAATACATCTGACAACTGTAATGTAAGCAGTAGCAGATCGAGGAATTATTTTCATCAAACATGCTCTAACAATTGGAATTATTTTCCTCAATGCAATCTCTGTTAGGAAAGAAACGCGCATAATATATATTTTGGACATGTATTTATACTTGCTTTTTTTAAAGAGGGCATTTACATATAATTACTAATGATACAGTAAAAATGCATTTTCCCAATGTTAGTCGCATAAGATATGTATTATAAAATGTATTCACATTTGTCCTATTTAAAGGAATAATAATTAAAAATAATCAATTTAGCTATGCCTAAATTAAATATTTATATCCTATATTTTGCTAAATTTATCACTTTAACTCTCAAATTACTGATTCCGCCCTGTAATTTACTATGTGTTACGGTTCCTCAACTGCTATTGTTTCTAAAATTAACCTTTACTTTCATAAGTTAACAAACTTTTGAAAGAAATTTTGATATGTACAACCGAATAATACATGTACATATTAGATCTCGCTTAATTCTTGTACTGTATTCTACTACCAGGGAATACAAGTATGAAAATTAAATTAAATTGACTCTAAGATTCCTGCTCTTGACATAAGTAGATGGGGCATTCCCCCGGGGATCATACACTGGATTCGTCTGCGACGGACGGGAATTTCATTGTTGTAGCACTTGCGAGACGACGACCACCACGCCATCCACCCTACCCCCGGTGTATCTCGTAAGACCGGCCGCCTGTGCCGCGTCTGAAAATGGTGTTCTTGAAGGAGAATTTCCTAACTCTTGTGCCTTCACTGCAAGAAATTCTGCTATCTCCTGCATAAAAGGGAGGAACAGAACGTATAAGGCCCTGACTTATCTTATTACATGTAAGGAAACTTTAGAATGAGCGATCTATATAAGTAGATGATTAGTGGAGGTGTGTGTAAATTGGCTCAGTACCGTGATTACCGAAAAAGGGAAGAAAGGAACTGCATGAGAGCCGCAAATGTAGCGTCTTTGAAGAAATTAACAAGCTATCTCTCCCCACGGTTTAAGTTGTGAGATGAAGGCCCAATATTTGCGATTAAAGTGTAGATCATCGAATCGAATTATGATACACAATCTGAGATTCAAGGGTGTCGCAGGAGCAAATTTGCCATGGACATTATGTAATGCAGTAAACATGGTTTTCGACGGAAAGTAATTTGCATCATAAGTTTATTGTTTCTTTGCATAACTTCATAACCACCACCACAAATATAGAAGATATTTTCCTCCATTGGGGGAAAATTGGCTTCCCCTCAGCAAAAGCTGAAAATATTTTCCTTCACGATGAGGAAAACATTTTCTGTCATAATTTCATGTCATATGGTTTATTCCAACCTCAACTTAGCTAATCGTGAACCTCATACAAGAATTTGATTCCATTGATGACATCTACGCTCCATTTGATTCCCCTTCACCACCACCCCCCCCCCCCCCCCCCCCCCCCAAAAAACCCCCAAAAAAAAAAAGGAAAAAGAAAAAAGAAAAAACACATTTTCCTCGTGGAATTTTTTTTTTCAAAATAGTTTTTCCAAAAAAATTGTCTTCATAACTAAAAAAAATTGTTCAATTTTATAAATTTGATAGGCTTCACACACAATTGGCCAAATTAAGGTTGAAGTGAGACAAATAACGTGAGATTAATACAAAAAACATTTTCCCATTCATGAAAGGAAAATGTTTTCTCCTTTCAATTTCCCCTTATCGGAGGAAAACATTTTCCACATTTTGTATCCGTGGCTATGCAGTTATGCAAAGCAACAAAAAAAATTAAGACAAATATTTTCCATCGAACTAGGCAGAGCCGTAATAATTCAACTCAATATAGTCAGTGAGGTCCACAAATAATTCCAAGTAATATTGCATCCCAAAATAAATTGGCCTTGAATGAAATAGAACACTATGCTTATATATTGATTTCTTTTATGTTCGAGCTGTAATGTGAGATTTTTTTCTTTTTTTTTTTAACTAGACTTGGAAATAAGTTACTTAGAAGTAGCAAATGGTTAAGAGAATAAGGCACCTTAAGACTCATTTGGGCTTGTACAGATTTAGAAACCATTGAAGCGATTTCTTGATCATAAAGGTTGTCCAAGAGGCCATTGGTTGCCGTCACTATCAAATCACCGGCTTCTAATTCAATGCGGTAATCCTGCCAAACAACAATAGAAAAAAAAAAATTTAAGAGAAATTTGATTTTTACTTCATTTTAAACAAATACATTTCCCGTGTGAACACTGTGCGCTGTTACATAATGTCTGTGACAAGAACACAAGCACAGCCACTGTTGTTTGCAGTTGTGTCGCAGTGGCATCAGAATGTTGCGGAAGGAGGCTATTCCGGATGTTACGTAATGGGTTGCGGTGATTTCCTTGACATGTTTTTAGGGAACATAGTTGCTTAAGTCTTATTTTTTAGTACAAGGCACAGTTTTGCCAAGCTGGAGCGAGCGGAAATAGGAAAAGGGAAATAGGTAGTCATGGAAGTTCTTGAGGTTAAGAGCGTGAAAGGAACATTTATATTATTATATATTAGATACAAGAAAAATTAATGAAATGTCATCAATTGAGCTGTTAAAGCATGTATATCAAAATAAGTCAATATTAACTATTAAAATTAAATACTCCAATAAATATGATCAAGAAAATTGATTCCAATATATCCACAATGCGTGACATAATTAACCAAAAAATAATCTAATAAGTATCTTCTTATTCAAATGATTCAATGTTTGTTTGAATCGTATTTCTATCAAGTTTAATACGCGTTATATGACTTTGAAACACCAAATCATGCTTTTGAGCATGCAACACTAGCATTCTAGGAGTTTCTTGCAACTACGAAGAATAAAAATCCATATTTGGATACCTGTTTTGATATTTTATATTTAATAAATAAATGAATACCATACATGAATTTGAATTATTGAGACCTTTAAAAAATTATTGTTGTTTAACGATTAATCATGTAACGACCAGCTCAAACTCTGTTGCATATTAACATGGTTCCTTTAAGTAAGAGTCTTTATTTAATACTTGACAGCGAAGATAAAGTCCTCGAGAGTAGTGAAATACCTGCAAAAATTCCAAAGGGTCATTGCCGCTTCCAATTTGAATAGGAAAATTGAAATCATGGACCATGGGAGAAGATCTCGCAATGACAATTCCATCCCGGATAACAATCAAGCCTGAATCCCCAATGTTCGCAACATGGAGGACCTTTGAGACACTAAAATAGTTAGTTACCAACAGCAGGAAACAAATAGAAGTTATATGAATGATCTTGAGCGAATCTTAACGCCTGTGTTTTATTCATTGAAAATACTTACAAATGTATTTACATGTTAAGATCTGTAAAAATGGTATCGAAATTATATAGATTGGATGACTTTTTATTCACAGTTTGCAAACATAACAACTCATTTCATTAAAAGGAACTACTGCGATGGATTCAAAAAATTGTTACAATGTGGATTTTAAGCTAACTATTATGCAATTCACCATTTAGCAACAATACTTCTGTAACAATTAAGACAGAATCTCCAGTGTTTGCAAAGTGAAGGACCTGTAGGACACTAAACGCACTAATCAACATGAAATCAAATAAAGGTCATCATGTAATGAGAGTATGGGACGCTTCTTGAGCTAGTTGTTATGCATATCTTTGTAATGTGCATATATAATGTACTTATACACAACAAATATTTATATGTATCTATATGATGATAACTATCAAAACATTATTAAAAATCAATCACCATGTTCTTAGATAAGACTTAAAAGCAACTTATGTTACCTTACGAAGGCAATGTTATTAGTGCCATGGAATCAACTAAGTTATGCAATGGACCTTACATGCAATGGATTTTGAGCTAGTGGATCCAATTTAGAGATCAGAAGCTATACAAGGTACTTTTGTATTGATCTTCATAACCCATGTACATTGGATCTAAGTTGCAAGCTAGAAGCCATCCAGCAGGGTCACAAAAGTTAGGGACTCTATGACTATTTATTCAAACATTCACAAACATAATGACAAAAAGCAACACAGATTCCCCTCAAAAGCTATGTAATTATCACAAACGGGTACAACAATGTCTGTAAAACACTAGTTTTGCAACACCCTAGAGGGCTTCCTGACATAGACTTAGTTGATCTACAAAGGGATTAGAGGGTTTTATGTTATTAATTCATAGTTTTTTATTGTTAGATTTTGTAATTTTAAGGAGATCCCGTCCTTAACTCTACGTACGTTCTTTCTCTCTTAATATTATCTCCTTTTCCAATAAAAAGAAATTTTGATCGAACACCTTGCCAAACTATATTGCTTAGTCTGATCCTTGGTCTCGACATTTAGACTTTCAAAAATCTTTAATCCTATCTGGTTCGAGTTTGGACAGATAAAAGACACACACCAAGAAAGAAAAAAACAAAATACCTGATCTTGAAAAGAAGCAATTAAAATGGAAGCTAATCCAGGAGATTGTGTGGAGGCTGCACTTCTCTTGAGAACTTCTCTGATATTGAGCCTATTGTCCCCTATTACTAGCATCTTGCAGTTCTTCATGAGTTCTTGAGCATAGCTCCCTTTAATAATCCCTGAATACAAAAACCAAATGCGCTTTTAGTTGGTGAAAATTTTCTAAATGTTTGTTTAGTATCGCTCTCTTTGAGGTTTTGAGCAACCAAAAACTGTATGCCTGAAAGGGTTTTTTCTTACTTTTGAATTCTTGTTTTCAGTTTCTTTCCAAACATTTTGTTGAGAGCACCCTGCAGTAATCCCTGATTATGAAAGACCCAAGGTGCATTCAGTTTGTGGAAATTTTTTCAAGACAACGTTAGTATCATTTTCCTGCTCTCAATTTTGGATTTTGAGAAGCCAAAGACTGAGTAGTATAAATGACTTTCCTTGTTTTTAGATTCTTATTCTTAGTTATCTTCTCCTTTTTATTGAGCACAGCTCCCCGCAATAATCCCTATATTTCTCATGGCCTATTTGGTATTACTTTTTATTTTCGGTTATTTTTTTAGAAACCAAAAATGGGTGGTGGAAACAACTTTCTCTCATGTTTGAATTCTTGTTTTGAGTTTTTTCCTGCAACGACGCCTAGATACAAAAAATCTACAGTGTATTTAGTTCATGGAAAATTTTTTAGGTTTCCTTTTGGTTTTTCCAAGTGTAGTTCTGTGAAACATGAGAAATTGAAAAACAAAATGCAGAAAAAGTAGGAAAACAAACCTCAATTAAAAAGAGAGACTAAACCATGAAACGTGTTTTCGGCTTTCACTACAAAGTGAAGAAAACTGAAAAATCGTATTTTTCCTTGAAAATTTGGAAAATACGTCTTTTTGATTCGTTTTCCAAAAAAACACGAAAGGTTTGGAATTTTTTTTTTGAAAAACTGCAAATTTATACAAAGTGAACATCCCAAGCGACTCGATAGAAAACCCTTCGTCCAATGCTTTTGAGTTTTGCCATATATGAACAAACATTTTAGAGTCAAACATGGAATCAAATTGCAGTTCAAGGACGCATTGTCATAGAAATTCGATGATATGAGTGTTACATAAAAGAATGATTGTGCCTGGTTTTTTCTAAGGGAATATAAATTAATTCTAAGCATAGCAACATCGAGTGGAAACATGAATTATTTATTTATTTATTTTTGATAAATGGAAACAGGAACTATCAATGAAGACCATTACAAATGGGAACTATCAAGCCGAAATGAGAACATAATTAAAAAGGTTATCATAGAATCAAACAAAGGTCGTTACATAACATAATAGCTGTTACGTAACAAATTTTTTTTTTGAACATGTTAAGTAATAGATATTGATGTAGTCATTATGCAATTAACCGTTACATAACGATACTTCTATAACGGCATTTATAATGCATATATGTTACATTTTAGTAAATAAAACACATTTATAAATGTATTTATAGGCCAACCATCCATCCATTTCCATTTTTCACATAGTGCTTAAAGCGACTTATGTACCATTTAGGGGGAAAAAAAAAAAAAAAAGCGACTAACATAACACCTAAAACCTTGTTTCTGCAACACCGCAAATGTTATGTGACTAGAAACTGTGATCTTAAGTCCATTATAACTATCAATCGCGTAACAATCAGCTTAAAATCTATTATGTAACCACCTATATTTGATTTGATGGATGAAGAACAAAATACACAGCCTTGGAAGGATCGGATGCATTATTAGCGCATTGCATAATGATAATAGCTAACCGAACATGTGTTATGTAACGACCTTTACTACATTATACAATACCAGTTAATGAAGGAAGAAATTTACCTTGGAATGACCAGTGACCAACACCGCCGGCCACCCCAAACCAGTCCTGGCCAGCAACAAAATAAGCATCCTCACCACCTGTCAAAGCCTGGCATATATTACTTTTTGAATCACTTAGCTGAATTTACAATATTCCAGAATAGAATATATTCTGTTTATTTATTTTTTATTGGAAAAGAATATTATGAAGAGAGAGAATGTATAAAGTATTAAGAACAAGATATCCTCGTATACAATGCAAAAAAGGATAAGAAGGACAAACCCAAGAACGTAAGACCCACTAGTCCATCTGCAAATTAACCATGGCTCTATCAACAAAAAAACAAAGCTATATGTCCAAAGAGATCCTGGAAAGACTCTTTTCTCATAAGTAATTCATCGGTGTGTAATTGATCTTTGAAAATTAAGAAAATCCATTATAAGTAACCTAATGCTTTTTTTTTTTTTTTTTTTTTGGGTTTGAGATTGATGTGAATTTTTTTTTAATGTATCCTCACCATCATGTTGTTGCTCCATTTAAAAGCGCTCGACCACCCTAAAAGATTGTTGGTTCCATAAACGTAATAGAAATGCCCTCAACCAACCTAAAAATATGTCAAAGTTGCGGAGAAGATGAGAAATGTCAGACAAAATCTAATTTTTGTATCATTAATCATACATCCTCTAGGGTGCTGTTTTACTGGGTTGACCATGACATGTTGCTAGTACAAATGGTGGGTTGATGGTGTGATGTTGCCGGTAACCTAAAAAACAATGAAATAATAAAATAACTCAAAAACATTAGAATAGCCGGACTAAAGGGGCGGCATAATTAAGGGGAAGCAAATATTGTTCTAATTATTATTAATGGGTGTTCATGATTCAAGGAGAGAATAAAAAGAAAAGAAAGAACACATAATAAAGAAAGACAGCTACTGATTAATTTTTCATCAGGGCGAAATGATAACATGATGGGTTGACCCATTTCCATCTAAAATGATACAACCCAACCCAAGATTGTTTGTAGCTAAGATGACCTAAAATTAAAGTGATTCAAACATGAGATAATTTTAATCCAGGCCCAACCCTAACCTAACCCGAGTATAGGCAAAAATCGAGAGTCAACTGAACCTGATAGGCCAGCAGGAGCTCCACCTAAGTTTATTTAAAACCAGAGATGAAACAAATATGAAAAGGTAAATCACTATTGTCAGACCCGTGTGCCACTTAACTTCACTCCGAAAGTTCCTTAATAAGTCAGGCTACCCAAAAACCCGAAGGTTATATGAATGCAGAATAAAGGCACGGAAGCGTTTAAGGGAAAAGAGTATTAAAAACACAAGTATAATTGAAGAACACATTTGGAAGAGAGAAAGAGCGAGTTTTAGAATTGGGTGGTTGGTGGTCACCCGTGGCAAATGCCACTCATCCTTTATTTATACTCAAAGAATAATTACAAGGTGCATGAACCGTGTGGAATCCCCAAGGGACACGAACCAATGCTAAAAGACATGACTCTTAAGTAAATACATGAATATAGACTAAGTACACAAATCTAAACAAGTAAGGGACATGTCCCCTTTGGAAGACCCGTGCACCCGGACCGTGTCAAGGCCCCAAGAGACGCGCCTCTCCATGTCAAGGGACACACCTCTTCCCCAATACATGAACCTAAGTACATAGTGTGGTGCATGAACATCTTGGACGGCTTTAATATGATCTAGAGCCTTCAAGAATGTTCTTCCAAAGTAAAGACTTAAATAAAAATTAATACTAAAATAGGCGGAGGGTGACACTCTCCCTCACTTGAGCCATTGACGTCCCCGTCAATGTCAGGTAGCTTTGAATGCCTCGATCGCCCTCTTAAATTGCCACAAGTCATCCTCCTTTTCCCATGTTGCCTCGTTGTCCAGAAGGTCCTTCCAACGAACCAAGTACTCGGTGTATCTTGGCACTCCCCAGCGTCCCACAATACGGTCAACAAAGGATCTCAGCGGCTTCCTTGTCAGAGGATGTTATCACGGCAGCAGGGGCCTGGTCAGATTCACTTCGGCTCGGGTCCTCCACGTCCTTGTGATACGGTTTCAGGACACTAACATGGAAAATTGGATGTATCTTCATCTCGGTGGAAACTCCACTTGGTAGGAACTTTCCAACCTGAGCGAGGATTGGGTAAGGCCTCTCGTATCTACGAATCAAACCCTTGTGCACTTTGCTTAGGGCCTTGAATTGCTGCGGTAGTAGCTTCACCATCACCAAGTCCCCAACTTGGAACTCGAAGAACCTCCTCTTCTTGTCAGCCTACTTTTCATTTTGTGTGCTGCTTTGTCAAGGTGGGCCTTGGCAATGTCCAACCTCTTGTTCCAACCCTCTGTGGCCTGGTATGCTGCGGGGCTGCTCCCCGTGTACCCGGTGGCCACGGCTTGCGGAGTCAAGGGCTGTTGTCCCATGACGAGCTCGAAAGGACTATGGCCCGTTGACTCGCTCTCGTGTAGGTTGTATGAAAACTAGGCAATGTCAATCAACGTTGTCCAATCTCGCTGGTTGGCCCCCACATAATGCCTCAAGTACAACTCCAGCAAAGCGTTCACCCGTTCGGTTTGCCCATTGGTTTGTGGATGAAAACTTGTGGAATAGTGGAGGTTCGAACCCATCAGTCTGAACAGTTCGGCCCAGAACTTGCCCGTGAACCTCGGATCTGATAATGCTCCACGGTAGTCGCCAATACTTAACAACGTGCTTGACAAACAACCGTGCAGCTTCGGTTGTGGTGCGGTCCTTAGGCGCAGGAATGAAAGTTCCATATTTAGAGAGTCGATTAACCACAACCATGATTGATCCACACCCTTCTAAACTCGGTAAGGCGGAGATGAAGTCCATGGAAACACTTTCCCATGGCTGGCTCGGGATGGGCAGAGGCTCAAGCAAACCGGCAGGGGTCTTGTGCTCAACCTTGTCTTGTTGACACATAAGACATGTCTTGACATAGGCTTCCACATCGTCCCTCATCCGAGGCCAATAGTATGCTGCCTCTGTCAATGCCATGGTCCTCTCTATTCCCGGGTGCCCAGCCCATCTAGAGTCATGACACTCCTTCATCAACTCACGTCTCAAATTTTCCCACCTTGGAACAAAGACCCGATTCCCCACGGTAATCAACAGCCCATTGTCCACCCAGAATCTGCGTGTCTTTCCTTCCTCAGCAAGCTTCAACAAATGTTGTGCAAACGGGTCATGTGCCATGCCATCACGGACCTTGTCCAAGACATCTCCTTGGACCATGCTCACACTAGTAAGGCTCATTTTGCGGCTAAGCGCATCTGCAACGACGTTAACTGTGCCCGGTTTGTACTCCAATGCATAGTCAAATTCAGCAAGAAAGTCTTGCCATCTTGCTTGCTTCGAGCTCAACTTTTTCTAGTTTTGAAAGTAGCTCGTTGCCACATTATCAGTATTGACACCGAACCTACTCCCAAGCAAATAATGATGCCACACCCTCAAGCAATGGATGATGGCGGTCATCTCCTTGTCATGTGTGGCATAACAATGCTCGGTGTCATTGAGTTTCCCTGACTCAAAAGCAACATGATGTTTCTCTTGCATCAACACTCCCCCAATGGCATAGTCTGAGGCATCGGTATGCACCTCAAAGGGCTGCCCAAAGTTGGGCAGGTGTAGATCAGGCTCCTCCGTGACAGCCTGCTTCAAGCTCTCAAAAGCAGCGTGGCATGACTCATCCCAGAGCCACGATACTTTCTTCATCAATAGGTTGCCGAATATCCGAGAATAAACCATCGTTAGTAGTTCACTAGGCCTAGGAATGACTGTAGCTCACTAACTCCCTTAGGCGCTTCCCACTCCTCGATTGCACGGACCTTGGCTAGGTCCCTGCGGATCTCCCCTTGGCCAATGCGGTGGCCAAGGAAGGACACTTCCTCTTGCGCAAACGAGCATTTCTTACGTTTGACATAAAGCTCGTGCTCTTTCAAGGCTTGGAACACTTGCTTCAGGTGCTCCACATGTTCTTCTAAGGACTCACTGTATACCATAATATCATCAAGGTATACCACAACAAATTTGTCCAAGAACGGCTTGAAGATCTCATTCATGAGCGTGCAAAATGTGGCTGGTGCGATTGTCAATCCAAACGGCATCACCAAGAACTCGTATGCACCATATCGGGTCACACAAGTCGTCTTCGGCTCGTCCCCTTCGGCAGTCCGGGCCCGCCAGTACCCGGACCTCAAGTCTAGTTTGGAAAAGTACCGTGCCTTTCCCAAACGATCAAACAAGTCTGCCACGAGCGGGATGGGATACTTGTTCTTCACCATGACCTTGTTCAGGGCTCGGTAGTCTATGCACATACGAAGTGACCCATCTTGCTTCTTTTGGAACAAAACAGGTGCACCATAAGGGGCCTTAGAGGGCCTAACGAACCCTGCATCCAACAGTTCCTTCAACTATTTCCACAACTCTTCCAATTCAGGTGGAGCCATTCGTTAAGGGCCCATGGCTAGAGGCCTGGCCCCCGGTTCTAACTCGATCCTATGGTCCACCTCCTTCCTCAGAGGTAGGTGTCTCGGTAACTCAAGTGGCACTACGTCTTGAAAGTCATCAAGTACCCCTTTCACTTCCTCGGGCACCTCCATAGAACTGGGCTCCTTATCTTCTACCAATGAAACAATATAAGTCACCTGCTTCTTTCGGATTCCTTTCTTGAATTGAACAGCCGAGAGAAGTTTTGCCTCTACTTTCCCACGTAGTAGGGGCACAACAAAGATCTCTTGGCCATATGTTACCTCCATCACATTCTCCTTTGGAAATGATAAGGGCTTCACTGGGTCAAAGAAATCCATCACCAACACTACCTTGAAATCATCCATCGTAACGACTGTCAGATCAAGCGTGCCCTTCCAATCTCCCAACTGAATGGGCACTCCATGTGCAACCCCAAGAATGGGCTTGGATGAATCATTTACGGTCTTCATCCAACCCACTTCCCTAGCAAAGCTCAATTTGAGCCGTGCTGCTTCATGCTCGGACACAAAGTTATATGTGGCCCCGGTGTCAACCAGTGCCTTAGTCTCTGCACCGTTCACTCGTGCGAAGACATACATCAACCCTTGTCTTGAGCGTGCTCATGATGTGGAGCCCTTCGCACCACTGTACGCACCCTTCCGGGCCTGAGAGCACACCTGCGCCTCGGTCCCTGTGGCCTACGCACCCGTGCGCACCTGCGTTGGCACCCAGACAGTGCCCAACGTCTGCGTTTGACACGCGCAACACCCTATGCACTGGACCCGGGCGCAGCGTGCATCTCCTGGGACATGGACCCCAAGACACGCATCGTACCCATGCTTGCCCCCTTCGCTGCTTGTTCTCTCTCGCAATTAGGGCACTCAGCGCCTGACGTTCCGGACAGTCACGGGCAAAGTGCGGGCTTGAGCATAGAAAACAGGACCTGTGCTTGCCTTGGTCTGACCGATTGTCATGGTGTTTGTTCTCATGATGCTTGTTCTCATGATGTTTCCCTTTGTCTTTCCATGAAGATGGTCTGTACGGCTTATTTCCCCCACTTTTCCTCGTGCCACCCTTATGCTCCTTCCTCTTAGTAAAGTCTTTTTTGTACTCTACTAAGTTCTCTGCTTTGGAAATGGCCGTGGCAAGATCTTGGACCCCTCTACGCTTCACCTCCAGTTCAGCCCATGATTGCAAGCCATCCAAGAAATAAATGAGTTTCAGTGCTTCGGGCATGTCCGGTAGTTCCAACATGAGGGACTGGAACTCAGTGACATAGTCCCGGATGGAACCCGTCTGCTTCAGACCCCAAAGCTTCTTCACAGCCACACTCTTAGCATTCTCCGGAAAGAAATGCTTCTTGAAGTCACGAACAAAGTCCTCCCAAGTATCTATAGTGCACAGCCCACGGCTTATGTCACTATGGTGTCTCCTCCACCACAACCCCGCATCATCTTGTAAATACATAGATGCGGTGTTGATCTTGAGTGCATCATCATCAAGACGAAGAGCCTCAAAGTATCTCTCCAAACACCACAAGAAGTTATCAATTTCTTTGGCGTTCCATTTCCCCCCATATCTAGGCGGGTCCGGGACCTTGACATGGGACATACTGCCCGTGCCAGCCCCACCAACTACAGCAGACTTGCACAAGGTGCAATCCTCTTAAACAATGTCAAACTCTTGACGAAGTCCAAACAACGCGGCCTTCAATTCATCAAGTTGCTCCTCCATGGCATTCTTGACAACATCGATGGCACCAAGGACCTTGTCCTCCAACTCTGAGACATTTTCCTCCAAGGACTCAACCGTGTCAAAGTGGTCGTGGACATCACCCATAGCCAACTCCAATTTCGCCACCCGCGTCTCAAGACTACTAAGCGCATCCCGTTGTGTTGACGGGTCCTTAGTCTTTGTCTTTTTCGTATGGGTCTCCGGTCTCCCTCTCGGTTGCTCCTCTATAACTTGTGACGTACTAATGTTCCCTTCCTCCACAACACTGCTCCCAGCCATCACGTAAATCTGCTTTGATACCAACTGTCACGGGACGACTCTTGACACTCTTGTCAGACTCTTGCGCCACTTAAGTTCACTCCGAAAGTTCCTTGTTAAGTTAGGCCACCCGAAAACCGAAGGTTATATGAATGCGGAATAAAGGCACGAAAGCGTTTAAGGGGAAAGAATATTAGAAACACAAGTATAATTGAAGAACACGTTTGGAAGAGAGAAAGAGAGAGTTCTAGAATTGGGTCGTTGGTGGTCATCTGTGGCAAATGCCACTCATCCTTTATTTATACTCAAAGAATAATTACAAGGTGCATGAACTGTGTGGAATCACCAAGGGACACAACCCAATGCTAAAAGACATGACTCTTAAGTAAATAAATATAGACTAAGTACACGAATCTAAACAAGTAAGGAAGGGACATGTCCCCTTTGGGAGACCCGCACACCCGGACTGTGTTGAGGCCCCAAGAGATGCGCCTCTCCATGTCAAGGGACACACCTCTTCCCCAATACATGAACCTAAGTACATAGTGTGGTGCATGAACATCTTGGATGGCCCTAGTATGATCTAGAGCCTTCAAGAATGTTCTTACAAAGTAAGGACTTAAATAAAAATCAATACTAAAATAGGCGGAGGGTGACATACTGGTTAATTTTTCATCAGGGCTAAATGATAACAAGATGGGTTGACCCATTTCCATCTAAAATGATACAACCCAACCCAAGATTGTTTGTAGCCAAGATGACCTAAAATTAAAGTGATTCAAACATGAGATAATTTTAATCCAGGCCCAACCCTAACCCGACCCGAGTATTGGCAAAAATCGAGAGTCGACTGAACCTGATAGGCCAGCAGGAGCTCCACCTAAATTTATTGCAAACCAGAGATGAAACAAATATGAAAAGGTACATCTGAACCCGACCCAAGTGGCAATGTATTATGGTGGCCATTATAGGAGTACAGTTACACAAGAGCTTTTTTTTTTCTTTTTTAATCGCATAAGGGCTAGTTGAAAGTATGTAACAGAACAACTTTGCTTGTCTACACAGAGGTCATATGAAAAAGGCAGGGTTCCTAAGTAAGAATACCTGTAAAGGATTTGGTAATGATGCAGCAGCTGATGACAGAAAAAATGTCGTCTTTGGCACTTCTTCCCTGGTCCAAATGGGATGGAAGGACAAAAGTATTGATTACTTCTACTCATAAAATAAAATAGATAACATCTTCATACTATTTGAAAACTTTGGTTTCCTACAATTAGATTAATGTACTGGTTTTATAAATTTTATTTTTAGGTTAGTTATTTTATCAGCTGTGTCAATTTATTCCTTATAATTCTAATAGTCAATTTAGTCCTTGTACTATTATACAAATTTATAAATATGTTTAAATTTTGGTCAAAAAATATAAATATGTTTAAATACATGAACTGTACTTTTAGGTCATTTAAAAATATAAACCTATTTATAAATATGTTTAAATACATAAACTCAATATATTTAAACAATAAAGGCCTTACAACAAGTGTTTACATATAAACTCAATTTCGATTTGGGTCAAAGTCCTTGACCTAAAGTGTTGGGTCATTTCAAACTTTGATTAAGTTGATTTTGATCATTTCAAGTTCAAGTCATTCGAAGTTGGGTGATTTTGGGGTTTGGGTGATTTTGAGGTTTGGGTCAAATTTTAGTTGTCTAAGTCTTTCAATTTTGAGTCTTCTTGGGCTTGGGTTAATCAAGTGGGGTCATTTGGAGTTTCAGGTCAATGTAGTTAATATGGAATTGCAATTCCTCGCTCCCACCCCAAGGAATTGGAAAGTATGTTTTTCAGTTAAAATCTAATTCTATAGTATTGGGAAGTGGAATTGTAATTCCAATTTCAGCAAGTGAACCAAACGACATAATTGAAATTCTAGGCCCCAATGTCAATCTCAACCCCAATCCAGGCTCCAATTCCATGCTTCAAACAACACTTTAGGAGAATTACCTCAGAGAAGTAGTTTGTGCTGGTTTTTTATCTTCTACAACTTGATGACCCGATTCTTGTGAAATATCACTGCCATGAGCATCACCATCATTTTGTTCTCTGTGTAACACATTAGGAGGATTACTAACCTGCACACAATCAAAGGATTTTACTGTTTAACATTACTAAAACTGCAACTATAATGGAATTAAATAAAGGACTTAATGTTATGTAATGCCCGTTGTATCATGAATTTTGAACTAGTTGTTAAACAATTAGCAGTTACTTAATAGTACCTTAACAACCAGTTACAATGACATGCATTGTTTGTTGTACTGCTATAACACACTAAAAGTTGTATTTACATGTTACAAATCGGGCAAATGGCATAAAAATTAATGATCGTATGGTTAGTAGTGCCACAGGAGGAATCTGCAGCGAGGAGCAGGCAGGACGAGGGGCCAGGGCTTTAGGCAACATCAAGGAGAGCAAGCGGGTTAAGCTGCTGCTGCTGTTGCTGCTCACCAAGCCCAGACATTTGGCCTAGATGGTGGACGGAGTCATGGAGAGCATGCAGGACGTGCAATGTTTACTGTTGTCATCCAGAGCTATGCATGCCCAGATCTGCTGGTGCTCAAGGCCCAGCGCTTGCTGAGGAGACAAGAGTGGGCTGCATTGATGCAGCCTGCCACTCTCCTTGCTGAGGCCAGGTGCAGCCCATGCGGAGGCCAACAGCAGCCCAGCCTACAGTTCCCAGCTATAGGTCAAGGGGTTCACCGACAAGCTGTAGGTCAATGGCCCAGGATAGTACACACCCTGGGCTCAATATTTACTAGGTTTGAGATGGGTGTGCTTGCGTTCAGTCACTGTGTGGATCTGGGGCTGATGAGGAACTACCCCAAGCATGTGTTCCTTTGGAGGTAAAGGGGGCCCAATACGGTCTTATGTGATGGTTGACCCCATTGAGTGTCACCTAAATAGGAAAGCTAGAGTAATCACCCTAAACCGCTTTGATGCTTTTTTGGGGGAGGATGAGGGCATTGCTTCTTTGCCAAAGTGTAGTGTAGCCGCAGACTAAAGGGGCATGCGTGCCACATACCAAGTGGCATATCACTCGAGTTACAAGTCAGGATGCTCATTGGGCCCATTGGTACTGGCTTATGTTAATTTTCCATTGTTTACAATGATGGACTGCTAGAATCTACAGCGTACCAATAACCCCAATATATTACAAGCTATTACGAGTTGGATTTCTTCTTGTCGTGTATCTCTGGTTGATTTGGTTGAGACCAAAACCAATCCATATGATGATGAGTCAGTTGTGGCCCACTGTGTGCATGGGCGGCAGTTCTTGTCTGGTGGTGTCAGTGAGTCTTTGTGTTGCGTCATTGTAACTTGGGATCCAGGTTTATACATGGTGTCCCAGGGATTGTTAGCTTTTCTGCTACCTCTGCACGTCGCTTTAATGAGCCCGGTCCATATCAGGCCTTTTGGCGTTATACCTGTGGTGCTAGCATTAGTATTCAGGAAGCTCCTTGGATTATCCTTGGTGAGCATCCCAAGGGGAAGCACATCCACGTGATTGGTCTGTGGGTACTTGAATAGGTTGCAAAATCAATGGAACTCCATATCTTGTGAAGTGACTCGTGTCCCTCCAAAAACCTCCAACTACTATCCTCAATGCTATCAACTACTTGTGCAATCTGTGGACGATCAATGGAAAAGGTCACTTGTGCTGGGTCCTTTTGACTGATCTTACCTCTCTTTGAACTAATTGGGTTCACAATAACCTAATTCGAGGATAGAGCTTCTTGCGTATTACAGTTTCAAGTGGTGCTTCCTAGTGTTGGAGGCATATCCTTAACATCAGGAGTTTGTGCACTACGACTGTCATCAAGGAGATCACCAGGTTAGTTCAAAGCTGCTTTCTTAAAGCGTGCCTTTGAGATTTGTGTTGACATGTTGAGCTTCTTCAGAGATGGGAAATAAAGCTTCGCTTAGTTAGTTTTTCACTTCGCATCACTTTCATGTTTGGTGGCTTTTGCTTCAATTTGTGTTTTCGTTTAGTCACTTTTGTTTTGTAGTTTTGTGCCAATCTTGGAGCAATGCTCCTTGTAGCATTGTACATAATGTTCTTTTGATCCATTTATATATATTATATGCTAATTTGCTAAAAAAAGTGTATGGTTGTTCATTCAAATTTTG
This sequence comes from Simmondsia chinensis, assembly GCA_018398585.1. Taxonomy (NCBI): domain Eukaryota; kingdom Viridiplantae; phylum Streptophyta; class Magnoliopsida; order Caryophyllales; family Simmondsiaceae; genus Simmondsia; species Simmondsia chinensis. Next base: position 20,556,948 of record JAGTTD010000017.1, on the reverse strand, counting down.
CAAACATGTGGCTTAAAAGCAACTTATGTAACATCCAAACTCAAAGCAACTTATGTAACATCCATGACACCTTACTTAAACAACATCATAACTACGATTATTATACTTTGACTAAAAAAGAAAAAAATAAAAACTACGATTATTACGCCACCATGAACCACATGTTGATTGAAATCTTGCAGGGCAAAAAATAAGCTTCTTTTACTAATAATAGAACAAAAAACAAGACAAATTAGGACAACCAACCAAAGTAAATGCCAAGGACTAACCTTAATCAAGCTTCGAGCTCCCTCCAAGGCAATCGTATCATCCCTTACCTCACCACCTAATTCGTCGTCGAGAATCAGTTCTGTCTTTGAACGGGCAACGTCTGAAGTTGATTCCACCATCACGTTAACGTCTTCATGGTCCAATTGCAATTCAACATCAACGTCATCGTCCTCTACAGGCAAAGACGTATCCAAATGCCGTATGGGCAAATCACTCTCTGCAATATGAAAAAAAAAAAAAAAAAGAGTTATTAATATCACCCTCAAGAGTGACCAGTCCAAGCATATTAGAGCATCTCCATCAAAGATCTCAAATTCAGTGGTGGAAAAACCTAATGGGTCTCTCTGGCTGACTTAGAACAAATGATGGGTGAAAACACATTCCCTTTACCTAAGCAGTCATGTTTTCATGAAAGGCTAACTCAATTGGTTGAGTAACTCAATTGATTGAAATACCTAGTCAATCGATCGACAATCATAGGATCAAATAAATGTCACTATATAATCAATTTCAAGCTGGCTTGCATCATTGGTTTTTATGTAATAGTACCTTCTCTATACTTCGGACACAGCCTCCCTTTAAGGGTAGCAACGTGAAGGGGTAAGGCTGCATAACCCCACCCCCCCCCCCCCCCGACCTTGCATATGCTGGAGCCCTTGAGGCACTGGGCCGGTTGTTGTTGTAGTACCTTCTCTATGCTATGTATGTAAATTATATTTTGTACATTGAAATACTTATAGATGTTTTCAGATGCTCAAAACTATTAAGGAGGCATTAAAATTAGTAATGTATACATTTCCATTCAACTTTTGGATAAATAAGTAAAATCGCTTTATGTTCCCCAGAATACTCAACATAAATGCTGCGGTCTATAAGGTAATGTCCAAGACAGACCGCTTTTGCAACACATCAACCATACAACACGGCTGGGAACCGTGGTTAGATTCCATGTTGATAGTTAATAGAGTTAATTGACAGCTGAATCAGACTAACATAAATCCCATCAGGTTAAACAAGGGTAGAATTGTCTATTTTGGCCACCCTCATCAAGAAGCTTTTCCTATGTAAGAAACCCATTCATTCAGCTATATACATGAAACTTCCAGTCAAAAGTTCATTCACTTATAAAAATAAAAGATAATGTCAGTTACAATAGTGATAATAGAAGCATAACAAGGTAAATGATAGGGTACAATCAATAATTTGAGAGTTGAAGTAACAGATTTAGAAAAAAATATAGAAGATGAACATTCAATTAGGTTTTGATATCGATTAATTTCAATTATCATTATATTTTTTAAATGGAAAAAAGTATGGATACATGTTGTAATACGTGTATTAGAAGGATAACATCAAGAAAACGCTTATTTTACCATGTTATTGACAATTATATGTGATATGCCTTCTATAAATGGATGGTATGGATACGTGACAAAACATGTATTATAAAAGAATTTTACTAACAGAGGTAAGATATGCAATCTCAACAGCTCGCACACAGCAGTGCCTTTTTAAGCTGTTTAAGCACCTGTGGCAGACATAGCGCCTTCGTGGTAGATTCTCTCAGACTCCAAAGATGTAGTAGCAGCCCTAATGTCAACCGTCTCCGCATAAGCTTCCTTTACGTCCATAGTCGTGGTTAGACTATGAACTTCATCAATAATTACCTTCCTTAAACTCGATTTTTGATTATTTTCCTCCTCCACAGAAGATGACTCTTGATTATCTTCCTCATTCAAAGCATCTCTCTCTGAATGACCACCTGGACAACCATCAAAAAGAGAATCTCTAGATGTGTCATCCTTCATCTGGGCATTAAAGTCATCTTTCTTGGATTCTGATCCACTATCGATTGCATCATCGACTCCACCATTGTTAGTGTCAGTGTGCGCAGGTTCTGCTGCATCATTACCAGCATGGAATCAGTTAGAGGTTGTTATGTAATATAACACCAGTTAGGTAACAAATTCTACACTAGTCGTTACACAAATAAGCATTACATAGCGATACCTTGGTCTCCATAATGCAATGTTGTATTTTATTACTAAAATATATTAAAAAGTACATAATTTAATGATTATAAAGCTATCACTCAAAAATTAGCAATCATAAGGGCTAAAAGCAATTTAATACATATTTGAAAACTGAACATAAATGCCAGGACCTGTTACATAAAATCGTGACACCTAGCTTCTTCAGCGAACCACAATCATTGTGAAATTGTAAATTGTATCTAATTCCATGGCCATTGTGCAGTTAGAAGTCATGTAATGGTACTTTTTTAATAGCCTCCAAAATGCACTTTTTATAGCAAATCTCAATAATGCATTTATATTGTATTTTTTACTATAACATGTTTATAAATGTATTACATGTTAAAAGCTACCTTAGGAGTATAAAAGCTATTAACATACTGTGATTCATTTGAACTTTTGCAAATAGAAGGCCTTATGATGGCTCGTATTCCATTAGAAAATGCAATTTGATCACCATGCCCCACTCTGCAACAATGTGACCACAAGCTGCCAATGTTAATTGCTCACCATTATTATCCACCTGCTCAAAACCTTGTTCTATCTCGCTTGCATGCGCGAATTTGAACACAAGGCTACCATCCGTGTGCTCTGAAAATCAATTGAGAGAGACACTGAGTTGCAAAATCATAACATTGACCGGAAAAATCAAACAAAATTAACAACCTATGAAGATTTCGCAATCTAATATGACCCCACATGAGAATACCGACGAAGCTGGTCAATGCTATTAGTGCTTCTCTTTCCATGCAGTTTGGAATAAAGGATTTTGGTGACCTTTGCTACTTCATGGCCATTGAGGCCCGTCTAGCCCCAATTACCCTCTCTCTCTCCCACAACATAAATTACACCACTCCTCTCCTCATCCACTTTGATATGGCCACTGCCAAACCTATTAAGACCCTTACCCCGTGGACTACAGTCTCGCTCTATGATGTTAAGATTCTTAATAATCTTACTTAGTCTAGGAGTGTAGCATGTGCGTTATGTTATCTCAACTTCACTAACCACATATTTCATTTACTGTTAACCTCACGGATCAATTTGTGCACTGTTACATGGAGTTTTACTAACAGGTGGTCAAACAGATCACACACACGCAACGCGCACACACATAGACACATGCACGCGTGCGTCCGCCCGCCCGCAACCCTAATTTCTTTCAAAACCTACCAAGTTGCCCAGCAAATATTACACTAATTGGTCCCAAATTTTCAATAATTTATGATTCCATTTTATTTGTAGGATGTTGTGGATTATTTGTATGATTATTTTATAAACATTGATGCATCCTGTAACACCCCCCCCCCCCCCCCCCCAAAAAAAAAAACAAACACGCACGCACGCACGCACGGACACACGGCACGGACGCACGTATATAAAATCTTAAATTGCTTTACTGTATCTTATGTTTTTTTCTTACATTTTAATTTTTTTACAGTAGATATTGATCTAACATAATTGAATTTCTAGATCCATTAGTAAGAGCTCCTTCAACATTCACCTGACATTCGTTGCAACGACATTATTGCCACATACCTTGCCCCCAATCCAATCTCTAACAATCAAACCAATCACATTGATGTTGACCTTCACTACATTCATGAGAAAAAGGAGCAAATTGAATCCATATCCCGTACATTCCGACACACGATCAACTGGTTGACATCTCTTTTTCATCCACATGGTTAGAGTTTCTTCGTGACAATCTGTTTGTGATATCCTCCAATACAGATTGAGGGGGCCTATTATTGTACATTTGGGCTTGTACTTTCATATCGTGCCTTAGACCCGCAACTTTGTTGTCTCTCTCCGTATATGTGATATACAGAGAAATCCCTTTTGCATCCAGGGTTTCACATTCACAAAATCATTCTACTCTATACACATTAACCACCCCATTGAAGGAAGTTACAGCTTAGCCAAAGTTTTAAGATAGTTTCTTGATATGATACTAAGCATTTTTGATTGATACATCATGAGTTCAAATCTTAACAACTTCCACTTTCATATTAATGAGATTTCAACGTAGGATATAAAGTGTATGTTTGCACCATCCGCACGTCAAATCGACTGGGTATTAGCGTCAAGTAAAGGCGCAAACAAGCCAAGTCGATCCAACCAATCTCTTGCTCGAACTCAAGCTCGACAAGGCTTGTTGAGCTCGAGTTTGAGCCAAGCTTTTAGCGAGCTTTCGAACCTTCTTTCAAACTTGGTTTGATAAGATGTTAGTGTGTTCGATACTAGGCTCGGCTCGACTCCGCTCATTACCGTAAGCAAGCCATTATTGAGCCGAATCGAGTTTACATAAGAATCGAGCTTGCTATCGAGTCAACATGCTATCGAACTAGTTATTATCGAGTCACTATTGAACCATTGTTGAGCTAATACCAATTATTACCAAGCTCTTAACGAGCTTTTAATGACCTCTTCTCCAACTCTTAACAAGCACTTATCAAACTGTTCGCGAACATTAATGAGCTGAGCACTACTAGTCGAACTCAACTCGTTAAGCCTATCGAGTTTGCTCAAGCTTGGCTAAATAAACTACTGGGCTCTCATAACGAACAAGTACAAGCCATAATCGATTTTGGCCACGAGTAGTTCATCGAACGTTAGGTTCGTTTAACCCCTTAGCTTCAAGGCGCATGTCATTCATGGGTCTTAATGTAACAACTTGCGCTTTCAAAGTAGAATAGTTGGTTTCTTAACATCAAAGTATGAACTTGATCACAATAATCAACGAAATTAACAATTCATTAGCAAAGAAACTGCCAAATGATCACAACAATCAAACAATCTACAAATGCATTTACATCTCAAAAACTATAGAAGAGCAGTAAAAGGATTCGAAAATTACTAGAAGTAGAGATGAGGCGGTATTGGGAAGAACAAGCGAGGATCAAGCGGGAGGGTTTACGAGATAGAAGGGAGGAGAAGCGAAGGAGAGGGAAAGTAAAGGGAGGCGAAGAAGAGAGAGAGAGTGAAGAAGAAGAGTAGAGGAGAAGGAGCTTAGTGTTAAGCAAATCCGCCATTGACGCCAGATTGATTGCTCTTAGGCTGTTGTTTGTTGCTGTTATTGGTAACCCAGTGAGAGAGAGAGAGAGGGGAGAAACGGCTGCCTAATGCCTTATTTGGCAACTAAATACGGAGTTGGATGCGGGTGACATGTGTTCCAAAGAGTGAGGCCTCGATCAGTTGTCACATGAATTAAATTTTTACGAGAAAGTTATATTATCTTAAAATTTAATTCTTGCATTAATTTTATAAAAAATAGGTATAAATTATTTAATTGTCTGGATAAGAAATAAAACTTCCTTTGAAATTCTAACTAAAAACAAATGAATTATAACTTAGCTGTAGGCTAGATAAATTACTTCTTACATTTTGAAAGAATTAAAAATTGCTAAATAATTTCTAATTCCCACACTCTACGAACTAAACAACCCCCTGAATCTTTACTTTTTATAAGTTTATAATTCACGCATCTACTTTCTACATATCAAACGAGACCGAAGGCTTGTGTGATTGACTCTGGAATTAGACTCATATGAGATGTTGTATTTTTTAGATATTTAATTCTTCTGTTAACTTTCATGAAATAGATATTTGTGATTGATTAAGGGTAAGAAATAATGTTTCCTATGATTAAAACTTGCTGGAAAACAATTTAGAATATAATAAAAAATTTATGAGTAAATGTGAGAATAGAAGTTATGGAGCATACCCAATAGGGTTGTTGAGACATATATTTATAATAAAAGATATATGAATAATTACAGAATATTATCGGAATAAAATCGGGACAAGATCAGACAAAATCAGAATGTATATATGTAATATCCCTAAGTATATAAAATATCCCTAATACGCCCCCTCAATCTGAGCGAGGGGGACCGACGTGCAGATTGGCTTTATGGTAGCATAAGCAATCAGTCGCCAACCCTTTGGTGAAAATGTCAGCAACCTGTTGGGTGCTAGGAGTGTATCGAACCTGGATATCACCCTTAACAACCTTCTCACAAACATAGTGGAAGTCAACATCAAAGTGCTTGCTTCGATCATTGGAGATGGGATTAGCAGCTAAGTAAGTAGTAGACATGTTATCGCAGTACACCAAAATTGAACCAGAGTGATGCAGGCCAAGGTCACGCATGAGATACCGGATCCAATCACATTCAGCGACGGCTTTGGCAACAGCCCGGTATTCCGACTAAGTGGAAGACTTGGCAATAGTGGGTTGCTTCTTAGCACACCAGGAGATGAGGTTGGGACCAAGGAACAGAGCAAATCCCGTAGTAGATCGACGAGTGTCAGGACAACCACCCCAGTCAGCATCAGCTTATGCAGTAACAATGGTGCAGGAACCCGGAGCTATAGTGAGACCATGGTCAGGCGTGAGCTTTAGATATCGAAGAATGCGTTTAACCATCTGCTAGAGGGAAGTAGTGGGAGTGTGCATGAACTGAGAGACACAGTTAACAGCATAAGCAATGTCCGGGCGGGTCATGGTGAGATACTGAAGCGCACCCACTGCACTACGGAACTCGGTCGGGTCAGGTAGGAGAGAACCATCAGCCACATATGGTTGTGCCCGAGCTGGTAGGGGAGTTTGTACAGGATTAGCCTCAAGCATGTCATGCTTACTCAGAAGATCAACGGTGTACTTGTGTTGAGAGAGAAAAAGGCCATGTCTGGTTGGTTCGGTCTCAATGCCAAGGAAGTAATGAAGTGGGCAAAGATCTTTCATAGCAAACTGAGTGGAGAGAGAAGCAGTGAGGCGTTGGAGCAGATTGGAGTCAGAACCGGTAAGGATAATGTCATCCACATACAACAAGAGGCACACGATGCTATTAGGCGAGCGATGGATGAAAAGGGATGGATCAACCTTACTACAATAGAAACCCAAACTGTAGAGAAACGTGCTAAACCCATGAAACCAAGCTCGAGGTGCCTGTTTGAGGCCATAAAAGGCCTTGCGTAGGCGGCATACATGTGGAGGGTATTTCGGGTGAATAAACCCGGGAGGCTAACGCATGTATACCTCTTCCTTTAGAAAACCATGTAAAAACGCGTTTGTAACATCCAATTGGCGAATGGACCACTTGTTAGTGACAGCAAGCGCAAGTATGAACCTTATGGTGGTAGGTTTGACCACCGGGCTAAAGGTTTCAAAATAGTCAAGGCCTTCACGCTGGTGAAAACCCTGAGCAACGAGACGAGCCTTAAAACGATCAACCGAGCCATCAGGTTTATATTTGACTTTATATTTCCAAGTAATACCGACCACATTTTGAGAGGAGGACGCAGGGACAAGGTTCCATGTCTGGTTTTGAATAAGAGCATTGAACTCCTCAGCAATGGCTTCTTGCCACTGAGGGTTCTTGATAGCCTGGGAGAAGCATGTAGGTTCCTGGACTACAACCACAGAGCTGAGAGACAGTAGGTGTTTGGATTTACGTATCCCATCTTTAAGGCTGGTGCGCATGGGATGAACATTCGAGGTGTCCAGGACACCAGTGGGTGGGGGAGAAGACTCGGGCGGACCGTCCAAAGAGGACCGTGTAGGGTTAGTAGAAGGATTCGAAGGAGGAATGACAGGGCTGGAAGCGTCACCCATCCCGACCGTGGGAACCACGGTAGGGGAGGAGGGTGGGGCAATCGAGGGGGGGGGGGGGGGGGGGAGTAGGGGCCACCAACGGGGAAGGTGATGGGAGTAAGCCCGAGACCAGCACACCCGGGTTTGGTGTAACTACACTAGGCGTGGCCATGCGATGAGCATGGACAAGGAGAGGACTCGGCAGAGGGACATCAACTATGGCTTGGCTTTGTGGCGCATGCATACTAGAGACAATGTCGGGATAAGGAAATAAATGTTCAACAAAATGCACATGACGACTAGTATAGACACGACCAGTGGTGGGGTCCAAGCAACGATATCCCTTGTAACGGCCCGCATATCCAATAAACACGCACGGCATGGATCGTGGGGCCAATTTATGAGGAGTACGAGATGTGATGTTAGGATAACAAGCACACCCAAAGATCCAAAAAAAATTATAGTCTGGTGCCTTTTTAAACAATTTTTCAAAGGGTGAGAGGTTTTGTAAATTTGGTGTAGGAAAACGATTTATAATGTAGCAAGCAGTGCAGACCGTATCAGCCCAAAATTTAGGAGGAAGGCGCGCCTGAAAAAGTAGGGTTCGTACCATTTCACTTAAATGTTGATGCTTGCGTTCCGCCACCCCCATTTTGCTGCGGGGTATCAGGACAGGAAAGGTGGAAGTGAATGCCATGAGTACGACAAAGAGTAGCCATGGGCCTGTTGTCAAACTCACGACCTCCGTCGCTTTGAAAATATTTTATTTTAAGGTTAAACTGATTTTCAACCAGGGCCTTAAAGTCAGAAAAGATGGAGTACACTTCGTCCTTCCTTTGCATTGGATAAAGCCACGTGAATCTAGTGAAATCATCGATAAAGAGAACATAGTAGCGAAAAGCAGAATCAGAGACAACAAGCGACTGCCAAACATCCGAATGAATTAATTGCAAAGGTAAAGTAGTATCATGAACCACACGTGAGAACGGTAAACAACGCGACTTTCCTAAGTAGCATGCAGAATAATGCATTATTGAGCTAGTATGAGAAATAGAAGGAATCAAAGAGCGAGTACGTAAAGTATCTAAGACAGAGTTCCCTAAATGACCGAAGCGCCTATGCCATAGCTCAGCCGTGACTCTCCGTGCAATGAGTCCAGTGGGATGTGGAGAAAAACCGTATAAGGGGCCTTCACTGCTTATCCTGAGGAGCGGCGTCCCCGTCGCCTTGTCCTTGACACAAAAGGAAGAAGAGTCAAACTCAACAACACAGTTATTATCACGACACAACTGTTTAACAGACAATAGATTGTATGTGAGATGAGGAACTAACATAACATTGGGTAGCAGAAGGTTGCGTGTTTTAGTGCAAATTTTCGAAAACCCAACATGAGTGATCGGTAATAAAAACCCATTGCCAACTTGTATCGATTTAGAACCACGATAAATAGTGTGTTTAGTTAAAATACCTGAGTTGGAAGTCATGTGGTTAGACGCCCCGGAGTCAGGGTACCATATAGGATCAGCGTGATCAGTGACAGACATGGCCGATAGGGATTGGGAAAGGTCCGAGTGGACATAGCAGTGAGGGCAAAGAGAAGCAGCATGACCAGCTTAATGACAAATCTGACAAACTAAAGGACCAGCACCAAGTATACCATCATGAGGCGGACGAGGATGCATACCTGCAGAGCGACCCCAGTTCTGAGGATACGGAGGGGGAGCACCAGTGAAGGCCATACCTATACTCAGAGACTATTGAGGCGGTTGACCGTGTTGTCCACGGCTCCCAGAGTTCCCATGGCGATTGTTGTTGTTGCGTCCACGATTCTTACAACCACGGCCCCCACGACCCAGACCAGAGCCCATGGAGTCCGACGATGCACCGTTGGCGGCAAGGGCATGACCATGCTCTATGGGAGAGCGAGCGTGAATGTGAGAAAGAGCAGCTTCCTCATCCAGCAGTGCAGTCTTGAGTTGTTCAAAGGAAAGGTCACAAGACGACTGGCGAGTGAATGTATTGAACGCAGCATATTTCGGGGGTAGGCCGAACAAGGCGTAATGGAGGAGCTCGCGGTTCGAAACCGGTGAATCAATGGCTGCTAGGTCATCAGCTATGGTTTTAAGTTCGGTGAGGTAAGCGGACATGGTTTTGTTTTCTTTACGTAGAGTGACAAGTTGGGAACGGAGGTCAAATTCCTTGGCAAGGGAATGGTCACGAAACCATTTGGCTAGGGCATTTCACATCTCACGAGAGGTGGGGTGATGAATGACATCGTTAAGTACCGGACGGGCTAGGGAAGCAGACAAGCATGCCCTAATGCTTTGGTCAATACAAGACCAGGTGATAGCTTCAGGGTTAGAGATGTATTGGCCTGTAGGTGTAGGGATTTGATCCGGGGGACAAGGGTTTGAGCCATCGACGAAGCCCATGAGTCGATGGGAGCGAAGAACCATAGATACCTGTTCCCGCCAAGTAGTATAATCGGTGGGTTTTCTAATTTAATGGTAACTAGATTTGTAATAGAAGAGGGCTCAGCAGGGAAGGGAAAGCCGTGAGAGATGGCATCCCGACCACAAGAGAGTTAAGGTAATTGGATAAATTTAGTGAGGAGAAGGGTGGACCGAGATTATACCTAGATGAGGAATTACCTTGGTTGAGAGAGGATGTTACCGGAGGAGGAGGAATCGAGACCCCATGAGTGAGCCCGGAGGAAGAAGGGACGTACGTGGGCATGGGGGTGCCACTGTACAGAGGTGGTGGCGGTGGCCAGAGTGAGGCTTTCGTGGGGCGGGAGACCACGGTGGGAGCCGGAGACATGGGCGAAGGCCTCGGTACTGGTGAGATAGGGAGATGAGGAGGAGGCAGCCATTTTTGACAGCGAGAGTACCACGGCAGGGCGGCGGCTGCGTTAGTTTTGAGGAGGAGGAGAAGAGGAGGGAGCCAGCGAGAGAGCGAGCGGTGGACAAGGTGCCTGAGTGCAGCGGCGGCGGGGGCCGTGCGGGTTCCGGCCAGTAAGGGAGAGTCGGCCGAGCGGGTGGCGGCGCGCGGCGGCGGCACTGCAAGGGTGGGGTTAGGGTTAGGGTGTCGTGGGTTAGGGGTGACCGTACCCTGTTCCCCTAGTTGGCTTTGATTTTTGGGATGTTGATGTTTTCATCCTTTGTTCTCTTTTGGGGGTTTTTTTTTCTGGTTCTTTTCCGTTTTTTGGGTTCTGTTTAGTTGGATGATTTTGTTTTGGACATATATTTCTTCCTCGTATCTGGGTGCCCTGCTTTTATCTTTGGGCTTTTGCCACTTATCAGTGGGGAAAAAAAACTTGTGTTACAACAAGTTAAAAATTGTGGTACATTCTAAAATCGACTTGATTCTCTTCTACATAGAAGTATGGTATGATGGAGGGCAAAAGATGCGTAAAGTTAGTTATTAGGATACATAACCCTATGATTTGTGAGCAAATGATGTCCAAATGATGGAATCTTTGGTCTTCAGCCTCGCAGTAAAAATTAGTTAAATAATGTTGTTGTTGTGCAAAAATATGAAATTTACAAAACATGAATTTTTTCATATACAATACGGACATAGGTTTTATTGATTTATGAAACGATCCTATTCAAGGTGATGTACACCCTTAATTACATCTCCCTTGGGAGAATAACGTTTGATTCCGACTGATGATGTGTTTATGTTTTAATCAATCGACGAGGTGATCAGCCGATTAATTGATTTAAGTCAACGGGGGACATTTTAGGTTGACTTGTATCTTGGAAGGTTCAACTTGAAGGTTATTTGGGTTTAGTCTTGGCTTAGGAGTCATTGTACTTAGGTTTGACTCAAAAAGTATTTTGAATTTAAGTTTGAGTTGAAAGTTTTTTTGGACTGGAGTTTAGCTTGGGTTTAGATTTAACTTGGAAATCATGTTGGACTTGATTTAGTTTTGGTTTAGATTTAACTTGGGCATGTGGACATGATTTAAAAATTTGGATTTTTGGCTTGGTGTGAGAGTAATTTGGATTTGGATTGGAAGCAATCTCTGTTTATTTGATTTGAAAGTAGTCTCGAGTTTCGGTTTGACCGGGAAGTCATTTCAAATCATGGTTTGTCTTAGAATTTATTTAAATTGAAGTTTGACTTGGAACTTATTTGGATTGGGATTTGTCTTGGAATTAATTTGGATTTGAGGTTTGACTTGGAATTAATTTGGATTTGGGGGTTTGAATTGGAATTAATTTGGATTTCGGGTTTAACTCAGTATTAGTTTGGATTTGGGGTTTGATTTGGAGTTAATGTGGGCTTGAGTTTGACTTGAAATTTATTTGGGTTGGGATTTGACTTAGTACTAATTCGAATTTGGGGTTTGGCTTAGGCCTCTTTTAAAAAAAATGACTGGAACGTCATTTAAATTTGGAAGACATCTTGTCTTAGGCTTGGCATTTGGGATTTGAAATTAACGTGTGATTTATTTTGAATCTGGACTTGACATAGGAGTCAGTTTGGCTTAGGAATTTGGTTTTGAGTTTAAATTTAGTTTGGCATGGAAGCTCTTATCGTATTTGGGTTTAGCATAAAATTGGGCTTAAGTATGACATGGAAGTCAATTTAGGTTTTAGTGTGATATAGAAGTCAATTTGAGGTTTGAGTATATTGGATGTAAAGATCCATTGAAGCGAAGTTGGGAGAAGAGCAAAGAAACGGAAGAATGAAGAGGAGATAAAGTCACTTTATTATTCAATTGAATATCACATCAGAATTGAATTACAGAGAGATAAAGAAATGCAATTATATATACAATGAGATTAATTACTAATATCTAGAGTAAGAGTTAACTTAACCTCTAACAACTTGAGTTAAGATAACATTTAACTTGGGTTAGTCACATAACAAACTACTTGCAAACTTGAGTTAGTTACATAACTAACTAATAGTAAATTATACTTGTAATATCCCCCCTCAAGTTGGAGTGTAAACATTAAACACTCCCAACTTGGAAAGAACAGGTAGAAACTTAGTTGAAGGCAATGGTTTGGTAAGCATATCTACTAGTTGATGATCCGAGTTGACATGTATGACTTTAATGATGCCTTGTTCAACTTTCTCACGAATAAAAGAGCAATCTATAGCGAAATGTTTGCTCCTTTCATGTAAACTAGCATTATCTGCTAAAAAAGTTGCCGATTTGTTATCACAGAAGACTAATGCTGCTTGTTGATGTTCTACTTGCAAGTCTTTAAGTAGGAATTTCAGCCAAAGAATTTCACAAATGGCTGCTGCAAGACTTCTGTACTCTGCCTCAGTTGATGACCGAGACACTGTCTGTTGTTTCTTGGACTTCCAAGAAACTAGAGAGTCTCCTAGAAAAATTGTGTAGCCTGAAATCGATTGTCTTGAATCTAAACAATTGCCCCACTCTGAATCTGCAAAAGCTTTCAAATGTAGAGAATTAACTTTGGGGTAAAATAAGCCTTGTCCTGGTGCATTCTTTAAGTATCTCAAAATTCTATAAGCCACTTGAAGATGAGGAGAACGTGGCTGCGGTAGGATCTGGCTGAGCTTGTGGACAGAATATGTAATGTCTGGTCTGGTGATTGTCAAGTACAATAGCTTCCCAATTATTCTTCTGTAGCTTGTAGGATCTGGGAGCAAATCACCCTCTGTTTTGCTGAGCTTGACATTAGGATCCATTGGTGATACACATGGTTTGCCACCAAGTAAACCTGCAGACTCAAGAAGCTTCAAAGTATACTGTCTTTGGCTTAAAGAAATACCAGTGTTATTCCTTGCTATTTCTAAACCAAGAAAGTATTTAAGAGATCCTAGATCCTTGAGTTTAAATTCTTGATCTAGCATTGTTTTAAGATGTTGTGCTGCATTCATATTGTCACTAGCTATTATAATATCATCCACGTAAACAAGAACAGCAATGAAGGAAACTTTGTCGTTTCTAGTGAATAGGCTACAATCAGAGGAAGCCTTTGAGAAACCCAGTTTTACTAAGGTATTTGAAAATTTAGCAAACCATTGTCTACTAGCTTGTCGTAAACCATAAAGACTTTTGTTTAATTTGCAAACAAGAGGAGTGGAACTCGAACGTTTGGTTCCTTCAAGAAGAAAACCAGGAGACGGTGTCAATGTATACTTCTTCATGGAGATCACCATGAAGGAAAGCATTGTTGACATCTAATTGAAGTAAATGCCAATCTTTGATGGCCACTATGGCAAGAAGTGTTTTGACAGTATTGAGTTATGCTACGGGAGAGAAAGTATCAAGAAAGTCTATGCCTTCTTGTTGTGTGTAACCTTTTGCAACAAGTCTTGCTTTATATCTTTCCATTGTACCATCTGATTTCAACTTTATTTTGTACACCCATTTGCATCCTATGGGTTTTTTATTAGGGGGTAAGGGAACTATAGACCAAGTGTTGTTATTTTCTAGGGCTTTAATTTCAGCTGTCATTGCATCTCTCCATTCTGGATGCTTCACAGCCTGATAGTAATGACTAGGTTCTTCATTAACAGAAATAGACAGTGCTAGGTTTTAAAATGTATGTGATAATTTGTCATAGCCAAGTACCTTGTCAAGACTATGCATTGTAGGAGCATTAACCTTATCATATGCTGGTCTTTGCTTCTGTACCGCTAAGTTACAAGGATAGTCTTTTAAATATTGTGGAGTTTTATGTACTCTGTTGGATTTTCTTGTGGCAGGTAGTGCATTTTCAGTAGAGTTCTCAATATCTACCAGATTGTCTGAGGAAGATTGGCTATTGTTATACACATTGTCTACCAGATTATCAGAAGAAGATGAACTATTGTTATGATCAAATACAGCATGTTCAATATTGTCTGATATCACATGCTCATTCATTCTTTTTAGTTCTTGATGTTCCTCTGTAAGAGCAGGAATAGAATCCTCACCTATTGATCTAGGCAACACTTGTTGTGTAAATGGATCAGGATAAGGATTATGATTTTTGAAAGGGAAAATGTTTTCATGGAAAACTACATCTCTTGAGATAACTCCTCTTTAGTGTGTAAATCAAATAGTTTAGAACCTTTGATTCCAAAAGGATATCCTATAAAAATAGCAGGTCTAGCTCTTGGTTCGAATTTATGTTTGTGAGCCTTAATGTTTGATGCAAAGCATAAGCATCCAAAAGTTCTAAGATGCGTGTACATAGGTTTTGTATTGAACAAAATTTCATAAGGTGAAAGATTTTTCAGTAGAGGGGATCGCAATCTGTTTATAATGTATGCCGCGGTAAGTACACAGTCTCCCCAAAAACAGAGTGGAAGATTAGCCTCAAACCTAAGGGCACGAGCTACATTAAGCAAATGCTGATGTTTCTCTCCACAACAGAGTTCTGTTGTGGAGTTCCAACACAAGCTAATTGGTGTATGATTCCCTTGCTTCTATAAAAGTCTGTTAACACAAATTCTTGGCCGTTATCACTACGCAGGCATTTGATACTTACATTAAATTGATTCTTTATTAGTATATAGAAGTTTGGAATAATAGATGATACTTCTGATTTGTTTCTCATCATATATATCCAAGTTGTTCTACTACAATCATCTACAATCGTTAAGAAATATCTATGCCCTTGCAATGATTCTATATGAAATGGACCCCAAATATCACAATGTATCATGTCAAATATTCTAGAAGAAAGATTGTTGTTAGAAACAAAGGGAAGTCTCTTTTGTTTAGCTAATGGACAAATGTTACATGGATGTCTTTGACTAGTACAAAAAGAATTAGAAAAACCTAATGTCAACAATTTTTGATCTGATGGATGCCCAAGTCTCTTGTGCCACATATCATGCTTTTCTATCTTGCTCATATTTATAGTTGTTCCATTCATAGCAGTCGCCTCCCCATTCAAAATATAGAGATCTCCTATTCTCTTAGCCACTGCAATCGTTGTCGATTGAATGTGGTCCTAGATACAACAAGAATCATGTAAGAATATGCATTTGTAATTTTTAGATCCAAGTAGTTTTGCTACAGATATAAGATTATATTTGAAAATTGGAGCATATAAGACATTGTGTAATGTGAAACTAGGACTAATCCTAATTGACCCAGTATGAGTGACAGGGGCTTTTGCTCCCATTGGCAACTGGATGTAAAATTGTTTACACAACTTTATATCATAGAATAGGTCCTTGTAGCCACATATGTGGTGTGTTGCTCCTGAATCTAATATCCAAACATCTTGATTTGCAGAAACTAAATCACACGCATGCATAGCATAAGAAGATGAGCAAGAGGAAGAACTTATACCAGTCATTGCAAAAGATGTATTTATTGCTGGCTCTTGATATCTAGTAGCTGGACTTTGACTTGTTGATACCAATTGTGAACTTAGCATTGACAGAAGGTGTTGGCACTGTTCTGCAGTGAAAGAGACCGGTGTATCCTGTTGTTGGCTATCAAGAAGAAGGGATTCTGCAGCAACACTATTAGCTTTTGGACCATACTGTCCTTTGCCTTTTCCCTTGTAACCAGGAGGATACCCGTGTAGTTTATAACACTTATCTATAGTATGGCCAGCAATGCCACAATGTGAACATATGGGCCGATCCTTTTTGTAAAACTTGTTTTGGTTTTTGTTTTCATTGGCCTTACCCAGCATGGCCATAACTTCAGAGTTTCCGTAAGAACTTTTGTTGCTAACTTGTCTTTACTTTTCTTGTCGTACAATTTTTGCAAACACTTTGTTTATACCAGGTAAGGGGTCAGTGGAGAGGATTTGTTCACTCAATGAACTATAACTCTCATCTAATCCCATCAAGAAACACATCACTAGCTCTTTCTGTCGTAAATCTTGCAATGCTTTTGTATAATTGCATTGACACAAACCACAACTACACTCTGGAAGAGGATTGTAAGAACACAATTCTTCCCATAGAGCTTTTACTTTTCCAAAATAGGTAATAATAGACAAGTTTTCTTGCTTAAGACTAGACATAGCCCTTTTTAACTCAAAAATCCTCGGGTCATTGTTTTGAGAAAAGCGTTCTTTAATATCATCCCATAATCGTTTCGCTGTTTTCCCATATATTATGGTAGAACCTATTTCTTTTGAAACCGAATTAAGTATCCAGGAAAAAATCATTGAGTCACATCTAGACCATTTTTCATACAAACTATCACTTGTTTGTGGCTGTTGAATCTTGCCAGTTACAAACCCTAGCTTATTCTTTGCATGCAAAGCCACTGTCATTGATTTAACCCAAGTATTAAAGTTTTCAGGTCCTATTAAGACTTGTGTGACTAACTTGCATCCTGGATTATCAGAATTACTCAAGTAATAAGGGGAAGATGCAACCTCATCTGCGTGAACATTCATACTCGCTTGCGAATTGCTTGAATCAGCCATTTTCTCGCAGCAAGACTTCAATTAAGCGGAAGAAAAACAGGTTTGCTTCGACCGAAATTGACGAACAGAAGACTAGTGTACAATCAAGAGACCAGTTCTTGATTTTGCGAACAAATCAGAAACGAAAACTAGGGTTTTGCCGCGCCGCTATGCTCTGATACCATATTGGATGTAAAGATCCATTGAAGCGAAGTTGGGAGAAGAGCAAAGGAAAGGAAGAATGAAGAGAAGAGATAAAGTCACTTTATTATTCAATTGAATATCACATCAGAATTGAATTACAAAGAGATAAAGAAATGCAATTAGGCTGCTCGCAACGGTACCATATTTTTGAAATCCTATTTTTGAAAAATAGGGCTTCTTCTCTCTAAAAGTGTCCCATTTTTTTAGATATTTTAATATTTAATGTCATTTGAAAGCCTTATTTATGGGGCTTCACTTCTGAAGCCCCATTTTCTACTCTTTTTTGGGTGTCTCAAGAAAATGGGGCACTATTGGAGATAGTTTTATATATACAATAAGATTAATTACTAATATCTAGAGTAAGAGTTAACTTAACCTTTAACAACTTGAGTTAAGATAACATCTAACTTGGGATAGTCACATAACTAACTACTTGCAAACTTGAGTTAGTTACATAACTAACTAATAGTAAATTATACTAGTAATAGAGTATGACATGGAAGTCAATTCAAGGTTTATGTTATTTTGGATTTGAGTTTGAGTTCGATAACAGTAAATTCATATTTGGGTACAAAATAAAATTTAATTTGGGTTAAGGTTTGACATGGAAGTCTTTTTAAATTTAGGTCTTGACATAGAAGTCGTTTTGAGTTTGGACCGGACATTAGAGGTATTTTGTTTTGGATCGGCATGGAAGTCTTTTGTTTTAGGTTGCCTGAGTCAAATCGAATTGAGTCGACTAATTAAAGTGTTGACATAATATTAATCCCACGAGAGAAAACAAAATTTTTTTTTTATTTGGGTTACACCTGAATTTGGTTGCCTACGTACCCTTTTAAGGGATCAAGCTGTTCGTAGTTCAACTTTATGTTGGATTTAGTTTAGAGGTGTTGGATCCCGTTTAGCTAATCAAAGCATATTCTATCCAAGTGTCACAAACTTAGGGTTTGTGACGGTAAGATAGATTTGGGGTTTGGATTAGATAGAGAAATTGAGTATGGGATGAGGAAGAATTAGAGTTAGACGAGATAAGAATAGAGATATATTGCGATGAGAGGTAGAGAGAAAACATTGAGAGGAGAGAGAGAGAGAATTTCATTCATTCATTGTTATTCAAGTTGCTCAATACATGGTTTTTCCTCTCTATTTATAATAAAATGCATGTACAAATTTTATAAACAAAATATATTTAAAATATCCTGATAAATCTGAATATATTCAAATATCCTAAAATCTCTAAATATCTAAATAAAAATCAGGGAAATATCTAGAATATATAATAAATATGAAATTATAGAGAATTGCCAAAATAGAAGACCTTAGAATATTATGGAATATCTGCTAAGATATTTCATGCACATGACATTTCCTTCCCCTTGAATTCATCCTTGTCCTCAAGGATGTGGTGGCGGTGCATCCTCTTGCTCCCGGATCCCTTCCGTTTGCTACAGTTTGGGGCAAAGGATACTTGAGAATCGTCGCTAGTAAATTAACCTCAGATCATAATTTGTGAAAAATGAAGTTCAAATGAGGGAATATTTGGTTTTTTAACCCTGTGGTACAAGTTAATTGAATACTGTGATATAATTAATTAAAACCTTTGGTACAGTAAGTTAAAATTTGTGCTATAATTTTTAAGTTTAACTTCATTTTCTTCTACACAAGGGTATGGTACAATTTGAGGCAAAAGGACACTAATGGATCATTATTTTACATCTAAGATCATAATTTGATAAAAAAATGGCATCCAAATGATGAAATCTTTAGTTTTCACCAAAATTTGAATGTCGTTTTTGAAAAATTATAGAGATTAGGTGAATTAATAACGATCCTTAAAGGTATCTTTTACTCCTTATTGTACTACATCTTTATGTAGGCTGAAATTAAGTTGATTTTACAAATAAACCACAAGTTTTAACTCGCTGTACCAGAACCTTTGACTAAGTTATATCACAACATCAACTAGCTTGTACTATAAATTTAAAGAATAATGATTTTGTGCGGAAATAAACAATTTACTCGGATTTTAATCGAATCAAATACCATGACAATAACGAGAAATGAACGGACTAAAAGAGAAACGAAATAATAGACACAATGATTTACGTGGAAATCCCTTTACAATTGAAAGGGGAGAAAACCACGGGCGAAGATCGGAGCTTTTATTATTGAATCAAAAGAAGAACAATTACAATATTCTCTCACTCTCTCAATTTGATTAGTGCGGCGCCGCTGGAATACCTCTCAATAGTTTTGGATGCATTGTGACGTACCCTACGTCCATATTTATAATGCGCAGAAAACCTGTTTCCCGATCGATCGGTTCCTCACCGATCGATCGGCTTGCTCTCTGGAAGCGTCCTTCTTTTACGTAACTTTCCGATCGATTGAGCTCTACCTCGATCGATCGAACTCCTTACGGCCCTTCTCCTTAATATGTCAAGTAATTTTGAGACATTATTCTAACAGATTCTATCATTTTTTATGCGATGTTTACAGAAATTATAAGCTTATATGTACTATTAAATATAATTTAAGGAAAAAAATATGAGTAGGTTTTTGTCGAGTTTCATTACATAATTGAGACCTATTATTAATGGCTTATCTCATAAATATATAATAAAAGTAATCAATAGTTCATAAACTATAATTGTCAAGGTAAATATAAATTACAGAAAAATCAAATATTAAATTTGTAAATATAAGGGAAAAAATCAAATCAAATTACATTACCTTTACGAAAAAAATGAACATTTATGCGAAGAGTTAATAAGTTCAGAGGTGGAGTTCATATACTTTAAGGGGGATCGGGGTTGTATACGTAGAAGTGAGAATATTTTTTGTTATTTTAGTAAATTTTGGTTATTAAATGTAAACATAATAGTTATGGTTATAAAATATTTTTTTTTTTTTTTGGTCATACTTATGTTGTTTGTTGTTGCTTCTGTGTCAGGTCTTTGGCTGATGGATGCAGGCCATCTTCTTACGCTGGGGGTTCTAGGAAACAGCCTCTCTTTAGGGTAGCTCCCTGAAGGGGGAAGGCTGCGTACATCTATCCTCTCCAGACCCTGCTTTTGGCGGGAGCCCTTGGAGGCACTGTGCCTGTTGTTGTTATTGTTGTTGTTGCTTAAAGTACAATATATTATACTAGTACTTGTAAATATACAATACATTTTACTTGGACCACAAATTTATACAACTGTTAAGTCAATTTCTTTGTAAATATATATGAGTTTTGTCAACTGTTTCGTTCATTTGTTTTGTAAATGTAAAAAGTGAGGGTGTTTTTCCATATCCAGTATGCGACGATGGGTTATTGTGAGAGAGATGCAATGCTATATTGTATTGAGTAGTGAAAGAAATAGAAATACATAACCTATATATAGAGCTAAGTCTATATGGTAAGAGAGTAAATTATGGAGTAAATCAAGGGATTATGATTGTACAATTATTTGAATAAATCCTAGAGATAATATACTCTAATAGACCCCCTCAATCTGAAGGTGGAGCAGCGACATGAAGATTATTTTTGTGATAGTGAAACACTGTAGCACCGAGTCCTTTGGTGAAGAGGTCGGCTATCTGTTGAGTTGTGGGAGTGTAGCGAACTTGAAGATCTCCTTTGAGAACTTTCTCACGAACGTAGTGAAAATCAACGTCAACATGTTTAGTTCGTTCATTGGAGATAGGGTTGGCTGCAATATATGAAGCAGAGATATTGTCACAGTAGATGATGATAGGGCTAGAGTGTGTGAGACCGATGTTGCGCATGAGGTAGCGAACCCAGTCTGCTTCAGCAGCGGCTTGGGTAACAGCACGATATTCAGATTCAGTGGATGACTTTGAGACAGTAGCTTGTTTCTTGGCTCGCCAGGAGATGAGGGTGGACCCAAGAAAGACGGCATAACCAGTGGTGGAAAGACGAGTGTCGGGGCATCCTCCCCAATTAGCATCAGCGTAGAAGACGACAGATGTGCAGGCACCTGGAAGGATCGTTAGGCCGTGATCTGGGGTGCTTTTGAGGTATCGAAGGATTCGCTTCACAACCTGCCAATGACTAGTCCTGGGAGCATGCATAAACTGGGAAACAAGATTAACAGCATAACATATATTGGGACGAGTCATGGTGAGATATTGCAGAGCCCCAACCGCACTGCGGTACTCAGTAGGGTCTGGCAATACGTCACCCTCAGTCAGGGATAGATGGGCCTGAGCCGGGAGGGGGGTTTTAATGGGTTTGGCATCCTCCATCTTATGTTTGCGGAGGAGGTCAATAGTGTAGCGATGCTGGGAGAGAAACATGCCAGTGTTTGTCTTATGGGCCTCAATCCCTAGGAAGTAGTGAAGGGGACCGAGGTCTTTCATGGCAAATTGAGTGGAAAGGGTACGAATGAGGGTGTCAAGAGAGTGGGGGTTTGATCCTGTAAGAATTATGTCATCAACATAGAGTAACAGGCATATGATATCATTCGTAGTGCGAAAAAGGAAGAGAGAGGTATCAGCTCTACAACAGGTGAAGCCGAGGCTGTAGAGGAAGGTACGAAGCGGTGAAACCAGGCCCGGGGGGCTTGTTTGAGACCATATAGGGCCTTACGAAGGCGACAGACATGATCGGGGAATTGGGGGTGTATGAAACCCTTAGGTTGCTTCATGTAGACTTCTTCCTTAAGATGGCCATGAAGAAAAGCATTTTTAACATCGAGTTGTTTAATTTGCCATTTATTAGTGATCGCAAGTGTGAGGACAAAGCGTATGGTAGAGGGCTTGACGACTGGACTAAAGGTCTCCTTGAAGTCAATACCTTCACGTTGGTGAAAGCCTTGGGCAACAAGGCGAGCTTTAAACCGGTCGACGGAGCCATCCGCTTTGTATTTGACCCTATATTTTCAAGTGCTTCCTACAATGTTATGTTTGGGATTGGGGGGAACAAGATCGAAAGTGTTGTTTAGAATTAGGGCGTTAAATTCATCCGCCATAGCCTCTTGCCATTTGGGATTTTTAATGGCTTGGGAGTAACACGTAGGTTCTTGGATAAAGGTAATGGATGATAGGGATAGGGGATATCGAGTTTTTCGAATACCATCCTTGAGTCGAGTTCGCATGGGGTGGACATTAAGGTTGTTGTTTGGGTTGGGTGCGGCTAAGTGTGAGGGCTCGGGTGGGGAGGGCATAGGGACCGAGGGGGAGGGGATAGGAGGGTCCGGTGGAGGAGGCCCCGATGGTTCTGCCGAGGCAGGAACCGAGACGGGAGTACGGGTGGGTTTGGGGAGAATCGCAGCCTCAGGTTCTACAATAGGGATGTCGGGGTGAGGGCTAGGGTCTTGGTTATGAGTGGAGGGACTAGGGGCCATAGGGCTAGGGAGAGGAGGGCTAGGGGGAGTAGTAGTCATCCGAAGAGGAAGGGGTTCAGTTGGCAAACTTAGAAGTGTGGTGCCTGTAGCCGTGGTTACTACGAGCGGGAGAGGGAGATCAACGACAGTGGCTGTACTACCAGGTTCGGAAGCGTGAGTTGGGTTAACTAGTTCAGGGTAGGGGAAGCTAGATTCGTTGAACTTAACATGTCGATTAGTATAAATTTTGCGTGTTGTGGGGTCAAGACATCGGTAGCCTTTATAGCATGCCGCATATCCTATGAAGATACATGGTAAAGAACGTGGAGCTAATTTATGAGGGGCACGGGTGTGATGTTAGGATAACATGCACACCCAAAAAAGCGAAAACTAGTGTAATCCGAAAATCGTTTGAAGAGTTTTTCAAAAGGAGATGAGTTTTTAAGAACAGGAGTAGGGAGACGGTTTATAATGAAACATGCAGTACACGCAGCATTATCCCAGAAGGTGTACGGTAGGCGAGATTGGATAAGGAGCGTTCGTGCCATTTCAATAATATGTTTGTGCTTTCTTTCCGCCACTCCATTTTGTTGTGGAGTATCAGGACATGAAAGACGAAAGTGAATGCCATGTTGACGACATAGGGTGTGCATACGACGATGATCGAATTCACGACCACCGTCGCTTTGAAAAATTTTTATTTTGGTTGAAAATTGATTTTCAACAAGTGTTTTAAAAGTTTCAAAAATGTCAAAGACCTCAGATTCCTGTTTCATAGGGTAAAGCCATGTGAAGCGAGTGAAATCGTCAATGAAGTTAACATAGTATTTATAATAAGAGTTTGATGCTACAGGAGATTGCCATACATCGGAATGAATTAAATGCAAGGGAGAAGTAGCGAAATGCGAAACACGTTGAAAAGGTAGTCTATGTGACTTACCCAAATTACAATCTTGACAAAAAGCAGTAAATCGTGAGCTAGGGATGAGTTTACGGGAGCAGAGAATGTCTAACATGGGACGGCCTAGGTGCCCTAAGCGACGATGCCATAAGTGTCCGGATAGGGTTTGTGCCATAAGTCCGAGTGAGTGAGGCAAGAAGCTGTAGAGTGCACCATTACTGCGAACTCGAAGTAGAGGAGTCCCCGTAGCCTTGTCCTTAACACAAAAAAAAAATTGAGTCAAATTCAACTGTGCATAGGTTGTTATGGCATAAGCGTTTTATAGATAAGAGATTATGAGTTAGGTTGGGAACTAACATAACATTACGAAGTTATAATTGGCGAATTTTAGTGTTTAAAGTTGAAGAGCCCACGTGGGTGACGGGGAGAAGCGCCCCATTCCCAACTAAAACACGTTTTTGGCCACGATAAGGAAGAAGAGAGCGAAGCATACCTGCGTTTGGTGTCATATGATTGGTAGCTTCCGAGTCGGGATACCAACTGTAGTCTTGTGAGTCAGCGATAGACATGGCAGCAAGAGAGTGGGAGGGATCAGGGTAGGAGGAATGATCAAAGCGGTACGCACATGAGACAGCATTATGACCAAGTTGATTGCAGATTTGGCATAATTTAGGCCCGGGTCCAAGAATACCGTGAGAGATGGGTGAAGCATTACTAGGTGGGCGAGGTTGAGGCAGTTGGGGCTGCGAATTATGATGTCCCGATTGATGTTCTTGGTGTTGATGTTGTCCCTCGTTTTGGTCCCCTCGGTTACCAAGGCGGCCTGAGTTGCGTCCTTTACCTCGACCGCGTCCCCCACGACCGGAGTTGGATCCTTGAGTACCTGCATTTGAAGCGACTAAAGCATGGTGCTGATCAGAGGTAGGACGACCCTGATAACGATTCTAGGCGCTTTCCTCATTAAGAAGATCAGTCTTGACTTTTTCAAAAGGAGGTGTGGGGGAAGTATTGCGAGTTAGAGTTGCAAATGCGGCATATTCGATTGGAAGCCCATAAAGGGCATAGTGTACTAGTTCTCGATTGGCTATGGGTGAGTCTATGGCAGCAAGGTCGTCAGCAATAGATTTTAACTCAGAGAGGTATTTGTCCATTGTTTTGCCATCCTTTTTAAGATTAATTATTTGAGATCTCAGGTCAAACTCTTTGGCCAGTGAATGATCTCGGAATTGTTTGACAAGGGCATCCCACATGGCTTTTGATGTGTGTTGACGAACAATGTCGTTAAGAAGGGATCGGGATAAAGTAGCGGCGATACAAGATCTTAAACTTTGATCAGTTCGGATCCAATTTATATAGTCGGGGTTAGGGAGAGAGGGACCATTGTTGGTTGTTATATAAGTGGGAAGACAGGGAAAGGTACCGTCGATATAACCCATAAGTTGATGCGAAATTAAAAGCATAAAAAATTGTTCTCGCCAAGCAGTATAGTCAGTAGCATTTTCCAATTTTATTGTAATGATGTTGGAAATACTTGAAAGAGGAAGTAATAAAGGGGTACTACTGGTATGATGTAAGTTAGGGTTTATATTAGGGAAAGTAAGGGAAGGGAACCCAGCCCCCGCCCCTGCCCCTACTGCTGCACCACCAGCAAGACCGGCCCCTAGTGCACCACCATCGTTGCTGGTGTGCGGGCTGCTGGTGGTGGCTGTTGCAGCACTGAGGGAAGGGACAGTGGGGTAGGGGTGGGAAGGGTCGAAGGGGAGGGAGGTGCGGTAGCCACCAACAGAGGTGGTGGTACCGACTGCCGCCGGTGGGGGGAGGGAGGAGAGAAGGGTAGGGATGCCCGAGCCAAAAGATTGAGAAAATTGTGGCCTCGTGGTTGCTAACGGGCTGCCGGGGATGGCGACACCGGTACTCGTTAGACCATTGAGGGTTATACCCGAAGATATGGAGCCGATATGGGGAAAATCGGACACAGCCATGGGTCCCACCACCCGGAAATCGACTGGGGAGCCGGCATTAGGGTGGCCGGTCCCGACAGCGACGGGGGTGGTGGTCGGCCGACTGGTGGCCGTGGGTGGGGGGGTAGTATTGTTGTTGTTAGCTGCCATAGACTTGAAGTAAAGCAAAAGATAAAATGACACTTGTAAAAAAAAAACAAGAAAGATAAGAAGAGAGGTAGAAGATAGCCAATTGAAATACTAGTAAAGTAGAGAAAGAAAAGAATTAACGAACAAGAGAGAAGAGTTAGAAGAGAGTCTCCTTTGGAGGCTCTGATACCATGTCAGAGAGATGCAATGCTATATTGTATTGAGTAGTGAAAGAAGTAGAAATACATAACCTATATATAGAGCTAATTCTATATGGTAAGAGTAAATCATGGAGTAAATCAAGGAATTATGATTGTACAATTATTTGAATAAATCATAGAGATAATATACTCTAATAGTTATGTCAACTTTTGTTTTTTATTTTCTTCCTTTTCTCATTTAGCCAAAAGCATCATGAACCCCTTATTTTTAGAATTTTCAACTTTCTCATACTATTTTTAAAATTATGAATATGTGCATACTACTTTAAGAATAAAAATGCAAAAATGTACTAATTTAAAAGAAAAACATCCCGTAAAAAAAGAGCCCAATAATATGCATAATGTTTAGGTTAGTGACATTGTCAGGATATTTTTTGTTAATTTCAGGGTAATAATAAAGACTTTTGTAATTTTATTATGTTGAAATCGCCCTAACATTAACAAAAAAAATATCATGACAGTATCACTACCCAATATTTATTAAATATAGAAAACACATGTCGTGGATAAAGAAATAGGAGAACATGTTTTTAGAAAACAATAAGAAGGGCTAATTAAATCCGGTCCTAAGTTTGTAGAGCCCCAAACTAATATTTTGAAACCGGGGGCTACATAACTTGTAAATTTTTGAGTAATTATTTATTACTACCTTGAGATTTAATATATTAATTTTTTTAATTTATAAACTTTGTGAATAATTTTTTAGTTCAAAAAATTACATGTATTTAATAAAATAGTCTAAATAATATTGTGAAAGAATAAAAGTGGGACATGTTTTTCACCCTTATACACCACTATTTTGACTATTTTATTAAATACATATAAGTTTTTGAAATTAAAAATTATTTCACAAAGTTTGTGGATTAAAAAAATTAATATACCAAAGCGTAAGGTACTAATATGTAATTTACCCTAATTTTTTTCAGTAACATAAATACTAATTAAATAAATTTTAAAATAGAAATTTAAGTTTGTGTTAAATTAAGAACTTAATAATTTAGGGACATATTTTGGGAGCTAAGTCTTGACCAGACCGCCTCAACTTTTTTTTTTTTGGGATAAATAATGTCAAATTTCATACATAGAATCAAAATAAAGTGTAAATTCTCAACAAATGGTAGAATAGAGCTCAAGAGAAAAAAAAAAAAAAAAAAGAGTAAAGAAAATACGTAATATATTAAACAATGCAACAATGAATCAACCATAAAGGCTCGTTTATTCGAGTTGCCTGTTTTATATCACGACTCTAGGTTTCTGAAGAGAAAATGATCAAGCGCAAGATAAAGGAAAGAAAGAAGCGGAAGTTGCAAGAATTTCTGAAGGATATATCTCCTAGAAGTAATGCTGAAAAATCGACTAAGACAGCAGGGAAGAGGAAGAAACGGAATAGGGGAAATCGAATCCAGAAGATTATGGAAGAAGAGTATGATGAGAGGATCCTGAATACGGAGCAGGTAATAGAGTTAGGAGAAAAGGTGGGCTTCAAATTTGATGGTTTTGAACCAGCTATGGTGGCAGACATTCTTGCTCAATGATATGGTTTGGGTATTGGGTTGTGGCTTCAGTCCCACTCTCAGTTCTTGTGCTGGCCTTCTGATTCTTCTCCAGCTTGGATCCCTGTTTGTGTTGGTTCTGCGCGTGCTGTTGTTTCTTGTTTCCTTGTCTTTTTTGGTCCAATGCTCGCAGTCTGCTGTGTTGTGTTTTGAGATGAGCGTTTGTGGTCCTGTTTTCTTGTTTTGTGTTGGATGTTTTTGGTCCCCGTGTTGTTGCGGTCGGACTCCGGCCTCGCCTAACGAGTGGCCAGCTTGTTTAGCGATTTTGTCGCAATTTATCGAAAAAAATATCACGACTCTATCATTAATTATAAAAAAAAGAAAAAAACCTTAAAAGGCTCACTAAACACAAATACCAAGAAGGCGGTGAGCTACCAAATTTAATACGGCATCATTTTTGTCATGGATAATTTTGTTTTTTTAGGTTCTAACATTGATTTTTGCCGGATAATATACTTAAATATTAAAATATGCAAAACCTCAAATAAAATATATCGAAAAAATTAGAAGTTTTTTTTTATTATTTTCATAAATGTCCAAATAATAAAAAGTAAATAATCGTTTTATCATACTAATAGTAATACCCTCATAAATTTTTGAGCAGACGTTGCCTCATTAATGTTTTAAAATCCTACCGTTTATCTTATTACAAACAAATATAAATATAAATGTGGGTATGATTAATTGTGAATTAATACATAAGGGAGAGGAGTTCATTGAGTGAGATTTGTCAAGGTACTTTGGTATCATACGGCATGGAATCGTCATCGTCTTCGTCGTCATCTTCGAATGGAAAAAAATTGAATGAAAGAGACCACGAAAACCGTAAAACCATAGCGAGAACGCCTTCGCCTGTAGAGATTGAAGCCTTCTTCTCTGCTGCCGAGAAGTATGACCAGAAACGCTTCACTGACAAGTAAGTCTGCCTATCCAATGTAAAAGTTTCATCAAAATTTCCGTATATAAGATTCATACATAGGTTCAAGAGAAATTTCATTGTCAAACTAATTAGTGTTCGAATTCTGACTATACTCACATGTCAAGTCCTTAATATCCGCCATCATCAATTGCAATATACGTATCAATCCACGCATAGTCTGTCTAGCAATGTAACTCCATGTACTGTAGTTTTTTTTTAACTGTTGGATCTGATGTAATAGTTAAGCTATCAAGTTCTCAAATATGAGGTTTTCTTGGTCTTATTAAGGTATTTTTGTAAAAGTATCATAATTTTTACGGTCTAAAGTGCACATATATTAATCGTATAAATATTAGTTACATAAATTATATATTATTTTATACAAATTTATGTTTTTATTTTCATTACCCAATAAAATAAAAATGAGATTTTATTTCTATTTTCTTATTCTGGTTATGTTTCTTCGCAAGCAACACCGTTTTATGATGGTTAAATGCTTTATCTAATCAACGACATCTTATACGCAAATGGCATGATAATAAAAGTAAAGGAAAAAAACATATATAGACGGCATAACTCATATTAGAGGGTGAGAGATGAAACGAAAAAATATGAACCATTAGATCTAAATTAAGGACTCTAACAAGAGGGGTAAAATCAATATTCTATATTTTTGATTTTAATTTAATATTCTATATTCTCTTCTCTCATTTTTCACTCTCTCATATAAGTCATGCCCTATATAATTACGACATAGGAAAAAATGTTCCTCTCGTAAAAATATTATATAAAACATGAAATAGGCAAAAATAATCTCTTACGATTCTTTTCCTATTTTACGAGCAGGTATAATTATGACATAGGGAAGGATGTTCCTCTTGAAGGGAGATACCAATGGGTTCGATTGAGA
Organism: Simmondsia chinensis; assembly: GCA_018398585.1. Classification (NCBI taxonomy): domain Eukaryota; kingdom Viridiplantae; phylum Streptophyta; class Magnoliopsida; order Caryophyllales; family Simmondsiaceae; genus Simmondsia; species Simmondsia chinensis. The sequence continues at coordinate 20,527,559 of JAGTTD010000017.1, read as the reverse complement.
TGAAGGGCGACGGACTAGCGACAACACACACACAAAAATGTTTTATTTTATAATTAAATTAGTTTTCCATCTAACGAGAAAAAGTCCTTAAAAGTTAAAAAAGGTAAGGGATCGATTTTACTATAACATAAAATATTAAAAAATATTTTAAGCAAAAAAAAGAGTAGTTTAAATAAACTTACCAATATTAAAAATCAATTAGGAAGCTCCTTAATTTCACAAAAAAAGACTAGTTATCACTTATCATTGTCATGTTGTTGTCGGAGAAATAAAGTAATCACGTATACAATACGTGACAAATAGTATTTAAAAAAGTAGTTTTATTTTATTGATAGTTTATATAAATCTTGTTTCCTAATAGTGGGTAGTTAATTTAGTAATGCTCCCTTTTCCTTCTTTTAGTAAAAGCAATATTCTCAGTGCCCTAAGAGCCCCCGTCTAAGCAAGGTTGGGGAATGGATGTACGCAGCCTTCCTCATTTAGGGTGCTACCCTGAAAGAGACTGTTTCCGAGTACCCCAAACCTGAGGGATGCAACATAAGGACTTCCCAGGAGGTCACCCATCTTGGTACTACTCTCGCCCAAGCACGCTTCACTTCAGAGTTCTAATGGGATCTGGTGCTTGCGTGTTGGTACCCTAGAACAACAACAACAGTCCTAGTGCCTCAAGGGCTCCCGCTTGAGCAGGATCAGGAGGGGTAGGATGTACGCAGCCTTACCCTATCAGGGTGAGACCTTGACGAGAGGCATTGGTACCCTCTTAGGTATAAAGTGAACAACAAGATTGTATGAAAGTTACGAATGATGAATGTTAATGAAATTCTCTTCTCTCTGTTATTCTCGTCTCCTATCTCTCTCTCAATCTCAGTGCTATTTTCCTCCTTCATTTCTATTATCGATTCTAACTAAACTTTGAAAAGGATAATCTAATCGCTATTCCTAGTTTTAACTGCTTTGCATTTATTGTAGGTTACCACCCATCATTTCTCTGTCGAGTGGTGAACGAGGATTTCGTTATAGGTTGGTGGCCTGCAACTCAGATCTTTCAAAGGAGTACAAGTTAATTTTTAACTTCTATTTGACAAAAAATGAATTTAATATTCATTTGATTGTTTTTTTACATGTAAACTATATTTATACAAATATGTTTTATTTAATAAAATATAATATATGTATTGCGACAACTGCTACTATTTCATTTGTTTCTGTTTTAATTACAAGGTTGCCGTGTATTCAAGGAAACAAACTTGCTCAAAGACTTACTATAACTTAGGGGTAAATCAAGTTTGAACTTCAAGTGATGGACCTCAACCAATATTACTTTGAATGGTATATACTTTTGGCAAATTTGACTTCGGTTTGGAACTTTTACGTGTGTTCAGTTAATGCTCCAATTAAACAAACTTTTGTATATTTTTATGGGGGTGTATATGTGTGTGTGTGTGTACATATATGCTGTGAGAAAATTAAACATATGGACTCTATCCAATTGATAATTGGGGTGAAAAGCAATGCCCATATACATCCTATCTCGTATGCTTAAGCGTTCAAAATTGGGATGGAGATAACTTGAGAGCTTGACATCTTATCTTAAGCCCAAATCAAGATAACTCTTTCGAGATAAAGCTTGACAGGATTTAGGTAAAGTTAACAGTTTTTGGGTCGCTAGTTCAAGACTAACATCATCAACATTTTTGGATATGACTAGGGATGGTAATGGAGCTAGTAAAACCTCTACCAGTGGATACCTACCCCATTCGGGGCAGGTACGGGTATAAGTGCGGTGGGTAGTGGGTAAGGTTTGGTGTATCCGCCCTGTACCCACCACGGGCATGGGACGGGTACGGGTATAGTGTTGTACCCGCCCCACCCCATCTCATACCCGCCATACCCTCTCCATTTAGTACTAACTTTTAAATTAAAAAATACGTGCTTAAATTTAATAACCTAAATTTTTTTATCAATGTTATAAAAAAATATGTGGATCTTTAAAAATAGTATTAAATAATTAATATGGGTTGTTTTCTACACACATAAGGCGGGTAATACATACCAGTTGAATACCTGTGGGTAATGGAGACGGTCTGGGTATGGATTTATATCTGTCGAGGCAAGTATGGGTATCTACTTCATACCCGTGGCAGGTAATGGCGTGGGTATGGGTATGGATTTTGGTGGCGGGTACAGGTATTAAGGAGGCACCGGCCGTACCTGCCCCGGCCCGCCCCACCCCATTGCCATTGCCATCCCTAGATATGACAGATTGCCATAGGTTCAACATGCTCCTTCGATTCGTTTCGTTATTGGGGTTGCTTAGCGACCTCTTCCATAGAATTATTTTTGTTTATTGCTAGAATATAACCACCATCTAAAGGTTGGATCCCCATTTGTTCCATGGTTTTCTGTGTATGCCACCTTTTCCTTCATTTTTTGATCCAACAAGAAGAACAATCGACAAAGAGTGTCCAGGGGACTTCCCTTCCACTTGTTTTCGGTTTTGATCTCCAAATTGTTGTGAGAGATGAGTTTCTGCGAAGTCATGTCCTTTTTCCTATGTTTTAAGCGCGTCTTATAATTGTCTCAAGAGGAAGTCAGTTTCTCATTGAAATAGTTTGCTTTAAACATCTCATGGATCCTCATTCCCTCGTTAAGTATATTAGCTCATATAGTTTCATATTCTCTAATCTGAAATCATTTTTTCATCAATCATAAAAACGGATAACTACCTATCACAGACATATTTCTTAGTTACATTGTGATCCTATCTATATTTGTTCTATAGCGCTTCTAGTTTTTCCTTGGTTGTTTTCAACTTATTAATCATGTAATAGAGAAGTATTCCCCTACAAGTTTGATTATCTTTCTCGAAATCCTTATATGACCTGATCAGCTCTTTATCATTTGTAAGCGTACAATCATCCTTGATTTATCCTGGAAAAACTTCATTTTGTCTGTCCACATCTTATATTAAATGACTTAAATTGTCCGAAAAATGGACTAATGAGTAACAAGATTTGTACTTAAGATAAACGAAACTAACTCGAGAGGTGAATTAAAGCCAGGACTATCCCCAGGCTTCGAACATAACAAATCTAGAATTCAAACAACTCGACCTCGAGCAGGGGTAATCTGGAGCTCGAACAAAGCAATCTTGAATGCAAGTAAGAACGAAAAACAAGAGCCAGAATAAGCAATGGCGAGTCAGAGGTCAAATTGAAGTATAGTTGTGTCATAGAGTTTACCACGACCTTAAGTCATTTATGCTCCTGCATCGGCACTATTAGGCCAACTAGCACTCTAACTCCCAGGTTCAACAAGGCGGCCAGCTCTGTAGTGTACTAAAAAGAGATGAACTAGAGTACAACCAATTTGCTAATTAATGAAAAAAGAATAAGAACCTCCAGAAATGAGTATGATAGAAGAGGGAAGAATGATTTTGGTGTTTCTGTTTCTCTCTCCATGTCTTGGAGGCACTCAATTTGCAGGGAACAAATCTTCCCATTGGGAGTGTCTATTAGTTGTGGAAAAGAAAAATCTAACTGAGAGATGAAAGAGAGGACAAATAAGGAAGAAGTGGGAGAATAGTGCGAAGTGAAAAATCCAGCCTTTGTTATGAGAAGAAGGGTTATGGAAGTAGTCAGAGCTCGCTTGCCCTTACACGCAAGAACGGAATCTCCCGCGTTTCCAATTTTGTTGCAAGGACTATAAAAACAATGGCCATAAAAGTAAAATTACTAGTAGAAAAAAGTCCACTCCACACCGCGACGCACTGATTGCTTGGACTGGCCCGGGCGCAACATGGCAATTCACATGCACATGTGGTGTCCAAGGCCTTTTCTAGACACTCGAGATTTTACGAAGTGAAGATACAAGAGGTGTATATAGATACTTTTCCACTCTCAAATTTTCTATGTGGGACAAGGAGTATTAAAGAAAATCGAAGCACCCCCAATTTTCAACACACTCATCCAATGACTACTAGATGACCCACCAACTCCCTTAAGCCCAAAGCACCCACTACCACTCCGTACCCTTTTTTCTATTATTTGCACCGGTTTTGTCCCCACTTCCTACACTTCGAGCCACTAAGGGTCCCACTTTGTGTGCAACGACGAAGGCATAGCATTTGCCCTTCATCACAATCACGCTTGGACTCCAGTTGCTTCTCTACTTGGTGCCAATGTTATGGGACGTAAGTCGGTGTTTTGTGTCAAGAGGCATGCTGAGCTCTATACAGTGGCATAAAGATCGCCTCGTTGAGAAGGGTTTCAATCAAGAGGAAGAAGTTGACTTTTTTTTTGAGACATTTAGGCCAATGGTTAACCAATAGTTCTCTCCAACAAGGCTCACTTGGGATGGGCCACTCGTCAACTTGGCATTGATAATGCCTTCATAAATGGCTATCATCATTAGAAAGTGTATGCTCCTATCCCTCGGCTTTTTTGAGTTGTCTTGTCTTGACCATGTATACCTTCTAAGGAAGGTCCTCTACTGTCTTAAGCAAATGCCATGAGCATGGATTCTTAAACTCGAAGGATTTTTGCTCCAACAAGGTTTTTAGAGTTATTATTTGGACATGTCATTGTTTGTTTGTCGCGGCCGTCACTTTCTTTGTATGTGGATTAGATGATCTACGTGGAACTTTTGCTCTAAAGCACTAGGGACCCTTCCATGTTAATTTCCTCATGCTTGAAGTCTTGAGCACTAATGCCAGTTCTTGTTTATCATAAACCAAGTGCCTCAAGGATCTTTATGCAATACTAAAACGGATGGTGTTAAACATGTCTGAACCCAGGCCGGATCTGACTCACATTTGTTTCGTGTTGGTCCTCTCATGAATGATCCCACGCTTTATTGGAGTGTTGTGATGCTCTTCGGTATGCCACAATCACAAGTCACGACATTACTTTTGCTGTAAATCATGCCTGTTAATACATGACATCCGAGACCGCCTCTATCTTCTAGTGCTCGAAGAGTATCCTTTATCTTGGCTTTTGGCTTCCATCTTTTTCCTCTATGTCTCTCATGGCCTACTCTGACATTGATTGGGTCGGTGATTCAGATGATTCTTACATTGTATTTTATGCTGGAAATTTACTGAGCGGGTCCTCTTACAAGCAGAGTATAAGGGCTTGATCTAGCACCAAAGTTGAATATCAGGCTCTTATTGAAGTAGGATGAGTAGCAGAAGAGTTTTTAGAGTAATTCAACCGCCATGAACCTAAACAGGCATTTTTATAATTTTGCATTTTTAGTGGTATTTTCTAATTTCATATGTTATTTTTAAGGTATTTTCGTAATTTTGTGTTTTAGGGTTTCTAACTTGCCAATAAATATTTTCTATTGTTATTAGTTTGATTAATTCATCAATTTCATAATACAAAACCCTAGTTATTTCTCTCTCTTTCGGTGGATTTTGAATTTATTCTTCAAATTGACGTGTTCAATTTGAATTTTACGTTTCCATTCTGCATCAATTGGTATCAGAGTAGGAATTCTCCTGGTGTGATACCTATAAATTCGGCAATAAAACAATCCCTACCAACACTGGTTGTGGAAAGGTTGTTTTATGGGCGGCCATTGAAGAACAAAGGTGTGAGATGGTTGAGTTTCGAGAGTTGTTGCGCTGTGCTTTCGGTATTGACAACAAACCTAGCCCTATCCAGCCCATAAGTGATGTTCGTGCTAAGGAAGTTGCCCAAGGCCGTCCAGACCAACACCCTAATGCTTGTCGTGCTCCTAATCGACAAAATCTTAGTGATAGTGACTCCTTCTAATCAGATAAAGCTTTCGAATGTGTTGGGCATGTAAGGAGAAGCCCAGCCCCTTGATATAATCGGGACGAAGGTGATTACCATATTAAAGTTGAGTTACCTTAACTTCAATTGTGACTTAAATATTGAAGATTTTCTAAATTGGCTTTCAGAGGTTGAACATTTCTTCAATATGATGGATGTGCCTGAACATTGGAGAGTTAAAATAGTGACTTACAAATTGAAGGGTGGCGCTTTAGCTTGGGTGGACCAGGTGCAACAAAATCGTGAGAGCAAGGGAAAAGATAAAATCAGGAGTTGGAGGAAAATGAGGAAGCATTTGAAGGGAAGATTTCTCCCACTATATTATAAACAACATCTTTTCCAGATAAATCAAAATTGTGAGCAAGGTAACCACTCCATAGCCAATTATAACGATGAATGTTGGAGCCTTATAGATAGAAATGATTTATCTGAAACTGGGTTCCAATGCATCTCACCTTATATTAATGGGCTAAAATTGTCAATTCAAGATGAAATTGGATTGCAAGTGCGGATAAAGCGTACAATAGGGAATTGAAGGTTGAATTGAAGGACAGTCGCAGAAGAGTCGAATCTTCAGTAAAAGTGGCACAAGAATCTTCTCAGGAAAGATCAAGGTCCCGAGAAAATTTGCCACCTGCTCCAAAAGAACAGCTGACCAATGTAGCGCAGTTCCCGGACAAATCAGTAAACTATATTCCTCTGTAGACAGATGAAACAAAATGTAAAGATTCTTAGTTATTAGAGGGAGATGAAGGTGCTGGTGATCTCATGGATACTGATGAAAACCGTCATTTGATTCCAATGCCAGTTGTTGGGGAGAGAGACTGCCAAATAGGGATAAATCGTGTGCATTTAATCAGGGAGTTCATAAGATTGCTATGGCACCAAAAGTGAATAAGTTTGACATGTCATAAGTGGAGGGGCCCTCACTTTTGTCCATCAAACTTTTAAGTTTGAGTTTGAGAAGGAGCTTAAGGTCTCATGAAAGTCCAAGCTGTACAGGCCATGGTTCGACATAAGATGGAAAAGTTGAATGTTAAGTACAAGGCCTCCGCCAACAAGCATCGATGGGACAAGGTCTTTCGTGAAGGTTATACAGTAACAATATTTTTGCTCAAGGAGAGATTTCTTACGGGGACATGCAACAAGCTCAAAACGAAAAAGTATGGTCCATACAAGATTCTAAAGATGATCAGTGACAATGCCTACGTGATGGAGCTACCAAAGAGCATGGAATATCCAGAAGTTTTAATGTGACAGACCTATATGACTATCACCCTTCTGAGGCATCGCTTTACCTAGAAATTAACTTAGGGTTTAGTTCTTTTCAAGGGGAGGGGATTGATATAGAACGAGTAGTAAAAGAGTTTCTAGAGCAATTGCACCGCCATCAACCTAAATGGGCCTTTTTTATAATTTTTGTATTTTTAGTGGTATTTTTGTAATTTCATAAGTTATTTTTAGGGTATTCTCGTAATTTTATGTAATAGGGTTTCTAATTTGCCTATAAATACTCACTATCGTTATTAGTTCGATTAATTCATCAATTTCACAATACAAAACCCTAGTTAGTTTTCTCTCTTTCTTTGTGTTCCGATTTATTTTTCAATTTGACTTATTTAATTTGAATTTTACGTTTCCGTTCTGCATCACTTACTTTTGTCACTGCTAAAGTGGTTGTATGAATAGAACTGCTGCTATATGAACTGCATATACCTCTTTCCAGACATCTTCGACTACTGTGTGACAAACTTATTGGCACATTCTTGATTATTATTTTTAAGTGAAATGTTTCGAATAAGATATTGTCCTTTTAAACTAATTTCAGTATTCAAATTGATAAGTAGTTTTAGCTAGATTCAAATATAATCCTTTTATGATTTAGCTTTTATTTTCCTAGTTTTATCCTTCTCTCTATTTTTTTTTTTGGGTTCATTTACCAAGCACTAAGGCACTAGATCCCATTAAAACTCCAAAATTAAACGTGCTTGAACCATAGTAATACCAGGATGAGTGGTCTCCTGGGAAGTCCTTGTGTTGCCGACCCTGTCAGGCTCGGGTCATCGAAAACAATATCTCGTCGGGGTTACTCCCTTAAAAGGGTAAGGTTGCGTACAACCACCCATCCCAGACTTTGCTTATGTAGGAGCCCTTGAGGCACTGGATATGTTGTTGTTGTTGTTGTCTATCTCAATTTTTTGTAGTTGTATTCGTACTCAGTCTAGTAATGCTCTATAAATATAGTGTAGTACACTCTTGAACTCCTTTAAACGAGATATTTTCCTTCCGAAAAATATTTTCCATTAAAATATACGACAACAACAAAGTTACTGTCACAAGGGCTCCTGCCAAAGTAAGGTGTGGGGGTAAAATATACGTAGCCTTACCCTTTTAGGGTGCTAGGAAGGCTATGTCTAAGGGCTCCCAACACTAAAAATAAAAACAAAACAATAAAGTAACAAAGTAACAATAGAGCAACAATAAAATTATTTTAGTTACATTTTCAAAAAATCTTTTAATTAAAAATCAGTTTGGTTACATATCTTTGAATGAGGTTAGAATTTAATACATTTGAGTCTGAGCTTGCATAGAACGAAAATGTGACTTAAAGAACGGGTAGGTAGAGTGGCAAAGAAAGGCGACTTCTGTTGATGACTCTACATGTGAGTCTTGTGGAATCCCATATTGGAGTTGAGATAAAGAAGAGATTACTTTATAAGCCTAGTGGGTTACTCTACCTATTGCCAATTGGTTTTAGGATGGAACCTCACTTGGACTTATATGTGGATCTCGTATGTTCCGACTCCGTGGGTCGGGCCTAAAGGCCTGGTGAAATTCAACAACTTTCCTTCGGCTTAATAGGTAGTCAATTGTACTTTTTCTTAAAATCATAATTATTATTTTAGATTGCTTATGTTATCTTCGAGTATTTTTGCTTAATGTATCCATTAAGTACTTATACTTTTAGTTGGGTTAATTTAATACCTATATAATTAAAAGTTTTTCAAACAAGTCCATGGTTAAAACTAATGTCAATTTCGGACTGAAATTGTAGCAAAACATTTACTATATATGAATGTTCACTCCTTTCTAACACATCCTTGACATGGAAAGCACGTGTAAGTGCTAACTAATGATACAATTTTCAAGTTAATATCAATATTGGACTTAATTGAAATAATTTTAATTATATAAGGACAAAATTGACACAATTAAAAAAAGGAATAAATTAACACATTAAACAAAGTACAAGGACCAAAGAGGGTACCAACACTCTATCACCGAATCCCATTAGAACTCTGAAGTTAGGCGTGCTTTGACGAGAGCAGTACCAGGAAGGGTGACCTTTTGGGAAGTCCTCACTCTCAGGTTGGAGGCACTCGGAAACAGCCTCTCTTTAGGGGTAATACTTTGAAGAGGGGAGGTTGCGTATATCCGCCCCCCCAGACCCTGCTTAGGTGAGAGTTATTGGGGCACTGGATATGTTGCTAACAAGGACCGGTGAGAAAATAACCCTATTATCTTTTCTTTTTTTTTCTTCTTTTTTTTGGGTGCTACAATTCAGAAACAATAATAGATAAAGGATGACAGCAACATCAGCAATTCTACACAATGTTGAATCAAATCAAGGCAATACCATATTACCCATCATGGATTTTTAATTAAATATCATCCAACTAAAAATCAGAAAATTAATCATGATCAATCAAATCACTAATATTTCTCTACAATCAAATTCAACCCATATCATGTTAAGTACTCCCGATCTTAGTCTAGTAAGAATACCACGTAAGAGTTGCGCAAGAAAAGAGACCGTCATATAACACTAGTGGGTCACTCCACCTAAAGCCAATTGGTTTTAGAATGGAACCTCACAGCTTACATATGAATCTTATGTACGCCAACTTCGTAGATCGTTTTAGTACTACCCCAGTTAAGTTATATCTCTACAATCAAAACTCAACCTTTCCAAAAAGCATCTCTCTTGTCAGATTTCTTACAAAAGACATGATTTTTCTTCCACCAAGAAGAACTACTCTTGTTTAATCTAGCAAACATATCATCGTCATCATCATCATCATCAGCAAGGAGTTCATCTCTGATTGTTGTTGTAGTCATGATCTTGTTGCAGGAGCCCTTCAATGGCTGCAATTTCCCATCAAAGAAGAGCTCATCTGCAGAATTCATGGAGAAGTTTGAGACATTGAACTCGAAATCTGAAGAGGGTGGGGCTTGTTTGAAGCTGGTGGTATGTTGTTGAAGATGGTGAGCATCGGCGAAACCATTGGAGAAGGAGATTCTTGGGTTTGTAAAGGGGGGTGGTGGTGGTGGTTGTTGTTGTTGTTGGTCGTTGTTGAGCATGTTTATGCATGCCATTGAGTATGAGGAAGGAGCCTAGGTAGAAGAACTGTAGTGAATGGTATTTATAGTACTGGGAATGACCTTTTTCTGGGACTATTTACCTCGATATATTTTTTTCATTGTGTTAATTTAATTTTTTATGTTTTTAGTTATGTTAATTTAGTTCTATTACAACTTAATTTGTGACAGTTGAGTTCTAGAGTTAAAATTAACACTAAGTTGGGGATGGAATTTTTAATGCTTGCGTTTATGTGTCAGTTTAAGTTAGGTCAACTGTTGAGTTTGTACTAGATCATTTGAATATGACATACCAAACCATTACGTCATTAACTTAACTTTAGTTTTCACCATAGGACCAAATTGACATAATGTGAAATGTATAGAGATTAAAGTGATAGAATTAAAAGTAAAATGACAAAATTAACACATCGAGCATAGTATGAGGATCTTTCGCATAAATACCCTTTTTTTCTATGGAATGCAGTACAATATTTGGTCTAAGTTGGGTATCGTCATATGGGGATGGAAAAATCGGGTTCTGATCTTTTTTTAGACTTTAGTCTACGTTGAAGTCAATAAGCAGATTTTAGAATACCAAACAAATAATAACCTAGTCTAATACCGAACCAAATAATTCGGTCTAGTCAAAGTTTTTACTCCACCTTGAGGATACAATGTCTAGTCTGGATTGTTTGCAAAAGCGTAGATATGAAAAGTTCTAGTATCCTAAAGAAAATTCTAAGAATTTTTTTTCTCAGTTTGCACATATATTTGAAAGGAAATGAAATTCCTCGTGAAATAAATAAAATTTATCTCAATTTTCTATACTATTTTTTTTTCCTTCACACCTTTTAATTTAAAATATTAGAAAACAGCTTCTATCGTACTTTCCCCCTTTCTTAATATTTCCTTGGATCCTATTATACAACAACAATAACAGTCCCAGTGCCTTGTGGCTCCCGCATAACGCGGGGTCTGGGGGAGGTGATGTACGTAGCCTTACCCCTTCCGGCAGGAAAGGAGACTGTTTCCGGGGACCCCCAACCTGGAGTGGTTGAGTTCCTGCAGATAAACCAGCTCAAGAGAATGAATCAAAAATTTACCCGCTTAATATAAGGTTTAGACCAACGATCCCACATATGAGGAGGCAGTTGCCCTCCCCACGAATCAAATATTTGTACGCAGTGAGCTCCAGACTTGACTTGGTACACAATGTAGTCCGTAATTGCCTCCGTTAAGTGCGACAAAAGCGATTCTAGTATATGTGGTGCTGAATGACACATTCTTTTTAGCCGTAACAAAATGAAAAGACGGTTTTTCTTCACAAAGAAGAGAGCCATTTTTTCACTATAATCAATCACTCGTAATCTTACGTATATCTCAATTGGATCAAACACAAACTATTTATATTTATACAATGTAATTAATTTCATTTAACAAAATAAAATAATTTGAAAATAAAATGTTTTTTTCTTCTAGCAAAATAGAATCTGGATAATTATATTTCAAACATTCATGATATTTTGTAATTCAATATATATAGATATATATAAGAAGGGGGTGGGGGGTATTTGCTACTTGTGAGATTCGATTCTAGGTGGCATTTTTAAACCCAACAATCATCACCACAAAATCAAGCCTAGCTTGGTATATATATCTAATATACATTGTAAGAAGTCATTAATATCTTATGGAAACTAATTAATTTAACGTTATTTTTTTGTAGCCTAACCAATATGAATTTATGCCCGGTAGATTAAAAATAGAAGCCATCCATCTCTTGAGGCCGACCATAGAGCACTACAGGGATAGACAAAAGGATCTCCACATGGTTTTCATTGATTTGGAGAAAGCATATGATAGGGTGCCAAGAGAGGTCATGTGGAAGATTTTGGAGAAGAAATGCATTCTTATGCCCTATATTCTAGCCATTAGAGACATGTATGAGAACGTACAAACTAACATGTGTACAGCGGAAGGGGAGACAAACGTTTTTCCCATTATAGTTAGGGTACACCAATAATTTGCCTCGAATCCCTTTCTGCTCATTCTTTTTATGGATGAGCTCACTAAACACATCTAAAGGGGGTACCTTAGTGTATGCTTTTCGCAGATAATATAGTTCTGGTGGGGGAGTCACGAGAAAAAGTCAAGAGAATTTGGAACTTTGGAGAAGAGCCTTGGAATCAAAAGGCTTAAGACTTAGTAGATCCAATACTGAGTATATGGAACTTAAGTTCGGCACTTCCACCAGGCCTACCATAGAATACGTCAAGATTGGATCAGAGTCCATACCCAAAAAGGAGTGTTTTAGATATTTGGGCGCCATGGTACGATAGGATGGCGAAGTTGACAAGGATGTCAACCACTGTATTAAAGTAGGCAGGCATAAATGGAGGTTGGCCTTTGCGGTACTTTGCCAAAGAAAGTTCCCATTAAAGTTAACGGGAAAATACTATAAGACGGTAGTGAGACCGGCTATACATATGGTGCGAAGTGTTGGCTGAAACGCCTTCATACATAGAAGCTGAAGGTGGCGAAGATGAGGATGTTACTGTTGATGTGTGGACACACAAGGAAGGATAGGATCAGGAATGACGTCATAAAAGGCAGATTGGGCATGGCCCCAATCGAAGATAAATTGATGGAGCAACATTTGCGGTGGTTTTGGCATGTTAGGAGGAGACCGATCACTGCCTTTGTCAGGAGATGTGAACAACTATATGCTATACTCGGGAGGAGAGGAAGAGGTAGGCCAAAAAAGAGATGGATGGAAGATGATCTTATATGCCCTCACCCACCTAAACCTACAGGAGGAGATGACCTTAGATGGAGCTCAATGGAGGCCTATCATAAGGGTAGCCGACGTAGCGGTGTAGAATAGAGGTGCATACTTTGGCTAGCACTAATGCCCCTAGGCTTATAGATCTGCCTATTTGGCTTACTAGATATGTTTGGGAGCTGTTGTATCACCTATCGCTGCTTTATATTTTCTTTATACTTTATGTTTGCTCTGTGCCCTTTTTTTGCTCCTATGCTTTTGTGCTGTTATGCTTCTCAGGTTGGGGGTCTTTGGACACAGCCTCCATTTAGGGTAACACCTTAAAGGAATAAGGCCGCACACCCTTCTTCCCAGATCTTGCATATACGAGAATCCTTGAGGCACTGGGTCTATTGTTGTATTTTTTTATTTTTTTTTGTAGCCTCATGGTGGCAATGTCAAGGTGTTAGAGAGTCAAAGAAGCCAGCAAAAGCGGCAGGTTACATAGGATGGGGGGTCATGTTACTTAGATTTGTCACTTTATCATTAGATTTTGCAGTTCTTTGTCTTCTTTCTTTATTATTGACTCTGGAATCTTTCATTTTTTAAAGTAAAATGAATAGGTTAGTAGCTTGTTGGATCTATTCCTGACTTCCTGGTGCTTTGTTTGAAATATCAAAAAGTTTACAAACTACGAGAATAAAAGTCACGAAAATGTCAAAAGTTACGAAACTGTCACGAGAAGAACGACCAACTGTGCCCTATTCGTGGCATTTTCTTGCCCCCCTTCTCGTGACGTGTAGCAATGTTCTTGAAATATGGTTATATTTGTTAAGGAAGCATGGAATGTGTGATATTTGTTTTAAAAAAAAAAAAAAAAAAAAAAAAAGACATTGAAACATTTTGGAAAGTTCATATGTGATAAAAAAATTTAAAAATTTAGGTGAATTTTTAAAACCACACCTAAAATTAAGGTGGTTTTTTGTTAAAAAAAAAATCCTTCATAGCTATTAAAAATTTCATCATCAACTCAATGCTAATGTTATTGCACGACTAAATTTACACAACATAAATTATAAACTAAAGTAACATAATATGTATCCAATATAATAACGGTAGTGCAAGCATAGATTCGTCCTGGTACACTGTAAAAACTTAAGATAGCAATGTAAAACTTAAGGTCGAATGATGGGAAAAGAAAATTGTATTGGATGATTGAGAAATGAAACAAGACTAACCTATTTATACTCGATGAAGGACATACCCAATCATCTTCTCAAGCAAAGAGTTACAAAGAGAAAACCAAAGTAAAAGCTAGTAGTAATGGCCCTTAGTTGGCCTGTTGGGAGAGGGAGAGGAAGAGACTAAAAATCAAGATAAATATATACCTACTCACTAATTACATAAAAGAATATGCTAAGAATAAATACAGATACTAAGTATACAAATACAAATATGAGGACATGAATACGGAATACTAATTTCAACACTCCCCCTTCAGTTGGAGCATGCAAGTTCAAGATGCCCAACTTGCCGAGAAATGAACCATGTGTCGAACTGCCAAGCGCTTTAGTGAAGATATCCGCTACTTGTCCCCTGGTGTGAATGTAGGCTGTGGCGATCTCTTTGGATAGTAATTTGTCTCGGACAAAGTGACAGTCAATTTCAATATGCTTTGTTCTTTCGTGAAATACAGGACTAGAAGCAATATGGAGAGCTGCCTGATTATCACAAAAGAGCAAAACTGGTTTGTTAGTGGGAACAATAAGATCATTTAACAATCGACGTAACCAAGTTATTTCACTAGTTGTGGATGCCATTGATCGGTATTCGGCTTCTGCAGAAGAACGGGAAACAACAGTTTGTTTCTTGGACCGCTATGAAATAGGCGCATCACCCAAGAAAACAACAAAACCTGTCGTTGATCGTCTGGTGGTGGGACAACCAGCCCAATCAGCATCACAGTAAGCACGGAGTTTGAGATCACAAGCAGATGGAAAGAATATTCCTTGACCCGGAGTCCCTTTCAGATAACGAAGGACTCTCATGACGGCATCAAGGTGAGGTACTCGAGGATCATGTATAAACTGACTCAAAATGCGAACAGCATAGAAAATGTCAGGACGAGTGATCGTTAAGAACAACAACCGCCCAACTAGCCGCCTATACTGACCCCCATCTTCCACAGGCTTGCCTACCCCATCTGCTAATCCATGATTCTGCACTATTGGTGTAAAAACAGGTTTTGCTCCTAGGAGTCCGGTCTCACTAATAATGTCAAGGGCATATTTTCTTTGACTCAACATTAACCCCCTGTTGGAACGGGCCACCTCAATCACTAAAAAGTACTTTGCTGGGCCCAAGTCCTTTATCCCAAAGGTTTCATTCAAAACATTTTTGATTTCTGCAATATGATCCATGTCATTTCCAGTTATAAGGACATCGTCAACATAAATGAGAATAGCAGTGTATGTTGACCCACACATAAAAGTGAATAAAGAATAGTCAGCTCTGGATTGTTGAAAACCAAGTTTAATTAAGGTTGAGGTGAATTTCTGATTCCAGTTCCGTGAGGCCTGTTTAAGTCCATAAAGGGACTTACGAAGGCGACAAACCTTGCCTTCATGTTTACGCTCAAAACCCTATGGTAATTTCATGTAAACTTCTTCATCCAAGTCCCCATGAAGAAAAGCGTTATTTACATCCAATTGTTGAATTATCCAACTCCGAGCCGTGGCTATGGCTAAAACGCAACGAACAGTTACAAGTTTAGCTATAGGGGCAAACGTATCATGATAGTCTATACCTTCTACCTGAGTATATCCCTTTGCAACAAGACGAGCCTTGTACCTCTCAATCATCCCATCTGACTTATATTTGACTTTGTAGACCCACTTTGAGTCTATGGCTCTATTTCTAGTTGGCAAAGCCTCAAGCGTCCATGTGTTGTTTCGTTCAAGTGCCTTGATCTCCTTCTTCATGGCCTCCCTCCATTCCTCATATTGTACGGCCTGATTAAAATTTTTCGGCTCATCACATGAAGTGATGGCATTCAAAAGTGTCGAGTGAGCGTTAGAAAATTGTACGTTAGAAACAAAGTTTGAGAGAGGATATAAAATACCAGAGTTGACTGACGGAGTGGGAGCGGGAGAATGGGCTATAGAAGGCGGAACCTCTGTTATATAGTCTTGATATCTGACGGGCATAGATCGAACTCTAGCCCTTCTTCTTGCGACCCCTTCTTCATTGAGGGGAACACCCCCTACCGGTACTGTTGGCCCTTCGGCCAGACCGTCCTCCGGTCCTCCGAGGACCGGCTCGGGTTCTGCTGGACCGGCCAGAAGAGGGCCGGTCCGCTGCTGCTGCAGAACCGGTGTAGTCGGGACCGGCTCTGTCACGTACTGGTGCTGCTGCAGTACCGGTCCATTCGGGACCGGTGCTGCCATGTCGGTGGTCAAAAAAAATCCCTTAGGACCTTGTTATGCCCTTCATGCGTATGCCCCGAAGTATCAATTTTTAAATAGGGCATGTTGTCTTCATAAAATCGAACATCCCTAGAAACAACGATCTTACGTTTATCCAAGCTATAAATTTTATACCCCTTTTGACCATGGGGATACCCTACAAATATTCCTGGTGAAGCACATTTATCGAGTTTGTCATTGGTGCGGTTTTTAACATGATAATAACATAAGCATCCAAAAGTCCTCAAATGATCATATGACGGGGGTTTGCCGATTAACAATTCATAAGGACTCTTATGACCAAGCAATGAAGAAGGCATCAAATTAATCAAGTAGGCAGCCGTTAAGACACGCTCACCCCAAAACCTCTTAGGAAGTCCTGCCTGAAATCGAAGTGCTCGCCCAACTTCCAACAAATGCTTATGCTTGCGTTCAACAACTCCATTTTGCTGAGGTGTCCCGGTCAATGAAGTCTAGTATTGGATTCCATGTCTCGCATAGAAGTCTAACAATGGCCCATACTTAAACTCTTGACCGTTGTCGCTTCTTACCTGTTTGACCTGCAAACCAAACTGAGTATCCACCATACGGAAAAAAATTCATGAGAATCCCATGTGCTTGGGATTTCTCTTTCATAAGATACACCCACGTGCATCGGCTATAATCATCAACAATGGTAAGTAAAAAACGTGCATCACTCAAAGAAACAATTCTATAGGGCCCCCAAATATCACAGTGAATTAACTCAAAACAAACCCGAGTTTCAGTAACAGACAACGGAAAAGGAGATCGTGCTTGTTTCGCACGATGACAAGTATCACAAATAACATTAGTCCTTTTAATGTTCAAATGCGGAAAAAATGAAAGCTTGTTGAAAGGAACATGACCAAACGGCAGTGCCACAAAACTGCCTCTTTATTATTCTAAACCACGTGAGCCGAGGGAGCAACCAGCTGCGTCTCAAGCAAATATAGCCCATTTCTCATTCTACCCACTCCAATCAGCCTCCTCGAGTGTCGGTCCTGGAAGTAACAAAAATCAGGATAAAGGGTTAATGTACAATTTTCATAACGTGTGAGTTTACTCACTGACAATAAGTTGCAATAAAAATCCGGCACGTATAACACATCATGGAGAATAAAATTGTCAAAAATCCGAACTTTCCCAATATGAGAAACTGCCAATGTTGTCCCGTTTGGTAATTTAACGGGTTTTACGATTTTGTTTGGCACAACATCAAACATGAGTGATAGAGAAGAAACCATGTGATCGGTAGCCCCGGTGTCAATAATCCAACTTTGATTCGAAATGAAAACTCGACCTGTCAGATTTATACTAGGTGAGACCGAACTTTGTCCAAGTAGCAACAAGAGGTGCTGATATTGGCTAGCGGATAGCCCGACAATGGGGCTGTCACCGGTCGGTTCTTCACTGCTGTAGTGAACCGCGGCTGCTGTTGCACTTCCGGTTGTCCCGACTACCTTAGGCCCCTGCTTCTTCCAACCTGGGGGGTATCCAATCAATTCAAACACCTCTCCTTGGCGTGTCCCTGTTTCTTATAGTGAGAACAGGTAAAACGGTTAGGACGGGAATTATTTCCCATGGGAGATCCTCCGGGCCCCTTCGCTGTCAAGACCGCAGCTTCGGGCATCACAAATGAGCCCGCTGCCACGCTTTGCTGCTTCTCTTCCTGGCATAACACTGAATAGGCACTTCCCACAGAGGTTAAAGGTTTAGTGTTCATAAGCTGTGAACGCACAGTTGAAATGGAAGGGTCAAGACCCATCAAAAGGTTCAACAATTTTTCCATATCACGAATTTGCAAAAAAGCTTTGGCGTGTCCACAAGTGCACGGCGGTATCTCGATTAGTGTATACAATTCATCCCAAAAGGATCTCAACTTAGTAAAATAAGTTGAAACAGGCAAATTTTCTTGCTTCAAATGCGAGATCTCGCGTTTTAATTCGTAAATACGAGGGACATTACCTTGAGAAAATCTCTCATGCAAATCAAGCCAAATATCATGTGCAGTTTCTAAATAGGTAATACTCTCATTAATCTCTTTCGACACAGAATTTGATAGCCAAGTTGCAACCATGGAGTCACATGCACTCCAAGTTTCAAAGTCCGGTGAATCTTCATCCGGTTTGGTAATACTACCATCAAGAAATCCAATTTTTCTCTTTGCTTTAAAAACCTTTAATATAGCCCTTCTCCAAGAAGGATAATTAGGTCCTGTTAAAGTGTTTTGGACAAAAACCAAGCTGGGATTATCTGAGGGATGCAGGTAAAACGGTGAGTTAACATCAATGACTCCCCCTGTCGGGAGAGCCGGCATGATAGTTTGATCATTATTTGCTTGAGTAGTCTTGTTATTGTTAACACCCGCCATATTCTACCAAACCAAAACACAAAAAACAAGCACAAGAAGCAAAGGGAAAAGAACAACTCACAAAAGCACTTCAAAGAGTGCTGCGGCAATAAGGAAGCAGGAAAAAAAATGCCACTTAATGCAAGAACGGAACTTGCTCTGATATCATGTAAAAACTTAAGATAGCAATGTAAAACTTAAGGTAGAATGATGGGAAAAGAAAATTGTATTGAATGATTAAGAAATGAAACAAGACTAACCTATTTATACTAGATGAAGGACACACCCAATCATCTTCTTAAGCAAAGAGTTACAAAGAGAGAACCAAAGTAAAAGCTAGTAGTAATGGCCCTTAGTTGGCCGGTTGGGAGAGGGAGAGGAAGAGACTAAAAATCAAGATAAATATCTACCTACTCACTAATTACATAAAAGAATATGTTAAGAATAAATACATATACTAAAGTATACAAATACAAATACGAGGACATGATTACGGAATACTAATTTCAACATACACAACCATAAATAGCCAGTCCTGTCACGTACCATCTCTAGAGCTAGGTGCCATCGTACTTGGAGTTGGCTTGCATATGATATTTCCGTTTGATTAGATCTATCTTTATTTTAATCCTTTAACTCTATAGTTGCGGATCATTCCTTAAAACTAGGCCTCATGCTAGTCCCGTTTTGTAACTTGATTATGAGATTGAGATTTTGATTTTTTTTCCTTTTGCTTTCCTTTTGTCAATGGAAGAATTTTATGATGATTTTTCAAAATAGCGCATTTGGATATTTTTATTTGTTAAATAGCACATGAAAATTTGAAAGTCCCAAAATAGCATGTGAAAATTAAAAATTCACAAAATAGCATGCCCAATCAATGTGCCACGTGCAACATAGGCAGGGTAAAATGGTCAATTTAGTATTGGACTAGAAAAACGAAAATTAAAATTTAGAAACAAAATTTGAGGTCATGTCGCTCATATTTATGACACTATTTTAAATTGACCACATGACCCTAAATTTATTTAAATTTAATTTTTAAAAAATATAATATTACAAATTGACCATTTAACCTTGGTTTATGTGGTAAGGGCACACTACCATGTCGTGTTATTTTGAGAATCTTTAATTTTTGCGTGTTATTTTGAGAATTTCAAATTTTTGTATGCTGTTTGAAAAATAAAAATATCCAAATGTAGTAATTTCGAGAATCACCCAAGAATTTATATGTTGAGGACTTCGCATTTGAGTTTTTCTAGTAGATGCAGCGTGTAGATGGAAAATAAGTGAAACGGATGGTTCATCAGCCTTTCTTTAATTTCTTATTACCAAAAAAATTAAGAACAAAGGGAAATAAAGAGTTTAACTAAATTCCGACCCTGAGAATTAGAAAGAATACATAAACAAAGATAAAAATCTCTAAAACAATTGAACTAACTAAATCCTAGAGTTCCTCTTATTTAAATAGAGGAACTAATTCAAATAAACTAAAAGACTTAAAAATTAAAAGATAAATACAAAAACAACTATTTATTATCTAAACAACCAATAATTAGCTCATAATTTAATCTAAGCTAAAGTCTCCTAATTGATGTTAACTTTCTTAATCCGGTTCATCCTTTCGCGTCTCTACCTACTATCTGCGTCTCTTCCATCCTGCCAAGAACCCAATCCGCCAAGGTATAGGCTGCATCAAAATCTCACATAGGAGTTGTGAGGGTGAAGAGATCAATATACAAGCATAGTGAGTTACTCAACCTAATGATAATTGGGTTTAGGATGGAATCCCATTTGTGCTTATACGTAAATTTCATGTATGCCAACTTCATCGATAATGTAAAGACTTGATGAAATTTAACGTATCTCTTGAAGATTCCATCCTTCTATCAGCAACCTTTTGTTTGGATCCATGATGCCCATGCATCTAAGAAGACTAATTGACCCCTTTTTACATGCTACAAAATTGAATTTGGACGCATTATGCATGTGACCGTTTGCAATTAAAACCTTAATTTATCATTAATTAATTATATATACTAATAAATAAGGTTTAATGTCTCCCATTTGGTCTCCCTTTACTTGTTTGTTAGTAAAATTATGTTCCCATTGTCTAATCTATTTGCCCACTATTCTTCTTTTCACATGCTAAAGCTTATCCTAATGCATGTTTAAAAATCATATATTATAAATGAAAATATAGAGAGTATTTTTTATTTTGTTTATTTGGGTTCCTTGAATACTTACCTAGATTTGATCTAGTCTAGGATTTTACCTACTAGAAGTCTACAAACCTAGGTTTCTATCACATTAAGCGACGAAAAATAATGAATCAATAATTGTAGCAAATAGTAGTTTAAAGTATACATGTCTTATTGAAAAAGATAAATTAAAAATAAATAAATCAAACATACATATTCTAAGGTGTAAGTGAGCTGAGTGCTCGTTATCTAACTTAAATGACTTAATTTTTTGAAGTTCATGTTAAATCTAGCCAACTCATTTAATTAAGGGATTCAAGGTTGACATAAAACCTAGCTTCGGAAAAGCAGCTTCTAAGTAAACACAAGACATTGCTCAAACTAAGGCTCTGTTTGATTGGGAAGAGAATATTTTCCATCTGCAAAATTTTCAATGAAAAAAATTCTTTTTGAAAGATCAATTTGTCTGACTAAAAAAATAGTTTCATTAGATAACTTTGTATGAGATTTGTATTTGGCTAACTTTGTATCAAATTTGTATTTGGTATAAGGAAAGTCTTCTTCCTTAGGGAACTTTATTCCTTCAAAAAAGCGTTTTGAAGAAAAAGTTGAATCAACTAATCATTCGGAATAATAATGGGTTAGATTTGAGTCTATTTTTCAATCCATTTAAATCCAACCACGAAAAATTCCAACTCAACCTAAACCCAATCAAAAGCTTATATTTGAGTCTAATCTCCATACCATGATTAGAACTTTAATTGGTCTTTTGGTCGGATCCTTTGTCTTTAATTCAAATCTTCGACTTTGATCATGTCAAAGCATAGAGTAACAAATATTTTATAATTGATAAAACTACAGGCTCATACTAAATTTGGATTAGACCGATTTGATCCAATACTGGTCATTCAGTATAATTTTTACTTTAAACATTATATTTTTACTGGTCTTTGTTTTAGTTTGGTTTGGACCAATACAAGTCAAAAATATTTTCCTCTAAAATTATTTTCCACCCCAAGTAAAAAGGAAAACTAACGCTTGGAATCATTTTTTCACTCTACCAATACAAGGAAATGATAACAATGAGAAAAAGAAGCTTCTTTCCAAAGAAATAGAGCCTCAATTATGATCCTAATGTGCTCGAGTTTAGTTCGAGTCTCGACAAACCAAGCCAAACTATGATCCTATCCAGTTGAGCTAGGTTCAAAGCTCACTGAGCGAAATCCAAGCTCAACTAAGTAAAGCCAAGTTCAAGCTTAATGATGAGAGTTGAGCCAAGAAAAATGTATGCAAGTCAAGCCCTGAGCATGATGGGCTTAGTTTAGTTCAATTGATCTACACCCCTATAGAATATGTTTCCTATTATTTTGGACCAGTGTGCATTGGAGTTCTAATGCTTCAAACAGAATCTGAAAAATGGTACAACAGAAATGAGTATGACAACATAAAAAAAAAAAAATCCTATACCTTATGTAATGGGTTCATCGCTTCACTTCAGGCCGGGAATGTGTTTGAACAGGTTAAAATATGTACATTATATGAAGATAATATAAGATATAGATTTAGTGATAGAAGTAGAATATGAGATGTAAACAACTATAGCATATGCAAATCTGGATACTCTAATACATTATCCTCAAGATCAAGTCACCTCAGGTAAAGATGAATTTGAATTACCTCAGCCTTGGCGTACTAGAACACTCTTGCGCAGAAATGGGAGTTGCATCATACTCATTCCAGGCTACTAGAATGCCTATTATTTGGCATCAAAGATTTACTTGAAAAACTATAAATGCTGCAAAATCTTTACTTGAAGTCATCATCATCGTTGATGGAATGAGATTGTCTTTTCAGGGGTAGTTGACTGCCAAGAGATAGTCTCGGCCTTGATGATAAATTTGTCACCTCCGTCAAAGAACTTCTTACAGATCTCACAGATGTGAATGGTGTCAGCTTGCAAGTGCTTAATAATGTGCTCCTTCCTTTATAACTGCGGGATAATTGCGGTTCTGTTGAGATTACAGGCTCTTGGGCATCATTTTCCTTCAGATCGGAGAGGTGGATGTTGCTTTTCACTGTGTCTTTCACCTCGCGACTCCTTGATTCCACAGGTACGAGCTTCCCGTCCACTTGGTTAGTGAAAACAAATGTAACCTGAAAAAGCAGCAAAGCAAAAGCATCAGTTGGCTTTCCTGATACTTGAAATTATTTATTAGAACTCCAGAAGGGTATTGTGAGACCTGTGTAAAGGATTTTGAAAGCAGGGAAGCTCGTTTTCTCATGAGAATGAATATCAAGACACAATCAGCTGAAGAACATAGGTTGCATGCTTAATCTTACACAACACATGTACAAAGGTCTAAAATACTGCCTCGATCTGTACTTAGTAACTTCGTCTTAAATGAAAAACAGTTATTGTAACATCAAATTCAGTGATATAGCGAATAAATTAAGTCTCTATATAGTTCAACATAAGACTTTTATGGAAAATTTTTCTTCGCAAAGTATTTTCAATTAAGAATAGGTTTTTCCTTACAAGTTTGAATTTCTAGCTAAAGAAAATAATTCCATTCTAAGATTTGAATGAGGTTCATGCTTGGTGGAGTTGAGGTTGAAGTAAAGCATATATTGTGAGATTATAATAAAAACATTGTCCCCTCCATGAAGGAAAATGTTTCCCATTTTGTTGAGGAGAAGTCAATTTTCCTACAATGGAGAAAACATTTTCCATTTTTGTGGTTGTTGATATGAAGTCATGCAAGAGAACAATAGAATAGAATACAAAATGCTTTCCCTCAGAACAAATGGAGCCTAAATTTTTACAAGGGTGTTTTAAAATTGAGCTGACAATTGCAACCACAAACACCAAGAAAAGCATGAAATTTGAGAGCATTACAGCACCTTATGAAAAATTGGCCTACCTCATCACCAGCTGAATCCTGAAAAATAACGTCTGGCACTGATTCTGCTGAGAAATGATGGCCCCAGTTGAGTAAATCCTCTTCGAGAGGAGACCCCACCTAAAAGGCAAGCTCCAAGAAGTTAATGAACCAAAGACATAAGCCAAAGATACCAATGTATTGTAAGACTCTATTTGGCACATGGAATAACATTCCTTTTCCCCACCCAAGAATTAGAATGTGGGATTTTTATTTAAAACTCAATTGCTTGGAATTACGCAATAGAATTGTAATTCTAGTTCTAGCAGGTAAACCAAACAATAGAAATTCTTGACCCTAATTCGAGTTTCAGCCTCAACTCCATGCTTTAATTTTAGACACCAAGCATGACCTAAGAGATGGTATCATCAGTCTACCTGTCTCTCTGAGCTTTTCAACTTAGGTAAGCATCCTGAAATTTCAGCAAATCCACCAATATCTACAACTTCTTCACCAGGTCGGCAATTTTCATCCATTAATTCAACTCCATCTACCAGTTTGGTGCTCTCATGTGCAATATGTAGGTCAACACCATCATTTTCACATCGAATGCAATGCATTTTTTCATGGACCTCTGATCTGTAACAAGTGAATCAACTAAGCTTCACGCAAGAGGACCAAGAAGCATAATTAATCAAGAGAGGGGGAAATACACTACCTCACATTCTCATGAAATGAGAAGAGATCACGTAGATCTTCTGTTGAGAGAAAGTTCCCCTAAATTTCACATAATTAATAGACTAAATGAAAAACTAATGGCTAAAATACAAAAGAAAGAAAAAGAACTTGAGAAGAAAAGCAAAGATAAGGAAATGGTACCTTGCTCTCAGCTTGGTCCTGTTGAATAACCTTCTGCAAGCCTTCTTTGGACATCTGACGCTGGTACACCTTCACATTGCATACAAAAAGAATTAACATTCACATTAAGTTATAACTTTTCTTTACATATGAAGGTTAACAATTAACTTGATGCAACAGAAGAACTGAAATGATGATTGAATAATAAAATCAGATCAAAACCTTCTCTTCAATAGTACCGGTAGTAAGAAATCTGTAGATGTATACTCTCTTTTTCTGCCCATCCCTCCAAACTCTTGCTGCAGCCTACTAAATGGCACAAGGCAGGGGATAAAAGATTACACAAAGGAATACGGAAATCATTTATTTCAGAAATGCTGTAAATAAATGACGTTTCAGTTCTTAGAAATTACTTGTTTATCATTGGCAGGGTTCCAATCAGGATCAAACAAGACGAGGCGATTACCACCAATCAAATTGAGGCCACAACCTCCAGCTTTACTGCTCAGAAGAAAAGCAAACTCATCCTGCAAGGTGTTGGCGACAGTTAATAGGAAACAAATGAAAACACTTGCAGGATAGATACCAAAGTATGTAGATACCTTTGAAGGATCGTTAAAACGATTGACCAGCTTCTGCCGTTTGCTCATTGATGTAGTCCCATCTAGCCTCAAATACGGGTACCTTCTTTCACGACATAGTTGAGCAAAAAGGTCTAGTGTCTGTAACAAAGTATGTGCATCAGACTCCGCATATCATGACAGAAATCTAGTTAGAAGAAAATCAGTACCAGCTTCACTAGACAGGCATCATAAAATTACTATTTTGTATTTTTACTATTATCCCTAAAGAAATACAAAGAAAAAAGGCAAGACAAATATGAAAAACAAATCATCCACACCCCACCCCCCCCACGCGGGCGGGCGGACCCTGCTTAGGTGAGAGCCCTTGGGACATTGGGAATGTTGCTTTTTTTGCTTTTAAAGGGCTGATAGTTAAAGCAAATTCTTGAAGCAGTAACACAAGCTAGTAGTTGGGTATTCAGCCATCCATGACATAATTGCTACCTAGATTGTTTAGTAAGATCAGAATAAAGGTCTAACTATGATTTGAAAGGAATTAGAACCGAACCCCATGATAGGTCATCACATGAGGATAAGTGAATGTCAGTCAAAGTGGTCAATCCTGTTTAATGGAAGCAGTGTCTAACGCCATGTTGTTGAAGCAAGTAGCAAACACAAAAACCACAAGAATCCGAAGGTTCTTTCCTTCCCCAACACCCCAACCCCACCCCCCCCCCCCCCCCCCCCCCAAAAAAAAAAAAAAAAAAAAAAAAAACAACCAGACCCCAGCCCTGGAGAGGAAAGGACACAGAGAAAAGAGGGGCAGGAAGAGCTACCTGGGTATAGTTGGAGACCAAGACAATTCTGTCATCTGTTCTCTGGCGTAGATGAGCCAGCAACCGTGCTAAGACATGCATTTTCCCCGAGAGCTCAACCCAAAGTCCATCCCCACCAGTCCATGCTCCAGACCTTAGGGGACAATGCAGCAACATATAGTCTAGGATTCATAAAAAGAATGACTAAGCTCTAAAGATCTGGATTTACCTTCCAGAGAACATTTCTGGAGGGAAAAAGCGTATACAATCCTCAAAGCTGGATATTCCTGAACTTCCGCCTTTTATCGTGTCATATATGAGCTGCAAAACAGTGTCTCCATGAGAAGCAAATCAACTTTAGCATGATAATGGCTTAAATTTTGTGGAAGGCAGGGTCATCAAGATTAAAAAGGATAAAGCAAACTGCTGCCTAACTGTATCATACCTTTGGATGATTGCAAAGCTTCTTCAGAGCCGTAATGTATGCCAGAATCTTTGACTGCTTTGTTTCTTCAGTAATTACCTTTTTAATCTGAACAAGATATCTAAAGGGTAAAACTGATGTGACAGCAATTTTATTGTTGATCAACAAACACCAAAGCCGACATGCCTTGACTAAGTAGGAATAAGAGAGGAACTTACATTCTTTGACTGTATAAAATGATTGTAGAGTTCTGTCTGCAGAGGTGATAACCTGCAACAAACTACTTCCACTATCTGCGAAATGCAACAAGCCATAAAAAATCCGTCAGCAAACTCAACAAAAACAACCAGCTTACTTGCCTGGAGAAAGGAACCGTGCTTCCTCTGTATTCACAGATAAGTAACAACTAAGATTAGGCGACATAAAACTCACTATCAAAAAATCCTTATACCAACCGTGAAATGATGATGCATTACAACATAATCAACGTCCTTTATCTGATTTGGCATATAACAAAAACGAATGTTTTCAGTTGTGCAGTTCTGGGTCGAGCAATTATGCCCACATGTTATGGAGAAATCAAAACGTTTTAGCTGCTCAAGGTTATTGCACATAATTGATCTCTGGGGCATTGATTTAAGTTATTCTCACTACTTTTGCAGATTAGCACAACTTGAAATGTGGGAGACTCAAGTACTTCTTGGCGATAGAAGTGGCCTGACAAAAAAAGAAATATTTCTGTTTACGCAAATATATTCCAGATCTTCAAGAAACAAGAATGTTGGGGTGCAAGCCAACCGATACACCCACAGAACCAAACCTCATACAAAGTGAAGCCAAGGAAGATGAAGCTGTTAATCGAGGAAGATACCAAGAGCTAGTAGGCAAGCTCATTACTTGTCACACACACAGTTAGACATAACTGGCGCTTATGCTGTCGATAATTCAGTTCATGCATGATCTGAAGAGTATCCATCTTCGAGCAATCTATAGTGTATTGAGGTACGTCAAAGCTACCCTCAAGAAAGAAATCATGTTTAGTTGGAACATAGAGAAGATGGTTGAAGCCTATACAGATGCAGATTGAGCAAGTTCAGCCATAGATAGATGGAAGGTTAATCAATCGATACCTTACTTTAGCCAAACTTTTTTTTGATCGGAACTTTAACCAAACTTTGTACCTCAAAGAAGCAAGAAATAGACTGGTGGTGGCAAGATCAAGTGCAGAAGCAAAATTTAGAGCTGTGGCTCTAGGTATATACAAACTCTTGTGGATAAAGATCACCTTGGATGACCTTATCAAGTTGGAGGGACCAATGAGATTGTACTATGATAACAAGCCAACTATAAACGTAGCATACAATCCAGTTCAACATGGTAGAACCAAACATGTAGTAGATTGACACTTTATCCAAGAAAAGTTGAACAGTGGATTAACTTCTATGCCCTATGTTCCTACCCATGAATAAATGGCAGATATATTGACCAAGGAACTACCGGAGCTCCATTTCATTGAGATAACAAGCAAGCAGGAAATGGAGAATTTTTATCCACCAAAATTGAGTGTTGAAAAATCTTCTCATATTTGTAAAGATGTAAAATCAGTAAACATCCTTCCATATTTGTAATTTGTAGGATTAGAGCCCTAATTTTTTGGGATTTTTGTTACTTTGTCCCTTTTTTAGAATAGCCACCTTGTTGTACAAAGGAAATATGTATAGATCTGCATGTGATAAAAAAACATGTTTCTTTCACTATATTAGTATAATCTATTCAAAGACAGATATTTTTCATGTAGAATAGTTAGAGCCAACATTTGAATTAGAATGAAGAAAAGACAGGAAAAGCTATCTGAGAAACAGTGACATAGCGAGTGATTACTAAAGGGACGCATAGAACAGTGCTTCCCCTCTAAAAAAATCCCTTAGTCATAAAAATTGGCATAGTAGTCCTAAGAGCTGGTAAAGACATCCTCCCCTGTGAAGAAGGTCAAGTAAAGACCTGCCCAGCTGAGTAGGCACCCCTGCCCCTTTTGACCACCTTCATCCCAAGTCACATGGAATGTCAGAATCCCTAAAATAAAATGACTGGAAAGCGCAATGTCTCTCCAGGAACTGACAGATCCAAAGCCAATACAAAAACAGACCCCTAAATTGAGATCATTCACACGATCAATTCACGAAACATTCAAATTGACTACCAGATTCTTGGAATTTGCCACAGCAATAAATGAATTCATCAAATTTTCACTTTCAGAGCTGGAATCCTTATCTGAAGACACATTCAATGCAGAATTAATCATAATCACCTTCTATCAATGCTCAATCATCTCATTCCAGTCCGAATCTCATCAGCTTGCTTCTTTCCCTTCCGCAAGTCATTCCTAATGTCCATCATTGACTTCTTCTTCTTTGCTTACAAGGACTTCACTGTTTTTCCCCTTTCGATTCATATAACAGAGAACCTCAGCAAGCAATAAGTTGAACCAAAGTCCACTGTCACAAGCCAAATAGCTATTCACTTAAGCTTCAAGGTAATCAATCGATTCCATCTTGAATTTGTAATGCACAAGCTATGACCGACTCAAATTCACCAAGTGATAACTCTCTAGCCGAAGGGAATTCCTAAATTCAATCTCACCACCAAACTACTTAATATAACATCACGCAATTTGGATCAAGAAAGTGAAACTATCCTATGTACTGATATAACCGTGAGATCATGGCCAACTGATTTCCGTACACAGAAATCAAACTCTAGAAATACTCTGCAGCTATTAATCACGTTTTGGAAGTCATCGTGTAATCAAAGTTCCATCATAATAAAATTGGATTAAAGGTTGTTCATTAACAACGGTTTTCAAAAGAAATAATGGGTCTAAGTTTAAGATCAATATGGAGAAAAAAGATATCCAGTATGCGTGTGCTTTAGGCATCACCAGAGCAAGTAGACAAAAAGAGTGAATGGTTACTGCCTCTCCTAGATTTAGTTAACATGGGCCCACACAGGATTAAGAATGTCAAGAGTCTTTAAACGCCTTTAAACAGGACGAATCCTGAGTATTATAGTTTCATTTTGACCATAATTTATTGGCAGGAAAAGGCATGCCAGTTCACTCAGAAGTTCAATGGAGTCAACTTAACAGAAATATAGAAGAATAGCAATGCATGAGAATTAATATAAGATGCAACATGTAAGAAATGGAACTTTACAAACTGTTGTACCTTTGGCGGTAGGTGATTAGACAACAATGCATTAGTCCTCCTCAATATAAACTGCAAACAAGAAATATTAGCAAATGAATTTAGAAAGTGGGAATTCTATGGAATTTCATGCTCACATTTGCAGCCATTCTTTTGCCGTGAATTACGTTTGCAAGTCAACAGCAACATAACAAGATATGAATTTATGATATAACTGAGAACAAAAATGACACCCAAAAGGCAGCTCCTCATTTTGTGGTATGAATGAAATCCAATAGAGGCGATAATGTAATGTAATGGCATTGCCTAACGGATTTTGAGCAACACGATTGACTGTTACCTAATGGCACTTCGTAATCACCCCTGGAATGCATGTGTTGTGTTTTATTTATTAGAACATTCTTATAATGTGTAGCATATTAAAAACCCTCAAAGATGTTTTTAAAAATATTTTTTTATTGCTTTTCATTCAGTTTCTCAAAAAAGGTGGACTTCAAAGATATTTCCTCAGAAAACCCAATGTGGTTACTGCTATCCAGTACATAACATGTGTTACATCCCGCTTGTGCAACACTAGAACCGCTAATCATAATTCCTTATGGTATTCCCATCAAAAGGGGAAGGAGTTATACCTGATTAACTATGGCACTTAGTTCTTCTGATCTCTCAAGACCAAGCATTTTCTCTTCTTCACTGGCAGAAGGTTCTCTTCCGCAGATGATTGGCATCTTCATAGACAAATACCAAATTGAAAGTTCAGGCAGAAATAAATAGAAGAAAGTGGACAAGGTTGGTGAGTTAAAGAAAAGTATCATATGCACCACTTATAAATACATTTAGATCAGGATGGATGGCTTCTTCACGAGATTCAAACTCAATAACTGATAATTTTGCATTATATTATGGAATCAGAGACAATCAAAATCCATGTCATTCTGCTTTTAATGGATCATAAGAAAAGTGTCAAATATATTGCTCAAATAGCTAAACCAGAGAAATAAAAAATTGTTTGGTTACTTTAAGAAAAAGAAGGCAAAGATCAGGAGTTCAATTCATTTGATTGTGACGTCAGAAGGTAAAACACACCTCATAATAACGACGAAAATGTACAGCATCACCTAGAATTCCTGGGTTAGTAAAATTGACCATTGCATAAAACTCTTCAAGGTCATTCTGCAGGTAAAAGGAGATGAACATTGTGAGACAAACCATTATACATGGAACTAGCTCAATAAACAACAAAAATAAAGCCTTACTTGCAGTGGTGTACCCGATAGCAAAATGCGGCGCTTGCACGAAAGTGAAGCCAATGCCTAATTCAAGGAATATACATAATCTTAGAAGAACCAACTAACAACATGGCATGGACATGTTACAAGCTTTGGAATTTTTGTCCTTACCCTATTAGTCAGGGTCTGGTCATTTTTCAGCCTGTGGGCCTCGTCACATATGAGAAGGTCACATGATCCACTTTGACTGAATTTTGATGAATGCATCCGAAATGTTTCATAGGACACAATCAGTACCTAAAGGAATATAAAGGAAATCAGCACTTTCTTGGTAAAACCAACAAAGATTATGACAAATCATGCAAAGTCACCTGTAGCGAACTGCGCATGCTAGTGAAACTGTCAATTCCCGTAACAACATCTTCTCGGCTGCTTTCGCACAAAGCAATGAGCCTGACTCTTTCTCCTACCCATTTTTTAATTTCTGCCTCCCAGTTACTCACAAGACTAGTAGGAGTGACTATTATTGCTTTGTTAACCATAGGTTTCCCCTCAAATCCTTGGCAGAGAAGAGTGTGAAGCAGTGTGATCGATTGCAAAGTCTTTCCCAGACTGCAAAACATTTGATCAGAAACGTCAAACTTGATGCGGATTGTCTTACAGGATACCAAAATCACAAAATGAACAGGATGCTTACCCCATGTCATCAGCCAAAATGCATCCAAAAATATTTCCAGAACTATGCAATCCTGAGACGCATTCAAACATAAACTGCACCCCTTCTCTACATAAAACAATAAGAGACTCTATGTATTAGAATGGATATGATCAAAGAAAATGGTTAGAGCTTCAGAGATGAAGAGATTCTCCAACTACCTTAACTGATTACTGAGGCTGGCAAGTTATTTTCAGTGCACAAACCGCAACATGCACTTCCAAATATAGTGGAACCTTAAGGGTACACGGCATGACACACACAGAGAAAAGACAAAGGAAAGGAAAGTCTTATAGCTTAGTCCATAAGCTCTAGGCTGAGGGGAAATACAAGCAGAATATCTGCATCAAATGCCCTTTGATGGAAACTCAGGCATGAGCCACCCAGAGTGCATTGATGACATCAGTTCAAAAGAACAGAAATTGATGTTGACAAGAATGGAATATGAAACAACTATGATGAGACCCTTCAAGTAAGAGTAAACCAAATAAGGCTCCATATTTAAGATAATACCTTTGATGGGGTCGAAGGAAACGGACAAGCACAGGGTCGACTACTATGGCCACCTCAGTACCGTCACCATCAGGTTCTTCAGATTTCCATAACACCAATGGCTCAACCCCAGGTGGCAAGCTTACATTGTCCTCCTGATCATCTTTCTCAACAGCTTTAGGGGGGTTCATATGTTTGGTTATTGCAACTGCCATTGGGCTTGATGATCGCCATGGGACAAACCTTTTACGAGCCCAGAGACGCCGAACAAGTTGTTCATGGTGATCATTGTACCCGTTAGAGCAGGGTGGTTTAAACGGTTTCCTAGCAACAGCAGCACCATCCGACACTGAAAGAACTCGTGGAAGCAATGATTGTCGTCTAACAACAAGATTTCCTCTGTAAGACCAAATACTAAATAACATTAGTTCTGAAACTGTGTCAAAATTTATCGGTCTCACATAAACACGTTAGAGTGTTCACGCAGAGACAGCACAAGACTAAAGCACAGTAGGCAAACTAGGGCTGAGCCATAAGGAATTTGCAAAACTCATCTTTTTTAAGTGTCCATTTTCAGCTACAGTTTGGCAAAATATATGCATTTGGCTTAACATGAAAAATATATGCATTTGGCTTAACATGACTGAAATTGGCTTTTCCCTTGATCAGACTCTTCATTGGTCCAAAACTAGGGCAAGAACAAGTAGCCCCATAGCCAGTTAGGAGATTGGCCTTTCTTGCTTCCATCTAAATAGAGCACGACAATGGCTTAATGACGTTTCTTGTGTTGCTTTTGTGATCGTTAGGCACATTAAATTGGATGTAATTGGTAACTCTCACGTGCTTTGTTCTAGCCTTATTTTATTTAAAATCTTGTTCTCCCTAAGTATGCCCTGTGTAGTTGTACATTGTCTTTGATTTAATGATATATACTTCTTGCGTTCTTCCATAAAGAAAAGAGTTACATAATGCACTATGTTTGCTTGGTTACTCAGTTTCAAACAACAAGAAGATTGCAAAACACCTCTCTATGGCCCACTCTCAATGAATGTGTGAAATGAAGATGTCTAGGTGGATGGCCAAGATAAAGAAAAAAGCTCCAGTAGGCTGTATAGTAAAATGTGGTTTCTCAAAAATATCTAAAGGCTGAAGAGGTCCATTCAGCGCATGATGCTACTGACATATTGGGCCCAATAATATTATCCGAGCATAATGCTGGGGCTTTTCTGAAGTTAAAAAACCTAAATCCCCAACACTCTTAACTTTCTCTCCAAAGTCACCATCTGGCGAAGTAGAAAACTAGAGGACTTGATACACATGAAAAGAGGTTCCATCCAAAACCAATTGGCAATGGGTGGAGTAACTCCTTGGGTATATATATTGGTATTTCCTCTTCTATTCTACTGATGTGGAATTCCATTTTTCTCCTTATTTTTGAAATTGTACCAAACCACCATGCTCCGCAACCGTTGTCCTCGACGGCATCACTCTGAGTAGGTAGCCCTTTTCTCCTATAGACAGCTCCACTCTACTCTAGGTAGCCCTCTATTAGGTAGCCCTTTCCAAAACTTGGACCCGTTACATGTGGCTTGTCAAACACGGCCATCGAGCACGATCCATCCCATAACATACTGAGCAAGACTTTATAGCACGGTCCCATACCAAACCATGTTCCTTGGAACCGATCCAAGGATCGACAACTCTGATATCATTGATACATACCAAAGGAGGTTTCATCCCAAAACCAATTAGCAATGGATAGAGTAACTCCTTATGTTATATATATTAGCATTTCCTCTTCTAACCTACCAATGTAAGATTCCATTTTTCTCCTTATTTTTGACTTGTATGAGGACTCTGGTAGCTCTCTTAGTTATTCTACATGATTCTCAAGGCAATCTACCAAATGCAGTAAGACAAGTCCAAATACAATTCCGCACCTAAGGTATGCTGTAAATTATGTGTTTATATTTACCAATCTTTTCCTACATCAACCATTGGATTATCAAATTTACTAACGGTAGCAATTGAGATCCACATTGCTCTAATACTATGTTGCTCTCATGCTTACAGGCTATTACGCTTTCATGATGACACGATCCTCAGGTTGGAGGTCCTCGGAAATAGCCTTCATTCAGGGTAACACCCTCAAGGGGGAAGGCTGCGTACATCCACCCCCCAGACCCCGCCCACATGGAAGCTCGTGTGGCGCTGGGACTGTTGTTGTTGTTGTTGTTGTAGTAATTGAGATCCACAAAAAACCAAAAACAACAATTGGCAAATCAGACAAAACTAAAAAATGGGATTGGATTGTTGGATGTGCTTCAATTTTAGCGTGGGAATCTTGTCCCACATAGAATATTTGATAAGAACACAATCACTTTGATGACGCATTTTATACTTATATGATCGTTTCTTATTGTTTTTGACCCCTATAAATATTGAATCAAGCCTATTGATTACCATCGTTGAATTGCTCCACTAATCCCTATCTGTTACATGAGACCTATTGAAGCCTATATAATGAAAATTTTCTTGGTTGATTGTGTACCCAAAAAATCTCCATCTCTCCCTCTTACTCCACGTTTCTTGCTCTATTCTTCAATCTTTGTTATCATGATAAGACTGAGCAAATTGGGGTGTATTCTACTCCACTATTCTAGAGTACACCACAGTGGTAGGCATTGTGCTAACCCTTGGGTCGAAGTGACATTTGTTCTCGTTTGTATCGGTGCAAGGCATAAACGAATTTAGGGTAATGAAAAGCTTCATGGCAAGCAGGCCAAACATAATCCAAGCAACCAGTCAGGGCCCCAAATTTTTGGGTTGTGGCTTTCAAAGTATTAATATCTTATAATTTGTTATTATTGGGTTGTGTCCCAAATTTTTTGTCCAGATTTCGAACATAGGTTTGTGGCAAAGCGGAGGGATCGGGCCTTTTTTAATTGGGTCGGGTTGTATCCGGTTCTCATTTTTTAGGGCTTCTCTCATGCACTATTTATACTCTCTTCTTCATTTTTTCTAGGGTTTAAGCTGTTTCAAATAGCGAGAGAGAGAGAGAGGGAGGGAGCGAAGAATTGTTACAGCCCAAAAAGAGCTAAAAATGAAAAATAAGTATCCCACATTGGTGGGAAGACACAAAATGTACCAATTTATACACTAGGGGGGCTAATCCACCCATTGCCAATTGGTTTTGGGATGGAACCTCCTTTAGTCTGTAACATTGGTATCAGAGCCGTCGATCCTCGGATCGATTCCAAGGGGCTCGGGTTTGGTATGGGACGGACCCTACTCCAGAGTCGTGCTCGGTTCGGTATGGGATGGACCGTGCCCGATGGCCATACTGGACAAACCACTTATAACGGGCCTAAGTTTCGGAAAGGGCCACCTAGGAGAGGGCTACCTAGAGTAGAGTGAAGCCGTCCCGAGAAAAGGGCTACCTAACTTAGCGTGAAGCCATCCAAGGGGAAAAGGGCTACCTAGGAGAGGGCTACCTAGAGTAAAGTGAAGCCGTCCAGAGAAAAGGGCTACCTACTCAGAGTGAAGCTACCTAGAGTGACAGCCATCAAGGACGACGGTTGCGGAGCGTGGTGGTTTGTTACAGCCCAAAAAGAGCTAAAAATGAAAAATAAGTATCCCACATCGGTGGGAAGACACAAAATGTACAAATTTATATACTAGGGGGCTACTCCACCCATTGCCAATTGGTTTTGGGATGGAACCTCCTTTAGTCGGTAACAAGAATCCTCCTGTAATACTCCACAATTTTAATCAATAAAAGTTTTCTACCCCTGTCCGTGGTTTTTCCCTCTCTTTGAGGGTTTTCCACCTAAATATTGTTGTCTTTATTGCTTGTTCTCTTTTTACCTTCTTGTTCGTTTTGTAGATTTTATTTAGTATCTAAATCGAATCTAGATGTTGGGTACTTTTGCTTTACAGTTAAATATGATGGGCCCACTAGAAAATTTTGCTTCAGGCCCTGAAAATATCAAGACCAGCCTAATAACATTATATCGATATTCATCTTTCTAGATAAGTTCTAATTACTTCCGACATGAATCGGCCACAAAAGTGAAAACTAATATTAAGATGACGAATATTGGAAGCAAACCTGACTAGAGCTGCGACATTTTGAGACTTCGTATCTCCTTTGATCAAATCATGAACATCGGCGACACAATCCTCAGATTTCGCACTCACATCCTCCACAAAATCTCCATCTTCTTCACCTTGATCCTCAAAATCATCCTCTGAATTGCCTTCGCTGAAACAATCGGATGAATCGGAAGCTGAACTGAAGCGGTTTTCTTCTTCGTCACCCATTCGATTCTCACCGAAAGAGAGAGAGGAAGAGCAACAATGGTGGCTCAGCTTTCTCTCTCTCTCTGTGTCAATGTGGGTGTGAATTTTGGCGGGAGAATGCAGAGAAGCTGGTTGTTTGCGGGCCTCGAAGCGAGGCTCTAACTAGGCTCCACTGATGTTAGGGCCTTAAATTGGGGGTATTTTTGGAAATATCTGGAGGAAAACGACTGGTAACTATCATCCTTGTGAAGAAATGTTAATAGTTATATTGTATATACTGGAAAAGAGAGAGGGATAGGTTAAAGGAAAGTTGTGTAAAAACGATTAGAATGATCTTATCTGTTTAAATCTTATTAAAGAGAAGGTTTTAGATATAGTTAAATGACAGGTAAAAATATATATGGTTAACTCAGCTGTTAGGTTAGAAGAGCACATTAATATTAATTTACAGTGCTCCTAAACTTGCATGTTTTACATTATTGTTGCTTCATTTGATGTGAGTAGTGCATTTTTTAGATCTCATAAATATTGTTCTTTTTAAAAATTAGGAGCCTTACGAAAACAATCTCTGTACAAGGTAACACAATATGAGATTAAGGCTATGTATATCCTACTTTCTACAAACTCTACCTTGACAGATGTCTATTGGAGGCATTGGGTTGTTTGTCTCAAACATTCTTAATTCGTAATTTATGTTTTTGTTTAAAGGAAAAATATTGGTTTTTAATTCTACTTAAAAGCCAAAAATAACTTTTACTTTTATTTAAAAATAGTTTTTATCAAGCTAGATATCCTTAAATCTTGGGAAAAACCATTTTGTTCCTTGAAGGTACTAGCTACCTCAAATAATAATGTTTTTGGGAGAAGGGTTCTGGAGATCTAGGGAGAGCTGTCCTCTTCCGTATAACCCATGAGACTTCTTTATTGTGTATATAAAAAAATTTTGAAGCTTGAGGTATTACCTTTTTATGTGCTCTGAACTCACTAACAAGTTTCAAATTAGACTAATTTGGGAACTGGTCATTAAGTGGGTTTATATTGAGTCATTTGCATCTAAGATAATTG
Source organism: Simmondsia chinensis (assembly GCA_018398585.1). Classification (NCBI taxonomy): domain Eukaryota; kingdom Viridiplantae; phylum Streptophyta; class Magnoliopsida; order Caryophyllales; family Simmondsiaceae; genus Simmondsia; species Simmondsia chinensis. The sequence continues at coordinate 20,490,057 of JAGTTD010000017.1, read as the reverse complement.
GACTGCTAAAAATTATGTTATTAACTTCAATATCACCATGAGACTATATTAACACAATAAAAATTATACATGAACTAAATTGATATAACTAAAAATAAAATAACTAAATTAACATAATGGACAAAATACATTGACCTTTGGCTTATTTTCCAACATCATTTTACAACAATCAAACATAAAAGAATATAAAAAATCAAGCTATTTTGAGGGATGGATCTCAAAGACTTCCTTGACCCTTCTCCTTGTCCCCTCTTGCCTATTGAACTCCTCAATGAACTCCTTGTAACAGTAACTTCTATACTTAGGAGGGTGCTCTTCGTCGATCAAATTGTCGATTGGACCGATGATGGTATCCTCGTTCGGACCATAAAACATTGCCAATGACACTCGCCTTTTCTGTTTGTTTGTCACTGCTCTATGATGCACACTCTTGTACCTCCCATTGCTCATCACCTTTATCATTATAGCAACAGATAAATTGCTCTAGAAGCACAAGTTGGTTTTCAAGGATCGAGTAACTTTTTGTCAAAAAAGTACGGTTTAATCAAGTATTTTGGTTCCCTAGATAAACTTTTTATATGAGTGCAACCAACATGTTTTCCTAAGTAAATTGAAGGTATTAGATAGTTACCTTTATCACTTTCAATTAAGGGTATAAAAAGGCCAGCTAAGAAAAATCTTTAACGAGCCTTCAAACCTTTGTTTGAATTCAATTCGGTAAGATGTTAGTATGCTCGACACTTGGCTCATTATCCTACCAAAGTTGAATTGAGTTTGTTATTGAGTAGAGTTTGCTACCAAACCAAGCTACTCAACCTCCCACTGAGCATGATCTCATGGTACATAGATTGTCATTCATAGGGCTAGTCATGAACCCAAGCAACATAAGAAATTGTTTGTGCTCTGAATGTGTTGAGGGACCCCTTTTCAAAATTAGTTACATTATTAGTTTGCTTTTACCGCACAAACTACTCATAGTTAAAAGAATAATGACCTATATATGACAAGTCATACACGTGTATGTTTTTCTTTTGATCAGTCAATATAAATGCATATATATATAAATATAATATAAAATATTCACAGCCTTATCCAGTGAACTATTGATGGTGTGCTTAAGCTGGCTTGCACACCTTGACTACCAAAACATATGCCCACTGGTCAAACTTACTTTATGCCCCTAAATTCAACGGACCGGGCTCATTCACGAGAAATAGAGCCAGCAACAAGTCATCATCGACCCATTATATATCGAGCTAATACCTAGCCATTAACAAGTTCCTAAGGAGCTAGTAATGAGCCCTCAACAAGCTTTTAATGAGCCCTTAGTGAACTATTCAAGATCTTTAACGAGCCAAGCATCTCCTTATTGTGGTCTGTTATTATCAGTCTTACTCAAACTCAACTTGTTTTACTATCAAACATGAGCTAGCTTTCATTGGATTGAAGTACGAGTAGCTTATCAAACATTTTGGTTCATTTTTACCCCCTACTTAAGATCAAATGAAAGAGCCTTACCTGGAACTGATCCCCAAGATTGATGATAAAAGAATTCGGCATAGGATCAACGACCACCCATTGATCATCCTTGAGGACGTGGAGACCAGTTACACAGTCAGATTGAAGAAGTACTGTAAGGAAACACAGATCTGTATGTATAGCTAGACCCATGGTGAGCTCAGGGTCAGGACATGGAGGGTAATAGTTGGCTTGGGCTCTATTTCTTGGATTCTTATCAAGCTTCCTCTCTAAGTAGTTCTTGTCTAGGCCTAGCCCTTGGGATATCAAGCTTAAAAGCCGCTTTACCAGTCCTCCTATCTCTCTTGCAAATTCTGCCATAACTTCCCTGTTATAGATGTACAAGGTTTTATATGGAAAACTGTATAAATTATGGCCCTGTTTATTTTCAGGGAAAATTTTCGTTTTAATTCCATTGTTTCTTTGCACAATAATTAATTTAAAAATAACCAAACTCTATTTTCTAACCAAAAATAACCCAACTCTAACATTTCTACCAAAAAATAACCCAACTCTAACTTTTCTACTAAAAAATGACTAAACTTTACAATTAATCTAATAACCCAGCTCTAAAAATTTGATTTAAAAAATACTGAATTGTGGTGCGTGGTATGATGCTCCGACAATATATTTTTCTTCTACGTATTTTTTGGTTTGGCTTGTTCTTTGTAGAGCTGCAAATGAGCCAAGCTGGCTCGCGAGCCGGTTTGACTCGGCTCGTTAAGGACTCGGCTTGGGTTCGTTTAAGCTGACTCAAGAACCTGCTCGACTCGTTTAAGGGCGGCTCGTTTAAATAAACGAGCCAAATCAAATCGAGACTGACTCGCCTTGAAAGGGTCTTTCGAGTCGGCTCGTTTATGGGCTCATGAGCCGACTCGATTGTTGGCTCGCATGTCTACATTGCGGAATTGAGTTACATGTATGTATTTTTTATTTTCAATTTCTATGTATGATTTATTTTATCACTATTTTCTAGAAATCTAAGTAACAATAATCATAAATGAATATAACAAGCCTAATAATTGAGCTTAACGAGCCTGATAAATGAACGCAATGCGTTGACAAAACTCAATGAGCCAGCTCGCCAAATAATTAAGTCTAAATGATACCAATACCAAGCCGGTCTTATTTAATAAACGAGCTGAGCCGACCACAGATATGTGGCTCGGTTAGATAAATGATACCGACACCGAGTTGGTCTCATTTAGTTAACAAGTTGAGCCCAGGAAGCTATGGTTCAGCTCAGCTTGGCTCGGCTCGGCTCATTTGCAGCCCTAGTTCTTTGGTTGGATTCCTCTATTGTTTTGCTTGCTCTGTGCGCCAGGATGTTGCTTTTTTGTGGTATTGTACTCAATTATCGAAAAAAACGTATTTTCAGTTTGGTTAAGTGGGAAAAGACATTAAACCAAACCAAAAAATATATGAAAGAAAAATATATTATCAGAGCGTCTAACCACACGCCATGCTTAGCTACCAATTCAGTATTTTTGAAAATTAATTTTAGATTTTGATAATATTTTATTTTATTTTATTTTATTTTTTTTTTTTTTGTAGAAAAGCTAAAGTTAGATTATTTTTTGGGATATTGACATATAGTTAAGTTACTTTTAGATTAATTGTTATATCTTTGCATAACTTCATAGTAGCAGCCATAAATATAGAAAAATGCTTTCCCCTATTTAAGAGAAATCAAATTCCCCTCAACAAAAAAGGGAAAACATTTTCCTTCATGAAGGAGAAAAAGTTTTTCTTTGTAATCTCATATCATAAGTTTCACTTCGACTTACACTTGGCCAAGTGAACTGCATACAAATTTATAGAATGAAACAATTTTTCTTTAGGTAGAAAAACGAAAATTTTAAGAAATAATTAATTTTAATTGGAAATATTTTGTAAAAAAAGAAATTTTTTTTTTTTTTTTTTCATAAGCAAAATATTTTCCATTAACAAAACCTATATAAATTTTAAGTTTAGAATACTTGAACGGGACTCAACCTTCCTCTCTTAAATATTAATCTCTGTATTTGGTTTATCTATTGCAATACAAAACTATTTATGAACCTTCCTCTATTAAATATTGTACTAGACGCGTTAGATTTGTTTGGGCCAGCTTGTGCACCTCGACATTTTCCAAGTTTTATGCGTCATCTACTTACAAGTTTCCCTATGTGCAATAGAATAAGTTGAGGCTCAAAGACTCATTCGGTAGTCTATGAAACAGAGATAGAATTTCAACCACTGGCCTAACATTTCATGAGGCCCTTTATCTGACTGTCATACCAATTAAACCAGCCCCGTGAAATTAGCTAATAATATTATTATGCTAGCTTTCACCAAAAATAAATTCGGAAACTACCTAAATCTAGCGTAAAAGAAGCATGATTGAACAATGCGTTACGAAAATTGAAGATGATTGGCGGAAAAAAAAAAAAAAAAAAAATCTCGACTGTCAAGAAACGAAGGGAAGAAGCCGGCCCCAGAACCTGTTGTCTATTTTTACTTCAAAATTAATATGTACAAAATCTGAAGTAAATGTGTCTGGGACTGAGCTTGCTCATTCAGGCTTGAACTTGGTTCGTTCTACACATTTTGATTCATAATTTACAACAAATTTGGTTCATTTAGGCTCATAATATAGCTGTTTTGAATATATTCCAGCTTGAAACAAGTCAAGTTTTGAGAGTTTTATGAACTAACTTGGCTCTTTTTTGAAACAAGTCGAGTTTTTGAAACAAGCCCAATTTTTATTCCAATTAGGAAATATATCCTTAAAATTACTCTATTAACTAACATTTTCTAGACTCAAGACCTTGAGCCAATAGATTAATGCTATAGTCTTTTAAAAAGGAAATATCATCAGACATCAGAAGATAATTATTCAATAATAAGAATTATGGATGTTTATATTTAGAATATGTATTCACTCTTAGGTTGGAGGTCTTCGGAAATAGCCTCTCTTCAGCTTCATACCCTGAAGGGGGAAGGATGTGTACATCAACCTCCCCAGACCCCGCTTTTGCGGGAGCCCTTGAGGCACTGAGTTTGTTGTTGTTGTTGTTGTTTATATTTAGTATATGTATTCAATTGGATCCTTAAAGAGTATTTATTAGCCACACTGATTTTACGCCTGATTTACATACCTAGTATACAAAAAAAAAAAAAAAAAAAAAAAAAGTCATCGGTTCATTAAAGACTACTATATATGATAAAAGTTACTATCAAGTAACCAACTATGGTATAAGTTTAAATTATTATGCGAAGGCTCAAAATCAATTTTATAGTTTATACTCTCACGAGCGCCTTCCTGGAATACCTATTAGGCTTGAAACACGGATAATGAAAATTTCCACCTCATGTTGGAGCTACTGGAATAGGAAATCATGACCTCTCAGTTAGGGGGTGTAATTGAGTCGAGCCGACTCGTCATAAAGCTTGAACAGCTCGCCTCTTTCCGAGCTTGAGCCAAGTCTGAGCCTAACAAAGCTCGAGCTTATATGCTTGCGAGCCTAAACGAGCCTTATCTTAATATAATGCATTAGCTTAAATATGTCAAATCGAGCCAAGTTCTAGCCTAAATAAGCCCAGCAGGGGCCCAAATGAGCGCAACCTAAGACCAAAAGAGCCTAAATTGTGCTTGAATGAGCTGAAAAATTAAATGTCAAGTTTAGAGCTCGCCAAGCCAAGTTCGAGCTCCATCGAGCTGAGCTGAGCTAAGCTCGAGCTTGAATTTTCCTAGCTGGGCGAGCTACCAAGCTTCGAGCCAGGTTCAAGTTGAGCTAAATGTAAACAAGCCGAGCATCAAGCCTGGCAAGCTCAGGCTCAGCTGGGTTCAAGTACAGCCCTAAACTCGGTCAACAAGACTCTGTACCATATCAAGGAACATAATGTTCGAAAAGCTTCTAGGTGAATGCCTAAAATGGTTTCCTATTCGAACAAATACTTAATTGTGTACTTAAACTATATCTAAGAAGCATTATCCTAACAATCAAGCAAGTGGGCTATTGATGCAACATGTAAGAAAACACTTAATGATTTAGAAGATTTGATATTTTATTAGATTCGGTTAGATTATTTGAGAGGATTAGAATACAACATATTTGTTTTAGTTAATAGCATATTTAGCCATCTTTATTTTAACTAGCAGAGAATTTTACATCTTTATAATTTTTAGGAAAGTATTTTCTCACTTAAGCTAGTATGCATCTTATCCTATTTTATCCAATATTATTTTAGGGATTAACATTTTTATAGTAATGTATAGTTTTCAATTTTGAAAAAATATCAGCGAGTAAAATATGTGTACCTATACTGAGGAGGATTTTGAGGAAGAGGCTGAGTGAAATCCAGGGCAGGATGCCAAGGATGATATAACACTTCACTCCACATAGCCACTTTCTCCTCCCTTCCCTCAACCTTGAGTGACCTATTGAATAGCCTCACTTGCTTTCCTACATCCTCGGAAAAGAAATCTGCCTTCTCCTCCGGTGGTAGGACGAAGAACTCCTCGACTACCTATTGTAGAAAATAGAAAGATATTACCTGGATGCATGAGAATAATAAAATACTAGTAATGTAATTGTTGAGTTTGATGTAGTGAGGTTGAATGTGCTTCAGTTCGTAGGGATGGCATAAAATGACATCCCACCGAGGTAATACTCTGACTTGAAATCTAAAAGAATCCAACTCACTTGACCTGAGATCTAAGATGACTCAAAACCAAAACACCTAACTCGACCTAAATTTGACCTGAAACTCAAAATGACCAAACTTGAACCCGAATTGACTTGATCCAACTTGATCCTGACTCGATCTAACTCAAAGTTAGAAAACCCAACCGATTGACCAAAAATCCGAGATGAATCAAAGTCAAAATGACCCTACCTGACTTTGACCTAACTTGAATGTGAACTAATGAGCTTACTAAAAACCGAGATAACTCTAACCTAATTGACGCAAAATCTAGATATGAGTCAAATTGAAAACACGCGATTCAACTTATCCCAACCTAATTTTGACCCCACCCCAGTTAATCCAAATCTAGAAATGATGCAACTTGGTTGACTCAAAACCAAGATAGCTTGAGACGGAAATCACCCTACACCAATTGAACTTGACTTGTGCTAACCTGAATCCAAAATGAACCCACCTAATTAACCAAAATTCGAGAGGACTTGAACACGATATGATCCAAACCGGCTAAATCCCGACCTGAATTGACCTGAAATTTGACATGATTCGAACCCCAAAATGATCCAATTTGACCGAAGCCTAGCTCTAGTTGACCGAAAACTTAGAATGATCGAATTCCATTGACCCAAAATATGAGACGGTTAGTTATAAAATTACAATTGCAGCTCTCAATTCCTTTAATGTCATCCAAATTCCAAATCCACTAGAATTAGAATTGAAAATCCGAAGTCAAATTCCATTTCCACCTTCAAACGGACCCTAATCAAATATGACATTTAAACTCGTGGCTTTAGCAATAGCAGGCATGAAAGCTGAATGGTTAAGGAATGTACCTCGAGCATCCTCCGGCGCAGTTCCAGGGGGACTCCATGGTTGACGACATGGAAGAACCCGTACTCCTCGCAGGCCTTCGAAACCGCCGACACTACGTTGAAGTTGTTGGTATCAAGATCCGCCATGTCTATGACTGGGATTGAAGATAAATGAGAAACTTGAGATAAAAGGGGGCGCTTGTCCTCAGGGAGGACGAAGCTAGGGGGAAGAACTGAAGTTGAGTTTGGGCCATTCACCCATTTGAATTCACTTGAATTCTCCATTATCTTCTAGGAATCCCCAAGATTATAGTTTGATTGTGGGAGTAGAGTAAAGGGTTTAAAAGTCTACGGCTTCATGTGATTTGATTCCTTTAAAAGCGGGACTCTATTAAAAACCAAAAATATTGGGGCCACTTGTACCATAAAAAATTGGCTAATTGCACTTGTCTTAAAATTAACAAATGTAAAGTATGGAATATTAAAATAGAGAAAAAGACAAAAGGAAACTGAAAAACAACGGGAGATAATGAAAGATTTTGATTGTAAGGGTTTGTTTGTGAGGTTTTGTTTGCTTGATGTTGAGTAGAGTTCACCCAAGCATAAAGGGAATCATGTTTGGGTGCCTTCATTGAGAGATGAAAAAGTTTTGATTGAATCACTTGTTGAATGATTGATAAAGAGCCTGTATCGATAAGCACCCTTGCGATGTCCAGGCACCTCATCATAGAAGTTCTAGCATCCACTCAAATGAACTTTTCCTAAATATTGGCAAGTTCAGCAAGCATTCTTTTGACTAGCACTGGATTGGCAAGCCATGGATTTCAATCCAAATTCGTCTACTTAGGGAGCCTAATGTTGACCAGAATATATGTATACCCTTTTTGAATTTGCGAACCAGCAATTGTTTCTGGGGCCCAAGGTAGGAGTCAAGAGTGTAATCCGAGTACGTGCAAGGGGTACTTATAATTTACCAAGTGTGTCCGACTAATTAATAGGATAGGATAAGTGGAAAACAGATCATTAGATTGAAAGATGATTGGTGTCTAGGTTGATGACCCGATAGGTATTCGATCTCTGGTAGAGGAAGAGTTTTAGAAGGGTGATTTTGTTCCCCTAAATTATGGACACTTCTTCATCTTGACGATATTCCTTTGAAGAGGGTTGAAAATGTGGTTTCACAAAAAGAACTAATTGACTAGGGTGAAAATATCCGAGCAACGCAGGATACTGTTAGGAAAATAGTATTTAGAACGGGGTACTTGGATCCATGAATTGGTTTCAAGCAGGTAGCAAACTACTATCCTTAGACTTATTTCTTCTCCCACAAAATAGTTTCGAGAAAATAATGAAATCTTAGAACAACGTGAAAAGGAAAGCATAGAGAGAAAGGATTTATAAGAACTTTTAAAACAAGAGAATAAGGTGAAGGCTTTTTGATCTCTCAATCTTGAGAATGGAAAAAAATATTTATAATTTTCCAACGATTTCTTAAAAGACACGCATCTTTTCACATGTGGAGACACACATCTTCATAAAAAGGCACAAAAATTACATTTCACTTATTTTGACTAGTAACATATATTGGTCCAAATAGTATCATCCGCGCATAATATTGAGCCATCTCTTGAAGTAAAAAAAAAAAAAAAAAAAAAAAAAAAATCTAAATGCATAAAAATTCAGACTTTGGATTATCCAATTTACTGACAGTAGCAATTGAGATCTACATACACCAGAAACAACAATTGTCAAATGAGAGTAAACTGTATAACCTAAAAATTGTGAATCAATTAGCCCCAAAAGTGAAAACTAGTATTAATATGCTCTGCCTAGATAACAAATTTTTGAAGCAAACCTGACTAGGGCAGCGACATTCTGAGACTTCGTATCCCCTTGGCTCAAATCATGAACATCGGAAACACAATCTGTTGAAAAAATGATACAAGCTAATATTTAGTTTTATAGGAGAGTTGTATCCCACATTAAGAAATAGCGTGGATGATCCTTTTCTTAACGGGTACATTTATTTCTCGGAAAATATTTTTCAGGACCCGTTACTAGTCGCTTACCCGTAGCGGTTTGGCGTCATTAAATTTGTGACCGTTTATAGCAGTTGATATTTATTGCACCCAATTATAATACTTTTTACTGTTGTAATTTATTGCATATATTATTTTACCGTTACAATTTATTACTCAAAAATATATTTATATTTGAGTGCTTTGTTGTGAGAGACCTTGGTCAGGGCCAGCCCAAACACAGGAAGAGCAGAAAACAGTTAAAAAGGGAGAACGGTCAACGAGAGGAGAATCGTGGAGGGCTGGGGTTCGTGGTTCCTCCGCTTTATATTATTTCCATTTTCTTCTCTCCGCACAATCCCATCCAAAACTTTACTAGGGAAAGAGAGAATGAAAGGGAGGAGGTTGTTAATTAAAAGCAAGCACGCTACGCTAGTAAGCTGCATATTTGAATCTTGCCGCTGAGACAATTCACAGATTGAATCTGTGCCCTTGTAAAAGTATCAACATCATCACTCAATCTCTTGCTTGATCCTCATCTCATACTTGCAAAGTGAGACAATAAAAAAAAAAAAAAAAAAGGGGGCTCTTTCTTTGAAGTTATTCGATTCCCTTCTTATTTTGGGCAAAGTTCTAAGGCGCTCCTACCCGACAACTAACGAGTGCACATTAAGAGTCGGATCGCGTTAATCCTGGAGGACGGCCGTCGGTTATACTGTGTGCACCGGAGCAGCGGCGAAATCGTCTTTTAGGACACTTACCACGGCGCGATATTATTATTTTGTAAGATCTTTCTAATTACTCTCTCCTTCGTTGAATGGTCTAATTGCTTTCCGGTATTGTAGCCTCTTTCCCCATTTTCAGTATTATTTTGATTGCTATTTTTAGATATTTTTCGTTGGAATTGTTTGTTACTATTTTGCTACAATTCCACTGGTTTCATTGCATAGTTGTACTGCTGGATTTTTCGATGAATTTACCCTACGTTTTTCCTATTTTAAGGCAATTTTTCTAACACAATCCTCAGGCTTCTCACTCACATCCTCCACAGAATCTGCATCTTCGTCATCTTGATCCTCAAAATCATCCTCTGAATATGCTTCACTGTAAGAATCGGACGTATCGGATGCTGAACCGAAGCTGTTTTCTTGCTCGTCACCCATTCGATTCTCACCGAAGTAGAGAGAGGAAGAGCAACAATGGCGGTTCAGCTCTCTCTCTCTCTCTCTCTCTCTGTGTCAATGGCGGTTTGAGATTTGGGGTGAATTTTGGCGGGAGAATGTAGAGAAGCTGGTTGTTTGTGGGCCTCGAGGCGAGGCTCTAATGGGCAAGGCTCTGCAAATCAGTTACGACCTGTTTGGGGCCATTTCAATTGGGGGTGTTTTATGCATGTTAGCAGTTTTGTGTTTCGAAACGTGAATAACTATAAGAGTAATATTAAATTTTTTTTTACAAAAATTATTAGTCAAAATCAAAGTCATCTTTTAGATTTTTAATTTTATTAAAGACACTTCTAAATTATTGATCAAAATTAATGTGACCCCTTAACTTTTAATTTCATCAAAGATATTCCCGTAACTTTTTAACTTTTAATTTTTTCAGGGACACCCTTAAACTGTTGGTCAGAATTAATATGACCCTTTCAACTTTTAATTTCATCGAAGATAACTCTAAACTATTAACTAAAATTAATTTATTCTTCCAACTTTAAAAATTATTTCAAGACACCTAGAACAATTAAAAAAATTTAACGAAAAAAAAAACTTTGATTCAAAGTTCCTAAAATCTGATACTATACTTTTCAGATGTTATAAATTTTTAAAATATTTTTTATGATAATCTAAATTTTGATAACTTTTTTTCATGTATTATTCCTATAACCCCGTTAGTATTCTATCAAATTAAACTAACTTAGCACTTGAAAAATAATATAATTAAGGGAAAAAGTATCATTTATACTTAAAACAATTATAAACATACAAAAATTAAAATAATTTTAAAAAATATATAATTTTTTGTTTATTTATTGGTAGATTTAGCGAGTTCTATATTTTTTAGAACTTTAAAATCATTTTAAATATATTTAAATTTATTTTAGATATAAATAATAATTAAATTATATTTAAGAATTTTTTAAATTTTATTTGTCATTTCAATATAATTTAACGAAATACTAATAAAGTTAGGGAGAGAATATTTGGAAAAGAACTTAAGAAAGTTTAGAGTAACACAAAAATATTTTAAAATTTTGGGACACTTATAAAAACATATTGACAAGCATCAGGATATCCAAACTATTTTTTTTTTATTTTCTTAATAGTTTCTGATATTTTTGGTAAAATTTAAAGTGAAGGATCAAATTGTTGTTAATAGTTCGCAAGTGTCCTTGATGTAATTTTGAAGTTAAGGGGCTTAAATTGACTTTCACTAATAATTCGGGGGATATATTGGATGAAATTAGAAGTTGAGGGGTCACATTAATTCTGACCAATAGTCCAGGAGGTGTCTTTGATGAAATTAAAAGTTTAGAGGGTCACTTTGATTTTGACCAATAGTTCGGGGAGTCTCTATGAATATTATCATAATTATAGTGTATATACCGAAAGAGAGGTGGAGGTAAGTTAAAGAAAAGTTGGGTAGAGATGGTTATCTACGACCTCATCTATCTAACCTTTACTGAAAAAAAAAGGCCTTAGATAGAGCTGAGTGGAAGGTGAAAATACGTGTGGTTGACCCAACTGTTAGGAAAGAGGAGCACACCGATGCTAGTTCACAATGCTTTTAGGCTTGTATGTATTTGATCTAAGTAATGCCTTTTTTTACTTATCAAAAAAAAAAAAGTAGAGTCTTTTTTGGGATTTTATAATATTGTTCTTTTTAGAGTTGGAGATCCTTTAGAAACAGTCTCCCTATTATAGGGTAAAACCTTATACGGGTAAGACTATGTACATCTTACCATCCGCAGACTTTGCCTTGGCATGAGCCCTTTTGAGGTATTGGGTTGTTGTTGTTTGTCTTAAAAATTTTTATTTTTTACATTTGTTTTTGTTTTAAAGAAAAACATTATTTTTAGTACTTCTACACAAAAATTGAAAAAAAGCTTCTATTTTATTTAAAAATTTTCTTATCAAGCCAAACACGCTCAAATACAACAAGAACAATAACAACAACAACAATAGTCCCAGTGCCTCGAGGGCTCCCGCATAAGCAGGGTCTGGGGGGGAGGATAGATGTACGCAACCTTCCCCCTTCAGGGTGCTACCCTAAAGAGAGGTTGTTTCCGAGGACCCCCAACCTCAGAAGCGTGTCATCATGAAAGCATGTCAGCTTGTAAGCACGAAGCAACAAAGCATAAGAACATGACATAGCATAAAGGAAGCACCACGAAGCAAAATTCAAAATTCAATAGAAGGCAAACAACAACAACAACAAACCCAGTGCCTCCAGGGTCTCCCGCATAAGCAGGGTCTGGGGGTAGATGTATGCAGCTTTCCCCTTCAGAGGGATACCCTGAAGAAAGGCTATTTCCGAGGATTCCCAACCTGAGAAGCAGGTCCGCAGCAAAGAGCAAAGGACCTGGGCCCGCTCTTGAATGTCGGTTGCGCGCTACTGGCTTTGGAGTGTTGGCGGTGGTGATGGTGGTGATGAGGGGCTAGTGGTGGTGGTGAGGTGGGTGAGGTGTGGCATGGTGGTGGTGATGGGGCGTGGTGGGGTGTGGTGGGCTGGGTTGGGGTGGGGTGTGGGTAGCGGTGGTGGTGGTGCCAGTGCCGGTGCAGGTGTCTAGTCGGGGGGTGGTGATGGGTAGGTGGTTGTGGGGTGGGGGCGATGGAGAGTGCGTGGGTGAGGCAAGAGGGCGGTGGTGTTCGAGATTGCGTGGGTGAGGCGAGATGGTGGTGGGGGGATTCGAGGTCTGTGAGGCGAGGTGGTGGGTGTTTGGGTGAGGCGAGGTGGTGGTGGGGTTTGATGTCGGAGGTGGTGGGGTTCGATGGGGGGTGGTGTGAATGGGTGGGTGTGGTGCGACGCGTGCCCGGCGTTGGGTCTTCGTCGTCTAGGTGGCGTCACTGGCTGTGGGGGTGTCCCGGTGGGGTGGGTCGGCAACGTTGCCGACGAGGGGGGTGGTGTCAGCTAGTGAGAGAGAGGTGTCAGAGGGGTGTCAGCGAAAGTTGGGGGTTGCCAGAAGACGTTAGAGAGAGAGAGAGAGAGAGAGAGCGGTAAAGGAAATAAATTGATTCCAAAATTCAATAGAAGGCATCTACAGGAAAATAAAAGACAAGTAAATAGATAAGCAAGTAAGTGCGCCACAAGAGGTCATAAACGCCTAGTCACACTAGTGTTAGCTATAATATGCAGCGCTACTTTAGCCCGCTACATCGGCTACCCCTATGCTAACCCTTCAGCGAGCTCTATCTAAGGCCTTCTCCTCCCATAGGTTTAAGTGGGTGTGGTCTTATCGGATCATCTCCAACCATCTCTTCTTTGGCCTGTCTCTCCGTCTCCTTCCTAGCGTACTGAAGCAGTGATCGGTCTCCTCCTAACATGTCCAAACCACCTCAAACGATGCTCCCTTAATTTATCCTCAATCGAGGCTACGCCCAATTTGCCTCTTATGATGTCGTTCCTGATCCTATCATTCCTTGTGTATCCGCACATCCGTCGCAGCATCCTCATCTCCACCACCTTCAACTTCCGTGTATGATGTTGTTTCACTGGCCGACACTCCGCCCCATACGCCATAGCCGGTCTAACTACTGCCTTATAATATTTTTCCTTTAGCTTTAGCGGGAACTTTCTATTGTAACGTACAGCGGAAGCCATCTTCCATTTCTGCCAGCCTACTTTAATCCGGTTATTGACATCCTCGTCAACTTTGCCATTCTGTTGTACTATAGAACCCAAGTATCTGAAATTCTCCTTTCTCTGTATGGTCTTAGCACCTATCTTGACTTCTTCTGTGCTAGGCACGTTGGAGGAACCAAACACGCTCAAATCTTAGAAAAAATTATTTTTTCTTGAAGGTGCTAGCCACCCCAACTAATAAGTTTTTGGGAGGCGGTGCTCAAGACCTAGAATCTAATCTCGTCTTCAACATATGGCGAGGGGTTTAGGAGATGTGAATTCTTTATCGTGTATATAAAAAAAAAAAAAAAAAAGAATCTGAAGCCTAAGGTATTACCTTTTATTTGCTCTTATCTCACTAATAAGTTCCACATTAGATTAATTTGGGAACTTCTAATTAAGATATAAGATAGATGATAAAAAAAATATCAATATATAAGTCTAATGAATAGCTCCGCATGCTGCCCATTATTTTAGGATGAAACTTCAACTATTATGTCAACTCTCTAGGCATGCCTAGTTACAAGAAAATTCAATGAAGGGCTAAATTATTGTCAAAAAAGGCTAAATTAATTAATAGATTATTCATGCATAGGTCCAGACACTTTATTTGCAATGTCAATTAGAGTAAAATTAATTTTAAGTTGGCAACATAACTTTTAATGGGTAGGACATAGATGAGTTTAAATTAGGTCAACAAATGAATTTATATCTGCCACTTGCATATGAAATTACTGGACCCTTAAAAATTACACTATTAAATTCAATTTCACCATAAAACTAAATTGACATGACTAAAAGTGAAATAACTAAATAGGCATAATGAATGAAGTACAATAAAACATTTCACAACAGTCAAACATAAACATATCCAAACAGTGTTGTTACTACCAAAAAAAATTATTATTGCTAGAGTAATGATTTGACTTACAAATAATAAGAGTCATAAAATTACCTTAAAAGTTACAATCTTGCTCTAGCAATAATAATTTTACCTTGATAATAGCATTACTCTATACAAAATCATGCTATTTTGAGGGATGGATCTCAAAGACTTCCTTAACCCTTCTCCTCCTTCCCTCTTGCCTATTGAATTCCTCGACGAACTCCTAGTAACGGTAACTTCTGTACGTAGGAGCGTGCTCCTCGTCGATCAACCCATCGATTGGACTAATGGTGGTGTCCTCGTTCAGACCCTAGAACATTGCCAATGATACTTGTCTCGTTTGCTTGTTCATCATTGCTCTATGATACACGCTTTTGTACCTCCCGTTGCTCATCACCTTCATTGTTATTGCAACAGATAATTATTTTAGAAGCATAAGCTGTTTTTCGAGGATTTATAAACTTTTTGTCAAAATGTTAAGGTCAAAAAGAGTATTTTGGTTCCCTAGACGAACTTTTTATATGGGTGCACGCAACATGTTTTCCTAAGTAAATTGAAGGTCTTAGATAGTTACCTTGATCATTTGCAATTAAGGGTGTAAATAGGTTGAGCTGAGAAAAATCTTTAACAAGTAGTAGGACCTTTGTTTGAATTCAATTCAGTAAGATATTGATATGCTCGATACTTGATTCGTTATCCTAATAAAGCTGAGTTCAGTTTCTTATTCAGTAGAGTTTGCTATCAAGCTGAGCTACTCAAGCTTCCACCGAGCATGATCTCACACTACATAGATTGTCATTCATGGGGCTGAACCCAAGCAACATAAGTAATTGTTTGTGCTCCCAATTTGTTGAGAGACCTCTTTTGAAAATTAGTTATATTATCAGTTTACTTTTACTGCACACTCTACTTATAGTTAAATGAATAATGACCTATATATGATAAATTATAAATGCATATATTTTTCTTTTGATCAATAATTGTAAACGCATATATACATATATAATATAAAAGACTTACATATATATATATATATATATATCAATTGATAACATAATATCAACCTTTTGGACTTGAATTAGCACTTAGTGAATGTACATGTCCCACAACCATCCTAGGTGAATATAGTCTTGAACCTGGGCAATCATCGTGAAGAGCACACACATCCCTTTTATGTGGTTCTCGGAGTTGAAATGTACTCCGCAATCCGGACGTATGAGGTCCTTTTCAAAAGAATAAGTACAATACCTAGGTACTCAGGAACACTCTAGAATATAAGCCCCTTACTTTCGACAAAGGATGTTTTACCAACGCCATACTCCCGTAGGTGAGTCCATCAAGTGTGTTATCCACAGCATCATAAAGGTTATGGACAACATTAAGAGCCTTAGCTCATCCTCAACATCAGAGCAGGTCAATGAGTCCATCAAGTGTGCTGTCTCAGACCACCATAATAGGCTATAGACGATGTTAAGAGCCTTAAACTTATCCTCATATCATGGCAGTCTTTACACCTTCGTGTATAAAGTAGGCAGACTTTTCCAATAGGCTAATATGTATTAAGATGTGGGTTCACAGGTAAGTGTTACAGGTACTAACATATATATATATACATCTAAAGGTTTGGTGATAAAATTGTAGGGTCTATACACCCGCTCTAACATGCATTTTCCATCGACGCCCAACACCCACAAACTTTGGGATTTTTTTTTTATTTTAATTGAAGGTGTTAGCTACATCAATTAGTAAAGTTTTTGGGAGGTGGTGTACAAGACCTACGATCCAACATGGGTTAGAGGGGTAAAAAAGATTTGGGAAGGGCTACTTCCTGATAAAGCACATGCCACTTTTTTATCATGTACACGAAAAAAAAAAAAAAAAACTGAAGCTTGAAATATTACCTTTTATGTGCTCCAAACTCTCTAATAAGTTTCACATTAGACTAATTGGGGAACTTTTAATTAAGATATAAGATAGACGACAAAAAAAAGATATCAACACATAAGCTTAGCAAATAATCCCAGAAATTACAAATTATTTTAGGATGCAAAATCCAACAATTATGCCAACTCTCTCTAGGCATGCCTAATTAGTTACAAGTTACACGGAAATTCATTAAAGAGCCAAATTAGTGTTCCAAAAAAAAGGAGCTAAAATTAGGCTGCGTTTGGTTCAGTTTTTTAACAGCTTAAAGCTGTGAAAAAGATTTAGTGACTGTAGGGATTGTGTTTGGTTGGCAGAAAAGATCTTTTTATATCTTTTTTACAACTTAAATAGAAAGAAAGCTGTTTTATAACGAAGCAGAAAAAGATGTAAAACTATATCTTTTTTACAATTTATTTTAGAAAAGTGCTTTAATAAGACTATATTAACATTAAATCTTCACTAATATAACCTATTTTTACTTGTTAGCACCACCTTTTTATGCCTATAGGTCGCTATACTCATCACTCTCTACTGCCATAACCAACTATTGTCATAATTTTCTTGTACCTAATATTATTAATTAATTTATATTATTAAGTCACTTTTGTGACTAAATATTTGTCCTTTTTATTAAACTTGTATCCAAATATTTTATATTGTAAAAAAAGATCTTTCTGCAGAACACAACAAAACACTTCTATCTTAAATGAACAGATCTAAAGGTGGCTAGTGGGCAGGATCGGGCCTAGGCTGGGGCTTTTGGTTTTTGGGGGGGGGGGGGGGGGAGACGGCTCTCCCCCCAATTTAAAAAAAAATTAAAAAATAATTTTTTTCTATAAGTACTAATTTAAATTTCTCATTTCACTACAACAATCTCTTTATCCAATTCTCTCTTCTTTACATTTGCTCTAAATTTCTGAAGTTTGAAGTTACAACTTGTTATGCTCGTAGAATCTCATAGAAGTTGAAATTTTAGTTTTTGCTTTGGTAAATTTAGTATCGAAATTTTATTTGTTTGTTATTTTTATTTACCGAACTTGCATTCTTAGTTGTATTTTTTAATTAATAATCAACAATACTAACATGGCACACAATTCATCTTAATCTGGAGCAAGTAAATCTAGTTCAAGCTCTTCACGGCCAACTAAAATTCTTAGGACGGGTAAAGTTGTCGAACTTAATACCAAGGAACGAACATTTTTAGAACCCGATTCTTCAACTCCCTACACAGACACTTTAAATTAAAAGGAGCAACAACAGTACTACCACGACCAAGATTTTCCTGAATCTGGGGGGTGCTCAAACTTTACAAATCGAAGAAAAACCCACACCCACCAACACCGAGACTAAAACCTACACCACCACTAGTAGTAGGTGTAATATTAGTGAGGTGTGGAAGCACTTCACACAAGATCGGATACATAATAAAGCATAATGTAAATTATGTAACCTTCCCCAAAGTTTTTAGTCATTCACGTGATAGTAGGACATGCACGTTTAAAAGACACCTAGTGAGAAGCCACCTCGAACTAGACCCAGATAGAACCCAACAATATTTAGTACAGTAAGTGACCGGTGCGCTTGCTAGTTTTAGGTTTTCACAAAAAAACAATAGACGAGAATTAGTAAGATATGTCATTGGGGCTGAAAAGTCATTTAACACCGGCGAAGACCCTAGATTCATCTGGCATTGCCAAAACGCGTTAAACCCCACCGCCGTAAGGGTTCCTCGGAACACTTTCAAGCAGAATGCATTTAAAGAATTTTATAGAATGAAAAATAAGCTTGTAGACATTTTTAGGACGAACACGAGCATGCTCTCGTTGACGTTCGACACATGGAGGTCGAAACCCGGAGTGCCTTTTATGTGCATAATGGCACACTAGATCGATTCTTCCCTTATTATGCAAAAAAGAATAATTCATTTTTTCCATCTAGATTATCCCCACACTACTGAGATAATCATGGGTGCCATTATGGAGGCATGCTGCGAGTGGGGGATCGAGCGCATAATTTTTAGAATTATTTTCGACAATGTTACAAATAATAATGCATCCATAAAATAATTAATTAGGCACATGAGACCCATGTTAAGTGGGAAATGTTTTCACTTATGTTGCATATGCCATATTTTGCATTTAATGATAACTTATAGTTTGGAGCCAATACAAACTTCGCTTGAGTGTTTAAGAGAAGTAACTATGGCAATCAAATTATCCGGAACTAGAAGAAAAAGATTTAAAAATTTTTGTGACACGCATGGTATTGAATATAAACAGTTTAAATTAGATATAAATAATAGGTGGTCATTAACAATAAACATGGTAGAAAGATTACTACCATATAAAGATATATTAATTAAATTTGTACAAGATAGTTGTTTAGATCTAAGGGCTTTTAATTTGAACACAATAAATTAGGATACAACTAGCGAAATCTGTAAATTTTTTTGTATGTTTAGAGACGCTCCAATTTTTTTTTTTTTTTTGTTGTTGTTGTTAATATCCTATCATGCCACAAGCAATATATAGATTGGTAGATATTATTGCTTCAATAGCAGATAACCAATTTAGCTCTGTGTTGGAGGCCTCTGTTACCGCAATGAAGGTAAAATTTGTTAAGTATTATTTTGAACTACCTCTTACTTATTGTTTTGCCACCATTTTGGATCCCCGTTGTAAACTTATGAGTTTGCAAAATTTTTTTACAAAAATTAAATCCAACTTTTGATAATACATCTTTTATTGCGGAAGTCGATGTAGATTTGCAAGAATTATTTTCCTTATATTCTCAAAGATTATCAGCTGATAATCCACATGTTTCTTCCACATCACATAGTTCTTCCACATCTAGTAGTAGTTTCGGAGAAAAATCATATGTGTTGAAAATATACTATGTATACATGTGTATTTTGTATTTGTTTTAATGTAAATACTTTGAATTTATTTTAGATCTAGAATTAAATTTAGGGTAGTTAATAGGGCATTTCCTCCTCTCTTTTGAATGGTGTAACCGGCCCCCTCCCCCATCAATGGGCTCTTCAATTTTGTTTTTAATTTTTGCTTTCAATGTTATTTCCTAGTGTAATTAGATTCTTTGCATCCTTTTATCTTCTTTGATGTACTTTTTAAATAGGCTAGATTATTTTCAATGGAATTATTCAAGTTTTCCTCCTCTTCTTAGTGTTCATTGTTGTTTATTTGTTTGTCAAGTTTTTACATGGTATCAGAGCGGGTTTAGATCAATTTTGCCGCTCGTATTGTTGCCTCACCCGAATTGCCGGCCCATTTCCTTGCTGTGCATCATTGTAAGGAGTTTTCATATTATTTGTTTTATTTGTGTCATTTTACGCATCTTAAAATGAATAACGAAAATTCAAGTGAAGTTTCTAACCAAACCGTTGCGCCAGTTCTTGTTTCAGGGGGAGTTCCTGATGTGAACTCACCTTATTATCTTCACCCCTCGGATCATCCGGGGCTTGTTTTTGTGCAAGATATTTTAACTGGCCCAAATTTCCTGGCGTGGAGGCGCTCTATTTTTAAGGTCTTTAGGGCCAAACGTAAAATTGGTTTTCTAGATGGTAGTTTTAAGAAACCGGAGGAAGATTCTCCGGATTTTGAAAATTGGAGTGCCTGTGACTCCATGGTTTCTTCTTGGTTATGTTATTCTGTTTTGAAAGAAATCAATGCAAGTATTGCATATTTTGAATCTGCGCGTGACGTTTGGCTGGACTTGAATGACCGTTTTCCCCAAGGAAATGTACCACGGGTTTATGAAATTAAGCGTGAGATTTCACACTTAAAACAAGATAATATGTCAATGTTTGACTATTTCACTAAACTAAGGTCCTTGTGGGACGAGCTTTACACACTTGTAGCAATTCCCCCATGTACTTGTGGTTCGGGACAAGCTTTTGCGGCCATAAGGGACATGGAGAGGTTGCTCGATTTGTTAATGGGATTAGATCCCTCCTTTTCTACCATTAGATCTCAACTCATGAATACCAAACCACTTCCAAATGTGTCCAATGCATATGCCACTTTATGTCAGGAGGAGAAGCAACAGAGTGTTGCTTCGGGTAGTATTGTTGTCCCGGATGCTACGGCTCTCGTAGTCAAAGGGAATTTTGGTACCACTAGTGGGGATTTGCCCAATTCTAACGGGCAAACCACTAGGCGGAATAATCGGTTTTCTTGTTCTCATTACAAAAGACAGGGACACACCAAAGAACGTTGCTTCGAGCTCATAGGATATTCGGCTGGATGGAAGAATCATGGACAAAACCGAGCAGCAGCAGCCACTGTAGCTGCTGCGCAGTTGACAGCACACCACCTGCAGCTGCTGCTGCTGCCGGCAGCGACTGGTGGCGCTCCACCACAGCCGAACGACAGCCCCGTTGTTGGGTTGTCGGCATCTCAATATCAGCAGTTGTTGTCTTTACTCAGTGCCGAGGGAAGTTCACCTTGTGTTAACATGTCAGGTCAGGTTTTGTTTAATACCGTTTGGATTATTGATATGGGTGCTTCCGACCACATGGTTTGCTCAGATTTTGTGTTAGATAATGTCCAAGTTAACACTAAAATCAAGCCAGTCAGACTTCCGAATGGGAATTCATTGTCAGTCTCCCATGTAGGGCGTGCCACCATTTCTAGCGGTCTCACGCTCGATAATGTTTTGTGTATTCCCAGATTCCAGTACAATCTTCTTTCAGTTAGCAAGTTGACAAGAGATAGGAATTGTGTATTGACCTTTTATTCAAACTTTTGTGTGATATAGGACCTACTATCGAGGAAGCTGATTGGAGTGGGTAGACAGCGAGATGGGCTATACATTTTGGAGGGACTGGTTGCTCCCAAGGTTACACACGTGAGGAGTTTGGAAGAAGAGTTTTTGATTTGGCATCGAAGAATGGGGCATGTCCCATTTAGTAAATTGTCGAATTTTTTGAATTTGGATTTTGGTACTTCTACTGATGCAATTTGTGATTCTTGCCATCGGGCAAAACAAACTCGTTTACTTTTTCCTGTTTCTGTTAGCAAAACTATAAGATGTTTTGAGTTAATTCATTGTGACATTTGGGGTCCGTACCGTATCGTGTCCATGACTGGTGCTCTTTTTTTCTCTCCATAGTTGATGATTATAGCAGATGCACATGGGCTTATTTGATGAGAGATAAGTCGCAATCTCATAGAATATTAATGGATTTTTGCCAAGTTGTACAAACTCAGTACAACAAGTGTGTGAAACAAGTAAGGAGTGATAACAGTGCAGAATTCCTTTTTGGTCCTTTGCTCGATTTTTATGCAGGAAAAGGAATCCAAGTACAAAACTCGTGCAGTGATACTCCTCAACAGAATGGGGTAGTTGAAAGGAAACATAGGCACCTCCTTGAGGTGGCTCGAGCACTTCGTTTTGAAGCAGGTCTTCCTATCCATTTTTGGGGAGAGTGTGTCCTCACAGCAGCCTACTTGATCAATCTCATGCCCACACAACGTCTAGGGAATCGGACTCCTTATGAGGTACTACTCAGAAAAGCCCCTTCTTTTGGTCATTTACGTGTTTTTGGTTCCTTATGCTATGTTCATCATAAAGATCGTAGCAAGGATAAATTCAGTTATCATACAAATAAGTGTATTTTCATCGGGTATCCACATGGGAAGAAAGGGTACAAGGTTTTTGATTTAGACAACAAGAAAATATTGGTTTCACGTGATGTCTTTTTTTATAAGAATAAGTTTCCTTATCTTGAAAAGCAAGGGAAAGGAAATGATGATAACGAAATTGATCTAATACGTTATGTGGATGATAAAGATCACGGGAGGACTCGTGTACAGGAAGAACCGGTGGTGGCCGAACCACCACCGGAGCTGCCAGATCTATCGGTGGCAGTACCACCGACAAACACTGGTGATGCAGCACCAGAACAGGGGTCTGACAGACCCCGGGGTGCTGCTGCACTGGGTACTTCGGGTAGACCAAGTCGGGTTCACTCAATGCCAGCTAAGTATCAAGATTTTATTGTGGATTTTCCTTCTTCCATAGCCCATTCTCGTGCTACTGCTCCTTCAGTTGACTCAGGTATGGTTTACCCCTTGTCAAATTTTGTGTCTAATGCACGATTTTCTAACTCTCACTCGTCTTTGCTTAAAGCCATCACTTCGGGTGATGAGCCACGACATTTTTCTCAAGCTATAGGTCATAAACATTGGAGAGATGCAATGGAGAAAGAAATTTCAGCACTTGAACAGAATAGGACGTGGACATTGGAAGAATTACCGCCCGGGAAACGAGCCATAGACTCCAAGTGGGTCTACAAAATAAAATATAAGTCGGACGGTACCATTGAGCGCTACAAGGCACGTTTGGTTGCCAAAGGATACACTCAGATCGAAGGTATCGATTATCATGACACTTTTGCCCCTGTCGCTAAACTTGTCACAGTTAGATGTGTTCTTGCAGTTGCAGCCGCTAGGGATTGGATTGTGCATCAGTTGGATGTTAATAATGCCTTCTTGCATG
This sequence comes from Simmondsia chinensis, assembly GCA_018398585.1. Taxonomy (NCBI): domain Eukaryota; kingdom Viridiplantae; phylum Streptophyta; class Magnoliopsida; order Caryophyllales; family Simmondsiaceae; genus Simmondsia; species Simmondsia chinensis. The sequence continues at coordinate 20,466,853 of JAGTTD010000017.1, read as the reverse complement.
GTGACTTAAATGAAGAAGTTTATATGAGACTTCCTCAAGGGTTTGAGAAGCAACATAAGGGTAAAGTTTGTCGTTTGCGTAAGTCTCTTTACGGACTTAAACAGGCTTCTCGTAACTGGAACCAGAAGTTTGTTTCCTTTTTGGTTGGCATGGGTTTCGTGCAGTCAAAGTCAGATTATTCTTTGTTTACATATACTCATGAGTCAGTTTTTACTAGTATACTGGTATATGTTGATGATGTGATCGTAACTGGAAATAACCTAAGTCACATAGAGGAGGTCAAGGCTTCACTTGATAAGCAATTTGGGATTAAGAACTTAGGCCTAGTTAAATATTTTCTTGGAATAGAGGTTGCACGAACGAAGGATGGAATTGTTTTAAATCAAAGAAAATATGCGCTTGACATTTTAAGTGAAACCAGTCTTTTAGGAGCTAAGCCTGCTTCCACCCCTATAGTCCAAAACCATCGACTACCTGATGGGGAAGGGGACCGTGTAGAAGATCTGGGATAGTATCGTCAAATTGTAGGAAGACTTCTCTACCTGACCATCACTCCTCCCGACATATGTTATGCCGTTAAAATTCTTAGTCAATTTATGCATGATCCGCGGGAACCGCATTTAGAAGGCGCTTATCGTGTCCTTCGCTACATTAAAAGGACACCAGGTCAGGGTATTTTTCTACCACGTGCATGTGACTTGTCTCTTCGTGCTTATTATGATGCTGACTGGGCAGGTTGCCCGACTTCTAGACGTTCCACTACAGGTTTTGTTACATTTTTGGGGAATTCTCCTATCTCATGGCGTTCTAAGACACAATCCGTCGTTTCTCGTTCTTCCGCTGAAGCAGAGTATAGGGCCATGGCTACAGTTACTAGTGAGTTAGTGTGGCTGAGGCGCATACTTCGTGATTTGCAAGTTGGCACTGATCAACCTGCCATCTTGTTTTGTGATAATCAGGCAGCACTTCATACTGCCTCAAATTCTGTGTTTCACGAGAGAACGAAACACATAGAATTGATTGCCACTTCGTTCGAGAGAAATTGTTAGCAAAGGAAATTTCCACATCTTTTGTTCGGTCTTCGGGTCAAGTGGCGGATATGTTTACAAAAGCACTCGGGTAATCCTCGTTTTCAATCTTTCTTCACAAGTTGGGCATTGTCAATTTGCATGCTCCAACTTGAGGGGGAGTGTTGAAAATATACTACGTATACATGTGTATTTTGTATTTGTTTTAATGTAAATACTTTAAATTTATTTTAGATCTAGAATTAAATTTAGGGTAGTTAATAGGACATTTCCTCCTCTCTTTTGAATGGTATAACCGGCCCCCTCCCCCATCAATGGGCTCTTCAATTTTGTTTTTAATTTTTGCTTTCAATGTTATTTCCTAGTGTAATTAGCCTAGGATTCTTTGCATCCTTTCATCTTTTTTGATGTACTTATAAATAGGCTGGATTATTTTTAATGGAATTATTCAAGTTTTCCTCCTCTTCTTAGTGTTCATTATTGTTTATTTGTTTGTCAAGTTTTTACAATATGCATGGGAAATGTTGGACCGATTCAGGCCCAAACAAAATCCCACGTCATGTGATGAGTTAGATTATTGCTTGCGTTCGCCTATACTTCAGTTTTTCTCGACATCAATGAGTCCGCACTTTGATAATTTGCAATGGCGATGTTCCAATCAAACCCGATATGCCGTGCTTTCCACTATGGCACAGGATATACTAGCGTGTTCGGTGTCTTCAGTAGCATCAGAGTGTGCTTTTAGTGCAGGTGGCGGGTTGCTTAGAACCAAAAGAGCGAAGCTATCATCGCCCAGCTTGGAAATGTTGGTGTGCTTGAAGGAGGGCTGCACGCAGCGAATAGGGAGCAAGACCAGCTGAGTTGGGTTCATTAAGTGAAGATAAAGACAACTATACTATCGATACGTCAAGTCCCGGCACACCAACCCCTGCCAGCTTAGACTAAGTTCTTCATATTATTATAATTTTATTTCTCTATAGTATTTTTTTTTATAGAATATATTTCTAATTTTAAATGATGTAGTTGTATTTGTTAATAATTCATGACATATTTATTTTATTAGCTATATTTACCATTATTCATAATCGTGTTGTATTGTATTTATATGTTATATTATTCGTCAATGAATTATAGTTATTTTTTGGACAAAACGAATGTGTATTTTGTATTTTTACAAGTTGTATTAAATTGAAGATAAAAGGGGTTGGACCAAAAAAACAAGGAGAGGATGGGGGGGTTGGCCGGGCTGGCTGGGCCAGTACGAAGCCTAGGCCCGGACCAGCTTGGCCTGTGGCCACCTCTAGACAGATAAGCTGAAAAAAGATAAGCTAAAATAAGATGAATCAAATGAACATGTCAATATAGTTTAAGTAAAATAGATGTTAAGTTGGAAACATAAGTTTTAGTAGGCAAGACATAAATGAGTTTAAATTGGATCGTGATCGAAATGGATTTGTATCAAGCTACTTGCATCCGAGATAATCGAACCCTTAAAAATTACACCATTAAATTTAGTTTCACCATGAAATTGAATTGATACAACAAAAATTATACAAGAACTAAATTAACATAACTAAGAATAAAATGACTAAATTAACTAAAGTACATTAACCTTTTGCTTATTTCTCTTGCAACATTTCAGAACAATCAAACATAAGGATAGAAAAAATAAAGCTATTTTGAGGGTTGGATCTCAAAGACTTCCTTGACTCTCCTCCTTGTTCCCTCTTGCCTATTGAATTCCTCAATGAACTCCTTGTAACGATAACTTTTGTACATAGGAGGGTGCTCCTCATCGATCAACTCGTCGATTGGACTGATGATAGTGTCCTCGTTCGGACCATAAAACATTGCCAATGACACTCGCCTCATTTGCCTGTTCGTCACCGCTCTATGATGCACGCTTTTGTACCTTCCGTTGCTCATCACCTTCATTATTATCGCAACAAATAAATTATTTTAGAAGCATAAGCTGTTTTTCGAGGATCGATAAACTTTGTGTCAAAATGTTAAGGTCGAAAAGAGTATTTTGGTTCCCTAGATGAACTTTTTATACAGATGCAAGCAGCATGTTTTCCCAAGTAAATTGAAGGTCTTAGAAAGTTACCTTGATCACTTACAATTAAGGGTGTAAACAGGTCGAACTGAGAAAAATCTTTAACGAGCTTTCAGACCTTTGTTTGAATTCGATTCGGTAAGATGTTAATATGCTCGATACTTGGCTCGTTATCCTAATAAAGCTGAGTTGAGTTTGTTATTGAGTAGAGTTTGCTATCAAGCCAAGCTACTCAAGCTTCCACCGAGCATGATCTCAGACTACATAGATTGTCATTCACAGGGCTAGTCATGAACCCAAGCAACAAAAGAAATTGTTTGTGCTCCCAATTTGTTGAGAGACCTCTTTTGAAAATTAATTATATTATCAGTTTGCTTTTACCACATATACTACTCATGGTTAAACGAATAATGACCTATATATGTCACATTATGAATACATATGTTTTCTTTTGATCAACCATTATAAACACATATATACATATATAATATTCAAGACTCATTTATTGGTTGATAATATAATATTAGCCTTATCTTGTGAACTATTGATGGTGTGCTTAAGCTAGCTTGCACACCTTGGCCTAGGTCATTCAACAAGAAAATAGATCTAGCAATAAGACATCATTAACCCATTATATATCGAGCTAATACCCAGCCATTAACAAGTTCCTAAGAGCCACTAACGACCCCTCAACAAGCTTTTAACGAGTCCTTAGTGAACTATTCAGAAACTTTAACGAGCTGAGCATCTCCTTATTATGGTTCATTATTATCGTTCTTACTCAAACTCAACTTGTTTTACTTATCAAACATGAACAAGCCCTCATTGAATTCAAACACGAGTAGCTTATCAAACATTTTGATTCATTTTCACCCCTACTGAAGATTAAATGAAAGAGCCTTACTTGCAATTGATCCGCAAGATTGATGACAAAAGAATTAGGCACAGGATCAACGGCCACCCATTGACCATCCTTGAGGACGTGGAGGCCAGTCACACCCTCAGATTGAAGGAGCACTGTAAGAAAACAAAAATTTGTATGTATAGCCAGACCCAGAGTAAGCTCCGGGTCAGGACATGGAGGGTAATAGTTGGCTTGGGCTCTATTTCTTGGATTCTTATCAAGCCTCTTCTCTAAGTAGTCCTTGTCAAGGCCTAGCCCTTAGGATATCAAGCTCAAGAGTCGCTTTAGCAGTCCTCCAATCTCTCTTGCAAATTCTGCTATAACTTCCCTGTATAGATGCATGGAGTTTTATAAGAAGAAAACATCTTTCGTTTCAATTATATTGTTTCTTTACATAACTTCACAGAAACAACAATAAATATGGAAAATGTTTTCCTTCATTGAGGGAATTTGACTTGTCCTCAACAGAAGAAGGAACACTTTTCTTCATGGAGGGGGAAATGTTTCGGCCTTAAATTCATGGCATATGCTTTATTTTGACCTGAACTTGGCCAACCAACTGTGAACTTCATACAAATTTATATAATGAAAATCATTTTCTTTAGCTAGAAAGACAAAAATTTTGGAAAGTATTTATTGATTGAAAATATTTTATAATGAAAAATTTCTTGTAAGGAAAATATTTTTAGCTGAACCAAGTGGAGCTTGTATAAATTGTAAGTTTTCTACACTTGTAGAGTTAGATTTAGATTTATATTAGGCTCAAATATGTTGATGCCATTTCATATGTGCTTTCTAAGGATTAGGCCTAAATAATTTACTTACCAAACAAGAGATACTTTCACCACATAAGCTGAAACGTGTTAGTATGTCCAAATAATATGGAGACACCAAATACATCCCATTAATGAGCTGTGTGGATTATGTCAAATAATTGTAGACACAAATATCGAGAGCCAAAACATCTAAAACTTGGCCAAACTCTAATGTCACTACATAATATTGGGTCAAACACTATTCAACAAACTGACTTGTTAGTAAAATGACCTCACCATTTAAAGTACTATGTGCTAGCATGTCAAGGCAATGTCAGATACTTAACATGTACAATATATGTAACGTTTTAAATTGTATACAAGAAGTATGATTCTACAATCAAGCAAGTAGAACCATATGTTGGTGTAAACTCTTTAAAACTCGTAAGAACATGTATCATAGAGATCTCAAGTGTCGAGGCCGTATAATCACTTTCCTTAAGACTTATTTCAGCGTAGGAAATAGTCTCAAGGATACAACGACAACTAAAATAATAAAGTGAAAGTATGTAAAAGGAGAGACAAAAAAGATGAATGAGAATGATGTTTTTGCTCAAGAAATTTCAGCACTTTAATCACAAGTTTTTACAATATTTTCTCTTTTGTTTTTCAAATGATTCAAGTTATTTTAAATCTGATGAAAGGGGAGTATTTATGTGAAAACAATGAAGAGAAACGTCCCAATAAACACCTCAAAAAGGGGTGCCAAAGATCGGCAAAAGCCGGAAACCGATGTATGCTACGCCCCGGATGTTAAGAAGAACCTAGTGTCTGGTGGCCTACTGAATAGGTTCGGGTTCAAGTTGGTCTTCGAGGCCGACAAGGTTGTTTTGTCGAAAAGGGGGTGTCTTTGTAGGCAAGGGACACCTTTGTAATGGAATGTTTAAATTAAATGTTGATAATAAAATTGGTAGTTCGATTTATATGCTTGACTCTTCGTATTTATGGCATTAAAGATTAGAACATGTGAATTTCCGTAGGATGCATGAAATGGTTTATTCATCATTGATACCACATCTAGATAAAGTGGATGATAAATGCAAAACGTGTATGTCGACGAAAATAACAAAGTTACCATTTCCATCGGTTCAAAGAGAAACGAGATTACTTGATTTAGTGCATAGCGATTTGTGTGACTTTAAAAGTACTCCAACTATAGGAGGAAAAAGATACTTTATAACTTTCATTGATGATTGTGCAAGATTTGGCTATGTGTATCTAATCAATCATAAAGACAAATCGTTAGAGAGATTCAAGGCATATAAAGGGGAAACCGAACTACACTATGAGACCTTACTCAAACGACTTAGATCGGACCATGGTGGAGAATACTATAATCCCAAGTATTTTGAAACCACCGGTATAGTGCATGAAATCATGGCACCCTACACGCCACAACAAAATGGCATGGTTGAGAGGAAAAATCGGACTCTAACTGAAATGGTCAATTAAATGTTGTCCTACTCCGGTCTGAGCGATGGGTTTTGGGGTGAGGCTATGTTAATGGCCTGTCATATTTTAAATCGAGTTCCAAACAAGAAAAGCAAAATAACCCATTATGAACATTGGAATGGTCGACCCCCGAAGTGGAGTTATCTTAAAGTGTGGGGGTGTAGGGTAGTTGTAAAGTCCTTGAACCTAAACGTAAAAAGTTAGGTGAGAGAGGCAAGGATAGTATATTGTTGGATATGCGCCACATAGTAAGGCATATCGATTCTATGTAATCGAGCCAAATGATTATATCAACGTAAATACCATAATAGAATCAAGAGATGTCATTTTTTATGAGAATCGGTTTACCTCTATCCCTAGACAAAGGGATTATGGGCCGGTTGAGAATGACACTCCAATGGTGATGATGATCATCATGAGAAGGAACAAGTCCCTAAGAATGCTCTAGAACTCCGAAGGAGTAAGAGAGCAAGGAAAGAGAAATCTTTCGGGTCAGATTTCTACACGTTTTTGGTAGAAGGTTCGAGTAATGATATGGACCCTGTAACTCTATATTGTTGTGTCATGGAAGCAGATCCCATGACGTTTGATGAGGTTATGAGGTCTCATGATGCCTCCTTTTGGCGAGAGGTGATAAATGATGAGATGGATTCCATCATGGGCAACAATACCTAGGTATTGGTAGATCTTGCACGAGGTAGCAATCCTATCGGGTGTAAATGGATCTTCAAAAAGAAGATGAAAGTCGTTGGAACTATAGATAAGTTCAAAGCCCTATTGGTAGCTAAAGGGTTTACCCATAAACATGGGTTAGACTACTTTCATACACGTGCCCCGGTGGAAAGAATATCGACTATAAGAGTTTTAATTGCTCTTACCTCCATTTATAAGCTAGTGATTCATCAAATGGATGTCAAAACGGCATTCCTGGATGGTGAACTAGAAGAGGAGGCGTATATGACACAACTGGAAGGTTTTGTTTCTCCGGGCCAAGAGAAAAAGGTATGTAAACTCATACGCTCTCTGTATGGGCTAAAGCAAGCCCCGAAGCAGTGGCACCAGAAGTTTGATCAAGTGGTTCTAAACAACGGATTCATTATAAATAAATCAGATAAATATGTCTATAGCAAGTTCGAGAATGGCAAAGGTGTCATGATCTGTTTGTATGTTGATGACATGCTAATTTGGGATACTGATTTGGAACAAGTAGAGAAAACTAAACAGTTTCTCTCAATGAACTTTGCTATGATTATTAGACTGAAAATTTATTTTATAAAATTTGTGGACTAAAAAATTAATACACTAAATCTCAAGATATTAATATGTAATTTACACTATATTTTACTTGCATTATTCCATGGAGTAACAATGTACATCTTTTTCTTTTTTTGTCGAGGTAAGAAAGAAACCTCTTAGGTACCTTTCCTAAGAAAAGGTCTACCAACGGAGTTGAGAGCAACAATTTGTCAAACTTGGATTGGCCCACCTCTAAAATCTTCTTGTTTCTTCCTTAGCCACTAGTTCGCTGTGCTACTAAAGCAACATTCCCGATGGCCCAAGGGCTCTCGTCTAAGCAGGGTCTGGGGAGGATGGATGTACGCAGCCTTCCCCTTTCATGGTGTTACCCTGAAGAGAAGATGTTTTTGAGAACCCTCCAACCTAAGGGGTGCAATACGAGGACTTCCCAAGAGATCACCCATCTTGGTACTACTCACGCCCAAGCACTCTTAATTTCGGAGTTCTAATGAGATCTGGTGCTTGTGTGCTGGTACCTTCTTTGGTATAGTTTGCTTTGAAGCAGATACTTTTCTCTACTCGACTATCTATGTCCTTAATTAGATTCTTGATTATTCGAAGATGCTACAATCATCATTGATTGCATTCATTACTATGTGTATGGTGTTGGTGTAAACTCTTCAAAACTCACAAGAACGGGTATCCTGGAAATCTCAGGTGTCGAGGCCGTGTAGTCACTTTTCTTAAGACTTATTTCAGCGTAGGAAATAGTCTCAGAGATACAACGACAATCAAAATGATAAAGTGAAAGTGTGTAAAGGGAGTGACAAAAGAGATGAATGAGAATGATGTTTTTGCCCAAGAACTTTCAACACTTTAATCACCGGTTCTTACAATATTCTCTCTTATGTTTTCAAATGATTCAAGTCATTTTAAATCTGATAAAAGGGAGTATTTATGTGAAAACAATGAAGAGAGATGTCCCAAGAAACATCCCAAAAAGGGGTGCCAAAGACCGGGAAAAGTTGCGAACCGAAATTGCCATAAACCGGCCCTTTGTGTCAACACACAACTCTATTCCATGTGCTTCTATAAGATTGTGTGTTGACACACGGGCTCTGTGCTTCGACACACAACTCTGCATTTTCATTCTGTAAGATTGTGTGTCGACACACGAGCCCTGTGTGTCAACACACATCCCATACAAGCAAAAAAACACTTTAAATAACATCGGGACAAATCTCAAATACTTCGTTAACAATTCTCAATTTTAAAATACATCAACAAACCCCCACCATTTTGAAAATACAACCTTTCTCACAATCAACATCTCTAAATTAAAGGAGGCCTTATTGTGTATCAACGAGGGTGTCTCTCGATTGAACCCCCAGCTAGTGAAAAGACTGTTACACTCAATCGGATCTAAAATAATAGACCAAGTTTTGAACCATACAACCCTTTTGACTAACTGACTATCTAATCATGCATAATGCGTACTTCCATACACACCCTACAACTCCCAGATTGACACATATGAAACCTTGTGTCCTGTACCCTTCGCGAGTGTTTCAGGGCCAAACCCTTTGTCAAAAATCACCCTTTAAAGCGGCCAAACTTTACACTCACTAGGGTGGACCCCACTGATCATGTCTCTGCGACTCGACATTCAGTGATAATTTAAAACCAGGTCCATTAAGAGCATATGCTTATCATCTTAGATTCTTTGACGTAGGTAACCAAGTACTTTTCACACGGGATGGAACAATTTTCTTTTAGTGCTTGCAGTCACACGGATGATAAGTCTCACTCATTGAACCCGAGACCTGACATCACCCCCACCAAGAAGAAATACACATCCGCTTGTGCATGCATGATCTTTTCCACATTGGAGATCTAACTGGAATCAGAATATCCTTCCAAATTGGGAGGATACCCTACATAAGAAATACCATAATTCATGGTACTCTTAAGGTACTTCGGTACTCTATATGCCGCATGTCAATGCAGTTTACTCATACTGCTAGTATATCTATTTAGTTTTCCCACAGCATAGGCTGTATCAGGCCTAATGCTAGTCATAGCGTACATAAGACATCCAATGACTCGGGCATACTCCAACTAAGATATAGGAGTGCCCACATTCGGTACTAGTTTTACACTAGGGTCCATTGGTGTGGACACCTATATACAAGCACCATAGTTGAATCTATTCAATTTAATAAAATAGTCCAAATTATATTATAAAAGGTGTAAAACTTGTTGTTATTTATTGGTAGACCCACCATCCCTTTGCTATCACCCTCATGCAATACACAAACCACTATATTATGACTCTACTAATAAAAAAGAGTTGGATGAAGGGGCCCATTGTACATCCTAACACATCGCTATTTAGACTATTTTATTAATTGCATGTAACTTGTGAATTTCATAAAGTTTGTAAACTAAAATAATAATACACCAAACCTCAGAGCACTAAAATGTAATTTATTCTAAATATAAGTACCTGTATTGGGGAGGATTATGAGGCAAGGGGTGAGTGAAATCCAATGTAGGATGCCAAGGATGAGACAACACTTCACTCCACATAGTCACTTTCTCCTCCCCTCCCTCAATCTTGAGTGACCTGTTGAACAGCCTCACTTGCTTTCCTATATCCTCTGAAAAGAACTCTGCCTTCTCCTTCGACGGTAGGGCGAAGAACTCCTCGATTACCTATTGCAGAAAACTGAAAGATATTACCTAATATGCATGAAAATAATGAAATGCTAGTAATGTTATAGTTGAGTCATGAGCATATCACGCTTTCTTTAAAACGATTTTCATGCTCCTATGTGCAAATTTCCTACCTCGAAACATCGAGTTGTGTTTAGGTGTTTCTTGGTGTGGTGTGGTTGATCCTCTTAAGTGTTGTATTTCAATCCATTAAGATGATCATTGATATAAGTTTTTATGACAAATTTTCCTTTTAAAGGTAGGGGACAAAGCGTTTAATTATAGTTTTTAGAATAGAGTTTTCTATTTATAGGAAAAAGACAAAGGATTTTCCATAACCCAAAAACTACTCTAGAGGGTATATGGATGCATTATTAATTTTCTACTTTATCTTTAATGATTTCTTCTTTGATGAAATTTGAGAATATTCTATAACTATGATATTACTATTGTATGCACAAAATTTGGAAGAACAATAAAGAAGCAAATTAATGCTGCACAAATATTAAGATTTGTATGTCATTGGAAAATAAGTACAATCTCTGTATGTACTTTCTCCACACGAAATATAAAAAAAATGCTCTGATTTGATCTCCACGCGATTTGATGAGAGTTTTGTTCATGATTTGAGCTTAGAAACTTGAAAGATGACATACGACTTGATTTCAATAAGGGGAATCTTCTTAAAGATAGAGGACACAACTCTTAATCTCTCCTAAAGTGAATAGAGTCCCCCATTTATAGAGAGAGTACCCACGTTATGGGCCATGGGCTTGATTGTTGGGAAAAATTCACACATCGAGCACAATGGAAGCGAAAAACAACAAAAATAACAAAAATGAACACATGATATTTTTACATGGAAAACCACTCTCAACTAGAGGGGAAAAACCACGGGACCCAACGGGATACCAAAATATTCACTATGAAATTAAGGATTACAATCTTCAATTATAGCCCCCAACCCATATTACAATCATCATTTACACATATGACTATTGCATGGTAAGTCACCAACCCACTCCAAGTGTAACTGCTGCATAGCGAGTCACCAACCCTCCTAATTGTAACTTTGCACGGCGAGCCACCAGCTCTCCCACAACGTAGCTTTGGACGGCAAGCCACCAGCCCTCGCACAACGTAACTTTGGATAGACGAAGCTACAAAAACTCTCGCAACTCTCAAATAGGGCACCCGAGTATGACTCTCTTCATACCCGAGGTGCATCTCTCTCACATGTCACCCGAACATGACTCTCTTCATATTCGAGTAAACCCACTTAACAATCAAAACCTCACAAACACTATCATACATTTTCACTCATTTTCTTTCCCTACCTGGGTGCCCCCGGGCACCCATTACAAACCCAATTTACTCTCTATATTTTTCTCTCTTTCACTCTCACTCTACTTCTCTACACTCCACCATACATCATTTTATAACAAGACACCAAAATAAAGGATGACACAAGACATACTAGTTTACTTGTTGAAGTAAACTTCCCAACTTATACCTATAACGTATATCTTATACAAGTGAACTTCCCATTTTTCTTTTCTTTTTCATCTTTTTCACTTTTAATGTAATTAATTTTGAGGTAAAAATTATACCAACAAATCTCCCCCTTACCTCAAATTTAATTTTTCACAAGCTCAAATTTTCTTTTCTCACACAATTCAATTTTTTTTTTAATCTTTCTCTTAGCCAAAAAAAAAAAAATATATTCCATCTCTATACCTCTGACCCGTCGTCTTTCATTTTGAAACCCGAGCTGCCAAAGCTCTTCAACTTCATGCCACTCGTGGCCGATCGCCGGAATCAAACCACATCTGTAGAAGCCACTGCGCCGATGACTTCCTCTTGCCGCACTGGACATCACCCACGATCACAACGGCCTCTCAACTCATCTTAAACATTGCTGCTTCCAACCACCTTCGACTGTTCACCGTCAAGCCCTTCGACTCAGACTCGGGCCACCGTGAACGGCCAAGTACCTCCTCCCAAGCAGCCGACTTCCAACCACCATCGGCTTCATCTTCGACCTCAACAGCACCAATCTTCTCTCTCCTAAATGGACTTCTCCCAACTTATTCTGATACCACTTGTTGAGAAAAAAATCACACATCGAGCACAACGGGAGCGGAAAACAACAAAAACAACAAAAATGAACACACGATATTTTGACGTGGAAACCCACTCTCAACTAGAGGGGAAAAACCACGGGACCCAATGGGGTACCAAAATATCTACTGTGAAATTAAGGATTACAATCTCCAATTATAACCCCCAACCCATAGTACAATCAACTTCTACACATGTGACTATTGCACGGTAAGTCACCAACCCTCTTCAAATGTAACTGTTGCACGGCGAGTCACCAACCCTCCTCAATATAGCTTTGCACGGCAAGCCACCAGCCCTCGCACAACGTAGCTTAGGATAGAGGAAGTTACAAAAACTCTCTCAACTCTCAAATAGGCACCCGAGTATGACTCTCTTCATACTCGAGGTGCACCTCTCTCACATGTCACCCGAACATGACTCTCTTCATGTTCGGGTAGCCCACTTAACATCAAAACCTCACAAACACTCTCATACATTTTTCACTCATTTTCTTCCCCTTCCCGGGTGCACCCTGGGCACCCCATTACAAACCCAACTGACTCTCTACATTTTTTTCTCTTTCACTCTCTTTCTGCTTCTCTACACTCTACCACACATCATTTTATAACAAGACACCAAAACAAAGGATGACACAAGACATACTAGTTTACTTGTTGAAGTAAACTTCCTAACCTATGCCTATAACCTATAACTTATACAAGTGAACTTTCCATTTTTCTTTTCTTTTTTACTTCTACATACAATTAATTTTGAGGTAATAAATATACCCAACATTGACTTGAGTAAAACTTGGCCCAACTTACTTTTGAAGCTCCTTGGGCTTAGTTTACTTTAGTCCTAATGTATTACGGGCTTGAACTCTGACGTGGAAATTTGTTGGGTTTAGGTTTAGACGTGACTTCGAATTTGATTCGACTTGGATTGGATTTTTGTCTCCACTTGAGAATCAGTTGGGCTTTGGATTCGACTTGGAAGTGAACTGGGTTTTAGGTTCAACTTAGAAGTCATTTAGGCTTTTGGCTCGACTTGAAAGTCATTTAGGTTTTAGGTTGAGTTATAAGTCATTTGGACTTTTGGTTCAACTTGTAAGTTATTTGAGCCTGAACTTGGGAATTATTTTGGTATTCGAGCTATACAGAATTTAGTTAAAGATATTGACTTTTGTTGACTCAGACTTAGTCAAATATTAAACTTTCATTTAAGTCATTTTCCTCCACCAGACCCATTAAATTTATGGACATGATAAAATTTTAGGTGTATAGATGTCACAAGATGGCCCATTATGAGGGCGTCTTAGTTGGTGGCGTCTCCTACTTATGCGGTCATCGCCCAAGGGTTAGGAATTCGATTCTCGCTGAGGATATACTCATGACTTACCTGCTCATGGGGATTGTGGGCTTTCTCATGGGCCGGGGTTAGTTGGGTAACCCAATCCCTCGTTACCCAAAAAAAAAAAAAAAAGGAGAAAATAGAATATTATTTTAAAATAAAAAATATAGTTTAAGAAAAATACAAGCTGAAACAATCCATCTTTGTTGATGGCCTTCCGGAAAGAATAACAAATTCATGGCTTAAAGCCGTGTTTTGGGATTTTGAATCAATTTATGACATTTTTGTTCCTCAGGAAATAAGAGCAAGTCAAGGCTTTCCTATGGCTTTGGCTAAACAGGTCAATAATTGCTCAATCTTTTAAGGAGGATACGCTTGATAATATTTTCATATTCATTCCGGAAAATAACTTCTACGGTTAGATCCTTAGACTTTTTTTCTTTTTTTTTTTGATAGATTTAGATCCCTAGACGTTAAGGCCAAACACCTTCATTCTGATGTGTGACTCGACTATGTCTTTGGAATCATACCTTGGGCCTCGAAAACAGCTGCTCCTCCACAAATTCAAGAAGGAAGGTAGGTACTCAAGTAAGACTCTGGGTTCCTTGTGCAGGATGAATTGAGGTTCATGGGCTGTCGATCCAATGTTGGTTGAAGGAAAGTTTCACTAAGTTCACTAATATATGGAGCAAGTTTATTCGAGTTGATGCTATAACTTTAGCAATGAGATGTGTTGATGTTGTAAGGATACATAATGATACATGCCTCCCTCATTTATCCCTGAAGTGGTCCAAGTACAAGTTCTCGGGGGATCGCATTTGGTATTTATGAAAGAAGTTAATTCTGAAATCATCCCAAATTGCTTCCCAGAAGTAATCGCGCTTGCTGCCTCTACCAGGCTCTCCAGGGAGATGAATACATCTTCTTAGGTTGAAATTGACACCAGAGCGTGCATTATTCGGAGAACTCGGCTTCCAATTGGTCCTTCCTTGCACGAGCTCTTGATCGCTGGCATCGGAGGTAGTGAAGAATCCATGGGTTCTCTGTCAAGGTTGCTTAAAATAATGTGAGGTATGTGGAGTGTGGAGTGGGAAATTTTAATATTCAAGTTGATGGTCAGTTTTTCGGTAGATGGGCTTCGGATATCCATCATCCGTGTCCCGCCGTTCTGCCTATTGCTATCCAATCAAATTCCCGACCATCAATCCTAGGAGCTCAATCTTCTCTTGCCTTACCCTGGAACGAGGTTGGTTTGGACGGCTCAGCAGGACCCTAAGGTCATTTACCTAATCTGCAAAACTTTTAGATTGGGATGCCGCTAATAATACTAATTTTGGGTCTTCAGGACCTAAGTATCCACCGGTTTTGAATCGTTGTTGGCTTCAATGCCGCCTTTGGTGGAGTTTTGTAAGACAGCGGAGAGAAGAAACAAGATGGTGGCGGGTCATCTAGGTATTAGCTTTGTTTCTTCTAAGAGGAGTCGAAGAGCACAAAAGCGCAAGATTAAAGAACAAGCAACGTATGAACTGCAGGAATTCCCTAAGGATATGTCTCTCAAGGAGCGTGCGAAGAAATCTATCAAACCATCTGGTAAGCAAAAAAAGGGAAGTTGGCGAGGAGGGGCAAGGAGGGGCGATAGTGCTATAGAAGTTAATAAGCTCATTGTTGCAAAGCACACGTGGGAGTATGTCAAAAAACCTGGTTTGACATATGATGGTGAGAAATCGGATATGGTTGAGTTGTTTGTAAGGATGTAATAGGGTTTTGAGTGTTCTGACTCCTTATCAATCTCATCTCCATTTTTGGTATGGTTGAACGTTTCCTCCTATTCCTGGCCCATCTCATCTTGTGGTAATATATAGATGTAGTGCCTATTTAATTTTCTCATACTTGTTTGTTTTTGTTTTGTCATGTTTTCCTTTATTCTTAGCTATTTTTGTCTTTGTTTTCTGATTCTCACTTTTATAAGAGTTGACTATGGCATGTCTATATGAGTCGTCCCGTTTTGTACTGCGACCTTGTAGCTAATTATCCAAAAAAAAAAAAGCAATATATTCGACAATACTTTTCAAATTAGATAATAAATTTAAAATTAAAAAGAAAAACCCAAAACTTAAAAAATTCTGCAGAAATACTCGAAATGTTTTTTGGAAAAACGTTTTTAAAAATAGAAGTTAAAAAATAACTTTTTTCTAAAATTAAATATTTCATGTTTATGTATTACATATGTCCAATCAGCTTTTATTATGTACGTATAGAATAAAACTTAAATGAAAAAAAACAATATTATTATTTTTTTGAAAAATATGCCCCATTTATCTGTTTTATGATGATAAACTATGATCTAAAAAGTTCGATTAGAAAAAAAAAAAAAATCAGAAACTGAAAAAATATTTTAAAGCACACACTATAATAAAGGGTCGAAATTGAGTGGTAGCATATTCAATCAACCGGATGATTTTCTCCCCTACTACGGATCCCATACTACCCCCAATAAACTGAAATCCATAACCCCAATTGCTACAAGAATACTATTTAGTTGACTTAGACCTGTTTGAATAGCTTCAGTTAACCATGTGTTTCTTTGATAAGAATCGATATGATCTTTATAAGGTTTCTCCTCTGAATAAAAGTTAATGGAATCCAGAGAGACCATGTCTGCATCTATAGAATTTCAAGTACCTGGATCAATCAAAAGTTTGATTCTATTTGAACTATTCATTTTCAAATGATATCCACATTTTTCACAAATATTATTTTATAAATTCAAAAATTTCATATAAATTAATCCATCACAATTTTCGCATTGAATCCACAAATACCTGTATTTTTTAGTTACATTAAGATTATTAGAACTTTCTCTTCTAATTACATCACTACTATTTGTGATAGTTCTTCTACAACTTTCACTCTTATTTTGACTTTCACTAAAAATGTAACTATAAATGTAACTGTCACTATAATTGTTACTATCACTTAAAATCGAACTATCAATACGGATTTGAGAATGAACATAACTGTCAATACAACTATTAATGTGATTATTCCAACTATATTTAGTATCATACATGTAAGGATTTTGTTGCAATTTATCGAAAAACAAATTGTAGGGATTGTCACTCTTAGATCTAGTATTCAAATAACTAGAATTCGAATTCTTATAAAAAGAACTTTGTAGTTAATTTTTAAAAACATAATAACTTTTCTTCAAATTTTATTTTAAATTAATAAAGAGACAAATATAATAAATTTTCTGAACTTTTTAAGTTTTTTCTCTTTATTATTTTCTAAATTTACCAATCTCGTTCAAATTTTTATTCCCACAAAAAAGTTATTATATTTTATCTCATATATTTTATTCAAATTTCTTTTTCATATACATTTTAAAATATTATTTCATTTTCTATATTTATATTGTCATTATTATAGTTAATTAAGGAATATTCACAAATTCAGCTGAAGGAAAAATTAAATAGGTGGTGGAAAATTAACATTGCATACATATATACATCTTTTAATAAACTAGCTTTACTGAAAATCATAGAAAAACCTTTCGTTTATTTTTTTTTTTTTTAATCTAAAACAAAAAATCTCTTCTAAAATAAAATTAAACATTTTACCCACCCCTTTTAAAAGGAAAATATTCTTATATTCACACAATATTCTGTTAAAATTTAGTCCCCAATTTATCACCAAATCTAACTAAAGATTAAATTAAAAGCACACAAATTAAATCGATATTATTTCTAAAATACTCCAACTTTAACACTACCTCGAGCATCCTACGGCATAGTGCCGCGGGGACTCCGTGGTTGACAACATGGAAGAACCCGTACTCCTCGCAGGCCTTGGAGATCGTAGACACCACATTGAAGTTGTTGGTGTCCAAATCTGCCATGTCAATGATGGGGATAGACGATAAACCGGACACATTGGATAGAACGGGGCGCTTATCCTCGGGAAGGACGAAGCTCGAGGGAAGAACTGAAGTCAAGTTTGGATCATTTACCCATTTGAATTCACTTGAATTCCCCATTATAATCTTGTAGGAATTCAATGTCAAATTACCAAGATTAGACTTTGATTGTGGGAGTAGAGGGTTTGAAAGTCAATGGCTCTATGTGTTTGGATTGTGTGAAAAGCATGAGTAATTTAAAAACAAAAGATATTGAGGCCACTTGTATCAGATATTTTACATCTTTCGCTTTCCTATCTTCAAAATTAATTTTTTTTTATTCACATATATATATAAATTAAAAATATTTTCTCATTTTCTTATATGTATGTAATAATGTTTCGTATTATCTTACCTTTTTTTATAAGTATAATGTATAATTCTTTTAATATGTATATGCATATAGCGAAACCCCTTTATACTAAAATGATGATCACCAAAAGCACAGAACAAATACCTGAATCACACGTGCATCGCGCGGGAAGAAACCTAGTTTTAGATTCAATTAGCGTGACAACAGCTATTTTGTGCCCAAATATTGTATGTTTTTATTGTTTAATAATTTATGCACGTCATGTGAAAACTTTGTAAGAAAGTGCTAATCACATTGATTAAAGATGGACGATTAAACAATTATTAAAAAATAAATTATAGTTTATTAACATTTTATGATATAAGCAAAAGAATTCATAATTTAGTTATGTTAGGTTTATGTCTCAAATTACTTGTTTCAAGTTTATGGGGTTGCCGTGGGGTCACCGATCGATCGGGAGGGAAGCCCGACCGATCGGGTGATTTAAGGAAATTTTCGGAATTTTTGGGCCATAAGAGGGCCGATCGATCGAGTGTTTCCCGATCAATCGAGCCCTCCCAGACCTGCGCCTATAAATTAGGAAGTAAGGTTTACGTCAATTATATCCAATTAAAGTGTGAGGCACCGCCATTGAGAGAGAGGTGATTTTGTAATTCCTTCAATTCAGATATTCAAGTGCTACGAGAGTTAAGAGAAAATGATTGTAATTCTTTCATAGATCTCGTTTAGAGGAAGTGTCGTTGTAATTCTTCCGTTCAGTATCAATAAAGAATCTCCATCTTCGCCCGTGGTTTTCTCCCCTCTCGATTGTAGAAGGGTTTCCACGTAAATATTGTGTGTTCATATTTGTTCTTTCTTTCTCCATATATTTGTTTACTTCTTATTTGTGTGAGTCGTATTATTTGAATCGAATCAAGTGATTAGGGTTTACGCTTCCGCATCAAGATTTTCCTAACAAATTGGTATCAAAGTATATCAGTTTGTTCCAGTTTTTCCGCACAAATTGGTATCAGAGCCCTGTTTATTTCGATTTGATACTATGACGTCTACAATTAGATCTGAAGTTGAGAAGTTTGGTGGTCAAGGGAGTTTTAGCTTATGGCAGGTTCGCGTTAAGCGCCTCTTGACTCAGAGTGGCTTGAAGAAAGCTTTAGATGAGAAAGAGAAAAAATAAGAGAATCTGACAGAAGCACAATGGGAGGAGTTAGATGAGAAGGCACTCACAGGTGTCTTATCGATAACGTTTTGACAGAATTTCTGGAAGTGAAGACCGCTCAGGAGTTGTGGGAGAAATTGCAGGATATGTTCTGTTTCAAGTTCATCTCCAACAAACTCGCAGTTAAGAGCCGGTTATTCACGTTTCATATGTCAGAAGGTACGTCACTTAAGAATCACGTCAATGAATTTAATTGAAATATTCAAGATTTGAAAGAATTGGATGATTTTCCTAAGGATGAAGATCAGGCAATGTTGTTGTTATGTTCTCTCTCTACTTCATATAAGGGTTTTGTTGAAAGCATGATTTATGGTGGTAGACCAACCATAACTGTTGATGAAGTTAAGAAAAACCCACTGAGTAAAGAACGAGTAGATAGAGAATTATCTGATTCTGTTAATAACTCAGGTAGTGGTTTATTTGTGAGAGGGAGAACCGAGTATGATCATAGTGGAAGCAAGTCTAAGTCTAGGTATCAAGACCTAACCTATAACTATTGTCATAAGAAAGGGCACATTAAAAAAGACTGTTACAAGCTTAAGAGAAAAATTAAAGCAGATAACAGTTCTGACCAGAGATCCTTAGTAGCTAGTGTTGTGGATGGTGAGAATGATGATCTTTTACTATCTATGTCTGAACCTCATTCCAATTTGAAAGGTAGTTGGATTCTGGATTCCGGTTTCTCCTATCACGTCTGTCCCAACCAGGATTGGTTTTCCACGTACGAGTCAGTTCGAGGTGGAGTTATTTTGATGGGTAATGATATTCCATGCAAAATTCTGGGTATAGGAACAAATTGTTTTAGGATGTTCGATGGCACTATCAGGGTTTTGAGCGATGTTCGTCATGTTCCTGACTTGAAGAAGAATATCATCTCTTTAGGTACTCTTGAGTTTAAAGGGTACAGGTACATAGCTGAAGGTGGAGTTTTGAAGGTTGTTAAGGGTGCTTTGACAGTTATGAAGGGTAGAAGGTTAGGTACTCTGTATGAGCTTGTCGGTTCCACAGTTGTTAGATCTGTTGCAGCATCTTCATCATCCTTGTTGTTGACAGAACCAGAAATCACAAATTCAGGACGTTTGAGATTGGATCATTCAGGTGATAGGGGTTTGTCTAAGCACAGTGTAAGGGGCTCTTTGTGTGGTCAGTCTACACGACTGATATTATGTGAAGTAGAAAGGTTTTCGCTTCAAGCAATTCCTGACGAGTAGACGTGTCACATTTGGTGAGTCTTCGTTATTGTCTCCACAGAAGATGTCATCAATTGATTGTGATTCAGGTCAGGTGAGTAAGCCAGAGGAAGTTCAGTTTAAGTTAAGCAACACAGTTCAGCAGTAGGTGGCTGTTTCAGATAACGTGTCAAGAGCCAATTTGGAGAAGAAGGAGATTGCTATTGCTGATAACCTCTCAGATATGTTCACTCAGTTACTACCTAGCAGGAAGTTCAAGCTTCGCTCGGACTTGGTTAGGTTTCGTACTTTGTTGAGATAACCCCGTGTGTGGGGTGTTTAGTGGAGAAGGTGGAGGAAATTCTTTTATGTATGTAATTTGAGCCAAGGTGGAGATTTGTTAGGTTTATGTCTCAAAGTACTTATTTTAAGTTTATGGGGTTGCCGTGGGATCACCGATCGATCGGGAGGGAAGCCCGATCGATCGGGTGATTTAAGAAAATTTTCGGTATTTTTGGGCCGTAAGAGGGTCGATCGGCCCTGTTCCGATCAATCGGGCCCTCCAAGACCTGCGCCTATAAATTAGGACGTAGGGTTTATGTCAATTGTGTCCAATTAAAGTGTGAGGCGCCGCCATTGAGAGATAGGTGATTTTGTAATTCCTCTAATTCAGATATTCGAGTGCTACGAGAGTTAAGAGAAAGTGATTGTAATTCTTTCATAGATTTCGTTCAGAGGAAGTGTCGTTGTAATTCTTTTGTTCAGTATCAATAAAGAATCTCAATCTCCGCTCGTGGTTTTCTCCCCTCTAGATTGTAGAGGGGTTTCCACGTAAATATTGTGTGTTCGTGTTTGTTCTTTCTTTCTCCATATATTTGTTTACTTCTTATTTGTGTGAGTCGAATTATTTAAATTGAATCAAGTGATTAGGGTTTACACCTCCGCATCAAGATTTTCCTAACAAATTAGTATCAAAGTCTATCAGTTTGTTCCAATTTTTCAGCACAAGTTATTACCGGGTTTTTGGCGGGAAAAGGGGAGGAAGAGCACATGCCGAGCACATTGGGCCTTGATTCTCCTTCAATTTCATTTCTCTATCTTGAATGAATTTGGGTCTTATGGCTGAGCTCATTGGTATCAGAGTTTCGATCCTCATATTGTAGTGACTAAATTCAGCAGTAATGAAAATACATGATCCGCCATTGAGATTAGGAGAATCAAGGAGGTATTATCCTCCCAAATCCGATCAACCAACGATGTGGTGGAGCAATCAGTTGGTGAGCTAACTTCATCTATTCAAGATCTCAGGGAGATGATCATTGCTATGGCACTGCAGCAAGGGCGACCCGTGGACAGAGGTGGTGTGGTAAAAGGTGGGTCCAACTCAACAGCTGCGAATTTGCCCAACCCTGATCAGATTTGGACTCCTCACACGGGTAACACTTCATGCTCAGCTAGATTGAGTCGGGTTGATTTTTCTCTCTTTACTGGAAATGATGTAAATGGGTGGTTATACATGTGTGAACAATTTTTCTTGATTGATAATACTCCTAAAATGGATAATATTAGGTTAGCTTCTATTCATCTAAGAGGCTTAGCACTTCAGTGGCACTAGAAATACATGAGAACTAGGAGTGATTTAGCTATAACCTCTTGGAATGAGTATGTGAGCTCGCTGAAGGGTAGATTTGGCAGTGTTTATGAAGACCCTGTGTCGGATCTGATCAGTTTAAGGCAAGAACGATTAATTAAAGACTACCTTGCTATAAGTTTGAAAGATTGTTGTTAGGGTTGATTTGAAAGAGTTTCAGCTAATTAGTTGCTTTTTAACTAGGTTGCATGATGATTTGGAATTAGAAGTGAGGTCCAGGAACCTATAACATTGCAGCATGCTACTTGTTTGACTAAATTAGCTGAAGTTAAGGTGGAAGCATTAGCCAAATAGTTAAGGTACTCGAAGGTTCCTTTGTTACCAACCCTAAACACTCGAAAATTGAATCCATCTTCAGGCCACTTCAATAGATCAACCACAACAAATCCTAGAAACCTCCATCCCGCTCAGAATACTCCTCCGGTCAACAGATTCAAGAGAACATTGTCCAAGGCTAAGCTGCAAGAGAAAAAAGCCAAGGGCTTATGTTACTTTTGTGATGAGAGGTTTGAACAAGGGCACAGATGTAAGGCAAGAGAAGCCCAGCTCTTTGTTATTGAAGTGGATGACGATGATGTACTGGATGATGTAGCTGAAGGTCTGGATCAATTGAATGAAGGGAAGTTAGATGTGGAACCAACAGCTCACATTTCCTTACATGCATCGTCAGGAATCACTAATTTTCAGACCTTGAGAATTACAAGGTGTTTGAGAAGGAGACCAGTGCATATCTTGATTGATTTAGGCTCTACTCACAATTTTATAGACTCTTCATTAGCCTCCAAATGACACTGTGAAATGACATCAGTAAGCCCTATTACAGTAACTGTGGCTAATGGTTGTAATCTGAGTTGTGCTAATCAGTGTAAACAACTCAATTGGAAGATGCAAGGGGTGTCATATACTTCTGATTTCTTGTTGATTCCATTGGGAGGTTGTGACATGGTCTTAGGGATTGAATGGCTGTCAAATCTGGGAGACATTCAGTGCAACTTTAAGGAGCTTACCATGGCCTTCACCGTTGGAGGAAAACATCAGTTGTTCAGGGGTGAAGGAGCCCACTGTTGTAAGACAGTGACTGCCAAAGCCTTGTCTAAGGCTATGACTACTGCCCCTTTCATTGCATTACTTCATGTGATTCCCAAGCCTAAGCAAAGTACTGAGGTAACATTGATGATGTTGGGTATGAACTCTGAAGAGCAGCAGCAGCATCCAATTCCACCAGATGTTACAAAGTTGCTACCTCAACATGCCTATCTCTTTAAGAAGCCACAGCAACTGCCTCCTCTTAGACCCAACTTTGATCATAGATGCCATATGAGGGAAGGGACACAGCCAATTAGCAAAAGACCTTAACGATATCCTCCACTGCAGAAGGATGTGATAAAAGATATTATTCAGAAATTACTGAATAAGGGGTATATCCAAGCTAGCACCAACCCCTATGCATTTGTTGTGATGTTAGTTCAGAAGAAAGATGGGGGATGGAGGATGTGTGTTGATTATCGTGATCTGAATCAAGTCACCATGAAGGACAAGTTTCCTATTCCTCTAGTAGAAGAACTGTTGGATGAGCTAGGCAAGGCCAAGCTCTTTAGGATACTACCAGATCAGAATGCACGCTAGGGACATTCAGAAGACAACCTTCAAAACTCATTTCGGGCATTTTAAGTTCGTGGTGATGCCCTTTGGGCTCACCAATGCCCCCTCCACATTTCAAGCTCTCATGAACTCCAGCTTTGCTCTAAGCACCAGAGGCTAGTCTTCAACCAACTGCAAAAGCGTCTGTTGTTTGCTAAAGGGAGTAAGTGTTCATTGGCTGCAACCCAAATTGAATATTTGGGACATATTATCTCAAATGGGGGTGTATCCACTGATCTTAAGAAGGTGGAGGCGGTCAAGAATTGGCCAACACCTGCAACTATCAAGTAATTGAGGGGATTCTTGGGTCTCATAGGCTATTACAGAAGGTTCATCAAGGGGCATGGGTAGTGGCTAAACCACTTACTGAGCTTCTGAAGAAAAATAAACGGTCTTGGAGTGAAGAAAGTCAGTTTGCATTTGATAAATTGAAGGAGGCTATGTGTTTAGCTCTTGTTTTGGCCCCCCTAGATTACTCCACACCATTCTTGATTGAAGCAGATGCGTGCAACACAGGCTTGGGAGCTGTCCTTATACAAGAGGGTCATCTGTTGGCCCTCTTGAGCAAGTCCTTGAGTCCAAAACACCAAGTTCCCACTGTGTATGAGAAGGAATTATTGGCTCTAGTAACTGCAGTTCAGAAATGGCAACAATACTTGCTTAACGACACCTTTATCATCAAGACAGGTCAAAAGAGCCTTAAGCACTTGCTGGAGCAGAAAATTCATACATATTTTCAGTAGTTATGGTTATCCAAACTAATGGGATTCAGTTACATAATTGACTATAAGAAGGGAAAGAAGAACATTATAGCTAATTCCTTATCTCGAATTTTAAGGTAGCAAATAGTTTGCATGTTACTTTCAATAGTGGATAGCAACCTATATGCAATGATGCAGCTCTCTTGGCAATCAGATGCCCATCTGCACCAGCTAATTGAGCAATTGAACTACGATCCCTTGAAGCATCCTAAATATAGCTGGCAACAAGGACAGTTGAAGAGGGAAGGGAAGCTGGTAGTTGGTCATTACTCACAACTCAGAGGCAAAATCTTACAATGGCTTCACACATCCCCAACTGGGGGACATTCAAGTGTGGATGCTATCCTTCAAATAATGAAGTCCATGTTCTATTAGAAGGGTATGTCCAGATTTGTCCATGAGTTCTTCAGCAGTGTTAGACTTGCTAGGCCTGTAAGCATGAGAATGTAGCCTCACCTGGACTCATACAACCCTTGCCCATTCCTGAGTTGGTTTGGATGGACATCTCCATGGACTTCATTGAGGGTATTCCAAGATCCTTTTGCAAGGATGTCATCCTTGTTATGGTGGATAGGCTCAGCAAAGCAGCACATTATGTCCCTCGTTCACAGAGTCTCAAATGTTCATGGATAACGTATGCAAATTGCACGACATGCCCAACACTATAGTCAGTGACAAGGACCCCCTCTTCCAGAGTGAGTTTTGGCAAGCCTTATTCTCGATATAGAGAGTGGACTTACATCTATCAACAGCCTATCATCCCCAAACTGATGGCCAGACAGAGGTCATCAATAGAGGATTAGAAACATACCTCATACATATGTGCAATACTAATCCCTCACAATGGTCCAAATGGCTACCTCTTACTGAATGGTGGTATAACATTACTTGGCACTCCTCTATACAGAAAACACCCTATGAGATTGTGTATGGGCAACCTCCTCCCTTGATCATACCTTACATTCCAGGTGAGACTCAAGTTGAATCAGTGGACAGAAGCTTACAGAGCATAGCAGACATGATTCAAGTGATAAAGTTTCACCTTAATTGAACTTAGAATAGAATGCAGCAGCTGACCAATAGAAGGATGTCTGACAAAAGCTTCCAAGTAGGAGATTAGATATGTTTGAAACTTCATCCTTACAGGCAACTGACAGTAGCTCATCAAAGTAATCAAAAGCTAGCACCAAAGTATTTTGGTCCATTTCAGATTCTGAACAAAGTGGGCAAGGTGGTTTACAAGCTTGCTCTACCACCTTCTACACGGATACACAACGTTTTTCATGTGTCACACTTGAAACCTCACTTTGACCCTCTTCTAGTTGATCCTTAATACCCGTCTGAGACCTTGGATGCAGTCCCAACTAAGATTCCAGAGCTAATTTTGGATAGAAGGATGATTAACTGCAACAACGGAGCTGCAACTAAGGTATTAGTCCAATGGAAGGTCCTACCACAAGAAGAAGCAACTAGGAATTCCTTTATGACCTTCAAGTGAAGTTCCTAGATTTTCACCCTCGAGGACAAAGGTGAATTTCATAGGAAGGGTATTGATACAAGCAAATGAATTCATAATTAGTTATTAACGGTTTTTTGATGGGAAGGGGAAGGAACACGTGTCGGGCACCTGCGGGCTGTGGCAGTTATTCTTTTTTGGCATTTTAACTAATATTTACTATATTTAGTATTTTTCTTTAATTCTCTTAATTCCTTATTTTATTTAGTCTTTTTCCAGCAAGTATATAAGCTTAATGATGTAATTGATTGGGGTTTACCCAAATACAAATCAAAGTCTCTTCTCCCTATTTCTTCTTCTCTCTTCTCCCTCAATTTCATTTCTCTATCTTGATTGAATTTGGGTCTCGTGGTTGAGCTCATTGGTATCATTTTGATAAATTAAATATACTAGGTTTCTAGCTGTACAGTATACGGGTAGTATTTATCTTGTACCATATTTTGTATTTGTGAGTTTTTGCATCAACAAAACTAAATTATTTGTAAATTGCACAAATTAGTGTTCAATGCACGTAACTCACATTGTAGTAAATTACAAAACTCCATATCCAAAAGATTTCAAAAACGATGGCTAATAAGAGCTTTGATTTTTTGTCTTCCTTCATGCTCCCATCTCGATAATTTGGTTAGCTCCTCTTTAACAAAAGTATGTAGTGAGTAGTATAATATGTCATAAACTACCTAAATTTTCAAATAGACTAAATGTTGGCTTGCTTTCTAAATATTTTTATAATATTTATTCTTCCTAGGTTTATTTTTATTTTGAAATAAAATTCATTTTTGCAAATAAATTATTTTGCTCAAAGTTTTTGTTTTCTTCCTTTTGAGTTTTACCAAGAATTGGCATTGAGCCACTGCTATTTTTTTTTTTTTTTTTTTCCATTTTTGATTTGTAACTATAATAGTTGTCTTTATTATGTTTTTTTTCAGTAATAGTACTTCTTTTATCTATCATTATTATGCTATCATTATATTTTTATCATTGTATTTTTCAACAGAGTACCTTTTGATTTGTTCAAAAAAAAAAAAAAAAAAAAAAACCTTTTGATATTACACAACAATAAAGGAGAAAGAGATTTAAAGAAAAATATTTTTGTATAGTGTAAAATAGATAATCGACATTTGGATCTCCTACACATATTATTTGAAAGACGATTTATTTTATCAAAGAAACTTAATAAAGAAAATAAGCCAATAATCAATCCAATTGAGTCACATCCAAAGTCTTTCTACCAAAAATACCAAATTCCGAATAGGATGTTTAGAGATTGTTAAAAACAAGTTCTTATAGATTAGTATTTTTCCAGTAAAAAATAATTGAAATTCTGAGAACAATTAGTGATAGAATTTTTATATACTTTAGGATATTTTGTTATATATTTTAAAATACGATGATATGTAGATGACAAAAGGCCTAACTTTGAGTTATGTGATCGATAAATTATTTTACACACCCACTCAAACCCTACCCACTTAACCTATCAATATTTAATTTAGAATGTTCTCAATCACCTCATCGTGTGGAAGGAACTGTAATTTGCTAATCCAGGCAAGCCAAGGCCTGTGCCCAATTTCTAAACTATAACGAATGATCGGAGAGACAATGTGCCCACTTTCATTCGATTAATTTTCTTCCTTTATTCATTAAAATTATGATTTTGTACGAAGTTTTGACGTATGTTGGTTGATTAGTGCATCCATGGTCTGACGTCTTGTGATATAGTGCTACTCGCTGCTTTTATTCCCTACAGGCTTATCGTATGTATAACCAACCCCCCCCCCCGGGTTGCTTGTATGCTCTCACGTGCATACATACTTAGATGCGTGCATAACAACAACAATAACAAATCCAGTGCCTCCAAGGGCTCCCGCAAAAGCAAGGTCGAGGGGGGGGGGGGGGGGATAGATGTACACAGCCTTCCCCCTTCAGGGGGCTACCCTGAAAAGAGGCTGTTTCTGAGGACCCCCAGCCTGAGAAGCTGGTCCGTAGCAAAGAGCATGTGACTTGGCAGCAGGAGAGCATCAAAGCATGAGTAGGGCAAAACACACAGCGAGCAAAACAACAAATTCAAAGCTCAAACTAAAAGCAAACCACATCAAGCAGATACCAAATGATAAGTAGGCAAGTAACAGCTCATGCGAGCAAGTACACAACCTACGTGCGCCAAGAGGATGTCAAGGCCTAGCACTAGTAAGCTAGACTACCCTACTCTAACTGGAGCATCTATTACCTCTATGCTAGCTCTCTATTGGGCCCTATCTAAGGCCATCTCATCCTGAAGGTTTAGGTGGATGAGGCCCTGTCGGATCGTCTCCAGCCATCTCTTCTTTGGCCTGCCTCTTCCTCTCCTGCCTAGCATAGGGGCCCTATGTATTACCCCTATGCAGAAATCAAAGATGCGTGCATGCTTATTTCATTAATTTATTTGTGAATTCATTTGTGATTAATTCATTGGTGATTAATTGATTATTTACTTGCAGACGTACAAGCACCCATCCTTAATTGGATCAAATAAAAGATTGGGGGACCTCGAAAACAGTCTTTCGTCAGGGTCTTACCCTGATGGGGTAAGACCGCGTACATCCTTCCCCTCCCTACGTGAGCGGGAGCCCTTCAGGCACTGGGGTTTTTTTTTTTGTTGTATTATTACATCTAAGTAGATGAGAGATGTACCTACTAAAACTTAAACACAATTTGTCCAGAGAAAATACAAAGATCTGGGTATTAATTGGTTTTGTGGGTTGAACCAATAAAAACCCACGAAATACACGGATCAATTTGTATTTAGTCAATAAAAATCAATTAGCTTAATTTTTTCATTGCTTTTGATAAGGTTCTTTGGTAGGGAAAGACGAGCTCAAGCTCCTGGGGGAAGGAACGAGACCAAGGTTCTTGCTGTGTGTGTGTTTGTGCCTCTCTTTTTGGCCTCTTTCCCTCATATTTATAGTAGGAGAGTAAATGAGCCGCGATCCGACTCGTCATAAATCTTGGAAGGCTCGACTCACTTGAACTTGAGCCAAGTAGAGTCAACTCGTTTAGTTTATTGAGTTGAACCGAGCCTAGTGAAACTCAAGCTCATAGGCTCGCGAGCCAAAACAAAATTTTTTTAATATAATATATGTGATTAAATATGCCTAATAAAGGCAAATTTGAGCCTTATTGAAGCCGAGCTCGATCTTAAACAAGCCCAAACGAGCCTAGATTATTGAGCTTAAATAAGCCAAGATATTGCAAGCTTAAATTTCCGAGCCGAGCCAAGTTCGAGCTTGAACTTTCCGAGCTCGATGAGGTTCGAGCTAAGCTCGAGTACAACTTAATGCGAATGAGCCTAGCCTTGGGCCTGGCAGGCTTGGACTCGGTTCAACTACAACTATACCCATGAGGATATTGGTGGGAACTCAGCTCAGGGGGTTGCTGTTAGAGTATAAAACCAATCATGGGCCTTCACCCATCAGCTTAAGCTTTTGGATGAGATGGTTCCTTAACATGGTATCAGAGCCTCGCTGACCAAGAGGGCAAGAGTTCGAATCTCAACAGCCTCCACTTTCAATATTAAAACAATTTAAGCACAAGGTATGAAATTGGCCTGTGCATTATCCACGATTTAAGCCCAAACGAGCATTTGCGTGAAGGGGCATATTAGAGTATAAAACCAATCATGGGCCTTCCCCCATCAGCTTAAGCTTTTGGGTGAGATGGTTCCTTAACAGTTGCGCAACTCGCTCACGAGGGTATTACATCTAACCCTACTCATCCCGACCACTTTAAGTCAGATACCTAGCTGACTACTTTTTTCCCTTAATGCTTAAAAAACCAACCCAACTCAACCCGAATGAAGTAAATTTGAAAAATCTTGAATTTACCCAAACTCGTGAACACCTCAAACCCTATCCTCTTCCCCATATGTGACGCTCCTTACCCCAGCACCGCAAGTCCTAGTTTGTCAGCTAGCCACTCATCCCCACCATCTAACACCCCACTCGTTAAAATATATTTTGTATTTCATTTCATATGTTTTATATTGTATTTAGGGTCATTTACGCCAATGATTCCTGTACTTTGTTCATTATGTCAATTTGGTCTTTGTACTTTTAATTTTGTCAATTTAGTCCTTGAACAATTCAAAATTTGTCAATTTAGTCATTTGGGTCAAATTTAGGTTATATTAATGACGTAATTTTGAACAGTAAAATTATGTTAGAAACAAGTAACTTATTATAAATTCATCTATTTACTCAATTTAATCTAATGCATGGCCGAACCATTAAAAATTTCATTAAAAACTTAACGTCAATTTTCTCTAAGGATCGAATTAACACATTTTGGTTTGTACAGGGACAAAATTGACACAATCAAAAGTATAAGGACTAAATTAACACAATGGACAAAATACAGGGACCTTTAGCATGGATAGCCCTTATATTTAATAATTAGGTGTAATTATTCTGAGCTTTAAGCTTTCTTTTAATAAACAGGGAAAAACCCAGAGCTACAAGTGGGATAACCAGTAAAAGAAACACACAACAAAACAACCCCAAACAAAAATACAATCCAACAACAAGCAACAAAGCCCAACAAAAACGACATCCAAGGTGTAAATCTGCAGACTTTTAAACTTTAAGCTAGTAATCATTAGGAAAACCAATGGTCGCTCTTAAATGGAGATGTTAAGGAGCTAACTTTCTTGAAATCTTAACTTAATGGGTGATGACCCATGATTGGTTTCATACTCTGAAATTATTATGATTCGAGATCCAACTTGAATCATAACCTAAGTGAGAGATAGATTTAGATGGGACATTGAAGAGAAGAGAAGAGATCGGGAGAGAGTTGGGATTTGAGAGAAGAGATTGAAGATGTTTTTCATTGAATGAATCTTCCTTTACAAGAATAACCACTACTTATACTCACTAGCTTAAGACTAGATACAAAGCATATGAATCAAGACATTCACCGCCTTAAGCTAATACAGCCGCCCAACTTGACTAACGAATCAAACAAGCAAAATAACAGCTCCTAACTACCAACTACCTTTCCCGCCAAATACAACATTCAACAATTGAGCCTTATTACAGCAAGAGCTAGCACAAGCAAATTCAAAAGAGCTAAAGCACACTAAAAGCTCTTTGTATCATAACAATACCCTCCCCTCAAAAGCATTCTTGACTCAAGAATGAAAGGTAGGGAATTGGATTCAAGGAAGATTAGATTCTCCCATGACGCCTGCTCTGGACCAAAATTTTGCCCACTGAACGAACACTTCCTTGCCCTATAGTCCTTTTTGCTGTCCTTCCCTTGAATCCAAAATGGCCACTGGTTCTTGTATAAGATGGCCTTACACAGATGTAGAAGGAGCAATGGTAGTGCTAGTAGATCCAGCTGCTACATGTTTCTTCAAAAGGGAAACATGGAACACAGGATGTATATGAGCATCCGGAGACAATTCCAATCTGTAAGCCACACTGCCCAATCTCTCCAACACCTTGTATGGACCGAAGAAACATGCCCTAAGCTTGATGTTCCTGTGGACAGCTATAGATGACTATCTATAGAGCTGAAATTTTAAGAAAACAAAATCACCAACATTAAAAAATCTATCAGTTCTCTTTTTATCCGCAAAAAACTTCATCCTGGATTGTGCCACTTGAAGGTTGTCCTTGAGTTGTTGCATCAATTGTTTCCTTTGGCTCAGTAATTCATTAACCTCAACTACATCTGAACTAGCACCTTGAATGACCAAGGGAGAATGAAGATCGTAACCATACAAAGCTTTGAAAGGAGAGGTTCCCAAAGCTGAATGAGCATGTGTATTGTACCAAAATTCAGCCAATGACAGCCGTCTATGCCAGTTCTTGGGATGAGAAAATGTCATGCTCCTCAAATACTGCTCCACACATTGATTAACTCTTTCTGTTTGTCCATCCATTTGTGGATGGCAGGAAGAACTCAATGCCAAAGACTACCCTAGCAAGAGGAACAATTCCAGCCAAATATTGCTAGTGAACAGCCTATGCCTATTTGAAACAATGGATTGGGGGCAGCCCATGTTACAGATATTATCCAAGAAAAGCCTTGCCAATTTCTCCGCTGAAATGGGATGTTGGAGAGTAATGAAATGTCCGAACTTGATGAATTGATCAACAACTACCCAAATAACCTCCTTTCCTTCAGACATGGGCAGACCTTCGATGAAATCCATACTAATATGCTCCCAAGCTCGATCTGGAATTGAAAGAGGCTACAACAATCCTGAGTATGGCTGGTGTTCACTCTTAGTACGCTGACAAACCTCATAAACTTGCACCAATTCAACCACATCTTTTCTCATTCCATGCCAATGGAAATATTGCCTGAGCCTTTGGTATGTACCATCAATTCCTGAATGTTCTCCCCAAGGTGAATTGTAAAATCGATTGCTGAATGTTCTCCCCAAGGTGAATTGCAAAAGGCCAACAATACTTGCTTCTTGAGACTAGTAGCAACTCTAATATAAATCTTCCCCTTGATCCTGGTAATACAATTGACAACAGAAACATCCGATCCATCTTCAGATTGGCCCTTGATACTAGCAATAGTAATATATTTCTGAGCAAACTCATCCCCATTATAAGACTTAAGGATCTCCTCCATCCAGGAGGGCAGAGCAAATAAAATAGCATTTCTAGCTACAGATTCATCATCATCTTGCCTCCTTGGCAAAGCATCAGCTGCGGTATTCTCTATTCTAGCTATGTATTCAATTGAGTAG
This sequence comes from Simmondsia chinensis, assembly GCA_018398585.1. NCBI lineage: Eukaryota > Viridiplantae > Streptophyta > Magnoliopsida > Caryophyllales > Simmondsiaceae > Simmondsia > Simmondsia chinensis. The sequence goes on along the minus strand of JAGTTD010000017.1, from coordinate 20,434,224 downwards.
TCTAACCCAAGCATCTTCATAAGACCTTTGCATTGAACTCTAGTAGTAATCTTATGCTCAAGCAAATACTTGAGGCTTTGGTGATCAGTTTTGATTATGAAATGATGTCCTTCAAGGTAATGCCGCCACTTCTAAATTGCCATCAATATAGCAAGATATTCCTTCTCATATATTGACAAATTCAGGTGTCTTGGTCCTAAGGCTTGGCTGATGTAAGCTATTGGTTGTATCCCTTGAGAAAGAATTGCTCCCACACCTCTTCTGCATGCATCAGTCTCCGAAACAAAGGCTTTACTGAAGTCAGGCATGACAGGAATTGGAGCTGAGCTCATCACTGCCTTGAGCTGTTCAAAGGCCTCTTGTGCTGCTTCAGTCCAAAGGAAAGGATCTTTCTTGAGGAGATCAGTCAGGGATTTAGCAATGATTCTATATCCAGCTATGAACTTTCGATAATAGCATGTGAGTCTAAGGAATCCCCTCAACTGCTTAAGAGTCTTCGAAACTGGCCAGTTAGTCATTGCTTGAATCTTGGTTGGGTCTGTAGCTACCCCTTCACTAGAGATGACATGCCCAAATACTCGACTTGAGTCCTCGCAAAGGAACACTTGGAGAACTTAGTATATGACTGGTGTTGTCTCATTGTTTTAAACACAATTTCTAGATATCTAATGTGTGCTTCCAAGCTAGAACTGTACACAAGTATATCATCAAAAATTACCAAAACAAATCTTCTCAAATAAGGCTTGAATACTGAGTTTATTAGAGCTTGGAAGGTAGCAGGGGCGTCGGACAAACCAAAAGGCATCACTATGAATTCATAGTGCCCATAGTAAGTTCTGAATGCTGTTTTGTGAATATCTTGATCCAAGACTCTGATTTGATAATAACCCTACCCCAAATCTAGCTTGGTGAAGAACCTTGAGCCATACAATTCATCTAAGACATCATCAATGATAGGGATTGGAAACTTATCATTAACCGTGAGTGTATTCAATTGCCTATAATCGATGCAGATCATAGATGTGCCATCCTTCTTTTTCTCCAAGATTATCAGGGAAGCAAAAGGACTGCGACTGTGTCTAATGAATCTTATTTTCAATAGCCCCTCAACTTATCGTTCAATTTCACTTTTTTGTGAATGAGGATACTTGTAGGGACGTAAGTTCACAGGATTAGAGTCTAACTTCAAGGGCATGGCAATGATCAAGCTCCCTCTTAGGAGGCAAAGAAGTTGGAGGTGTAAACAAATCCTTGTAATCTTGCAATAATCTATCAACAACATGAATAGAAGTCACCTGAGATTCTTGTTTTGTTGCTGCAATAGAAAACAATTGCCCAATCCATTGATATGCACCCTTCTTGATCACTCCCTATAGCCACTTACTACTCATCATCTGCAATCGACCTTGCTCCATAATCCCTTGCAACCTAAGCTTTTGACCTCCTTTTTCAAATGATACAGATAACTGATCAAAATCAAAGACCAAGGTGCTCAAGGTCTTCATCCAATCCACTCCCAATACCATATCACATCCTCCCAATCTTAGCAACCTGAAATCATACTCAAAACTGTGTCCTTGCATCTACCAAGTGAAGTTTCTGCATTTAGTTTGTGTTAAAATAGAATTGCCATCAGCCATGGTTACACCCAAGGGAATGGTAGTGATCATCTCATGCCCGGCTGATCTTACAACCTTTGGATCCACAAAGCTATGTGTACCCCCACTGTCATATAGAATCAATAGAGGCTTATGTCCTGCTTCTCCCTTAATCTTTATTGTGTTGTGTGAACCATTTCCAGTCAATGCCTTCACTAATATCTCCATCTCTTCTTCATCTAACTCTTCTTGCTTATCCACTTCCTGATCTTCCAAGGCCAACTCTTCCTCCACTTCCCCATCTATTTCATCAGTATCCACCCCGGAGGCTAACATCAAGAACTTAGGATTATGCATGTGGTCAAAGAAATATCACTTGTTACACTTGAAACATAGCCTCTGATCTTTCTTCTCTTCTAAACTCAGGGGTCTGCTACTAGCTGGAGAAGTTGATTGCAGGGGAGACACCATAGGGACATTCCTTGAAAGAGAAGCCTCAGATGAAACTAAGATTGTACTCGTAAATCTTCTTGCCTTAGAATAAGCCTGAGTCAATGTTAGAGGATCCAAAGCCTTGACAAGATTCTTGATCCTTAGTTTAAGGCCACTGATGAAACTTGACACATAGTAAGCCTTGACAGCTCCTGGATTCACAACCATCATCCTTGCTTTCAAATTTTCAGACCCTGTCATACATTCCGTTATTGATGAAACTTGTGCTACTTTATTGAAATTATCCACCACATCTCCCATGTCCTAATCACCATATCTCTCGCACAGTTCATCTACAAATTCAGGCTAAGAGATTGTAGGATTGCTACGAATCAAGCTAAAAAACCGCACCTCTTGAGCACCACGAAGATAGACAATGACTAACTCCACTTTCTCAGCCTCTGCTATTTGATAGAATCAAAAGTATCTCTTACATTTTCGGATTCAAGACTATGGCTGCACTCCATCAAATGGCTCTAATTCAACACAAGGTTGTCTGAAACCATTGTTTCTAGTTATTGCTGCTCCCTCTCCACTGTCATCAGAAGCAGGTGAAGGTGAAGGATCAGGAGGTCTTGCTTGTTGGCTAGCTGCAGATAACACACCAGCTCCCGCTGGTAGACTTTGTCTATGGATTTGCTCTTGTATTCCTATGATTTGTCGCGACTGCCTTTCAAACTTGTGATCCATACTTCATTGCAGCATTGCCATCATATCTTGCATCTGAGTCCAAAGCTTGTCAAACTGATCACCTTGATTATTGCTTGCATTAGGTAGAGCCTCTGCTCTTGCAACCGCAACATAAGTAGCAACATTGGTTCCAACATTAACAGCAGCATTCGCAACAGCATTAGCACGAGTTGTTACTCCTCTAGTCATTGCAACTACCTTCTTTCGTCTAGCTAGATTGTACTGAGTAAATCACAACCACAATGTCTAACCACAACTTAGTTCAGATGCTAAGGAAATAAATGATGCAAGAGCTAATCAAATTCGATGCAGTATCCACACAAATTTAGCAGCAATTGCACAGCTCTGATACCAATTGCTATGATTCAAGATCCAACTTGAATCACAACCTAAATGAGAGATAGATTTAGATGGGAGATTGAAGAGAAGAGAAGAGATCAGGAGAGAGTTAGGGTTTGAGAGAAGAGATTGAAGATATTTTTCATTGCATGAATCTTCCTTTACAAGAAGAACCACTACTTATACTCACTAACTTAAGACTAGATACAAAGCATATGAATCAAGACATTCACTGCCTTGAGCTAGTACAGTCACCAAACTTGACTAACGGATCAAATAAGCAAAATAACAGCTCCTAAGTATCAACTACCTTTCCCGCCAAATACAACATTCAACAATTGAGCCTTACTACAGAAAGAGCTAACGCAAGCAAATTCAGAAAAGCTAAAACACACTAAAATCTCTTAGTATCATAACAGATATGCCCCCTCACACAAATACCATTGAGGTTGAAGCGTGAACGTCGCATGCGCATGTCCATCTCATATCTTGTGTTTAAATTATATTAATATTGAAAGTGGGGGACTATTGGGGTTCATCTCTTGACTTTTCTTGGTCAATAAAGATTTGATACTATGTCAAGAAATCAACTTTTTCGAAAGATTAAGTTGAAATGGGTGATCATCCATGGTTGGTCTTAAACTCTAATAGGAGGATATAACCGGTTCCCATTTCCTTCATTCTCTTCAAAGTTTTATTTTTGTTTTGTTTTAGTTTTAGATTTTGATATTACAATTTCAATCGTACAATTTCAATTGCCTTGACTTAGTCTTGCGAAATCAGATATTTACAAAAGGTAGGAATGACAATAGAGCGGAAAAAAATCATTATCTATTGGTAAATGTTTCGTTTTGGGTGTATATGTGTACATGTTGGTAGCAAATATGGGTTGATACCAAAAATATTGTACGTTGCGGGAAAAAAAGTAACCAAAATGTTACGGGAAACAGGTGTTTAGAAACTACTTTTTCTTTAATGATAAACTATGCCCTAGTCGTGGCATTTTCATGCGCCCCCTTCTCGTATCATGTAGCATTACTCGGGTTGGTACATGTGGCAGTACCAGCCATGGGCATGCAGCGGATGCATGTACAATGTTGTAATAGCCCTCGGGCTCCCGCCTCATATAGTCATTCTAATTTCTATCTAATTAATTTTTAAACTACAAAAATATGAATTACCTAATTTATTTATTAATGTTACAGCAAAATATATTTAGATCTAAAAAATGTTATTAAATAAATAATATAAATGGGTATGGATAACTGTTTGATACTTATACTAGGACATGTATGATTTATATTTTAGCTAATTTTTTTTGGTAAGTCAGCATTTTTATTTTTTTTATTACCAAAAAGAGCAAGGTACAAGTGTACAGGGGCATACCCCTAACAAGTCCAAACAACCTACATGTCAGGCGGGACAACAACAATGCAAAACGCAAACAACAAAACCAAGAAGAAAAAACAAGGCCAAAGGGCAAAAGAGAAAGGAGAAAAGCCTCCTACAAATAAAAATACAAAGGAAAAAGAGAAACGAAAAGAAAAGAAAAGAAGGGGAAATCAACCCCCAAGAGAAGAAGCAGCAGCGGCGGCAGCCTTAGCAGCTGCTGGAGTCATCCGACGCTCACCCTTTCTCGAGCGACGTGAGGAGGCATCGGTTCAATCAGTGTCCGAAGAGTCAACAGTAGATGAATACATCACAACACTAGCACCTCGGGTAAGACGAGCAAGGCTCGGAACACTAGCCTCGCGATTCAGGGGACACTGAATAGGCGAAGCTAATATTGGCGAATCATGAGAATCCGAAGCGATGCAGAAATCAGAGAGGCCCGGAGGAACTAGACAACCACGGAACCGATCAGAGGTGGCATCAGGACGGGACACAGAGGAGGTCCTAAGAACCCGAGAGCCCAAAAAGTCTGGGGAATTTGAGAGTCCGAGAAAAGAGACAACATCCAAAGCATCTCGAAACAAACCCGCAGTAGCAACAACCCGGGGGGGAGAAAACGGGGCCGGGTGGGCTGGAAGCAATAATCAAACTTGGATTATTTGATGCGTATTAAAAACTTACTTAGATACCTCAACTACTAAAACAGGAAACAACAATCAAACTTGTTTTGAGCTCCAAACATCTCTAGATCCACCAATGCTAGTTTTATCATTTCCTCCTCATAAGCTTAAGTATACTGTGAAGGAATAGTTTAAGGAAGTACGCCCAATAGGGTTGCTGAGGCATGTATATATAATAATATAGATACAGCGGTAATTACAAGTAAGCCCTTAGGCAGATAAATACAAATCAGAGATATTATCCTAACATGCCCCATCAATCTGTACGGGCGGGGGGGAGGACAAACGTGCAGATTGGCTTTGTGGAAGCGGAAACAGAAGCGATCTGTAGCCAATCGCTTTATGAAGATATCAACAACCTATTTGGTGGTAGGCGTGTATCGAACTTGGATATCACCCTTGACCACCTTCTCATGCACATAGTGAAAATCTACATCAACATGTTTACTATGATCATCGGAAATGGGATTCGCAGCCAAGAATGTAGCAGACACATTGTCACAGTAAATAAAAATGGGACCAGAATGGCACAACCCAAGGTCACGCATAAGATAGCGGATCTAGTCACACTCAGCCACAAGCTTAGCCACAGCACGGTACTCGGAATCAGTGGTGGACTTAGCAACCGTTCGTTGCTTTGTGGCATGCCAGGAGATGAGGCTGGGTCTGAGGAATAGAGAAAACCCAGTGGTAGAGCGGCGAGTGTCAGGACACCCCTCCCCCAATCAGCATTAGCATAGGTAGTGACTGAAGTGCAGGAGCAAGGAGTAATGGTGAGGCCATGATTAGGAGTGAGCTTAAGGTATCATAAAATGCGTTTCACCATTTGCCAATGGAAAGTCGTCGAAGCATGCATGTACTGGGACACACAGTTAACTACATAACAAATGTCTGGTCGAGTCATTGTAAGATACTGAAGGGCACCAACAGCACTATGAAACACAATAGGATCATTTAGCGGCTCACCGTCACCCGTGAAAGGTTGGACCCGGGCAGGGATGGGAGTTTGAACAGGTTTGGCTTCAAGCATGCCATGCTTGCTTAGGAGGTCTAGGGTGTATTTATATTAGGAGAGAAACAGTCCATGCCGGGAACAATGAGCTTCAATACCAAGGAATTAGTGAAGCGGGCCAAGGTCCTTCATGGCAAACTGGGTGGATAAAGAAGTGATGAATTTGGTAAGGAGATCCAGGTTCGAGCCAGTCAATATTATGTCATCCACATATAGTAAGAGACATACAATGCCGGAAGGAGAATGATAGATAAAAAGAGAGGGATCTGCCTTACTACAATAGAACCCAAGACTGTAAAGGAATGAACTAAACCTATGAAACCAAGCTCGAGGTGCCTGTTTCAGGCTATATAAGGCCTTTCACAAGCGGCAAACATGCGTTGGAAATTTGGGATGTATAAAACCAGGGGGTTGACGCATGTATACCTCTTCATTTAGAAAACCATGTAAAAATGTATTTTTAATGTCAAGTTGGCGAATGGACCAGTTGGTGATAGCTGGACCAGTTGGTGATAGCAAGTGCAAGAATAAACCTGAAGGTGGTTTGTTTGACAACCAAGCTAAATGTTTCAAAATAATCAAGACCTTCACGCCAGTGAAAGCCTTGTGCAACAAGGCGAGCCTTGAATCAATCAACAAAACCATCGGGTTTATACTTAACTTTATATTTCCAAGTGCTCCCAACAACATTTTGAGTAGGGAAAGGAGGTACAAGTTCCCATGTCTGGTTTAAAAAAAGCGCATTAAATTCCTCAGCCATAACCCTCTGCCACTGAGGGTTTTTGACAGCCTGTGAAAAATATGTGGGTTCCTGGACTACTACAATCGAATTGAGGGAAAGTATATGCTTGGACTTACGAATACCGTCTTTGAGACAGGTGCGCATGGGATGAGCTCCGGGCACTGGAGGGGCGACCACGGGTTCCAGGACCAAAGAACCCGGTTGGACAGAGGAGCCCATAGGAGCGGCGGTGGGTGTAGCAAAGGACACCCGTGCCACCGGTGCTGGGACAGAGGGCGAAGCGATGGAGGGGGATGCAGGCAGGGGTGGAGGTGATGAGAGGGCCGCAGCATCGTGGACACTGGGCAGGGCCACGATGGGTGACAGGGAGGACGCCGTGGGTGTAGCACCCGACGAGTAGCTCCATATAGACCAATCGGAACCGAGGGTGGGATGTCTCCAACCTCGAGGGGAAGTGGAAGTGGAACTTGCATAACAGGACTAATAGAGTATCAGGACAAGAAAGACGAAAGTGTATTCCATATTGGCGACAAAGAGCGGCCATAGATTTGTTATCAAACTCACGACCCCCATCACTTTGAAAACATTTGATAGTGGTGTTAAACTGGTTTACAACAAGGTTCTTGAAATACAAAAAAATGGAGTACACTTCATCTTTTTGTTGCATCAGATAGAGCCAAGTAAAGCGCGAGTAATCATATGCCAAACATCTGAATGTTTTAATTGTAAAGGTGCAGTATTGGTATGCATAACACGAGCAAATGGTAAACGGCGCAACTTGCCTAAACAGCAGGCATGACAATGTTTAATAGAACTAGAACCTGAACTAGAATAAATTAAAGAATGACCACACAAAACATAAAAAACAGAATGACCTAAATGTTCTAGGCGCCTGTGCCATAAGTTCGCAGGAGCAGTCTGTGCGACAAGCCCTGTGAGGTGAGGTGAGGTGAGAAGCCATAAAGCGGTCGATTACTTAGTATCTTGAGTAGGGGCATCCTCATAGCCTTGTCCTTGACACAAAAGGAGGATGAGTCAAATTCAACACTACAGTTATTGTCACAACACAATTGTTTAATTGAAAGTAGATTGTAGGTAAGACCAAGAACCAAAAGTACTTTAGAAGGAGTGAGGTCGCGTGAGGGAGAACACAGTTTTGAGGATCTAACATGAGTAACAGGTAGTAGGAAGACATTGCCAACCTGAATAGACTGAAAACCAGAGTAAGGAGAAACATTTTGCAAAATACCTGGGTTTGGTGTCATATGGTTAGAAGCTCCCAAGTCAGGGTACCATGTAGGGTCAGCAGAGTCAGTAACCGACATGGCAAAGAGGGAGTGCGAGAGATCGGTAATGACATAGTGATGTGGACAAAGAGAGGCTGCGTGACCTGCTTGATGACAGATTTGACAGATAGTAGGCCCGGGACCAAGTATACCTTCCTGGGGCAGACGTGGAGTAGGACCAGTGGGTTGGACCAGCGGTTGTGGTGCCGGTGGTGCTTGACCTAAAGAGCTTTGACCCGATCCAAGATGCAGCTAACCGTATGTTCCACCGCGTCCTCCTTGACTTCCTTGACAGTTGGAGTTACGCCCACGCCCACCACGACCCCATTTCTGACCCGAGGGGTCAGTCATGTGTCCGGTGGCAACCAGGGCATGCGCGTGTTCATGAGACCGAGCATGAATGAAGGATAAAGCTGCTTCTTCATCCAAGAGGGCCGTCTTGAGTTGTTTAAATGGGAGATCACACAAAGACTGACGCATAAAAGTATTAAAAGCAGCATACTCCGAGGGAAGGCCAAAGATGGCATAGTGCATCAATTCTCGATTAGAGACCAGGGAATTAATAGCAGCTAGGTCATCGGCTATTGTTTTGAGTTCAGTAAGGTAAGTGGTCATGGTCCTGTTATCTTTACGTAAAGTAATTAGTTGGGAGCGTAGGTCAAATTCTTTGGCCAGAGAGTGGTCCCTGAAATGTTTGGCTAGGGCATCCCACGTAGCTTTGGATATGGGTTGGAGAATGACATCATTGAGAACTGACCGAGCAAGAGAAGCAGACAAACAAGCCCAAATACTTTGATCAACAAAAGACTAGGTCTGGAAATCACTGTTGGATATAAACGTACATATTGGCGTTCGGATTTGGGAGGGAGGGCAGGGAAGAGAGCCATCAACAAAACCCATAAGACGATGGGCATGCAGTAACATAGAAACTTGTTCTCTCCAGGCTGTATAATCAGTAGGGTTTTCTAGTTTGATAGTAATCAGGCTCGTAATAGAGGACATGGGAAAGGGATTCGCGGGAAGAGTAGGCAACGGGTAAGACGACCCAGGGTAACCCATTTGAAGAGTAGCGAGTGAGAAGGAAGATCCAATGTTTGACGTCGGGAAAAGGGAACCCGACATGGGGTAAGACATGGGACCAAGGTTGGGTGGCGGAGGGATGTTGCTAACTAAGGGGCTAGGGAGATCGGCCATGGGAGACGACGGGGGAGGAGATCGGGGCTAAACATACGACAGTGGTGGGGGGGGGGGGGGGGGGGGGGGGGGGGGGAAGAGTTGGGCGCCTTGGCTATGATCGACTGAGAATAATACACTATGCACTTGTGTGGCCACCATGGAGGAGAGGAAGTCACGCTGCTGGAGAGGGGAGAAGAAGCGGCGCCTTGCTTGAGGAGGCTGTGCTAGGTTGGGCATCTAGGATTTTGGACGGTCGATAGGGGAAAGGTGGTTTTTGATTTTTTTTTTTTTAATTGTTAAATATGCTCTGATACCATATGAAGGAATAGTTTAGGGAAGCAATGCCCAATAGAGTTACTGAGGCACATATATATAGTAATATGGATACAGCGGAAATTACAAGTAAGCCCTTAGACGGATAAATACAAATCAGATATATTATTCAAACAGATATTATCCTAACATATATAACAAAGAACTATGAATATTACATATAAACTATAGAAAATTTATAGCGCAAAGGCATAAAGTACTAATGTCAGAATATTTAGTAAAGCAATACCTGATATAAAAATATTAAACTGCCTTGGCATTAGTATGTTTTGCCCAAACAATATCAATGGCCAATTTATATACAATATAAATAATGCAAGTTGATCAGCTCATATAAAGCCAATCATCTAATATTACCTTTCTATAATCTAATAACCTTTTGCCACATATACATAGATAGCTGTTGTATTGAACTTGAACCTCAACCTTGTACATGTGGCCTGCCGGTCGGTTTGCATGTGAAAAATGACTCGATCTGACCTGACCCTCCAGGGTGGCCGGTCGACCCGGTTCCTACAACAAATTGAGTCCCTGGCATCAATGTTTTTTTTTTTTTTTTTTTTTTTTGCAAACCTGGGTCACCCTTTAACTCATGTCAAACATGGGTTTGACTCGGTAATTACTCGTTATCGAATTGGATTATAACAGCTCAGATCCATGTCATGGCACATAAGTCTGACCCATTTAAATTAAAAATATGTATTTTATATTATTTATTATTTATATTTTGATTTTATTTATTTAAATTTATACATTTGTTTTGTATTTTTTATTATTTGTTTAAATTAAAAAAATGGTTTGGATAAAGACAAAAGACCCTCCATATGCGGGAGCTCTTGTGACACTGGGTCTATTATTGTTGTTGTTGTTGTTTTGTTGTTTTGAAAAAAAAGGGTAAAAAAGTGTTAGATCTAAGTTTGACCTGGGTTGGACCAAATCTTGACCCATTAGACTTGTGACCTAGTTTGACCTCACCTATCCCAAACGCAACCCCCCCCTCCCCCCCCCCCGACTCGACTAGGCCCAACCTGTTATACGAATGGGTATGACCCAAGTTGACCCATTCGTACACCCCTGACCCGCGGGTTGCGTCACGGGTAACCCGTGGCCGCCTTTACAACCAAGTAAACCACCAATTTATGCAAGTGTATATTTTTAAAATTCTTTTAATATTAGTAAGATGGGGAGGAGGAAATGCCACGTGTGGGGATCAAACCCGAGTGGCACCTCTGGCCCTCTGCATTCCTAACTACTTGGCTATGGTTATGATTTTTAGGAGGTAAAGAGAACGCTAGATTTCCTAATTAAAGTTAGAAAGATGTAGTAATTCACGTTGAATTATGCGATGAAGTTGCATACAATTTTCCTCCTTGGAAATACTTAAACTTTGCCGAGTCGAATGTAAGCAAGTGATCCACTATGAACCTAAGCAAGTGACCCTTGTACATGCTTTCGAGCTAACTTCTTTACTTTATTGCCCATTGATGTTTGAATCTTTATTTAAATCGGTCATTTATCTCTTTTTTTTCCTCATAGTAGTCCAAATATTAGTGAGTTTATTCAAATTGGTCTATCATTTTTTCCGTTCAAAATAGCCATTGATATTTTAGTTTATGATAAAATTTGCCCTCATATAATGACCAATGTCAATAAAAACTAAAAAGACCACGGACTAATTTTTTTTCAAAATAGAACATAAGAAATTATTTGAAACAAAACACAAATATGAACCACCACCACCACAGCCAACCCACGGCTTGAAAGAGGCTCCCGCCAAGTTAGAATTTGAGAAGGGTAAAATTTACACAGTTATTCGCTGGTGCGGCCCTACAAACATGAAGTACTATTAAAATAAGATATAAAAGACCAACTTAAACAACTAAAAACGAGTCATGTCATCATGTCCATGAACTCATCAACATCAATGGCGCCATCTCTGTCTTTGTCCACAGCGCGCACCATCCTCCGACAATCCTCAAGACTGCACGGTTCGCCGAGGCGCTTCAACATCTCAAGCAACTCTTCGGCGCTGATCTTCCCATCCTCGTCCATATCGAACGCTCTAAATGCCCTGCATGGCAAAATTTGATACAACACGATAACTCAATACGTTAACACATTTTTAGTTAATTAGTTGAGTTAACCTGTTTTCAACGTGATCAACTCGTTTATATAATTATGTCTTGGTACTTGAGTGAAATACTATTGCTCTTGCATTCATATAAATATTTTTTTGTAGCCTGTATCCAAATAAGATAATTTTAATCATAATACATGCGCTTATCACTAGTGTCAACCTTTAGGTGTATTATTGTCAAGTTCGTAAATTGAGAAGCTAGCGTATAATATAATTTAAAAAAATATAAAACTTGTTACGCGCCAGAAGTAGTTCCATTTGAAAACCAATCCACAATGGATGGAGCGGCTTCCTTGATATAAACTGCTATTCTTCTACTCCTCTCACTGACATGGGATTCTGGGTTTGTATCAAACCGGGTTCGGTAAGGATCGAGAGTTCCCAACCTATTTAATAAATTGGTTGATATGTGCTCAAATTAGATATATGTGTCTACAGTAATACGGTAACCCAATAAGAAGCAAAGTAGGCCCAACCCAATGGGCAAGGTAATGAATATAATGAAAACCAAAAAGTTCTATATTCTTCTTCCTTTTTATTTTTTTTTTATCTCTTTAACTCCAATCATTTACTGCTTTACTTTAGTTTCAATCTATTTTCCATTTTCGATCGTGACAAGGGTTGAGTTTGATTTGCCCCTTTCCCATAACTTTTCCTGTGACACCAAAACCAACACAACACAACAGATTTGCAGGCCGTACCTGCGAATCTCCATTGTCCTCGCACCTCCACCATTATTATGCAACTCTATGAATTCCTTGAAATCAATATACCCATCCCGATTCGTATCCGCTACTTGGAAAATCTTGGCCACCTCCTTCTCCACTTTCGGCTCCCCCATTGCTCGAAGAATCGCTTTGTATTCTTCCTTCGATATCTTTCCGTCTTTGTTCGTGTCGAACTTGTCAAATACTCTCTTCATCTCGTCGATTTTTGGTTGGAAAGTTGAGAGTACGCCCGAGTCTTGGCGGCTTTTGTTGGAGAAAAGTCGGGTGGGCTTCACCGTGCATCTTGTCTTTGAAAGGCTGTATTGAAAGTCTAGAAACCGTACGATTGACATTTTTAGAATGGGGTTTTATATTTTTCAAGTTGCGCGAATATAAAGAGCGACTTGAAAGGAGTCATCATGGGTTAAATATATAGGGAAGAAAAGGGAAGAATGTGATGCCTTGTACGAAAAAAAATACTTCAACGAGGTGATATTCCAAATGCTTAAAGCATTCAAGATAGGGTGGATCCTAAACCCCATTTCAAAAATTTTGTTAGTTTTCTATTTTTTTAGAGTATTTCTTACCTCGGGAATGCCCGAATGTTGAATTCGATCTTGCATCTTGATATAAGGCAACAACCACCCCAACCAGTGGAACAAATTGGAGACTGGCTTTTCAGGGGATTGTTGTTGTATAGGTGAAGGATGTTATTGATAGAGTACTGATTTGAATTGTATAGAATAATGGTCATAAGATTATTCTGATAATAATAATTTTTTCTGACTGTATTTTTTAATGAAAAATATTGAGTACTTTTTTGAATAAGCCCCACTTTTTGAGCTTTTAAGGGTATTTGGACAAAGTACAAAAGTATTTTAGATAAAAGTAGTAGCAAATTAAAAAATTTTAATTTTTATTTAAAAAAAGTAGCCTTCGTTTATAATTTTTAAATTTTAAATCTAAAAGGTGATTGTAAAAAGAAAAAAAAAAACAATAATTTTGGCATTATGACCAAATAGATGCTAAGAGAATCTAGAAAACATAAAAAGGAAAAATAACAGCCACTCAATTGTAAAGGAAAACTTGGAAACGAATGGAATCCTATTTTCCAATTTTTAGCATTAATGGAAGAAAATTAGAAAACCAGCCCTCGTTTGGTTGTCATGTGAATTGAATTCCTACAGAAAATTATAATTTTCGGGATTTCAATTTCTATATCAACTTCACACGAACTAAGTACAAAATGTTTTGTAATTTTCGGGAATTCAATTTCTATATCAACTTCACAGGAAGTAAGTACATAGTGTTTAGTTGGCGGGATGAAAAATAGAACTTCCTTGAAAAAGTTAGTTAAAAATAAATGAATTAGAACTTACTTATGGGGCTTAGATAAGTTACTTAATACGTTTTGAAGGAATTGAAAATTGCTAAGCAGTTTCTACTCTCCATACTTCTCATGAATTTCTATTTTTCGCTTTTATTTCCTGCATAGCAAACAAGGCCCAAGTTTTATAACCTCCATTTCCTAGAAATCCAAGGACAGGAAAAAAAATATTTTTTTGTCTCAATGCTATTATTTCTTTATATAACTTTATATCAAAAACCACATACATTGAATTGAGAGGGGATTGACTTTCTTTCAACGAAAGAGGAACATACTTTCTTTCACAAAGGGGAAAATACTTTCCACCGTAATCTCATGTTATATATTTCATTTTAGTCTCAACTCAGATAAGTGTAAACCTCATACGAATCAGTAAAGAAAATGTTTTTAGCGGAACCAAACGAAGCCTTAATATTGCAAAATAAAGACACTTAGGATGCTCATTTTAGATTCCTTGACAACCTCAAAAGGAGAAATGAGGATGAACACAAAAGGAATTCCATGGCATTAGACAAGGATACAACACAAGTTGCTTCACATATAAATCAAATAGCAACCAACACATATTCTACACGGGCCTATGAAGAACCTTTTTGTCCTCTTCCTTTCATATAGAATAAAATCTCATTTATATATATGGTTTCCTTTTCAACTATTTCATTAGTTTTGCTTAGGGACGTAAACGAGTCAGGCTGAGAACTCCTTATTCGAACTTGAGCTTGATAAATCTTGTTGATCTTGAGTTAAGAGTCGAGCTGTCGTTGAACTTTACGCACCTTTGTTCGCATTGGTGATATAAGATTTTGGTAGGTTTAATACTCAAATTTGCTCGGCTCGTTACCCTAATTAAGCTGGTTGGAGCTTGATGTTCACTCAAGATTGCTGCTAAGTTGAGCTATTCAAGTTATTATCGAGCCATTTCAAACTACTATAGACTATTAATGAACCCTCATTAAACTGTTCATTAACGTTAATAAGTTGAACACCTCATTATTCAAATTCGACTCGTTAAGTTTATCAAGCATGCTCGAACTCGGCTCTAAGCTACGGAGCATCCATAACGAACACAAACGAGTTGGTTTAAAACAAAAGTAGTTCATGGTTCGTTTATGCCCCTAGTTCAGAACATGAATATTGCTTCTAAACAGCAGATCACCACAGTTGAGCTTCAGCATCATAACAAAACAGGTTTGAAAAATCAGACAATGTCCGCTAAACCCCACCAAAATCTATGGAAAACGGGAACCAATAGACAGTTAAATCAATGTATAATTACCAAAATGAACAAAAGAATTCACAGATGGGTTTCAAGCTATGAATCTAACCATTTCATTTATCAACGAGCTAATAGTATGTTTTTACAGTGTGATAAAAAGAAAAAAAAAAAAAAGAAATAAAAACTACTTTGATTCTCCCATAGGGTGTCAGAATTTGCAGCATTTTATCTCATTTTCCTTGTTGGTTGTTGTTCTGAGACTGACTCAACCTATCACATGAACAAAGTGTGCGTTAGCGTGAGAATAACTCAACATCCACCAAAAGAACCACGGGGTTCAGTAGGGAAATAGTTCAGGCTCCTAAATTTAAGCAATATAAAGGGTATGTTTGGCCAAGATGTGAAAATAATCGTTTTCTCATAACCCTTTTTGCAGAAATATTTTTGTAAAAGTGCTTTTATTATGGGTATTTTTGTTTGAAAATTTTATTGTTTTTGCTTATGTTTCTCCTTTAAACGAGAACACTAATTTTTTATTTCTCTTTAAAAGTAGAAAAACAACTTCTACTTCTATTTTAAAAACTTTTTTCTAGTAGGCCAACCACACTTAAATCCTTAAAAATGCTTTTGTCAAAGGGAAAAAAATAATTTAAAAAAAAAAAAAAAAACTAGTCAAACAGACCCAAGTATAACTTCAGAAACTGTAGGACAGAGGATCAGTGCCGTGTTTATTTTTGCAAAGATTTCTTAATTTTATATTTCAAGTGCTTTTATGGAAATGAAAAATCAAATAACACTTACAAAATTAGAAACATGGAAAAAGATTCCTCAAAGTTTTTAGTACAAAGACAAAAACACTGGTCAAATTTCAAACATTGGCCTCTTTTAAATGGATTTTTAAGGATAACACAGAGGTTTTAAAATTTTCTAGAAAAACTGGGAAACTTCGTAGAAATATCAGAATGCACAGCTCATAGCACTATTCCCGAGAATAATTCCCCCCTTCGTTATCTCACATGAAAGGAGGATAAGAGAGGGGTAAAAGAGAGTATAAAGGAATAAAGGGGAAAGTAAGAGATTATCCTATCCTTATTTGACTTTGTTTAATAGAAGGGGCGAGGGTAAAAAGGGGGAGATGGATTGCCCTTATGACGCAAATCGGTAAGAGGGTAACGGTAAAAATAATTATAGTCAAAATAATGACAAAGTTGTAAAAATTTTTCAAACATTACCCTTCCCCGTTATCCCCAAATTGGAGGGTAAAAAAAAGGGTAATGCAACCCACCCCACTTACAATTCGAGAAAAATTGTCAAACAAGGGCAAGGTTACTCTTACCCTTCGTTACCTCCTCCATTACCCAATTGCCAAATAAGGAGTAATCCTAAGCAGTTTAAGCCACATGAAAATAGAATTGAACTATCTGGAAATACTGTTACCGAATGTCAACGTCCTTCCGGCTCTTCAGTTCATCAGGAACCTGACCACTAAACTTGTTGTTCTGGAGATATCTGTTAATGAGATGAAATGGTGAATCAGTTTGGTAAGATTTATTACATAGAGAAGTGTATAATATAATGTATGAGAGAGGTTGAGTTAAAATACATTTCACGGATGCGTGGCAGTTTTGCCAATGATTTGGGAATTGATCCTTCAAACTGGTTGTTCTCCAAATGCCTAACAATTTCCATGTTCAATAAATGCAAGCCAACAAAGAACAAAAGAAAAGAAAGGTCTTTTTTTAATTAAAAAAAAAAAAATCACCTTCAGAAGTTGTCGTTTTTACTTAAAACCAGCAACTTTTCAATTTTTCATAGAACCATCTTTAGAAATTTAAACATTTTCAATCAACCACCTACATTAGTGCCCTTAATATTATGTTTTTACACCTGCGATTTTGCCTAGGCTATACATAAAATCAGGGAAGACTTAACAAATGTCGGTTCAGCGTGGTTAGTAAGGCATTAGTACTATTAAGGTGACTTTAAGCGCAGATCCAAATCTCTGTACACACAAGTATATAGTGGGATTCGAACCTGCCCATGGAAACCATTTAAGGGTATATTACTTTTACAAATAAACTAACACCAACATGTGTAATTATCTCCTTGTTTATCGTATAAGAAAATGAAAAATTACCCATGTAGCCTCAATGTAAAGCTAACGGCATTAACATAGATGGTTGATTGAAAAATTTTAATCTTTGGAATGTGGTTTTTTGAAAATTTGAAAAGTTATAGTTAAGTGAAAAATGACTACTTCTGAACGTGGTTTTATGTAAAGGGCCAAAAACGAAATGATGATATCATGTCATATAATGAAATGTACTCACAAAGTTTCCAACTGCTTCATAGGGCTCAAATCAGGGATGGAACCAGTGAGTTTGTTCCCTCCAAGCCAACTGTGACAAGTTATTACAGGGAGTTTACACAATGGAGGACAAGGAGAGACAAAAGATAGCGTATTATATAGTGGCCTACTTACAGATTGACAAGTGCAGTTAAGTTTGATAAGCTCGGGGGCAGTGACCCGGTAAGCCCCTTGCCTGTCAGATTCCTAAACAAGCCAGATGAAATGAGAGAATTAAGAAGAAGAGGAGAAAAAAAGATGGAAGTACAGATGAGTTTGGGAGAACTTGCTAAGGGATTTTGTAGAGATTATAACTAATAAATACATATATATAGGGTGGCGTTCTTGTGAGAAGGTGAGAGCGTGAAAGGGGCGAATCTTGGCTCTCCATTGTAATGGACGGCTAAGATTTGTCGGACACTAAAAAAAAAATAACAATTTACGGCCAAGATTTGTTGAGTATTGAAAAAGAAAAATGATTCCCATCCCTTACCCTTCTTTTATTCTGCCCCATGAAGGGTATGGGCCGTACATTGTTATTTTTTTTTAATGTTCAACAAATCTTGGCCGTCCTTAATAATGGAAGGCCAAGATTCGCTCCTCTCACGCTCTCGTAAGAACGTCACCATACATATATATATAGGGGTGTGTGTGTGTGTGTATATATATATATATATATGACTCACGTAAGAGGGTGAGAGATGAGACGATAAATTTTGGCCACACATTTGGTTAAAGTGGGGGAAGTGGGTGATGTCAAGTGGGTGGAAGATAATATCAGCAGTTAAATGAGTAGTTCAGAATTCACTCACTTGAATCATTCCCTATACATATAGGCAGACACAGTGGTATTCTCCCCTTCACATTGATTTTTCCTCAATTTGAGAGTTTTCTACGTAAATCTATTTGTTATGTTTTCTTTCTCTCTTCTCTTCTAAATCTTTCATATATTTTCTGTTGCATCTAAATCAAATCCAATTCTGGGATACTTGCCTAACATGGAGATAAGTGATATATCACTTCTACTGTGATTAGATATAGTATTACAATGAATATCAAGAATATTCATCATCTGGGAATTCCTGGTCGGCCCCTAAGCAAAACAAGCTTACTTCACTCCTCAACTCTTATTGTGCCATAGTTTCGAATTAGAATGGTTCCAGAAAAAGCAAAGACAATTACATGAAAGACAGAAAGGGAAACTATATTGAACTGAACTGAACTGAACTTACAATGTCGCGATGCGAACAAATTGTTTGCCCCCGGTACAGGTCGCTCCGGTCCATGAATGATCTTGAGGTAGGCATGGATCTCCTGACCAATCAGCAGGAGGGTTGTTCACGCTTCTAACAAAATCATCCATGGCCAGTGCTGTATAAGAAAACAACATAAGATGAAGTGAATGATACATTTGGTGTGTTCAATTTCACTCGGACTTTAGCCTAAACCAATGGAGTTGGCATATATGGATCCATGTATATGTCCAGGTGAGCTTTCCGTTCGCATTAGGTGGATAAGCCACTGGGCCTATATATTGATTTCTTATCTCTTATAACTCTAAAAAACAAAAAACAAAAAAAAACAACATACCCAGTGCCCCAAGAGCTCCCGCCTAAGTAGGGTCTGGGGGGGTGGATGTACACAGCCTTCCCCCCTTTAAGGTATTACTCCTGAAGAGAGGCTGTTTCCGAGTGCCCCCAACCTGAGGGTGAGGACTTCCCAAAAGGTCACCCATCCTGGCACTTCTCTGATGTAAGATTTTTTTAATTATCATCACAAGTGGAGTTCAACATTCCTCCTCAAATGTGAATCTATTTGATATTGTTGCCCCATCATACCCATAACATTTCCCGACCATGGTGATGGTTCACAACAAGAGGGAGGACAACCAATTGGAGCCCACATCTCCAACCTACTTTGATAAAATTCTAAAGGGCATTCGGCTCGACTTCACCTGAAAAACCGACTTATTAGAGGAGAGATGCCCTTAAGCAATGGGGATATTTAACATTTCTAAAAGATACCGGGTCTAACACAACCCAATAAACTGGTTTACCAAGGGTGAAGCGGTGCCCTTAACATATAGACTATCACCTACTAGTTTACCTACACAACATAGGATATTTAATAGTCTAGACAGATATTCCAGGGGACCAGTTCTTAATTACCATCCCCAGCGTGAGTCCTTGCACCGAAGGGAATCAGCTGGAACATCTCTCCGGCATTGATGATGGGACCCACAGGTATCCCCACCTCAGGGATCAAATCTATCTGAGTCTGTCCCGAGAGAGGCCACTGCGTCGCATACACGCTGACACCTCTTGTTGTAGCGTTAACTCTACCGTAGAAGAGCTCACCATTCAATGAGACATTGAAGACCCTCCAGCTGAAAGGACTTGGAGTCCTATTGTCCTGAAAGTAAAGGACAATGTAGTAGTTTCCTGTAGAAAGAGAACCAACAGGCCACTCGATCTGAAGTTTCTTGCCGCGGCTGGTTGTGATTGCTGAACTGAATGCCTTGGCTGGTGGGATATTCCAGAAATCTGAAGAAGTGACATTGGACTGACAACTGACTGATGGATTTGAGTTGTTGAATGGTTGCCAATATCGATGGTAATAATCATCTGGAAAACTAGCCTCAATGATTTAAGTTCATTATCAGAGGACCACTGAATCTTGTTTAACAGAGGATTCAAGCAAACAAAAGCAAGATTGTATTATTCAAAATCTAGCAACATATCATAGATCCTGATTGTCATATATTAGCGAATGCATTGCGATGCATAATACCTATACCATGCAAGGAAAATCAAAGTTTAACTGGACTAGATATAAGGGTGAAAGTAGTTAGGAGATCCTGTGATTTTGGCTACTGGATTGCACTGATTTCAAATGAAGAGACTAGAAGCATAGTTGAGGTTCAGATGATTTTGCAAAGAGGAATTCTACAATCTTTGGGGTTTGATCAGCATTCGGTACACACCTTCAATCTCAAAGCGATCATCATCCTTTATTTTTTGACATCTCTCAAATGTCAGTGACTATTCTAGATATGAACTATCACTCTTGTTAAGAGAATGATATAGTAGAACACATAAAATCAATGAGAAAAATAAAGCACAACACAAAATTTGCATGGTGAAATCAATTGTGTCAGCATGCAAGAAGTTGCAAATATTTTTCAGTTTTCACAATTCTCAGGGAAGAGTACAGGATAACAACTTAGAATGATTAACTGCTTATTCATAACACTATCGGTCCAATCCTCTGCTCCACAGACATATGGCCTGTCCAAGAAAAAAAACTACAATCCACGGATAAATCTGACAACTCTATGTAATTAATGCACAACCCCACAAAATCTTAATATTAGTTCGCCTTCACTTTCCTTAAAACTTTTCTTGAATTCATATTGAGGCACAAAAAAGACAAACTCAGTTTTAATATTGAATTAACCCCCACACCAATACTTAAGGTTATAAGCAAACCAAGCATTCAATAAGCTTCTCGTATTCGATGTCGATAAAAAATTTTTACATTTGACTGAAGCTCTTATAAGTAAACAAGTATAGTTGAAGCAAGCTTGAAAAGCTTAAGAAACTAATTTTGAACAGGAATGCACGTCTCATTAAAGTTCGTAAATAGTATATTAAAAAGCTTATTAAGAGCTTGCTAATGGCTTATTAAGATGCAGTATGAATATGTTAATAGTTGATTAACAATTTGTTTATTGCTTAGTACTAGCCTGGTACTAAATTTTGATGAGTCATTAGTGGCACCAATAGCTCGGCTCAATAACAAGTTAGCACCGATTCAACAATAAGCTCAACTTATCAAGCTGGTCCAAAAATATCATTAAGACTGCTCGAACTCAAGCACGTTAAGACTTATCGAGCTCAAGTTTGAAAGGGTTGCTCCCATACGCCCTACCACCACTACTCATAGTGACACCATCAACAAACAACAAACCATATAACTAGCGTTCCAACGTGTAGTATTGTGTTGCATTCGTGTTCGAGTTTAGCGAGGGGTCCTAGTAATGGAGTCAACCCGAATCCAACCTGTTTATTAAATGGGTAAAGAACTTTCAACCCTTGCCCAACCCAACGGATAACCCACGGGTTACCCATTGTGATTTTTTTCATTAAATGTTACGTTGTCAATTTGCAAAGATGTCAATAATACACCTCATAGTGATAATAATAATAATAATAAATACTTGACATATATAATTAT
Organism: Simmondsia chinensis; assembly: GCA_018398585.1. Classification (NCBI taxonomy): domain Eukaryota; kingdom Viridiplantae; phylum Streptophyta; class Magnoliopsida; order Caryophyllales; family Simmondsiaceae; genus Simmondsia; species Simmondsia chinensis. Next base: position 20,412,454 of record JAGTTD010000017.1, on the reverse strand, counting down.
TAGAACAAACTATCAAATTAATATTACTAAATATGGTTTAAATTATTTTATGAGGAATAGGCTACCAAATATATATATAAACATAACTATATAAACAGGAGGATTAAAGGTGTTGAAAATGGGTTAAATGGGTCAAATCCAAATTCAACCCAATTGGCTAACGGGTAAAACGGGTCAACTCAAATTCAACCTGGCTTCAAAAGCCCCGACCAAAACCCATTATTTTCGTATCTTATTCATGTCATGTTATTGAGCTGTATCAGATTTTGCCAGGCTTACACATAATATAACCCAACTGCAAATCTTTCAGCATAAGTACCAGCATTAGTGTAAGTACCAGAGAACGGCCTCCTTGTTGCCAAACGTATTGCGCGCCACAGCACTAAGCCCAAACTTCCGAAAATCAACACTCTTATACAATGACTCATCAAGACCCATCAACTCCACCGCAGATACAAACGGATCCCCATCCCCATTTCCCCCTCTGCGCGCAAGACAAAACCTAAGCGCCTTCCCCTGCGCACCCACCACCAGCTCATAGTAACTCGCCTCCCCTTTCGCATACTCGTCCGTGCTGTTCACGGTGCCCCAGAGGGTGCCATCAACGATCTGGTCGAACACGGGAGGGCGCACGCCGCCGTCAAATGCGCCGTAGAAGTAGGTGGCACGGAGCAAGTACTTGGCGCCCTTGGTGACAGGGAAGGAGTAGCAGAACTTGCGCGCGGATTTGTCGGGGAAGTAGCGCAAATTGGAGAGCAGAGGGAAAAGGGTGTGATTTGTGTTGATGATGGTGGTATTGCCGGTGGAGATGAAGCCATGATCGGGGGCGTAGGTTAGGGTTCCAATTGTGATGGGGTTTGTTGATCCGCAGCTTAACAGGTAACCTGCATCAAAATTTGGTATTGAAAAATCGTTAAGTGTTTTCCATTTTTGCTGGATGAATTGATGCTAAAAGGCTTTTCAAACATACATATTTATAGTATTTGAGGATGGTAAGTATCGTTAGTGTGTTAAAAAGAGTAAAATAGTACATGGGGTTAACTCTTAAGTAGAGATAGCAATAGATCGGATTTGGGTCATTCAGATTTACTTCAAAAAAATCCGACCCAACTCAAATTTAGAAAAAACATATTTATTACATAAAAACTCAATCCAAAATCAAATATATTGGATGGAATGGATATCCAACTCAAATTCATAACCCATTTAAATCCTAAAATGAAGTATGACATTACAATTTAGTATTAACATATATAACAATAATAATGCAATAATAATACCTTAAAAACCAATATTTGGACAAACTAATGCAGTTTTTTCATCTTTTTCATTTCATATGCATATAATACTAATGTAATATTAAACAATCGTTCAAAAACCTTTTAACCACTAATCTTTACACATAGATTTATTATATTATGATTTTTACAAAGAATATTATAATACTAGTATAAGCTCCAAATATGTTAGCACAATAAGCAAGTTATTAAAATATATTTGGCACGTTAAATACCCAAAATTTAGTAATTCTAAAATTTTCTTCTACGATAAACATAATTTCGGGTTGGATTTGAGTCGGGTTTGGGTTAGGTTTAATGTCATCCAAATCCAACCCGACCCAAAATAATTTATCAACATCCAAATTCAAATCTATTTAAAATCCATTTTTTACATCCAAATTCTTCATAAATGAATCGGTTTGGATGGACATCCAACGGATTCGAGTGGGATTGCCATCCCTAGTCATAAGGTTAAGTTTTTAAGAATGTTGGTTGTTTGACACGATGTCAGAGTCTTGTTGCCTAAAAGAAACAACTTTAAATTTTAACGGCCTTCACTTTCAATATTGATACATTTGAGTAAAAGATATGAGGTTGTCTTGTGTAATATTTACGCTTTAGGACTAATGAGGAGGCGTGTTAGAGCAACAAAACTGATAGGGACTTAAGTTTTTGGGAAATTTGGTTTTTAGACTTGCTTGATTATCGGGAAATTGGCAAAAAATTAGAAATCAAAATTCCTTAGCAATTTTCAAATTTTTTAAAATATAGGAAGTAACTTATCTAGCCTTCCGGTAAGTTCCAATTCCTTTGTTTTAACCAAGCCTCTCCCAATGAAGTTTTATTTTGTACTTATTTTCCAAAGAGCTCAAACATGAATTGAATTCTTATTAAATACAACTTTTTATTAGAATTTAATTCACGTGGCAATCAAATAAGGCCTAAATTCTCAAATTTAAGATCTCATATAGTTTCGAGTAAAATTGTAAATGGGATCGAACAAGATTGGATAAATACGATTTCGGTATGGAAAAAAGCTACACAAGGATGAAGATCTAGATGGAGATGGGCATTATTTATTATCAACACCTAGAAATTGAATTGAAGTGCATTAGGCTAAAAAATAATTCTAAACTTTCATATTCAAGATCATACAGAGTAATTCACCATTAATCTGTAAAACTAGAAATAGATTAACGAAGAAATTGACCTTTTGGGGCGGCGGGTTGCGCTTCAATGAAGACGATTTGGATGCAAAGAAGCCATAAGAAGAAAGGCGAGATGAACATTTTGTAATATCACAAGTCACTTTTTATTCGAAGAAAAAGTGAAGAAATTGAAAAAGGAGAACGAATCGGTACATAAGATTGAGGGGGAAGAGAGGAATTAGGGAGATGAAATGAGAGAGAAAAATGAGATGAAGAATTATTCATTTTTTGATTTCTTATTGATTTTCAGTTTTTTTTTTTTTTTTTACAATTAATTGCATCTGCTATTTATAGAAAAAAGAATTTAAATAGCAGATAAAAAAAAAATTGGGATAAAATGGAGGGGTAAAAAAATTAAAAAGCTTCTTCCACCTAACTAACAAAACTAACTATTAAAATGGAGTGAAAAGACCTATTTACATCCCACTAATAAGCTTATTTATAGCAGTATCTCCTGAATATAATATAAAGTTCATAATTCATGTATAATACACTAAAAGGGTACCAACACGCAAGCAACGGATTCTATTAGAACTTCGAAGTTACACGTGCTTGGACGAGAGTAGTACCAAGATGGGTTACTTCCGGAAAAGTTCTAGAGTTGCACTCTTTAGGTTGGGGATTCTCAGAAACAGTCTCCTTTCAGGGTATCCTAAAGGGAGAAGGCTGTGTACATCCACCATCCCCCTCCCGACCTTGCTTAGGCGGGAGCCCTTGGGGCACTAGGAATGTTGCTTTTAATTCATGTATAATACATATTTTGAATATGTGTTCGTACCTTCTCATTTAAAAAAGGCGTTCATGTATCATTGTCGATAATAGGGTAAAATAGACATTTTCATTATGTTATTTGTATAATATATGTATTATAACATGTTTTCGTATTTTTTGTTTAAAAAATAAATGGTATTTGAAAATAATCAAGATATACAATTAAATTAAGTATTTATATTCTATATATTGCTAGTTACATGTTTGAGGACAAGTGTCCTGAAGATGTGTATCAAGTGGCCTTAATTACTACTACATTGCAAAACTTTTGAGATGGACAGTAAAAGTACTATGAATAACTTCTTGTTCTATATAACTCCGCCTCTTTGTCAATTGCCCCACTAATCGTTGGTTACATTATACTGCAACTAATTAATGAAAACCGATCATGGATTAGATCCATAAACATGAGCTTCTAGTTGACGTTGTTCTTAGCGAAGGAATGATACGTGAATATCTCTAAGTTAATTGTTTGCTTCAAAAGCTACTACCTTCTGGATAATTTTTTATTTTAAAAAGGCGTTCACGTATAATTGTCAATGATATGGTGTAATACATGTTTCCTATCCATATAATGCACGTATTATAACATATATTCGTATTTTTTTCATTTAAAAACAAATGATAATTGAAAATAATCAGCAGCTACTCGTAAAATCACTTATCCATATTCTATAGCTTACTAAATTTTTCACTTTAACTCTCAAAGTACTTATTCTACCTCAACATTTAGTATGCATTGTGCTTCTAAAACTGCTGTTGTGTCTAACACTATCTTTTATTTTTATAAATCAATGAACTTTTGAACAAAATTTTCATGTATAAAACCGAATAATACACATACATGCTATATCTCATTTAATTCTCACACGGCTGATTTCAAATTCAAATTGTGTAAGATCAACAACAACAACAACAACAAAAAACCCAATGCCTCAATGGCTCCCACTTGAGCGGGGTCTAGGAGGTGAAATGTACGTAGCTCTATCTCTTTAGGATGTTACCCTAAAGAGAGGCTATATCGGCGGGCCCTAACCCAAGAAACAAATGGTAGAGACAGAGTATAAGTGAAAAATACGAAAGTAAAAAGTAGAAGGTAACAAGTAAAAAGTAAGTCAACAATAAGATAAAGTAACAGACTGTGTACGATCATTCCTCATTACCTGATTGATACATTAGTCCTTCAGATTGTTGTTCGATTTTCGGACTCTTCTTCGCTCCCTTTGTCACAACTAAGATCGTATTCAACAAATTTGTCTTTCAAGTAAGCCTCTGTGCTTTATACATATTCTCTTACTTCTATTTTCCAGTTCTAGTGCTTCTATGTTGCTGTTTCAGATTACTACTTAAGCGTACTTGGGCGAGAGTAATACCAAGTTGGGTGATCTTCTGGGAAGTCCTCGTGTTGCACCCCTCAGGTTGGGGTTCTCGGAAACAGGGAGGGCTGCGTACATCCACCCCCCAAGGCCTTGCTTAAGCGGGAGCCTTTGGGGTACTGGGAATGTTGCTTACTCTTTTCACTTTCTTTATCATTCCCGACTGTTGAACGAAGCATTAATGGTTATATATTATATATATAGTGGTATTAATATTAATTTTCTTTTATCCTACAAAGTACAATCACTCAAATGTGAAATAACAAAAGAGAATTAGTATTGTCAGAACAATAATTATTATTGTCCGAGCAATTGTGTGACTTATTATAGTGAATAGTAGATACAAGATTATGCAAAGTTTACCCTGATAACAATACTATTGTCCTGACAATAACATTATTATTCTTAGTATGAGCAGTTTGGTGGTGAGATCTGAATGAAACCTCCCATTGTGGAAGATGAAGATGCTAGCGTAGAACCGAATATACAAAGAAAAAACAAGTTATTTTATACAGCAAAAAAATTTCATCCAAAAGTAATATGCTTTTTGAATTTCTACCTCCTCTACTTAACCCGATTTGACACCCCCCAAAAACACAATTTCATCCCAGGTTCCTACTCGCTAATTCTGTCACACTGCTGTGGGATGCGATCCGCATCAAAAACTCCACCTATTCATCATCCTCTGAATCTGCAATAGTTAAGAGAACCCACTGTCATGCACATTTTAGATGACATTGAGGTCGTATATAAATCAGTCTTATCTTTTATCTCAATAAATTATGATAGAACTTCCCAAAGAGGACAATCCCAAGAGGTTAGTTCAACTGGTCAAGCACTTGGACCTGGTGTTTCATGAAGCATTAGAGTCTGGGGCTTAAATCTTGTGTTACAGCCTCGGGCACTCATTGAGTTGTGCAAAAATTAGTCCCGACACCTCTGTCCTCACCCCCCCCCCCCCCCCCCAAAAAAAAGAACTTCACAAAGAAGGCATTGAGGCAACAGTTTGGAATTTATGCTACCAATCACGGGTTCGTCTACTATGGCTCGGTACTCCAAGAATGATAAATATTTTTGAGCAGATAAATCTGAACTACAGTTGCCATGAACGCAGAAGCACATGTCATTGACACTGCAAGAACTGCAGAAAGCAACTTTTTGCTTTAAAAAAAAAAAAAAAAAAAACAGCTGCAGAAAAAGAAGGGCTAATCACACTCTAGAACTGCAGAAAGGAAAGTTTGTGTCATGGTCGCAAATTGGCATAGTTTTTGTTTTTGGGAAAGTTATATTTTTCTTAAAAGAACCCTCGTTTCCTGAACCCTTAATTAATCTTCATTTAAAGGACTAAACGTTAGCAAATGCAGCAGATAATATAAAAACGTGAAGAAAAATAAGAAAAGAGAAGACCGAAGAAAGAGAAGTGTAAAAGACAATTACCAGATCTTATATCTTCTCCGACCTTCCCTTTGTTTTTCAGCTGCCGCATTATCATTGAACATATAAGAATCCACCAGTATATATGGAAGACCAGCAACATGAGCAGCATTGTGTTAAAAATGTAGTACAGAGATCTGGGGTAGGCCTCTGAAAGGTTTAAGTAGTCGCGCATATCATAACTGGGAGATGATGTACAAATATGAGTTACATACGATTTAAATGCTTAAGAAAGGATATCTGCAGAAAAGACACAAACCTGGAGGTCTTTATGACCCAAAAGGGGAAGAATATCAGCCGAAGTATGAGCCACGAGATAGCAAAGAAACCGAAGCATACACTTGCTGCAAGCTCCTTTTCGGAATATTTGAAAACCTTAGCAGCTTCCATGAAAACGTCACTTGCATCATGCAGGGCAAGGATAATCGAGCCAATCCGGAAAAACCTGTAATGCAAATCAGTGAAAAGAACTCTTAGATTAACCCCTGTAATATATTCTATTTAATAGGAAGACAAACTTCAAATGTTTCTTTAGTATCTTTGATTAAATTCTTAAATTCCTAACATTTCTCGGGAGAAAAGGAATCGTTTTTCAACAGGCAGAACAATTGACGAGAACTTTGTTTAGGAAGATGCACCAGGGATTGATTTTGTGTAGGATATGGTTTTAGCCTTTAGTCTAAGGCGCATCATAAATGGATGAGATTTTTCCTCCAGTTTGAACTCTACAAGATCAGCATTAAGGAATTTTGGGAAGATCCACAATGGATTAATTTTCTGTTCGATATGGTTTTAGCCTTTAATATATATGGTGGTGTTATTGCTATAGCAAAAAATATAATTGCCAAAGCAATAATGTGACTTATAGTGAATAATAGCCACAAAATTTTACAAAGTTACTCTAAAATTAACAATTTTGCCCCAGTAATAACACTATCCTTAATATAAGGCACATCATGAATATGGGGCAAGTAGTAACCCTGTCATGATCTCTCAACCACAATACTGATGGCGTGAAATAAGACTAAAACTACATTATGATTCTTTATAGAATGAAAAAGGAAAAATGATGAGCAGTAAACTAGAAGATATTGCAAAATAAATACACAACACAGAAACGTTTGACATTCTATTTCCTTGCACTTCATAGACATACCAACTAACCAAGATATCCAACAACTGAACACTAGAAGACTGATATTCGTGTACAATAGTACCTTTTGCTTTTCCTTTTCCTTGTCCATATTTGTCAATGAAAGAGGAGCAGCTGACACATGCTTAGAGCACAGCATGTGTCCTGGCGCATTGCTTATAATCTTTCACCTATTACATTTTTTTAACTGTGCTCCCTGGGCTTATGAACAATACACCAAATAAAATAATGCAGTACGTCGAACCTCATGACTTAAGTTATATGAATTCTTCACTTTACAACTTCACTCACACCCTTTTTAGATCCACTGCTTTTCTTCCCAGTGCATTACAGCTCATTTCATCATCATTCAAATTTAATCACATCACGAGAAACCAAGTTCCCTACCATCACTTAGAGATCCATTTCAGCTGCCCATAGCCTACTAAATGTTGTTTTAAGTGTATGCACCATGTTTTGCAATTCCTAAAAACATATACTATTTCAAAAATAGCGGATTGGTTCTCCATAGAAGACACAAAATCTGAAGATTCAGCTATAAAAGGTCTTCTCAATCTTTATAGTAAGTTTGCAGGGTTTAAGGACTACATTGACAGCTTAGCCAATCTGCCACATGAGACTGCACGTGGGAAAGTCATGGAAGAAATTGCTCGTCAAGTTGCTACTTGGGTCATCGTTCCATACTAAGTATAGAACTTCCGTATGATCTGACCAATTTAAATGATTAATTATGAATGATGTACTGTGAAGAACTGGCAACCAGAATTTGTAGAAAGTCCCGAATCATTCATTCTTGATAGACTCTTTAGCGAAAAGATATTAACTCCTTAAGTGATAGCTAACAAGGCACAGTAGTCTCAAGCAACTTCTTATAGTGGGTAATAACTAACAAGCCAACCAAAATGGCTCGGGTGATACCTTGTGATGTACGAATAGCCAATCAGGAGGACAGTGATCACATGGTGAGACATCATAACAGCAAAATCCTTCCTTCGAGTCTCCCATGTGAGAAGTGCAGCAATGCTGTAGAGGTAGAACCCACACTGGCACAGGTAGAAAAGCTTTAATGGGACTCTGCAACAGGTAATGGAGAACATTGATAAGGCACTGATAGAGTAGAATGGTAAAAGTAAAATACATGTAGTTGATCCCATCCAAGGGTAGTTTTAGTTATTCGGTATATCATCTTCTGTGTCTAGTTACCCCTTTCCTGATTTACCTTTTGCCGATAGTGTTTTTCTGACTACTTGTCTGTTTTTTCGCTTGTGCATTCATGTGTGTTTCTGCCTAGTAACATTGCAGATTTACCCTGTTGTGCTTGATTTTTCCTCATGGATTAATTGTTGCTTTTCAAATATTGCTTGCTAAGTTCCATATCTCGCAACCCTCAGGGAAAGGTCAATCAGAACTAAAAGCATAAAAGTGCAGTTAAATAACCAAAAGGCCCGGACTTTATGGATGTGAAAGAAAGAATTCCTCCATTGTTTCTCCCTGGGGAGAAATTCGCTGCATACTCATCTCTAAATGCCAATGCTCCATGGACAAATAAACATTCAGAAGATTTAGAACCCACTGTACAATGTGTTTTTATTACATGATTTGTAATATGCTTAACCAAGGAACAATCAGACAATGATGAGATCATATATGTACAAAACATGAGAGAAAAATTTTATGAGGTAGCTAAATTATATTACTTGGTGGAGAAGTGTTTAAAAAGAAAGAGATCGAAAAATCATCCCTTGCTTGTACAACAACAAAACAACAACAACAACAACCGATACAGTGCCTCAAGGGCTCCCGCACATGCAGAGTTTTTTTTTTTTTTTGGGGGGGGGGGGGGGGGGGGGGGGGGGGGGGGAAGAGGAGGGGGAGGCTTACCCAAAAAATCATCCTTTGCTTGTGGAACCAAAAAATGAGCCACAAAACCAGATCACACTTGGCTAAAAAGGACACTCGACAAAGTCACTAACTAATGATAAAAAAAGGTTCACTAAATGCCAGTGGAGCAGAGAACAATTTGGAGGACTTTTGGCAACTAAGGATGCTTAGTACTATGTCTAGTTTTCCAAAAGGGGAGAAAAAAGACATGCTCCAATCCTCCCCACCCCCACCCCCCCCCCGGGGGGGGGGGGCCCATCACACACACTTTTCAGCGGGGAGGAGAGGTTTGGGCCATACACACAAAAGTAAAGTCATTGACACTTTACTGATCTGCTGTTCTGGCAACAGAAAAACAACAGAAAAGGGAGAATAAAAATCATCACCTGCCTGTGGATCAGAGGAAAGATGTGTACTTCATTTATCATTGTTCACAAAACTAATGGTACTTGAGACTTATCAGTTAACACCATGAAAGAGCAGGTGGAAAAGAAGGAAAAAAATAAAAAGAAAAATATAGAAGGGAAAACACTTCAGAGCAAAACATATGCATCCTAGTTTTATTTTTTCAATGAAAATAACAAAAAGCAAAATTAATATCTTCATGCCCACACAAAGTCATATGTTAACAGTAAAAAAGTTCTGCTAATAAGCCCAAGATTGATAGAACTTTCAACATTAAATGACATATGGCTCTGCTCTGGCAATTCAGGTAGTACCTTTCTGCCTCAAGTGAGGAGCCATTCATAAATTCATTTTCTCCATCTCCACGATTTGAAGCAATGCACATCCATATCAAATAAAAGTTAGGGCAATGATTAATATGGACACAAATATAAACAAAAGGATCAACTAAGCCTTGATTAAGTAATAGCTTCCAAACTTGCAACTTTACATGCACATTAGCATTGCAGATATTAATTCAGATAAAACCAATATGTATGCAGATTTAATTGATTAATTATGAAATCTAACCACATGATATGTAGCAAAACCTAAGTTTACTCCACCATAATCCCATTAAGGGTCATGAAAGATGGACTAAAATATGTGTAGTTCTAGCAAGATACTGATCCATGTATAATATAATTAGAGATTAGATCTCAGCACACTAATAGGAGCGTAGTCATGGACCATTGATACTCACCCAAGCTCTTGATTAGGCCACCCTTTGAAATACTCCTTCGTATCCCTAAACCACGGCTCATGATATGCAATTCGAAGAATACATGCCTCAACAGTGGCATAGTACGTCAGTTTCCAGATAGATTCAGAGCACTTTACAATCTTGGCTACTGTAGCCTCATTGAATATCAACGGAGCATGCCGCTGACTCAATAACCATGCAGCCAGCCTCTGAAATGAAAACAATGTCAGAAATGTGTTAACCAATATTTAAGAGGTAATCACAAAGATAAGTCATCAATAGACAGCTTCATATGACAACATATGAGAAGGACAATGGTCACTTTGCTTTTCATTGTTAAACTCGAATGGCAAAGGACCAACCTACTAGAAATGATAAAAATCGTAATTCCACTCAAATAATTTAAAAGCATCAGAGGCTGAAAACAACAGCCTGCAACTTAGGTGAAGGTGTGCATATGAATACTTCTGTCTGATATAGAATGTAGGTTGATTTTGAGATCAATAGGTGCAGTTAGCTAATACAACACTTCTATTTAAATACTCATTTCACATTTGATTCAAAGCAAAATGACCATGCACCAGCAAACTCAATAAGCACTACTTTCTCAATGATTTTTAGATCAACTTCATCAATATCCAGCTGCAGCTTATTTCCTACGCTACAAATTGCAACTAATAATATTCAAGTATATTATGGTCCATGAACTTTGCAAATCATCGTCAGTGGCCATCTTAAATGTGCAAATGCATTTGTATTGTACTACATTTGGAATATCCAAGCAAGGCCCATCCTTTGGCACTGCACTTTACATGCATCTATAACAAAAGCAATGGCGGTAAATCATGGTTGACCCGAAAATTGAAGAACACATCCACAAGATAATCTACATATACACTTTAAGGTACAAAATACCCCATGACATGAATTCAAAAATAATCACACGTAATATATATCCCAGTGATGTGCTGGTCTACTTCAAGGTTTACCATGAAAAGCGGAAAGTTAGAACCAAGACGAAGCTGCACATGGCTCTAACAGCCTTACAGCATCGATTAATTACTCATCTAATAAAAGAAAGCATTACTGAAATTGCAGTCAGATGCAGTAAGATGTCCCAGTAAAAGAATACAAGATAATCCACCAAATGGAACTAGTAAGTGCATTCAATATGTTGATGAACACAAATCATCCCATAAGCCACCGGGTAACTAATGTGAACACAAATCACCCTGCAAGCTACCCAGGTAGTCAAAATATTGAACATAGTTCACTTGCCCACGAATTTCATTATACCATAGTTGTTCAATCGCCTTCAAAAGATCAACAAAGTAGGCACACGAAGATGAATAAAAGCAGAGGAGCTACCTACGCAATTCTCATGTTGAAGCATCAGGGAGAACATGATAGAATTCAACTCAAAAGCTTCTGGGGTGTTTCTATTTTAAATACCTGGCGCCTAAACAACTTAGAATAGAAAAATGAGGCATATTCACTATTCAGTCAAAAGGGGCACTATGGACAAATATTTCACTGTAGGAGATACACATCTAAAGAGATGAGGGATAAAAGATACCAATGACACGAACCAAAATCAAAATATACTAAAAACTAAATCAAAGCAGTAAAACACTAAAGAGATAAAAGATAAGAAATGACATGATTTCATTGATTGCTTTGTAATATAATCTCTACCTACATTATAGATTTCATCCCCTCCCTGTGCCAAACCCGTTCTACTTTCCATTGGGCTACCCTAGTACTCTAGGCACATATACCTATTTAAGCACGTATCAATTTACCATCGCAACAAGGAATTTCACGGGGATATCATTAAAAGCACAATTGTTCCTCAACTTAGAGACATTTTTCCGAGCAATGGGAGGGCATTGCTTCACCGCCAAATGACTGGTACAGAGAATAATACAATTTCTTTATTTCACAATCGAGTAAATTGCACTCCATTGGATTAAAAAACTAACAGCAATAACACAGTAAATATATTAATATTAACACACACTTCATTCAAGACCCAAGAATGACAAAGAAAGTGAAAGGTGGTCTTTTAAGAGTTCTTTGGACTAAGAGCTTTGGGGCTTCATTCATAAAGCCTTAACTGATCTACAGAAGAGTTGGAGGGCTTTATACTATAAGTTGTGGTTTTTGTTGTTCTTTAGTTGTGTCTTGAGAACATCTTGTCCTAAACCGATTCATAAAAAAAGAAATTAGATTTGTTCAAAAAAATCGTGTCCTAAACTAGCTGTACATTCTTTCTCCTATCATGATATCTCTTTTTTCGATTAATCCGAAACAGTAACATCAAAACATAACACTGGAAAACATAAATAGCTAATATAGCAACTCTTTATATTTGGCTTAAAAGGAATGCTGGGAGTTATCAGGATCAACATACCAATTAATTTCTTACGAAAAAATGACGTTTTTTTAGAGCTCTCCTGACAAACCGCTTTGAAGCCTTTTCTGACATAACCTTAATTAATTTGCGAAGGAATCGGAGATGCTTATATTATCAGTTCATGATTTTTATGCTTGCATTTTTTTAATTTTAAGCACATCTTGTCAGCCCTCTTTGTACATTCTCTCTCTTAATATAACTTCGGTACAGCAAAATTGTTATTGTCAAAACAATATTGTTATTTCTAATGCAATTCTTTGGCTCATAATTTTTGTAACTTGTATCATTGATCTCACGATAATGATTTTTGTCTTGGCAATAACAACTCGCCAAAAGAGCATACAATTGCAAAACGGAAACAAGTACGAGAATACATACAAATCAAGAAAAACTTACACGAAACAGAAATTTGTCGATCAAAAACCTCGCGGCGACAAAGAAGAACCCAAAGTAGACTGCAAAAACAAAATGCCATGCATCCGGAACCCCATTCCTACTCAAGAAAGAGTCCATAACCAAAATCGCAGCAGAATCAGAAGAACTAATGCATCAATCGCGTAACAAGATATGATCTTTTTGAATCCGAATCAAAAATCAACTGACAAAATCACAAAATGGCGCACATTGAAGATCTTTCATTGAAGATTGAAGATTTCTAGGTACGACGATCTAATTGCCCTAAATGAGACATTGAAAATGAAAAAAATTGAAGAATTTGGGAGAAGATTGAAGCTTAATTTGGTGAATGTAAAGGAAATTGAATCGGAAAAGAGAGAGAAAAAGAGGGAGGGAAAAGGAAAAGGAAATGAGCTGCGCAAGGCTGTGGGATCTTGATTTTCGAGTTCGGTCTTTAAATAATTTTGGATTCTCGTACTTTACAATCGTTTTCTATAAGCAAAATGGACGGAAGAAGTAAAAATTTATAAAATATATAGATTTTAGCTTTTATTTAATTAATAAAAAGTTGACAAAATGTAAAAAATGAAAATTGCTTTAAAATGTTTGAAGTAACTTATTTAATCTTACAAATAAGTTTTAATTCCTTTATTTTTAATTACAAAGTTTTATTCCTCATTGCGGTATCTAAACACTTTGTACTTACCTCATGGGAAATTAACACAAGAGTTGAATTTCTTGGCGTCAATGAACCATAGCTTAAGCTGAGAAGTGAAGGTCCAGGAATAGTTTTATATTCTAACATGCTCCCTTGTGCGAATGTCAATTGAGCTTGAAGCGTGGATAGTGCATAGGCCGACTTCATACCTTATGCTTAAATTATTTTAATATTGAAAGTGGGGAGCTGTTGAGATTTGAACTCATGATTTCTTGGTTAACAAAGCTCTAATGTCATGTTAAGGAACTATCTTTTTCAAAAGTTTAAGTTGATAGATGAAGGTCCAGAAATAGTTTTATACTCTAACACCGGGAAATACAACTTGAAATTATGAGAGATGTAAGAGATTAATATATAAGTCTAGTTGGGTACTCTACCAAATGTTAATTGGTTTTAAAATGGAATCTCACTTATACTTCTGTGTAGTCTTTATATATTCCAACTCCATAAACGGGTTTAAAACCCTACTAGACTATAGACTAGTGGATTACTCCTCCAATGCTAATTAATTTTACATTGCTAACGAGGAACCCTGTCTCTCAGTAAACCCCAGCCCTCCACACACTAAAAGAGCCAGTTAAGTCAAGAATTTATTGGGGAGAGGTTAAAGGAAGAATCGAACTCAAAACCTTTTAGCTTAAAGTAATATTATATCCCTTCACTTTTCTTGTATTATTAAAGCAAGGCCTTGGTGGGTAATACTAATTGATTTTAGATAAAACACCACTTGAACTTATTTGAATTTCATGTACCAGGATGGGTGTCTCGTGTTGCCAACTCTCTAAGGTTTGGGGTTTTCGGAAACAGCCTCTCGGCAGGGTTACACCCTGAAGGGGTAAGGCTGTATACATCCATCCTTCAGACTCCATTTAAGTGGGAGCCTTTAAGGCACTGGATTTATTGTTATTGTTGTCGTATATCAACTCTGTGATGGATATGCACGAGGGGAAATAACACGTGATCGATGCGTGATGTTGTCTTATGCTTAGGGGCCAGGACTCTCTCACCTGGAATGACGGAGTCACAGCTATTGTCATGCCTTGGACTCCACATTACGTAATACCAATGATTTGCATTAATCTTTAGTTTGTTATGATATTTATTTAGACCTTTTAAATTATTGGTGGTGTTTAAACTACTATTTGATAACAGATAGTTTTTTTAATTTTATAGGGCAATTTTTTCTGAAAAGCTGAAAAATGAAGCGACAGTCGTGTTTTCTAATTGGAAAAGTTAGGAAACAGTTTTTCTATTTGTCCTATGTTTTCACAAATTTAGAAATACAAACAAATTCACATTACAGACGGGAAGATGAGGGAAGGCTGTCCCAAGAAGAGTTGGATGGAAACGATTCGACATGACCTTATCTATCTCAACCTAAATGAGGAAATGGTCCTAAATAGTGCTGTGTGGAGAATTAGTATAGGTGTAACCGACATAGCGGTTTAGGGTCGGGGAACACTTCTAAGCTAGTGCCCCAAGGCTTTTTTGCATGCATGTTCGATTATACGCATTTTTGCTGTATGTTGGCTCTTATTGTTCTTATTATTCTTTCGCCTCGTTGTTTTATTACCTATGCATTTCTGCCTATTCGCTGCTTTATACTCTCCATATGCTCGCTATGCGTCGTTGTTTATGCTCTTACACTTAGATACTTGTATGCTTTATGCTTTCATACTTCTCAGGTTGGGGGTCCTGGGAAATAACATCTCGTTAGGGTAACTCCCTGAAGGGGTGCAAGGCTGCGTACATCCCACCCCTCCCGGACTCTGCTTATGCGAGAGCCCTTGAGGCATGGAGTCTGTTGTTGTTGTTGTTTCACAAATTTAAAAAACAATTTTAACTATTTTTTAAAATTTTTTCACAAAATAGGAACCGTATTTTCCTACTTTTCTCCACTCCGTTTTTACATTACTCACCTATTTTAATAATATTTTTCTATATGCCTCATCTCTTCTCCTCCTCTTTGACACGTCTATTTTTCTCTTTCATATTCAAAACTCACTAACCCGTAAGGCTAGTGATACAACGCAGATAAAAAGGAAATTAAGAACAAAAGATTTAACGACCTTCCTTTAAATTCTTATTGCTAAAACAATAAAGAATAACGGTGAAAACTTTAATCCTAGTCTTGCTCTTCTTTAAATAGATGAGCTAATTCACGTAGAATAAAAGACTAAATTAAAAGAGATAAATAATAAAATCTAATAATATATATTAGGCTCTCCGATTTGATGTTAAATTCTTTCCGGATCAAGTCCTAGCCGCATGCCCCTCTGACCCGCCAAGATACCCAACCGCCAAGCTCAGCCCGCCATTCATACTAAGGCGCAGCTGTATCATCCTCCCCGACTTGGAGAGAATTTGTCATTGAATTCGCCAACAGTTCATCCGGATCATTCTCGCCAAGCTCGCCCAGACATGGGCTGCATCAACTAGCTTCCCATTTTTAAAAGCAACACCGAACTATCTGCTAAGACGAAAAAAGTTAACTCCTACATCGTATTGTACATTATATAATTTTATTCGAATGGAAGACAAAACAAATACATTATTTGCAACATATGGTAGCTAATGAGAACAATATTCTCATTGTACAAGATGGCAAAGAAGTGGAGATGTCTAACAAATCAAATGAACGAGATCCGGCAAACAATTACCGTGTGGAGCAATTATACCAATCGCTATAATGTTTACACAAAATTTGTAATTTATTTCGACAATAAATTACTCTTTCTCCGTAGTGTTTAACTAATTTTCGGGTACTTAGGCATATCATTTTCTACTTTCAAATCAATGAAATTATTGTTCGGACCAAATTAAAACCATATTTTTTGATTTTCGGATTTACGAATATTACTTATGTATCATTCTTAATTTTCAAAAAATTGGAAAACAAGAATTACTTGAACGTATTTTTCAGAGAAGGAAAGTTGGAGAAGAAAAAGAAAACTGGAGACGAAGAAAGCTAAAAATGGAAAAGAAAAATTCTTTTTGGCTACTAAAATGAGTTTATTAAAGATATCGCATATTATTGGTTAAAATCAATGTAACATTCCAACTTCTAATAAAAAAGGATTATTTATATTTTAGTACACTGGCGTTTTTGAAATAATGAAAAGGACCTTAACCTTTTTAAAATATTAAAAATGGCCCTACCTTTTTGTTGCATCAATAAAAAGGCTCCTCTCAAACGTGATGACATCATTTTTTATTGACAAAGTTGATGTGTCAATTACTTTTAATTAATGGTACAATAAAATGACATATAGTACGCTTTTCAACACCCTTATTATTACTTTATAAGCATAAAATTCGAGATATTGTGTTACGTTAAAGCTATCAATTTTCGCTTAATTTGTTTCAAAATATGGTTGTTAAAGAATTTTTATCATTTTACTGTAGCATTAATAAAAACACAGTTATCACATCAACTCTGTCGACTAAAAATGACATCATCATGTCAGAGAGAAGCCTTTTTATGAATATGACAAAAACTTAGGAATATTTTTAATAATTCAAAAAGATCAAGGTCCTTTTTATTATTTTTAAAAAAGTCGAGGTACCAAAATGTAAATGACCCTAAAAAAAAAATCGTAACATCCCAACTTTTAGTTGTATTAATGACACTTTCAAGCTATTGATTAAAATCAATTTGATCTCTTAATTTCTAATTTTATCGAATACATCTAAAACTATTTTAAAATTTTAAATTAATCAATAAATCTTTTAGGGTTGGGGGTCCTTGGACACAGCATTTAAGGTAAGACTATGTACATCTTACCTCTCAAACTCAGCTCTAGTGAAAGCCCATGAAGCACTAAGATTGTGATTGTTGTAATCAATTTATAAATCTAATGTTACGATAGAAAATTATTGATCTTTTAAATAGTAATATTAGGTTATTTAATATTTTTACAATTTAATTATTTTAACCATATGACTTAAACATATTTTTAATGGTTAATAATTTGCTAAAAAGGAAAAAGACCTAAAATAATAGTCACAATGCCTCAAAGGCTCCCATATAAGTAAGGTCTAGAAAAAGACATATCCTCTTTAAATGAATATTTTCTATGCGAACATAAATCACTTTAACAGACCCTACGGCTTCCAAAAATCATACATATTAACTCTATTTGTAAAAGATTTTCAATTTTAAAAGTCATTTTGTCATTTTCATAATGACTTTTGTTGGGGAAAAAATAAACACTTAACAGACGCGAAAAAATCGCAAGAAGCAACACACTGAAATTTACGTGGAAAACCTCTTTCAACTAGAGAAGAAAAACAACCATAGATCCAATACGGGTATCAAATTCGCAACACTAAAATTTTATATTACAATCTTTAATTGAACCCAAAATCTAATATACTCAAAAATCTAACGAATATTCCCGTCATGTATCTCGCAACAAATTCTATCTCCCAAGATTGAAGTAACCAAATCAATATCAACTACCGTTTAGTCCAAGAAAAAAAGTCTTGAAGGTTGTTCTCCATGTTCGCTATACGCCAACCACATGTGAAGTTGTTGACATCTTTACCAAGTTATATTTGTAAACCATACCTAGAAGTATTGTCATTATTCTCACACTTTGTTGTTGATCAATCTAGTGCTTGATGGCATTGTCAGACAAGGTACTATAACCAAGGGACCAAGCATTGTGGTGCGGTCGTGCACTGTGTGGGCGCTGCCTAGCGTGCAGCAAAGTTCTCTAAACATAACTTTTACCCAAAGAATATATACAAGAATGGCAATCCACCTATATATGGATGGGCACAGTTTAGTCACCCGATCACTACTTGGGTAAATTTTGTACTTTCACTTCTACTCGACCGGGTGTCTTGCTCGGGGTCCACATGGGTTTTTAGGTAGCTTATTGTATTTATTATCTTAAAAAATTATTAGATTTTATTTATCTTTTTTCATTTTTTTCAAAATAGGGACTATGTTTGTTGCAGCAGAGGGCATGTTTCCTATATATATGGTCGAGAGTCCACTCAACTTATAAACCCTAATACCCTTTATATCTGTAAAATAATGAGCAACCCAATAACAGAGGGTGTCCCCCGTGTATTTATAATAAATAAATTCAAATACAAGGCCAAGTCCAACAGTGTATATATATATATATATGTGTGTGTGTGTGTGTGTGTGTGTGTGTGAAGCAGTTAGAATAAGAATAGAAATTTTGTGAGAATATGAGAAAATTTAATCTACACCGTTGGATCTTAAGTAAGATTGATCAATGGTTCTAAAAGGCTCATGGTGTCCGCAACCCTACCACCACCCAATGGTCACCGCCGCCGCCGCCACTGCGACCTACCCCCACCACCACTGCCGCTCCTCTCCACCAACCCGCCACCGCCACCCATCTCGTTCGCTCCATCCCATCTCAAATCTCAACAGTCATTGTCGCTACCTCCCACCACCACTGCCACTGGCACCCGCCACCACTATGGCGGTGGTGGCGGGTGGTGGAGGGAGGCGACGGTGGTGATCGTTGGGATTTGAGATGGGATGGAGAGAGAGAGATGGGTGGCGGTGATGGGGGTGGCCAAAAGGAGCGACGACGGCAGGAAGGGTGGCAGCAGCAGCGGTGGTGGTGGCTGTAGGGATTTTAGATGGGACGGAGAGAGAGAGATCGGCGGTGGTGGCGGCGGCGGTGGCTGGCGGTGGTAATGAGCATAGGGATCTGAGATGGGGGGCGGTGGTGACCATTGGGTGGTGATAGGGCTCCGGATAATATAAGCCTCTTAGAACCATTTATCAATCTTACTTAAGATCCACTGGTGTATATTTAATTTTCTCATATTCTCACATAACTTTCATTCTCATTCCACCCGCTCCCTATATATACATACATACATACATACATACATACATACATATATATATGTATATATATCTGCCTATTAGGACCACACATAACTTTCATTCTCATTCCAGCCGCTCCCTATATATATATACATACATATATATACATATATATATATATATATATATATATATCTGCCTATTAGGACCACTTATACCTATAGTCTAACACTCCTTCTCAATCGTAGCAGGAAGGAACTTAATGCGAATATTGTTCTTCAATTATAGAAACAAATGCCGAGGAGATTTTTTGTGAAGATATCTACAATCTGTTGAGACGAAGATATGTGGAGAACATGACTAAGGCCCACACGAGCATGCGCATGAACAAGATGAATTATCAATCTCCACATGCTTGGTGCGAACATGTTGAATCCAGTTAGTAGACAAATAAGTATAAATTTTATCACAATATACCAGAGTGGCTTTAGGAAGAGAGATACCCAATTCACCAAGAAGAGATCGCAACCAAAAATACTCCGAAACAACATTTGTTATAGCAAGGTATTCAGCCTTTGCATTAGAACGCGAAATGGTAGGCTACAGAAACCCGATGTAGAGCAACAGGTATTGGATCAACCAACCCAGTCGGCATCCGATATGCTATAAGTCATTAGTAGTAGATGGAGAAATGAATAAACCATGATTCAAAATACCTTTAATTTGGCGAAGAATGTGCTTGAGAGCTACCCAGTGAGAGTCTCGTGGAACATGCATAAAAAAGCACACTTGCTAACTGCATAAGAAACGTTGGGGCACGTGAAAGTGAAATACTGCAATGCTCCAACCACACTGCGATATAGCAAAGGATCAGACATACGAGCATCATTTTCACTAAAGAGCTTGGATTTAGAACCTGTCGGTGTCACCACAGGTTTACATCCAAGTAGGTCACTCTTATCGAGTAAGTCATGAGTGTACTTAGCTTGAGAAAGAAACAATCCATGTGAAGAGTGCATGATAAAAATTTCAAGCAAATAGTTGAGATAACCCAAGTCTGTCTTATCGAATTCACGCCCTAAAGCACCTAAGAAGTTATGAAGGAAAGTAGATGAAGAGGCTGTAAGAACAATATCATATATATATACGAGTAAAATGGCCATGTCAACTCCTTTGCCTAGTATGAACAAGGATGAGTTTGATTTGTAACTAGCAAAGATTAAGTCAAAACAAAACAGATGCAAATTGATTATACCAGGTGCAAGGTGCCTGCTTTTACCCATATAGTGCCCTATTAATTAGCATACATAATCGGGAAATATAAAATCAGCAAACCCCAGTGGTTACTTTATATAAACTTCCTTGGTCAAGTGTCTATTTAGAAGAGAGAAGATACAAGAGGGGTAATTTGGCTCTAATACCATGTTAAAGTTTTACCGGGCCTTTAGGCCCAACTCACATAATTGGAACATATGAGGTCCAAGGCGGGACACTGCGAGGTGGGTAGTTTATCTGGGGCGATGTAAGTCCAAGTAAGGTTCCATCATAAAACCAATTGGTATTAAACGTAGTAGCCCATTGAACTTATATATTGATGTGTTTTCTTTTCCAACTCTAATGTGGGATTTAGATAGATCCTCACATGTGCAGTCCTTAACACTCCCTCACATGTGGGTCTACTTCAAATACACCCCTTGCCTTCTACAATCCAATTAGAAATTACGTTCAATTGGGTCCAACATTCATCGGAGAGGCCCTTGATGTAACCAATTCAATTGCACCCCTCTTTTTGAGGACATGGTGAGTCAAATAAGAGCTCATGATCATTCACCTACTCTGATACCATGTAAAATAATGAGCAACCCAACACCTGAGGGAGCTCCTCTCGTGTATTTATAATAGATGAATACAAATAGAAGGCCAAGCCCAACAAGTCATAAATACATATTATTAGGACCACTTGTACATATAGTCTAACAATATGCTTTGTTATTGAATGCAAGTCGTTTACTTTCAAGCTTTGTGTTCAACATGTGGTTGTTTGTCATGTACTTGAGTGAGTAGCACAATGCCACATTTGCACATAGAGACGTCCCAAGACCTGAGGAATCCAAGTCTCTTAGATCGTTGCATGCTCAAAGCGATCTAAAGTGTAGGCCTACGTGTTATCCAAGAGGGAAGCGTGTGCCGCACAGTTCCTATACATTAGGACGGTGACACCTGGCATCCCTCATTGGAGTACCTGTAACTGAATTCTTTTACTCTCACAATAACTTGGTTTAATGCTCTGCTCTTTTTCATTTGCGATACTCTGTGTTTTGATTTGTTGCATTGGCTTTAACCTCAGTTATAGAAAAATAACCTTGGTCTAAATGCATCATTAAATAGGAACATAAAATGTTAAAAGAATCACTATGTACAAGTTGGGGTGGTCGAAGAGATTTCATACAACTAGTTTTATAATGGAATTCCACTAAGTATAAGATACATGGTTTAGCCTAGAAGCCTAAAAAAAAGATTGTAAAATTTCACTAAGTCTTATGTCCAATCTACAGAGTTGGAATATATGAGGTCTACATATAAATTTAAATAGGATTCTATCTTCAACAAATTTACAATAGTTATTATTCTAATGTAAGATTCTTACTAGACTCACATACGGAGTCCTTAACAGGGATAAAGTGTGTTTCGGGATTTTTTAACAGGGTCCTTTGAAGGGAAAGCTGATTCAAGCTCTTATTAGACGAAAGGAAAAGAGACCAAGTTATCATCCTGATTTCGACTAACCTTTCTTTCGTCTTCATCCCCTCTATTTATAGCTAAAGAGAAAGCTTATTTAGGGTGGTTAATAAAGACATGTGGTGTGTTGATTGGTTAGGCGAGCGGTGGCTTTCCTTAGTGGGTGAAGTAAAGTGTATCGAGTAACTCAAGCACTTTGTTTTAGATATGCGAGTAATGTAGACGGAGTGGTATGCCGTGATCGAGTAGCTTTAAGTTGAGTTGCCTCCCCCTTTTTGAGTAGCGTATTTCTGGGTAGGATGTGCTGCTAAGGGCCCACTCGTCGCTCCACAGCCAAGTATGCCACCAAGGGTCAACTTGTCACTCCATATCCAAGTACGCCGCCAAGGGCTTACTCGTCACTCCATAGTCGAGTATGCCAACTTGGGCTTACTCATCACTTCATAGCCAAGCACGCCGTCAAGGGTCTACTAATCACTCTGTAGCTGAGTAAACCACTAAGGGCCTACTCGTCACTCTATAGCCAAGTATGCCGCCAAGGGCCTACTTGTCACTCCATTGCTGAGTATGCCGGCAAGGTCCTACTCATCACTCTGTAGCCGAGTACACCGCCAAGGACCTACTAGCTACTCCATAACCGAGTACGCTGCTAAGGGCCTATTCACTACTCCGTTGCCAAGTAGTAACCAGGTCTTATTATTTCCTCAATAAATAGTCCCCCACTCTATGGGCTAAGTGACCTATTCACATTCAACCATAGAGTGTACTTCCTTCCCTCTACTTGCCCTCGTGGGGAGCACCACATATATCCCTTGCGGGGTAGACTGAGTCTCCATCTAGGATTACCAAGAGAGTCCTTGCTATAGGACTACTTAGTGAGCGAGGATCTAGGGAGGGTCCTGTAACTCCAACAACTAAGGGTGACTTTGAGCACCTTTCACAGTCGTTGAAGGGGCTTGTTCCACTAGGAGACTTGAAGCGAATAGGTGGTGCTCCTTCAAATGAGATGGCGGCTTATGTTTCGTAGGTAGGAGCCTTTATTTGTCTAACTTGTAATGCTCATACATCTTACTTATTATCTTACTCGTCAAAAATGGGACTTGTAGGGGTTAGGAACCATTGGATCTGTGTTGGCGTCATTCCTTGACAGGGACAAGCGGCTCCAGTGAATTCAGGATGAATACGCCTCTTACTTGGCTGCTTTTAAGAAATCCCAAGAGTCAGAGGCGTGCTAGTCCAAGATTGTTGAGGAGTTAAAGCGTAAGGTTGGCAAGCTAGATGCACGGGTGTCTAAACTAGAAGCATCTTCATCTAAGAAGGAGCATATTGCCCAAGAGTTAAAGAAAAAGCTTGAGCAATACCTTGCTGGACTTCCAATGCGGTTCTCTGCAGCAAGTGAGGAAGCGATTGAGAGATACCGTTCTAGTGCGAAGTTTTTTGACTTAAAGTGTCAACTTTATTGGGCTAGATTGAAGAAGGAATTATTTAAGTTTCAAGAGAAAGTCCAAAGTTATCCCTTTAGCTTGACACAGCCATACTTCAAAAGACGTCTAAGGAGGTCAGCAAAGAAATTAAATATGAAGGAGGGCAAGGCTCAAGCTAGCCAAGCGATGCCAAGGGTTAGAATGTCATATTTGGCTAGATTTTGTCAAGCATTTAGTTTATTTTTGCAGCCAATAGTCAGGATTTAGTCCTTCTTTTACTTCTTAGTCATAAATCAATGCAAGTATATCCTCTTTTTGTAACAAGCACTTGACTTGAAATGGATAATTCTTTCCTTGGCCATAAGACGGATGATATTTCTGCACTGTGTGGAGGCATGATTTCAGGAAGCCTTTTTGGCATTACATGCCAAGAGGAAGCCTGCCTTGTTGATCACCCCGTAAAAGTCAAGGAGCACCCTTATACGAAAGCATTTTGAGTTGATATTCTTGTAGGCAATAAGAGGCAGCCTGTAGAATCGAGTTGAGTAGCGTATGTGAGTACTAACATTTGTAAATAGCATCAACGAGTTCCAAACACCATATACAAATACCAAGCACGAGTAGCAAGTAGCATTTACAAACAGCGAATAGCATCAATGAGTAATGAGTAGCGAATGAGTAATGAACAACGTCAATGAGTAGTGAGTAGTGGATGAGTAGTAAACAACGTCAATGAGTAGCAAATTGTGAGTAGTAGCGAGTAGTATCGACACATAACAAGCAGGACCAAAATAAGTAGAGTATCTAGTCGTATTTCCTTTAAGCGCATTGAAGCTGCCTGTAGGAATGTCTTGAGTAGCATTTTGAGTCGTCTTTCCCGTAGGCACCAAGAGGCATCCTGTAGGAACATCTTGAATAGCTCCTTGACAAGGAAGTCATACTTACACACAAGCATATCATACATATGACTACACCTTTGGTACAGGAAAGGAAAACTGACTTTGACCCGTTTTCAAAAATACAAAGTTTTCATCCTAACTCTGGAGAGGATAGCCCACAGTCAAGCTTAAAGGTGGTAGCCCCCAGCTTAGTTTGAAGGCAAAAACCCCCATCCAAGCTTCAAGGCCGTAGCTCCCAGTTGGGTGGCTTTATTCTACGTTGGAGTTGCCTTGGGCTTGCAAATCTGGCTATGGTCTCGTCTTCTTTGGTGGAGCAAGCACCTTGTTGTTTTTTATTTCATACAACACTCATTCCTGGAATGAGGACTCTGAAATTTCTTGGCGAGCACCCTCATTAGAATGTCCCTTGGTGAATACCTCCATTGGATCTCGCTTGTTGTAATTTATCTAATTGCCATGGTGATTTGTGCGCTTCACATCGCTGCACTTCTTCCCGCCATAACATCTTCCGCAGACATATACTTGTCTGCCTTCTTCCATAATGCCTCAAAATTTTTCAGGTGGGTTCTTTGACAAGGAGAACTTGAAACTTGAATTGCGTAATACATAGACGAAAATGTTATGGCAATATCATCTGCCAAACTTTGCACTTCCATCATTTCTCGAGAAAACCTTCGGACAAAGTCTTGCAATGATTCATACTCTTTTTGACACAATTGCATATGTTGCGTTGCCATTTTCTTTCACCTTTTGTTTAATGATGCATGAAGCATTCCGAAAGTTCCTTGAAGTTATCTATTGATCCGCGAGGAAGAGACACAAACCATACTTGAGCCACCCCCTTGAGCATCGCAGGAAAACACTTGCACCATACCTCTTCGCTAACGTCTTGTATGTACATCCTTGAGACAAATCCCCCTAAGTGTTCTTCTGGGTCCTGCATCCCATCAAATCATGCGATATTTAGGACCTTTATCTTTGCTACAAAAAAGCCTAACACTCGTTTGATGAAAGATGAGTGTCACTAGAGAATCACTCATCTTCATCTCATCTAGCCTTTCTGTATGCTGGGGCCCAAATTCTTGATTTTCTTGCCTTCTTCTATAACTATGTAGGTTTGAGGTAAATCCTTCACTCTCGATGCATGCGG
This sequence comes from Simmondsia chinensis, assembly GCA_018398585.1. Taxonomy (NCBI): domain Eukaryota; kingdom Viridiplantae; phylum Streptophyta; class Magnoliopsida; order Caryophyllales; family Simmondsiaceae; genus Simmondsia; species Simmondsia chinensis. The sequence continues at coordinate 20,386,641 of JAGTTD010000017.1, read as the reverse complement.
GGACGGAACCTTGGTCTTGGCAAGTATTCGAACCATTAGGACGTGGGACCATTCTAGTACAAGTAGAGGCCGTAGGGCTTTGGCAAGCCCGTGTTGGACTAACATTGTTACCATTATAGTGTCTTTAGTGGAGTTCTAGTGGAGTAGTTGGTCCCGCCATCACGTATATTTCCCTTTCTATAAATGGCACCACTTGTTTCGGGATTTTTTGATGGGGTCCTTTGAAGGAAGAGCCGAACTCAAGCTCTTTTTGGAGGAAAGGAAAAGGGACCAAGTTATTGCCCTGATTTCCACTTGTCTTTCTTTGGTCTTCATCCCCTCTATTTATAGCTAAAGGGGAAGCTTACTTAGGATGGTTAATGAAGACATGTGGCCGGTGTTGATTGGTTATACGGGCGACAGTTTTCCTTATGCTTTGTTTGGCAAAAGGGTAAAGGAGGGTAAAGAAGGGTAAATGAGGGTAAGGGTCAAGAGGGGTAAAGGGGGGGGAAGGTAAGGTAATATTCTACCCTTATTTAGATATGTCAAATTAAGAGGAGTAAGGGTAAAGAGGGGTAAATGAGTTATCCTTGTTTCGCAATTGGGTCAAGGGGTAAGGGTAAAGAGAGTTATAGTTAAAATAAGGGTAAAAATGTCAAATTTTTTTTAAAACAATTTGGGGGTTAAAGAAATTGGGGGTAAAGAGGAGTAATGGGAGGTAAAAAATTATCCCCCATTACTCACCTTTACCTTTTGAATAATTTTGTCAAACAGGGGTAGAAAATTACCCCTCTTTACCCTTACCCCCCTTTATCCCTCTTTACCGCGTTGCCAAATAGGGGGTTAGTGGGGGAGGTAAAGTGTAATAGATAACATGGGCACTCGGTGTTAGATATGCAAGTAATGTAGGTGGAGTGGTATGCCGTTATCAAGTAGCTTTAAGCCGAGTAGCCTCCCCCTTGTCGAGTAGCATATTGGTGGGAGGGATGTGCAGCCAACGGCCCACTCATCGCTCCACGGTTGAGTATGCCGCCAAGGGTCTACTTGTCACTCCATGTTTGAGTACACCGCCAAGGGTCTACTCGTCACTCGCCAAGGGCCTACTCGTCACTCCATAGACGAGCATGCCGCCAAGGGCCTACTGGTCACTCCATTGCCGAGTACGCCGTCAAGGACCTACTTGTCCCTCTTTGCTACTCCATAGCTGAGTACGCCGTCAAGGGCCTACTCGCTACTCCATTACCGAGTAGCAACTAGGCAGAGGTGGACCTGATGTAGTGGCACTGGAGGCATGGACCCTCAATGGCCCATTGGCTGGATACATAGTATAGGTAGCGGCTTGTTATAGTTTTAACTATGGATATTGAAGGAAAATTATAGGTAAATGTACAAACACAAAGTTTATGGAATACCTCAATTGCGGAATGGGATCGAGACTTGCCTTACTGCCTTGCTAGGACGCCGTAGAAAACCTTAGTATTGACTTAGAGGGCTACCAGAGTCCTCTAGGATTCCACCTCCTCAAAACCACGAGTCAAGATGGTGACTCCAGAGAGAATAATCTTGGGAGAGATAACTAATACCTATTTCTGTATTTTTCTTTTGGATGGATAACTAAACTGGTTGAGAGGAGCATTTATTTATAGGATAAAACCTCTCAACCACCCTCCCTTCTAATTAGGGAGTGTATTCCACCACTCTCCATAATATCTCAACCATGAGATATTATGGGATAGTGGCTGAATATTAATTATCTCCAACACTCCCACTCAGCCACTAAGGCTACTCTCTCACTTCATACAGGTAATGGGACGTGCGACCAAACGATACAATCAATAACGGAGTGTATTATATTAAGCCACCATCTAACCAACATAATACCTCAAGAACACATAAGTAATTTCAAAATACCCCAAATCATTTAACATCACCAAGAATCTAGCATCATTGACCCCTCAAACTAATGAGCTAAATTCTCATAACTTTGATCATGTCACGACTCATGTGATATGATCGCTCGGGCAGTTCAGGCAATGTCAAAACAACTTTTCCTTAGACACACACGTCAATCCATCTTAGCCTAGTAGCTTTCCTAGACATGTTCCGCTAGACCGTATCTATCATGGCCCTTGGATTACGTGCTAAAGTAGCAGCACCAGTTTCCAACTTCATGACATGGTTCTAAGTCCCAAAGGGTACCAACATGGACTATTAAGTCCAAGAACTCACACAGTGAAGAAGAGGGTATCCATTCAATCACTCTCAATTCTGGTCGTCTCATAGCACATACAGTATGATATGTATGTTGTGGCATAGCTCCCACTTAACTGGGCATGTCACTCTACCGTTTATGCCACACGAATTTTCTCACAGGCAATACGCAATATGCCACTAAAATTCGGCTATCTAACAGGCATGACATGGACCGAGTTCATGAAATCCATGTTCGACTCTTTCGAATCTCATCTCAGACTCACTGAGGCGACATTCTTTCCTATGCCTCTCATACAACACGTAGAAAGGCATGATGAGATCCATGTTTACTCAAAACATGACCTCATATGGTCTCATTTCCAACGCACTCAGCGTTGAGGTGATCATCCGTGTGAGTGGACTGATCATAGCCTGGTGACATCTTATACTGGCCTCATTCATAGATACTCATGCAAACAAGATTAGGTTAACAAATAAAAAAAATCACTAAATTGCATAAGAAACAAGTACGTTACGTAAAACGTATAGAATTTCATCAAATTCTTCGTAGTCCTATGCTCCACACATGAGACAATCAGCTTGGTCAAAGGATCAGCCAAAATTTTACTTGTAAAAACATGCTTAAGCACTATTTCCTCCTGCCTAACCTTATCTTTAATGTAGTGATAGCGCCTATGGATATGCTTCGACTTCTTATGGAATTTTGGATCCTTCGAATATTGCAATGCAGCCATGTTGTCACAATATATCATAACAGGTTCCTTAGCAAGAGTCGTGACATCTAACTGCTGCAAGAAGCTATGTAGCCACACTGCCTCTTGAGTTGCTGCACAACCTGCTACATATTCTGATTCCATTGTCGACAGGGCAATGCAATCCTGCTTTTTACTAGACCAAGAGATAGCCCCACCTCCAAGAATGAACACATATCCTGAGGTGGACTTACATTCATCTCGATCTCCGCCCCAATCTGCATCAGTATACCTTTTAGCCTCAAGTCACCACCATGGTAACAAAGCACTAAATCCGTGGTACCACGAAGGTAACGAAAAATCGTCTTCACAGCTTGCCAATGAGCTTGTCCAAGATTACTTTGGCATCGGCTGACTAACTTGACAGCAAAGCAAATGTCTGTACGTGTACACAACATAGCATACATTAAGCTTCCTACTGCACTCGCATATGGAACATTACTCATCCGTTCTTTTTCCTCATCTATTTTGGGGCACTCCTCAAGGCTCAAGCTTTGGCTTTTCTCAACTGGTGTATCAACGGGCTTGGAATTGTGCATACGAAATCGTTTTAAAACCTTCTTTAATGTAAGCCTTTTAAGACAAACCAAGAAGCCCTTTAGAACGATTTCTCAAAATTTCAACTTCGAGCACATATTTTGCTTCACCCATGTCCTTCATCTCAAAAGTGGAGGAAAACCACTTCTTAGTGGTGTTGATCATTTCCAGATTACTTCCAGCCAACAAGATGTCATCGGCGTATAGAGAAAGAAACATAATACCCTCTTCTGTCTTCTTAACATACACACAGTGGTTCTCATCTACCATGGACAAACCAAAAGATGTTATAGATTCGTGGAATCTAAAATACCACTGTCTAGACAACTGTTTGAGGCCATAAATGGATCGTTTAAGAAGACACACTTTGTTTTCTTCTCCCTTGGTAACGAAACTAAGAGGTTGATCCATATAGATATCCTCAATTAAGCTTCCATTTAAGAAAGTTGTCTTGACATCCATTTGGAACAACTCTAAGTCCAAATAAGCAACAATGGCCAGGAGCAGACGTATTAAGGTTAGTCTCACCACCAGAGAAAAAGTGTCCTCATAGTCTACACCCTCTATTTGGGTATATCCTTTTGCCACTAACTGAGCCTAATATTTGTCAATTGATCCATCTTCCTTGCACTTAATCTTGAAAACCCACCTGTTTCCAATGGATTTGGGCCCAGGTGGAAGGTCAATCAACTCCCACACATTGTTCTTAGCCATCGAGTCTATTTCATCTCTCATGGTAGCTAACCATTCAATAGAATCTGGTGAAGCCAATGCCTCCACATAGGAAGTAGGTTCCTCATCTTGATTAGGAGTGCACAAAAACACTTCCCCTTCAATCTGAAAGTATCGACGAGGAATAAGACCACGCTTACTTCTTCGCGGTCTAAGTGAAAAGGAGTTATCTACTGGCGGAACATCCCAACTCATGGGTTTTTCATCAGTAGAAGGCAACTCACTCCCACTATCCTTGGCAAACTCTAGTTGAGTTTGAGAAATTTGACCTTCCCCACCTTCGCCAAGCGATGGTGAATCCTCATCTAGCAATTCATATAGCTCAAGGTCCTTTTTAACTTCACCAAGATTGGGGAACTCATCCTCTAGAAAATCAACATCTTTAGATTCTACCTCTGCCATACCTCCATTAGGATGCTCACCAAACATCACATACCCTTTGGAGTGTTCTAGGTATCTTACAAAAACTTGCTTGCTAGCTCTTGGACCAAGTTTACCATGTTTGTGTGATGAGTTATAAACATAACCACAACACCCCCATGGACGAAGATGATCCAAACCTGGCTTACTACTATTCCACAACTCATATGGCGTAGTAGTCACAGACTTACTGGGAACACGGTTAAGTATATAGGCGGCAGTCAAAAGCGCGTCTCCCCAAAAACTTATAGGAAGATTTGCTTGAGCCATCATAGACCTAACCATATCAAGTAAGGTACGATTCCTTCGCTCCGCAACACCATTTTGTTGTGGTGTTCTAGGAATCGTGAGCTGTAGATGAATACCCTTTTCCTGACAAAATGCCTTGAACATATCAGACAAGTATTCCCGACCTCTGTCGGTACGAAGAGTTTTCACATTTCTGTCCCTTTGGTTCTCTACTTTAGCTACGAAGCATTTGAAGCAATCCAACGCTTCGGAACGGTGAGACAAGAAGTAGACATACCCATAACGTGAATAGTCATCTATGAATGTGAGAAAATACAACGCACCATGCCTTGCTTTCATGTTCATGGGTCCACAAATATCAGAGTGGATAAGCTCTACTAGGTGGGATGCTCTTTCAGCCTTACCAAAAGGCTTTCTACATGCTTTCCCTGTTAAGCACGACTCACACATAGGGAGTCGTACCTTTGTAAGAGTCCCCAATAGGCCATCCCGAACTAATCGGTTCATTCTATCTTGGCCAATATGGCCAAGCCTAGCATGCCATTTAACAGAATATGATTTATCAATAGGTAAAGAAACAAACGCAGTAGAATAACTAAAATCATCGAGATCAAGACGAAGGAAACCATTATTAAGACGTCCATAACCAAAAAAGTTCCCACGAAAATAAATGTCTACACTATCAACAACGAAATTAAAAGTGTAACCAAGACAAAGCAAAGCCAAAACAGAAAAAAGATTACATCGAACTCCAGGTGCATACAACACATCATGCAAAATTAATATATTCCCACCACGCAGCTTGAGTTGATATGAACCAACTCCTAGTACTTCTTTTTCGCTGCCATTTCCAAGCATGACAGATTGCGTGCAGGACGGATTTCGATGGTAATCTACGAACCCAATTCTATCACGAACTATGTGCTTGTTTGCTCCTGTATCCATGATCCAATCAGGGAGATGGTAAGCAACCAAGGCATGAGTACAAACGAAGGTATTCAAAGAGTTGGGTAAAGGGGGTACCTTTTTGGGCCCGGGACAATCACGAGCAAGGTGGCCCTTCAGTTTGCAGTTATAACACTTCATCTTTGAGACATCATTTTTCGGGGTTTGCTTTCCCTTCTGGAGTTTCCAAACACCAACACTTTTAGGACCATGCTTACGAGCACCCTGGCCAGGCTTGGCTCTCTGACCCTTATGCTTAGGCTTCAAAGGCCTGCGCATGACAGAATGAGCAACAAGAGCAGTAGCACGAGAAGCCTCACGACGCTCTGCCTCCAACTCAAGGTGCCTTGAAATGTCAGCAAAGGTCTTAATCTGTTCACTGTGAGTCATTAAGAGCTTCACTTGGCTCCACTTATCATCTGGCAATGAACGTATCACAGCCAGAACTTGTTGCTCGTCGGTGACCTCGGTTCCAGCATTTTTGAGGTCACGAATCATAGAGCCCATAACTCTCAGATGTTCAGCCATGGAGTGGTTTGGACTTCTGATGTACTCCATCCACTTCAAATTTAAGCATGAAGCTTTGTAGCTGAAGTTTGGCCATATGTAATTCTCAGCTTATTCCACATAGCTTCAGCTGTTGTACAAGTCTCAAACTCGCCAATCAGGTCATCGCGCATGTAATACAACATAGTATAACGAGCGCTTCGCTCCTTTTTGAGCCAAGATTCGTAAGCAACCAAGTCCTTTAACCCTTGTTCGGACTTGTCTTCCTTTGGCTTAGTCAAGGTTATGGCTAATGTTTCTAGCAGTTCTCTTTCGTTTAGTAGATATTGGATTTTTCGATGCCACATTTCATAATTAGTTCTGTCCAGTTTCTCTAAATTGGACATGTCTCTTAGGGTGCTTTTGGCCGCCATTAACACTACAATTCAAAGTATAGGCAATAGATTAATTGAGGTACAATTATTTAATGTAATTAATTAGATCGTCATATCACATCCCATGTCATAAGATCGAAAATTTCACTAAGCTCATAATCATCTCAAACAACCCAATTTGTAATACTAAACCTAATTAATTACTCATAAAGAACAAATCCTTTTAAATAACTCTGTAGGACTACGAAAATCCATATTATAACTAATGAGCAAGAAACAAATCCAAATAATTATATTAGTGAAACATATTCGAAAACAACTCTGATTACACAAATTAATATATTACATAAATAATATGAGCAAGGTCTGTATTAAGCCATAAATATAATATTTACTAATATATATATAAAAAGACGAACTTATTAAAATTTTTGACCTAAACAATAACCCCTTTAACAGCCCAATGGCCTCTATATAGGTTAAAATAAAATTAGGCCACTACTGCATGGGCCTTACCATACCCATTTTTCCTTTCATTTTTTTTTTTGAAAAAAAAAGAAAACTAAGATAGGGTTAACTTAAAACCCTAAATTCCTTTAACTACTCTCCATATTTGCCGCAACACATGGGGGGTTGGGGTTGATGGTTATCCCCACTCGGCAACGACGCCGGTCAGGCGAGCGACACCGACCACTTTCACCGGTGACTCATCCCTGTGATTTCCATCGAGGGGCGTTTGATTTCGCTACCCGTTGGTCCTCCCACCGAGGGATAGAACCGATGGATTTTTGAAAAGGATTTCGGGTCACACCTGACTTCAGTTCAGACCCGTGTCGTCGCCGCCGTTACAGGCACCGCCGTAGCCCATTGTCAGTTAGGTTCTTTCAATCTCCCCCCCGCACCCCCTTTTTATAATAACGAAGGGATAGATGGTCCTTCGCCGTTGTTAGAAGGCGTTTCGGACTTACCGGAGATAGGTTGTAGCGATGCGTGTAGCGGCGCGTGGTAAAGACCAGTGGTTTCGGTTAAGCATGCAGTGAAGGATTTTTTTTCTTTTTTTTTTATATATTATAATAAATTACATGCGGGGTCTAAGGAAATATGAAACACATTCATAATTTAAAGTTATAAATTAAAGCAGTACAAAACTTGCTAAAATTAATCTGAATACTTAGTATAGTCCAAAAAATACTAAATTTTCTCATTAAATTTATATATGATAATCTAACGATTTATTCTACTAATTAACTCAAAATTAGTACATTATCGGCAAAGACAAGCATTAATGGCTCTGAAACAATTGAAGGAAAATTATAGGTAAATGCACAAACACAAAGTTTACGGAATACCTCAATTGTGGAACAGGATCGAGACTTGCCTTACTGCCTTGCTAGGACGCCGTAGAAAACCTTAGTATCGACTTAGAGGGCTACCAGAGTCATCTAGGATTCTACCTCCTCAAAACCACGAGTCAAGATGGTGACTATAGAGGGAATAATCTTGGGAGAAATAACTAATACCTACTTCTGTATTTTTCTTTTGGATGGATAACTAAACTGGTTCAGATGAACATTTATTTATAGGATAAAACCTCTGAATCACTCTCCCTTCTAATTAGGGAGAGTATCCCTCCACTCTCCATAATATCTCAATCTCAACCATGAGATATTATGGGATAGTGGTTGAATATTAATTATCTCCAACAGATATAATAAAAACAACAATGGTGTCCTTTATCTTATTGTACAGCTTGGCTTGATGATTAATGTCTTGCTTACTAATGTTAAAGGTTTGAATCCTCCAAGCTACAACTTTTTGGAATATTAATTTCGATTTTGATTATGCTTATTTTGAAGTTGTTGCTCTACATTTTCAAGCATTACTGAATCCTTTAGTATATAATATACTATTACTAATGGCTTTATTAGCTTTCACTATAATATTTTAAAGCACTTTTCACTCTAAGGTATGATTTTTTTTTTTTTTTTTTTTTGCACAGCACTAAGTTATGATTCTATCACTTATATGAGATTTTTTGGTTGTATTAGTATAATTATTTTGTGAAAGTTAATATATATAACTCTTTTCTGTGATCTTTTGGTGTTTTTAGCATTAGGCTTGCTTTTGTCTAGGCTTTGATGTGGACAGCTTGTATTCAAACTATGTATATATATAGGCTCTCCATTGTAATGGACGGCTAGAAAAAAAATAATAATTTATGATCTAAAGGTGTAGATTTAATTTTCTCATATTCTCATTCCATCCGTTCCCTATATATATGTGCGTGTGTGTGTGTGCGCATTCGCGTGTGCGTGTCCATGTTCTCAATTTTGTATGAATTATTTATATATATTCTATTTACTTATTTATTTTTTTAATATGGATTTTATAATATTGAAATTCTAGACTTGATAATGTATTTGAACTTCAATTTCTAGTTGACAAATTGTCTCACTTTTAATTTTGTCTATAAATTTTACTTTCAAATCCTTCCTAACTGCATAAAACTTTACCCAAATTTTCTCCCCCATCTCCCTCCTCTTTGCATGTATAAATTTATGTATATATATAATTATTATTGTTGATATTTTATTATAAATATGGGCCCTGCTTCATTGAACTTTTTTGTCTATAAAGGCCCCCAATGAAAAAACATTTTAGATCCGTCACTATAATCAGGTCAAATTATTTCATCAACAATGTGGTAGTCTAACTTGTGAAACGTATGAACTCATCCCAGTTGAACAACTTTTCCATTCGTCTTTTGATTTTCTATAAGTGTCAGAAGATTCATTAGGAGTCACTTTTAGAAAATAAGCAACTTAAATCATATTACATCTAGAAAGGAGACCTTATTCAAACTCGAATCACTTTCGAGTTAAACTGCGATATTTACAGCTCCGCAAATTTATAAAACCTCTTATTGGCCTTTCGACAAGAACAAATCAATAAAAAAAAAGGAAAAAACAAAACAATTGAGGCACATCATGATAACAATCAAGTGGGCTGGCATGATTATGATTGAATTAACTTACACTACAAGTTGAGGAATTTAAAGCAATAAGAGTTGCCCCATGAATTAGCGTGATAGTCACCATTGGCGACGGATGCAGGGGTACCTCCTCCATGTTCATACCCGGTATTTAGACCTATGTATATCCGCCCTTTTATCTATGGTATCCAACGGATATTCATAATGTGAGTACAATATAATTATATATACTCGTCTGTATTAATTATTTAATACTATTTTTTATAACATTGATAAATAATATGGGTAATTGAACTTAAGCATGTATTTTATAATAAACTTAATTAAATATAAAATGGATCATGAATAAGGTGGGGCGGGGCGGGGCGGGGCGAGTATGGAGCGGGTACAACACTAGACCTGCACCCGCCCCATACCCGTGGCAGGTACGGGGCGGTTACACCCAACTTGTACTCGCTATCCGCTTCACTTATACCCATTCACATCCCAAACGAGGCGAGTACTTATAGATAACGAGTTTTACCCTCCCCATTACTATCCCTACCACCATTTGTTAACCATTACTTTATAGTTTAATGTGGACCTCTTTTTTTTTTTGGATAATCTTATGTTAGGAATTTTTTTTTTATTAATATTAGAGTAACTTTAAAACAACACTAGCTTAAAAAGTCTTTATTATTGCCCTCACATTAATAAAAATTACTCTGACAATAACATTAGTTTTTTTTTTTCCCCCCTATTAATTCATATATGTTAATGTCTTGTATATCCTTGTTGTTTCTCCTATAAGAGGAGTTAATCACTTACTAGTCCCAGTCTAAGGCTTGTTTGGCTACCTATAAATTTTTTACTTCTTATGATCACTTTCTTGAATTGATTGTTTAAACAATTCGGTCAACGAATCAATCCAACTCAATGATAGTAGTATATTCGTTTATAACTCGGTATAATCCGTGCAATGAGTATAAAGATTTACAAGTACAAACTATAGGATAAGGGAAAGGGACGGGGAAGAGAGAAAGAGAAGGGAGACGTATAGAAAACTCAAATGATCATCCACACTCCTCTACAACAGAACATAAAAGGAACATACCCAGTGCCTCAAGGGCTCCCGCCTACGCAGGGTCTTGAGGGAGGGAGGGGGGGGGGGGGGGGGGGGGGGTGGGGGGGGGGGGGGGAGGGAGGATATACGCAGCCTTCCTCCTTCAGGGTGTTAACCTAAAGAGAGTCTGTTTTCCAATGCCCTCAACCTAAGGGTGAGGAATTCGCAGGAGGTCACCCATCCTGGTACTACTTTCGCCCAAGCACGCTTAACTTCGGAGTTCTCATGGGATCCAGTAACAGCGTGTTGGTGCCCTCTTTGGTATCCACACTCCTCTACAACGAAAGTCCTCATTTATAGAGTTAGATGGGATTGAAGGGTTTAGTTAATGCAATTAATACTTAAACCACTTCTCATTTGACCATTATATTTCGATTGAATCGATGAATGAGGACATTTTTTTTAAAAAAATTTTAATTTTGTTTTAATGAAAGAAAAATAATACTTTTCGTTCCTTTTTAAAAATAGAAAAACAGAATAAAATATTAATTTTCCATCTAAAAACACAATCTTATGATCTAAAATAGCACAACCAAATTAACGGCTTTTTAAACCTTTCTATTCCCTCCAATTTACTTCCAAATTTACAAGCATAACTCAACACAAGGCTACCAAGTTTGTTGAAATAATTTTCAAATTGCTTACTGAACTGAGTTTGTTGAAATAATCCATTAAATACGACGTAACGTAAATAAATTTTTGGGTGTTGGGTATAGTGTTGTACCCACCCCACCCTGCCCCACGCCTCCTCTTACCTGCTTCGTCATACCCGCTTTATTTTGTACATAGTTAACTTTTAAATCAAAAAATACACGCTTAAATTCAATATCCTAAATTTTTTTATCGATGTTATAAAAAAATATAAGTGGATCTTTAAAAATATTATTAAATAATTAATATGAGCAGGTATATATAATTATTTTCTACACACAAGGGCGTCCAAGCTTAAAAGGCCTGTTTTTTGTTTAGGGGGACAAAGCTTAGAAGGTCGGCCACTCAATTACAAGAAATTTTATGACTAAGTTTTGTTTTATTCAAAGGGGAATATTTTTTTTAATGATAAAGACTTAAAGTTATATTTTTTTAAGTTAGAATTCTTAATTATTTTCATCTTTTTAGTTCATATGTAAGTCGAGTAAGGATCCAATGTTGGAATTGTGAGAGAGAAGATATCAATGTATAAGGCTAGGAGGCTATTTCATCGAATGCAAATTTCTTTTAGGATGAAACTTCAGCTGAATTTGTAGTTAGACATCATGTATGTCAACTCCATTGGTCAAGCCTAAAGGTCTAACATGACATTGAAGATGACAAGAGGTTTCTTATTTTATGCTGTAATTCTACGATTAATCATATTTACCAGGAACATAATCGGGCAATTGATTGGATGGTTAGATTAGGTAGTTGAGTTCCTAATTCTATATTTTGCTGCGAATGAACTCTTAGAAATCCTGTATGATGATGTATTAGGAAGATACTTTTCAAGAAAGAGTTACTAGCGCCTTTCTTACCTATATTGGAAAAATAGAATACATAGGCTTAAATCTACAAATACGATTATATGAATACTCACTACAAATTTTTATTGAAAAAGGACACGACAAATATGTGTGCGCAACTTCACACACATATATACAATGGATACAGTGCTTTAGCTTTGATCTAGTAATTCTCTAAAAAAAAAAAAAAAAAAATTTCATGTAAGGTTACGATAAAAATGAATCTATCATTATTCCCAAAAATACTAAATGCACCTAACTTATGCAACCAAAAATACAACAAAAACTCATTCGACTGACACAAATCAAATACATTTATGGGCACTTATAACAATACTCTATTATTCCTGGTCCTCCTCTGTCTCACGAGGAATGGCCCCGAACCGGTCCATCAAAAGGTCAACAAGAATAGGGACCATGTTTTTACAAGGCACGGCCTTCTTATAAACATCACCCAAGTGCGAGTCGCTTCCGATTCTCCCACCCACAAAGATATCCACTCCTTCGCAGGGCTTGCCATTTTCATCCCTAGTCATGCATCCCATGAACCCGATGTCAGCAACTTGCACTTGACCACAGCTGTTTGGGCACCCCGTCCAGTGCATTCGCACCGGGCGTGGCACTGACACTCGCCTCTCCACCTCCTCCGTCACCTTGAGCGCCCTAGTGTTAAGAATGTAACATGTGAGTTAATATCTCATGCGGGAGTTATGTTAAAAAAGAGATTGATGTACGTTAAGGATTCCAGTATGAATCTACAAAAAAAAATCTCATATTGGAGTTGTAAAAGAGAAGCGAACAACATGTACATGTTAAAGAAAAGATCAGCATATGTTAAGGATTTCACGCGTGCTTATAAATCCGACATTGAAGTTGTGAAAGAGAAGAAATCAACATATAAGTTTAGTGGTCTATTCCATCTACTGCTAATTGATAAAGATGGAACCCCTCTTGCATTTATAGGTAGATCCCATATATGTCAATTGTATAGGTTGTGCCTAAGGTTTGGTGAAACTTCACTTGTAGGACAAGGGTAATACAACTTGGCCTCGGTAGAAGTTCAACCTCAACTGGAGTGAGAAAATCCAATCCGAACCATCAACAAAATAATTTGTTCTAAGTCAAGACAAATCCAAACCGCTAATCCAAATCTTTTCTAATGACAACCACCACCACCACCTAGTGTTTCGCAGAGACTATAACCACGACCAGGTCTAAAGAGGGTAAAATGTACGCAACCTTATCCCTACAGGTGCTACCTTGTAGAGAGGCAGTTTCTAAACCAAAATCTCATCTAACATTCAAATATACATTTTTTAAGCCACTTTGTTTGGAACTAGCACTAATATTAAAGTCATCTCAAACCTGCACGTGTTTTTCAATTTCCAAATTTTTTATTAGACATATAAATGCAAATTCTAGATCTCAGTGTCTACTCTCTAAAGTATGACTAAATTTTACTAGTACCTAATATAACTGTTAATTGGGTCTACGTCCGACCTACAGAGTTGACATTTATGAGATCCACATATAAGCATAAGTAAGGCTGCATCCTAAAATAATTGGTGTTAGGTGGAATGACCCGCTAGTCTTACATATTAATCTCATCTCTCGCACAATTGCAATACGATATTCCACCAAACACTGTGAAGTCCTTAACAATAACAATATGTTTACGATCTTGATTCCCAACCAAACTTACAAAGAAAAGTAAAAATAAACTACTGAAAAATGCCAAAGCAGTAAAAACTAAGATTTTTAGGTCGGGTCGCACGTGGGTGGGCGACTTATCCAACGGGTCAGATTCAGATAGACTTTTATGTCCCTTTTGGTCGGACACAAGTCAGGTATTGAATTAGAATTTTTGCTAGATCCGATATGGGCTAATCATAATTCAATCCATATCCTACTCATCCTCATCTCTATTGGTGGGCTACTCCACCTAATACCCATTCGTTTTAAAATAAAACCTCACTCATACGTAGGGCCTATTTGATTAAGTTATGAGAGACGCACATTCTGCAGAAGCCCTTTTGTTAAAAAAAAAAAACAAAAAAAAAAAAACAAACTATCAATAGAGATTTTTGTTGTCTAAAAATTTTTAGCTTCTGCTTCAAAAGAGAAGTACTATTGACCCGCTTACATTTAAAGGCCAAAACACAGCTTCTAATTCTATTCAAAAGCGCTTTTTCCTCTCCCCAAAAAAACAAAAAAGGAAAAACACATTGAAACTTTTATATATAGACTTCAGATACGCAAACTTAGTAATTCAAGTAAAAAAAAGTTCAAACCTGGCTTTGGTCTCAATGATAGCTTGCCCACAAAACTGGTTGCCAGTACAAGCCACAAGGCCCTTCATTAGTACAGTTGGCTCTGGTGAAAATCTCTCTTTTAAAAGTGGCTCTTCCAAAATGGCCTTTATCTTAGAGTCTTCAATATTTGGGATTATGATGTTTTGCTCAACTGTGAGCCGGAGCTCGCCCGAGCCATACTTGTCAGCTAAACGAGCCAGCTCGTCCATGTCATCTGCTTGGACTCGACCCACAGGGACATGGAGGCCTATAAAGCTAAGTCCTTGTTGCTTTTGTGGGTGCACTCCGAGGTAGTCTCTTCTTTCCCATTGTTTGTTGATCATTTCTTCTGGTGACGCTCTTTCTAGTACTTGATTTGGCATCCTCTTTTCTACTTCTGCTCTGAATCCTTCAATACCCTGCTTTGAGATAACTATGAATGAGTTTTTTTGGCATGAGAATTTCACGTGTGAGTGTAGCTGAAGTGTTTTCTATTGGAATCGTTGGAGAGAAGAGAGTGATTTGTAAGTTTAGTGATACTTTGGTGCCATTGGGTTTATATGTAGATCTCAAATATACCTACTTGTTGAGTCAGACCAATGTCCAATGAAATTTCACACTTCGTGTGTGTTATGTACCAAAACTTGATCCATGTCAAAGAATCAACTAATCCATAATTGTTAGGCTACAAGAAGCCGACCCAACAACTATCTTATAATCTAGCATGTCTCTCATAAATATATTTTGGGTTCAAAGCATGAAAAACTATATTAATGTAAGTTGGGAAAAGGATATACAAAAATTCAATGTGAAAAGTAAAAGTAAGATTTAAGATTTATGTTGGTTTTAGAGTTGCAGAGATTTTCACTATTCAGGATGAGCGTAAGAGCAACCTCACATGCCTAACTATTCCCACAAACCTACTATGAATATATAGTACGCCAAAGGTTAGAAGAATAACATTTTGAGTGATCAAACATGCTAAAGCCAAAACGCCTTGGCGTTACAACGGGAAAAAGTACATTTTAAGAGAAGAAATATCATATTCTATTTTTATTTTGAAGCATTTTGTCAAAGCACTGAATATTCCAAAAGTTTAAGCTAATTGGTAAAGGTCCATGAATGATTTTATACTCTAACATACCTCTCACCCGAATGCCCATTTGGTTCGAAGAGATGTACAAGCTCAGCCATACCTTATGCTTGAAATTGATTAATATTTAGAGTTGTGGCTGTTGGGATTCGAACTCGAGACCTTTTGGTCCATAAGGCTCTGAAACTATGTCAAGGAACCATCTTTTCCAAAAGTTTAAACTAATAGGTAAAAGCTCATAAATAATTTTATACTTTAACATTATTCAATTTCACCGGGTCTTAGGCCCTAGCGACAGAGTTGGCATATATGGGATTCCCCTGTAAGCCTAAGTGGGCCCCATTCGAAAACCAATTCGCATTAGGTGGAGTAGCTCACTCGGCTTATATCTTTATATGTTCTCTTTCACAACTCGTACATGGGATTTTTACTAAACTCATATGTGGAGTCCTTGACACATTTTTAATGAAAACATAATCTATTTTTCAGCTTCACATAGAAATAAAAAAAGTAGTGTTTTTATATGAAGTAAGATCGTGAACAAAAAATGTGTATAAAATCAATCATAGACCATCACCCATAAGCTTAAGCTTTTGGAACATATGGTTCTTTGACATCACATCAAAGCCTTGGAATCTAGGTCACGAATTCGAATCCCAATTAATAGCCCCACTTTCAATATTTACATAAGTTAAGCACAAGGTATGAGATGAGCCTGTGAAAAATTCACGCTTCAAGCTAAATGTGCATTTACGCGAGGGAGCATGTTACAGTATAAAATCAATCATGGACCTTCACCCATCAGCTTAACTTTTAGAAAAGACTGTTCCTCGATAAAAAATACAAATTTTCAGACAAATATACCTCACTCATAATCTAAAAAACTAATCTAAAAATGACACTAAAAATTACCGTAAAAAAAACATCAGTTTCACAGTATGATCAAACAAGCGAATATAGTGAAGAGTACTCACAAGCTCATCAATAAGCCACATCATTCTAGTCTTTTGGCGATTTCCTCTGGTCCCCAAATCCCTGTAAGCTTCAAGAACAGCTTTACATACAGTCACCACATCCTCTGCAGCTACCCACCCATCCAATGGTATTGCTTCTGCGCAGCGTTTTGGGCTGAAAAACCCCCCTACGAGTAAGTTGAACCCAAATTTGCCCTTCTTCATTGCAGGCATGTATGCAAGATCATTTATGTGAGGATGCTCGTATAGATCGTGTGATCCCACCACACAGACGTTCCATTTCCTTGGCCTGCATGCATGGATGACAGACGATGTAAGATTATCCGTGTTGGTGTAAACGAGTTGAGTAGAGCTAAATATAAAAATGTTTGATGTTGAGCTTGATCGAGCTGTTAGATTTGGTGCAATAGTTGAGTTATTAACTATGATGCATGAGGTCTTAGGTTCGCATGTCGGTGACTCTATCTAGGGTCAAGGTTCAAAAGTTGGAACAAGTTTGAGATCGAGTTGAGCCTTAATCGAGCTGTTGAGTATCTTTTTGAACTGGGTCTAAAAAATATTAATATGCCAGATATATATTCAGGTCTTTAGTCTAATCAGGATAAGTCAATCGCGTTATTGAGTTGAGCAAGTTACCAAGTTCAGCCATTGCTAAACCGAGCTATTTGAGCTATCAATGACCGATTGTTAATCCATTGCCGAGCTAATACTAAGCAAGAAATAAGATCTATGTGCCACGAATGAGTCCTTACCGGGTCCATACGCCTTTTGAAGAGCCTTTAACAAACTCTTCATACTTTGCTTGTTAGTTTAACCGAGTCGAGCCAATCTCATTATTTAGTCAAGTAGGTTACCGAGTTGAGCTTACTATCAATCTACGCTATTAAGCTATCAATGATCCATTATCGAAACATGATCGAACTAATACTAAGTTGAGCTATTAATGAGATCTTGGATTGAAAACTCATTTACCCCTCACTGCCCCGAATATTGTTGCCTTACTTAGGCCAGTTAATGTTTACATCCTTACCATATTTATAAAAATGAAATGGAGAAAGAGTTCTTAAGAAGAGAGTAGGACAATTTTCTTTACAAAGGAAAAGAAGATCTTACACTGTAATGTAGTATCATCTGTTTCACTTAAATCAAATAAAACTTGAAGTACAAAAATTAAATTGACATATTAGGTAAAGTATAAAATAATATGACATAAATAACTCCATTTTGGATTATTTATACCAAAGGTCCCTATACTTTTTTTATTGCATCAATTTAGTCATTGCATTTTTAGTTGTATCATTTAGTCCTTCTACAGCTTATATTGGGTCAATTTAGTCCTTTGGTCAAATTCAATATAAGTTATTGACATAATTTTAGCTGCAGAATCACGTTAGATGCAAGTAACTCACTACAAGTCGAACTATCAAAAATTTAATTACAAATTTAACATAGATGTTACTTTAAGGGCCATAATGACACAATATTAACTGTATAGGGACTAAACTGACACAATTAAAAGTTTAAGGACTAAATTTACACAATAAACAAAGTACGGGAACTGCTAACGTAAATAACCATTATAGTTTTTTACATAAGTAGGGTTGCTGGAGATGACTTTTATATCCATGGCCTTTTGTCTTACACTGTTTGGCCAAACTTTAAAAAAACTGCCTTTTCTCAAGCACTTTTTATATGAGCACTTTTTAGAAATATGCTTTCAGTAGCGCTAATTTCTTCTAGAAAGGTTTTTAGTTTTTGCTTCAATGTCTACTTTGAAAGAGAAACACTATTTCTACTTCTACTTAAAAACAAAAAACAACCTCCACTTTTATTTAAAAATATTTTTCTTAATAAAAGAAATTTAGTCAAACCAACCCTTAAACTTGATATATGACCTTTTGTCTAGGACCTTTTGTCTTGTACCTAAACCTAATATATGCACTTGAATTTAAAATATGCACAGAGTTAAAGGCTTTCGATTTGGACAATATATTATCCACAACAGGTAGCATCATGCATCTTCCCTGATCTGGTAAGCTTATCAGATTTTACCAGATTGAATTATTTTATTAATTTAGTAACTTGTCCTTATTATGTATGCATTTACAAGTACAAGCAAACAGAGATCACACATCTAATCCCCATTCAGACAAAACCATGCTTTATATATATATATACCTCATTACAATATATAATATTGAGAGTGAACCTAACCATGAGAAAAACAAGAAGAAAAAATAAAAATAAAAAAGGCATGGTTGGGTAGGGGAGTAAATCGGTTGCGCCATGTTTATGCTCGTCAGACTCGAGACTCAACTTGAGCTCAGATAAGAATGCACTGAGAATGGCAATTTAGAGCTCTTACTTAGTTAACGGTAGAGTTGAGATAGACTCATTCAGACTGGAACTTAGCCTCTTCATATACACTTAGACTCGCGAGATTATAGTATCTAAACTATTATAAGCTCGAGTATGTTCGCTCCAAGCCAGTTCAAGCTCTACAGAAGTTGAAAATTTTCAGGTCAAATAAAAAACAAGCAAACTCAAAATCAAAACAAGTCGGGTCTTATGATATAAATAATAAGCCCACTTTATTTGCTAGGGTGTAGATGAGCCTAGGCAAGCCAGTCCCGTTAGGCTCAAGGTTTGGCTTGGGCTTGACCCGAAACTTGCCGAAGTTCGTGAACTTCTGTATTTAAGCTCAGTTCGGCTTAATGAGCTTAAACCTAACTCAAAGATAAGGCCACCCTTTTTTTTCATTTGGGCTCAAGTAAAACCAAGCTCTCCTGATTCAAATTTAAACTTGACACAATTAAGCATATTTAAACTCACTATTTATATCTATATTGACTAGTTTAGGCTTGCAAGCCATTGAGGGACAACTTTGTTAAGCTTGCGAGACATCCAGCGTGACCTTTTTTAGGCTCAAGCTCAACTCAACTCAAAATTGAAATAAACCAAACCTCACACAAGCACCCCAACTAACACTACCATCGAAAACCAGAGCAAGAGGAGAAAAACAACACATACAAGTTAGTAAGAGCAGTGTGGCCGCGAGAATTGCCCGTGATGAGCTGCGAAAGGAGATTAGTGTAAGGCCGAGTGTCAACTATCTCGTTGGGGTCAAACCCAGCGAGTGGGTTACCCACAGGATTTCGGACATTGTCCATGCCACTCTGGAGACTTGTCAATCCAACCTCTTCGAGACCCTTTAAGATGTCAGGCACGTCATGGAGCACCACACCTCGGATTTGCCAGTTCTGACGAGTTGTCACATCTGCACAACCTTCGTTTCCATACTTTCGAATCACGCTTGCCAGGTACCGAGTTTGTTCGCTCGTTGTCACCCCATTTGGGAGCTTTAGTCTCATCATGAATCTCCCATCTGCAACCACCATCACCATCATCAGAACTATTTCGGGTTTTGAGAAATAAAAAATCCGGTTTTAGAAATACTTAGCTCTAGACATATTTGTATAAAATATTTTTTTTTTTTTAAAAAGACTAGAAATAAAAAATAAAAAAAAATTCAAATGATTTTTAGTTTCTTAAAAATAAAAGCTGGAAATTGAATGTCCCGCCCCCGCCCCCGCCCCCCCAAAATAAAGGCGAAAATACCCAAAATCTGAATTCAATTTAGTAACTAAACGAAAATCTGAAGTGAATAAGAAGGTAGGAAAAAAGAGTAATGAAGACAACAGTTTTTATGTGGAAAACCCTCAAAGAGAGGGAACAACCATTGGCGGGAGGAAGAAAACTTCTATTAGATCGAAATTGGAGTATTACAAAAGAATCCTCCACTCCCACACTCTCTCTCAATGTTTCTCTCAATGTGTTTTCTCTTTCACTACAAAACGGCGAGAACGCTAAATGGAGGTTTATATAGCACCCCCTCATAATAAGAGAAGTGCAAGCGGGTATAACAATCCAACCCAATATAAAAGGTTTGTACTGCTGCGGGAGGTTGTCGGTGTTAGGCTGCGGTCCCGAGCCCAATAGGCCAAGTCCCTCCACCATATACCTCGTTTCGAAATTTGGACAAAAAATTTGAGACACAACACAACAGGTAGAGTAACCCACTAAGCTTATACATTGATATGTTTCTTCTCACTACTCTTATATGGAATTCTACTAGATAGACTCACATGTAAAGTCCTCAACATTCCCCTTTACATGTGAGTATACTTCAAACGCACCCCTTGCCTTCTCCAATCCAATTCGGAATTACGTCCAATTGGATCCAGCATCTATCAGAGGGACCCTCGATGTAACAAATTCAAATGTGCCCCTCTTTCTGAGGACATGGGGCGTCATATAAGAGCTCGGGATCATCTACTAGCTCTGATATCATGTAGAAAATGAAAATCACATTGAAAATCATATTACAACTCTAGGCAATTTATAATACACTCTAAACACCAGAAGCCACATAGGATGCCATCAATAGCCATTCACTCATCTTGGCCAGTTACGAAGGAAGAGGACGAGGAAGACGCTCCAAGATGACAATGGGACAGGTAAAACCTGCTATTCATGGGTACCCGCCCGGTTGGGACTGGAACGAGTACAAGTTAGGCGGGTAGTAGGTATTGGTCGGATACACATGGCAGCCATACCCGCCCCGGGTTTCTCACCCCGCCCCGCTCTTGTCATCCCTACTCCAAGGGCCGTCAATGTCCTACTAGACACAACCTAAATGCTCTACACCAAATACCAGGAAATTACACACCATAAATACTAGTAACCGATGAATAAATACAAGAAAATATCAAATATAAAATATAAATAGAAAATACAAAATAGAATATGACACAACAAGAACTTAAATAAAAAGGTGAAAAATGTCTTCAAAAAACGTGACTTTCTATTGTCAAAAACTAAAAACATAAATAAAACCAATACATGAGCTCGTTGTCTATCCCATATCAATTAGTCGAGGAATGTAATCTTATTCGGACTTATATACATGTGAAAAATTCGCATCTAAGCCAAAAAAATTACATCATAATCATCAACATTGTGAAATTGTCACATCAATCAAAAATTACAGAGGTTGGTCTAATATCAAAGTCTTATATTGATATTCACAGGATAAGTTAAAGAAAAAAATATAATAAGACTAACTGAATATTTCACTTAATATCAACTAATTCTAGACTAAAACTTTACTTGACAACTCTTTGTGCCAAGTCTATGTAAAAATTCAATTTATTGCAGGCGTTAGTTAGCTCATCTAATAAAATCTCTAGGAGGTGATGCTTCATCATGGGAAGAGCAGTTAATTAGATTTAGGGAGGGCTGTCCCCTTGTGCATTCCATGTGACTTTGTTATTATATGCTAAGTAAAGTGCAATTTATTTAGTACAAGCATTGAAAAAATAGACATATGAAGCAAGAGAGACAGATCTAGAGATGAGGAAGCAAGGATCCTAAGCAGTGGTGGAGTTAAGATCTGAAGCCGGTAGGGTCAACTATAATAGGAACTATTACTTTTTTATAGGGACTTGAAGCCAATGAAGTCAACTACAATATGAATTATTATTTTTCTATAAGAATATAGCACTCATCTCTTGTATACTTGCAACTATACAATACAATTAAATATATTCTAGTACTCTAATGTCAACAATTGTTTACTCTTACTTGTACATGACTCTGCCACTATCCCAAGCTATTAATTGATCTTCTTTTACTAGAGAAAGGCCCGTAGGAGTCATTTCTAAAAAATGAGACGAAATACTCACTCACAATCTTTTAAAGGTATCGGTGATTGATTGGTTCGGATCCAATTTGTGAGACGGCAATTATCTTTAACCAGTCATGGTCATAAAGTACTATTTTCCTTGGATTCACAGGGACCATCTTTTTAGAAGGAGATTCTCCAGAAAGATCATTAATTCAAACTCAAACATCACGAAAAGTACATATAAAATTTTCACAGCTACTTATTACTGGCAATACTCTTTTGTTGCTTGTTTTTTTGCTGCTTGTTGCTTTGTTACGTTATTATTGCTTTATGATGTTGCTTGCTTTTCCTTTTTTAGAGTCGGTCTCCCGAGATCCTGCTCAGACGGGAGCCTTGGTTGCACTGAATTAGGTAATGTTGTTATTGTTGTACTTATTACCGGCAATAGGTCCGAAAGCATATCTAAACTTACCAAGTGGGGTTTCATCTTAAAACTAATTGGCATTAAATAGAGTATCTCACCACACTTATAAATTGATCTTTTCACTCTCACAACTCCAACGTGAGATTCTTATACTGACTCACATGTAGAATTCTTAACAAACTAATAACTAATAACCAATAACTGGTACTACACATTATTCGATTTATATATCCACTCTATACGATAAAATATAATAAAATAATACATACACTGATGCTTGCGGCGATGAAAGAGACCAAGCCACTTGAGACGAACATCAACATCATCTTTAGTATGCTTAGACTTATCAATTTCCTCCATAGACATCTCACTCAACTCATGAATCCCCCCTTCCACGAACAACTTCATTGGGTCCTTTTCAATCTTCACTTTCTCCTGTGGATTAATCCCTTGTCTATACTCCTCTTTCAACACCCAATACCCTTCTCTCTCCTCCACCCTCGGCGCGAGCCTCGCCCCATCCACCGCGGGTACCACCCCAGAGGGAGCCACGACTTGGGCCTGAGCCCGGACGATCAGGGTCCTGATCATGGGGCTTGCGGGTGAGCTTCTTTGGTCGGTTGTAGGTGAGAGAAAGTGGAGGGAAAGGGAAGAGGAAGAAGCCATTTTGGGAGAGAGAAGAATGGGGGGGAGAGAGAGAGAGAGAGAGAGAGAAATGGAGGGCATTTTGTAGGAAGTAAAAGGGGTGAGCCTTTGGAGAGGTGACGGGGATAGAATTGGGGTGGTCTCTTGGAGGTAGGTAAGGGTCGTTATTGTGTGGTGTGGTGTGCTGTGCCTGCCGATATAATTTATTTATTTAATTTATTTATTATGTTATTAAAATATAGAGTTATTTATATCAAAAGTTTTTTTGAACACATTTATATTAAAAGTTTTTGTACCTTATTTATTATGATAATTTTATGTCTTATTTTTTTAATTATTCTCTATCTATATGGTTGATATTGTGTATACAATCGTGTTAGATGCGATTAGGACTACAAATGAGCAGAGTCGAGTCGAGTCACAGTTTGCTTGGCTCGGCTCGGCTCATTAACTAAATGAGATCGGTTCAGCATCGGTATCATTTATTTAATCGAGTCGCATGTATGTGCTCAACTCGGCTCGTTTACTAAATGAGACCGGCTTGTATACTAAACGAGAATGGCTCGATATCGGTATTATTTAGGCTTGATTATTTGGCGAGTTGGCTCGTTGAGCTTTGTTGGCTCATTTACTGGGCTCATTAAGCTGCTTTATTAGGCTTGTTAGACTCATTTATGATTATTGTTACTTGAATTGCCAAAAAATAGGTAATAAATAGATCATGCATGGAAATTGAAAAAAAAATACCTGTAGTTCAATTCTGCAATCCAGACATGCGAGCCAATAACCGAGCCGATTCATGAGCCCATAAACGAGCCTTTTGAGCCAAGTCGGACTTGGCTTGATTTGGTTTGTTTATTTAAAAGAACTACCCTTAAACAAGTTGAGCTGACTCTCAAGTCCGCTTAGACGAACCCAAGCCCGTGCCCTTAACGAGCCAAGTCAAACCGGC
Organism: Simmondsia chinensis; assembly: GCA_018398585.1. NCBI lineage: Eukaryota > Viridiplantae > Streptophyta > Magnoliopsida > Caryophyllales > Simmondsiaceae > Simmondsia > Simmondsia chinensis. The sequence continues at coordinate 20,362,274 of JAGTTD010000017.1, read as the reverse complement.
TCACGAGCTAGCTTGACTCATTTGCAACCCTAGATGCAAGTAATTCACTACAAATCTACTCGTTGACTCAGTTTAACCTAATTCTTGATCACATTCGCATAAAATTTACACTAAGACTGAATTGATATGATATGAATAGTGGAATAACTAAATTGAAACAATTAGACGTACAAGGATTAAATGGACACAATAAACAAAGTACAGAGGCTTTTAGGGTAAATAAAATAATTTATATTATAGAATATAGTGTTATTTACACTAAAGATCTATGTATTTTATCCATTGTGTCAATTTGATCCTTGTACTTTTAATTTCTGTTATAAAATATGATATACATAGGGTGATGTTATTGTCATGGCAAAATTATTACTGTTAGAGCAAAGTTATTATTTTTAAGGCAAATATTGTAGCTATTATTTTTTGTAAATCGCATCATTGCTCAGACAATTTTTGTCTCTCTCTCTCTCTCTCTTCTCTCTCTTTTCTGTCTCTCTTCTGTGAAAGCAACGGGCATCTGCGCCCCCCCGTCACGTTCGTCACTTCCCTATCACATCATGTCGGCCACCTCGCCGACTACCGCTGCCCACCACCACGCCGACGCCGACCTAGATGGCGACACCCAACCGCCAGCCCAAGCCCTCCTCCTCTCTCTCTCACCCCCTCCCTGCTCCCCTCGCTCTCCCACCCCCCCCACCCCCGGCCCTCCAACCCCGGGTCACCACCATCGGCCTCCGCCACAGGCCTGCACCGCCCTACTACCAGGTCCCACCAACCCACACGCCGCCACCACCACCTGGTTGCACACCCCCAACCCCATCGCCCCCCCCCCCCCCCCCCCCCCCCCCCCCCCCCACCACTTTATCACACCCCACCGCACCACCATCTGCCTCCCCCACACACCGACAACACCACTACCACCACTGCTACCCACACCACACCCCAACCCAGCCCACCGCACCCCACCTTGCCCCATCACGACCACCGCACCACACCTCACCCGACTCACCACCACCACCACCAGCCCCTCATCACCACCATCACCACCGCCACACCACTTCAAAGCCAGCAGCCCGCAACCGACAACCAAGAGCGGGCCCAGGTAAGTATTAACTGGGTCGGAGTATCAACAACAACCAGCCCTAGGTTTGATCTATCATGTATTACAGTAGGGCAGTGTTTTATTTGCCATTGTTGGGTAATTTTTGCTTGGTTTTTTCTCCTTTCATTATTTGATTAGTGTTATATTATTGACTGTGGCGGTACTCTCGTGCGTATTTGCTATAATAAGCTTCTTGTCTATGTTGATCACTCACTCGTGATAGTCACAGCTAGTTCATGAACGTTACCAGTTATGGAACTCAGAGAGTGAGGCCATCTTCAAAGGGATTGGGGAGGGGGAGGGCGGGGACAGGAAACTTGAGACTAGGGACACTAAATGTCGGGACACTAACGAAGAAGAGTTTTGAGGTGGCCCAAATGATGATGAAGAGAAAGATCAACATCCTTTGTCTACAAGAGACTAAATGGGTTGGCACAAAAGCCAGGGATGTGCTGGGGTATAAGCTCTGGTATGCGGGCAAGGTCAGAGGTAGGAATGGAGTTGGGATCATTGTGGATAGCAGCCTCAAGGATAAAGTAGTTCGAGTAGCAAGGGCTGATGATAGGATCATAGGTATCAAGATGGTCCTAGATGGAGAGGTATTGAACGTAATCAGTGCTTACGCACCTCAAACTGGACTAACTGAACATGAGAAGGCAACATTCTGGGAAGACTTAGACACAATGATGTAAGGCATACCCCAAGCCGAACAAGTGTTGATTGGTGGGGATTTCAATGGGCACGTTGGTGCGACGGAGGACGGTTATAGTTCGCACCATGGAGGATTCGGCTTTGGAACTAGGAATGCAGAGGGCAAAGCCCTACTAGGCTTCGTGGTTACATACGACCTAACGATGGCCAACACCTTCTTCAAAAAGCGTGAGCAACACATCATCACGTACCAAAGCGGTGGGACAAGAACACAGATTGACTACATACTATTAAGGAAAAGGGTGCAAGGAGACTACAGGGATTGCAAGGCTACCCCAGGAGAAGACATGTCTACACAACATAGGGTGTTATGGGCGGATATAAAGGCAAAGAAGAGGGCCAAAAGAATTGGCAAACCCGCACAGACGCATAGCCGTTGGAGGGATTTGAAGGGAGAAAAGTATAAGGTATACAAGGAAAGAGTGGAGGCCGAGCTCGAGTGGGATTTCAAAGGAGATGCAAACCAGATGTGGAACCAATTAGCCCAGAAGATTAGAGGACTGGCATGGGAAGTTCTCGGCAAGTCAAAGGAAAGCCCACCAAGCAACAGAGAGTCATGGTGGTGGTGCGAGGGGTCCAAGAGAAGATTAAAGCCAAACGAGTTTGTTTCAAAGAGTGGGATCATGGCAGAGATGAGGATAAGCGACAGCGGTATTTGCAAGCCAGGAAAGAAGCAAAGAGAGTAGTCAGAGAAGCACAATCAAGAGCTTATGAGGATTTCTATAAAAGACTGGAGACCAAGGAGGGTGCGAGAGACTTATATAGAATCACCAAAGCTAGAGAAAGGAAGACCGAGGACTTGGATAGAGTACAATGCATAAGAGGGGAGGATGGACAGGTACTCATGGACAGGCAACTAATTAAGGCTACATGGAAAACGTACTTCCACGAGCTGTTCAACGAACAAGGAGGGACACAGATATCCTTAGGTGATCTTCAAACATCGGAGGAGCAACAGAACCACTGTGAGTGTAGGAAAATTAGCACCGAGGAAGTCAAGGAAGCCCTAAAATTCATGGGAAGGGGTAAAGCAGTTGGCCCAGATGGCATACCCATAGAAGTATGTAAATGCCTTGGACAGAAGGGCGTTAGTTAGCTGACTAAACTATTTAACCAAATCCTTCTGGGAGAGAAGATGCCTGAGGAATGGAGGAAGAGCACAGTGATTCTGATATATAAGAACAAAAGTGACATTCAGAGTTGCGCCAACTACCGGGTATCAAACTAATGTGCCACACTCTGAAGTTGTGGGAACAGGTCATAGAGAGGAGGCTAAGGCAACAGACAAAGGTTTCCGAGAACCTATTCAGATTCATGCCCGGGATATCAACAATAGAAGCCATCCACATCCTAAGGCGGACGATTGAGCAATACAGGGAGAGATAAAAGGACCTTCATATGGTTTTCATTGATTTAGAAAAGGCATATGATAGAGTGCCAAGGGAGGTCCTTTGGAGAGTTTTGGACAGGAAGGGCATCCCCGTGCCCTACATCCAAGCCATTAGAGACATGTATGAGGAGGCATAGACTCTGGTGCGTACCGTGGATGGGGAGATAGACGCTTTCCCGATTATAGTAGGGGTACACCAAGAGTCAGCTTTGAGCCATTATCTGTTCATTCTGGTTATGGAAGAGCTCACTAGGCACATCCAAGAGTGTGTACCTTGGTGCATGCTTTTTGCAGATGACATTGTGTTGATGGGGGAGTCGTGGGAAGAGGTAAATGAGAAGCTGGAACTGTGGAGAGGGGCACTAGACTCGAAGGGTTTACGATTAAGAAGAGCTAAGACCGAGCACATGGAAATCAAGTTCGATCCCTCTTCCACGCCTAGCTGGGAAAACGTCAAGATCAGATCTGAGGCCATATCGAACAAGGAGAGCTTCAGATACTTGGGGTCCATGATACAGCACAACGGCAAGGTGGACAAGGATGTAAACTACCGGATTAAAGTGGGATGGCATAAGTGAAGGATGGCCTCCGCGGTACTGTGTGATAGAAAGTTCCCCTTGAAGCTAAAGGGAAGATACTATAAGACGGTTGTAAGGCCAGCCATGACGTATGAGGCGGAGTGCAGGGCGATGAAACAACAGCACACACAGAAGATGAAGGTGGCGGAGACGCGAATGCTGAGGTGGATGTTCAGACACACATGGAGGGATAGGAACAGAAACGACGTCATAAGAGGCAAATTGGGCGTAGCCTCCATTGAAAATAAATTGAGAGAGCAACGTTTGAGGTGGTTCAGACATGTCAGAAGGAGACCGGACAACGCTCCAGTAAGGAGATGCGAACAACCACTTACTACACTAGGCAGAAGAGGTAGAGGCAGGCCAAAGAAGAGATGGATGGAGATGATCCGACAAGACCTCACCCACCTAAACCTTCGCGAGGAGATGGCCGTAGATAGGGCTCAATGGAGGGCTAGCATAGGGGTAATAGAGGCTCCAGTTCGAGTAGGGTAGACAAGCTCACTAGGGCTAGGCCTCGTCATCCTCTTGGCGCACGTAGGTGGTGTACTTGCTTCATGAGCTGCCACTTGCCTACGTTTCGTTATCCTATCTTCGTCTTTATCTTTAGCTTTATCCTTATCTCTATCTTATCTTTGATCTCTGCGAATGTTGGTTGCTCTCTGTTGTTGTTTTGCTCGCGTGTGTTTGCCCTGCTCATTTGTTACTCTCCTGCTGCCAGGTCACATGCTCATTGCGGCAGACCTACTTCTCAGGTTGGGGGTCCTCAGAAACAGCCTCTCTTCAGGGTAGCCCCCTGAAGGGGGAAGGCTGCGTACATCTACCCCTCTCAAACCCTGCTTAGGCGGGAGCCCTTGGAGGCACTGGGTTTGTTGTTGTTGTTATTGTTGTTGTTGTTGTTGTTGTTGCATCATTGCTCAGACAATAACATTTGACTCTATCAATAACAACTCCCAAAAATACGATAATGTTATTGTCAGATTAAAATATTATGTCATAGTAGCTTTTTGAAAATTTATAGTTGTTACTCACCGTGTGTCACATCTTTGCTTTAGCAATGATATTTTTGTTGTGATGTCTATTAAAGAACCAAAAAAATAATATATTTAAGTTATATATATATATATATATATTAAAGAACCAAAAAATATATATATATTTAAGTTATATATATATATATATTGTAATATATAGGGTTTATATTTGAGTATTCTCTAGAATATTCCTAGCTTAAAGTTTCATTATACTTTTACCTTTGTACCCCTTGACTTGCGTAAAATCCAAGGGTATTTTAGTCTATGATATATTTGTGCTTGGCCTATATAAAGGCCCCTCTTGTAACACTTTCACCATTAATTTATATACAGAATTCCTCTATATTTATATAGTATCAGAGCCCCGGCTCTGATTTTTTATTTTCTTTTTGCTTCCGCTCTTCATTTCCTGTTCTTTACTTTATTTTGCATTGTGTTGAAGTCTTAATTTTCTTTCAATTTCTCTTTAATTCAATGGCATCTAATGCTAGTCGATCCTACGCTAATGTTCTCTCCCCCTCCCCCTCTTCTCAAACCACCGCCACCGCCCAGCCCCTTGTGGAGGCCGGTCTCAACAGTACCGGACCCCCACCAGCGTTGCTCAGCGCTGCTGCGTCGGGGGTGGTGCCCGACACCAGTTATGTCGGTCCCATCGCCTCTGGCATTTTGCTTCCTCGGTCGGTCTATGCCTGTGTCGCCATCTCCAATACTCCACCACCAATTGGGAGGCCTACAGTGAATCTGGCACTTAGTTTGGCCATCCCCTCTTCTCTCCCCTACCTGTTTTCTCTTCCCTCCCTCTATATAAGCCTCGCCAGCCCCACGTTTACCAGTCCCCTCCCCGGCCTCGGTAATGGCGGCACGGCTAACCCTCCCTGTCGTCACTTCATAGTGCTGGTGGAGGGGTGAGGCCTTTCTACCCTACCCTACATAACCCTAATTCAGCAAACCGTAATTTATATAATCACCCTCCCTCCCTATTTTAATTCCTCTTTCCAACATCACAAGTATTGTGACAACAAAACTTGAATCAACTGCTGATAATCCGCCTCGGCGCGAACAATTCAATATGCCATTAATCTCCCATCAATTATTAGGGTTTATAGATGGCATCTACCCCTGGCCCTCTGCCCAAATAACTCTCGCAAAGGGATCAACCTACCCACACCCGGATTATCTTACGTGGCTTCGCACGGATCAAAGTCTTAGATCCTGCATTACTGCAACCCTGACTCGTCCATTATTAAATGACATTGTCCGCCACCCTACCTCAAAAGCTATGTGGGATGTCTTGGCTAAGCGTTTTCAGGATCATTTCATGGCTAAGGAGTTTGATTTCTGAACCCAACTCATAAATCACCGTAAAGATGGCAAAAGAATGGAAATTTACCTCTCAGAATTGCAATCAATAATGGACGACTTAGCTGTCATTGACTCTACTGTTTCTCAAAGAGAATTTCAACACTTTATAATTTATGGTTTACCTCCTAAATACCCTGCTTTTGCAACATTTACACCTCAAACGAACAAATAGTACACTTATGAAGAGTTAAAAACCTCCCTACTCAATGAAGAGGATGCTTTAACTTGACAGTCCAGACGGTCTCACCCCGACCCTAGCCATGCCATGGTGGCCCACGGACAACCGCAGCCCGAACAGTCACCGAGCAGCGACAATCGTGGTCGTGGCCGTGGACAAGGGGAAGCGTGGCTTGCGTGGGGGCCGCGGTGGCCCTCCCGACCAGCACCCCAACCTGCCACCCAATCGGTGGACCCCCCACCATGGCTCAGTGCGACCCCCATTCAGTCTTCCCCCTAACTCTAATGCAAGTGTGCTGGGCCCAGTCCTCAATACTGTCAAATCTGCAAATTGGAAGCACGACTGTTACTTGTCCACATCGCTTTGATAGCACCTTCTTCCCTAATCCCTCTCACTCGTTTGCTTCCATGACTATTGGAGAACTACATGACTACAATTGGTATCCTGATTCCAGTGCTACGAATCATATGACGCCAAATCCAGGTATTCTCAATAACATCCTTCCTTATTCTGGGCATAAGGGTGCTCTTGTGGCAATGGTGCATTATTACCTGTGACACATGTGGGCTCGACAACCATACCCACCCCCACTTCATCACTTAAACTCCAAAACGTTATGCTTGTACCTAGTCTCACACACAACCTCGTATCAATTAAACAACTATGTCATGATAACAATTGTAGGGTTGAACTTGATTCAAATTCTTTCCGTGTCAAGGACAAAACTACGGGGACGCCGCTTCTTCGAGTACCCACTGATGGGTCTCTATATGGCTTCTCACCTCATGACGTTGGCCTTGTATCGCAAATAAATGGCAATTTGTGGCATTAGAGATAGGTCACTTAGGCAATACTATTCTTGATATGTTATGTAAGAAAAATTTCTTTCCGCGTGTTAAATTTACGAGTAAATGTAACTCATGTTGCTTAGGAAAGTCTCGTAAACTTCCTTTTGAACATGTATTACACAAGACTATCGTGCCTCCACAAATAATACATTCTGATGTATAGCAATCACCTGTCTCGTCTACTTTGGCTTATAAATATTATGTTTTATTTATTGATAACTTCTCTAGATTTACTTGGTTATATCCAATGCAATGAAAATCTGAAGTTCATGAAATATTCACCACTTTCAAAAACCTAGTTGAAAATCAATTTAACACCACTATTAAGATTTTCCAAAGCAATGGTTGGGGTGAATACGACCATCGGTGTATGAACGTCCTTTGTCGTGATGCTGGTATTCACTTCCGTTTATCTTGTCCTGATACCTAGGAACAAAATGGTGGCGGAATGCAAGCATCAACATTTATCTGAAATGGCACAGACGATCTTAAATCATCCTAAGTTGCCTTACGAATTTTGGGATAACGCCTTTTACACTGCTTGCTTTACTATAAATTGTCACCCCACACCAAATCTTTCAAATGACTCACCTTTTCAAAAACTGTTTTGAACTAACCCCGACTATTCCCGTTTTCGCGTATTTGGGTGTGCATGTTACCCTAACATCACACCTCGTGCCCCTCATAAACTTGCCCCTCGGTTCACCGCTTGCATTTTTTTTAGGGTATGCTGCTTGATATAAGGGAAGCAGGTGCTTTGACCCTAAACACAAATGCTTATACATAAATCGGCATGTGGTTTTTGAAGAAACTCATTTTCCTTACAATGAACTTGTTAATCAAGATGTTGGAGTCTCTAATGTCATAACTCCCCCGCCCTTAATTGTTTACTCTAACCCACAACATCCCCCCCTCCCCCATGTGCTAGCCCCACCGCTGCCGACCGGCTGTTCCCGCCGCCAACCAACATCGGCAACCCGCCTCCCGTGGTGGCCCCGACCTTCGCACCTCCCCCCGTCTCATCCCATGGCCTCCCCGAGGCCCCGGCCGACCTAAAGACCCGCCTTAACCCGAGGCACCTTCGGGCTCCCCTCACCCGACTCTACCCTAGGACCTAGCATCCTAGACCCCCAACTGAACCCAGCCTTGACCTAAACCCAAGCCGCCTACCTCGGTAGGGCTACCGCTCAACACACACCCCATGCAAACACGACTTAAAGCAGACATATGTAAAACTAAGTACCCTCTCTCCCTTTCCTCCATCACAATAGTCCAAGAGCCCACATGCTACTCACTGGCAATGAAAAATCCGAAATGGCAAGTAGCCATGGCAGATGAATTTAATGCGCTCATCCTAAACAACACTTGGGACTTGGTTCCGCATGACCCCTCGAAAAACCTTGTAGGAAGTACATAGAAATACAAAGTTAAGTACAAAGCGGATGGCTCGGTCGAACGATTCAAGGCTCGTCTTGTAGCTCAGGTATTTCACCAATGTTAAGGCCTTGACTACAAGGAGACCTTTAGCCATGTTGTCAAACCCACTATCATACGCTTTACACTTACACTTGCAGTCACATACAATTGGCCTATTCGTCAGTTGGATGTCAAAAATGCATTCCTACATGATCAGCTTAAGGAAGAAGTTTACATGAAACAATCACAAGGCTTCATACATCCCAAATTTCCAAATTATGTATGTCGCTTGCGAAAGGCGTTGTAGGGACTCAAACAGGCACCTCGGGCATGGTTCCAACGGTTCAGTGCGTTCTTACTTAACCTGTTGCCGTGCTGATCCATCTCTATTCATCCACAAGACTCAAACCCACCTAACTTGCCTTTTCTTATATGTCGATGACATTATAATAACAGGGATCGACCCAACCCATCTTAACAGCTTGGTTGACTTTCTATCCAACCAATTTGCTATGAAAGACCTTGGCCCTCTCCATTTTTTTCTTAGAATTGAAGCCAAGCGTACACCCAATCACCTTTTCCTCTCACAACACGAATACACAATTAACCTCCACTCTAGGCATGACCTATGCGAAGCTAAACCCGTCAAAACCCCTCTCCCGACCCGAGCACACCTCTCTTTGAGTGATGGGGATCCCCTTGAGGATCCTACTGAGTATGAGAGTGCCGTGGGGGCTCTCTAATACTTGACCATGACTCGACCTGACATCAGCTACACTATCAATCGTGTCTCTCAGTTCATGCATGCCCCTCGCACCTCCCACTGGCAGACTGTGAAAAGCATTCTTCGACACCTCAAATCCACTCCAGACCATGGACTCTCTATCATACCCACAAGCACGCCCGCGGTCACTGCCTTTGCTGAAGCTGACTGGGGTGGGTGCCCTGACACACACTGTTTAACTATTGGTTATGCTATCTACTTGGGTCCAAATCCCATCTCATGGCGGGGCAAGAAGCAAGCCACTATCTCTAAATCTACAACCTAATCCGAGTACCGTGCCGTTGCTCAAGCTGTCACTGAAAGTGATTGGATCCACTACCTAATGAGGGATCTCGGTCTTCGTTACCCCGGACCTATCATCATCTACTGTGACAACTTCTCCACCTCATACCTGGTGGCCAATCTCGTGTCCAATGATAGTAGCAAACATGTTGATGTTGACTTCCATTACGTTCGAGAAAAAGTGCTTAAGGGTGATCTTCAAGTTCACTACACTCCTGCAGACAAATAGATTGCTAATATCTTTACCAAGGGTCTCTCTATTGACCGCTTCTCTCAACACAGGACCAATCTTCGTGTTCTTCCACCATGCTCAAATTAAGGGGGCGTATTGGAGTATTCTCTAGAATATTTCTAGCTTAGGGTTTCATTATGCTTTTACCCTTGTACCCTTTGACTTGCGTAAAGTCCAAGGGCATTTTAGTTTCTGATGTATTTGTGCTTGGCCTATGTAAAGGCCCCTCTTGTAACACTTTTACCATTAATTCATATAGAGAATTCCTCTACATTCATAATTGACACTAAAAGTCCTTATACTTTATTTATTGTGTTAATTTAGTTATAATATTTTTAATTGTATCAATTTAGTTAATTGATATTGGGTCAAGTCCTTTGAGTAAAAGTTATGATAATTTGTTAACGAAATATTTATTGCTTCAACCATGTGTTCAATTAAATTGAGCCTAATGGGTGTAATTGTAGTGGGTTACTTGCATCTAACACGGTTATGCTATAAAAAATTATGTCAATAACTTAAGTTAAATTTTATTAAAAGACTAAATTGACACAATGTAAATTATAGAAAGATTAAATTAACATAACTAAAAATATAATGACTAAAGTGACACAATAAGAAAAATATAGGGACCATTGATATATATTAAATCAATTTTAATTCACTTTAAAAACTATCTAACAACTTTCATATATATATATATATATATATATATATATATATATATATATGTATGTATAACAAGGCTTGGGATGGGAAATTCATGGTCATGTCGGGGTACAGACTACGGTCTTCATAACCCAGGCCTCAAGTTCGAATGCAAACCAATCTAAAGCTTTGAGGGCCATTAGGGTGATTAATGCCCCCCTTAAAATCCGACATTTCTTATGGAGGGCGATCTCAAACGCTCTTGCCTCTTGCAAGAATCTTGTTAAGAGTGGTGTTATTCACAATCCTTATTAACAATCCTATGTGCATCCAATGTGGTGATTGTTTTAAATCTATTAAACATATCCTTTTCCTTTGTCCTTTTGCTCAAGCGATTTGGTTTGCCTTGACCTTAGGCTTTAAGCCTAATCCAATTGGGTTTGGGAGTTTTTTTTTAAAGGTTGTGTTCTATTATTAACTCTTTTTGTTGTATCTAACATGTTCTCATGCACATTGATTGGCTTCCTGTGTTGGGAGCTTTGGAAGTTGAGAAATGCACTCTCTTTGCAACACTCCATTTCCTTTACCTCCATAGTTGTCCAGGCTGCTTCCCGCCAGTTGTGCTGCTTCATCTCGGCATTCATGACTCTTCCTTCTCCAACAAGTCCTGGTTCTACTGATGAGGCGCCTCACTGTTGGTCTCGCGCTCCCACTGGTTTTGTGAAACTCAACGTTGACTGCGCTTTTAAGGCTCAAATCAGTGATTTTGGCATCGTTGTTATGGCTCTATCTAAGTGTGGTTCCTTCCTAGGAGGTTAGTGCTCTTCTGCCCCCTCAAGGTCTGCATTGGTGGGGAAAACCTTAGCTATTTGTGTGGCTTGTGGTCTTGCTTGTTCCATGCTCTGGTCAAACATCATCATTGAATCTGATCACAAGGTTGTGGCCGCCCCCGTTTTGTTTTCTTCTTAGGGAGCTTGGGAAATTTCTTCGATCGTTGAGGGTATTACGCTTTCTTCGTGTTTGTTGGATTATGGTCCCATGAAATTCGATATCCACTATAGGATGTAACTGAGTTATGTAAGTTCATCAATAATAATAGGCTAGAGTGTCTTGACTAAATGAAAGGTTAAAATTGTTGAAGAATTTCTATTTGGGAAATTAGGATGTCGTTTGCCGATTTTAGCCACCTGCCTTGTGTAGGCTCGTTGGAGGCAAACTTTTATAATTATATCCTAATTTAGGGAATACAAATTATTGACAATTTTATTGATTTGAAATTGGGTTTTAAAACGGGTTAAAAGATTTGGAAAATATATTGTATTTTCTTTTGGGTAAAATAATATCTTGGTTTGTTATTGTACGCGTTGGTTATTACCCGGATGCCCGTTTCCCGATGCCCACCTGTCGCGTGCTTGCCTTGATCCGTGCTACGTGTCCCAGTCTCAGCCATTGGATGAGATGTGCCACACTTGCTTTATATACCTATTTGCTTTAGGATTTCGTTAACTTTTACCGTGAAAAATGAAGAAAAGCTACTTCACAGATGAAAAATTGGAGAGCATACAATGGTGGAAACCCATTTGGGGTTTCTCCAGAAAACAAAACGTAAAGAGAGAGAGAGAGAGAGGAGAAAACATCGAGGAGAGAGAGAGTGTGAAGTCCGAGGTAGGAGGCTGGAGATTAAGGAGAAGAAGGCGGTGGTGAACCTTGGAGCTCGGGATGCTTGGTTCAAGGCAATGCGTCGTCCCAAACGAGGTCTTCTTCAACGATTCCGGCTAGGGCTTGGGTCCCTAGGCTGTTCTTCGCCCGTATTCGCTAGGTGATGGCTTTCATCTTGTTCTTTCTCGTTTTCTTGCTTTAATCTCTATTATGGTTTTCGTTTTAGACTTGATGCTCGGTCTGTGTTTGTAACCCTAATTACTAATAGTGGATTTGACTCCTCTGAAAACGGAGGCCCGTGGACTAGGACCTCGCTGAGGTGCCGAACCACGTATATCGCGTGTTCTTTGTCGTTTTCGTTGTTTCTAGTTTAATTTTCGCATTGTTTCGTTTGTGAGTTTTTCGGTGCTTAGTGCTTGGACAAGATCCTGTTTTCGAGTTGAGTTCGGGTCTGATTTAGGGCCCTAATTCACAACAAGTGGTATCAGAGCTCCCTTGGTTCGGTGTCCATTTGCACGGTGAGAATGAAAAACACGAACGAAACCAGAACCAGAATGAGGGTTTTGTGTTGGATTTTCCTGATTTTTAGATCTAGGGTTTTTCTTGAAAATTTGGGATATTCTTTATTTCTTGGAGAGAAATGAAAGAACCAAGAAAATGTTTACAGAGATAGGGTCTGAACTGTTTCGTGTTTTTTTGTGAAATTTTTTGAGTCAAAATTTCCAAATGGGTTTTAACAAGAACACTTGTTTTGAGATGATCAATGGGCTTTTGTTTCATCGAAAAATCTGAGTGTTATTTTTCGGCTACTGCTGTGTATGTGGTAGTATGATAAAAGACCGAAAAAGGAAGAACATATGTGCGATATGAAAGAAAAAGGAAAATGTTTAATCACTATCAGAAATTTAGGTTTGGCTTTACAATTAGAACTGGGTGCTGGTTTAGGCGTTGGATGCTTTGTTCTGACCTAGATTGAGGACTTTTACTGCCTGTTTTGGATTTAAATAGGTGGTGGGGTGTGCGTGGATGTTTCTGGAGAGATGGTTGGAGGACAACTATCTTGGGTGTAGAACATTGGATATCCCTGAATGGTTGAGAAAACTTGGTTTTCTTTTTTGGAACCTTAGAAGTGTCTAATTGGTTAGGACTTTCTTGAAGTCCTTAGTTGTCTCTAGTCGGGTTGGACTAGTATCAGAGATGGGTCATTTGGTTTGAGAGTCAGACTGCGTCTAAAGCCCTAGTTTGTCTCCTACGTGGTAGTTGAGACGTGTTTTAAGTGTCTTGGTTTTGGGCACTCGACTAGGTGGCCTAGGTAGCATGGATTTCTCGTTGTCGTTTGAACATCTTGTGGTTTCTTGTTGTGGAAAAGATGTTTATGCCTTAAGACTAACAATTTTTCTTGAAGTTAGAAAGCTCTAGGTGCATCTAATCGGTGGAGCGGTTCGGTGTTAATCGCTTGTTGGGCCTCGTGTATGGTCGTTTGAGAATCTTGTATAGATTCTTGTTCTGGTGGAGCGATTTCGGAGGTAAATTGCTCGAGCCTGACCCAGTTGGTGGTCGGATGGGAGTCCTTGGTTTGGATTTCGTTTTGGTGTTAGTTTGAACACCCTGGCATGGTGTTGGTGCTACTGTTGTGTGGCTAACTGTGCTGTTCAGAACTTAAATTATGTGCCTTTTTCAATGTTCTATGTGATTGTAGTGGTTAACATGTGTTTAATGCTTGTGGTTGATTGTAAACTTGTTGGAATGGAAGTCTTGAACCTAGGATTGACAACTCTTAGGTTAGGCATGTCTAGTTGCACAATTTTGGACCCCGTGTGTGGAGAGAGCATTGCATGTTTTGAGTTTAATCATGGATTAAACTTTGTATGCGAGAATTGGTGTTTCTTGCACATGTTTGAGTGAACTAAGTGAAATAGTTTATCATTGTAAAGGGTTTAGAGAACTTGTGAGTTCTTATGGAAAATCTATGTGTGATTTAGTGTACTTGGTCTCCATGTTGATGTCTCATGTATTTCCCAAGGCTATGTTGGAAGCAAGTTGAATATATTGGCACTTGTTGCTTGAAGTGATGATAAACATGCTGTTTATGGACTATTTCAAGTTGAATTTGAGGTTGTTTTGGACTACATTCATGCTGATATGTATACAAGGTGCTGTCCATACTGATTTTGTGCTGCATTTGGACTATTCATGCTGAAATTTGTTATTTGCTGCTAATTTTACTGCAAATTTTGACATTTAGGTGCTGAATTTTCTGCATATTAGTGCGTCCTTGAGTTGTTTTGCTGAATTTTAGCTAAGAGTTGGGAAAACATGATATGTTTGTGTCATATGTGGACTAGTGTTGTCTTGGGAGACTTGTACGCCCTTACGATCATTGTTTCATTCCTTTTTTTCTAGTTTTTTGGAAAAGTGTAAAGTATAGGTCTAATGAACCTTGGGTGGACCATTTGTTAGGTAAGGTTATGTTTAGATACCTTATATTTTGAGTAATGGTCTTTAAGTTGTTTGCTCATGTTGGGTTATTTTGGATATTGTTCATGGTGGAGTCTTGTGATGCAATGTATGAATTGATTTGGCTAACTTGAATTATAGGCGAATTGCATGTTTAGCTTGGATTTCATGTTGCTTGATTACCATGATCGTGCCCATGTTGTTGTGTGAGCATGTTTGGTTTCTTGGTGTGAAACTTGCTTTCGAAATGGCCTCTATTTTCAAAGGAGCGTTGTGAGTTAATTTCATGAGACCATGGTGGAGTTTGTTAGATTATGGTCCCATGAAATTCGATATCCAATATAGGATGTAACTGAGTTATGTAAGTTCATCAGTAATAATAGGCTGGAGTGTCTTGACTAAATGAAAGGTTAAAATTGTTGGAGATTTTCTATTCGGGAAATTAGAATGTCGTTTGCCTGTTTTAGCCACCCGCCATGTGTAGGCTCGTTGGAGGCAAACTTATATAATTATATCCTAATTTGGGGAATAGAAATTATAGACAATTTTATTGATTTGAAATTGGGTTTTAAAATGGGTTAAAAGATTTGTAAAATATATTGTATTTTCTTTTGGGTAAAATAATATCTTGGTTTGTTATTGTACCCGTTGGTTATTACCCAGATGCCTGTTTCCCGATGCCCACATGTCGCGTGCTTGCCTTGATCCTTGCCACGTGTCCCAGTCTCAGCCATTGGATGAGATGTGCCACACTTGCTTTATATACCTATTAGCTTTAGGGTTTCGTTAACTTTTACAGTGAAAAAAGGAGAAGAGCTACTTCACAGATGAAAAATTGGAGAGCATACAATGGTGAAAACCCATTTGGGGTTTCTCCAGAAAACAAAACGCAGAGAGAGAGAGAGGGGAGAAAACATCGAGGAGAGAGAGTGTGAAGTCCGAGGTAGGAGGTTGGAGATTAAAGAGAAGAAGGCGGTGGTGAACCTTGGAGCTCGGGATGCTCGGTTCAAGGCGATGCGTCGTCCCAAACGAGGTCTTCTTCAACGATTCCGGCTAGGGCTTGGGTCCCTAGGCTGTTCTTCGCCCGTATTCACTCGGTGATAGCTTTCATCTTGTTCTTTCTCGTTTTATTGCTTTAATATCTGTTATAGTTTTCGTTTTAGACTTGATGCTCGGTCTGTGTTTGTAACCCTAATTACTAATAGTGGATTTGACTCCTTTGAAAACGGAGGCCCGTGGACTAGGACCTCACTGAGGTGCCGAACCACGTATATCACGTGTTCTTTGTCGTTTTCATTGTTTCTGGTTTAATTTTCGCATTGTTTCGTTTGTGAGTTTTTCGGTGCTTAGTGCTTGGACAAGATCCTATTTTCGAGTTGAGTTCGGGTCTGATTTAAGGCCCGAATTCACAACAGTGTTCTTTCATCATTTGATTCCTCGATGATGTAATGAGGTTGCAAATTGGGTCGTTAGGCACCATCTTGGAAATTGGTGTAACCATAATTGGTGGTCGAGCGTTCCCCCTTAGTTACTCTCACTTGTAATGGCCAATTCGTTAGTAGTATAATCTCCGCCCTGAGGCTTTCTAATGTTAAAAAAAAAAAAAGGCACAAAACACTTTTGGAGGTCACGTCTATGAATATTCCTTTTTCTTTTTGGCTTGTATTTTATTTTGTGTAATGAAATTTGATATTTAATTTTAAGTATTTATGATATACATTAAAAAGATAATAGTTTAGAAATAAATAATTATTTTTATCTCATATTTATAATTTAATAATTTTTTATTATATTTATTGGATGTTGTGATTATATATATAAAATCACAACACACATACATAGAATATCTTCTTCATTTTAAATTAAAAAAATACATAATATCATATCTATATTGTAATACAAACAATAAAAATAATTAGTTTATAAAATCTTTAATAGTTTTAATATTTTTGCCAAATGGCAACCGCGATATTCTCATTAAAAAAATATAAAAATATGCACTCAAAACCGAAACAAAACTAAACATCCTTCTCTCTTACACTCACGGCCCAAACAAACATGATAAAATCAAAACATTAGCTATACAACCAGGGTTGGTCGTGACTTTTTTGGAGCCTCAAGCGAAATTCTCAAAAGGAATTTTTGATAAATAAAAACTTAATAGTTTTAACTATAAAGATTACTAATATTAAGATTTGATACTTTAAAAATTATAATCCCAAAAATTTAGAGCCCCTAAATTCGGGGGCTCCAAACGGTTGCTTGGATTGTATGGGATTATGTCCGGCCCCGCATGAACCTATGTGAACAACTCAACCAATATTAGCAAAGTCTAATCTAGACCATCTTATTTTTTGAAAAGCAATGAAAACTTCATTGGTGTCCCTTTCCAAACTAGATACATTGCAGCTGCCAGGCATAGCCACCTAATATTGGTCGTACTCAATCTATTATGGATATTTGCCTTAAATCATTCAACTGCTTTATTTAGAGATTTATTAAATAATTATTGATTAAAAATTAATTTTCATAATATTATGAATACTTTCATTAAATATGAAATGTCATTAACAAAAATAAATCCAAGCTAAAAAAAACCTAAAATCAAAGGGCCATTTCTGTCCACTAAAATTATAAGCATGAATGAGTTCTAACTGTCAAGGAACCATCTCATCCAAAAGCTTAAGCTAATAGGTGAAGGCCCAGGATTGGTTTTATATTCTAACATGCCCCCTCACTCAAATGCAATTGGGCTTGAAGCGTGGATATTACACAGACTCATCTCATGTCTTGTACTTAAATTATGTTAATATTGAAAGTGAAGGCTGTTGAGATTTGAACTCATGACCTCTTGGTCAACCAAGCTTTGATACCATGTCAAGGAACCATCTGTCCCAAAAAGTTTAAGTTGATGGGTGAAGGCCCAGGAATAGTTTTATACTCTAACATGCCCCCTCACGCGAATGTCAATAGGGCTTGAAGCGTGATAGTGCACAGGCCCACTTCATACCTTATGCTTAAATTATTTTTATTGGAAGTGGGGCTGTCGAGATTCGAACTCTTGACCTCTTGGTCAGTAAGGCTCTGATACTATATCAAAGAACCATCTCACCCAAAAGCTTAAGCTGATAGGTGAAAGCCTAGGATTGGTTTTATACTCTAACACTAACGACAGTATTTTTTTGTCACGAAGATAACAAAAGCTTTAAAGAATATTATAAAACTATATATTTTCTAAAAAATAATGTTATAGTGATTGTTTATCATAAGATAATAATCTTTTATCATACACATCACAGTAAAAATAAAGTATATAAGGAGTGTATTACTTATATACTATAAGATTTGAACATTCATTAAGTTACGCAATCTAACTTTCTATATATATAATAAAGTACTTTGTAATTCAAAAATGTATCACTTATCTATTCTGATATTTTAAAATTTTATCAATCAAGTAAGTTCTACTAAAATTAGATGGAATTAGTTTGTTAGAAAATGTTAATGTTGAACATGATCCTAAGTATCTTCTATATGGATTTGATAAATTTTTTTTGCTTGAAATGGCTAACATGACACATGATTAAAATCACTTTCCCGATAGTTTCTTTGTGATCGGTTGAATATTTGTTGAAAGTACCGATTTAACTCATATATATTATCACAATCTTATACCACACTAGCATTTTCTTGTAAAGTTTTTCTAGATTTGGAAATTTTTTCATGATATTCCGACATAAGATATCTAGATAATAAAATTTACAAGCTTTGAGATATCTTATTATATATATATTAAAATATCAAGATACTTAGATAATAAATCTTTAAACCTTAAAGAACCTAAATATAATTTTCCATTAAATATTTATACTTTGCTCATAATATAGATATGTCCCTTAAGGCACTTTTAGTGTAAGGTTAATACATATGAAAAATAAGGTTAACAATTACGTCCATTGAAATATGCTATAAGATAATTAATATTCCCTTATAAATATTTAAGATAATTATATATTAGTAGACTGAAGTTCATTCTATTAATATTCTAGTTCACAATTTTTGTAAAAATAATTTTTTTAGTTCGATAATTATATATATTTAATAAAATAGTCAAAACTGTAGTTTATAAGCGTGTAAAACTTATCGTTATTTGTTGGTAACCCTGCTATCATTCTTACTATTCCCCTCACAAACCGTAATGTTGTGACACCTTCAAATGAAGAAGAGTTAGATTAGGAGCGTATTTTAAACCATTTCACATTATTATTTGGACTATTTTATTAAATACAAATAATTTTTAGACTAAAAATCTATTTAAAAATTTTATGAACCAAAAATATTAATTGAACCAAATTTAAAAACACTAATATATAATTTACCCGTTATCTTAATTGCAAATGTTGAAACACTTTCAACCCATATAAATTTACCCGTTATCTTAATTATTACAAAGTCTCATCTAAAAAAAAGATTTTAAGGGTGAATGAGTCAGATCAGACTAAATATAAACTGATAGTATGTCTCGTCTTGTCTTATATGTTGAAAATTCATCACTCTTTTATCAATGCGACATCTGTGCTCATTTTAATTTTCATATATATTTGAAATATATGTGATAAAAATAATGATATTGAAAATTTATATTATATTAAATATATAAATTATTTATATATAATTTAAATATTAATTTTTGAATCTAATGTACATAACAAAAAATTAATTCCCGTGGTAAATGCCACTGTCCTAAAAGACGATTTCGCCGCTGCTTCGGTGCATACAGTATAATCGGCGGCCGTCCTCCAGGATTAACACGATCCGACTCTTAACGTGCACTCGTTAATTGCCGATTAGGAACACCTCGAACTTTGCCCAAGTCGTGAAGAAGAAAGAGAGAGAGAGAGAGAGAGAGAGAATTAGGAGGTATAAAGCCGGGGGTTTTTTTTTTTCCATCATCAACTTTGGATAGAACCCCCTTATTTATACTATCTTAAAATTGGACTAGTATAAAAGTTGCAATTAACAAGAGGCCCAAATAGCTAGTAACGTCTGTGGGCATATTAAGTGCAAGCCCAAATGGCTAGTAACGTTCGTTGGGCATTAAGATCGGGCCCAACGGCTAGTTGTCATAAATTTCCATAAAACGAATATACTCGTTAGAAAAAGATCGCCCACACCCTCGCCCGAGCACGGCGGGCGGTGCGCGCGCGTGTGGTTCCCACCATTCCTTCACCCAAGACTTAAACCAAATAAGTTAAAAACACTCACCTTTATAAACCCAATTACCCCCCTCTAAATTATCAATATGGGATTGGGTATTTACCAATTGGGATACAACTTTCCTACTAATTTGGATTTAGCTTGTATCATTTTTCTAACAACCCTTGTTACTATTTTATAAGCATAAAATTCGAGATGTTATATTATGTAGAAACTATCTATTTTCGCTTAATTTGTTTTAAAATATGGTTATTAAAGGGTGTTTTTGTCAGTTTTCTATAGCATTAATAAAAACACAGTTGTTACATCAGCTCTGTCGACTAAAAAGAGCATCCTCACATCAGAGAGAAGCCTTTTTATTAATACGACAAAAACTTAGAGGCCTTTTTAATAATTCAAAAAAGGTCAAAATTCTTTTCATTATTTTTAAAAATATCGAGGTACTAAAATATAAATAACACTAAAAATTACTACTTATCACCTTTTTAGTAATATAATATAATATAAGGCTTCATATTACTTTTTCTACACTTTGTAAAAATAAATTCTGAAATCAAAGCAGGGTTTTAATATTTTTTTTTTGGTAAGTAAAACCGGGTTTTAATATGCCTCACTTTCATCTCAACAAGGATCTTCCTTCACAGAAGACTCTATGATTCCCCAACTACAATTAATATATTGCTTTTAATCTACCACGATGCATATCATGTGTGCTATTTTTAGTTGTTGTAAGCAAAATGTGAAGTTGAGGTTCTGCTGTATAATGTGTTTTTGCCTTAATTTTGTGTTGTAATTATTTTGACTGGAGGGTTGTGGTACTAGGTGTTGGGTTTATACTCAGTCTGATACTTGTGGGTATTTTTGTTATTTTTCTTTTTCCGCACTTCATGTGTGCACTTTAGATTTTCCCTAAAAAATATCGACTTTTGTATCGTGAGCTTTTTCTCACTAATCATCGAAGAAGTCTTGTTGGTTTTCACCCTATGTCTCACTCTTCTCCTAAATTCTGTTAACATGTCCTCTATTGTTGCTTTGTTGAAAATAGGGCACCAACACGTCGTCACCGGATCCCATTAGAACTCCGAAGTTAAGCGCGCTTGGGCGAGAGTAGTACCAAGATGGGCGACCTCTTGGGAAGTCCTCACCCTCAGGTTGGGGGCATTGGGAAATAGCCTCTCTTCAGGTTAACACCCTGAAGGGGGAAGGCTGCGTACATCCCCCCCCCCCCCCCCCCCCCCCCGACCCTGCGTAGGCGGGAGCCCTTGAAGCAATGGGTATGTTCCTTATTTTCTAGTATTTTTTTTATATTTTCTTATAATATTTCTTTGTAATTATTTTCATATATTTAGCATAGGAGTTAATAGGTGTAGTTAATGAATAGAATATTCTCTAAGCGTTCCCTATGCATACCAGGCCATAAAGGGTCTTGATGGCTATTAATGTAGCATTTTAATTCTTGCTTTTCAATAGTAGTCAGGTTAGAATCCTAAGTCTCTTTTAAGTTCTTCTTGTATTATAAATTAGCATGATTTTTATGAATGAAGGTATCTAATCTTTCAAAAGTTCTCTAATATTCCTATTGTGTTTAATTCTAATACTATTATAATTTTCACATGCTTCACCCATAAGCACTTAAAAAACAAACGATGCATATTGACTTTTTCTCCATCGCAAAGAGCAAGCCTACTTGCCAAATTCACTAACTTTTGATCGAGTAGTAGACCATCATTTGTTGCTTGGGTTGATCTACTCAAATTATTTTTAAAAGTTTGAGTGAAAATTAAAAACTGTATTAAAATAAGAAAGAAAAAACATTTTTAAAATTGAGTAGGGTTATTGCAAGAACAAAATTATTAATGACAGAGTAACCTTATAAAATTTTATAGTTATTATTTACTATAAGTTGTATCATTAGTCTGTATTATTTTTACACTGAGAACAACAACAATTTTAAAATTACAAAGAGAGGATGTTTCATTTTCATATGACGTGAGTGTGTAATTGGTGGGGGAGTTGGTGCTTAGCACTTAGCAGCCTCCATCTTTGCCTACTTTTCGGCTTAATTTGAAAATGGGAAAACTTTTTTTTTTTTTTTTTCCCTGAAGACGAACCCGATTATCTAGTAAACTTTGACTCATGAGCCAATTACGTCAAGAATTTCTGAGGGAAAGATTCAAGGAAAATTGAATTGTAGGCTAAAACAATATTATATCCTTTCATTTGCCTCCTATGTACCACACTAAGGCAAGCCATTGGTATTTCAAATTTGAATATTTATTATCTATATAGATAGATTCAAGGGAAAAGTTGATCTACTCAAGTAGGCCATAAGGGGTCTTGATGGCCATTAGCATAGTATTTTAATTCTTAATATTCATAAATGACGGTATCCAATCTTCCAAAGGCTCTCTAATATTCCTATTGTGTTTAATTTTATTACTTTTATAATTTTCACATGCTTCACCCGTAAACGCTTAAAAAACAAACGATGCATATTGACGTTTGCTCCATCTCAAAGAGCAAGCCTACTTGCCAAGTTCACTCCTCAACTTTTCAGCTTTTAAACAATTAGTAGACCAAAATTTGTTGCTTGGGTTGATCTACTCAAATTATTTTATTCCATAATTAGCAATATAGTTGCATTAAAAAATAGGTATCTTATACAAATTAGACCTGACTCAACCCGCATAATAGCAGGAATCAAAAAATAGACAAAAGCAATGCAACAGTCTAAAATAGAATAATAAGACAATTACACACAAAAACTAACATACGCTAGATGATTTCAACTTATGCAGACTGATCTAAAGTTCCGACCTACAGCCTCAAACCTCAAAGATATGTGATGGTGAAGAAAAGAAAGTAAAGAAGTGAGGTTTTAAGAGTTTTGTAAAGGGGAGCGGGGAATTGATGTTGAGAGGTATCTTGATTGAGAGGCGTTGATAAAAGTTTTTATAGCTTCCTATTTCCAAAGCTATGCTTTGAGAGGGTTGGTGGCTCACCATACAGAATTATTTTTCTAATTGTGTTCTTTTTTTTTTTTATATTTCTTTCTTGCTTCTCTTGGCGAGAGCTTGAATTAATTTTTAAATTGTTATTTTAGGTTTCTTTTTTGTTCTCTTATTAAGAGCTAGATTGAATTTATTTTCTCCCCACTTGTTATTAGCTTCCGCAATAAAATTTATGAAAGACTATTGAATCCTTCCCTTTTCTCCTTCTATTAAATTGGCGAATCACATCATCAACTATGACTGAAAATGATTCACAGTGGACCAAGTACAGAGGAAATGAGCCACCGTGCCAAAGCTGAAGATGAGGATGACAAGGAATTAGGTCAACTAAAACTCTAATCCATCATTGCAGTATGCTCAATTACAACTAATTTATCACTATCAAATCTCAGTCGAAGCTTATTCCCAACTTCCCGCGCACGTTCCGCAGTAAAAAGCTTATCAACATCTTTAGTAATTGAGCCCTTCTAATTATAGGGAGAGGCTGAAATGAGAATAAAAGTTAGCTAAAAAAATAAGAAAAGTAAAATTACACTATTAGATCTTAAGTAAAATTAATCAATAATTCTAATTATAATCCTCTTTATTTTATTCTTTCCTCTCTTTCTACGTTTACACCCTTTTTTTTCTCTCTCTCCTCCCTTTTCTACGTTTGCATCCCATTATTTTCCTTTTCTATTTCCTTTCCCTTTTGCAAAAGATAATTATATTACACACGTCCTCTCCTCCCTCTTCTCTCTCTGTGCTAAGATTGGATTATAATTTTTATTTTTATTTTGACAATATTGGGTGAAGTTTGTAACAAGAAACAAAAAAAATTAAATACTAAAAATTGATACCTAATTAGCAAAAACACAAATTAAATAGTTAATCTATACCTAGCAAAATGTTTTCACCCTAAATCACTATATCATCCCTTTTCTTAACGTATTACACTTACCTACTTTCCCCATATTTTCCTCTCTTTTTTTTAATTTCCTCCCTCTACTTGTAATTTTGTTAGCTTAACGGGTGCCAAACATAAGCCATATTATATATATATATGACGTCATAAATGCTAAAATGATGAGTCAATATTTACGTGGATACGTAGAGCAGGGCGTCCGTTGAAGGAATCGTAGGGGCGGCTAGCCATTGCCCCCATTGCTCTTTGGTTTCCTCCACGGGACACCTCCCTCGCCAACTCCCTTCCCCATATAAATTATAATACCACCACTTGCTTTTTTCCTCACTCATATTTTTTCTTTTTTCTTTTTTTATAATTAGCGATAAAGTTGTAATGTAAAACAAATAACTTGTATAGATGAGCTTGAGTTTATTCGTATAAAAAAGGGGAGCAAAAGACAAAAAAATGGGCGAGGAAAAAAAAAAAAAAAAGACAAGGTTACAAAAAAACAAGTGAGAAAAAAACAAACAAAAGCCAATAAACACTAAACGTGTCAAACACCTCTAAAGAGGACACGAGTGGTAGGATTAGGAGTTGATATTTCTGTAAATTGGTTATGGATTAGGGTATTTTGGTCTTTAACTGCATAAGGATTCATTTACCAGGCGCTAAGGCACCGGATCTCATTAGAACTCCAAAGTTAAGCGTACTTGGGCGAGAGTAGTACCAGAATGGGTGACCTCCTGGGAAGTCCTCGTGTTGCCAACCCTATAAGGTTGGAGATCCTCGAAAACAGCCTCTCGGTAGGGTTACACCCTGAAAGGGTAAGGCTGTGTACATCCACCCTTTTCAGACCCCGCTTATGTTGGAGCCTTTAAGGCATTGGGTCTGTTGTTATTGTTATTGTTGGTCTTTAACTGCATAAGTTATTTTTAAATATTCTGTACGGAAATAAATAATATACTCGGATCTCAATCGAATCAAATACCACGACAATAACGAGAAACAATCGGACTAAAAGAGAAACGAAACAATAGACACAATGATTTACGTGGAAACCCCTTTACAATCGAAAGGGGAGAAAACCACAGGCGAAGATCGAAACTTTTATTATTGAATCAAAAGAAGAAGAAGAATTACAATATTCTCTCACACTCCCAATTTATTGGTGTGGCGCCGCTGGGAAACCTCTCTTTGCTTTTGGATAAATTTTGTGACGTACCCTCGTCCGTATTTATAGATGCGCAGAAATCCTGTTTCCCAATCGATCGGCCTGCTCTCTGGACGCGTCCCTCTTTTACGTAACTTTCCCGATCGATCGAGCTCCACCCGATCGATCGGGCTCTCCACGGCCCTTCTCCTTAATACGCCAAGTAATTTTGAGACATTTACATAACAAATCTCCACCTTGGCTCAAAATTAACATCAACAATAAAACAACTCTACCTTCTCCACAAACGCCCCCTCAACCGAGGCTAACATACATCAAATTGAAAGACCCACCAAATTCGAGCAATGCTTGAACTTGCTTCCTGGTAAAACTTTTGTGAACATGTCAGCTGGGTTATCTTTAGTCCCAATCTTCCTTAACTCCACCTTCCGCTGGTCAATCAGATCTCTGATAAAGTGATGCTTCACATCAATATGTTTCGTTCGGTCGTGATGAGTCATCTGATCTTTCGCTAGGTGAATAGCGGACTGACTATCACAGTATACTCTAACTGTCCCCTACTTGACACTGATTTCACTGATCAATCCTCTCAACCAGACGGCTTCTTTGAATGCTTCTGTTACTGCCATGTACTCGACCTCGATAGTAGACTGTGCTGTAACAGGCTGTAAACACGCTCTCCAACTGATAGCTGTGTCACCTAAACAAAACACATACCATGAAGTGGATTTCCTCTTATCAAGGTCTCCACCATAATCAGAATCTACATACCCAACCAAACACCACTTATTTTTGCCATATTCCAAACACAAATCAGAGGTTCTATGAAGATACCTGAGAATCCACTTTACTCAATGTTCTCTGCCCGGATTCACCATGTACCTACTAACTCTGCTCACTGCAAAAGCAATATCTGGATGCGTGCAAACCATCGCATACATAATACTGCCCATTGCACTAGAATAAGGAATCTGAGACATGTACCTGACGTCCTCCTCAGTCTGAGGTGAATCTGACGCTGAGAGTCTGAAATGAGCTGCTAAGAGCGTGCTAACCGGGTTACCATCCTTCATATGAAACCTGTCTAACACCTTCTCAATATACTTCTCCTGAGCCAAGTATAATTTTTCGGCTTCTCGGTCTCTATGAATTTCCATGCCTAATATCTTCTTAGCTGCTCCAAGATCCTTCATCTCAAATTCACTCTTCAGCATTGATTTCAAGTCATCGATATCTTTCATATCTCGTGCTGCAATCAACATATCATCAATGTACAAAAGCAAATAAACAAAGCCTGAATCTGTCTTTCTGAAGTACACACAACTATCGTACTTACTCCTGATGTAATCATGACTTGTCATGAACTGATCAAATCTCCTATACCACTGTCTAGGAGATTGCTTTAAACCATATAAAGACCTTTTAAGCAAGCACACATGATCTTCTTTTCCTTCAACAACAAAACCCTCGGGCTGATGCATAAAGATACTTTCTTCTGGTTCACCATGCAAGAGTGCAGTTTTTACATCCAATTGTTCAAGTTCAAAGTCATGCATGGCAATCAAAGACAATAATGCACGAATCGAAGTATGTCTGACTACAGGTGAGAAAATATCATGAAAGTCAACACCTTGTACCTGACTGTAGCCTTTAGCTACCAAACGTGCCTTGTACCTTACATCTTCAACTCCAGGAATGCCCTCTTTTCTCTTAAAGACCCACTTGCATCCAACTAGTCTTTTCCCTGTTGGAGGGTTCACCAGTTCCCAAGTCTGATTTTTATGAAGAGACTGCATCTCCCATTCATAGCAACGAGCCACTTCTCAGCATCTGATCTCGATATAGCCTCTGTATATGAAGTCGGCTCACTGTCATCTAATGTCTCAGCAGTAGTGAGAGCATAGGCAATCATCTCCTCATACCCATATCTCTCAGGAGGCCTGATCTGTCGCCTCGGTCTACCACCAGCTATAGTATTATTCTCCACCTGCTGACCTGTTTCTGCATTATCAGTAACAACATTAGAAACCCGTACCTGAGGTGCTGGAATACTCTCTAGCTGAACAATCTGCTGATCTAACTGTATCTCTATATCATCAGGTGTCTCAACATGAACTGAATCTCTGTCAATGGAGGGTTTGTGTGGCGGATTAAGTAGAGCAGACTCATCAAAAGTAACATCTCTACTAGTCAGAAACTTCTGAGCACATGGATCCCACAATCTATATCCCTTCACACCTGACGTATAACCAAGAAAGATGCACTTCTTGGCCCGAGGCTCAAGCTTTCCATCATTAACATATGCATATGCACGACAACCAAAAACTTTAATCTGAGAATAATCAGAAGTTGAACCAGACCATACCTCCTCATGAGTCTTCATCTGTAACGAAGAATGCGGTGTCTTGTTCACAAGGTAGCAAGCCATGCTAACTGCTTCTGCCCACCATTCTCTATTTAAACCTGCATTAGAAAGCATACATCGAGCCTTCTCAAGTAACGTCCTGTTTAACCTTTCAACCACTCCATTTTGCAGAGGTCGACCTGTACATGTCCTGTGTCTGACTATGCCCTGATCTTCACAAAATTTAGTGAAGTTCCCTTCGACAAACTCAAGACCATTATCAATCCTCAACCTCTTGATCGGCTTTCCTGTCTGTTTTTCAAGCTGAATTTTCCACTTCTTGAAGGTATCATACACTTCATTTTTCTGCTTCTGAAAATAGACACGAACTTTACGTGAGTAGTCATCAGTGAACGTTAGAAGATACCTGGACCCACCTTTAGAAGCCACTCTGGATGGTCCCCACAGATCAGAATGAATGTAGTCTAACGTTCCCTTGGTCTGATGCACTGCTGACTTGAAGCTGACTCTCTTCTACTTCTCATAAATACAGTGCTCACAGAATTCCACCAGTCCTGTTGACTGACCACAAAGAAGTCACCTCTTACTCAGCTTAGACAATGCTTTGTCACCAATACGACCCATTCTCATGTGCCATAATCTTGTGATTTCTGCATCTGTCATAGCAGATATGGAAACAGCAACTGCACCTGTCACGGTTGTACCTGCAAGCTCATAAAAGTACTAATCCTATTTCCTTTCATCACAATTAAAGCACTCTTACTGACCCGTATGACTCCACCTTCAGCAGTGTACTTGTACCTATTAGACTCAAGGGTACCTAGAGAAATCAAGTTCTTTTTCAAATCCGGGACGTGACAAACATCACTCAAGGTTCTAATAGTTCCATCATACATTCTCACACGGACTGTTCCAACTCCCACTACCGTACAAGCAGCATCATTACCCATCAAGACAACCCCACCTTGTATAGACTTATACGTGGAGAACCAGTCTCTGTTTGGAGTAACATGAAACGAACAACCCGAATCCATGACCCACTTATCTTTGGACCTGGACTGAGAATCAGCAACTAATAGAAACTCCCCTTCACTAACCTCCTCTACAACACTAGCCTCAGCGGACTTGTCTTGACCCTGGTTACCCATGTTACCCTCTTTTGATTTATTCTTATATCTGTAACGGTCTTTCTTTATGTGCCCTTTCTTGTGACAATAGTGACACGACAAGTTCTTATGTCTAGATTTGGACCTAGACTTATTCCCACCATTGGATCCCCTATGCTCTGGTCTACCTCTCACATGCAAACCACTACCCGAGTCATTCACCGAGTCAGATAATTCCTTATCTACCCGTTCTTGACTCACAAGGTTTCTTTTTACCTCATCTACAGTAATGGTTGGCCTACCCCGTATATCATGCTTTCTACGAAGCCCTTATACGAATTAGAGAGCGAACACAGTAATATCATAGCTTGATCCTAGTCCTTAGGAACATCATCCAAAGCTTTTAATTCATGTATAATTGAGGTAAATTCGCTAAGATGGTTCTTAAGAGATGTACCTTCTGTCATACGAAAAGTGTACAACCACCGCTTCACAGCGAGTTTGTTGGAGACTGACTTGTGGCAAAACATGTCTAACAATTTCTCCCATAACTCCTTTGTAGTTTTAATCTCTAAGACTTCTGACAGAACATTGTCAGCCAAACACATCTGTATCGCCGTGAGAGCCTTCTCATCCAACTCTTCCCATTGTGCCTCAGTCAAAGTTTATGGTTTCTTCTCTTTCCCCTCCAGTGCTTTCTTCAAGTCGTTCTGAGTCAGGAGTCCTTTCACACGGACTTGCCATAAGCTAAAGCTTCCCTGACCATTGAATTTCTCAACCTTGGTTTTAATACATGACGCCATTGTATCAATTTGTAGAACCAAGCTCTGATACCAATTTGTGCGGAAATAAATAATATACTCGGATCTCAATCGAATCAAATACCACGACAATAACGAGAAACAATCGGAGTAAAAGAGAAGTGAAACAATAGACACAATGATTTACGTGGAAACCCCTTTACAATCGAAAGGGGAGAAAACCACGGGGGAAGATCGGATCTTTTATTACTGAATTAAAAGAAGAAGAAGAATTACAATATTCTCTCACACTCTCAATTTATTGGTGTAGCGCCGCTGGGAAACCTCTCTTTTACTTTTGGATAAATTTTGTGACGTACCCTCGTTCGTATTTATAGATACGCAGAAATCCTGTTTCCCGATCGATCGGGGAGTCCCGATCGATCGGCCTGCTCTCTGGACGCGTCCCTCTTTTACGTAACTTTCCCCATCGATTGAGCTCCACCCGATCGATCAGGCTCTCCACGGCCCTTCTCCTTAATACACAAAGTTATTTTGAGACATTTACCTAACATATTCTTGTAGATGTTTCTCTCTCTCCTCTGCTCTCTCTCTGCATTCTCCAACGTTAACTGACACCAGTCGGCCACCTCGCTGGCCCGATCTCTTCCACCGGTGACGGGACCGCGACGGCAACGACTCATAGCCGGACAAGCGTACCCACCGACGACCACAACCCACCCCCTCACATCGCACCCACGACGACCCGCCCACCACCTCTGACCCACCTCACCACGACGACCACCCCCTGACATCGCACCCGCAATGATCCACCGCACGGACACCGCCATTGACACCGAGCGACCACACCCACCCTTGCCATCGCAGCGGACACCACCTGGTCGAACCAAAACACAACCCACCACCACAACCCATCCCGAACCACCCTCCATAACCCACCACCACCTCGACTGACCCGACCCACCACCACCGCGACCTCGAACCGCTGATTCTCGCACCCCACCACCACCTCTGACCCACCCAACCGCACCAAAGACTTACCTCTGACCCGCCAATCCGACCCACCCAGCACCGCACCAACCCCGACCCACCCCACCGACACTAACACCGAACCTCCCCCACCTCCAGACATCGAAACATTTCCCACACCCACCACCACCAACGCACAGCCAAGCCGGTCTTGAGCCCGACCACCGCCTAGTTGCACCCAAAGGCCAAACGGTCAGCCGACCGGCCCAGGTAAGTAAAACCGGTCAGCCCAAGGTTTGAATCCCCATCCTTCTACTTCGATTTCTCATCTTTTAACTTCTAGTAATAGTGCGAATCTTTAAACCCTTTTTTTTTATTTTGCATTGTTTGCTTTGACTTGAGAGTGTACATATCTATAGTGATAGAAGTGTATGAACGTGACTAGACATGGAACTCAAGACGTGAGGCCATCTTTACAGGGGGTGGGGAGGGGGAGAGAGAGGTCAACGAGGGAGGGAAATCTAAGAATAGGGACACTAAATATCGGGACATTGAAACAGAAGGGCAATGAGATAGTCCAAATGATGTTGAAAAGAAGGATCAATATCCTTTGCCTACAGGAGACTAAATGGGTGGGCTCGAAGGCAAGGGAGATGCTAGGACATAAACTGTGGTACTCAGGGAAAACCAGAGGGAGGAATGGTGTAGGAATCCTAGTCAACAACAGTCTTAAGGATAAAGTAGTCGAAGTGTCAAGAACTAGGGATAGGATCATAGGCATCAAGATGATCGTAGATGGGGAGATAATGAACGTGATCAGTGCCTATGCACCACAGACTAGACTACTAGAGAACAAGAAGGCAGCATTTTGGGAGGACCTAGACAGAACGATGCAAAGCATACCATAAGAGGAACAAGTGGTGATTGGTGGGGACTTCAATGGGCATGTTGGCGAGAAAGAGGATGGACACGCGACACACCATGGGGGTTTCGGATTTGGAACTAGGAATGCAGAGGGGAAATCCCTTCTGGACTTCGCGGTCATCTATGAGCTAACAATTGCCAACACCTTTTTCAAAAAGCGTGACGAGCATCTCATCATGTATCAAAGCGGAGAGGCAAAGACTCAGATCGACTACATACTACTAAGGTAGAGGGCACAAAGACAATGCAGGGATTGCAAGGTCATTCGAGAAGAGGACCTATCCAAACAACATCGGGTGGTGTGTGCGGATGTAAAGGTCAAGAAGTGGGTCAGAAGAAGCAGGAAACCCGTGCAGAGACATACCCGTTGGAGAGACCTGAAGGGGGAAAAACTTAGAGCCTATAAGGAAAGAGCGGATTTAGAGCTCGACTGGAGCAAGGAGGGAGATATTAATCGAAAGTGGAATGAATTGGCCCAGAAAATCAGGAGTTTGGCATGCGAAGTTTTGGGAGAATCAAAAGGTGGGACAATCACCTACAGAGAGTCATGGTGGTGGGGAGAAGAAGTCCAACAGAAGATTAAAGCAAAACAAGACCGGTTTAAGGAGTGGGAGCGTAGTAGAGAAGAGGAAAAGAGACAAGAATATCAGCAAGCCAAGAAAAAAGCGAAGAAAGCAGTTAGTGAGGAAAAATCAAGAGCATATGAAGAGTTTTACAAGAGGCTAGATACCAAGGAGGGAGCCAAGGATATGTACAAGAAAGCCAGAGCAAAGGAGAGGAAGATGAGGGACCTGGGGCAAGTAAAATGCATTAAAGGAGAGGATGGGCAGGTGCTAGTGGAAGGTCATCAAATTAGAGCTAGGTGGAAAGCCTACTTCCACGATCTATTCAACAACCAAGGAAGCGCAGAGATAGATTTAGGGGAGCTCCAGACTACGGAAGAGGATCAGAACAAATGCTATTGTGAGCGAATCACCCCAAATGAGATCAAGGAAGCCCTAAAACATATGGGTAGGGGAAGAGCAGTTAGTCCAGATGGGATACCTATTGAGGCATGGAAATGCCTTGGACAGAGGGGTTACAGCTGGCTAGCAAAACTCTTTAACCAAATCTTGATGGGGAACAAGATGTCGGAAGAATGGCGGAAGAGCACACTGGTCCCAATCTACAAGAACAAGGGTGACATCCAAAGCTGCACCAATTACCGAGGAATCAAATTGATGAGTCACACCCTCAAGTTGTGGGAGAGAGTCATAGAAAAGAGAATACGACAACAGACGGCCGAAAACCAGTTTGGGTTCATACCTGGGAGATCAACAATAGAAGCCATTCATCTCTTACGGCGGACGATAGAGCAATACAGGGAGAGACAAAAGAACCTCCACATGGTCTTCATCGATCTGGAGAAGGCATATGATAGAGTGCCAAGAGAGGTACTGTGGAGAGTGTTGGGAAGGAGAGGCATCCCGATGCCTTAAATTCGGGTCATTAGGGACATGTATGAGGAGGCACATACTAATGTGCGTACAGGGGAAGGAGAGACAGGCAGTTTCCCTATTACCGTAGGGGTCCACCAGGGTTCTGCCTTGAGTCCTTTCCTGTTCATTCTAGTGATGGATGAGCTCACTAGACATATCCAAGGGGAGGTATCTTGGTGCATGCTTTTTGCAGACGACATAGTTCTGGTAGGGGAATCCCGCGCGGACATAAACGAGAAGCTGGAGCGATGGAGAGGCGCATTAGAATCGAGGGGTTTAAGGATTAGCAGATCTAAGACTGACTATGTGGAATTTAAATTCGACCGTTCCACCACGAACAGCACCGAGGAGGTTGAGATTGGAGCAGAAGCCATATCAAGCAAGGAGAACTTTAAATATCTGGGATCCATGATACACCAGAATGGTGAAGTGGATGAGGATGTCAGCAACAGGATTAAAGTAGGCTGGCAGAAGTGGAGGATGGCATCCGGGGTGCTGTGTGATAGAAAGTTCCCGCTAAAGTTAAAGGAAAAATACTATAAGACGGTAGTAAGACTGGCTATGCTGTATGGGGCAGAGTGTCGACCAATGAAACAAAATCAAACACATAGGATGAAGGTGGCAGAGATGAGGATGCTACGTTGGATGTGTGGCCACACAAGAAAGGATAGGATTAGGAATGATGTGATACGAGGTAAGCTGGGTGTAGCCTCGATAGAGGATAAATTGAGGGAGCAACGCCTAAGATGGTTTGGACATGTCAGCAGAAGACCGACTTCAGCCCCAGTCAGGAGGTGTGAACAACTCAACATAGCGATAAGCAGAAGAGGGAGGGGCAGACCAAAGAAGAGCTGGCCGGAGATGATTCGTCAATACCTAACCCACCTAAACCTAAGAGGGGAGATGGCCTTAGATAGGACACGTTGGAGGGCTTGTACTAGAGTAGCGGAGATGGCAGAGTAGAGTAGGGCGGGGAGTGGCTGGTAGCCTAAGTACCGTAGGCGAGCATAACCTGTAGTGTAGCAATTTTAGGCTAGCTTAGCCCATGACTTTGCCCATCCTCCTTCTTCTTCCTCCTCTTCCTCTTCTTCTCCTTCTCCTTTTTTTATTTTTATTTTTTATGCACGGTTATTGATTGATGGTTTATCTGCAGGAACTCAACCACTTCAGGTTGGGGGTCCCCGGAAACAGTCTCCTTTCCTGCCGGAAGGGGTAAGGCTGCGTACATCACCCCCCCCCCCCCCCCCAGACCCTGCGTTATGCGAGAGCCGCAAGGCACTGGGACTGTTGTTGTTGTTGTTGTATTCTTTTAGATGTTTGTTTATAATAGTAAGGAGCAGCAAAATTGCCAAAGTAGAGCCACCAGCATTTGAGGAACGAGGGATATAAGTCGCAAACTTAAAGATTTCATACTAGGCAGGTAGCCTAATCGTTACATTAGACCCAACTGCTTCAATATTTTTAGATATACATCATCGAAGAGCAATGGACCTTAATGCCATTACACATATAGAAAAAAAAAAAGGCCTCTAAAATTTTTAATACTATAACATATATTTAAATTTATGTATAATATATTATCAAATCCTAAAATATTAAATTGATAAGAACATATACTACACTTGATCTTAACCAAAAGGTCGAGAAAGGTATATCAAATCGTGGGATATATAGGTAGAATGTGTACTAAAACAAATAATCAATTAGTTAATATTTTAGTTGAGATATGCAAATTAGAAATAAACTACATGAGAACCCCAAAAAAAAATTGTGCGAAACAAATGCTGTCAAGGCGTGTTCGTTACCAGTTAATCATACCATTTAACTTATCGGTTCGATAACCATTTAAGAAATTTGCGAAAATTTAATAATTGTTACCACCCGTTTAAAATCGGTTAACTGAAATTTCGGTATCAGTTAGTTCGATTCAGTTAATTAGTTAACCACTTATTAAAAAATATATTAAATTATTTTTCTCACCTGTTTAAATCCTAAAATTTTGCTACTACCGTACACTCTAAAAAAAGGTAAATAAAGTAACTACTGAGGTTTAGGTTGTCAATCGTATTTTTAAGTCTACACAATTGTTATGTTAATTTAGATTGGCTAGATTAGAAATATAAAAGGTTCAAATTAATTAAATTGAACTTATAATCATATAAAACTAAGTATAAGTATTTACCCACTATAACTTATAATACACAATTATAATGCTCTCGTAAATATACTAATCGGTTTATTCGGTTAACCGTTTTAGTAGAACCCATAAACCATAACCACCCAAATAACCAGATTTTTTTATCGGTTTGGCAATCAAACTATTTTTTCCAACTTAATAACCGAGATTTTTAGTTCAATTTTCTCAATTTTGATTTAACTTCTTTAATTTTGAATTTTTGTGAACACTCTTGGGTGCCAAAAAAAACGCCGAATAGACCTCTCTCTCTCCTACTCTATTCGCCGCACAAAACTTCCACCACTATGAAAAGTTATCAACATGAGGCTCACAAAGTTCGGTCAATTTCGTCTCCCCTACGTTTACATTATTTAAAGGGTTATTCGTACCGAATTTTATACTTTATTTATTATATTTATTTTATTATTTTACTTTTAATTATATTAATTTAATTTTTATATAATTAAAATTGTATCAATTTAGTATTCAGAGTAAAATTTATGTTAAGTTATTAATAAAATTTTTAATAGTTCGATTATGAATTGGATTAAATTAAGCCAATGAGTGAATTTATAATTGGTTACTTACATATAATATGATTGTATTTTTAAAAATTATGTCAATAATTTAACTTAAATTTTATCAGGGGACTAAATTTACACAATATAAATTATAGAATGACAAAATTGACACAATTAATATTGTAAAACAATAAACAATTAAGCACAGACCACGCCGACGGATAAGCCACTGTCTTAAAAGACGATTTCGCCACTACTAGGGTGCCACTGTTAAGTTACTAATGAAATTGTTAATAGTTCGGTCATGAATTGGATTAAATTAAGTCAATGAGTGAATTTATAATGGGTTACTTGCATCTAATGCGATTGTATTTTTAGAAATTATATCAATAATTTAACTTAAATTTTATCAGGGGACTAAATTTACACAATACAAATTATAGAAGGACTAAACTAACACAATTAATATTGTAAAATATTAAACAATCAAACACAGACTGCACTGTGGGATAAGTGATGTGATTTTAAAGTGTGTTTTAAAATCGTGTACTCGCAAGCGTATGAGATCGTTTTTAGCTAAATCGGGTATACGGTTCATATCCACAGGAAATCGTGTTAAGTTAGATTTACTGATTAAAGAGCGGTTTGAATTTTTTGGATTTTTTTGTTGTTTGAATAAGTCGTTAGCTAGATTAATGAAACTTAATATAAAGCGAATGCGACAATTTAATTGAGGTTAGTTTAGGGAGTGAATTTAGGGTAGCTTAACACGTATCCCGTCATTATATTCTACTTAAGACGATGATTTGAAGGACTTAGGCTACAAGCTCTAA
Source organism: Simmondsia chinensis (assembly GCA_018398585.1). Taxonomy (NCBI): domain Eukaryota; kingdom Viridiplantae; phylum Streptophyta; class Magnoliopsida; order Caryophyllales; family Simmondsiaceae; genus Simmondsia; species Simmondsia chinensis. The sequence goes on along the minus strand of JAGTTD010000017.1, from coordinate 20,326,178 downwards.
GCCTAGGTTAATATATAAATTAGGGCTTAGGGTATTAAACTAGTCTAAAGGCATAACTAGGGATGGCAATGGGGCGGGTACAGGTATAAGTGGGGCGGGTAGTGGGTATGGGTTCGGTGTACCCGCCACGTACCCGTCACGGGTATGGGGTGGGTACGGGTATAGTTTTGTACCTGCCCCGCCCTGCTCCATACCCGCCCCACTCCATCTCATACCCGTCATACCCACTTTATTTTGTACATAATTAACTTTCAAATTAAAAAAAATACGTGTTTAAATTCAATAACCCAAATTGTTTATCAATGTTATAAAAAAATATAATTAATTTTTAGAAGTAGTATTAAATAACTAATATGACTCGGTATAGATAATCATTTTCTACGCACATTAGAGAGGATACGGGGCGGGTACTGCATACCCGTTGGATACCCGCGGGTAAGGGGGCGGGTACGGGTATGAGTTTGTACCCGCCGGGGTGGATACGGGTATCCACTTCATACCCGTGGCGGGTAATGAGGCGGGTTCGGGAATAGGATTTGGATGGCGGGTACGGGTATGGAGGAGACACCCCCCGTACCCGCCCCGCCCCATTGCCATCCCTAGGCATAACCTATCTTAGCACCCTAAATGTAGCATAGGCTATCTCATTAGCACTACTTAATTCCTTTGTTACTCCTAATTCAATATTAACATATATAAAATATTGGGTTCGGGGTTGGGTACAACCTCAACCCTGACCACGCATGAATTTCTGTTATGTTATGATCTAGGCTACAAGCACAAGACTAATCGCTACAAAGTTGGAGACCTAGTCATGGCTACAAGCACACATACAAAAATATCCAACAATCATGAAGAACTCCCCACAGGGGCGCGAATATAACACAACTAAACCAATCGTCAAAAGTATAATATAAATCTGGAATACGGGCAGCTACCCGCCCTTCATCCCTAAACTAAGAAAGTTTACTCCTCCATGAGAGTTTTACACATCCTTAAAGTAAAGAAGATATTGTGTGTAAAATAAACAAAAGAATAAGCTCCCTCAATCTTCGTTTCGATGTTAATCCAAGCCTAAATTCTCCCAGTATTCCAACCACTTACGCTTCAGCTCTTGAGAACTTGTAGATCTCGTAGCGGCTTCGGGTTTGAGAGAAAGGGGAGGACGTGCGGCCAGAAAAAGAGTATCAAATGCTGACTTCCCTTCTCTATTTATAGGCACAGAAGCAGTTAGGGCTCCGTACGGAACCCTCCCGATCGATCGGGAATAATGCCCGATCGATCGGAAAGCTTATGCAAAGCTCCCGATCGATCAATGCTTTTGGCCGATCAATCAGCAGGCTCTCGGTTAGTTTCCCTGACCGGGAGCTGCTGATCGATCTGTTCTCTGAGCTCCCTTTTCTCGATTAAGCACCGAAGCGCTATGGGATGTACTCGGTTTACCGAATTATGATCTAATGGGTTTTTCTTCTATACAAGTGGTTGGGTGTCCCCAATCAATCTTCAAATATGCCTCAATAATGCTTGATTTTGCCATAATTCTTCTTTCGTCCGCTTTGATATGTTCCACATGAAAATGTATCTAAATAACAACCGAACACATATGTAAAGGTCGATATATGAAAAAAATGGGAAATAAAATATGTAAAAATCACACATATCAATAAGCTATTGTCCTAAAAGACGATTTCGCTGCTGCTACAGTGCACATAGATGAACCGGTGGCCATCCTCCAGGATTAACGCGATTCGACCTTTAACGTGCACTTGTTAGAAGCCGGGTGGGATGCTAAGGAACTTTTGCCCAGTTTAGAGCCGAAGAACGAGGAAAGATGACTAGAGGAAGAGAGGAGAGAACTTAGAGAAAGAGGAGGAGGAACTCGTTTTTGGTTGATGAAAAATGCTGATGAAATAGCAATATTTATAGCTGAAATCATGACTGTTGGAAGCAGCCACAACCTCCCAACAGTCAACAATGAAGGGGCATGTTGCTTGGTCAATCAGTAATGGAGGTCAGCTTTGAGAGAAGGAATTGCGTCTTTACGAGGCACATGCTTGGGAGAGGAAACTGCACCTTTACGAGGCGTATTGATAGCTAGTGGAAAAGGTTTTCGATAAAATAAAAATGTCCGTAATAAAAAGGACACCCACACCCACACCCACGTCCGAGCAAGGCAGGTGGGCTGCGTGCGCGTGTGGTTCCCACTATTCTCACACCCATAGCTTAATTCAAATTCCATTGTTTACAAGGGCATATATAAACCACCTCTCTCTCCCCTAAATTGCCAATGTGGGATGTGAGTTTTAACTTATTAATGTGTTAACTTTGTTACATTTTCAACAATTAAAAGTACAAGAACTAAATTGATACAATGAGAAAAATATAGGGCCTTTGGTGTAAATAACCCTTATTTTAATATTGTATCTTGTTAAATAACTGTATAAATTGCAGAAAACATCCCTCCATCTTTTGGTTTAATAATGAAAACACCTCTTGCAAATAAATTCAAACACTTAACTCCCTTACTTTTTAAAAAGTTCATCACTTTACCATAAGTCCAATTTTTATGACCATTTCACATGTCAAAAGTGAGGGGTTAAGTGTTTAACTTTTTTCATAATGGGGTTTTATGTTTTTAGGCAAAAATTAAAGGTTTTTATGTTTTTAACAAAAAATAAGAGAGTTTTTTTTTTATATTTACACAAAAATAATTGCTTAATAATTATATTAATGCTATTATAAGTTTAGAAGATTAATAAATTGATGCAGCGTGTGAAATGGGAAATAGAGATACGGGAAGGTTCAACAGCCTTCCATTTGAATTTTATTAACTGGATGATTTTTTTTTTCCAATAAATTGCGACAAAGTTGCTAAACAAGCCGACCACTCGCTAGGCGAGGCCTGAGTCCTCCCGCAACAAAACGGGGACCAAAGAGGGGATAGATTAATCGTTTCTCACAACCCAAGAAATCAAGGATCAAGCATAACAATTGGAATTTTCTCAAAATATAAGTCTCCATAAGGCTCCGTTTGTTTCGGGGGAAAACCACATTCTAGGAAGTGGTTTTCCCCTTTTCTTTTGTTTGGCGCGTCATTAGCTTTCCTTTCAAAATAGGGGAAGTCATGATTCTAATTGGCTCAAAAACTTTCACTTTATGGTTATTATCATGTAAATAGAGATCGAATCAAAATAAACTAGACTACATTATAGACATTTAACATCACATCATCGAACAAGAATTAGACTGAATAATTAATAGCGGCTTCGATATTACTTTGTTACTGTTGCAACAGAACAACTTTAATCAATATATTACGTAGGTACTATGATATTTGAGTAATATAAATAATGTACCATGAAGTTTAAAAATTTTCTCATAAATCAGGTATCTTTTGCCAAAATTTAGTATATTTTAAATGAAAACAACAATATGTGTATCATATATCATAATGCAATAATTCTTTTGTCCAAAAATGCTAACATGACACATTTTTTGATAATATATAAGCAATTTTTGTTAGAATGTGGACAACCTTTTGATAATATGAGTTTTATACCATATCAGTTTTTTTGCAGAACTTAGCCAAATTTTAATGAAAGTTTACCAGATTTTAACACAGTATATATACAAGTGATAAAATTTCTTATCTCATGACAATTCATTGTATATATTAAAATGACAGAGTATTTAGATGATAAATGCTTAAATTTTAAAGTACCGAAGAAATAATTTTTCTAATTTATACAGCTTTGATAGTAAACTTTTTATTTTATTACTTTATATATGTTGTATTATTACTTATGCTGTCATATAAAAAGATATAAAATGATTGGTGAAAAATATTTTTTTAAAACATACAAGAAGACATCACAATGGAGAATTAAGTTTTCCTTGAAACAAATAACGGAAAACCCCAATCGGAATTTATATTTCCTTAGAAAACCTTTTTCGAAAAAAAATCAATTCCTAGATTTTACTTTTCCGTCAAAACAAACGGATTTAAACCTAGCTAGTCTTCCCCTTTATATAGAGGAGGAATTACAAATTCAAAATTCAAATTTAAATTCAAAACAAGAAAAGAAGTAAAGATGGAATTAAATCGGTTTCTAAAGTCATGGCTGTCAACTCCTCGAGTCATGCCTTCAATCCGGCTATCTTGTTCCATGTTGAACCCTTCGTCGTGCCAAGTTCACCCCAACCTGCCAAGCTATGCGCCAACCATGAACGTGAGGCCACTTCCCATCTAACCTTAGCGCCTTGATCCCGCCTATTCCTGGGTCGCCCATCTTGACCCTTCAGACCCGCCAAAGGCTGTTTGATGGCTGCGTCGTAAATATTTTGGAAGCTTTCATAAAAATATTATACAATAAAATATAATATTTTTATTAAAAATAATTTCATAACTATATTAATAAATCTAAAATTAAAAAAAATTTACTAAATTCTAATTTGAAAGCAAATTATGAAAAAATAATTTTTTTGAAAAATTTGGAAAAAAAAATTAACTTTGGTATTTCAAAATTTTCCCAAAATATTTACTTTTTCATAATTTATTTCCAAATTTTTAAGTTTATATATTTTTAATTTTAAATTTATTAATCTATTTTTAAAATTTATGTTTGACAAAAAATAATTATATTTTGTCTTATAACGTGTCTATGAAATTTAAAAAATATTTATTATTTTCCAAATTTATTATGTCATTTTTATACTTAATTAAAATAATTACATTTGTGTAACTATTGGAAAACCCTCATATCATTTGTCTAAAAACATAAAACATTTTTTCGACAAAAAATGGAAAATTTCTTTTAAAAATAAAATCAAACACCCAGCATCTTCATTTTGAAGACAAGACAATTTTAAAAAGTTGATTTGGAATAAAGTGATTGATTTTCTAAAAATTAGGGGTTTAACGTTTTATTTTATTTGTGAAAGGGGTTTGATCTTTTTGAGGCAAAAAATAGGAAGCTTTCTGTAACTTATCCTAAATAATTTAAATTCCTTTAGACATTAGAGAAAACTTTTATAGGACATTCATCTAGAAATAATTATTTTGCTCAAGATATTTTAAAAGCGATTTTATTATTTATATTTTAAACTTAAGCATTTTTTTTATTAATGTTTAAATTTATTGGAGGATCTCTACATGTTAATAAAGTCAAGTAGGGTTATTATGCATTCTCTTTTCTAGATGTCAGGGTATAAAACTATTCATGAGCCTTCACCTATCAGCTTAAACTTTTAAAAAGTTGGTTCTTTAACATGGTATTAGAGTCTTGTTGACAAAGAAGTCACGAATTCGAATCTCAACAGCCCTCACTTTCAACATTAAAATAATTTAAGTACAAGATATGAGGTAGGTCTGTGCAATGTTCACGCTTCAAGCCCAATTGGCATTCGTGTGAAAAGACATGTTATAGTATAAAACTATTACTGGATCTTCACCTGTAACACTAGCCTATTTCTATTATTTCTGAATGGGCTATAGCTTTATAGTTATTTGTCTTTTATTTTTTTTTCAAGGCCTTTTGTATTACATAGAGTCTAACCTCCCCTCTTTTTACATCAAACATTTGCTTTATTCATTCTTCACATGGTATCAAACAGTCATTAGGATTTTTTTTTCTTTCTCCACTACTTTTCTTTAATTTCAATTCTCTGTTTAATATTTTGGTTCTCTGCTTTTATTAATTCTTACAACTAATAGAAGCTAACAACTCTGACCCTAATTGACCCACTATCCGCGGCCCTTACTCCCCTCCCCCACCAGCGTCACCATCCCTTGAAACCCAATGCGCTGACCGCCTAGCATCAAGCCACACGGAGCACGGTTCTGCTAATACCAGCATCTTCTCAAGTCTTCATTCACTAAAAGTATGTGTGGTAATGACTGATTTCCCTCGCATCAATTCCATCACCACGAGCCCCTAACTTCAAGGGTCAACGAATGCTGTATCGCCATCATCGATGCGTTACTACCCTCCATGAGGCTGCTAGTGACTCAATCTCTTATTTCGGGCATCCCCAACACCCTCCTCCTTTGCTCACGTCTAGATCGACGACCACCACATCAACTGCCACCAGAGCAATGCCCACCCACAATTATGGTGCGGTTGTTGCGCCCGGCCTCCTCTCACCCCTTCCAACAAATGGCAAATCCTACTGACAATATCTCCCCCCCCCCGGCTCCATACTTCCCCTTTCTAGCATATCAAACATAGTTATTATTAAACTTGAAAGCAAAACCGATTGTCTCACCTTATGGGAACAATTCTATATGCTTCTAGTATCCCGCCAGCTATTGGGATACATAAATGGCACCTATGTATTTTCTCCTGCTTATTCTACAAATCCTGATGGATCTACTACCTCAAATCTCAAACATTTAACAAGAGTTTGAACTAACCAGAGTCTTCACCACTGCAACGTTGCCACCCTCTCTCACTTCAATGACACGGTCCGACAGCCCACCTCAAAGCTAAGCGATTTCAAGACCACTCGCCGGCCAAGGAATTTGACATAAGAACCCAACTAACAAATCACCGAAAAGATGAAAAATCTGTCAAAACCTACTACTCTACATTAAAATCCATAACTCATGATTTAGCTACCATAGATTCCCTAGTTAAAAACAGAGGACTGATTCACTATGCTTTCTGTGATCTTCTTGTTGAATATTTTCCTTTTTCTATCATAAAGCGAAACTCTTCATGCAGTCCTAGTTTCAAGGAACTTAAACCTTCTCTCCTAAATAAAAAGGGCCATAAATCACTACTACGGGTGCTCCTCCACAGATCAAAGTCACGCTCTAATTGCCACAAGTATAGGTAAACAAGGATGAAACCAAGATCTTGGGAGTCATGGCCAAGGGAGTCGTCGAGGCAGAAAAGGGGGCAATTTAGGGGACAAAGCCAATCACACCAATCAGCGTTAAGGGCAACCAAAATATTATACGGAGAATTGATATTAAAGAAAAGTGAGAGGAGAAGTAGAAAGAGAAAAACAGAACCCCAATGGTGTTCTGATACCATGTGAAGAATGAATGAAGGAAATGATTGATATAAAGAGAGTCCAAGGTGGGCTCTATACATGGAGAAACTCGTGCAATAAAAAAAATAAATAAATAATATTAGTGTATTTTCAAAATATGTGTTGAATAATACGTATGTATGATAAATGTTGTTAATGTATGTATAAGATGTATTTAAGATTGTCCCGATACTTGTTTTGAATGTTTAGAGCTTGTTAGGAGTGTGTGTCGACACACTATCCAACAGAACGATGGGGAAACAGCTGTGTGTCGACACACATGGCCCGTGTGTCGACACACATCCATTTACAGAAGCCCACGGAGGAAGTCTGTGTGTCGACACATAGGAAGTATGTGTCAACATACAGATCTACAGTAACGCTGTGTGTCGACACACAGCTTCGACACACAGGTCTGTTTCGACAGTTTGTCTGCCCGGTTTTTTTCCGGTTCTTTATTTCAGTTGTGGCTCTTCGTTTTGGGACGCCTCTTTACATGTATACATACATATATATATATATATCTCCACACTTTGATGGTTTAATTTTGAATGAAAAAAACACAAGGGAAAATAAGATTAAAAGATCTTTGCATTCAAGTGTTCTTGAACAAAACCACCAATCTCTTCATATCTCGATCTCTCTCTCCCTTTACACATTCTCACTTCATTTTTGGTTGTTGTTGTATCCCTGAGGATATTTCGTATACTGAAATAAACCTTAAGGAAAGTGATTACACGGCCTCAACACCTGAGATCTCTCGGTTACCCGGTTGCAAGTATTTCGACAATTTGTTCTAACATTCTTAAGGTTTATTTTCGTTAATTGAGAATGGCTTCTTCACTTTACGTGTTTTGATGGCAAAGTTTGTGTGAGATTGGAGGAAAGATAAATGGAGAGAATTGGAACATCTTCTTGGAACCATCTCTTGTATGAATTGCTATGGACAAAGGTATGTCGTTTAATTTTGTAAATTGTGAAACCGTGATGCATTAAGATGAATAGGAATTTGTTTGTGCTTTGTTGATGATGCACTTGACTATTTTGCATATGGTTTCATAACATAATTCAAGAATTCATGATGATGATCAATTTGGGCATGTACAAGGATAATAGTGAAATGCCTTTATGCCTTTTGATTTGCATCCAATTAATGGAATCAAGTTGTGTGAAACTTATACATTTAATTCAGGATAAAATCATGAAGTTCTATAATCCCTAAGAAGGAGTGGTTGATGCATTGTTGTTTATGCATGAAAGTATATTTACTTGGGGGATTGAAATTCCAAAGATAAGAACTCATAATTTTCTGTTTAGGGATTGTTTTGATATGTTATTGAAGGGTCAATAATATCCAAGATCTGAGAAGTAAATCCTTGAGACTAAGGAAAACAAGGTATAGCCCGACCCGAGAAAAGAAACGGTCTATACCGCGGGCCTGGTCCCTCCGCTCCACCACAGACCTCTATTTGAAATCTAGACTCAAAATTTGAAACACAACTCAACAGTTATATATCATGAATGTTGATCAATGATGAGTATACATGTGAAGTTGAGAAATCATGATAATATTCAATTCGGACACCGTTACGTTGTGGCTTGCATCTTGGATTTAAGAATAAGTGCACTGGAGTTAAATGGATAACAAATTAAATTATGAAGAAATACTTGATATAAATTAGTATGTATGATTTGAACATTAAAATAAAAGAAAATGATTGTTTTGGGTGGTTGTTGAAACCAGACGTCGAGGTGATGCTAAAAGAGAAGTCCTTTAGCGTAGTTGTTGAAACCAAACGCCAAGACGATGCCAAAACTAATAATAATAAGAATTGGGTAATGCTCTGTTATAAATTGGTGATATAAAGATCCAGGCACTTCGTATAACTATGATTATAATTCATAAAAGATTTGATGGTTGGCATAAAGTACAAATTGTGCATTATGTGTGGTAAATTCATTGGTGTATGGACTTGTAATCTGAACAATGATTAGATTGTGATTTAATGCACGTATGTGAACAACTGTGTGGAAATAAACCCATAATAAATATGGGTATGATGATTCGTAATTGCGTTGACGGTTATTGATTTAATCTCCTGTACGTATTGTTCATTGACGGCATTTATATTGACGAACAATGGGGTGAACAATAGTGGAGTTGGAAAATCATGAAAAGCAATGTTTATATGGTCATGATCATAAAATGAGTTTGAGTATGATCATATATGTATTATTGATAGAGTTACAAGGTTGATGTATGTTCAATCAATATTATGCATGGATGCTTGTGCAGTGATGCGATTAATGCTTATATGTATGTTGATACGATTATGGATGTGTGATTCCATTAAATTGAAGCAGATGCTTCATAAAATGCTTGTGCAACCATATATGCTGATGTGGTTATGACGTCCTTGTACCTGTGATCATAAATGCGATTGTGAATTTTATGACTTTGTTGTTTATGAACATGAATGCTGTTAGTATGCATGATAAGTGAAAATGATGTGAAATTGTATGTATTAGTGGATCATGAAGTATATAATAATATTACATGTATTGATCACTAATGTGATTGATAAAAAGATATTCAAATTGAGGTACATGACTAAGGATGATAAAATACGTGGTATAAAAGTACTTGAAAATAATGATTCATGATTTCGTGATTGACCACATATCTCAAGTGGGTTTTCCAATATTATTGGATGTAATGTCTCATTAGAAACCGACATCATCATGATTAATGCGGTTGAAGTAAATGATATTTGCTCTTAAAGGGCATATGTATATGATGATTGTGCAGTCGATTAAAAAGAAGTGCATTATACAACGAATGTTAAAATACTCGAATAGAATGGTTGTTATATGCAGTTGTTGCATGGTGAATAAAGTAATTGAGTGATGTGTGATAATATATTCACATGTTAGGATGTTGTTAGTCATCAATGTGACAAATTTAAAGTGTATGTAAACACTGAATTTTGATGACCCCTTTATTACCCATAAGTTTTGATGCATATAAATGGCAAGTAAATTCGTATGAATTGGTTATGGGTGAATTGAACATCTTGAGATATAAATGTTAATGAATGCATACGAAGTAACACTGAGTCTTTCATTGATCTTGAATTATACATTGTCATAATGTGAAGTAAAGTATAGATAATGAAAATCATGTTTGAGTGTATATCCCTAGAAAGACTCTAGAACTTTGAAAGAATAACAGTGTAAAAAGAGAAGTCCTAGCGATTGGACTTGTATGTTTCTGGAAGAATGAACTCGAGATAATATGAATATCAAAGTTCAATATTGTTGTGTCATAGATTATGATTCTATGAAGAGTCAATGAAGTCTTGCGATGTGACTTCTTGAAAGAGGTAGTTAATGAATCCGAAAAGTATAAATGAATAGTCTGATAGTGACAGTAGATTCATTGTGTGAATGTACATTGATTACATGTTGAAATTTGGTATAAATACTTAGAACCAAATGAAAGTGTTCCAATGGTATAATAGAAAATTGAAGAGGTTAGATGTAGCCTTTGTTGTTGGATAGTAGAGTGTGAATAACTAGCTATGTAAGTAAAGGTAACTGGCATGGAGTACTCAAGGTACTGGAATGACTACGAGTTGTGGTGTTATTTTAATGAATACTCTTCTATTTAGAAGAATACTTGAACACCAGTTGAACATCCGAGAAGGATGACTATGCTTTTAAAAGCTAGTAAATGTTATAAGTGGTGGGGGTGTTGTTCCTTGAATTTCAAGAAACTAACACGTGTTATAAATTTCACTGTGATAATAGAGTTTATTGCTCTGGTTTCTGCTTGTAAAGAAACATAGTGATTAAAGGATCTTGTGTTTAAGATTCCTTTGTGGTGCAAGCCAATGTTGTCTATTTCTATCCGTTGTGAAAGTGAGATTTTTTTTTTTTTTTTTTTTAAAGTGAAAGAGTGAGATGTATCACTAAAAGTGCGGACACAACAGTGTCAAATATTGTGTAGTGAGATAACTCATGAAAGATTGAGTGATCACTGTGGACTTTGAAAATATAAGTCTAAAACTAGTGGATCTCTTGTTTGAGAACATTGCTAAAGACTTGATAATTAAAGGGATGGTGTGAAACCTGTCATTATTAGTCGCCCATGATAGGCCCTCAACTCGACGCCTAGTATGACGCTAGGTCTCGGGTTCAATGAGAGAGACTTCTCATCTGTGTGACTGCAAGCACTAAATGAGAATTTTTTCCATCCCGAGTGTGAAGTGCTTGATACCTACGTCAGAGATTCTAAAAGGATGAGCAAAAGCTCTTAATGGACCTGGTTCTAGAACTTATTGAATGTCGCGTCACAGGGACATGATCAATGAGATCCACCTTAGTGTGTATTGAAGTTTGGCCGCTTCAAAGGGGTGATTTTTGACTAAGGGTTTGGCCCTGAAACACTCACGAAGGGTACAGAACACAAGGCCACAAATGTGTCGATCTGGGAGTTGTAGGGTGTGTACGGGGAGTACGCCTTGTGCGTGATTAGATAGTCGGTTAGTCAAATGGGTTGTATGGTTCAAAGCTTGGTCTACCATTTTCGATCCGATTAACTGTACGGTCTTTTCACTAGTTGGGGGTTCAATCGTGAGACACCCTCGTTGATGCACAATAAGGCCTCCTTTAACCGAGATGTCATTTTGAGATTGGTTAGATTTTGAAAACGGTGGGCGATTGTTGGTGTATTTTCAATATATGTGTTGAATAATACGTATATATGATAAATGTTGTTTATGTATGTATAAGATGTATTTAAGATTGTACCGATACTTGTTTTGAATGTTTAGAGCTTGTTAGGGGTGTGTGTCGACACATGGGCCATATGTGTCGACACACAATCCAACAGAACGATGGGGAAACAGCTGTGTGTCTGACACACATGGCCCGTGTGTCGACACACAGCCATTTACAGAAGCGCACGGAGGAAGTCTGTGTGTCGACATATAGGAAGTATGTGTTGACACACAGATCTACAGTAACACTGTGTGTCGACACACAGCTTTGACATACAGGTCTGTTTCGACGGTTTGTCTGCGCGATTTTTTCCCGGTTCCTTATTTCAGTTTTGGCTTTTTGTTTTGGGACGCCTTTTTACATGTATACATATATATATCTCCACACTTTGATGGTTTAATTTGAATGAAAAAAACACAAGGGAAAAATAAGATTAAAAGATCTTTGCATTCAAGTGTTCTTGTGTTGTGTTCTTGAACAAAACCACCAATCTCTTCATATCTCGATCTCTCTTTTCCTTTACACATTCTCATTTCATTTTTGGTTGTTGTTGTATCCCGGAGGATATTTCGTATACCGAAATAAACCTTAAGGAAAGTGATTACACGGCTTCAACACCTGAGATCTCTCGGTTACCCGGTTACAAGTATTTCGACAATTTGTTCTAACAAATAAAACTAAAGTTTTAATAGAAGCAAGGGTAGAAAGGAGAATACATAATAGACCTTAGCTGAATTTACTAATATGTAGAGATTCTTTGATAGGTCCCCTTAGTTTGAATGTAGTGGGACGACATGAAGATTGGTCTTGTGGTAGTTGAAAAGGTCAACGGATAACTCTTTTGTGAAGATTTCAGCAACTTGCTTGGTTGTGAGAGTGTATCGTACTTAGAGATCACTTTTTAGGACTTTCTCTCGTACATAGTGATAATCTACATCTACATACTTATTGCGATCATTCGAAATGCGTCGAGATATGAAGCAAAGATGTTGTCACAGTATATAATAACGGGGCCAGAGTGTCAAAGACCAAGATCCGCATCAGATGGTGAACCCAGTCAATTTTAGCAAAGGCTTGAGCAACAACATGGTATCAATGGAGGATTTGGAAACAGTGGCTTGCTTTTTAGTGCGCCTAGATATGATGCTTGCTCAAAGAAAGAGGGCATAGCCAGTAGTAAAATGCTATGTACCGGAGCATTCACCTGAATCAACATCGGCAAAAAACCAAAACGAAGATGTGGGAATTGGGAAGGATGGGGAAGGAATTGTAATTCATAGTAACTCTATTGACTTGAAACTCAAAATGGTCTTCCTCAATTAACTTGAAACTCAAGATGACATGAAACTGAAACACCCCAACCAATCTAAATTTAACTGAAACTCAACAATGAACTTACTTGAATGAATGGACCTGAATTGATCTGAATCGATCTAACTCAAATTTGGAAATACACAAATGGATAGACCCAAAATCTGAGATGACTTAGACTTGAAATGACTCTACCTAACTCGGGTCTGACTTGAATGGGACCCAGTCGAGCTTATCCAAAACTTGAGATAATCCAACCTAATTGACCCTAAACCTAGAGATAACTAAAACTAAAACTGACATGCCATGACTCAATCCGACCTGAATTTGACCCAACCACCGTAACCCGAATCCTAGAATGAACCCGTATAATTAATCTAAAATTCAGCTTGAGCACGATGTAATCTGATTCAACTAAAACCCGACCCGCCAAAATGACTCAAATCTGAATGATCTAGTCTGATTGAAACCTAAACCTATTTGGCCCAAAATCCTAGAATGATCTAACTCAATTGACATAGAACTTGAGACGATTAATTATGCAATTACAATTCCAACTTCCAATTCCATTAATTAGCCAAATAATAGAATTTCAATTTCATACTAGTTTCATTCCACTAGAATTGAAACCGCAATTACACTTCTAAAGTTTAATTTCAGTTTCATGTGTCAAACGGAGCCTAAGTGCATTTGAAGTGATAATATGGTGGAATCGTTCCTTTTTCAAAAAAACATGGCATGATCCATCCACTTAAATTGAGTTGAATTCTTGAAATCAAACTCTATTGTTGAGAGAAAAGACCAACATCTTTTGAATGTTGCTAGAACTTTACGTTTTCAATCTCTTTAACCCTTTGGAATGAATGTGTTTTTACTGCCACATCTAATCAATACACTTACCATCTCTCTTGCTTCATAATTGATCTCCTTCAGTTGCGATCACAGGGTTCAAACCGTCGTATGATCAACTGACTGACCTTTGTGTCTTTTGGTGTCTCTGTTTTGCTACTACCAGTCACTTCCACCATCACAAATTATGCACCCTAAGCATGATTACCATTTGGAGTCAAAGGTTACAAGTTGATGGACTTAGTCACCAGAGAACTCTTTATTTCACGTCATAGAGGTTCTCATATCACACAAATGACTTGTATCCAGATCCATTTGATGGAATCGTTCTCATGCTGTTATAGAGCCTTCTTTCAGATCATATACTGTGGCCCTCACATTTTAGAAGCTCCTCTCTCTTTTGCACCATTGTCCCTGTTTCGGTGGGCTCTGTTCGGTTGCACCCCAAGTCACCTCCTCGACGATTTACTCGCACTCGTAAACCCCTATCCTATCTCAAGGATAATCACCGTCAACTTCTCTATCATACTTCCGTCGCCCCTACATCAGAAAACTCTTCATCCACATCTCACTCCTTGTCAGGGGTTCTCTCTCACCATCACCGGGCTTATTCATATCCTCATTTAACTTCTTCGTTTCATCTTCTACAGAGTTGATCACTGTTTACAACACCCTTTCCTGACCCCAGTAGCGAGTTGCTATGTAGTCGAAACTCAAAATGTCTAAAAGCTAATAATACATAGTCCTTCGTCCCTGTGCCACCTAGAAGCATTCCGATGGGCGTAATTAAGGTTTTAAGGTCAAACACCATTCTGATGGTTCAATCAAGCCCCGAGAACCAAGACTCGTCACTAAAGACTTCACGCAGCAAAAGCGTGCTAGGTTTTTTTTTTTATTTTTTTTTATTTTAAAGAAATCTGTTCTCCCATTGCTAAATTCACAACTATCGATACCCTACTTGCCTTAGCCGCCCTCCAAAATTGGCACATAATGCAATTAAACATCAGCAATCCCTTTTTACATGGTGACTTACAACTCGCGGCCAATCTGATGCATAAGAAAGCAAAGTCCAGATGGTTTAAACAATGAACAATATGATTTGTAAATAAACATCAAATACACAATGGGATCTCAACTTTACAGCTCCAGACCCAAAAAGAAAAAAGAATCGACAAGCTTAATATCAGAACCATAGCGAGATAATATCTCTGGACCCCGTTAGTATCATACGATAACGGAATTAAATGGAACCATACAGTATGGGCACCTATTTGGCTTTATATATGAAAATTTTGGGCAAAAATTTGTAAGTGTATAACAATGAAAGATGGTGTTAACCACAATAGCGACAGCAGAAACATAATACATAGCAAACATAATATAGAATATGGATAACTAATCTGGGTGTAGGTACTGATTATCATTTATTTTTTAAATAGAAAAATACAATATGTACTATAATACATGTAATATATAGATAACATTAAGAAAAATGTAATTTAATTACCATACTCTATAAGCAATTATACTTAAAACCTCCTTTTTAAACAAGAAAATATGAATACAACGACCACCCAGTGCCTCCAAGAGGCTCCCGCCAAGGCAAGATTTGGGGAGGGTAAGATGTATGCAGTCTTATATCTATAAGGTACTACCCGGAAGGGAAATTGTTTCTAAAAAATGAGAAAATACGAATACATGTTTAAATGCAATTTATATGCGTTTCTTACTAAGAGAGATCCAGACCAAACAAGCGAAACTCAACTGAAAATGGCTTGAATGCAGGTAAGTAAAATGGCTGATATGACAAACATAAGACCCAAAAGATATGGAAACACACTAATACATAGTTGCACTGGAAGAGGTCAAAAAAGAAATCAAGGTTTAGAACACACAATAAAAGACACAAGAGACAATATTTTTTTCCTTTTCTGATAACTAGAAGTTAATATTTAATACCAGCACAAGGTGAAAACAGAAGAGAGAATAATCAACTCTGAACTTTCCTTTTTATTTTTCTTTTTCTTTGTTTGGGTGCTTGGTTCAAAAAAAAAGAAAAAGAAGAGAATTTTCAACTAAACAAATATAACTTCAAACTTAGAACAAGGGTTTCTTTCAACATGACTTCTAAAATCAGCATCAGATTGAAACCTGAAAGTATATAAAGCTTGTCTCTGAGTCAACCCAAGAGGACAAATTCTGTAGATTTTAAGCTCATCCCCTCCTCTGATGCTTTCAGGCCTCTCTTGTTTCCAGATTGGTACATGTTTCATTTCCCTAAACTTGTTCAGAACTGCAGCTTCCAAGGCTTCAAGCGTCAATTTTCTGAATCAAAACGGAAAAAAGATCGAAAATGAGAACATGGGTGTGCGTTGAATTGCCTGGAGATGTGATTTGAGAGAGAAGAGTAAACCCAGAAGAGAATATTGTTCCGTTTTTGCTTTTCAAGGTTGGGGGCCTTACGAAACAGCCTCCCTTCAGGGTAGCACCCTGTAGGGATACGGCTGCATACATCTCACTTGCCCCAAACCCTGCCTTGATGGGAGCCTTTTCAAGCACTGGGTTCGTTGTTGTTGTTGTATGCCCATCAGCTGTTTATAGACAGAACTAAGTCCGCGTACAAGAAAAAGGAAAATCCGGAACATATCTAGAAATCCAAACAATCTGATTAGGAGAAACAAGCAGAAAATTAGCAGACTAAGTAATGCATTAACTAATTAGAAAGCCATAACTGCATGATAAATTAAGCAGATGTTAATCCGATCACAAAAATTAAGCACCATGTCAATAATGTGCCCCTTGAAGTTGGAGTGTAAACATTCAATACGACCAATTACAGAGAAAGATGAAGATGTGTAGCACCGGGTAAGGACTTAGTAAGAAAATCAGCAAGATGATATCAGGTAGGAACATGTAGAACCTTCACAACACCTTCCTGAATTTTATTTCCAGTTATGGACCAAATTTTTAGCATTATATGTAGCAGACTGGTTGTCACGAAAAGGAAGGGTCAGATGGCGAGTGTCAACTGGAAATGTTTTCAGGATACCAGCAAACAGAAGAATCTCGAATAAAGCACTTAACACCGCTATGATAATCAGCTTTAGCAAAAGATAGGAAAACAGTTCATTGCTTGTCAGATTTCCACAATATGAGCGAAGATCCCAAGAAAATCCAACAGCGAGATGCAAAAAAGACAACAGGGTAGAAACGACCTTGACTAGGAGAACCTTCAACATATTTGGAATGCGATGAGCAGCTTAGAGAAGAGCAAGACATGGGGCAACAACAAACATGTTTATGAATGAGAAAGGAAATGTGAATGGATGAGTAAGATATAAGAGTTCACCAATGAGATTTCAGTAAGGATTAAATTCCCAAAGATCCTCTGGTCAGAAGATAGTTTGAGGTTTTAATCACCGAGGTGACCAAATGACTCAAGGAGATGGAGAGCGTATGATGTTTTGGCATAAAAATATGCTAAAGGATGAATGGACAACCTCGAGTCAATAGAAGAATTTAAGATCCCCAAGGTCATGCTTTGGGTATGGAATTGAGGCATAAACTGGAATCGGGTCCACAATTATAATTTTGTTGTTTGAATCACCTGCTGAAATTGGAATTATGATTCTCCTGCCAAATTCAATGAAATTTACTTCAACTAAAAATCATGTGTTCCAATTCCTTAAGGTGGGGGGAAGGAATTGTAATTCACATTAACTCTACTGACTCGAAGCCTAAAATGATCCAATTTAATTAATCAAAAAACCAAGATGATTGGAAACACGGACCTGATCGAAATTTGACCCGAAACTAGAAAAGACCCACCTTGAATGACTCGAAGTTGAATTAACCTGATCTAACTGAAAGTTGGAAATGACCTGACCTGATAGACCCAAGATAACTCATTCCAGAAATGACCCTACCTAACTTGGACCTAACATTAATATGACCCGACCTACCTAATTCAAAACCCAAAATAATCCAACCTAATTGACTGGAAACCCAGAAATTACTAAAATTGAAGCCAAAATCCTACCCAGTCTGATCTAAATTTAACCCAATCTCAGGCAACTCATAACTAAAAACGATGCAACTTGATTGACCTTAAACCAAGATGGGTCAAGTGCGAAACCACCCACCCAACCAAAACCGATCCATGCTAACCCAAATCCCAAAATGAACCCACCAAACTACCCCAAAATTTGATACGACTTGAGCACGACATGATCTAACCTGACTAAAACCAAACCCGTGTTAATCTGAAACTCAACATGACTCGAACCCAAAATAATACGATCCGACAAAATGCAACCCTATTTGACCCGAAACCCGGAATATCTAACACAATTTTCCCCGAAACCTGGAATAATCTAACACAATTGACCCAAATTAAGACGATTAGTTATGGAAACGTAACTCCAACTTTCATTTTCTTTGATTACCCAAGCAATAGAATTTCAGTTCCATCCTAGGTATTGGACATTTACGTATGGATTGGATCTCTACAACTATAACTTTCCGATGCTCTTTATGTATTTTTGCTTAGGTTTGGAGGACAACTGCTAACTATCAAGGGGAAAAAAAACCTGACCCTCGTCCATCTATATTCCCATCATTCTTCAATGAACCATGCTTTTAGCTTTCCTCCAGGTCTCAACAAGACAAGAAGTAATTTTCAGGTTCTTCGATGCCCGGATGTCCATTTCTTTCACGTAGTTTCCACCATGAATCAGATAAAAGCTGATACATAATCAATTTTGTGGTAGCTGCTGCACGATCAGCCATTACGTTACCATAATTCTCTAGCGGCCTTCACATTGTACATAAGAACAATATTTTATTGGGTTATTTGTATATATCCCTATAGTTTGTCTATTGTGTCAATTTAGTTCATGTACTTCTAAATGCATTAATATAGTCCCTATACAATGTAAATTATACCAATTTAGTCCTAGAGTGAAATCAAAATGATGATGGAAGTTTGACGGAATATTGCGTTGATATATGGATATTACGTTAAAATAAATGTCAAAATTACCAATAATTCATAAAGCAAGGATTACCTTACTGTTAACAAAGTAAAAAAAACCAAGCAATTTCACCGGAGGAAATATTGCTACAATTTAAATTGTCCAGGGACAAAACTAACACAAATAAAAATATGTGGACTAAGTTGACACACTATGCTAGTACAGGGACCTGTAATGGAATAACCACTTTAATTGTTATAACATATTCATAAATGTATCTGTATATTAAAAACTATCAAAAGGATATCAAAAATGAATGACCGTATAGCTTCTGCATTACACTTTTTCTTGCTTCATCAACTTAAGTAATGAAGGAAAATACAAAAGAGTTAGAAGAATTACCTCAAGAAAATGGACTCCATATAAAACCTTCCTCTTTCTCTGACATAAATATGATACACAGTTTCTCTACCTTGAGTACATTTGCAAGGGCGCTTCTTGGATGCTTCTTCATCATTATAGATCTTAGTTGCCACATATATGCAAAGACGGCATGATGAGTGAACAGCAGCCATATCAACAAGCGCCTTGAAAGAGTCCAATGGCCCTTCATACTTCCATCTTCAACCAAAAAGCAATCATCGTCAAGATTTCTCAAGGAAAGACCATTTAAACAAGAAATAAACATAATCAAATTACAATTTGAGATGCGGTCACTGTGCCACAGAAATGAGAGTGTTGCATCCATACATAACAAATCTTGCCAATCGTGTTGGGCATTAACGGAGCATAAGTTGCTTTGAAGCTTAACATTTGCACAAACAAAGTCGATGATCACTCATATAATCATGAATCTTTTATATTTAACAAGAGTACACATAAGTATTTTTTAGTAAATAAAATACAATATATATGTTATAATGGATGCTACTACAAAAGCACCATTACGAGTGACCAGTTGAAAACAACTTGTTCAAAATTTGTTACGTAACAATTGTTAAGTTATGTTACTCCATGAGGCTATTTAGGAAAAAGGAATCTAATTACCAACCATACCTTAATGATCGGTCGTAAGCATCAGGATGATCAGCAAGGAACTTCATATTCTTTGCAACTGAATCAATATCATTCAGATCCTTTATATGAAGAATTGAACCAGGAGAAGGAGCAAAGTCTTGAATATTTGGAGCACCGACGACCACTGGGATGGTTCCTGCAAAATTTGGATCGGACTTTATTTATATCATGAAACCATCAAAACTACATGACCTCCCAAATTTTCTACTTCCACCTCCTCATTCCTGTCCTCTAATACGCATGAGTATGACCATAACACTTAAGGTTGAGAAGACCTGATATCATAGAAGCATGGAAGTACCAAATCGTGGCATCGCGAAAGTGTTTTGTCACCAACGCAACTTTGCACATCATGTGGGTTTCTTAATGGAGTATTTTCTTTAAGTCGTATGTTTGCAAGAATTTGAATGAATAACTATGGAACATTTACTTATCGGGGAGGAGAGAAAAAAAAAAAAAAAAAAAGACTATGCAACATTTAGTTCTCTTTGATAGCTCTTATAATCAAAAAATATTTATAAGCATGTTCAGATTAAAAAATTACAATATATATATATATATATATATATATATATATATAGGTTACTACAAAGCATCGATAACAGCTAACTCAAAATCTCTTGGATAACTTTTTTTATTTGATCCATAATTTTCACATTCATGATGTCAAAATGTTCTCCAATTATACCTTAATTATGACAGCTCCAGCATTCATATTCATATGCTGGTATGCTTACATTTTCAGACTGATCACAACTGAAACTCGTACAGCGGCTACCAGATGAGTCATAAGATTTAGTGCGAGGTGAGCACAAAGACATAAAGCTATGGCATGTGTCCACAAGGAGGGAAAAATAGAGATAACACCAAAACCATAGCTCACATACCCGCAACAAGCGACTGGAAGAATTTTTCTGTAACATAATCCTCTTCATTTGAATTCTCAAACGCCAAGCTAAATTTATAACGCTTCAGAGTTTCTACCTTATCAACTGCAACACACATACGTTATTGAATTATAGTATTGTCCAAAAGATGTATTTCAATATCAAAGAATCAAAAAGTCAGCAAGAGTAAAATAGTTCTAAGCTAATATTATTGCAGACTAAGGCTTATATTTGCATTAAATAAAGAGGAAGAAAAGAAAAGCATGAGCTGGAAACATACAGCAAACAAGAACTAGCACATGAAAGAAACGGGTTGGACTGCTGACTCATATGTGTACATCCGAGGATCAACAAAAATAAGGAATTTGTTCAAGACATCAAACGTTGTAAAGTTCCAAACTGCAATTTTGACCAGGACTTTTCATATAGAAACAGCGAGTCGCATTCCCCTCCCCCCGCGCAAAAGCCTGTCCCTTCTCTCCCTTATTCTTTATGAAGTAAGATATGAAATAGAACATCAGTAGTAATTCACATTTTGTTCAATAGTAAAACACTTTTGGCTTGGATACCTCTTCCATCTCGATTTCGATGGCAACCACCATAAGAATCTATGCTGATGCCATTCTTTTCTAGTCCCTCAAGAGCTTGCAGACGGAAATTTCGAGCTCCGCAATTTGAAATGAAAGCTGCAGCTAGAGCATTCTCAGTTTTTGGCTGCACCGGTGCCATCATATCATACTCAGCCCAAGAGAAGTATCCGACAGGAACATCAGATGAAAGACTAGTCGTCATCACGACATCATAACCTCTCCTGATACAAACAAATCCAAGGCAAACATTCAGTAGTAAATTTATCCAAGGATGCATCTTTTTTCCCCAAAAAAGCAGGCACTTGACAATCATATACAGAAAAAGCACCAATAAGGACATTGAAAAGTCTAGTGTTCAACAGGACATTAATCAATCTTTGCAAAAATTGATATCACTTTGCTTGAGCTAGATGTTTCAGTCACTTATGAAACAAAAACAGAAAATTCATGGCACTCAATATGATTCAACAGGAAACACTGTATGCTACACTCATAACATTGGTGCACAAGTTAGTTAACAGCATAAACTAATTTTTACCTAGTTTTTGTGTTTATAGGGAAACAACATGCCTGGCTCAAAGTGACCACCTCTAACCATCCAGACCCATCAGGCAGTTATAATCTACTAAAGCCTAATAGGATGAAGCATTTTCACTTAGGTTGTCACCTCAGGATTCTCAAAAGCATCCCCAATGTTCTTTATTTTATTTTACACTTTCTCAAGTGTTTAGTTGGTCAATTAAATCATTTTCAACAATCTAATAGTTTGGATCCTGTTTGAAAGGATCTTAAACTTCTAGAATGCGGATTATCCTAGCTTTCCCTCTCATATTGCATTCACTTTTCTGTTAGACATCTACTATACTTTCTCGTAAAATATTCATCCTAGACTAGAAGAAAAATAGTTTTTAAGGTATTATGACCTGCACTAATATGGCTTTTTAAATGAGTTGACACAATTCTATTAATACTTATCACATACGCATGTAAATACTTATCATCATCATAAAACTCTGTAGTCTATTAATATCTGTAGTCTATTAATATCACAATATGCAACAAAAAAAAAAATACATAATAGATAATTATACATAAAAATAAAAAATTATTAATATATAAAATCACTCACACTTCTAAAATCACACAACAGCTGAAGTAAGCAAAATTTTCATAATGCCCTTACCATAGGCACCAGTCAACCCTGCAGTGTTGACCAGACCACCCTCAACGGCAGCCACCATCCCTCGATACTACATTGTTATGCCCCTTCCAGAAGGGGCGTAGCAGACCTGCCTCCTAGTTGCGCTGGCTGCAGAGGAGCCAACCCTAGCTGATCCATATTGTACACCGGTGGAACGGCATACTAAGCCTGTACGGCCATTGTTCTCTCTAAACTTAATCCTTAACATGTATAGAAATACAACACCAGCAGCCGCACCCAATTTATATGATCCCGGCACCGCCAACCGTGGCTGCGGGAGTTTATCATGCTGCACCTTCAGTGCGACCGGTGACCAGGCAACCCGGTCAGTGTTACTACCAGGTACAGAGGATTCCATCCACGGTTTACAGGGAACAGCTGATGTACAATATGGGTCAGCCGGTGTTGGCTCCTCCGTCGCATCGGTACCAGCGCCACAGCCTCAGGCAAAGATGACCGCTCCGGGGTACACTACTGAGGTGACAGAGACTGGGTTTACTCAGGTTGAGTATGATAGCGCGACTAGGAGGCAGGTCTACTACACAGCGCCGGGAGGGGCGTAACGTCGTATCAGAGGGGGGCAGCTGCCAGTGGGGGTGGTCTGGGGGGTGGTCTGGTCAATGCTTCAGGGTTGACTGGTGGCGATTATAAGGGCGTCACGAAAATTTCGCCTACTTCAGCTTCCGTGTGATTTTAGAAGTGTGAGTGATTTTATATATTAATAATTTTTTAATTTTTATGTATAATTAGCTATTATATTTTTTTCATTGCATACTGTGATATTAATAGACTCTAGAGTTTCTTTTTTTAATAGAAAAAATAGATAATATTAAGAAAGAAAGAATGTATAAAGGGTTAAGGACAAGATATCCTCAAAATTACAAAATGCAACAATAAAAGTCATAAATTAATAACATAAAGCCTTCCGGCCCCTTTGTAAATCAATTAACGCCATGTCAACAAAGCCGCCAAAGCTCTTAGTCCAAGAGATGCTAAAAAATCTTTTCCCACAAGAAGTTAAGTGGTGTATGGCTATTTTTAAAGATCTTAGCATTGCTTTCAAGCCAAATGCACCAAAGAATCGCAATCTTGGCTGTGGAGAATAACGTAAGAACATCTACCTTCTCCCGTACACCATGAAACTTCATTAGAGTATAGAGTATTATTATGATGATAAGTATTTACATGGGTATGTGACCCAGACTACGAAAGGTTTGAATATGGAACCCATTGTTAAGATGGTACTTGAAAAGCCCATTGGAACAGGTTTTATTTCCCACTTTCTAACAGCATTATCGGAAGTGTTTTAGAAAGTCCAGTGTACATGCTCCAAGGGCCCATTCACTATGCCTGAAATTTTTCAGAATTTTGTTGAGAAATTTGGAGAATCTTCTGTCTGAATTTTCTAAATGTTTTGACACGATTCTCATGTCACTGGCAAGTGCTTGGCGTGTGCTTTCAAACGAGAGAATTCGAAGCTATTTCTATATTTGTTTTAACCAAAACAAGGGACAATAAGACCTGTTGAGTTCGTAGATTTGGAAAAGTAGATGCACAAAATTAGGTGAAAACAAAGTGATTATGAATGGCCCCTAATGGAAGTTCTCCGAGCAACAATTTCACAAATCATACCTATGGTAGGTATGAGACTACTCGTGTCTCGGAACTATGGGTGATTGGGGAGGGTACCTTGTCCCAAATCCAGGAAACCAAAACAGTTCAGATGAGTTGCCAACCCAGTTAGTTCCTATCATTTGAGGTACCCTGTACCCTGTAAAAGATAACATTCATCACATAATTTATGTTCTTCACCCTATAAAACCTATTAATGAAAACTAGATCAAAAATTGAATAATCACACAACATAAACTTCCAAATGATATTTGGAAGTTGAATGGTTCGACTCAATCCTCAGTAAGACTAAAATTTGGATTTCTTTGACAAGTTGTGGAAACAGTTTGAGGTCTTTCAATGGATGCACGGGGCCTCAACAGGTCCATCATAAGTAGGTTCCCAATTTCTGGAACCTACCTCGTAGACGGTTGCCAGGTCCAACTCCAGCACAGATTCAAGTTCTGGAACCTACATCAACCACCTAGCTATGGGCAACTCCAACCTTATCTCTGATGCCAATCACTACTCCATAATCTAGAACTTGCAAGCCTACATAGTTGTGCTCTTGGATTTAATATGATACTCTGATTGTAGCTGCCAAGCCTAAAATTATTTTTGTCAAAAACTAGATCTTCTGGATCCTTTTTGTCACCAAAACCAAACGTACTTGCTCCTAAAGTACTCATATCAAGATCATTATACAAATCCCTCTGCATGGTGTTAAAAGACCATACCAGAATCTTATTGAACCAAGTTCAAACAAAGTTTCAAAGCTCGATTGAGGCTCGCTGGGAACTCAAGCTTGTCAAGACTTATCAAGGTCGGGTTTCAAAAAAGGGATGCTCAACTTGACTTCGCACATTTACACCCCCTACTTCTAACCAGTATAAGACTTATTCCCAGGCATAGGAGTTGTCCCAAATAGTGAAGGGGACCAAGTAGATCCACTTTAGGCAAAGATCTGGCACATTGACTTCGGTTCATTTACACTTATTTGACCACAATACCAACTATATAAAGCTTTCATCTGCTTTCACTCTATGCAAATAAACTCCCTCAATGAATCTCCAGGGACCTCCAACCACATAATAAAATAAACTTGTATTGTGGAAATGGGTGCCTAGCACATTACATAATGACTGAAAACAACCATGTTGGGTTTCTCTAGGAAACATACGCTACCTCTAGGCCTTATATTTGCAAAAATTCGAATAAACATCCATATATTGTTAATTTTAATAGATTTTAGTAAGTAAAGACATTTATAAGTATGTTTTAATAAATAGAGAATTTATCATTTAGGTACTACGAGATTAAAACATTTGTCACCTACGTACCTCTAAGATTAAATATAGACACTACAACACCCTGAGATTTAAAAACTTTATCACTTAGGTATCTTATGTCGGAATTCAAAGAATTTTTGTTGAAATCCAACGAATTTGCAAAAGAAAATCCTAAAGCAACACATGATTCGGGCAATATATACATGCCACGTCAGTGTTTCCGACAAAATTTAAAAAAATTGCAACAAAAGTTCAGTGAATTTTCGGTTGAAGGTAGCCATATATTGCTGAAATAATCTCTCGTGTTAGCATCTTCCAAAAACCAAATTCCAAATGAGCAAATTGCTGGAATCATGTTCCACGTAAACATTTTGCGATGGAAGTTAGCAGTCTCCAGTGGAGGGAACCCAAGAGACAAAATTTTTAAACCTTAGGGCATCTCATTATATGTCTTGGAGCTTAAGATTACCTACATGACCAAGACCAAACCTTAGGAAACCCAATGACGAATCTAGGATTTTTATTGAGAAGAGACTTGGTTACCATCATTATATTAGGTTTTTAAAGTTGATTTTATGCTTTTCCTTTTGTGACTAGGATGTTCGAGTAAATTTGGTGCACCTTGAATAAGCCCCCAACACGCACCCCCAACCCACCCGAAAGTTTCTCCAAGTAGAACAAGGTATATTGGGGCCAATTAACACAATAGCTTTAAGGAATTATTTGCACCCAACGGCAAGTTTGGATTTTAGCCCTCAAGCTTCATGACGCAACTACTTGAGTCAATTCTTTGGGGTCCTTATGTCTTTCCTTCCCAAGAACATGAATAAATTTGAAATAGTTCTATTAAAGAAGGCAAGTCATGCAACAACGCAAACTTTCGAAAAGTAAGCACTTGTTACTAATTCAATTTATTCCAAAAGTCAAGATTGACCAACCATAGAAAATCCATATATGAAGTTCTTAATAAGTGACATGTAATCTTTACCCGAAAAAATTTTTAATGACATATATAAGAATCTTAACAAGTGCATTAAATATGAAAATAAACAAATATGTAATGTAAATAGTGTTGAAATTGCTAACTTCAATGTTTTAGTTTCGTTCAAAGACATAATAATACAAATAAATCTGAATAAAGATCAACGAACTGATTACAATTTTATTAAACTTAGAAGCATCACAATTATGTTTGAGAATATGCGATCACAGTTGATGACATAAGCTCCACTTTAGAATGAATGTTGTGGAAAATTGACATGCATAGTTCATTTATTGAGTAGTAGAGGAAGGAACATCTCGTCAAGTGTAGTAGTCACAAAGAACGGTTAGTTATTTCTTGACAATAAAAAAGGCATTTTAAAAGAATTCGTTAAGTGTTATTTTAATTTTAATAGAATCTAAAATTCCATCTAAATTATGAAATCTAAATTCAGGCTAGGTTGAAAATAAATGAATTAAATGTAAAACACTCAAATTAATCTTTCTATGTATAGAGTTTTAAATAATGGACAAGTGAAGGGTGCGCTTGATAACAAATTTAAATTTTTAAGGTGGGCTAAAAATAATAAATTAAACTTAAAACACATAAATTAACTTTTAAGTGTATACAGTATTGAATAGCAGACAAGTAAAGCCCACCCTCAACCCCAACTAGATCCCACAACTGGGGTAACCATAGAATTTCGCTATTGAATAATACTGTATAATACACATTCATTTTGAAGGCCATTAAAAACATAGTTATCGGTCAAGTAAAAGAAGAAATGTGTATTTTCCAATGGGTTAAAGTTATCCATACCATATGCCTAGGAAACACTTATATATCAACAATGAATTCAACATGCTACCCGTTCCACTTCATCCACGGTTATTTCCGCATATCTTCACTGAAATTACTCCTCATAGACAGACACTAGATAAACAGCCTTCCTTCAGGGTAACACCCTACAAGGGTAAAGCTGCGTACATTTCACCCCCTAGACCCCGCTTTGGCAGAAGCCTTTTAAGCACTAGGTTTGTTGTTGTTGTTGTAAACAAACACTACATATGAAGCATCCTCACTGCCAAACTCAAATCATGCTAAAAGAAACACTGATATCTAGCAACACTCAGTAATCCATCTCACGAATTGGTCTTTATTTATTATTGACGATTCAAAAAAGAAGGGAAAAAAAAGATAGTGCTTACCCACCGTCGTGCATTAGCAATGTTGTTTTCTGCGTAGTACTGAGATGATTCCATTGACCGATGCACACTTAACGTACCATGTTCTTGAGACCCACCAAATGCTGCATCAGCCTTCTTGCCTGGATCATATCCAAACTTACATCCCACGGGGCAAGTATTCCACTCCTGCACAAATTATGCAAAACAGAAAAGAAAATCATATAAGCTTCCCACATATTACAGTTTCAGCAAGCCGCAGAAATGAGAGAAAAAGCATGTCATTGATGAGACATCTTTTTTCAATAGAACAAGAGCTACAGCATATATAAAAGATCGAAAATCCTTAAAGAGGAAGGAATTGATTACTGCTTAGGTGACTTTTTAGGAAGTATTTCACTCCGCTAAGAAATATTCATGCGACAAATGATTCTTTTTACACATGCTTTTGAAATAAGTTTATGAAATTGAAATTCCAAAAGATTTAAAGAGCAACCGAACTCATATTGGGGAACCAATAAAAAAAAAACCCAGCAAAAACGCTTTTGCTCTATCATTAGAAGGGAGAAAGGTCACACACACTTAACCCAGGGAAACAAAAGCTAGTCTTCCTTGGAGAAAATCAGGTACTCAACCACAATACACCCATGAAAGCCAGCCCTAAATAGTGAAGTGCACTATAGATCCCCAACTCTCCGCTGGACAGCCAATTAGCTAGTTTTCCAATGAGCAATAAGAAGTTATATTAAATCGTGCTGCAGCAATGTCATAATTACTTCTGACAATGTCTCTCATAACTGTTTTTTGAGAATGTGTTCATAACTGTTTATGAAATGTGCACAATGACTTGGGGCAATGGGTCATTGGGATAATGTAAAAGACACAATGAGCATATATGGTGGCTAGGCTAGTTGATTCAGAGATATAGGATAGCATTTACATCTCTTTTGCACTCAAAGTTCCAGAATGACGCCTAACAAGACTCCATTATACGGCTCACGGATGGACAGTGTTCTTTTACTGTAGGCCATATATTTCCATAAGATAGAGAACACTGAATCCCCTTTAATTCAAACTCCGTTCACACCTAAGTCAAAGGCCGACTTTGCATTAATTAATACCCAACAAAGGACTCTGTCTGACCTCTAATAAACTCTAGCAGTAACAGTAAATGGAAATGAGGTCACTCCTCCCTCTATTGGTCAAATGAGGTCATTCCTCCAACAACCCTCCCTAAAAACCCTAACAATGAACGATTGAAGCTATTCTTAGCACCAACTTTTGCTACTATAACATCTCCCTTTCACCATTCTACACCTTTTTTTTTCTAATAATTAGTTACCTGGTCGCGGTACAAATCAGGCGCTCGAGCAAGCGAGCCCTTAAAAAACCAGTAAAATAACGAGGCTCAAAAATACACAATCAGAACAAACAGGGGTACGAACAGAACAGGAAAAACAGGAAGATCCTCAAAAAACCACCATGAATAACTCAGGAGCAGGGCAACCCAAACAGCATAAAAGGGCAGTCAAGTCACCCTTCTATCAAATATAGCGCTCGCCGTAGGCGGATCAAAATCATCAAAGTTCAGACCTAGCCTTCTCCCCATCTCAATTATTCTCTCAGCTGCGAGGATCTTTTCGGTCTCTTGAACGCTACCACCCCGTTTCACCAAATTCCCCTTTTCTGCTTGCCTGAGGCCTTAGCCAATTTCTTGGCGCTATTTCTAGGCAACATATCCTTCAAGAATTCTTGAATCTCCCGCTTCTACTTCTCTTTCTTCACCATTCTACATCTAAATTTCATTGCAAACAGTGTCATGCCCTAAGGATGCCCACATCCACAAACTAATGAGCTTCTACTGATAGACACTACTATTTCTCCTATACTTGAAATAAGGGAAAGATTGGTCAGGTTTAAAAGAAGAGGAAATCCCCAAAAAAAAAAAAACAAGAGAAAAGAGAAAAAATAAGCTACACACAATGAGGTAAGAAAATAGCAACGAACACACAACGATGTAGTATATCAGTAAAAATACCCATCTTCCACCACCCTTAAGACAACACGCACCACAATCACACAAGAAATAACGCACTCCACTCAGGTGGTTTAGAGAGGTCTAGGTCTCTAGCAGGCTTGTACTAACCATGGCTTCCATAAACCCGTCCAATAAAGAGAAAAGAGAATATATCATCTTTTGTTGATTTTCTAGTCCAACAGATCTGATCCTATGACTCAAGCACATAGAACTGGTAGTCATCAAAGGTTTGAAGATTCATCATGGTGAGACTGTGCATGGAGGTATGGGAGTTAAATTCACTTCAACAGACCTCATTTCCAATTCATAGATGTTAAAATTAGGAATAGTCATTCTTTAGCTTCATCACACTCCAAAAAGAAATCCCATCACCTCTCCACTGACCAGTTAGGAGCCATAAAAATAATTCAGTTCTTTAAACTTGCATGGATTATTGAAGCTGTAGAAGAGGAAAAAAGTTCAGGTACATATCAACATATAAGCTGGATGCAACGCCAGGAGATAAGAAGAAGAAATAGGGCCTAAGGTAATCTACTCTTTTCAGCCACCTTAGTTCTAAATTGTTCCTATAACGAAAAGGAAAAACTGAGAAGGAAAAAGCTAACAGCCCCAAGTTCTTTTTCTTTTCATTTTTGAACAGAACAGCCTCAAGTTTGAAATGCACAATTCTGCAATGAATGAAAACCTCAGCAGCTAAGGGATAGTGCAGAGCAAATCTGCTCATATTCAATAGCAACTGGAAAAACATTTTCAACCCCCTCCCCGCCAAGTTCAAATGCGGCCTCTTTCAGACCCACCTTGGGATCAAACCTAGGTGGGAGAGGAGACAAATGAATGCATTGCCAAGTTCACGAGTTTCTATCCATGCCTCATGTGCACTCCAAAGACATCAAAGGTAAGCTTAAAATCCATATGGAAGTCACATCATATTTACCCCCTTTTTGGCAAATTTTTTTTAAGGGTAAAGAAGGGTAGGGTAACTTTTTAAGAAATTTGGGCAATTTTGTCCTAACTTTAACTATAAATCTCTTTATTTTTACCTAATTACCAAACAAAGTAATTCATTTATCCCTATAACCTTAGCCCTCTTCATTAAACATATCCACACATGCATAAAATAATACCTAAACCTCCCCGCTTTACCCTCCCTTTTTACCCACTTCACCTCATTGCCAAACAAGGCACTAGTTACAAAATTTAAGGTCGTTAATTGAAAAAATTTTAATTTTAGAGGGATCTTTGGAAAATTAAGTGAAATTAATAACTTTTCAAAGTGATTTTCTCAAAAAAAAAAAAAAAAACCAAAAGTTAATTACTTTGCTTCAAAAATAGGGAAGCAAAGCTGGCAATGAAATCAGTGAACCAGTAAAACGAATAATAGAGATTGTTTGAATAAAAACCTGGTCAGCGCCGGCAACCAAGACAGGATTTTTATCAAAATCCCTAGAGTAACCCACATCATCTTCTCTCTCAAGCCACCTCTCACAACTCTCACCTGCATTCACAGTTACAGTCTCCGCAACAAGCACCGATTCAGTAGCATCCGGCCCAGCCCGGCGCCCAAATGAACCTGAGTTAGCATTATGCAACAAAGAATCCGCCCATGAATTCACCATGGCAGCGTTTTTCGCCATGTCAAGCCGACCCAGAAAGCAAATCTCTGCAATTACAACAAGCGCTACAAAGATTGGCATCAGATTCGACCACTTCCTCCTTGAATTCACCGAGCCCTCATGCCCTGATCTCGGCCCAGAAACTGGGGGACCCATCTCCAGAAATCGATCTGCCGCGGGGAATTTAACGGAGATTTGGCATGAGAAGTGGGGTTATGGAGATGGGTGTCGCGGCTTTTGCAGGTTTCAGTGACACCGACGAAGACCCAACACGAAAGAGTTGAAGATTATACGAGGTCAAGTCAGAGATTGAATGGGTTCGGGTTACTTGAGTTGTTGGGGTTGTAGCTTATTAGGCGTGCGTGTATTAGGTGCCCATGCCCCTGGGGCCAATTATTCTATAAAATATAGGACTTATTTGATTGGTACATAAATTAAATACTTATCAAAGGTTGTATATTTTAATAATTTAATTTTTATGTCAATTTTTTAAGAAATAGGTTAAATATATGTGATTGTCATATATGGGTTTGTTGTTGTTGTCGTTGTAATAATAAAAAATAAAAATTCTTTTAAAAGACTAGTTAAAACCAAAGGTATTAGAACTTACCTAGAGGGCTCTAGGTAAGTTAATTCCTTGGTTTTTAAGGAATTGAAGTTACTTAGCAATTTCTAATTCTGTATTCCGTGTACTTCATGCAATCCAAACAAAAGTTTATATCCATAGTTCCTATGAAATTTTACTTCCCGCATCTACTTTCTTCATACCAAATAAAATCATAGTTGGTAAAGGAAATAAAGAGAAATAGAAATAGTAAGCGTACTATTTTATGGATATATTTAATAAAAAGATACTAGGGGTTTTTTGTGCAATGTACGGTATGTGAATAATTTTAAATAATTGTATTTTGTACTTTATAGTTGATAAATTATTTTAGTAATATAAATAAAGACTAAAGTTATAATAATTTATGTACATTTAAATTAAAAGAAGAGATTTGATCTTATTGTAAACTAAACCTCTTATATAAATATAGATATAGATGGGGAATGAAGGTTTGAGAGAGGCAAGTAAAGTGATAATCTGAAAATTT
Organism: Simmondsia chinensis; assembly: GCA_018398585.1. Taxonomy (NCBI): domain Eukaryota; kingdom Viridiplantae; phylum Streptophyta; class Magnoliopsida; order Caryophyllales; family Simmondsiaceae; genus Simmondsia; species Simmondsia chinensis. The sequence continues at coordinate 20,293,662 of JAGTTD010000017.1, read as the reverse complement.
ATGAACCGGGGAGCGAAGGCTTTTAAAAGGGGAACTACTATTTTTATATAGTATAGAAGTATAGACAAGAATAAAGAAAGATAAATGAATTATTTTTGTTTGATAATTAAATAATGGGGTATGAATAAAAGAATTATAATTAAAATAAGGGTAAAATTGTACAAAAGTTTTAAATAATTACCCATCCCCTCCTTACCTCTAAATTTAGGGGGTTAAAGAAAACGAGTCATCCCCATTACCCCCTTTACCCCTCAAAAATATTTGTCACGGTGGGGTAGGATTTACAACTTATTACCCTTGGCTCTGTTTAGAATATAGAATTGGAATTGGACCGTGGAATTACAATTACAATTCCAATGATGGGGGAATTGAAATTATGATGGAATTAAAATTCTATTGTTTGGTTCATCAAAGAAATTGGATGGCAAAATTATAATTACATAATTATTCGAATCATCATGGGTTTTTGGTTAATTGAGTTGGAGTATTTTGAGTTTTAAATCAACTATGGTTAGATCTTGGTTAGAGCGATCACATTGCGTTAACGTTATTATGGTCGGAGCAATTCACTTTTAGTTTGAGTTATTTGATTTTCGAGTCAAATCGGGTTGAGTATCGCGTCGGATCATTTAATGTTCAAGTTATCTCGGATTTTCGGTTAATGTTAGAATGAATATATTGTATTATAGATAGAATATATTGTATAGATTAAATATGGCTAGAATATATTGTATAGGTTCAATATGTATATGTTTCCATATATTGTAACCATATGCATCCATTATAAATACGAGAGGGGGCTACCTCATTTGTTGTGTCCAATTTCAAACTTTTATGGTATCAGAGCTACTAAAAGCTTAAAACGCTTTCTCTCCCTCCAAGGCAAACTTTAGCCTCCCTTTTCTTCTTCCTCTTCGAAAAAAAAAAAAAAAAAACAACGAAATTAAAATTAAAATCTTACACTCAACCCGCAGTAACATCGTCAACCATTATTCCCAAAAAAAAGGTGGTTTTCGCTATCGATTGTCCTTGCTCCGATGATTGATTTTGCTTCACAACCTAGGCTACCTTTCTTTGGTGCTCCTATATATGGTGAGAATATGTTGTCTACTCCACACTTTCATCCTGCAAATAATACTTATGCTACTGGTTCTAATTTTTATTCACTGTTTGCATCTCCTCAACACATTTTTCAATCTTTTACTGCTCATTCTACTCCTATGATTGATTTTCCCTAGATAATGGACAGTGGTGCATCGTCCCATATGACTAATAACCCTAGTTTGCTAACGCCTCTTAGTCCTTATCATGGTTGTGATAAAATATTAGTTGGCAATGGTGCCTCTTTATCGATTGCTGGGGTTGGATCTAATTTTCTTAGTACACCCATTGGTTGTTTCAATTTGCATAATGTCCTTTATATCCCTGGTCTTTCCACCAATTTAATATATGTTTGCCAATTCTGTAAAGATAATTGTTCCATTTTAAAATTTAACTCGGGTGATTTTTCTATTAAAAATGCCAAAACGATGTCCCTCATAATTCGTTGTGCTAGCTTGGGGCCTCTTTTCTCCATTCCTAAGTCATCCTCTACGCATGTTTCATTAGTTGCTTCTCAAATTACGCAGTCTCTCTGCCATCGTCGACTTGGTCATCCTGGGCTGCCGGTCTTATCCTCATTAGTCAAACACAAATTTATTTCCTGTTCAGGTTCTACCTCAAAGTCCAGTCTTTGTCGTGCTTGTCAATTAGGCAAGCATAGTCATTTACCTTTTCAAAAGTTTGTTTCCCTTACATCTCGTCCTTTTGATATCGTTCATTCTGATGTATGGACATCACCTATTATTAGCTTCAATGGTTATAAGTATTATTTGCTATTTTTAAATGACTCTTCTTATTTTTTTGTGGATTTACCCGATGCGTGCTAAATCTGAGGTGTTTGATTTATTTGTTCAATTTCAAAATCTCGTGCTTAACCAATTTGGGGTGGAGGTCAAAAAAATTCAGTGTGATAATGGCACCGAATACATTAACAGGGATTTCAATAAGTTGTTTGTTGAACGGGGCATTCTTAGTCGAATTTCATGTTCACATACATACCAACAAAATGGAAAAGCTGAACGAATGCATAAAATTGTTGGAAATATGATGCTTGCTTTGTTGTTTCAAGCTTGTATGCGTTTAGAGTATTGGGTGGAGGCTGTTCTTGCCGCTACACATATAATAAATCTTTTGCCCTCTACCTCTATCAAGAAGAAAATACCCTTTCAACTTAAGTGCTACTGTGCCGCATAAACTAGCACCACGATCCTCATTTTGTGTCTTGTTGGGGTACCCACCGAACCATGAGGGCTACAAGTGTTTGAATCTCATGACTAACGAAATTGTTATCTTGAGACATGTTTTTGATGAAATAGATTTTCCTCTAGCCCGATTGGGGGCCGCTTCGCAGCACACTATGCATCGTCTTCAGCAAGTGTTCGAACCACCCCTTGATATGTCACCGTTCTCTGGCATCGTGCCCGTCCCGGTTCCACCTCTCATGCCCTTCGCCCCTGAGTCTCCCTCTTCTCCTCTGTTGCATTCCTCTGACACTCGCTCATCGAGCTTGACGCCTCCACTACAGCAGCCGCCGCCGCCGCTGCCATTATCATCACCACCAGTGCCGCCTGCCTTTTCTCGGTCAGTTCATCCAATGGTTACTCAATCTAAGGCTGGTACTATTAAACCTCTTTTCAAACCCTCTATAATTGCTCTTTCTGCAGTACCCGACATTCCTTATTCCTACAAGCAAGCACTTAATAATGATAATTGGAAAAATGCCATGCTTAACGAATATAATGCACTTCACCGTAATTACACTTGGACGCTTATTCAAAAACCCAATACTGCTAATGCTGTAGGCTCCAAATGGGTTTCTCGGGTCAAGCAAACTTCCACAAGTCAAATTGAGCACTATAAGGCACGCTTAGTCACTCAGGGTTATACGTGACGGTATGGTATTGATTATAATGAGACCTTTAGTCCTATTGTCAAATCTGCCACTGTTCGCACTGTCCTTACCATCACCGCGTCATGAAAATGGCCCATTCATCAGCTTGATGTCAAATATACCTTTTTAAATGGCACACTGCATGAAGAAGTGTATATGAAGCAACCACCGGGTTTTGTGGATTCTAACTTTCCAGATTATGTTTACAAGCTTACACAAATCATTGTATGGACTAAGCAAGCACCTCGTGCATGGTACAATCGTTTTGCTTCCTTTCTTCATCGCCTCGGTTTTCGCAATTGCAAATCTAATTCTTCCATGTTTACTCTATGCCGTGGGACTGATATGGCTATTTCGCTACTTTATGTGGATGATATTGTTCTTACTGCTTCATCTACTGCCTTTCTTCAGACTTTATTACACTCTCTTCAGTGTGAATTTGACATGACAGATTTGGGACACCTTAACTACTTTCTTGGAATCTCTGTTTCTTACCTTCCTGATGGTTTATTCTTATCTTAGTCCAAGTATGCTCATGATTTGCTCCAAAAACTGACATGTTAGCCTGCAAACCAGTAACTATTCCCACAGATTCTAAGTCTAAGCTCTCTGCTTCTGATGGCGAGTCTATGACCGATGTCACATTGTATCGGTTAATTGTCGGTGCATTACAGTATCTAATCTTTACTCGCCCTGATATTTCTTATGCAGTGCAACAAGTGTGTCTGTTTATGCATGCTCCTCGTCTTCCTCACTGGACTACTGTCAAACGTATTTTTCGCTATATTCGCGGCATTATGGATTATGGCCTTGTTATCTCTCCTGGTACTCTTGATCAGCTTGTGGCTTACTCTGACGCGGATTGGGTCGGTTGTCCTGACACCCGTCGTTCCACCTCCGGATTCTGTGTGTTTTTTGGTGGTAATATTGTTTCTTGGTCAACCAAACGACAGCCCACCGTCTCTCGCTCCAATACTGAAGCAAAATATCGCACCATTGCCAAGGTTGTTTCGAAGTGTTGTTAGCTACGCTCTCTCATTGGTGAGCTGAGCGTCATCATTCCCAAAGCAACCCTAGTCTACTATGACAACGTTTCTGCAACCTATCTCTCCACCAATCCCATTCAGCATGTTTGGACTAAACACATCGAGATTGCCATGCATTTTGTGCGTGAAAGAGTTCACATGGTTCTTGTCTGTGTTCTTCATGTGCCCTCTTCACAACAGCTTGCTGATATTTTTACTAAGAGCCTTCCTCGCCAATTATTTTTATTTTTCAAACACAATCTTTGCATTCGATTATCTCCTACTATGATTGAGGGGGATGTTAGAATGAATATATTGTATTATAGATAGAATATATTGTATAGGTTATATATGGCTAGAATATATTATATATGATCAATATGTATATGTTTCCATATATTGTAACCATATGCATCCATTATAAATACGAGAGAGGGCCACCTTATTTGATGTGTCCAATTTCAAACTTTCAGTTAATCGGGTTGGTCTTTTCAGGATTCAGGCTAGTTATGATCGGGTTTGAATTTATTTAGGTCATTTCAAGCTCAAGTCATCTTAGTTTTAAGACAAATGAGTTATATTATTTCAAGTTTCGAGTCATCTTAACCTAATTTTGAGACGGGTCGGGTCATTTTAGGCATGGGTCATATTAAGTTTTGGGTCAATTTGGTTGGGTAATTTCCACTTTGGTTCAGCTTGTTACATCACATTCAAGTCGAGTAGTTTCATTTTCTAGATTGAAGTCATCTCGAGTTGTAGGTCAATCGGGTTGAGCACTTAGGACTTTGAGCTAAAGTGATTTCGGTCATTTCAAGTTCAAGTCATTCGAGTTTGGTGATTTCGAGGTTTGGGTCAAATGTTGGGTTGTGTCTAAATATTTAGATTTTGAGTCATCTTGGATTTGGGTCAATAGTGGGGTCATTAGGGGTTTTAGGTCAAGACAGTCGATATAGAATTGTAATTCCTTACCTCCACCCCAAAGAATTGGAAAGTATAATTTTTAGTTAAAATCCAATTTCATGAAATTGGGCAGTGGAATTGTAATTCCAATTCCAACAAATGAACTAAACAACAAAATTGGATTTTTGGGCCCCAATTCCAGCCTCAGCCTCAGCCCCAATTCCATGCTCCAAACACAATCTTACTTCATTTACTTTCTCTTTACCACGTTATCAAACAAGGGGTTAGGATAGGGTATGATTTAAAATATAAAACTTTTATCATGATTAAAGTTAAATATGTAGATTCGTCACTTCTCTAAAATAAATCATCAATCCATTTGTAACGCTCTGTTTTATACTTGTAACTTGAGTTTCAGATTGAAGTTGGGATGTCAATTAAGTTGGAGCTGAAATTTCATTGCTTGGATAAATAAAGAAATTAGAAGTTGGAAATGTTTATTGTGTAATAGTTTGATTCATTGCAAATTTTGGGTATATTGGGTTAGATTATTTTGAGATCTGAGTCATACTGGGGTTGACTTTTGATCAAGTTAGATTATTTCAGGTTTAAGTCATTTTGAAATTTGGTTCAATTTGGATGATCATTGCCAGTTCGAATTATCTTAAATTTTTGTTTAACGAGGTCAAGTCTTTTCAAGATTTAGGTTGGCATATTGTTAAGGATCAAGATGAATCTTGATCTTAACTCAGGAGAGAGAGAGAGAGGTAAGATGAGAAAAGAAGGCGAAAGAGATGAGAAGATAAAGAGAGAGTTAGATGAGAAGAACAAATCAAGATATTATTTCATTCGTGCCTCAAATCTTACAATAAACCCTTACTTATATTAATTCCAAGATTAAACCACAAACAATGAATCTAGACTCAAAGACAACTACCAACTGACTTATTACATTTGAATGAGCCGCCACATTTGACTTAAGACCACCACCAAAGACTCAAAGCAACTAAACAAGACTTAAACTAAAAAAACGAACTTTGCCACCAAAACCCTTTGAACTGTTTTCCGGCCATCAGCTAAAGGAACCGACAAAAAATCATCTCTAATCATGACAATACCCTCCCCTCAAGCACATTCTTGCCTCAAGAATGGAAGGAAGGGAATTGAGACGTGAGAAACCTCCAATTTTCCCATGTAGCACATTTAGGACCAAGGTTAGCCCATTGGATCAACACCTGCTTGTTGTTAACCCCCTGATCTTGCACCATCCTGCTGTTAAGGATTGCTGCAGGTTCTATATCAGCCCGTGGGAGGAAGCTTGCAGAACAACAGCAACTCCCTTGACCTTGTCTGGCACTTGCTTCTTAAGCAAAGAGACATGGAAGATAGGGTGCACCAAGCTATCCTCTGGAAGATCTAACTTGTATGCCACCTTGCCAATCCTCTTAAGAACCTTGTAAGGGCCAAAGTACCTTGTAGATAACTCGATGTTCTTACAGACAGCCACTGAACTCTATCTATACTGCTGTAGCTTGAGATGAGCAAGATCTCCAACATCAAAATTTATGTTAATCCTTTTCTTATCTGCAAAAAACTTCATTATGGCTTGAGCCAATTGAAGGTTGTCCTTGAGCTGCCGTGCTAACTAAGCTCTCCGCAATAATAGCTCATTGACTCCACCAAGATGAGAAACCAGTCCTTGTTGCACCAAAGGAGATGGAGGTTCATACCCATATAAAGCCTAGAAAGGGGTTGAACCTAATGAAGAGTGAAAATGAGTATTGTACCAATACTCAGCAAGAGGCAAATACTTATACCACTGCTTAAGATGAGTGAATGTCATCCCTCTCAAATACTGCTTGATGCACTGATTGATCCTCTCTGTCTGGCCATCAGACTGAGGATGATACGAAGGACTCATATGGTGCCAAGCAATAGGAACAACTCATGCCAGAATGAACTAGTGAACAACTTGTCCCTGTCTGAAACAATGGACTGGGGGAGTCCATGAAGCCTATACACCTGATCCAAGAACAACCTGGCAAATTTCTCTGCTGTAATGGGATGATAGAGGCCAACAAAGTGTCCAAACTTAGTGAAGCGATTCATAATCACCCAAATTACTTCTCTTCCCCCAGACTCAGGTAGACCCTCAACAAAATCCATGCTAATATGAGTCCAAGCCCTATCTGGAATTGGAAGTGGCTATAACAAACCCTTATAGGGAGTGTGCTCAACTTTTGTCTGCTGACAAACTTCACATTGCTGCACAAATTCTTGCACATCTTTCTTCATCCCTTTCCACTAGAAGTAGAGCTTAATTTTTCGGTAAGTTCCCTCTATACTGGACTGTCCTCCCGAAGGAGAGTCATGTGAAGCTCTAATGACTTGTTTCCTCAATCCATGACCTTCCCCAATGTAAATCTTGCCCTTAACTCGAATAATTCCATTGTTCACTGTCACTTCTGCATCAGCTTGGGTAGGAGTAGCTTGTATGCTATCGGGAACAATGTATGTCTGAGTAAATGCATCATGCTCATAGGAACTGATCACCTCTGTCATCCATAAGGGAACTACTTGTGTAATGGCTGCACAAGACCCCTCAGCTTCTAAGACCTCAAGTCTTCTGGACAGAGCATCAGCAACAACATTATCAGCTCCCTTCCTGTACTAAATTGTATATTCCAATCCCAACATCTTCATTAAACCTTTCCTTTGAAATCTTGTTGAAATTCTTTTCTCAAGTAGATACTTGAGACTTTGATGATCAGTTTTGATCACAAATTGGTGCTCTCAAGATAATGCCGCCACTTCTGAACTACAAGAAGTATAGCCATATATTCTTTCTCGTAACAGCTTCTGATCCTTAGGACCTAAGGATTGATTGAGGAAAGCCAAGGGTCTTCCATTATGAGAGAGCACAGCCCCAATACCAATACTGCAAGCATTAGTCTCAAACACGAAAGGCAAGCTGAAATCAGGCATCACAAGCATAGGAACCATAGTCATAGCTTGCTTTAAACATTCAAATGCTTCTCTTACTTTATCATTCCACAAGAACCCATCTTTCTTAAGCAGATCTGTCAAAGGCTTAGCAATAACACCATAACCAGCTACGTACTTGTGGTAATATCCAGTTACACCCAAGAAACCCCTTAGCTGCTTAAGGGATTTAGGCTGAGGCCAATCTTTCATTGCTTGGACTTTGCTTGGATCTGTTGCAGCATCCTCCCCTGAGACAATATGTCCAAGATACTCAACTTGTGTCTTCGCAAAGGTACACTTGGAAAGCTTTGCATACAGCTTGTGCTGCTCATGGTCTGGAACACCAGCTCAAGATGAGAATAATGCTTCTACAGGGTACGACTGCAGACCAAAATGTCATCGAAAAATACTAGCACAAACTTCCACAAGTAATGCTTAAACACAAGATTCATCAAAGCTTGAAATGTTGATGGTGCATTAGACAATCCAAAGGGCATCACAACAAACCCAGAATGCCCTTGATGAGTTCTAAAAGCTGTCTTATGAATGTCTTGTTCCTGAACTCTAATCTGGTAATAGCCCTGCCTCAAGTCCAGCTTAGAGAAATACCAGGCTCCATACAATTCATCCAATAAGTCGTCAATGATAGGAATTGGGAACTTATCCTTGACTGTGAGAGAGTTCAAGTGACGATAATTAATGCACATTCTAGAAGTCCCATTCTTTTTCTTCACTAAAATCACAGGAGAGGCAAAAGGACTGTGACTATGTCGTATGAACTTTGTCTTCAACAACGCATCAATTTGCCATTCAATTTCATCCTTCTGTGAATGAGGATATCTATAGGGGTGCAAATTCATAGGATTAGACCTCTCCTTCAAAGGTATTGCATGATCAAGCTCCCTCTTTGAAGGTAAAGTATCTGGCTGTTCAAACAATTCATCTTACTCTTTAAGCAAGGCATTCAATTCATCACTGGATTCAGTGGACTCAGCTTCTGAATCAGCTGTGAGTGAGTAGAGTTGTCCTACCCATCTATAATCACCCTTATTGAGCATCTTTTACAAGCTTTTACCCCTCATCAATTGGAGGTGGCCATGCTCCACTATTCCCTGCAACTGAATCTTTCTTCCATCTTTCTTAAAAGACACAGTTAGTTGCGAGAAATCAAAAAGTATTGGGCTAAGCTTTTCATCCAATCCTCTCCCAATACTATATCAGAGCCTCCCAATCTTAAAACCCTGAAATCATATTCAAATTTATGCCCTGGCATCTTCCAACAGAAATTCTTGCACTTTGTGTGTGTTAATATCGAATTCCCCTCAGTAACTGTAACTGCTAAGGGACTGGTCTGAATCAGTTCTTGTCCCATAACTCTCATAACCTTTGGATCCACAAAACTGTGAGTAGATCCACTGTCAATAAGTATCTGTAATTCTCGTTGCCCTACTACTCCCTTAATGCGTATAGTATTGTGTGAACCACTCCCTGTAAAGGCTTTAACAGAGATCTCAACATCCTTTTCTTCGTCAGTGTCAACTGTCATCTCTTCCTCGGGTTCCTTGCAGTCAATCTCCTCACCCACTTCAATCTCAACTACTTCTCCAGATACTACCATTAGGAACTTAGGATCACATTTGTGACCAAAGAAATATCTTTGGATGCACCTGAAACAAAGCGTCTGTGGCCTATTTTAATCATTGCTTCTAACTTTGCTATTGTTCTGAGTGAACCTAGTGGAAGAAGATCCACTGAAATTGCTCTTGGGCCTTTGAGAATTTGAACTTGTCATCACTGAACTCTCAACCTTCTTAGCCTTGGAGTATGCCTGAGTGAGACTAGAGGGATCAAAAGCTTTCAATAAGATCTTGATTCTTGGCTTGAGGCCACTTACAAAACTTGACACATAATATGATTCCGGAGCCTCAGGATATACAGACAACATCCTGGCCCTCAACCCCTCAAATAGTGTCATGAAATCTTTCACTGAAGTAGTTTGAACAACCTTGTTAAAATTGTCCACAACTTCACTCCCATCCTCATCACCATATCTATCACAAAGCTCACTGGCAAACTCAGTCCAACTGATGGAAGGTCTAGTACGCAGCAAACCATAGTACCAAGTCTCCATCTCACCACGCAAATGTACAGCTGCCAATTCTACCTTTTCTTGCTCTTCAATTTTGTAAAAGTGAAAGTAGCTTTCACATTTTCTTATCCAAGATTGAGGGAGGGTACCATCAAAAGCCTCCAAGTCCACTCTTGACTACCTAAATCCCTTGCTCCCGGCACTCGCAGCACTGTCACTACTGCCAGTTGGAGCAATTATAGGATTAGGAGGTCTAGCTTGCTGACTTGCAGCTAAGAGTATACTACCACTAGCTGGCAGTTCCTGCCTGTCCATTCTTTGCTGCAGACCAGAAAATTGCTGAGCAAACTGCTGGGATTGAGACTCAAATCTGCAATCCATGTCTTGCTGCAGCATTTGCATCATATTCTACATCATAAGCATCATCTAATCCATACAATCTCCCTGAGGATTAGCACTGTCACCAGCAACAGCTGCAGCATAAGTAGAGGCTCCTCCAGCGGCATTGTTAGCATCATTACTAGTTGCATTGCTAGCAGCATTAGCTCGAGTTGTAGGTGCCATGGAAGATCGCCTCTTCGTAGCCAGATTGCAAATGATCCACACAATGCAGCAATGTTCGAATCGAAACCACACAATTCAATCGAATTGAAGCTTGAGTTCAATCCAATCGAGTGTAATCTCTAGGCTTTGATACCAATTGTTAAGGATGAAGATGAATCTTGATCTTAACCTAGGAGAGAGAGAGGGAGGTAATATGAGAAAAGAAGGTGAAAGAGATAAGAAGATAGAGAGAGAGTTAGATGAGAAGAGCAAATCAAAATATTATTTCATTCATGCCTCAAATCTTACAATCAACCCTTACTTATACTAATTACAAGATTAAACCACAAACAATGAATCTAGACTCAAAGACAACTACCAACCAACTTATTACATTTGAATTAGCCTCCACATTTGACTTAAAACAACTAAACAAGACTTAAACTAACAAAAACTAACTTTGCTGCCAAAACCCTTTGAACTGTTTTCCTGCCATCAGCTAAAGGAACCGACAAAAATCAGCTCTGATCATGACACATATATTGGTTCTTAGGTCCAGATCGAGTCAAGTTAGATCATTAGAAATTAAGCCCTATAAAATAACTATTTTAATTTTTTTTTAATGATTTAGTAGTCTTTGACCTACAAATACATAAATTAAGCATCTAAATTAATCAATATTCAATTTTTTTAAGATTTTGTCTAGTACACTTATAGGATAAGAACTTGTAATTATTTATGTTCTGGAATACCTAACTTGAGTTATTTACTCTATCGATCCTTGTATTTATAAGTTTGTTTAACTTAATATTTTATCTTTTTTGTTCATAATTATCTTTAAATTTTATAATTTTATTTAAATTAGTCCATAATGTTTGATTTTTTGACAAAAAATTGTCCCTCACATTTTCTTTTTTCCAAAATAATCTCTAATATTTAATTTTATAACAAAATTAGCCCTTTATTTAGTGACCTTAACTGTATTTAAATTAAAAGAAAAGATGATGACTAATTTTGTCGTAAAATAAAACATAAAACACCATTTTGTTCAAAAAATAAAAAAAACTAATTTAAATAAAATTACAAATAGTAGAAACCATTTTAAGAAAAATAGGAGATGAGATATGATTTAAATAGGATAATATTAAAAAGATCCCCAAACTATTGGTCAAAATTAAAGTGACCTCTCAAACTTTTAATTTTATCAAAAACACCTATCGAATTATTGGTCAAAATCAATGTGACCCTCTCAACTTCTAGTTTTATCACAAACACCCACTAAACTATTGGCCAAAATCTATGTAAAACCGAACTTCTAATTTTATCAAAGACACCCTCTAAACTATTGGTCAAAATCAATGTGATTTTCCAACTTCTAATTTCATCAAAGACAATACCAAACTATTAACTAAAATCAATTTAATTTTTTAACTTCAAGCATTATATTAAAGACAACCGAAACAATTGAATTTTTTTTTTAAAAAGTTTGATTCAGGGTTCTTAAAATTTGATAATATACTTTTTAGGTGTCATAAGTTTTTAAAATATTTTTATGATAGCCTAAACTTTAATAACTTTTTTATATGTAGTATCTCTATAATTCTGTTAGTATTCTGTTAAATTAAACTAACATGACACTTGAAAAATAATATAACTAAGGAAAAAATATCATTTATTTTAAAACAATTATAAATATAAAAAATTTAAAATATAATTTTTATTTGTTAAGTTTTAAATTTATTTATTGATAGGTTGGCGAGTTCTATATTTTTTAAAATTTTAAAATCATTTTAAATATTTAAATTTATTTTAAATATAAATGATAATTAAATTATGTTTAAGATATATTTTTTATATTATTTTTCATATCAGCATAATTTATTAGAATACTAATAAAGTTATAGAGGTAATATTTGGAAAAAAAAAAAGTTAAAAAGTTTGGCATAACTCAAAAATATTTTAAAATTCTAGGGCATCCATAAAATATATTGACAATTATTAGGATATTCAACCTAAACTTTTCTATTTTTTTAACAGTTTTAAATATTTTTGGTAAAATTTAAAGTATTAATCAAATTAATTTTCGTTAATAGTTTGAGAGTATCTTTGGTATAATTTAGAAGCTGAGGGGGTTACATTAACTTTCACAAATAATTGGAGTGGTGTATTTGATGAAATTAAAAATTGGGGGAAGGGGGTCAAATTAATTTTGACCAATAGTTCATGGTATGTTTTTGATGAAATCGAAAGTTTGGGGGGTCAATTTGATTTTGACCAATAGTTCAGGGGTCTTTTTGGATATTATTCATTTAAATAAATTGCAAAAACAGAAGTATTAGTAATGAATTAAATAAACACATCAAGGCCTTACTTTAGTAGTCTGTAAGTGGGGATAAGCTATTACTTTAGGTTAAAAGATCTGAAGTTCTATTCTCCTTGAACCATTTTTTGAGGAATCCTTATTTAACTAGCTCTTGTGATGTGTGGGTCGCCACATGAGCAGGATTTATCGGGTACACGAGTTTCTTGTTACAAAAGAAAAAAGCAAAAAAGAAAAAAAATTAAATAACTCTACTTAACTTGCAGCGTCTCCTTAATTAAGCAACTCCTCAGCCATCAGCAAGGTAGAAAAATGGCGTCAATTTCAACATGTTCATCTACCATTCAACCATTTTCAGATTGTTTTTGCAGATGCATCGATCGATCCACAAGCAGATTCTCTCTCTACGATCTCAACCACATTCGAATCGCTAATCGATTTGAATCCTCGGCCTCGCGATCGCGATCGCTCACGAATTTTCGCCGGCGCGATAATTCCAAGCGTCCGTTCTCCTTGAGGATCGTTTGTTCTCGGGACTCCAAAGGTAAGCTTTAATCGTCTCTCTCAGATCATGAACCTGTCAGTTATTTTGGTGTCGTTTTCGCATCTATAGAGGCCTTGTTTGATTAACACAGGAATTAAATTCCTATTAAAAGTTGTATTTTTCAGGAATAACTTACGAGGAATTAGGTATAAAGTGTTTGGTTGTTAGAACGAGAAATAGAACTTGCTAGAGGGGTTAGATAAAAACGAAGGAATTAGAACTTATAACAAAAGTAAGAGGGCAAATGCTCACTTCTCATGAATTCTGATTTCTGCGCTTAAACAAGGTCTTTATTAAGTTTGGAGATTGATGGTCTCCCAAAACAACCAATTTATGGTTAGAATTATTAATGTTTATTGTAAAATTAGGTGGGCTCCGGCTGTTACAGTTTTGGAAGCCTATAAATTGGGTCCTGTTGTGACTGGTACCGACATGGGGAAAAGTAAGGAGAAAAATGTAGAGTAAACGGTGGGAGGTCGAGTGTAAACAGTATTGTAATACTTCCGTTTTTATAGTGAAATATTGTTGCTCCCCTCTCCGAGGAAGTAGGCTTCGGCTGGATCAAGTTAATTACGGTATATAAATTATTACCCCTAATCCCTTTATTATGTTTGTAATTTCGATTTAGTCTTCAGTGTTCGTCGGTGGTCATAAAATTCTCTAAGATAAATTTGCGGGTATGTAGTGGGATTAATTAGATTGGTGGTGCTATCTTTTGATTTTCGATGCAATTTGCAGTGATTGTCTTTCAATATATTGCTCTATTAGTCGAGCTAAATCACTTGATACATGTATTGACGGGGGCTCCGGGCTAGTCCATAACATGATGTTAGATACAAAAGAATTACTTAGATCATATAGGTCCTAGCTAAAAATGTTGGTGTATTGATTTGTTTTCCAACCCCTCAAGTAGGGGTATATTTGAGCCGGACCAAGATGAGCCTGAACTTGCCAGGCTCGGCTCAAAGTTTGCCGAGCTCGTAAAGTTCAAGCTCGAGCTTGGCTTGTCTAAAGCTCAGGCTCGGCTCAGCTCGTCAAAAGCTCAGGCTTGACTCAACTCGTTAAAGGCTCGAGCTTGGCTCAGCTCGATCTAAGCTTGACGAGCTTCGAATTAAGCTTGCAGTATTTTAACTCATTTAAGCTCAAATTAGGCTCATTTGGGCTCGTTTAAATTTGAGCTCGACTTATTTAGGCTCGAATTTGGCTTTATTGTACATATTTGATCAAATATATATTATATGAAAAAGGCTCGTTTAGGCTCGCGAACCTATGAGCTCAAGCTTCACTAGGCTCGGCCTCTGCTCGATAAACTAAACGAGCCTGTTCCACTCAACTCAGCTCGGCTCGAGCTCAAAGCGAGCCAGAGCTTTTCGAGCTTTATAACGAGCCGGCTCGGCTCATTTACACTCCTACCCTCAAGCACGGGGGTCTTGGGTTTGAAGCTCATCATCCTCCCCTCATGTTGGTTTCGCTCTTCAGGGAAGATGTTGTACTCCTTACTAATATAAAAGGAAAAAAGGTTTGGGGCGTCAAACATGGATGATCAAGCGCACCTTGGCACTTGTGGAAGATGTTCTTTCGAAAGAAAAAGTACATGCCCAATTAGAAAGACCCCAGGTCTAGATCCAGCCCGGTTCACGAGCCTACCTCGGCTGGGACACCTGCTGTGTGACCATACCCTTGTGTGACTTAGCTCAAGTAAACCTCTCACCTCAAACAAGATCTTTTCTTTGAGGCTTGTATGTTTTATTGTTACTCTATTATCATTTTGTACTTTGCTGCTTGTTGATTTGTTGCTTTATTGTTTCATTTGTTTGTATACTTTTTAGGGTTGGGGACCTTGAACACAACCTTCCTTTAGAGCCGACCCTGCTCTGGCTGAGCTCTTGTAGCACTGGGATTGTTATTATCGTTGTTTGTTGTGATGATACCATGTCAGATTTCATGCCAGAGCTCAAGGAGTCGATGCATGAAATTCACATGTGCTCCCGATTCAGAGACAATTTGCATTAGTGTGCAATGCCTAGGCACTTCCATTAGAACTATTATCACAGAGTGAGATTGCACGAAATCTTAGTAATAACCACACCAAATTTGAGTAACCACTAAATAGTTCTTGCATTGTCTATGTCGTCTCAATGAGAGATACGCTATCGCATAGTTTTGTAGTTCTTGGCACTATAAATATTATAAACGTTTACTCATATGACTTCCTAACGGTATAATTCTTACCTACACAAATATTTTTTTTGCAGCTGCGGCAGTGACCTGGAAATCATGGGATAAACTGGTTCTGAAGAGCGAATCTCCTGTACTCATCGAGTTCTACGCCGGTTGGTGTGGGCCCTGTCAGATGGTTCACCGAGTGATCGATGAAATCGCTGCAGAGTATAGTGGAAGATTGAGGTGTTTCGTGCTCGATACTGATAAGAACTTGCAAGTGGCTGAGCAGTATGATGTTAAAGCTGTTCCAGTGATTTTGCTGTTCAAAAATGGGGAGAAAGAAGTTTCCATTGTTGGTACCATGCCCAAGGAGTTCTATGTTTCTGCCATTGAAAAAGTTTTAGCTTCTTAATGATTTAGACGAAATCTTAGGCCTTGTTTGGTTGATACGGGAATTAAATTCCTATGGAAAGCTGTATTTTTTAGGAACTTAATTCTTGTATCAACTTTCCAGGAAGTAGGTATTTGTGTTTGGTTGTCAAGATAGTAAATAGAACTTTTCGGGAATTAGAACTTACCTAACCCCCAGGTGAGTTACTTCATGCGTAACAAAGGAATTGAAACTTTCTAGAAATTTTCACTTTCTATGCTCTGCCGAGTTCCTGGTAACAAAACAATAGGGCAAATACACACTTCCCATAAATTCCGAATTCATGTGTTACTTCTTATTAAACAAACAAGTTCATTTCCTTGCGTGTACATATGAATCAATTTGTATTTCCAGATGGCGGCAATCAGTATATGGAAAATCTGGACATGGTTTTTTAAGGCTCGGTTTGGTTCGAGGAATCTATTCGTTTCTATTATTTTCGTGTAAGGTTTTTTAACTAAAAACCACCTAAATTATAGGTGCAATTGTAAAAAACCACCTAGATTTTCTAAGTTTTCACTGTCACACGCAAATTTTCTAAAGTTTTTTAATGTTACGCCTTAATGTGACGTTGTTAACATCCATGACATTTAAAAAAAAAAAAATTTTAAATATAAAAATGTTTATAATTTTTTAGATACCAAAGAGAGCACCAACACGCCGTCACTGGATCCCATTAGAACTCCGAAGTTAAGCGTGCTTGGGCGAGAGTAGTACCAGGATGGGTGACTTCCTGAGAAGTCCTCACCTTCAGGTTGGGGGCACTGGGAAACAGCCTCTCTTCAGGTTAACACCCTGAAGGGGGAAGGCTGCGTACATCCGTTTCCCCCCAGACCCTACGTAGGCGGGAGCCCTTGAGGCACTGGGTATGTTCCTTCATTCCTTTGTTCCTTCCTATATCTAAAATAGTATTTAAGTATTTGAAAGATTTTAAAATTATAAATGTAAATTTGAATTTTTTAAAAGTTACTTTCTCTATTTTTTTTTTCAAAAGCCACATTAACAAAAACTAACAGATGTTAGCGGTTATTAATATTAAGGTGTGACATTGAAAAATTTTAAAAAGTTTAGGTGTGACATTAAAAAAAAAAAAAAAAAAATTTAGGTAATTTTTTGAAATCGCACTTAAAATTTATGTGATTTTTAATTAAAAAAACCCTTTCTTATATGAATGACTAGTAGGGATTACATAACGAGGAAAACAATGTTCTATGAATGAGAAATTAACATGGTATTGTAAAATCCTTGTGAGAGAATACTTTTCACCCTAACGATATGTCATGAGTCTCACTTTAACCTCCAATGGACAAAATGTGAACCCTTCAGAAATTTATTTGATGAGCAACCGCAAACATGAAAAAGAAAGTTTTGAAAATAATTTTTTTTTTACCCGTCCTAGTGTGTTAACTCTTATAATTATATCAGACGTTCTAGACAAATTATCTTCAATTATGTTGGTACCTTGGAAGTAATGACCTGATTTTGCCATCTAAATCATTTTCTGATTGCCTTCTCGAAAACCATAACCAACTGGAGATATTGATAATAATTTAACATTTGATAGATGTCTAGAATAATATTTCTAATTTGCCATGTGCACTAAATCATATTTTAGTGCATGTGGCATTGTTGATAGACAATATGTTCGAGTGTTTTACCTCTTATAATTAATATCTAAGGTCCTAAAATTATCTTCAACTATTGATACTCTGGAAGTAATGATTTGATGTCGCTAACTACCTGATTGCCTTCTCAAAAATCATGACCAACTTGAAATGCTAATAATGACTCAACATTGATAGATGATTAGAATAATATTTCTAATTTGCTATGTGCACTAAATCTAATTTCAATGCCATATTTTAGCTTTTATAATCCTATATGAGGTCCCAGACAAATTATCTTCAACTATGATACATTGGAAGTAATGACGTGATGTTGTCATCCAATTCATTGCCTAACTGTCGTTTGAAAACAATGACAAACTGGAGATGCTAATAGTGACTTAACATTTGATAGATGTTCAAAGTAATATTTCTAATTTGCCATGTGCATTGAATCGAATTTCAGCGCATATGACACTGTTAAAGGACAATATGTTCTAGTGTGTTAGCTCTTATAATCAATCTAAGGTCGTAGATGTTGATACTGTGGAAGTAATGAGTTGATGTTGACATCCAATTCACTGCTTGAATGCCTTCTTAAAAACCAAGACCGACTTGAAATGCTTATAATGACTCAACATTTGATAGATGTTCAGAATAATATTTCTAATTTATCATGTCCATTGAATCCCATTTCTTAATGCCATGAGCACTAGTAAACTATCAACCTCGGTGTAAATTTGAGTACGACCCATAGCAAGACACCTATCTATATCATCCGTAGTCGCAACTGCTTCTGTAACCATAGCTGAAGCAGCCACTAGACCTCGACAACCAAAATCTAGACATCGGCCAAAGTGACTTCTAATGATATAACCACAAGCAACAAATTCAGCCTTCCTTGACCCATCAAAATTCACTCTAACCCATCCAATGTTTGGAGATCTCCATTGCATATAGCGGTGCTTTCCATTTCTCATGCCAACTAGTCTCTTAACAATTCATTTGTAAAATAATTACATTATGTAATAAATCACGACGTAATCGGCCATTACATGATGATATTTTTGCATAGGGGTAAACAAAAATCGGTCCGGACCAATGAACCGGACCGGACCGGGTGTTTCGGTCACGGACCAGAATGGACCGAGTGAAGTTCGGTCAGGTCCACGGTCCATATTTTAGTAGATATTCGGTCTTCAGTCCAGTCCGGTCCAAAACCGAAAAACCCGAAGACCGGACCGAAGACCGATAAAATATTTACAATAATAATATAATTTAAATTTGAATCATAATAATTTTTTTAAAAATATATATAAATGCAAAGTATTAAGGAAAAAAAATATTTAGTTAACATTAATGACTTATTTTATAATTTAAATTTGAATCATAATAATTTTTTTAAAAAAATATTTAAATGCAAAGTATTAAGGAAAAAAATATTTAGTTAACATTAATGACTTATTTATGATGATGATGGCCGTCCCTCTTCTTGCCTTTTCAAATTTCTTTCCTTATTTTAATTTTTTAATTAATTTTTTCCCATTTAACTAACTGTTTGCAGCATTAAAGAAAAACCAAAGAAGCAAAAAAGTTTACATTTAGTTGATTTTCTTCTAGACTTTACGTCATTAAAATTTTAAAACAGGTATGCACTATTGATTATGTATGAACTTATCATATGATATTAGATCTATCTTATTTATTTTTTTGCTAGGTAATATTCTTCTAAGAACAATATAATATATTGAATATAAATGGAGTAAAAAAATATTTTGAATGCTTAATTTAACTGAAAATATTTTGAATGCTTAATTTAACTAAGTATATGGTTAATATAATTTTCAAAGTTCAACAAATTAAAATAGATTTCTTTCAATTAGGTCCAAAATTGGGTCGGTCCGGTCCGGACTGGTTTTAAATCGGTCTTGGACCGGACCGACCCGATTCGAATCGGTCTGGTCAACGGTTCACCATTTTAGTGTTATTCGGTCCTCGGTCCGGTCCGGTCTAGGATCGATATGCAGCCCTACTTTTGCATATATATTAACTTATATAAGGAGTTTACAAATTAATGACCATACATTATTCATTATAGAAAAGTTTAAAATCAACTTATGTAAAGCGGTTGTGGAGTTGTTGCAACCCGTTACATAACATCCAAGACACTTTGTCACTGCATTGCTTGACGACAACCTAAATCCCCTCGACATTGTACACTTATTCGAACCTGTGGCTACAAACTATCAATCACTTATCGAAGTAGAATCATACTTAATGCATTCCGCTAATAAGGTTTTGGTTTAGTGGATAAACATCGCTAACGGTTGAGGGCCAATCGGAACAACAAAAGGTAAAGTTTACTTAATGAAGTGAACATTGGCATGAGCCTGCAATACGACCCCTCTTATGCGAGAACATGCACTGTTAGGTTTCAACGCGTACTCGTGGATGGAACGTTGAGATGCACATAAGCAGACCCGATTACACACGACAGCAAAAAAGAAAATCTTAAAAGAACATTATACTTAAAATAAGAACAAAATGTTCATAATATTTACTATATTAACAACTTTAGGATTCTTCTTTTTTTTTAAATATGCACTAATTTCTTCCTAATTTTACAGAAAATTCATATCATTGGACAATATTAGAGCACTGGGGCAAAAGGAGATTGATTATGAGACTAAATTAGGGTAAAATAAGGACCAATAAGGGGCCCTTTGAACAATATTAAAACACTTAACTGTTTAGTATCATTTTCTCTTCACTGCTAGAGAGAAAGGATGTACACAAGGTTAAGCTGGTCCAGTTTTCGACTTTTGAAAAAATAAAGATGAGAGAGTTTTTTCCACTCTAGTAGTTTAAAAGCTAAAAGCAAGAAAATCTAGTTTCCAAAATTGAGTTTTTAGTTTCTCAAAAATGAAAAATTGTAAACATAAAATGATACCAAAAAAGCCTCAAACTAGTATACAGACTAATTAACACACTCAAAAGTACACAACTTTAACTGACACCCTTAACAGCGCTATAAAGTACACAACTTTAACTGACACCCTTAACAACGTATAGGATAGCGCGACCACAACTAACCAAGCTACACAAGACCACATGCAGGGACAAGCAAATCCATACAAATGCAGCCAAAGTAGTAATCGCTCTTACGAAAAATTCAAGCACATGGATGCATTCTGAGAAATTTGAAACATCAATTGAATACCACACAATTCACTTCATGCAAGATTGCCGTCATCTTAAATTCACAAACCATAAACGTACATTGATTCAAGTCGTGTGATCATGAACAGAGGGGCAGAAAAAAGAGAGACATCTGACGGAATAAGTTGTATCATGAAGGCGATGTGACTGGTCAACTGACTCATTATATTTCCTACGCTGGGTAGGTTTGAGACACAAACTCCAAGAAGACATGAAAATTACAGAAATGCGTCTTTCTCAAGTAGTTTAAGCACCTCATGTTGGTTATTCAGCTTCGCGACATCGATTGGCGTCTTACTGTCAAGGTTCTGGAGAGTACTGCACATACAAGGTCAACATGATTTTTAGGAAATTAAAGCGTAAAATCGGAAATAAGAATCAAAGTGCAAGATAATAAAATAAAAAAGATTGGTTTTATATGAGCTTACACAGCAGCACCATTCTCCAGCAGAAGGGCTACACAGTCCTTTCTGCCATAACCGGCTGCATAGTGAAGAGCGGTGTTCTTATTCTTATCCAAAGCATCCACCTTTGCCCCTGCTTCTATCAGTACCTGCGCACATTGCACCTGACACCGAACCAGCGTATTAGCAGCCTCGAGGAGAGAAAACAAGACGACTAATCTAGGAAATTAAGGGTCTGTTTGGTTTGACGAAAATCAATGCCCATCCAATTTCACTAGTTTTATTGTGTGAATTTCAATTAAAAAAAAAAAATAGTTTTCTTGTGTCGATAGTTATCTCCATGGAGGACAACATGACTTCCTCTCAAAAAATTGGAAATAGATCTCTCTTTAAGGGAGGCAAAACCTTTCCGATTCAATCTTACACTTCGCCCTCAAACAAATTTATATAAGGAAACTGATTTCTTAATCAAACAAAACAAAATTTTAAAGAAAAAACAATTTTGAGTTAAAAATCTCTTGAGGAAAAATATTTTCCGTACAAAAAATGTTTTCTCCTCCACCAAAAGGGGAGCTTAACACTGGAGCTTATGCTTTATGAACAACAGGCAGCTTTGAGACCAGCACACAGTAATCACACATTATCTAGTACGGTATGTGGCCATATATTTTCATCTTCCAAACTAACATTGACACACACTTGTAGCGATCCCAATTCATTCAGACACAAAAGGCATGTCCTGCTAATTCCAAAGCCTCATCTTTACGATGCAAGGCATCATAGTATATAGCTCTTGCAAGCGATTATATCATTATAATACAAGAAGCCTGTGTACCAGTCCAGCTGCAGAAAAGCATACAAGCCATAGATGATCCCATGGATTAATTCAAGCATTAAGGCTCTGTTTAGTTTAATGGAAAAGTTTTCCTCACGAAGTACTTCTAATTAAAAATACTTAAAAATTTTTGTCTTTCTAGCTAAAGAAATTGGTTTTATTCTATAAATTTATATGAACTTCATGCTTGGTGAAGTTGAGATTGAAGTGAAGCATAAGATGTAAGATTACAACAGGAAACGTTTTCTCCTCTGTGAGGGAAATTGTTTTCACCACATACACTTGAAATTGAAAAACATAAATAAAAAGAAGGATGAAATTTTAGAAGTATAAACTTGGCTATTGAGCTATCACAAAAGTTCAGTCTAATGGACCATACCTCCCCATATCCACAAGCAAAATGTAACGCTGTCCTTCCCTCCGAATCTTCTTCATCTTTGTCAGCACCAGAGGCCAAAGCACTTTTCAATCCCTGAAAGATTAAAAAGGCACAAGTTTTCACGACTCCATCCATCAGAAAAAATCCAATGAAAATTGAGAGTTATGAAGCATCCCAATATTTCTCATCAAAAGGTCAGAAATACAGCAATATCATTTTCTTCCACAAAAAAATCAGAAAATAGGAGAATCATCTATTTTCCCACTAGGACAGACCCTCACCAATAATGAAGTTAGAGGTTGGCTAAACTTGATGGAGCTGAAAAGCTACCAAAGTCTATGAATCAATGAAAATACAAATTCGTGATGCCATTTGTGAAATACAGGAAATTCTTAACTTGCATGGAAGTCTTCATCACTTTTCCTAATTCATTATTTCAAAGATACGAATGCGATACAGTTGCGAAATAACCAGGAAGACAAAGAGGTGTTATATGTAAGTTCTCAAATGCCATATTGGTGAAGCCTTCGAAACATGTTGCCCCAAGAAAGCACAGGTGTAGCAACAGACAGGCGGGCCATGCAAAAGACGATCTTAGCAAACAAAAATTCAACAGCATATATCGATCCTTGAACATTCTTGCTATTCTTTCTAATGAAATACATAATAGAGTTTCTATTCTAGCAATAGAGAATAACGTCATGTCCTTCCCAATCCCCATAATTATGTCCAAAATTTCCCTCTGTATATCGGAATACTTACACCTCTCTAAAAAGTGTGAAAAGCCTGCATCACAAACACGATGGTACATGACATAGTAAAAATAGATACGGAAGTGCTTCTCACTATGGAAGCATATGACACAAATCTAATCTGACAAAGCCTTAGGCTTCCACTTTTGCAAGCCAGACCATAAGAAAAGAAGAACTTAATTCTAAGGGATTCCTTGGATTTCCAAATAAAGGACCAAATAAAAGCTACTTGAATCATCTAGCATCCAAACCCTTTTGTCTTACAGTGTTTGGTCTAGA
The DNA here is from genome assembly GCA_018398585.1 of Simmondsia chinensis. Classification (NCBI taxonomy): domain Eukaryota; kingdom Viridiplantae; phylum Streptophyta; class Magnoliopsida; order Caryophyllales; family Simmondsiaceae; genus Simmondsia; species Simmondsia chinensis. The sequence goes on along the minus strand of JAGTTD010000017.1, from coordinate 20,270,199 downwards.
ATGCAACAAACCAGAATTGATTCAACAATTCTCTATTTCTTAGATTTCCGAGTCAATCATCATGGGAAGACAAATCAAAGGGAAAAGGTGGAGCACAAACATGGAGAATTGACAAGGGACTGTAAATTGTTCTGCAAAGAAGACCCTTCAGCCCAGATGTCTTTCCAAAAGGGTTTTCCCAACTTTAAGGCAAGCATGTGATTGGTAAAATGATATACCTACGATACAGCCTTCCATGGAAAGAACCAACAACTTTGTCCACAAGCCCAGCATCCCACCCATTCTCTAGGAGTTTATCCTTACTCTTCTTGATCACCATATGCCAAAAGAAATTAGGTTCATTTTAAAAATGTCATAATCATTTATTCAAAAGGGATATGTGTTTGTACACCAAATCAGTCGCCAAACAAGCATACAAACCTTATCCCAACTCACTAAATAGTCTGTCACCCACACCCACCTCTGACCAAAGAAAATCCTTCATAATACGCCCAAACAACAAAAAGTTGACTCTAAGACCAGATAGTTGCTCAAACACTTGGATGAGTGCCAATACTGCATCGAGAAAGATGAATGACATCAAAAAATTGCAAGTGAAAACATACATTATCTTTCCCCACTTTTATCCCTCTATACAAGCCCCACTCTTCATTGTAAGCCAGCATCAAACTTAGCACATTTACAATAGACGTAAAGAGGAAAGATGATAAAGGATCCACTTGCCTCAAAACTCGAGAAGTAGAAAACCATCCCTTAGGATTCCCATTAACAACAACCTAGTAAGGAACATTAATGAAGCAACTCTAATCCATTAGCACCATATATACCCAAAAACCCATTTTGTTAAAGGACCTTATCCAGAAAAGACCACTCACTTAAGATTCCCATTCACAAGGACTTAGTAGAAAACATGAATGAAGCAACCTCTAGTCCCTTTACACCTCATATCCCTAAAAGCCATTTTCTTGGAAGACCTTATCCAAAAAGGACCAACTCACTCTATCCTAGGTCTTCTCACAGTCAAGCTTCAAAAGAAGGCATTGTCAACCACTTGCAAGCATATCTTCCATCACCTAATTGGAAACTATAGTCAGCATCAAAAGTCTAACAGTTCCCAACGAAAGCATATTGCAACTTAAAGATGATGGCCTCTAAAATAGACCAATAAAATAAGAATACCTCATAAATGGATTAAGTTTGACATCAGGAAACATTACTAGGAGTGCAGGAAAAGAAAATTCCTACTAGAACAGAGTAACATAGGCTGCCTCACGTTTATGCATCCTACTAACAAAGACAGATGGCAAGGCTGCTCATAATTCTTTGTTTAATACTTTTTCTTTTTTCCTACAGTTCTCTGTGGTGTATGCCTAAACTGGGGCTACTTGCTCAAGTTCCAGTTCTTTTGCATAGTAGTAAGGAATACATTGAAGAACTAGAAAGCACAATGCTCGAAAGTTTTATTACCTCGACATCACCAATACTGGCAGTGTGACTAACTATTGAGTCCTCTGCATTTCCAACATCTTCCTCCTCGTCTTGCCCAGAATGCTCGGTGGAAGCAGCTGCTTCTCCTGAAACAGCAAGGCCCATCGCTTCACCCAACTTCTGAAGAACATCTTTATCATTCCAATACCTAAAATTACAAAAGAGTGTAAATAGGTGATTTATACAATGGTAGAGGAAGAAGACATCATAGGATCCAAAAAAGGTTATGTAATAGATTCTGAGCAAAACATAACATGATTGGCTATTAGACACCAGTACCATTATGTAATGACCTCAGCAATGCATATGTATTGTATTTTATCCACTAAAACATACTTATAAATGTGATTCATCCTAAAACCTATCAAGACATTAAAATGAATAATTGTACGACTTCCATTCCAATTTCCACAAACATAATGCTTAAAGCAACTTATATTTGCAAGAAAGCCTAATGCGATCACTGTGACCCGTTGCATAACATGCACAACACCCAACCTCTAGGACCGTGATAGCGACCATGAGCAATCTCAACCAGCAATTTGACTCCACGGATGACATAGAAGAGTACAAGTAGAAAACAGAACTATCTTTTGAAACCTCATCATGGCAGCTGGTCCTCCAGTCTCTATCTCTTCTAGAATTGGTTTGAGTGATGGATCATCTTTAATTCGTGCCATTCGCTCTTCCAACTGTTCTTTCTGTGCTGGATTCACTAAATTCTCAAGCATGCCGGACATTGATGGATCCTAAGGAAAAGCATAAAACCAACATTGGTGCCATACATTAATGGATCCTAAGATCTGAAAGCAGAAATAGCTCAAGAAACAAGAGGCCATATACCTGCATTAGAGCATTACCCAGATGCTCGGCCATAGTCATAAATTGAGGATTTTGCATGACCTGCTGCATGGTGGAATAGTATTGCTGCGGATCAAATTGAGGGATACCATCTTCCGCAGTAGCACCATGGAAAGTATTTTGAAGCTGCTCAGCCATCTGCTTGAAAGCAGGATCCTTGGAAATCTGTTCAGCTAGATCCTTGATGCCAGGATCCTATATTTTCCAAGTTATATACATATGACAAGACAAAAAAGGTTGAGAAAACATCCACATGCAAAGAATCAAAATTAAAGATTGCAGATGGTTATTGTGTGATCATTTTGAGCAAATAGATTATATTTGCAAAAGCATGTACACGTTGCTCTACAGAGAAGCCAAGCATAAGAAGGAGAGGATAGCGTACACTAAGCAAGCCTGACATGGCTGAGAAGTCAAACGGATTTCCAGCAAATGCAGTTCCTGATGCAGCAGATTCTCTTCTTTGTGCAGGCTGTGCCTCCACAGAGGAAGTTTCTGATTTGGGAATTTTGTCTTCATGTAAATTTGCCTTCACATCTGTTACAGTATAAGCAAAATCACATTAAAAAAACCCAGTTAATGCTTCAAATAAAGCAATAACCAGGAAAAAGAAGAGAGCAAAAAGAGACCCTGAAGCAAATGTTGAGCCAAAAAGAAAAAAAAATCCAAATTAATGCCTTTTGTATTCATTAAATGGAGTAGAGGAGAGGAAGTTACATGCTTGGACCTTTAACAGAAGAGTTGACCAAACAGCCATTAGTAAACAGAAGGCAAAGATTTTATGCTTCCTCGGAAAAAAATTTCTTTGGAAGAAGGTTATCTAATTTTTAGTTTCTTGACATGAACAAACAATGGCCAATGTGAAGAAGAGAATTGCGTCCACAAGTAAATACTAAAAACCGATACACACAGACACACACACACATATATATAAGGATGTGAAGCAAGTGATGAAATTTAGGGGCGGAGAAAAATTAACCTAACACTCTAAGCCCAAAGGTCCGCAAACTCAAATTCATATTGATTTATTTAGGCCCACTCTTATAATAATAAGTTCAGCGGCCAAGCCCAACTACTATGTTCAGTCCAGATAGTTACCCTTTTTGAATCTGCTCTTGGGCCTAGCAGATGCTTAGATGATACATGAAGAAAATACAATGCCTAACGCATGTGCTAGTGTCCCATTATGTAAGTTTAATAAAGGGAACAACGATTAGTTAATTGTTGACCTGTCAAATACATATCCAGATAACTCATGATCTTTGCAGCTAGAAAATCAAGATGGGTCTCTATTACTTCCGAAAATTGATTGCATTATGAACCTGGATCAAAGGACTCAGGAAAAGGCTAGAGACAGAAAAGGGACTCGGATTGATCATTCCTTCCAGTCTAGCAACAAGTTTATCACAAACAATTACATGTAGGAAGAACACAAGCTTAAGAACATAATACACCATGGAAGGGTTGTCGAGATGTAGAGATAACAAGAACGACTCTCGAGAAACCAAACAAATTATGAAGAACCCACAATTTCAAAACTTTGAGTCTCCTCCAAATGTCAGTGAGTCTATTAAAGTGCAAAGCAGGACACAAGCTAAAAAACAAATAAAAGAAAAGGAAGTAAAGCACTAAATCACATTGGTCATAAAAATCACAAGAACTCATATTACATTGGTCATAAAAATCAAAGCACTAAATCACATAACACAAAAGACACCACCACCAACAACTAGAATCTAAGCGTTCCAGAACACAATAGGGTCCAGTTAGGGGAAAATATAGCTCTCTTCGAATAGCATTATTTCCATGTTGTCAGTTACACATTATGTGAAAAACAAAATGACAGATAATATGATCCTCTTGAGCATGAGTGATGAGATGAATCTGAAAATGATTTGAACTCTCGAGATAATTCTAATGGCATTAAGAATTTGCCATTAGATGAGTGTAAAGCTCTCTTGCTGCTGGGCATCAACATGGCAGAGAAATTACCACTCAAAAACCCAGAAAAGAGATTCAAAATTTCAAGAGATTCAAAATTTCAAAGGATTCAACTGGGAGCATTGTACAAACACAAAAACCATCAAAAGCAAGAGTTGCTCTGGAGACATGATCTAGGACACAAACTGTAGCCTCATAGTTAGGATGATACGGCCTCGATGAAATAAAACAGAAAAGGCGCCGAAAAAAGAAAATTAGCTCCTTACAAAGGAACTGCCATTGCGTTTCCATAGCACTGTTTTTGGGAAATCAAACTTGACAATGTTAATGTGTTAATAATATGGGACGAAATAATAAGTAGGACCATGATTTTGATTCTGATGAGGAGTTCTCTTTACATGAGCATTCTATATGACAAGTACACATATTTAAAAGATGCACCAAAATTTGGAATGATGTGAAGCGGGACGAATTCCTTAGGAAACCAAAATTACAGAAAACCCTAGAAGAAAGGGCGGGAAGGAGCAAGATTATGGCAAGAGATGCAATGGCAATATATTAGCAAATGTGTGTCTCACCAGAAATGACAGCCACAATGAGCACTAGAGGTGCAACAAAAAAAAATATCATTGCTGTGGGACCACAGTAGCTACGTACGTTCAAAAGACGACATGAGCAGATATAAGATGGAGCACAAGAGGTGTCACTGACACCAAAACTACTTCAGAGTTCCCTTTTGTTGTAAACACTCCCTCCTGGCTTGGCCATACCAGAAATGAATTCAACAGTTTTCAAGGTCACCCTGAAAATGGTTTGGCTAATTTCATGAGTCCAGCGAGGCCAGGAGAAACAAATAAGAAAAGAAAAAAAGAAGGATAGAATGCTTTTGGCAAGATTGACTAGAGACGGAGCACAGAAAAGGGAATGACCTTTGAAATTAACCTCATATTGCGAACTTTTTTGGATACATATTTTGTTTTACAGCAAGAATCCAAGTTCACCGAAGAACTTGGTGTCAAATAAAAAGGAAAGAGTTACATAAAAAGTTGAACCCACAAGCTCCGCTCCTCATAAACAAATTCTGCAACCACCAATCAACAAGCATACTTTTCCAGCAGATGCCATTTGTCAGCCTCAAGGAGGCAATAGCCTCTTTTGACTAAAGATCCATCTCAATCTCAATTCAATGCTATTGAGTAGATACATAGATTTGAAAAATATGTTTCATGGTCTTCCTGATCATCTATAAGGGTAAATATAGGTATGAAAGGATTTCCAGGTCAAATTCTAAAGACCAGATAGAAACCATAAAAGTTTTCCCAAATTTTCCATACGACATAATGTTGCAAAAAGCAAAGAAGTATACTCATTGTTGGGCAAGTGTACAACATATTAACAAATAACCCTGTACTGGATGAATGTTTTGGAGGTAAGTGGAAGAACTTGTTTCTAGTGAAATGTGTAAGGGCATGTTTGGCCATTGCTATGAAATTATTGCTTTTTTCATAATCACTTTTTTCAAAATCATTTTTTTCAAATTATGAGTGAGGGATTTTGCCTTCATTCTAGTTCTGATTCTACTTTAAAGGAAGAACACTATTTTCTTGCTTCTCTCTAAAAGTAGAAAATAGCGTCTATTTTTATTTAAAGCGCTTTTATGTAGGCCTAACATCCTAAAGAACCCAATAAAGTGCTTTTTTCTTTTCCTATCAAAAAGCACTTTTTTACTCCATAACAACATGCCCAAATGAGCACCAAGTATTAGCACTTGGAAAGACAATTTCTTTCAGGGCCTCAATGAATGAGATCGAAGAATGATGACAAAACCTAGAGAACACATAATATGATTGTGCAAGCATCTAAGAGAGATGAGATTCCTAATATGAAACTTCATGAATATTACAAGACTTCTATTATATCATAGAAACTGCAAGTACAATTGATAAAAACACCCACAAAATTCTAGTTGCTGTGATAAAAATAATTGGTAAATAAGAAACTGGCCTATGTTTGAGCATCAAGAGTGATTGGGCTCATATGAATATATTGGAGTACAAACAACAGAAAGCATGGACGAATAAAACATAATGAAATTCAGAGATTGGTCACTTGGTACATGACTCCATTATATGACCGATAAATGCAACAGAAAGGAAGATCAGAAACAAAATTGTTTTAACTTTACATTAGAGGGGATCAAGAACAATTAACTTCTCTAATGTGGTATTTCTTGTCTGCATGTATTTAATTTCTTGAGGAGATGGCCCTAGATAGAGTTGAGTGGAGGGTAAGCATAAGTGTGCCCGATATACTGGGTCAGAATAGCGGAGCTCATCCAAGCTAGTACTAGCACCCCTAGGCTTATATGTACGCCCACTTGATTGTATGCAACTTTGGCCGTTTGTTGGTGCATTTGGTTATGTCGCTCTGTCTCGTTATTGCCTATTATTGTAGTATGCTCTCTATTGGCTCGCTCCATGTCATGTCCTATGCTCTTACAATTAGATGTTTGTATGCTTCTATGCTTCTATGCTTTTATGCCTGTATGCTTCTATGCTTTTATGCCTTTATACTTCTCAGGCCGGGGGTCCTCGGACACAGTCTCCCTTTAGAGTAGCACCCTGAAGGGGTAAAGGTGCATACATCCCACCCCTCCTAGACCCTGCATAGGCGGGAGCCCTTGAGGCATTGGGTTTGTTGTTGTTGTTGTTGTATGTACTTAATTTCTTGACACCAGCTTCTATTCCTCTCTTTGTATATATGTATATATATATTGTTAACTTGGAAATGCAATACATTCTCAAGAATAAATTGTTATAATAGTAAAACTTGTTCACCTGAATTTCCAGAAGCCGGAACATTGTTTTCAGAGTTTGAAGCCATAATGACACCTGTTTAAAGCAGATGAGGCACAACACACTGCAAAAGATGATTCATAACATCATAGAGCGGTCCCCAAATAATTCAGAATATGAAAAAGACCAATCCACCTCTTACAGTGTGGCTAAAGAATAAAGACATCCAAGCAATATAAGAAGAATTCAGCTTCCCTAACCAGAGTTATCAAGAAAAGTAAAGAAAAACTAAATTCATGAATAGTTACAAGCAAAAGAAAAGTTTTCAGATCGAATTTGAAAAAGAAGAAAACATCGATTGCTAATTGCACCAACAGATAAGATCAACTAATTTCTCTACAAATACGCAAGTGACTGAACAAAATATTAAAAAAAAGAAGTGAGCATCAAAAACAGCCAATTAAAGCAAATAAAGCGTGAAGGGCTGCAGAAAACACACCTCGGTCATATTCAATTTTAGAACACATTATTTAACCGGTTGTTACAAGCTGTAATGTAAACTCAGGCTCAACCATTTGGAAGATTAAATGTCTGAACATGATACTGTACACCAAATTGAAAATATGTATTCCCAAATAAGATAATTGCCAAAAACACCCCTAAACTATCACTTGAAATCAAAGTGACCTATAAACTTTCAATTTTATCAAATACATGCCCCAGACTATCATTTTTTTATTAATTAGACCCTTCAATCCAATTTGGTTCTTTGTTTTACTATATCAACAATCAAAATCAAGTGAATATCACAACAATTAAATGAGGTACATGTCGTTTTGGCTGTTAAAAGAGTAAAAAATTCAGACAAAATTACAATAAGAGGTCTAATTGATTCACATAGTCCAGGAGGTGTGTTTGGTGAAATTGAAAATTAAGGGCGTGTCTTTGATCTCAAGTAAAAGTTGAGGGGGTGTCTAGGGTATTTACACTCCCATATTACGACGCATCAAACTGAGGTTAACTTCTTATAAGAGCATACATTAATAGCAGTGACTCGGATCGTGGCACTTCTCCCAATCTGTTCGTGCTTGAACATTGCAAAAAAACCAACTTTTCCAAAAGCCTGAGCTAATAGGTGAAAGCCCAAGATTAATTTCATACTCTAACATACCCCCTCATGCAAATACCCATTGGGCTTGAAGAGTGGCTATTACACAAACCCACCTCATACCTTGCGCTTAAATTATGCTAATATTGAAAGTGGGGACTGTTAGGATTCAAATTCGTGATTTATTGGTCAACAAGGCTCTAATACAATGTCAAAAAACCAACTTTCCCAAAAGCTTGAGCTAATAGGTGAAAGTCCAAAATCAATTTCATACTCTAACATACCCCCTCGTGCAAATATCCATTGGACTTTAAGTGTGGATATTGCACAAACCTACCTCATACCTTGCACTTAAATTATGTTAATATAGAAAGTGGGGACTGTTAGGATTCAAATTCGTGATTTTTTGGTCAACAATGTCAAAAACCCAACTTTCCCGAAAGCTTAACATAATGAGTGAAGGCCCAGATTGATTTTATACTCTAATAAACACAACCCAGTTCGATAGATGCAGATTAATCAGAGAAGAATTCTAATTAGCAAACACAAATTCACAATTCGAAATAGATCGGTAGCACACGTATCTAAAGCGGAAGAATTCTGCGAATAAACGATAAACAACGCAAAATTGAGAACTGAAAATTGAAAAATTCAGAGAGAAAGGCGATTAACAAACCCTAGCCGTCCAAATCCTGCAGGGAAACAGGAGGTGGCAGGTTTGATCTCTTCGATTCTTGTGGTTCTAGAAATGAATTGCAAAGAGCGGTGGTGGGTAAAAGATTGGGTTTTCGTGGAGATAAGACGCTGATGATTGACTAGTGATGACGGCGAAATGGTTTGGAAATCAGGCCGGGTCGATGGAGAAATGGTGTAAACGAGCCAAGTCGAGTACCTCCCTGGTTCGAACTCGAGCCCGATAAGACCTATCGAGCTTGAGTTCGAGACAAGCTCTTATTAATCTTTTGAACCTTTGTTCAAGCTCGGTTTGATAAGATTTTATAGTGTTAGATGCTCGGCTCGACTCGTTAGGCTAATTGAGCTTATTCAAACTCATTATCTAGCCAAGCCAAGCTCGTTAATGGGCGAAATCGAGTTCATAGCTTAGGCAAGCTCGTTATCAAGTCGAGATCCTTATCAATTAATGTTATTCAAGTTACAATCGAGCCGTTATCGAATTATTTTCAAGTCAATGTTAACTATTAATGAACCCCCTATCGAATTGTCTTTGAACGTTAACGAGCCAAGCACTCCCTTGTTTCAATTCGGTTTTTTAAGCTTATTGAGTATGCTCGAACCTGACTCGATAAGCCAACAAACCCCAATAACAAACACGAATGAGTCTTAATCGATTTCAAAGACGAGTAGTTCATTGAATGTTTGGTTTATTTACAATCCTAAAACACATGTAGCAATGACAGTGGTGCGGATAGGAGTGGACATGAATTGAATGTTAATGAAATACTTGTGTTTGAAATTGATTATGGCTCGCCTATGTTTGTTATTGGGGTTCAATAAGCTTAACGAGTTGAGTTTGAATAAGGGGGTGTTCATATTTAGTTTGATAAAGGCTTGTAAATGATTTCACAAGAGTTCGCTAAGAACTCTTTCAGAGCTCGTTAAGGGCCCATTGACAATTAATATTAGCTCGAAATGGCTCAACGATGGCTCAATAATAACTCAAATGGCATAGCTCGGCTCGGTTATGAGCTCAATTATGCTCAATAACAAGCATGGCTCAACTGAGTGACAAGCTCGAATCGACTTGATTAGGCTAAAGGACCGAAGCAAGCCAAGTATCCAACATGCTAAAATTTTATCAAACCGAGTTTGATAAGGTTTGTCCAATTCATGTTCGAATAAGGGGGTGATCAACTCGATTTGGCTCGTTTACAGCCCTAGGGGCAGGATGCCTCCTCCGTACATGTGCTCACCATACCTAAATCCATACATGGGCTCACCATACCCAAATCCATACCAGGGAGGGTACAACATTATACCTACACCTACATCATATATCCATGGCGAGTATTATTATGTATATCTGCTTTGTGCTCGAAACCCTCTCACTTGTACCTATACTCAGCCAAAACAAGGCAAGTACCCTTGGGTAACTGGTTTTTGTCATCCCCGAAAACAAGTGGGCTTTCCTGTTTGAGTCCCAGTCGAGTAATTAAAGGTGTGCTGGTTCATTTTTCTGCGGCTTATGTGTTTCATCATTTAAGATATACAACTTTTCACAGTGAGTTATGTGGTCATAGTGTGCTAAAAGAAATTTTTTTTTTTTTTTAACAAATTAGGTGTTTAGATAATTTTTTTAAAGAACTTACATATCTATGACAATGACAAAAAATGATTTAACAGTATAAGTCAACCAATAAAAATAAATGGCAGTGGTTGTCGATCATGGTGGCAGATGGGGGTGGATTACAGGTTTGCCAAGCTATGATTATGAATAATAACAAGAGTTCAATCCGATCAAAAAATAGCAAACCTTAAAAGTCGGCGGTACTTGTGGCAAAAAGTCCATGGTACAAAAAAGTGCTTTTTCCGTAAGGTGAACCGGTAAAAACTGATTCCCCCATATATATATATATATATATATATATATATATATATATATATATATATATTCGGACAATTGTATGTTTTGAAATAATTTAAATATAATAGTAACGACATGATAGGAAAGGCGTCCCAGTGCCATATATCGGGCCATTAAAGACATGTACGAGGATGTACAAACTACGGTGTATACAGTGGGAGGGGAGACAGACGCTTTCCCATAACAATCGGGGTACACCAAGGATCTGCATTGAGCCCCTATCTGTTCATTCTAATGATGGATGAGCTAACTAGACACATTTAGGGAGAGGTGCCATGGTGCATGTTTTTTGTAGATGACATAGTACTGGTTGGGGAGTCATGAAAAAAGGTAAATGAGAAGCTGAAACTGTGGAGAAGAGCTTTGGAATTGAAGGGCTTATGACTTAGTAGAGCCAAGATCGAGCACATGGAACTCAAGTTCGATCCCGCCACCATGCCTAGCATAGAAGACGTCAAGATTGCATCTGAGACCATACCGAGAAAGAAGAGTTTTAGATACTTGGGATCCATGATACAACACAACGGCGAAGTTGACGAGGATGTCAACAACCGGATTAAAGTAGGATGGCATAAATGGAGGACTGCATCTGGTGTACTTTGCGATAGAAAGTTTATCTTAAAGTTAAAGGGAAGATACTACAAGACAGTAGTGAAGCCGGTCATGTTGTATGGGGCAGAGTGTAGGACGACGAAACAATATCATAAACAGAAGTTAAATGTGGCAGAGATGAGGATGTTGCGATGGATGTGCGCACACACAATAAAGGATAGGATTAGGAACGAAGTCACTAGAGGAAAATTGGGTGTGGCATAGATCAAAGATAAATTAAGGGAGCAACGTTTGAGGTGGTTTGGGCATGTTAGGAGGAGACCGTCCACCGCTCCAGTTAGGAGATGCGAATAGCCCCATACCACACTAGGCAGGAGAGGGAAAAGCAGACCAAAGAAGAGATGGCTGGAGATGATCCGACAAGACCTTACCCACCTAAACCTTCGGGAGGAGATGTCCTTAAATAGAGCCCAATAGAGGGCTAGCATAGAAGTAGCAGATGTAGCGGTTTAGAGTAGGACAGCCTAGTGTATGAGGGCTATCACTACTGTTTATAGGCGTTTGACTTCTTCTTAAGCACACTTATGTGTGTATTTGCGTTCATGATGGGTATCTACTTTCCTACAAATTAATACTTTATATGCCTATTATTTGCGTAGTATGTGCTTTACATTGAGTTTGCTCGCATTGCTTGGCTTGTGCGATCCCCAGCTCTCATTGATGTGTTGCTATCTTGCTGGTAGGCTGCCAGGCTTATGCGGACGACATGATGACCATAAGCTTCTTAGGTTGGGGGCCTTCGGAACAACCTCCTTTCAGGGTAGCCCCCAGAAAGGGGAAGGCTGCGTACATCTATCCTCCCCAAACCCCGCATGTGCAAGAGCCCTTGATGTAGTGGGACTATTGTTGTTGTTATTGTTAGTAAGGACATAATAAATAAAAAATTTATTGGTTCAAAAAAGAAATTAAGTGGTTCAAATTTATAAATATTAATTAATTTTATGTACCTAATACTATTTATAAAAATGCTAAACATAATTATATGAAATTGTTAAAAATTAACATATGTAAGTGGATGATGATTTTGAATAATTATTTTAGAGTAAATAGTTGATATTGGGTAAGAAGGTGATGATTTTGAGTATATGAGTGCATGGATATTAAAACCCTAATTCGAAGCTTAGAATCATACGATTCGACGATTCTACAACTATTGACCGATCTAAATCCTACGTAGAATCTTAATTTTGTAGAATTTTACGATTCATTAATCTTGCATGAAATTAATGGATAAGATTGTAATATGATTTTACATGGATAGTGATTTTAAGTAGTGATTTTGAGTGAGTGGTGGATTTGAGTACATGGGTGGTGATTTTGAGTACATGAATGGTGATTTTGAGTACAAAAAAGGTGATTTTGAGTACATGAGTGGTGATTTTGAGGGAGTGGTGAATTTGAGTGCATGTGTGGTAATTTTGAGTACAAGAGTGGTGAATTTGAGTACACGAGTGATGATTTTGAGTACATGAATGATGATTTTGAGTACACAAATAGTGATTTTAAGTACAAAAGTGGTGATTCTGAGTACATGACTGGTGATTTGAGTACATGCATGGTGAATTTGAGTACATGGGCGGTGATTTTGAGTATATGAGTAGTTCTTTTGAGTATATTCAGTGAGTGATGAATTTGAGTACATATGTAGTGATTGATTTTGAGTATATGAATGGTGATTTTGTGTTACAAAAGTGGTGGTTTTGAAATGTCCTCAAACTCACCATGGATGTACTCAAAATCACTAATTATGTACTCAAAATTACCACCCATGTACTTACAATCACCACCCATCTACTCAAATTTACCACTCATGTACTCAAAACATCACTCACTCAAAATCATATGTGTGTCGACATACAGAATCTGTGTGTTGCCACGTAGGAAACAAAAAGCAGCAGTAACCAAACAAAGTGCCTGCATGTCAACAAGCAGGCATTTTTTAGTAAAACATTGACTTTGTGTGTCCACACATAAATTATGTGTGTTGATGCACAAGAAATGCACTAAAATCACCATTGAAAATAGGGCAAATTATGGAAAGACCCCTGAATTTTACAATTAAACACAACACACCTCTTGCACTTTTAATTTCATAAAATAACCCCCTGAACTTTACAATTAAAAGTAATACACCCTCTACACTTTCAATTTCATAAAATAGCCCCCTGAACTTTATAATTAAATATAACACACCCCCTGCACTTTTAATTTTATAAAATAGCCCCCTAAACTTTGTAATTATACACAATACACCCCTTGAACTTTGTTTCTAAATACAATTCACCCCTTAAACATTAATAAATTTGAATTAGAAAAATGTAGAAAATTAAAAATTAACAAATTATGAAAAAAATTGAAAAAATATAAAAATATATAACAATTTTTTTTTAAAATTTTGATAAAAATTAAATTAATAAATTAAAAATTAAAAATATATCAAATTAAAAATTAGGAATTTTCTACTTTTATACAAGAGATAGAGATTTTATACTTTTAGGTGAAAAATAAGAGCTTTATATTTTCAGAAAAAAGATAAAAGGATTTTTTGATATTTACACATAATAATTATTTTAATTGATTATAGTAATAACATTATAAATTTAGAAGATAATAAAATATTTTTAAAATTTTTATAAAAATTACTATAAGATAAAATATAATATATTTTTGAAAAAATAAATATTAAAATTATATTAACAAATCTAAATTTAAAAAAAATGTATGAAATTAAATTCTAAAAAATTTTAAAAAAAAATTCAAAAACTAAAGTTTAAAATATTATTATATTTTTCAAACTTTGTTCAAAAAATTATTTTTTCATGTTATAAAACTAGGGACATATTATACTCAAAAGGAAAAGAATAAAAAGACATACCTATATATACTCAAAAACATAATAAGTATTGCCTTCGGGGGTCTTCTTGTTCAAAAAAAAAAGAAAAAAGAAAAAAACATAATAAGTATTTTATATCAAAACTAAAGAACCAGAGAATATTTATTATACAAATATAACCCTCAAATTCATACTGAATCTCACACTTCACTTTTGCATTTCTCTCTTGCTTGCTGTTTCGCTTTCACTGGTGTACATGCATATTTATAAGGGGAGGGACAAGCGATGGTGGAACTTATCCACAAATATAGGATATATACATATAATATAATATATTTATATATATGTATGTATACTAAGGTCTTTTACATAATTTCTGATATTTAATAAAAGAATTATTTATATTTTACTACCCTGACCTTTTTGGTAATTATAAAAAGGACACTGATGTTTTGAAATTATTAAAAAGGACCCCGAGGTTTTATCGTTTTAATAAAAAAGACCCTCTCCGGCCATCTGACGTCATTTTGAAAGTTTTTGGGCCATCTAGTTTATTTCAATTCAATCTGGATTTGCATGATAATTATCGTGAAGGTTTTTAGTTCCACTCAAAATCATGATTTTCTCCGTTTTGAAAGGCAAGTTATTTACCTTTATTTGCCGGAGATGGTCCTTTTTCCTTTTTAATAATTTTAAAATATCAGAGTTCTTTTTATAATTATCAAAAAGGTAAGGATAGTAAAATGTAAATAACTCTGAATAATATCCAAACTCGAGCCTAAAACTTGTACCAAAAAAATATCCAATATTTATAACACTTTCCCTTTGGATATTTTCTTTTACAATATTGTGGGATATAACACTCTTAAAAGTGTATAGCATCCAAGTTATATATGCTTTCTAAACTGCCTCATTAAAAACCTTGTTAGAAAAAATCCAGTGGGAAAAACTATAGCGAAGAGAAAAAGAGTATGGTGCGTATTTAACTTTCCCTCATGGGCGCACATTAATCAAAGATATCTTTGAGTTGGTGAATGACAATTTTGTTCCAATTTCTCGAAAGTTTGTTGTAGATGCTTTCTTGAATAACTCTTTCAGGTTCTTGAGTGAACATATACTTCATCTTTCTTCAGGAAGCTTGAGAGTGAAAAGAACTTTTTTGAAGTGCACTGGTTCTATGAACTCTCTTTCACTTGAACAATGCAGATTTATCTTCATACGGTGCTACTAGACTCCCCCTGATCTTTAAAAGCTTACAAAATATGTTGGATCAAGAGTCTTGACAATACCCATCCTTTACTTGCTTATAAAGCGTAAACGTCTCAGTAGTAACTACAATTGTTAGTAAATTGCCAAAACATAGCAAGCAAGGAAGGAAGGAACATACCCAGTGCCTCAAGGGCTCCCGCCTACGCAGGGTTTGGGGGGGGGGGGGGGGGGGATGTAACCAGCCTTCCCCCTTCAGGGTGTTAACCTAAAGAAAGGCTGTTTCCCAGTGCCCCCAACCTGAAAGTGAGGACTTTCCAGGAAGTCACCCATCCTGGTACTACTCTCGCCTAAGCACGCTTAACTTCGGAGTTCTAATGGGATCCGGTGACGGCGTGTTGGTGTCCTCTTTTTGCAAAAACATAGCAATATAGCTATATAAAGAAATAACATTCTTGTCACTTACCTTATGCTAGTCAACTAAATAACCAATACTTGCATACAAAATTAATTGTAAGCTTGACATACCAGAATAATGTAAATTGGTTAATCCATTGGGATAGACATTTAACCACATATCATAAACTAGTGACAAATTGATCGAAGAAGGCTTATGCCCAGTTGTGTGATGACTATATTAATGCGTCAATTATACCAAGGCGTGGTACTTTTAAGACCAATGATTCATTCATTACCTTATTGAGGACCGAAAGAGCCTTTATTTTTATCAATGAATCAAACAAAATTGAGGCACTAAATAACATATTAAACACTTAAGTGCCGTAATGGTATAAGTTGATCAATAGAGTAATACTCTATCATATTAGTGCTCGATTTACAGGTTGAGACAAAATCTTTCCTTTTCCGAGATCCTCAATCTCGAGTTCTCAATTTTGATACGTAACAGCTTTTTCAAACTCTTTAGGAGTCATGATGATATTAGCACATCCCTCTTTTAGTAGATATGTACCACGTTTTTGAATATGCATCTGGCATTTTTGGTCCTTCAATGACTTTTATATAAATATCATCTTGAGTAATAAATACAAATAAGACGCATATTAAGACTGTCAAATTAAATGCATCCATTTCTTATGTATGCCCCATTTATTTCTGGTCTCTATAATAAACTTTGGGATACAAATTGTGCTTTTTACCACCTCATTATTTTCGCACCAACATTCACATGTAGCCAACAGGTTTTACTCTTTAGGCATTTAGACTACTGGTCCAAAAATTAAACATGGCTAATTTAGCCTGAATTGCGTCTTTTTATTTTAGCCAATCATTTCTTTGTTGGCATTCTTGAACAAACACTAGTTCAAGATTTTTGACTTCTTTGATCAAATCAGTTGCTACTGTATATAAAAACATTTGATCAATTTTTATTTCGGTTCCATCATATCCCATAATTCATAGAGACCTCTTTATTATTATAAATTTGAACAGTTTCAATAGTCTCAGGTTCCTAATAATCTTGACAAATTTCATTTACACATATTATAATCTCTGCAGAGTTTTTCTCCTCAAGAGTTTCATAATAGAAGGACCAATCTTTTCTATTGCTCCTTTTTCTTTCTCATATTATATATTTGAAACCGACATGTCTGTCACGCTTTTAGCGTGCAATGGACGCATTTTTAAATATATTAAAATATCGCTTAATTGGGATATTAATTCGAGCAGGAGCATCTATAGTAGGGACAGATTATTTGGTCACCCTCTTTCCATTAGTGAATACATCTGTGAATTGACTTGTGATATTTTACAAGTGAACAATTCTTTGAACTTTTGGTTCAATGATGCATTTTACATAAATTCTCAATTTTCAACTTTCGTTTTTCTCCCCACGATTCTAGAAACCTTGTTTCGTCAAATTGACAATCAGCAAACTATGCTTGTAAAATGTTTCCAGTTAACATCTCCAGGTATTTTATTTTTGACGGGAATTGAAGCCCGATATAAATTCCAAGTCCCCATGTTAGACCCATCTTTCAGTATTGAGGTGGAGTAATCGAGACATATAAATATATAATTAAATCTATAGATGAGAGATATATATATATATATATATATATATATATATATATATATATGGTTCTTGTCAGAGATACGTTATATTAGGGAGATCCATGATTAGTGCTGCACCATGTATCATAACATGTACCTATGTAAAAGTTGGCAATAATAATGGTCTAGCCATTTGCTGCAAGCGTTCCATCAGAAAAATCTGCAAGACCATTTTGTGTCTATATGTGGGTTATACTGTATTCAATTGTATTCTCGTCATTTGGAGATCATAATGGGAGATTCTTATTAGTATTCTCGTCTCAAGTGGTAATTATGAAGTCTAATTAGGCAGAGGTTAAAGCAATATGTTTTGCACTAGAAGCAACCGTTTCAAATAGAGATGTGTGCTTGGTGGACTTGGATGTCAAATCAAACTCGACAAACACAATCTCGTGGATTAATGGAGTTGATGGAGGTCCATGGCAGATGAACTTCTTACTGAACAAGATCAACTTCTTGAAATAGTTCTTTAGATCCATTTCTTTCACCCATATACGAAGAGAAGCAAATTCCCATGCTGATACTTTAGCCAAAAATGGTGTTTCTAGGAGTAGCCCCCCGATAGCTTGGTTTGCATGATGTTTTGATATTTTCCAAGACTCTTGTATCTGTAGTCTTTCATTTGGAATGAATTGATCTTTAATTATCAATTAAAAAAATATTCAATTGTAATGCCAATTGACATACAATAATCATTATATTCTCTTGTATTTTTATATAATATAATCCTCGACTTGAGCTCATAGTTGGATTATTTATGCAAGGAGTTTCACAAATATCACATCATAAGTGTATTATCCACACTTATGTGACCAACGGATAGAGGCCTCCTTTAATATCATATAATACCGAATTGGTCCATGTGATTAAATAATTGGCCCACATATATCCCATTTAGTATTCTTTTAAATACATGGGACTCAAACCCAATTTCAATTGAGTATGATATAGTAATCACTTTTGCCTTTAAGCAGCACATGATGTTTAATCTGATATAAGAATCTTATGGTTCTTCAATGGATGTGAGAATTTCCAACAATTCTCTTAATTATTTTTATACCAAATGACTAAAATAGTCATGCTATAAAATAAAAGCTTTTTTGATCCGTTAACTTCTTGATAACCATCTCGAAGGGTATCTTGAGACTAAATAGATAGTCTTACTTATGAAAAATATTATTTCTTTAGGAAATATGATATATGCTCTTCTGGAATCTTTAACTAAGTATTAAACACCCATTGTTATTGCACTGTCTTCGAGACATGAATTTTCACCATTCATATTCAAACATAAAATATGCACATAATTATTAACAAAAATATAAGCATAATATCACAAAATATTTTAAATATCCATATTATGATAGTGAGCTTTATAGTCTTCATAAATTGAGACTTTAACTTTGCTTTTATAATAAGATTCATCATATTTATGTTCAAAATTTTCGAAAAATTGTTCAAATTTTATGGTCAGATTAGCATTTGAATCAATGAACAATAGCAGACTTAAGTTATGGCTAATCCCATCAAATCCTTGGTAATAAAACATATCAATTACAATTCACACATATAACTAAACATATCGTGAAATACATACTAAAATAATATCATTATTATTTTAAATGAGTGGTGTATAAATAGATTGGCTAAGAAATACAACCATATGAACAACTAATAATAAGTAGGCGACATAGCCGATCATATGAATAATGAACGAGTAATAAAAAGTAGGAGTTTTAACCAGCCATGAATATGCAAATTAGAAAATATACAAGCTAAAGTTTCTTTTTCTTTTATATCCTAGTCATTAGTGGACTTCTTAAATTTTGGTCTATTCTGGGTACCATAGTTCCAGTTATTGTGACCACGAATATAACCTCGTCCATGGCTCCGTCCACGTCTATGGCCATGTTATGTCCCTGATGGTCGTATGTCATACCATTCACTTCAGAGAATGGTTCTATCCCAGTCGGTCGTGACTGATGATTTTTCATCAGCAGTTCATTATTTTGTTCAACAACAAGGAGACATGATATTAACGTTGAGTATTTTTTAAATCCCCGTTCTCGATATTGCTGCTACAAGATCATATTTGAGACATGAAAAGTGGAGAGCGTTTTCTCTAACATATCCTCCTCAGTAATATTTTTTCCACATGATTTCAATCAGGAGGTAATACTAATTACTACAGAGTTATACTTGCTTACAGTTTTAAAATCCTGCAATAGCAGGTGAATCCATTCAAAGCGAGCTCTAAGGAGGATCATAGACTTTTGATGATAAAACCTCTCCTTTAAATTCAACCAAAGGACATACGGGTCCTTTACAGTAACATACTCAGCTTTCAATCCTTCAGGGATATGATGTCTGAGAAATATCATTGCTTTAGTGTGATCCTGCAGCGATGCGTTATTTTTTATTTTAATTATATCTCCAAAATTCATAGCATCAAAGTGAATCTCAACATCAAGGGACCAAGGCAAATAATTTTTACCAGATAAATTAAGAACAGTAAATTCAAGATCAGTAAGACATGATTAAAATTACAAAGATTAGAGAATGAAAACTTACCTCGAGTATATACTGATCCTCAGCTGGCTAGAGACTCGAGCTGATACTGTGTTATAAAACTAGGGACACACTATACTCAAAAGGAAGAAAATAAAAAGACAAACCCATATATACTCGAAGAAAAATAACAAGTATTTTATGTCAAAAATAAAGAACCAGAGAAAATTTTATTATCATATAAATATATCTCTCAAATTTATACTGAACCTCACACTTCACTTTTGCATTTCTCTCTTGCTTGCTATTTTGGTTTCGCTGGTGTACATGCATATTTATAAGGGGAGGGGCAAGTAGTGGTGGAACTTATCCACGGAAATATACATATATATATATATATAAAACTCGAATCTAAAACTTATACCCAAAAAATATCTAATATTTGCAACATTTCATAATTTGTTTAAATTTTTTTAGTTTCATACTTTTTTAATTTCAAATTTATTAATGTGTAAGGGGTGTGTTATATTTATTAACAAAGCTCGGGGGGTGAATTGTGTGTAATAACGAAGTTCAAGGGCTATTTCGAAATTAAAAGTGTAAGGTTTGTATTGTGTTTAATTGCAACGTTTAGGGGGGTGTGTTGTGTATAATAACAAAATTCAGGAGGCTATTTTATGAAATTAAAAGTGCAGAAGGTCTATTATGTTTAATTATGAAGTTCAGGGCCTATTTTATTAAATTGAAAGTGCAAGGGGTGTATTGCATTTAGTAGAAAAGTTCAGATGGTGTGTTTATAATGTACCCTTGAAAATAAACTAAACTCTTCTTTTATACTCACTCTCCCCCCCCCCCCCCCCCCCCCCCCCCCCCCCCCCCCCCCCCCCCCCCCCCCCTCTTACTCTCTCTCTCTCTCTCTCTCTCACCCCTACCTAGTTCTCTCTTTCAAATTCGGGGACCAGCTATCGTCCACCCATCGACTTCAATTGTATACGCGTCTGGTCGGCTTTCTCCTATGGCTACTTCAACACCATTGTTAGTGTTTGCTTGCTATCTCCTCTTATATCTCAATCTAATATTTTTTTTTTGGTCCAACAATCTAATACATTTTATAACCAAGAATGTACCTTAAAATTTTAATTTCTTATTTTTTACTTGATTTAGATTTTTTTGCTAGAGTTAGGGTTCTATCTTTTTCTTCTATTCCAGGATGGGTGAGAGCAGTACCAAGAAGGATGACCTTCTAGAAGTCCTCATCCTCAGGTTGGGGGCACTCGCAAATAGCCTCTCTTTAGGGGTAATACCCTGAAGGGGGAAGGCTGCGTACATCCCCCCGACCCCCCGACCCTGCTTAGGCGGGAGCCCCTAGGGCACTGGATATGTTGCTTGCTTGCTTTTTCTTCTATTCCAACTAAATCCATGCCGAACTAAATATATTACGGGTAAATTTTGTGTGTTATAAGTTACGGTTAGTCATTTCTTTTCCCTAACCTAGATTTTCTAATTTTATTTGAGTTTAAATAGACTTTTATAAGTAATAGGTGGTTAGGATTGAAATTTCTTGTTGGTGTTGTAATGAGTTTTGTTGAGTTTTGCTTGTTTGGCTTGTATTTGGCTTCATTTGTGGTTATTTTTTTGATTTAGGCATTTTTGGGGGTTGTATTTGTTTGAGAGATGAAATTTATCTCGGGGGTTGAAATTTTATTTTTGGCTTTAAACATTATGATTTTTGGCATGAATTTGTAGGAGAGTTGAGATTTGGTTTGCAATTCTTTGGTAATTATCAAAAAGATGTTGATATGCTTGAGGGTTGAGTAATGTAGAGGCAGTTTGTGTCATATAATAGGTATTAGTGATTTGATAGTCATTGCACATAGACGGAGAAAATTTACGATGAATTAGATCTTAAAGTGTCTGATAAACCTGTTTATTAATGAAAATCTTGTTTATTGGTGACTAGTAATACAGAGACAAATCACTCAAAAGATAAGATGGGCAATAAAAGGCCAAGAAATGCATTCGTTATATTTTGGTGAGAATCATTTTATCATGTGTTATTCATTACACGTACAGAATGAAACCAATGGTTTATATTTTATTTTGTAATAAAAAAACAAGAAAATGACAAACAATCAAACAGGAGTGATGAAAGATAAAAATGTAAAATCAAGGCTATTTAGTGTAGTTTTAAATAATGTGATGTATTTTATAGTTGATTGATTGTTTACGTTTACTCTTGTAGTGGATAAAGAGGATGAGCAAAATATGGAAGAAATTGTCCAAAGAGGAAAAAGAACCATACATAATTGAGTCAAAGAATGACTTAAGATTATATCAAATTTGAAAAATTAAAGACTCATCCAAATCAAGGGTAATATATGTTGAAAAATTTTACTAGTTCTTTTATTATACATTTGAAGCTCATGACACTTATTGATATTCATGTATATACACGTTGCGCGCCGCAACGGGTCAATGAACTGCACAAGAGATTCTCCGAAGATAAGAAGAAAGCCATCGAATTTTTGGGTTTGGGTGGTTTGATGCACATAAAGTGCAAAAGAAATAAATTTAGATATGTGTTTAACTATAATTGACAATTTTACCCGATGTCGCAAATTTTGTGCATTTTAAATAAGAAAATTTTATTGACTGAAAAAGATGCTGAGGTTCTTTTGGGATTTAAAAACGAAGGTATTGAGATTGATGATTGCGAAGATGAACCACAACTGAATAGTTTGTACAAAGAGTTTGGCGGTTGGACATGCAGTCAAATGGATAAAGCACTCGTTACACATAGTAACGTTGATGACATATTCAAAATGTTGGTGGTGCTTTATGCTATGACTGCATTTTTGTGTCCAACAGCAAGACTCAACCCAAAGAAGTCATGGTTCAACTTCGCAATTGACACTAATAAAATATCGAAAATAAATTGGGCGAAAATTGTATTTCAAGGAATTGTAGAGGGAGTGATAGAATACAAAAAGAACAAGAAAAGAGTGAATGGATGTATTTTTTCTTTATGGTAAGTAGAATTCTTAATTTTTATTCTATTGTACATAATATATGTTCTAATTTCTCTTATTTGGTTAAATGTACTAGTACTAGATTTTCTTTTGCGAGTACTCAATCGATGGACGCATTTGGATGCCCCCATTAATTAGGAAGAATCCTCATTGCCGATTTTGGACGGATGCAGAAGTGAAGGCTAAAAAGGGTACCTTCTTCGAGAATTTAAATCTTTTGATAATGTTAAGGTAATACATGATAAAATTGAATATGATAGCTTTTGTAATTCCTTGTGATATATACGATTGGTTTTAATTTTGAATGCTTGGTATTATACAGTTTTTGAAGGAATTAATTGAGGGAAGAACAAGCCCCTTGTTAGAAGTCATACTTTCTGCTCCGTTGTATTTTTATTGCAGCGATAAAAATGCGGAGGAGCATTGCGTGCCGGTTGATGAGGATGGTGGCAATAACGCATGCACATGTTGTAAGCCGCATTATGATGACATGGCTACACAAATCAAACAACTTTTTGAAATAATAAGGGAGATGAAATAAAATATTGAAACAAAAAAAAAAAAAAAGAAATGATTTTACTGTTGGAATTTCGAATAATGTTTGTTCTTCAAGTTATGAGAAAGACGTTAAATCCGAAAGACCTTCATTACTACCTAGTCCACCCCTTAGTATCGGTGCACAAAAAGCTAAGAGACATGTAACTTTAAGGACTTCAAGTAAGGCGTGAAAACCAAGGTCACAGATGGAATTGAGCCAAGAGCCACTGAATGTGATTTCCGCACTTCCTTTGAAAACTTTGAACGATGATCCTATCCAACCACCTCATGTTAGTAGATCACATGAGATGTCGTTGAGGACAGCATCTCAAAGGAAAAATATACACCGTATACATTGGGTCGGAAGAGGTAGAAAAGGAATATGAGTTAAAAAAAAATGATTGAACACAACCGGAGGTAATTAATTCCATCCCACCACTCAAGTGTACGGGACGAGGACGTAGCCCTTTCTCTGTAGAGCCAATAGATTCTGAAATCCAGAAACTCAGTCATTCCGAAAGGCTCTTATGCCGATATGTATTCGATGGCAAGTTGGTTGATAGGTAAGTAAATATATATTTGACGTTGCTTATTCAAATTCATATCCAAGTAGTCTCTTTAAATTGGAATATTATTTTGTAGGGAGAAATTTGTGGTGATGGAGTATAATTGGTACAGTCGTGGAGACATCAAAACTTTATACCCGCGCGAGTGGATATGCGACTCTGTAAGTGAAAATTACGCACATTGGTAGTCATCATCATATATTGAATGACTTAATTTTCTACTTTGTCATAGGTCATCAACTGTGCCGTTTCATACATGATAATCACTTCCAGGGATCGAGTGTTCTTGTCAACCTACTTTTCGGTAAGTCACCAATCATCACGCATATAAGAAATACTTATACTATTAGTATTGTGCTAACAACTTTGTACATGTGCCTTTCTATAGTCATATGCTCTCACTTCAAATTTGGAGGATATGATGATATTTGTGAAAATTACCCCGGGACATATTTACCATTGCAGATGTATAACACTGATAAGGTAATTTACAATGATATTTATGATGATCTTATTTGGATAAAATTGTACATAGATGTACATTCTAAGGACTTGTGTTGCACTGCAGTTATACATTCTAATAAATGAAAACAACACACACTGGTTTTTGTGTGTGGTTGACTTTGGTCGAAAGATATCCTATTTACTGGATTCCCTTCCAATTGATGGAGCAAATAAGCAACGGGTAGATTTGGCTAAGAAAATTGTATGCATCATTTTCTTCACCAATAGATTGTTACGAATAGTATGCAATTATAATTATACTATATGTAATGACATGTTTCTTTTTTATTGCAGTTGCATCATTGTTCAATATACTCAAAATCACCTACACTCAAAATCACCATTCATGTACTCAAAACCACCAACCATGTACTAAATATCACTAATAATGTACTCAAAATCACCATCCATGTATTCAAAATCGCCATTCACTCAAAATCACCACCAGTGTGTCGATACATAAGTTTTGTGTGTCGACACACACATAATGTATTCAAAATCACCACTCATGTACTCGAAATCACCATTCATGTACTCAAATTCACCAACCATGTACTCAATATCATCAATAATGTACTCGAAATCACCACCCATATACTCAAAATCAACATTCACTCAAAATTACATGTGTGTCGACACACAGGCACTCCTTTTTTGTACTCTTACTTTCAGTATAGTGTGTGTCTACACATAAGTTTTGTGTGTCGATACACACATAATGTACTCAAAATCACCATTCATATACTCAAAATCACCACTCTTGTACTTAAAATCACCATTCATGTATTCAAAATCACCAACCATATACTCAAGTTTACCACTAACTCAAAATCACTACTCATGTGCTGAAATCCCCACCCATGTACTCAGAATTACCACCCATGTGCTCAAAATCATATGTTTGTCGACATACAGAATCCAGAAACCAAACGAAGTGCCTGTGTGTCTACATACAGAATCTATGTGCCGACACACAGGCACTTCTTTTATATACTCTTACTTTTTGTATGGTGTGTGTCGACACATAAATTTTGTGCGTCGACACATCCTTAATGTGCTCAATATCACAACTCATATACTCAAAATCACCACTCATGTACTTAAAATCACCACCCATGTACTCAAGTTCACCACCTATGTACTCAAAATCACCACCCATGTACTCAAGTTCACCACCTATGTACTCAAAATCACCACCCATATATTCAAATTCACCATTCACTCAAAATTACTACTCATGTACTCAAAATCGCCACTCATATACTCAAAATCACCACCCATGTACTCAAAATAACCATTTTTATACTCAAGATGACCATTTATATACTCAAAATCACCACCCATGTACTCAAAAATTTCATATAATTATGTTTAGTGTTTTTATAAATAGTATGAGGTACATAAAATTAATTAACATTTGTTAATTTGAACCACTTAATTTCTTTTTTGAACTAATAAATTTTTAATTTATTATGTCATTACAATTATATTTAAATTATTTAAAAACATATAATTATCCTAATTAAGTAATATATAAATTTATTCATTTTTCATATAATACATATTAATAATTAAATTCAAAAAAATAAATAAAATAATATAGGGGAACCGGTTTTTACCTGTTCCCCTTACAAAAAAGGAGAAAGAGTAAAGCATGTTTTATTTTATTTTATTTAAATAATTACTTGCTCAATAGGTACCCAAAAAGGAATCAACGGTCAAGATCTAATCTCCTCATATCAATGGCTCATATTTTTTTTCTGTAACTGCAGAAATTTTTTTCATGTACACTGGAAATGCCGTACTTCTGTACATGTTATGGTGATCAAGGATGGCCTTGTTAATTAAATATTTGGTTTTATATCTTTTTCTACTTAGTTATAAAATAAGTTTTCATCTTATTTTCCAAATTTTGAAAAGTTTTAAAATGATAATTTTGTTAATTAAATGCAAGTTTTATTGTCAATTATAGGTTTTTCACAACTTTAACCTACTTAAAGCTGGAACAAAAGCAGCCTAACTCCATTGGTACTAATGTTTTAAAGTTTGTTTAGATGGATCTCTCTTTTCTATTCAAAATAGTCCATATTATTCGTATGTTTGATCAAATTGATTTCTCATATTTTTTTTTATGTTTTAAATAGTCCAGTATTGTATTTTGTAACAAAATTGGTCACTTTTTTTTTTTTTAATTTTATCCATTTTTAATCATCAAACGATAGCTAATTTTGTCATAAAATAGAATATTAAAAACTATTTCAAACAAAAAAAAAG
The DNA here is from genome assembly GCA_018398585.1 of Simmondsia chinensis. NCBI lineage: Eukaryota > Viridiplantae > Streptophyta > Magnoliopsida > Caryophyllales > Simmondsiaceae > Simmondsia > Simmondsia chinensis. The sequence goes on along the minus strand of JAGTTD010000017.1, from coordinate 20,243,265 downwards.
TTTAGAAATTTTTGAAAATATGAGAAATCATTTTAAAAAAAAGATATCAATTGAAATAAATTTAAAAACATAAGGACAAATAACTCAGTCCTGTCCTAAACCAAGCGTGTCTATGATTGCAGTTAGGAATGGCAATTGGATCCGAATCTATTAGGTGTTCATTCAACCCGATCCACTTATGGTGGATTTGGATGGAAAAAAATGGGTTTTAAATGGATTTGGATTTGGGTGTTGATGCTCTAGTTGGAGTAGGGTAGTCTAGCTTACTAGTGCTAGGCCTTGACATCCTCTTGGCGCACGTAGGTTGTGTACTCGCTTTCATGAGCTGCTACTTGCTACGTGCCTACTTATCTTTATCTTTATCCTTATCTTTATCTATTCTTTTGATTTTTGCCTGATGTGGCTTGGTTTGAGTTCGTTGTTTTGCTCGCCGTGTGTTTTGCCCTACTCATGCTTTGATGCTCTCCTGCTGCCAGGTCTCATGCTCTATGCCGCGGACCAGCTTCTCAGGTTGGGGGTCCTCGGAAACAACCTCTCTTCAGGGTAGCTCCTTGAAGGGGAAAGGCTGCGTACATCTACCCCCCAGACTCTGCTTATGCGGAAGCCCTTGGAGGCACTGGGTTTGTTGTTGTTATTAGTTTTGGGTGTTGATAAATGGGTTTTCGGTTGGGTTAGATTGGATGGCATCAAACCCAACTTGAACCTAACCCGAATCTGACCCAATGTCTGTGCAAACTTTGAAACTACTAAATTTTGAGTTTTTAGCGTGACAAATCATGTTAAGAAAAATGACGTATCAAATTTCATTTTTTTACGTGCCAACATTTTGGAGTTGTTCTCACACTATAATATTCTTTGTAAAAACCACGGTGCAACAAATATAAGTATAAAGATTATAGGGGAAAGGTTTTCGAACGATTGCCTAATATTGCAATATTACTATTATTAGGGGTGTAAACGAGCTGAACGTTCAATGAACTACTCGTGTTCGAAATCGATTATGGTTTGTTCGTGTTCATAATTTGGGCTCGATAACTTATCGAGCCGAGTTCGAGCAGGCTCGATAAGCTTAACGAGCCGAGTTCAAACAAGGGGGTGCTCGGCTCGTTAATGTTCGTGAACAGTTCGATAAGAGCTCGTTAAGGGCTCTTTAAGAACTCGTTAAACGTTCGTTAAGAGCTCGTTAAAGGCTCATTAACAGTTAATATTAACTCCAAGATAGTTTGATAATGGCTCGATAGTAACTCGAATAACTCAGCTCGATATGGAGCTTGACTCGATAATAAGCTCGTGTTTGTTATGAGCTCGATTTCATTCGATAACGAACTCGCCTTGGCTTGATAAGGAGCTCAAATTAATTCGATTAGCTTAACAAGCCGAGCCGAGCCGAGTTTCAAGCACAACAAAATCTTAATGAACCGAGCTCGAACAAGGGGTTGAAAAGCTTGTTAAGGGCTCGGCTCGAACTCGAGCTCGATAAATCTTAACGAACCGAGTTTGAACAGGGGGATGCTCGGCTCGGCTCGGCTCGTTTACACCTCTCTATTATTATACGTATCAACAATTGATCTAAAAATAACCCAACTCTATTTTCTAATAAAAAATAACCCAACTCTAACTTTTCTACAAAAAAATAACCCAACTCTAACTTTTCTACAAAAAAATAACCCAACTCTATTTTCTAATCAAAAAATAACTCAACTCTAACTTTTCTATTAAAAAATAACCCAACTCTAACTTTTCTACAGAAAAATAACTAAAATCTAAAATTAATTTTAAAAAATACTGAATTGGTAGCTAAGCATGGCATGCTCTGACAATATATTTTTCTTCTATGTATTTTTGGTTTGGCTTGCTTTCTTTCCCCACCTAACCAAACTGAAATACGTTTTTTTTCCGGATAATTGAGTATAATCCCACAAAAAGCAATATGCCAGGGCACAGAATAAGTAAAACAACGGAGGAATACAACCGAAGAACTAAGGCTGCAAATGAGCCGAGCCAAACTGAGCCGAACCATAGCTTGCTTGGCTCGGCTTGTTAACTAAATAAGACCAGCTCGATATCGATATCATTTATCTAACCGAGTCGCATATCTATGGTTGGCTAAGCTCGTTTATTAAATGAGACCGGCTTGATATTGATATCATTTAGGCTTGATTATTTGGTGAACTGGCTCGTTGAGTTTTACCGACTCATTGTGCTCATTTCACAGGCTCGTTAAGCTCATTTATTAGGCTTATCATACTTGTTTATGATTATTGTTAATTGAATTTCCAGAAAAAGAGTGATAAAATGAACCATGTATGAAAATTGGAAATAAAAAAATACTTATATGTAATTCCATTCCGCAATGTAGACATGCGAGCCGATAATCGAGCTCGCTCATGAGCCCATAAATGAGCCGGTTCGTAAGCCTTTCAAGTCAAATTGGCCTTGATTTAATTTGGCTCGTTTATTTAAACGAATCGCCCGTAAATGAGTCGAGCAGGCTCTCAAGTTGGCTTAGATGAATCCAAGCAGAGTCAAACTAGTGCACGAGCTAGCATGGCTCATTTGCAGCCCTACAGAGAACAAGCCAAAGCAAAAATACGTGGAAGAAAAATATATTGTTGGAGCATCATACCATGCACCACAATTCAGTATTTTTTTAATTAAAATTTTATTATTTAGAGTTGCGTTATTTTTTGATAGAAAAGTTGGGGTTGGGTTATTTTTTGGTAAAAAAAGTTAGATTTGGGTTATTTTTTGGTTAGAAAATAGAGTTAAGTTATTTTTTTGTACATTGACATATAGTTGGAATTGTTATACCTGTTAAATGAAAAAGGAAAAACATGTAATGATTTGTCCAATATTTGTTTGTAAGTTACTATTGTCCAATATTATTGTTATATATATTAATAGTATAATTTGTTATAAGATCTAAATGGTTTACGGATTTGGGTCGAATATCTGTTTTACACGATGAGTTTGGATTTGGATTGACTTTCTATGGAATAAATGGGTTTTTTGCAAATTTGGGTTAGATCGGTTTTTTTTTTGGTTGAATTTGGATGAAGGCAAACCCGACTATTGCTACCCCTAATTGTAGCATATGTGTCCTTGGTCAAATTTGGATGGGATACAAACTTTCTGGAGTTTTTTTTTTAAAATTTTTGTTTATAGAAAATCATCTTGTGAAATTATCATTTTTCACTTAATCGTGGTAGCTTTTTAATTTTTTAGAAAACCACATCGAAAATTGTAAAAATTTTTCAATCAACCACCTTTTTTCCCGATAATTAGCGATATAGTCGCGAAACACCACAGGTGACTCAAGCAATCGAGGCCTGAGAGAACCCCAATAAATCGGGAAGTAGGAGCACGAAAACAGGAAAGTAAGGCAAAATCAACAAAACAAGCATAAAAGAACAAAAACAAGCACCACATGGCTAAAACATGACTGAGAGTGATGGGTTCGGAGCAAGGGAGATGACAAACCTACAAAGAATGAGAGAAAATGACAACGGAACTGGCCAAATGCCGCCTTACTCCGTCTCTGCAAAAATCTCAATCATATCCGATTTGTTTTCATCATACACCAAACCGAGCCTTTTCCCAAACTCCCATCTGCGCTTCGCAACAAAAAGGTCGCCAACATCCTCCCTTACAAACTTCCCCATTTTCTGTTTGCCAATGGTTTGGTCAGCTTCTTCGCACTACTCCCTGGAGACATATCCTTAATGAATTCCTACCAGCCCTGCTTTGCTTTCTGTTTGAACTTACGCTTGCGAGCTCTTCGGTTTTTCTTTGATGACACTAAGCTACACCTTGAATCATGTTGTCAACTATCCGTTACATATTACATGATTTGTACGCGGATTTTAGCTTCCTTTCTTTTATTTTTCGAGTCCATATGAAACATAAGTTGATACTAGTCAAGTTGGCACTAATTTACTTACGCCCTTTCTCAACTAGTTCTGATCTCGAGAGGATTTAGAAGAAGCTGGATTCGAACTATAGCAGGTGAATGGGTGGAAAATGTTTTGTTACCTTAAATACTTTAAATAATATTTAATGGGCATTGGGCACTCTAAAATCTATATAAAAGTCACTAGCAGATAATGAACAATTAAAATACGATTTAACGTGGTTGATTGAAAAAAAATAGATTTTCGGAGGTAATTTCCTAAAACATAAAAAGTTGTACTTAAGTAAAAAGTGAGAATTTTTCAAGGTGATTTATTTGTTAACAAACCTTTTTAATATAATTAGATTTAAAAAAAAGTATTTAATAATTATTATTTTTTATAAGTTAATGACTTTTTATTAAGTATATTTGACACACAAATTAGGTACCTAAATTAGTTACACGGCATTGCTCTTTTGCTTATTTTTCTTTAGGGTTTGAATAGAGTTAATGCAATTTAGTTTTTTTTTTTTTTTTTTTTTTTAATTTTCATGACTAGCAAAAACGGCCTCAAGGTTGGACAGAAATGCATTCTGAATCGTGCGAGATTACATCTAACAATTTCGATGGCGGGCACAACCACCATATGTGGTAACAATCAAAAACGAAATGAATTTAACTGTGACATGCCGCACGGTTACAGACACGAGGAACCCACTTAAATATAATACAATCCAAAAGAGCCTTACATATAAGAATATCTCTAATAATAGCTTGGTTCTACCACAGAGGATCTAAACCTCGTTTCAATGCTTCGATAACTTCAAGGCAATCAGCTTCAACTATAACCTTCCTCGAGCCTGCCACTATCGCCAAGAAGCAAGCACCCCATATGGCAAGGGCCTCTGCCATCATGGGAGAGGAAGCAACGATGGAAGAACACCAATCTTCAATCACAGAGCCAGACATATCCCGAGCAATCACTGCACACTCAACACGTAAACCCTCCCCCCCCCCCCAAAAAGCAAAAGAGGGTGAAGGGGGTATCCATTGGGTTGCTCCAGACCACACAGAGGGACATGGAGTGTGATGCACCACTTGCTGGAATTCATGAGCCTTGAAAAGTGTCTTCAAACTGTTGAAAAAAATGATACAAGTTAAACTTAAGTATTATGGGAACATACATTAATCGTGCCTATTTACTGACCCTTTACTGTTATCAGTCGTTTAGGGTCATTAAAATTGTGACTATTGGGAATTAATTAACAATATAGCTGTTGTAATTTATTACATTCATTTATAGCCGTTGAAATTCATTGCACCCAATTTTAATACTCGTTACTGTTTCTACACAACTGTGAGTAGATCTTGAACTAGCACTCTCCGGGGTATAAAAAGAATATCCGACTCTCTCGCTTTGGACTCTTACATTTTCAGACCATTACTACACCACCATCACATTCTCTCTCCCTCTCTCCTCTTTCTCGGTCAATTTTGTAGTATTCACTTCTTCCAAAAAGTTTTTCTCTCTCTCCTCACCATTTGGGCAAAGTTCAAGGTGCTCCTACCCGGCAATTAACGAGTGCATATTAAGAATCGGATCATGTTAATCCTAGAGGAGGGCCGCTAGTTATACTGTGTGCACCGGAGCAGCAACAAAATTGTCTTTTAGGACAGTGGTATTTACCATGGCGCGATATCATCGTTTTGTAAGATCTTTCTAATTACTCTTTCCTTCGTGGTTACACTTGAATATTAGTCAATTTCTAAACATTTTGAAACTTTCATTTCAAATCACTTAATTGAATTTTATTCCAAATGCAATGACCCCAAATAGGCCCGTCACATGTTAGATCAAAAGTCGATGAGAGATGTCTATTCTTGGAATTTCATTTAAAGTATTGTTGTAATTTGAGTCCAGGCATTGGGTTTGTTGTTGTTCGTTGTTGTGTTGTAATTTGAGTAGTTTGGAGTTTACATACAAGGTGTTCGATGAAATCCCTGAGAGAAATGTTATGTCTTGAATCATTATGATTAGTATATTTCTTTAGGAATTTGATATATTATGAAGCTTTGAGGTTTTACTATCAATTTTTTTAACAATCTAAAAGACAATTTCTCACATATTTTCTCTATATTTGAACTGGAGTCAGATCACTCATATGATGTTCTAATTCATGATAGACTTTACATGTTTAAAATATATATTTTTATCCCAAGGGATATATGACAATAGGTGCGTGTGGCACTAGCAGTGGATTTTATCCTTATGAGCTTATTGTCTAATTTGTTGATATCGGGTAGGCTTGAAACAATACGAGGTCTGTTTCTTACTATGATGTGTGCTTGTCATAATAAGCCATACAAAGTCATGCTCAAGTTGCAGTATGTGATATCATGTTTATACAATTTATTAATAATAAACATGTTTATGCTTGTTCTGCATTATGTGATTGTTTTTTTTTCCGATAATTAGCGACATAATCGCGAACAAAACAGGTCACTCGATCAAGCGAGACCTGAGTCCACCCGTGAAAGAACGGGGACCAAAGAGATACAGAAATGACAAAAACAGGAAAGAATCCAAAACAGGCAAAACACGCACCTCAAAACACGACTAACGCACGACAACAACTACAATATCTACCAAACAATAGGAATTTGAAGCATCGGAGCACTGAAACTGGCGAAACATGGGACTCAGCGAAGGATCAAAGGCATTATGTGATTGTTGCTTACTATCACCATGTTGTCAACTTATAATCCTTTTAGGGAATATTGACACCACATAAAAAAATGTACACCTCATCCACATATTGATGATACAATGGAAAAAACATATAACTTTTGTAAACTAATCGATATGTTATATGACATATTAGACGTTGTAGTCTTAGTTTTCTACTTGTCCATGAAAATGTTTTATTCTTATTCGTTTGATAATTCGTGTGAGATAATAATGGACTATTGATTTTTTTTTTTTTGATTGAATGAGAAATGGTATTAATTGTCCTTTAACTCCCTATCAAGAAGATGAGAACCATGAGGACAACTCTATCTTCTTTCAAAGAAGCCGCTAACATGGTAGATCGATAAATTCTGGTCAATACTCTAGTCTACATTCTTGTGTTTTTGATAGCCTAAATCATTATGGTTCTTTGTTATCAAATTTGACGGATCGCTTTCATTTATGGTCTTGGAGCCTCTCTACATCTTCTATAAAAAATTATAATCTTGATTATAATTTTAAAATTTATCATAGTTTTGGGACATTATTTTTATGATTTAAATTACTGGTCAATTTATATCTATGTACCCATAAAATTCAAGAGTATCTTATGTGAAAAAAGTAATTACGATAATTCTCGTTTAAACGTCGTTTTTAGTGCCGTGACCGTTTGGTTAGTTATAAAAATAATTAATAGCATTTGAATGAGTAAATGCTTAGAAGATTGATGCTATAGTGCTGCTTCACATGGAATATCAGTGTGTATTATGAAAAATGCCAGTGCACGCATGATATATATTGAGTTTAAAATTATTCCTTTTTAATAATGAAAAAAGGATATGTTGATTCTATGTTGGCTAATAATTAATAAAATTGATTAGTTTAAAATACTTTGGATATATGCTTTTGATAATAGAAACATTGTCTAAAATTAAGAAGACATATTTTTAACTTTAACATTTATATCCATATTTTTAACAAGTTAGTGAAATGTGAGGGATAGTCTAGTAGGACAATAAGAGTTAATTTGCAAGAACTTGCGTGAAATGCATTATTTTGGACGTCTAAAAGGATAACGTGATTTTTGTTGGGTTTTATCTAATTAGGTTGAGGTAATCTTGTTCCGCCCTAGTAGGGATATATGAATTATAGGAACCTGATGTGTTTAATCAATTGTCAACCGAGTGTATGACAGAAATGCAACATGGGAACTTGGTGGAGTTGTGTTTGTGGTTGAACGTGATTATTAGTATGATAAATGAATTAGAATAATGACCCTATGGAAAAGTTTGTTTGGAACAACCAGAATGACCTATGGCCCTTAGTATGGAAGATGAAATTTGTAAACTTATGCATCCTAATATGGGCTTAAATAAGCTCCCAAAGAGTGAGATCAGAATTTGATATAACCGTGGTCATATGGTGCTGGTGCTACTGTTGTGTGGCTGACCATGCTGTATGAAAATTGAATTGTGTGCTTTTTCAATCTTATGTGAGATTGTTGTGGTTAATACTTGTTTAATACTTCAGGTCGATTGTGAACTTGAGCCTTGAACCTAGAATTGGCCAACTCTTAGCTTAGGCATGCCTAGTTTCACAATCTTAAATCTCATTATGTTGGTAAAATATGGTATGTTTAAGTTTTAAATATGAGATTAACCTTGTATGTGAGAGTTAGTTTTCTTGCATATTTGAAGTGACCAAGTAGAACAATTGATTCTTGTAAAGAGCTAACAAGACTTGTGAGATCTTGTGAAAATCTATGTGTGATTTGTATATTGGTCTCCATATTGATGTGTTTCTTGTGAAAATCTATTTGAGTTAGTTTTCATTTTGAGTCATATGAGGACTTGTGTTATCTTTGGAGACTTGTATGCCCTTTAGGATCATTGTTTCATGCTTCTTTTCTAGTTTTTGAGAAAAGGATAAGGTGCAGGTCACATGATAACCTTAATTGATCATAAGCTTGGTACTTAGTTTGTGTCTAGATACCTTATTTAGGTTATTGTCATATGTTGTATGCTCATGTTGGTCATTTGAATGACATACTATATGGCCCTAGTATTCACTTGATGAGGAGAAGAATGTGGTATAACTTCACAAGCTAAATACACTAAGGTGATTAATGGCATTATGTTTTGATGAATAACACAACACTCATCCTATTATATCATATCTCAATGGTAGATCTTGGACCTTTTTCTCTTGATACCACCAAAATCTAATATAATATTGGAAATATAGGGATTACCCTTAATAATAATAATGCATGTACTCTAAGTACAATGAGAATGGGTTTATGGTCTTTTGTGACCTAGATTGGTGGTGATCCAATTGATTTAAAATGATAATGTTTCACAATTGTGATGATATGTGAAATTGACAAATTTGCGGTATATGTGTTTCGTGCCAACTGTATGTATGATACACATAAGATGTGTACTATTTGAGTACTTGGGGTGGAGATATGATTTCATTGACATGATGTTTACTCCACTATTGTATTATACTAACTCTTGTTGAAGTTAGCAGGCGATGAAGCTAGTTATTTAACAACTCATTACAGATACCTTAATGTGGGGGTAAGCACAACTCGTGATTGGTATTGGCAGTGGTCAACTCTCAAGTACCGCTTTATTCCAGTACAGTGTTGAAATGCCATGGTTGAGCATGATGCTTTAACCTAACCCATAGTCCATAACGGATGGTGTGGACACTGCACACTTGATGGGTTTGGCAAAAGGAGACTTATTTGTCTGAGGCATAAGATCGTAGACGATCTAATCGAATTAAAGTGATATCACTAAATTGTATAAGGTCTAAAAAGAGCCTTGTGGATCCATTGTTGGAGACGCTATGTCATAAACCAGTTGTGGAAACATCGAGAGGGACGGGACTAAAATCTATACATGAATAAACTGTGATGTATCCAACCTGGTCTTAATAGGTTTAATGTGAAAAGTCATAATTTCATTCAAGGAATGCACTGTATTTTATGTTGTCCCTCCCTATGGTGTGACAGTGCGGAAACGGGTCTATAACCATATATTTGGTGGTGTAAGCAAGACTTGCACTTGATGAACACTGTTTGTATGTTACCAAGGGGTGAGGTTGAGCTTTAGCTCTCAATAGACCCATATCCATAAGTTTGGTGGTGTACGGTAACACACACTTGATGGGACCACCTATGTAGGTGTGGGAGTATGGCCGCTCCCTATGAAGGTTTAAGACCTGCCTTCTAGAGCGCCTAAGGATGTCCAGGACGAGCGCATGGCCGATAAAACGTGCCAAACCGCTGGAGTTGCCGAGATATAGAGTTTAGTATATGTCCAAGTGGAAGACTATACAACCCCTTGTGAGATTCAAGACGAAAGTCACCTTGCAAGATGTTGGTCCTAAACTTAGGTTACACTAGGTGACGATTCAAGTCGCGAGACATAAGCACTGAAAAACTGAGCTCCCTTTGCCCAATTTAGCCTTCTTTGTTCTCTTCCGCTTGTATCCTTTGTAGGGGATTGTTGAAAAAAATGATACAAGCTAAACTTAAGGGTTATGGGAACATATATTAACCGTGCCTATTTACTAACCGTTTACTGTTATCAGTCGTTTGGGGTCACTAAAATTGTGACCGTTGGGAATTAATTAACAATATAGCTGTTGGAATTCATTGCACTCGATTTTAATATTCATTACCACTTCTACACTACTGTGAGTAGATCGTGAACTAGCACTCTCTAGGGTATAAAAAGAATATCCGACTCTCTCGCTTTGGACTCTTACATTTTCAGACCATTACTACACCTCTATCACATTCTCTCCCCCTCTCTCATCTTTCTCAGTCAATTTTGTAGTATTCACTTCTTCCAAAAAGTTTTTCTCTCTCTCCTCACCATTTGGGCAAAGCTCAAGGTGCTCCTACCTGGCAATTAACGAGTGCATGTTAAGAGTCGGATCGCGTTAATCCTGGAGGACGGCCGCCGGTTATACTGTATGCACCGGAGCAGCGGCGAAATCGTCTTTTAGGACCGTGGCATTTACCACAGCGCGATATCATCGTTTTATAAGATCTTTCTAATTACTCTCTCCTTTTGTGGTTACGCTTGAATATTAGTCAATTTCTAAACAACTTGAAACTTTTATTTCAAATCACTTAATTGAATTTGATTCCAAATGCAATGATCCTAAATAGGCCAGTCACGTGTTCGATTAAATGTCAATGAGAGATGTCTATTCTTGGAATTTAATTTAAAGTGTTGTTATAATTTGAGTAGTTTGGAGTTTGCATACAAGGTGTTCGATAAAATCTCTGGGAGAAATGTTGTGTCTTGAATCAATATGATTATTGTATTTCTTTAGGAATTTGATATATTATGAAGCTTTGGGGTTTCACTATCAATTTTTTTAACAGGCACGGACTTGAAACGGGACGCGTCCTTCCATAAACACCAGCAAACATACACACAAGACATTGTAAACATATGATACATATTGCTCATTTTTAATAGAGAATCCCACCACTTTAAAAATCCGGGGAAACCAATATGATTTGGTCGGTATCTGAGGCCTGAAGCACGCTAGGCCATGCGAGCATGCGGGCATAGGAGCAAGATGTGGTCCATGAACTGGACATCCGATTCACATCGTGAACATAAGGGGGAGGCGATTATTTTCCTCTTAAATAGATTTTCACCCAATGTAAGATCATTTTGGGAAACTCTCCATAAGAAGAACTTTATTTTAGGCTCACGTGGAAGGCGCCATAGAGTCGAAATGGCCTTCACCGACAACCTATGGGTGGATGATTCAACCTTTGAAAAGGAATGAGTAACAAGTTGCTTCCACCTTGCATAACCTCTTTTAACGTTAAATTTACCATCCTTGGACCCAATCCAAACGAGTACGTCCCTGATTCCAGGCCCCCCAATTCGAATGCATTCAACCTTGTGGGCAACATGGTTACGACAACAGGCTTTAACCCTCTCCATATTCCACCTTCTTGTGTTCAGATTAATAAGTTTAGAAACCATTTCTAGCCTTCCTGTTTCGGGGTCAAATCGAGGGAGCAATAGAAGAGTCCAAACCAAGGACCCTTATCTTTTCAAATTTTAACGGAGGCCCCGTCCCCAGTGGACCATTGAAGATCGGCTGCAATGAACTTATTTAGTTATCGACCACATTTTCATGTTCTATTGTCACCAGGAAGTAAACGGGAAAAATGGAATTTATGAAAATTAAGCATTCGTTCTCTTATTTAGTTACCAGTAAATTGACAAAAATATGATAAGAGGAAATATCTTATCAATTTCTAATTCATTCAAAAGGCAGAGAGTAATTTACCTAATTTCCTATATAAATCCTAGTTCCTTATATCTCATGCTTACCAAGCAAAAATTTGAAAGGGTTGTTCTAGAAACTGTGGCAATTTAATATATTCAAAAAATCTTTTCCACTTGATCAATCTTGTTTTTCTGCTTAATTTATAGACTTCCTTTTCGTTGTAGACATTGGATATTTTTTGGTTATAATTTTTATGATTAGTATTAAATATTACCAAATAATTAAAAAATTAAAAATTATGTAAAAATTCTTTATATATACATATATTATATATGTGTACATGTGGATATTTTATATGTATGACACCTAAAGATAAAAGGTGTCAAAAATGAAAAGCAGGTGTCAAATTCTCCCAATCTACGTGTCAAATTCATGCATGAGTCATACCTATGTAATTTCATGTATATATTGTTAGGAAAAATTCAGAAAATACTTGCAAAAACCTTGCAACCGGGTATCCAAACGATCTCAGGTGTTGAGGCGTGTAATCACTATCCTTAAGGTTTATTTCGGTATACAAAATATCCTCGGGGATACAACAACTACCAAAATATGGAGTGAAGAAGTGTATGGGAAGAGATTGATGAAGATGTCTAGAGATTGGTTGATTTAGAGAACTCACCCTTTGATAAACTCACATAGAACACAAGAACCATGAAGATGTTCTTCAAATTTCTTTCTTGTGAAATTCCACTTCAATTTATATGTTTTCTTCTTATTGATGAGAGGGGAGAAACTCTAGTCTATTCTCTTCTGTAAAAACGTCCCAAAACCAAGAGCATCAATATATAAAAGAACTGGAAAGAAACCGCGCAGAAAACCGTCAAAACCGACCTGTGTGTCGATACTGTCGACACATAGGTCGACACACTGGCTCACTGTAAGCCTGTGTGTCGACACACAATTTCTGTGTGTCGACACACAGGTTCCTCCGTGCGCACCCGAAACGGGCTGTGTGTCGACACACGGGCCATGTGTCGACACACAGCTATCTCCCCTGCGTTCTATAGGATTTTGTGTCGACGCATATGACCCATGTGTCGACACATACTCCCAATGATGCCCTAATCACTCATACAAGTATCGGGACAATCTCAAATACATCTTATATACATATAAACAATATTTAACACACATATATCCATTTTATACAACCAATATTTTGAAAATACATCAACAATCCCCCACCATTTTCAAAATACAACCAATCTCAAAGTGACATCTCGTTTAAAGGAGGCCTCATTGTGCATCAACGAGGGTGTCTCACGATTGAACCCCCAGCTAGTGAAAAGACCATACAGTTAATCGGATCGAAAATGGAAGTCCAAGCTTTGAACCATACAACCCATTTGACTAACCGACAATCTAATCACGCACAAGGCGTACTCCCCGTACACTCCCTACACCTCCCAGATCGACACATTTATGGCCTTGTGTCCTGTACCCTTCGTGAGTGTTTTAGGGCCAAACCTTGTCAAAAATCACCCCTTTGAAGCGGCCAAACTTCAACACTCACTAAGGTGGACCTCATTGATCATGCCCCTGCGATACAACATTCAATAAGTTCTAAAACCAGGTCCATTAAGAGCATTTGCTCATCCTTTTATAATCACTAACGTAGGTATCAAGCACTTCACACTCGGGATGGAAACTAACTCATTTAGTGCTTGCAGTCACACAGATGACAAGTCTCTCTCATTGAACCCGAGACCTAACGTCATACTAGACGTCGAGTTGAGGGCCTATCATGGGCAACTAATTATGACAGGTTTCAACCACATCCCTTCATTTGTTTTCAAAACCAAATCTCTAGCCAGGCCTTTAGTAAACGGATCCGCTAGATTCTGACAGGTTCTCACGAAGTCCACAGTGATAACACCTTCCCGAATAAGGTGTCTCACCATACTATGTCTCACACCAATGTGTCTGGACTTCCCATTATACACTTCACTGTATGCTTTAGAAAGCGTAGCCTGACTATCACAATGGATAGAAATAGGAGAAATCGGCTTCGGCCACAAAGGTATCTCATACAAGAGATCCTTTAACCACTCGGCTTCTTTAGCCGCAGAAGCAAGAGCTATAAACTCCGCCGCCATTGTAGAGTCAGATATGCAAGTTTGTTTCTTGGAACCCCAAGAAACCGCACCCCCACCAAACAGGAATACCCATCCACTCGTGGATGCATGATCCTCCACATCGGAGATCCAACTTGCATCAGTATATCCTTCCAAAATAGGAGGATACCCAACATAATTGAGACCATAATCCATAGTCTTCTTTAGGTACTTCAGTACCCGGTGCACTGCATTCCAGTGCAACTTACTCGGTTTGCTGGTATACCTACTCAGCTTTCCAACTGCAAAGGCAATATCAGGCCTAGTGCTTGTCATGGCATACATGAGACAGCCAATAGCTCGAGCGTACTCCAATTGTGCCACTGGAGCACCCTCATTCGGTTCTAATTTCACACTAGGATCCATCGGTGTGGAAATCGGTGCACAGTCAAAGAAATGGAACCTTTTCAACACCTTTTCGATATAGTGAGACTGTGTCAAGGAAATGGAATTACCATTCCTTACAATTCTGATACGAGGATCACCTCCGCCTCACCCATGTCTTTCATAGCAAAGTTTTCAGAGAGAAACAGTTTAGTTCTCTCTACTTACTCCATATCAGAACCGAAAATCAGCATGTCATCGACATACAAACATATAATGACCCCTTTGCCATTATCAAACTTGCTATAGACACATTTATCTGATTCGTTTATAACGAATCCGTTGTTCAATACAACCTGATCAAATTTTTGGTGCCATTGCTTCGGAGCTTGTTTCAGTCCATACAGAGGACGTATGAGTTTACACACTTTTCTCTCTTGGCCCGGAACAACAAACCCTTCTGGTTGTTCCATGTATACTTCCTCCTCTAGCTCACCATTCAGGAATGCCGTTTGACATCCATTTGGTGTATCACTAGTTTAAAAATGGAGGCAAGAGCAATTAGTACCCTTATCGTCGATATCCTTGCCACTAGGGCATAGGTATCAAAGTAATCCAG
The DNA here is from genome assembly GCA_018398585.1 of Simmondsia chinensis. Taxonomy (NCBI): domain Eukaryota; kingdom Viridiplantae; phylum Streptophyta; class Magnoliopsida; order Caryophyllales; family Simmondsiaceae; genus Simmondsia; species Simmondsia chinensis. Next base: position 20,228,251 of record JAGTTD010000017.1, on the reverse strand, counting down.
TCCATGTCTTTGGGTGAATCCTTTAGCCACCAATCGGGCTTTAAATTTGTCAATCGATCCATCGACTTTCATCTTCTTTTTGAAGATCCATTTGCACCCGATGGGTTTACTTCCTCGTGGAAGATCCTTAAGAATCCAGGTATTATTACCTAAAATGGAATCCATTTCATCGTTTATAGCCTCTTTCCAAAACGAGACATCATGAGACCTCATCGCCTCATCAAACGTCATGGGATCAGCTTCCATGACACAACAATATGGAACCACTTGGTCCACATCGTTCCTCGAACCTTCTACCAAATACGTGTAGAAGTCCGAACCGAAGGATTTCTCCTTCCTTGCTCTCTTACTCCTTCGGAGTTCTAGAGCTCTATCAGGGACATTCTCCCTCTCATGACGAACAACGTCATTAGACACTTGCGTGTCAATCTCAACCGGTACATAATCCCTCGGTCTAGGGATTGAAGTAAACCGATTCTCATCAAATATTGCATCTCTCGATTCTACTATCGTATTCACGTTGATATAATCATTAGGTTCAACAATATAGAACCGATATGCCTTACTATGAGACGCATAACCCACAAAGATGCAATCAATGCCTCTTTCACCTAATTTTTTCCATTTAGGTTCAGGGACTCTAACAACTGCCCTACACCCCCACACTTTTAGATAATCTAAATTAGGGGCTCGTTTGTTCCACAACTCATATGGAGTTATTTTATTTCTCTTGTTTGGAACTCTGTTTAATATGTGACAGGCCGTTAACATAGCCTCACCCCAAAATCCATCACTGAGACCGGAATAAGATAACATGGAATTAACCATCTCAGTTAGAGTCCGGTTTTTCCTCTCAGCCACGCCATTTTGTTGTGGCGTATAAGGTGCAGTTGTTTCATGTATTATTCCTGTGGATTCAAAATATTTAGGATCGTAGTATTTGCCACCACGATCCGACCTTAAACGATTGAGGAAGGTTTCACAGTGTAATTCAGATTCTGCTTTATATGCTTTAAACCTATCAAGCGAGTCGTCTTTGTTACTTATCAAATAAACATAACAAAATCTTGAATAATCATCGATAAATGTAACAAAGTAATTCTTTCCACCCAAACTCGGTGTTCGCTTGAAGTCACATAAGTCACTATGGACTAGATCAAGTAGATTAGTCTCTCTTTGCACAGAAGGAAATGAAGATTTCGTTATTTTTGTTAGCATACAAGTCTTGCATTTGTCAACAACTTTATCTATGTGAGGAATCAACGAAGAATTATCCATTTCATGTAATCTACAAAAATTCACATGACCTAGTCTATAATGCCATAAAAACGACGAATCAAGCACATAAACAGAATCAACGTTCTTATTATTAACATTTAGTTTAAACATACCATTACATAGGTATCCTTTCCCAACAAATACACCACCCTTTGACAAAATAAACTTGTCGGCCTCGAAGACCAACTTGAACCCAAACCTATTTAACAAGCCACCCGATACAAGATTCTTCTTAACATCAGGAGCGAAGCAAACATCGGTTAAAGTAAGGGTTTTTCCGGATGTGAAAAGTAAGTCAATTTTCCCCTTCCCTTTAACCGGTACCGACGCCCCATTTCCCATGAACAACTCAGTTCCGTTGTCCATGGGCTCAAAAGTGGAGAAGAACCCCCTATCCTTACATACATGCTTCGTGGCCCCCGAGTCAATCCACCAAGAATTATCACTCTCGATTAGATTGACTTCCGAAATCATCGCCACGAACCTCTCGTTCGAATTTTTAGTGCGATGATCAAGCCCCTTGCCTTTGTTCTTTTTAAGGCGATAACAGTCTTTTTGCATATGACCGGGCTTCTGACACTCCCAACAAACAACTTTCGGCCTCTTGTGCTTATTGTTCTTTTGGAAGTGTCCGGTTCTCTTTGGTCCATTACTAGATTGGCCTTCCTCTGCGATGTTGATTTTACCAACATCACCCGGGCGTTCTTTGTTGTCATCTTGCACCCTATAACCTTCCTCAATACGTAAATGGTTAGCGAGTTCCTCAATTGACATATCCTCCTTCTTATGTTTTAAATTTTTCCTTACATCTTTCCAAGAGGGAGGAAGTTTGTTAATTAAGGAAGAAACAACGATTGTGTCGTCCATATTCATGTTATGTTGTTTAAAATTATTTAATATACGTTCTATTTCATGGAATTGCTCCATGACAGGATGACCATCAATCATCTTATAATTATTAAATTGACTAACCAGGAATTTTTTGCTTGTTGCATCCTCGGCCATGTAACGAGCCTCAAGTGCGTCCCATAGTTCCTTCGCGGTTGACATGTTAGAGTAAATGTCAAACAAGGCATCGGTCATCCCATTCAAGATGTGCCCTCTACAAATATAATCATCGTTTTCCCACTTCAGTCTTGCCCTTTGCTCGGCCAGCGTTTCTTCCTCCTCAGAAACAGGGGATGGAGACGGTGTATTCAGGACATACACCACATTCAGCGTTGTTATGAGAAAATGCATCTTCCTCTGCCACCGTCGGAAATTTCCCCCATCAAACCGGTCCAATTTCACAAAATTGGATGTCATTTCCCTTAGTGATGAAGCCATAACCCAAACCAATATAAACCTTAAGATTGTTAGGAAAAATTCAGAAAATACTTGCAAAAACCTTGCAACCGGGTATCCAAACGATCTCAGGTGTTGAGGCGTGTAATCACTATCCTTAAGGTTTATTTCGGTATACGAAATATCCTCGGGGATACAACAACTACCAAAATATGGAGTGAAGAAGTGTATGGGAAGAGATTGATGAAGATGTCTAGAGATTGGTTGATTTAGAGAACTCATCCTTTGATAAACTCACATAGAACACAAGAACCATGAAGATGTTCTTCAAATTCCTTTCTTGTGAAATTCCACTTCAATTTATATGTTTTCTTCTTATTGATGAGAGGGGAGAAACTCTTGTCTATTCTCTTCTGTAAAAACGTCCCAAAACCAAGAGCATCAATATATAAAAGAACTGGGAAGAAACCGCGCAGAAAACCGTCAAAACCGACCTGTATGTCGACACACAGTATCGACACACAGCTTTCTGTAAGCCTGTGTGTCGATACTGTCGACACACAGGCTCACTGTAAGCCTGTGTGTCGACACACAATTTCCGTGTGTCGACACACAGGTTCCTCCGTGCGCACCCGAAACGGGCTGTGTGTCGACACACGGGCCATGTGTGTCGACACACAGCTATCTCCCCTGCGTTCTATAGGATTTTGTGTCGACGCATATGACCCATGTGTCGACACATACTCCCAATGATGCCCTAATCACTCATACAAGTATCGGGACAATCTCAAATACATCTTATATACATATAAACAATATTTAACACACATATATCCATTTTATACAACCAATATTTTGAAAATACATCAACATATATATGCTTTGTAAGATAGATAGAATGTAGATTTAAGAAAAATAATTTAAGAGAAACTTATCTTATTCAGATTTCTAAGCTATGGAATAATATACTTGCGGTGTCTTTCTAATTATATTTGAGTTCGTATTTTTATTCTCATTTTGTTGAGTATATTAAGTTCCTAATTTTATAACACTTTAAATTTTTTCTCGGCTTTTTCTAACCTGAGATATTAAATGTTCAATTATTAATAATTAAAGAAAACAACTTTTTCCATGCTAATTGACTCGCCTAGCATTATTTTTTTTTTTTTTTTTTGGCACTATGGAATTGTTATTAATATTTTGTTTTATATTAAAATTTCGTTAATTATGTAATTTAATTTTATCTTGATTCAAATTTTTTTAATTAAATAAAACTAAAAATAATAGATATTATATCTATTAGTAAAAAACGCTTATAATATGTGTATTGAACATATCTACATTTTTGTGTTTGAAAGGAAGCTTCCGTATACATTTTAATAACATGATAAAAACATATTTTTTATGTTATCAGCATAAAATATGTTTTATAATGCCTATCCATATTTTTCTCATTCGAAAACAGATGATGAACGGTAAATTCATTGTAAAAAAGTACATTTTTACCGTGTTACTGACGTATATACAAAAATGTCTTTTAAAGATAAAAAGGCATATATGGGTTCAATATATAGTTATTTACATCATTGGTTCAAAATAGTCCCTCATGTCTTGTTTTGTGATAAAACTAATCCCCCATATTGTGACCAAAATTAGATAAAAATAAAAAACATGAGAGACCAATTTTGTCGTCAAACAAAACATAAGGGGTCATTTTGAACAAAAAAAAAATGATGAATTAATTTGAACAAATTTAAAAAGATAAAGGGACCAATTTGAATAAAACTAAAAATATGAAAGACCAACGGTGTAAACAACTCATTCACTATACCAATTATGCGTATTTTTTTACTAATAAACAGTATGTCTTTTATTAGAAACTAAAATATTAGTAAGTATTTCAATTTTTCACTTTTATTTAATTAAAAAAATTATAATCAAGATAAAATCAAATCATATAACTAATAATATTTCAGATATATAAACATAATATTATAATATAGTTCCATATTGTTCATTCATTGATAAATGTGTGTTTTTTTTTTTTTTTTTTAAATACAAATCATTAATGCTCTTCACTGCCTTTAAATGCGTTTAATGTGCCAAAGGTGGATTAATTATTGAAAAGTTAACTGCATTTGTTATCTTTAACATGTGCCCATTAACTACAACAACAACAACAACATTTCCAGTGTCATAAGAGCTCCCGCTTGTGCAGGGTCAGGGCGGTATGATGTACGCAGCCTTACCCCATCAGGGTGAGACCCTGACGAAAGACTGTTTCCGAGGACCCTCGACCCTTAAAACAACAACAACATGTTCCCATTAACTGTAGGTTAGAAAGACCTTTTTTTCCATTTATAGACCATAAAAGTGAAAAAAAAATCCGAACTCCAGCGTATGAAATTGAGCATTAAATGTTCGATTGGATTGCGCAAAAGAAGAAACATTAAGGCATCTCCAATCAGATGCGCCCTTTTAGGAGGTCAATTCAGTAAATTAAGGCACTTTTTGCTTAAGGTATTGCCAATGTCTCACATGGACGGGTGACCCAGGTTGAACCAGGTCAAGCTTGGGGGAGAAATTTCCGACACCCAATTTGACCTAAGGAGACGAATCCTTGGCAGTTCAAATTGGATGTGCCTTTTCAGAGGACAATTCAACCAATGAAGGCGCTTTTTTGCTTAGGCCTGGCCTCCGCGTGGTAGCAACCTAGGTCAACTCGTGAGCGTACATGTGACCCATATGTACAGACGGGTCAAGATGAGTCAAGACCCGTTTAGTGGACAATTCTTTTGATCATGAGTCAAGACCCCGCCTCGGCGGAAGCCCTTGTGACACTGGGACGTTTGTTGTTGTTATTGTTATCATTAAAACCCGCATCCTCTTAGATAATTTGAAAACTTGAATCTTTTAAATGCATTTTCTAGCAAAACAAATGGGTTCGGAAAATTTTCTTCAAAAACTGAAAAATTAAACCAGGCCTTAGACAGACTCCCCACAGAAACTCCACTCCTTGACTAAAGTAGCACTTCAATATTATCACATCATCTTTGTAGATGAAGTATCTCAGGGACTTTGACCGCAACCCAGAAGCAAAAGTGAAACTAATATGAAACCAATAACATTTTTCTTCAAACGAAACAAGGGAAAATAATAATATATTATACTTTTCCTTGAAAAATCTCATCCAAAAGAAATTGTTTGGGTAAGGAAGAAGACTATCCGTCTACCAAACGGTGCTCGAATTCTGGTAAGTATAACAACACAAGCGGAGAGTGTATGAGGCATTCAAATCACAGAAAAGCATCTTTCTCAAGTAGTTTAAGCACCTCAGGTTGGTTATTCAGCTTCGCGACATCGATTGGCGTCTTACCATCAAGGTTCTGGAGAGTACTGCACAGGCAAGGTCAACAAGGTATTTAAGAAATTAAAGCGTAAAATCGGAAACAGGAATCAAAATGGAAGAAAATAATAAAAAGAAAAAGATGGGTTTTATATGAGCTTACACAGCAGCACCATTCTCCAAAAGGAGGGCTACACATTCCTTTCGGCCATAACCAGCAGCATAGTGAAGAGCAGTGTTCTTATTCTTATCCAAAGCATTCACCTTTGCCCCTGCTTCTATCAGTAACTGCGCACACTTCACCTGACACCAAACGAGTGTATCGGCAGCTCAGAAGGAGAAAGAAGACGAGAAATAGCCCAGGGACTGAAGCTTATGTACTCCGCAGTCATGTCACGGTTGGGGTTGCAGTGTTTCAGAACCGGGTGTTCCAGGCCACATATGGGTCGGGGGTCAATAGTGTTTGGTTTTAAGTTGCCTTTGGACCTTTTTTGTTTAGCAGAAGTTTGATAGAACAATTATACAGCCAGTAGTTTTATAACATTCTCTATAGTTTCTAACATATAAGTACACTCATAAAATACTTTTAATAAATAAATAAGCAAGTATCTTACAAGTAATAGCTAGCTTAAAATCCATCGTGGAACGTCCATACATTTACTAGGAGAACACAATTAAACTAGGAGAAAAAGAAGGATCATGCAGGCAAAAAAATATAGAGCTCCAATACAGTGGGTTCGATAATTCTTTAGCTGTGCAGGAGAACACAATGGCTGACGAGGACTATTAAAGAAGCACTTGTTGGAACAATTGGATCGAAAACGCGGATGGAGAAAATATCGAGAAAAGATTCAAATTACCTTATTATTTCTCATTTTAGTTATGTTAGTTTTCGATTGGTACAACGTTTCCTATTCTAATAGGAATTCTTTTTAGTTAGGTTTTTATATTCCTATTCAAATCGATATTGTTTAGATTTCTATTTCTATAAATAGGGACCTCAGGTTATTGTAAAGGGAACTTCTTCCTCATTATTCAATAAAATATAACCTGAGGGTTTATTATTTTCCTGAGTTTAAGAATTTCTGTCGGTGGATTGTGTATCCGTTCGAGCAAAATTCGAGCAACACCCATTCGTGTGTCTTACAAACCTAACAATTTTGAAAATCGCTTCCGTCCTGCGTCAATGGTTCTGCTAATAGTGACACCACAGAATCAAAACATGGTTCAGTCAGACTCACGTCACAGTCACATTTGTCAAGTAAGCAAGGTGTAGCTGATGTTATGCAGCAGGCTCGCTCAATCACATTGAGTTCTTTACGGGAATATAAGCTACCTTTTAGGCTTTAAGTTTACACATTTGAATGAAAACTCATACATCATTAATTTTAATTTCATTTCTTAGTTCTTAGCAAGTAAACACATACAAGTATGTTTTAGTAAATAAAATACAATATACATGCATCCTAGTGGTTATAACATAACTAACGCCACGTGAATGCTGAGCTACATAATGGCCATAACTTCACCTGTGAACCTCTTATTTGATTCTATGCTAGTGATAATGACAGTAAAATTGCTAGTGATAATGACAGTGGAATTGCAGAGACAAATTGGGAGTGTAAGCAGAGATTTAATATCATTCAAAACACATGTGAAGTAATACCAAAAGTTCAAAGCGTCCACACCTAACTAGGAAAATACTCTCCGCCCAAGAAACTTATCAGCAATTCCACCAATATCCTTCAATTTGGGTGTGCTTGATGATATCCGGGGTTGGATAATATTGCCATATAGATTTTTGGTAGCTCGCATAGTGAAAATTCCAGACAACCCTTAAGTCCCCTTTTGGTCACCAAAGTGACAAAAGATGGTCCTTTTGGTCACTCAAGTGAAATTTTGGAAGATTTAGTTACCCAACTCAAAATTAAAGTCCTTTTTAGTCACCCAAGTGGTTTAAAATAGATAAGTTGGTCATCCAAATCAAATTTTAGAAGATTTAATCGCCAAATTCCTAATAAAAGCCCCTTTTAGTCATCTAGGCAGTTTAAAATGGATAAGTTGGTCACCCAAGTAAAAGTTTAGAAAAATTTTATTGTCCAACTTCAAATAAAAACTCATTTCGGTATCTAAAGTGATTTCAAAATGATCAAATTCATCATCCAAGTAAAAATAACAAATATTTATGTTTCTAAATGATTCATTTCATTGGTCCTTGTCATCCCCCCTCCCGGGGGGGGGGGGAGGGGGAGACTAGTCCTTCGCGTTTTCTTTGTAGCCAAATTAACCCTCATTTGGTTATTAGTATTAGGTAAAAATTTAAGGACTAAAAACTAATTTCATATTAAATAATTTGAGCATTATCATTCATGTACCATTACATTTCAATATATACAGGTGCCCTATGATTTGAATATTTTATCACTAAGGTACCCTATGTCAAAATTTGAGCAATTTTGTAATATGACAGATTTTATACAAAAAATAATAATGTAATACATAATTATGATAATATATATAAGCAATGTCAATACCTTCAGCAAAAATTCGGCAAATTAATTATAATAAAATTTATCGAATGTTGTTGCAAGCTACCTAAATATTGCCGAAATCATGTGTCACATTAGAATTTTTTGGCAAAAATATCATAAAATTCCATTAAATAAACCAATATATTATTGGAACCATGTTCTATTTTAACATATTTCCAAAGAAAAACTATCAAATTTCGACAAAAGGGTACTTGATTAATAAAATTTTAAAACTTCAAGATACTTAAATAATAAGATGTTTAAACCTCAAGATGTCCCATTGTATATATTGAAACGTCAAGATACCTAGATGATAAATCGTCAAACTATAGGGTACCTAATTGATAATTTTTCTAAATAAAATATTAGAAAATATATAAAGAAAGGGGAGTCATGGAATACCAAGTGCTTTAAACATGAGAAATTATAATGCACCTGTTATTTATTAATTCTCCTTTTTTTAAATATTCCTTAAATTCTCCTTTTTAAGAATATTTTAACAATTTTTATACAATGCCAAAATTGGTTTGTAATCTTTTAATTTCTCCCTAATGTCAATAATAAGGACCAATATGTTACAAATAAAACATGAAAGACTACTATGAGAAAAAAATATGAAGATCAATGAAATAACTAAGTCAAAAACATAATTAAATTTGTTTCTTTCTATTTGGATGGTGAATTTTATCTTTTTTAAATCATTTTAACAATGAAAATGAGTTTTTATGTGAAGTTGGGTAACAAATTTTTTTAAATTATTACTTGGATGACCAACTTGTTCTTTAAACCACTTGGGTGACTAAATAAGACTTTTATTAGAAGTTGGGTGATTAAGTCTTCTAAAACTTGACAGGGGTGACCAACTTATCCATTTTAAACCACTTGAGTGACCTAAAAGGACTTCTATAATAAGTTGGATGACTAAATCTTCCAAAATTTTACTTGGTTGACCAAAAGGGGACTTAACTCACTAGACGTATTAAACTGAAAGAGCGACAATTAGTTTGAGGCAGATGGAGTGAGAAAGTTTCATGATACATCACCGAAATTGGCTATCCATCATCAATAACAAGTTTAGTCACAGAGATCACCATACCTCACCATATCCACAAGCAAAATGTAATGCTGTCCTTCCCTCTGAATCTTCTTCATCTTTGTCAGCACCAGAGGCCAAAGCATTTTTCAATCCCTAAAAAACAAAAAACAAAAATGTTTTACATTCTCTGCCTATGAATTTGATGAAATAGAAGTACCATAGAAGGCGCATATTACTAATCAGAAGCTCAGAACACACAACAGAATCCCATTCTTCGTATAAAAGATCAGAACAGAGCAGAATCATTTGATGAATTTGAGATGGTGCACAACACGAAGGCCACAACACTAATTTGCAAATTGATAAGATATTACCAAATCCTATTAACATGAAAATAACTCATAGAAACATCACGCTCATGATAATTGCTAACCAAAGGCAATAGAACTAAGAGATAGGAATACAATGGTACAGCTGTAACATAAGTTTGAGGGTTGCTCGAACTACATAAGGTGTATCTAACATGAAGTAAGAAAAACAACTAATTAGCTGTGATGAGTTGAAATAAGATAACCAACAGATTAGTTGAGACTTGTGAAAACAAGTGGCGGTCAAGGATGTGACAGGTTCAAGAAGCTCAAAGTAGTGAAAAAAACAAAGACAGACCATCGGTCAGGGAACCTCCTTGTTCCTCAACAAATTAAGGGCAGCATTTGTAAATTTCCTTTTGTTTTATAAGAGGAAATGGTACTTGGTGACAAAAAACATACAAATAGGTTAAAAGCGAGAGAGTCAATTGTTCTTTTGCATCGGAAAGAATACATTCATTGCACTCATCTTATAATTTTGTTGAACTAGCGTCTATTCTTTGGAAGTTCCATTACCTCGACATCACCACTACTAGCAGTGTGATGAACTATTGAATCCTCCTCATTTCCCACATCTTCCGCCTCATCTGGCCCAGAATGCTCAGCAGAAGCAGCTGCATCTCCTGAAACAGCTAGACCCATTGCTTCACCCAGCTTCTGAAGAACCTCTTTATCATTCCAATACCTGAAATTACAGAAGCGTGTGTAGAAAAGGTGAGAACAGAAAAGGCCGATGCTATAGCATAGAACAACAAGCAAGCAGAAAAGGTTCAATATTTGCCACCTCATCATGGCAGATGGACCACCAGTCTCTATCTCTTCTAGGATTGGTTTCAGTGATGGATCTCCTTTAATTTGTGCCATACGCTCTTCTATCTGATCTTTTTGTGCTGGATTAGCTAAATTCTCAAGCATGCTGGACATTGATGGATCCTAACAAAAACATAAACCAGAATGATGAAAAAAAAATGGCTCCTCTTTTTAGAGTGGGAAGGAAGATACAACATTTTTCTTTAAACAATGATTTTGGGGAAGGCGAGGATGAACTTGCGTGGTTGGGAACTTAACCGCAATACCAACTTCAACAGCTCGAACAAATGGCGTATGAAATGAGAGACAACGTACCTGCACCAGAGCATTACCTAAACGCTCAGCCATAGCCATAAATTGAGGATTTTGCATGACCTGCTGCATGGTAGAATAATAATGCTGAGTATCAAACTGTGGTATTCCATCTTCCACTGCAGCACCGTGAAAGGTCTTCTGAAGCTGCTCAGTCATCTGATTGAAAGAAGGATCTTTGGCTATTTGTTCCGCTAGATCTTTGATGCTAGGATCCTATATTTACCATGTTACACACGGCAAACAACAGTAAGATGTTGAGATAAACTTCTGCAAGCAGAAAATTTACAGCTCCAAATACAAAGATTGCAGAGGATAGTCCGTTCAATGAGCTATCATACTGGGAAATAGAGGATACGGCATCAACATGTGTTAAATTGATCAACACACAAGGCACGCATGAGAAGAATAAAAAAAACATACGTTAAGCAAGCCTGACATTGCAGAGAAATCAAAAGGATTTCCAGAAAAGGCCGCTCCTGATGCAGCAGATTCACTTCTTTGTCCAGACTGGGGCCCCACAGAAGAAGCTTCTGATTTGAGATTTTCATCTTTCCGTGAATCTTCTTTCTTATCTGAGTCACAACATTAAGAAAATTTACAAAAGAGCCCCTTGAATGCTTCAAATGAAGCCAAACAGGAGCAATAGTGCAAAACTGACCCTACCAAATAAATTATCACGGAACAACCAAAGAAAAGAAAACTTAAAACCAATGCCTCTTTTGGCAATCTTCACATGCAATAGGAGTGCGAAAGCTGTGTTCTTTGACCTCCAACAAATAAGGAGGGCAAAAGGAAATCAGTAATTAGAAGGCAAACATTGCCAAGTCCTCAACGATATGGGCAGCAGAAAATACCAGATAACAGAGGGACATGCATAGAAGAAAGAAACAAAATTGCAAAAACATTGGTGTTGGAGTTTCCTAAAAGATCCCAATCATCATATAAAAATCAAAATACCAGGATCAAACTTGATGAAATCCTATCAGAAATGACATAAATTGGAATTAACTGGGGAGTCACTAACTTAGTGGTCAAAAATGCTATTTTGAAATGAATCCCTCCGAAGCTCGTATGCCTGACAGCTTTGGAGTAGGCTATCTCCAAACCTACTGGGATGTTGGTAAAGATGTGGCTTAGGTAGTTAAAACTTCTTTAATAATGGAAGATTGAGCATAGGGGTAGCCGAGGTAGCGGCCTAGAGTAGTGCATGTCTACGCTAGTGTTCCTTGGTGTCTTGACTTCCTCTTTGGCGCACGCATTGGCGCGCCTATTAGCCTATTTGCTTATCTGTGTGTTGGTGCTCTCGAGCATAGGCGTGCCTATTTACTTATCTGTGTACTGGTGTGCTCTTGTGTATTTGAGTATGTGCTGACTATGTGCCAGTAACGACCTCTATTGTATTTTGTTACATAGGGCTTGCTTGCACTATGTTGCACTTGGGCTATGTTCTCTAATTTTACTGAGTTTCCATGCTTCTAGGTTCGATACTCCATTGACGACACGCTACTCAGGTTAGGGTTCCTTGGAAACAGCCTCCCTTCAGGGTAACCCCTTAAAGGGGGAAGGCTGCATACATCCACCCCCCCCCCCCCCCCCCCCCCCCCCCCCCAAAAAAAACAACCTGCTTATGCGGAAGCCCTTGTGGCACTGGGTCTGTTGTTGTTGTTGTTGTTGTAATGGAAGATTACTTCAAGTAATTAAGCTTACATGTAACACTTTATTTTTATCACAAAATTAGGGAAACATCCCAGTTCAAACCAATTAACCGCTATATGTTCTAAGATTATTGAAAAAGTTCAAGCTAATCATCTATGAACCAATTCTAGGTAACACTGTGAACCAGCTGAAGAGAGCATTGGTACCCGATAGATCCATTCATACAACATTATAATAATTCATGACATTATGAATAAATACCAGAAAAGAAAAGAGAAAGCAAGTTGGATTGCCATAATCCTCGACATGGAAAAAGCTTAAGTTGGTACTGAATGGTGCTTCCTGGAGCAAGTACTTTAGAAGATTGGATTTCTTGTAAAATGGATAACATGGATAATGCAATGCATTTCAACAGTATCATATTCAGTTTTAATAACCATGTAATAACCATGTTTCCAGAAACCAAATCTAAAATTGTAATCACATCTTTAACTATGCTAGAATATTGCATTTGGTATGGAATATCAGAGACAGAATAGACGAAAGTGGTATCATTTACACTAAAACCTCGACCACCAAAAACCAATACATCGGATGGAAATCCTCTCATATGGGATATTTAAAGATTAATTTCGATGGATGAAAACGAAATACTCATGTTACATCCAAATTTGTAATTAGGGATTATACAAGAAGATTATTAGTGGCAAGATCATTGTTGCAGTAAACTCCTAAAACACTAATGTTCCATTCTCAGAAATGCGATTCCGCGTTTCAAAGACAGATTCACGCTTCAAATGCGTATCAAACTCAATGGAAACACAATGCAAAGAATCATAGAATTATTTTGATAAGAAGATGCTCATCAAATGATTTATTGACTAATTATATCACTCGATTCAAATAATGATTGAATCGTGTGGCCATGTCGGAGTCAAATTTCTTGATCTTATACATTGGATAACTCAATTTTCTTGGTCATCGCTTAGTATTGAATTTATTTTGACATATCATGCTTTAATGGTTCAATTAATGAATATCTAACATATAGCAGCCCCCCCCCCCCCCCCCCCCCCCCCCCCCCCCCCTTCTTCTTCTCTTCTTTTTTTCTCCCAACTATAGAATGACTGCTCGTTCCTCATTCCCACTTCCACTCCCGCTTCATGCAGCTATGGTGGGGATCAAGAAATTTAGGCTCCACATTGGTGGTCGTTGCGGGACCTACCGCAACTAGGAAACAAATTTTAAAAACTATCAAATTCGAAAGTAAAAGGAACATAGGTTGAAGGACATAATACAATAGAGACACTCAAATTCTGAAATCAATGTTATTGCCTATGGTCCTGCACCTCTAATACTCCATCTTTATGGACGAGGCATTCAGCAGAGCGGCCACTCCAAGAAGTGGAACCTAATGCTTTTTCTCACAATCTTAAGAAAAACTTTAAGGCAATCATAATTCATCTCAATTTTTTTTTTTTTTTTTTTTTGGTGGTGGTGGTAAGCAAGTCAGTTGAAAATTTGAACATGAGCCTTGGTAGAGACTTTGATACTACAACAAGGCCTCACTGGCCATAGTTGGCCTCTGTTATTTAAGAAATTTGATACAAGTGATGGATAGTATCATAGGACTCAGAAAGGGGTTGTAGACGGAAAACAGCCTCCAAGTGATCATCCCAATCCAGTAGAGTACAATGCAACCAATCCACACGCATAGTGTGGGCACGTTTAAAAACATGATACACCGTACGAAGAAGCATTACGATGGAGAAGTGATGTGCCCTATATTTAAATCTTTTATTCTTCATTCCTGCGACATATTCGGCTTTTACATATGTGTTTTGTTGTAATCTAGGTACATTTAAGCTTAGAGTGCAACGGAGCAAACAAATGTCGAAAAATGGACGAATCAAGAGTAGTCGAGGCATAATTGAAGACTACTTTAAGAAACCCGACCACGTGTAGAAAAGAAGGACCAATTGGGTTGTAATTAGGTAACACAAATAGGTCTCGTAAAGTTTCGGGTACTAAACGATTAATTGGCACAAAGTACCGATCGGTCTGCAGCCCACATATGGGGTCTACAGTGGGGCTGCCAATCGATCAAGAAACCTAGCCGATCAATCGGCCCCGAACAGAAGCCTAGCCGATCGATCGTGGGTCCAATAGATCGGCCCAGTTTTATACCTGCGGCATAATACGCTGTATAAATAGAGAGGGGGAGACCTAATTAGACATCTTTTGCCACGCCTCCTCTTTTCCTCTCCTTCCCGAAGCCGGTACGAGATCTAAGGGGTTCTCAAACGCTGAAGCACAGGTAGTAGGAATACTGGGGAGAATCAAAGCAAGGATCAACGCCAACGTCAACGTCAATTGAGGGAGTCTTCAAATCCTTAGTTTTAGTCATTATTGTTTTCTTTTTTAGATTTCATGATGTTTAGAACTCCCATGGAGGAGTTGACTTTTAGTTTAGGGATGAAAAATGGGTAGCTGTCCGTATCGCAAATTTATATTATGCTTTGACAATGGTTTTGGTTATGTTATATACGCACCCCTGTGCAAAATTTATGATTGTTGTTTGCTTTATCTTTGTGTGTGCTTGTAGCCATGTTAAGATCTCCAAATTATTAGCGTTTGTCTACGAACTTGTAGTCTAAACTATAACATAACATGTTTTCACATGTGGTCAGGGTTGAGGTTCTACCCAACTCTAGACACAATTTTTCATACAAATTAATACTTAATTAGGAGTACTAAAGGAATTTATTAGTGCTATTGAGATAATCCATGCTACACCTAGGGTAAGATGGGTTATGCCCTTAAACTAGTTCATTACCTTAAGCCTTAACTTAAGTATTAGTTCAGGTTTAATATTGAATTAGGAGCAAGAAAGGAATTCAGTAGTGCTAATGAGATAACTTGTGCTCCATGTAGGGTGATATGATAGGTTATGCCTTTAAACTAGTTCATTACCCTAACAACAACAATAACAAACCCAGTGCCTCAAGCGCTCCCACATATGTAGGGTTTAGAGTTCATTACCCTAAGCCCTAGTTTAAATATTAACCCTGGCTTAGTGCTTGCAGCCTAAGCCTCCTAAATCGTTGTCTTAGTAAAATATAATAACGGGATACGAATAAAGCTACCCTGAATTTATTCCCTTAACTAACCTCAATTGAATTGACAACTTTAGTATAGATTTTATTACTTTCTTTAATTAATTTTCCAAATAATCAATAAAACCCAAAATCCAATTGCTCATTAATAACGAAATCCGACTTAACTCCCATTCCCCGTGGATATGACCCGTATACCCAATTTAGCTACGACGATCTCGTACACATGCGAATACACGGTTTTAAAACATCTTTAAAACTACATCAAGAAGCAATCAGTATGGCTCTTGCATATATATATATATATATATGTGTGTGTGTGTGTGTGTGTGTGTGTGTGTGTTGCATCTACTTCAAATATGAGTGAGCCGATTCAAGTGTGAAGTAGGACAAAACACACAAAAATTTATTGAAGCAAGATTGAATAGGGAAAAGCAAACACGGCCAGTGATTATTTACCTCATATCTCACACTATTTTTTTTGGATGAGTACATCTATGTTAATTGAGAAATTGTCCAACCGGAACTTCTAAACCAAATGAACATGATAGAAAGGACTTAATCAAAGAGAAGAACCCACAAGATCCCCTTCTCATATACAAACTTCAACATAACTATTCAACATGCATAATTTTCTAAGAGATGCTCGTTATAGAATAAATAACAGATATTTTATAGGATCATAACCATTACATAATTACATTACGCGATCACCACAACGTGTTGTGACATCCGCAACACCCTGCTTGCATGATATCGAAATGTGACACAAACGCGAACAACAATTTGATTTTATGATGCCAATGGCTTCAAACTTGAGGTAGAAATAGCCTGTTCTAGTAACGATGCATCTCAATCAAACGCTACTCCAACAAATAATAGAATATTAAGAACAATGTTGATCATTGATGATATTCCCGTTCATCTGGGAATGAAGCAAAAGTAAAAGGTATGACACCTGAATTGTCAAGCATAAATTATCATAATAGTAACTTCATTCACCAGAATTTTCAGAAGCCCGCGCATCATTCTGTGAGTTTGAAGCCATAATGATGCCCAGTTACAGCGGATGAGGCACACTGCAAGAGATATTCCAGGAACATTGATGAATTTCCAAAATACTTAAGAAATATGAAAGAAAGCTTGCATCTATATACAAAAATCAACACCAAAACCGATTCATCCCCTACAATGTGACTGCCAGATAAAGACATCCAAATGATATAAGAAGAATTCAGTTTCTTACTTGGAGTTTGTCAAGGAAAGTCATAAGCAAAAGCTCACTTTCCCAGAATTAAATTTCTACTCCCTAAGGAGAATCCTAATATCTATCACAGTACCCAAAACAAGACACTCGAAGATAACAAAACAACACGGCAACATGAAAAAGAGAAAAACGGCTAATCTACTAAGAGTTGAAAGTACGCATACAAAATAGTCAAGTCAATAAAAGCTAATCGGTCAGGGTTTGATTTTAGAAACTCGTGATTTCACACCTCTTTACAAGTTGTGGTATAAAACTACATATTCATAAGGGAATTAAAACAATCAACTGCAAGATTAAATGCTTAACAGGATATCATACACCGCATTGACAAGATGATATTCCCAAATTACAAAGCATCAAACTGCAGTTAACTTTTTATAAGATCAGACAACAGCAGCACCGAAAAATGGGATTTACCCATGATACCAAGTTTTAGTACACTAGATCGTGACATTTTCCCCGGGTTTTCTCTCTTTTGTTTGGTAACTGGGATCCGAGCCCGCTTGCGGTGCACCTTGACTAATTTCCAAATTGCAAGCACCGTCCAATGGGAAGTTTCTTTATGTGCGGCCAGGTAAATTGGGGCCAGTTGATCCTATGATTGGCCCCAAGGAATTGTTTACACTCAATAGTAGGATTTAAAGCTAATACCTCACCCTTCATAAGGCCAGGGGTGAACATAACCCCAAGCAACCGCATGAGGCCCCCCAAATTGTAGGGTCCCAAAGGGCGATTACATGCAAGTTTACGTGTTCTATTTTTGTAGTGAAACTTCAGTTTTTAATAATTTTAATAATTTTCTTTTACAATTAGACTTTCCATTATTCATTGTATTAAATTTTACGTTGTTAAAAAAATGTTATTATATTTGTCGGGCCTCATTTGAAAGCTTTGCTTCGGCCCCAAAACTGTCGACACCGGCCCAGCATAAGGCGCAAGGTCTCAGTGCCTCACGGCTTTACTGAGTTAGAGAGATGTAAGCTAATCATTGATACGTGCCCAGACAGGTATATGGCCTAAGTAGTAGGACAGTTCAGTAAGAAGTAGGCAGACCGGCCCAATGAGGGGCACAAACTTTATATATAGACACCCTATTGTATTAGAAAATGATATGAACCGAAATTGGAATAGAAACACATTAACTAGAAATCAATAAATTGCCAAAATTAAAGAGATAGAAAGAGATAAAAGATGAAATTTCATTTTCATAGTTGCTTTGTAATACAATTACTACCCCAATTTATAGAATAATCCCCTCCCTCGACTTATTCCCCGTTTTAGTCAGAAAATCAATCAATTAAAACGGAAGTCATATTTAGCTTTTCTCCCTCGTCACTTTAATTTCAGTATTTTACCGCTTTCATTTAGTTTCAATATATTCACCCTTTTCCATCATAACAATCAAACAAGGAGATCAACAAATAAACAACAGATTTGCATTTTGCAAGGCGAAAGAGCCAATCGCTTACACAACTCTAGAATTCAGAAGTAATCAGCGATAATTGACATACAAAGTAGAGATCGAGGATTTAAAAAGAGAAGTGAGAGGATGAAAACAAACCCTAGCTTTTCGTACTCGGCAATCGGAGCTGGTTCGCTTGATGCCTTTCTCTTCTGATCCGAAACCTTGAAAACCTAGAGGACCACATGCAAATTAGGGCCACCGGAAACGCGTGTATGATTGGGTTTTCTTGCAGATGAGGTTAAGGAGCATAGTTAGTTAATTATCCTTATAATTGACGTATTAAACTCTTGTATTTTTCTGATCCAAAAAAAAAAAAAAACTCTTGTATTTTTCTGTTTAAACAGGGCATTTATGTATAATTGTCAGTAATACAGTAAAATAAGTGTCTTTGGATGTCATCCTTATAATACACCTTCTATAACATACATCTGTATTTTTTCGTATGAAAAGAAAAAATTCAGTTGAAAAGAATCATACTTATACCTGAATTAAGTATTTATATTCTATATTTTGTAATATTTGTTACTTCAATTTTTAAACTACTGACGTGTACACTATTTTTCACTATGTATCATGTTTTCTTACTATTACTTCTTTATGTAATACCATCAAATACAAGTAAAAATTAACTGAATCACATTTCTTTCCACTATATCAGTATTTTAGAAGGAGTTATTAGAAACATGAACATGATCATATATAATTAAGTTAACGAACTTTTGATCAAATTTTTTATGTATCAAGCCAAATAATACAAAAACGTATTAAACTCCATTCCAATTCCGTATTTTGCTGACTATGGTAAGAAGTGACAAGTCTGACCACATATACATTTTTCCCCTATGTTTTTATATTTGTTTTATTGATTATTTTCACTTCAGTTTAAATTACGTTAAATGTTTGTAATTTTATTTAAATTATTTTTTATTTTTTATTCAAAATAGTTTATGATGTTTTAATTTTGACAAAATTGGTTTTTCCATTTAGTGACTAGAATGTAAAATTTAAAAAATTAAGGGACTAGTTTTATTGTAAAATAAAATAATAGAGACTATTTTGAACTAAAAAAATGTGTGGATCAATTTAAACAAATTACAAATATTAAGGACCATTTTGAGCAAAAATATAGATTGATCAATTTGAACAAACTTACAAACATTAATACCAACATTTTAAATAACTCTACCCATAACGCTTTTTTTTTTTTTTTTTTTTCCTGTTGGTAAAGAGGGGATGAGGGTTATTTTGCTGCTTGTGAAACTTGATCCCATAATGCCCTTAACTCCTGATGATAATCAACAGCGAACCTTGCTTAATTCTATCACATATTTGGTCACCAAAGTCGTTTAAATCAAATAAGTGGATTACTTAGCTAAAATTGAGAAAGTTTCCCCCAAAATTTTGTTCTCGCTTGATTCGTGTCATGTGTGAGGTCGCCAAAAATATGTGAAAACAAATGTGTCTAATAGACTTACTACACCTTCGAGATAAGTCTAATTTTAAACTGCACATACGTGTCCTCAATCAATTTGATTTACAAACGTGGATTCTGCGAATGCTTCAAGGAGATATTTATGTCTGCCCCAACGTGCCACCCAAGTTTTTTAGCATGATATGCAGCGTATTGGTCCTCTATCTTAGGCGTTGAGCGTTTGACATAATTTTAACGGTTCCTCTAAGCATATTATAAGCACATATAGCTTAACAATTATTGTTAGGGAAATCTTATAAAACGAGTATCAATGAACAGTCTCAAGCTTCAAGGCATGTAGCGAACCACTATCCTTAAAGACTTGTTTCGTGGATAAAGTAATAGTATCGGGGATATAATGAAAACCAAGAACAAAGTGAGATGGAGTGTAGAAAGGAAAGATAACCAAGATGTGAACAAAAGAATGATGCTTCAATATAATTTTTGCCCAAGTACTTTCAAAGAGAATGGTGGAATCAATTTATAGAAAAATCAAGAGTCATTATTTTGTATGGACTAACCATGGTGAAAGATTTACAGAAGATTTTTGCATTTATGGAGAATCATTACAAAAAAAGTGAGCATTGTAATGCTAAGATGCAAAATGTTTACCCATATAATGAAATGGTCATCGATCCGCTAGGACCTCATAATGGATTTGTTAGGCATGATTTGACTCGGGATCACTGTAGTGAAAAGCCACAACCGGTGGAAGAAAATCCCAATGCTAATGCTACAAAGTTTTATTCTTTACTTGTGGACACTAATAAACCTTTGTGGGATGGATGCTTTACATACACTAGGTTGTCGGCTATGTCCCAGTTGTTAAGTTGTAAGTCGGAGTTTGATATGAGTGAGGCATGCTATAATAAAGTTTGTGCAATAATGAAAAATAGTTTGTCTTCAACTAAACAAATGACAAAAACATCTATGAGACAGAGGAGATGGTTGCAGATCCTAGTTTTGGGTATACAAAGATTGATGCATGTCCAAATAACAGCATGATTTATTACAACGATACTTGAGAACTATTTGAATGTGCTTTGTGTGGGCGTCCCCGGTTTAAACAAAACAATATTGCTGTAAAATGGCTGAAATTGGTATTGTTTAAGGTGCTTCGATATCTTCCTATCACATCGAGATTGTCGAGGCTATTTATGTCTCGTCACACTGCCGCACATATGAGATGGTATGCTGAACATCAAACTCTCAATGGTGCTTGGAGAAGGTCAAGAAATGGACCCTAATGAGGTGCCTATAGTGGAAACAAGGAGCACGTGGAAAAAAGAAGAAGAAGAAGATGATGATGATGATGATAAAGAAGAAGAAGAAGAAGAAGAAGAAGAAAGTGATGATAGCTGTGATGATCATGCAGAAGACAACAACGACCAAATTGATGATGATAATAACAATGGAGAAAGCAATGATGAGGAATAATGAATGGCTTTTAAAATTATCATTATATTCCTATGTTATAACTTTAGATGTATTTTTGTATGACATTACTATTGTTTTGCTACACATGTGTTACATGTTTAATTTGATTGCTGAATTTATATGCATTGCCACGTATTTTTTCTATTATAGTGTGAATGGCAGATAAGATGAAGTACAAACGTAGTTCTAATAAACAGAGACATCGTTCCAGACAGTCGTACCCTGATATTAGAGGAGGATGTAATGAATCCCCTTCTAATACATTTTGGGTCCAGCTGGGTGGTGAGTATGAAGAGGATAATTTAGTCAGGCCGCATGTTTCTCATACCACGAGTGTGACCCCCATAAAAGCTGCGTCGTCACATAGAGGTCAAAGTAAAGGAGCAGGTCGCAGCCCACCATCTCGACCTTCACATGGGCCTTCACATATGATCATAGGACGCCCTCTCATATGAGTGAGAATAATAGCCCACAGATGAGGGACCGCGATAAAGGATTGTATCAGTATGGAGATCCTAGACCGTCTCGAACTCCAGACCCATTTGAGGTAGGTCCTTCCCTGCCTCCGAATTCATCTCCGCCTTGTCCACGTCGTAATCCAGCAGAGCGCACTTATATAACAATTGATGATAGCGGGTAAGTATTAAACTTTTAATTTGTAGTACATTTTAGTTTTTGTTTTTATAATTATTGAGTATTTATTATTTTTTCGTATACAGGCATTTCATTGGTAAAGAAGTAGGCGATGTCATCAATGATTTGATCGCGGATAATTTTGGTGGCCCGTGGATTACATACAATGAATTCCTTGCACAACTTTGAGAGGATCTGTGGAAAAAAGTTTGAGGTATGACCATTAATTTCTCTAAATTTAGTTTTTGTTTATAGTTTTGAAACTAAGTTGTAATATATATGGTTCTAGATGATCTTTTGTTGGCATCCTTCACTGAATCCATTTATGAGAAAAATCTTCAACAACAAAGTGGGTCAGCGCATAAGGCAAATGTTGGGAAGAGTTAGGAAAAAAGTTTATGACTAAAAGACGAAAGTTAACCTAGTTGATAAACGCTCTAAGTGGATAAATGGCGACCGCTGGGAAAAAATGTACGGAACATGGAACATCCCCCAATGGCCAGGAAAAAAAAAAGAACAAAGAAAATAGAAAAGGCAAAGACGGAAAAGAAATAAGAAGGCACATGGCCGCTTCCATCTCATTTTCGGAACATCATCGAAGAATGGTATATTTTTATGTGTATTTGTGTATATACACCACCTCTATCCTTGTATGTACTTATATTGTGTTATTTTACAACTAATGTGTTCAATTTTAATATATAAGAGAAAGAGAAGGGTAAGCCTATTACCTGAGTTGAGGTGTTCAAGCACTGTACCATCCATCAAAAGGGAGACAAAACCGGACAGTATATGGTTGAGCGATCAAGGGATGTTATGGTAAGCGTAAATTCAAATATACATGAACTTATTTATAAATTATATGTATATATATTCAGTATCCCTATTATTACAAATGGATTTGTGGGTTTGGTTTCAAAAAATGTGAATAAAATTACATGTGAGAAATTGTTGTCAATTGTTTGGGTGAATATAGTTTTTTCTACTAAATTTTTGGTTGGGTGAATTGGATAGATATCCCATATCATCAAAGAACATAGTTTTGGTGTACAAATGAGTGGAAAGTTTGAGTACTTTTGACAAATAGATATTGTGAAATATAGATATGAATGAGTATGTTGAAAGTGAAAATAGATTAGGGGTCTGTTTGGTTTAATTTATTCTGGGGGAAATAATAATTTTCTAAGATTTGGAGAGTGTTTGGCAACCATAAAAAGCATTTTTTATGAAAAGCAGAAGCTATATTTTGGTTTTTAAGGAGAAATAGAAATTTGGTGTTTCTTCTTTTAAACAAAAGCAGAAGCAGACTTTAAACAATTGAGAAAATTTGGTTCATGCATATTTAAGTTTGTTAATATATTTTAAAATTAATTTATATATTTGAAAAACAATTAAATTTAAAAAATAGTTTATATATTTTAAAAAATATGTTAGATATGAAAAATATATTTTAATAATTAACAATATATTATAATATTTAGAAAATATTTAAAATATTTGTGAAAATTATTTTAATTTTTTTAAAAAACTAAATATTTAAAAAATATTTTAAAGCATTAATAAAAAGTTTAAGTATTTAAAAGATATTTTATGTATTTAGAAAATATTTTAAATAATAAAAAAATATTTTAAATATTTAAAACATATATTAAATATTTGAAATTGTCCTTGGGTAATTTTTTTGAACATTGGCCAAACTCTCATAATATTATAATAAGCGCTTCTTTACTAGTTAAACCAAACATAAATTGCTTATTTGAAACAATATTTTTTACAAAAGTACTTATAAAAAAGCCATTTTTTCACAACAATGCCAAACAGGCCCTAAGATGTCTTTAAGGTTCTTATATTTTTACTTGATCTATTTGACATTTTCATAACTTGAGCATGAAAGGGAAGGAGAGAGTAATGAGTGTGTGAATGAGTATGTTGATATGTACTTTTTCATTGTTAATGTGAATAGTAATTAAAATCAAAACTTTGTCATATATCCCTACCATATAGGCTTTCAATAGATTGGGGTGTTGGCAATTTTACCTCCATTCTGTAGCTCAATATTCATATCTTATTCAATATTTTAAAAGATATAATAAAGTTTTCTTATGTGATTAATGCGGCTTACTAATACTTTCTTTAAAATAAAAATGTAATTTAAAAGTGTATGGATGATAGTGACATGTTCAGGGAGATGAGACATTGGGCCCTTTATCATGGTGTAAATCATAGAGGATGTACTTGGTTGGATGTCAATTTGTTCAGATTTTATTGTTATGCTTGATGACAATAAATATTTGTAAATTAGTATCTGTATTTTTAGTTTACTACGTCATACATGAAATTATTCATAAATTCTATGCCTAGTTTACATTTTATAAAGAAAGTAATTATTTTACAGGAAATGTATGAAGATAAGTACCATGTTGTACATGGAGAGGAGTCATGCATAGATGAATTTGATATTGATGTATGGAAAGTTGTTGTGGGTCCTTCCTCCAGAATATGGACTCACTTAGAGGATGGAAAACTTACAATGGGGTCAACGTTCGCGTTTTTATGAGGAGTTTAACCTTGTACGTCTGCATGAAGAGCAAATTCAGCAATTACAATCAAAACTTATTGACGTACAGCAGACAAACCTGAAGATTGTGAGCAAACTATAAATCATTGACGAGCAAATTGGTTATCCTCCTCCTGTATAGCCCTCGAATGGTCCTTCCTCTAGAATATGGACTCACTCAGAGGATGGGAAGCTTATAGTGGGGTCAACTTTAACCTTGTACATCAGCTGAAGAGCAAATTCAGTAATTACAATCAGAACTTACTGACGTAAGACAGACTTACTTGAAGATTGTGAGCAGACTACAAATCATTGACATGCGAATTGGTTGTCCTCCTCCTGTACAGCCCTCGAATGATCCTCCCTCCGATCCTTCTAACGAAGACGATATAGATGAAAGCGATGAATAGTTCATGAACTTTTTTATAAATTGTTATTAGCAGTTTGGTATTAGCTGTTATTTCATATTTGATCTTCCTATCGTACCTATGGACAAATTACTTGGTCGTTTGTATTTTTGTATTGACCGATACATAAATCTTTAATTATCATTTTCTTTTTGCATATTTGATTTGACTTTATGGAATAATTAGTTTTTTATATTTTAAATTGTGAAATATGTTGCATATCCATTGTAAATAGTTTCTTATTTTTAAAATCGTATCAATTTCACCATTTTATAATGAGCAAAGTTTTGGCAAAGTCGATGCAAAGCTGTTATAAATTTGCAACGGATTTGAAACAACAAAATCATTTTAAATTTGTAACGCAAGCAGTATCACAAAACTCTTGCAAATTTGCAATGCAAACTATTGTTGAAAAGATGTTATAAATTTGCAACGGATTTGAAACTGTGATACCATTGCAAATTTGCAACGCAAATGTCGTTTTAAATTTGCAACGGCTTTATGAGGACTGTATTAATTGCAACTTTGCCGCTGTTATTTCCCTTGTAAAACACGTTGCAAAGTTGGAATGGATTTTCAATGACCTTGTTCGTTGCAAATGTGCAACAGATAGTAATATTGCAAATCCGTGGCAAATTTCCAATTGATTTGCAACCAATTTAGGTCATTGCAGATTTCCATTGCAAATCTGTTGCAAATAATTTGCTATGGGGTATTTTGCAACGAATGTTTGCCCGAAGCTTTTTTGTTGCAAAACCGTTGCTTTTTTTAGTTTGCTACAGATTTGCAACGGAATTTGTCCGTAGCACTATAACAATTTTCTGATAGTCATGCCTTTGAACAAATATCATTTTCCAATGAATGCCCCATCCTTAGATAATGCAAATTTGTCAGCTTCAAAGATCAACTTAAAACCGAACCTAGTTATAAAGATACAAGATACGAGATTCTTTTTCACATCCAGGGTATTACACACATTGTTCAAGGTACGGGTTTTTCCCGAAGTGAAAAGTAATTCAACTCTTCCCTTGCCCTTGACCAGTATGGTTGCACCATTACCCATGAATAACATAGTTATGTCATCTATGGGTTCAAATAATTTAAAGAACCTTCTATCTTTACAAACGTGTTTTGTAGCCCGCGAATCAACCCACCAGAACTCATAATCTTGGATAAGATTGATTTTAGTTATCATTGCCATGAAATTATCATTTGAATTTTTATTGCGATGCTCTAGATCCTTGCCTCTCTTTTTCTTGAGGCGATAATAGTCCTTTCAGCTATGACCGGGCTTATTACACTCCCAACACACATGCTTAGGCCTCTTATAATCGCTTATCTTTAAGAAGTGTCCGGTTCATTTTGGTCCGTTGCTCGACTGGCCTTCTTCCATGGCATTAATTTTTTCAATGTCATTGGGACGATCCTAATTCTCATCTTGTAACCTGTAACCTTCCTCAATACGGAGATGGTTAGCCAACTCCTCAATAGAAAAATCTTCCTTTTTATATTTAAGACCTTTCTTAATATCTTTCCATGAAGGAGGAAGTTCGTCTATCAAGGAAGAAATGACAATGGTATCATCTATGTTCATGTTATGCAGCTTAAGGTGATTTAAAATTCTTTCTATCTCATGAAATTGCTCCATAACAGAACGATTATCAACCATTTTATAATTGTTAAATTGACTCACAAGAAATTTCTTACTTGTAGCGTCTTCTGCCATGTATCTCGTTTCCAGAGCGTCCCTAAACTCCTTGGTGATAGTTATATTGGAATAGATATCGAAGAGGGAATCCGTGATACCATTAAGGATATGACCCCTACAAACGTAATCATCGTTCTCCCATTTCAGTCGTGCACGTTGCTCAGACAGTGTTTCATCATCAGATGGAGGATCAGGGATTGGCGTATTAAGGACATACACCACATTCAAAGTAGTAAGAAATGCATTTTCTTTTGCTAGTGACGGAAGTTTCCGCCATCAAATCGATCAAGTTTCACAAAGTTCGCTATCATTTCGCATAGGGAAGAAGCCATTTTCAAACCAGAAAAATTAAGTCTTAAGATTGTTAGGGAAATAGTCTCAGGCTTCAAGGTGTGTAGCGAACAACTATCCTTAAAACTTATTTCGTGGATAGAGAAATAGCCTCAGAGATATAATAAAAACCAAGAACAAAGTGAGATAGAGTGTAGAAAGGGAAGATAACCGAGATGTGAGCAAGAGAATGATGTTTCAATATAAATATTTTTCAAGTACTTTCAAAGAGGATGGTAGAATCAATTTATAGAAAAATCAAGTGTCCCTTTTGAAGGGACTCGTCCCTTCCAAAGGGTCATTTCAACGGCCAAAATAACCCTTTAACCACGCAAAAAACTGTCAAAAATGCGTTGTGTGTCAAAGCTGAGTGTCGACACATAAAACCTGTGTGTGGATGCATGGACCTACACACGGGTCTGTAAAATTGTGTGTCGACCTGAGTCCGCTTCCCGAGAATATTCCTGCAAAGTTGTGTGTCGATATACTTGGCACATGTGTCGACACACACCATACTCAAACCAAATACATTATAAACAAGTCCGAAACATATCATTAAGCACTTTATTTTGAAACTACATCAACAATTATAACCACAATCCCATTGGCAGCTTACAGGGAATCTCTTCAAGGTGTTCATCTTTCACTTATGCCTGCAGTATACGACCTAAATCACCTTTTGGACTTTTGTTTTGGCTTTCATGCAAGTTCTTCAGCGTGGTCCCCAACTCGAAAGTGAGTCACAGAGTCAAATCCTACCATCATAAGTATCTTAAGACTTTTATTTAGAGCAAAACCTCTTAAGATCCAGTAGCCTCAACGTAGCATTTCTACCAGCTCAAGGAAGAAAGCACGACAAGCAACACCATTCCCAGAGGTTCTATACACTATAACTCATTTAGTGGAATCAGAAAACGCAGTCGCTAACGTCAGATTTGTCGAGAAGAAAAAGAAATCCACTAGAACCCAACAACATGTATGAATCTTTATTGTTTGATTTTTGTCTTGTAATTGCCTTTAGTAGAATGTTCAATTTCTAACTCATTGTATGTAAATACATGGCCAATCACTAGCTTGAGGTCCTTTTCCAATCATCCAAATTGGTGATTCTTTTGGTAGGGACGACCTTGGGTAACTCAACCAGCCTCGGTGCTGTTGATGTCTCGATGTAATTGGCTTGACATTTCATGGCTTATGTCCCTGAAGAGGTAACAGGTGACATCTTACCTGAAACTTCCATCATGACTAGATTGGCCTGGAAATTAATTTAGGCTTCTTCTTTTGAGGTTTGTATGGAGGGGGATGGAGTGAAATTTTAGTACTAGTGAGATTCGATTCCAGGTGGTGTCTTTGACCTAGTAATTATCATCATTGGACTAAGCTATGCTTGGTGATTCAGACTCCTCTTTTTGCTCCTATGGTAGCCTATAAGGATTTTAACTGATGCTTCGGAAGAAGAGTCTACCAGTAAGGAAGTTTGCATATCTTGTTTGTTTCTTGATTTTACCAAATCTTACGTGTTTTTTTATTCCAAAGGTTTCAACTGGGGAACCAGTTGCACCAGATGTAACTGGAAGTCTAAATAATCCTTGCCTTAAATCCAGACCTAGACACAAAAATTTAGGGTAGCTTAAAAAATATTTTAAAATATCGGGATACATGAGAAATATATTACTAAATCTCAGGTACCCGAACCAATACTTTATTATTTCATTTTTTTTAATAAAAATTAAAGTTTAAGTATCAAATTGATTTTATTTAATAGTTCGAAGGTGGCTTTGATTAATTTAGAAGTTGGGTTATTTATCTTTATTTTAACCAATAGTTGGATATCTTTAATGAAAATAAAAGTTTGAAGATCATCTCGATTTTGATAATAGTTTTGGTGATATATATTTATATATTTTATGTGTACAACAACAGTTCTAGTACCTTAAGGGCTCCCGCTTGCGCAGGGTCTGGGAGGGGTAGGATGTACACAGCCTTATCCCATCAGGGTGAGATCCTTACGAGAGACTATTTCCGAGGACCCCCAACCTGACAGTTGATATTTATGAAGAACTTGTATGAAGAACATGTAGAGCATATAAAGCATGTAGAGCATAAGGATTATGCGAAGCATGTATGCAAGTAAGCATGTAAGCAGATAATCAAATAATTCAAATAATCCAATAAGCATATAGCATGTAGGCATGTAAGTATGTACGCACAGGAGAATAGCCGCCAGAGCAAAAGGTAAAAGCAGACAAGCATGTAGGGGAAAGATCATACATGCGGCACTATGCACACATATAGAGGGGATAGAGTGTCTATAGAGGGAGAGAGAAGGTGGGGAAAGAGAGAGAGAAAGAGAAAGGGAGGAGAGAGAGGGAGAGTATAGAAAGTATAGAATATAGAAGAGTGTAGAAATTATCAGCAGCGAGTAGCACTATACCCTAAGGTTACAGATCCTAGGAGCACTAAGTGATCAACGTACACTCGTGCTGCATGTATTCAAATAGGCATACAAGCAGCTTACGGGTGCTCGATGCTCCTACACCACTATATCGTTACCCCTAAACTAATCCTCCACTGAGCTCTAAACTAGGGCTATCTCTTCATTTAGGTAAGGGTAGGCAAGGTCCTGCCAAATTTTCTCCAACTCTTCATCGGCCGGCTCTTCCCATGTGTAACATGGGGTTGTTCGCATCTCCTTACAGAGGCAGTGGTGAGTTTCCTTTCACTCTTCTTTTCTTGGCTGCCCTCTTCCTCTCTTCCCATCCATCGAGTTGTCTGCATCCAACCCTAGGATCACAGAGCAACACGCAACAGAGCTGCGTATAACAACCAGGAATACAAGCATCCTCGTGTTATTAGAACATGCTTACGAGTGCTCGGCGCTCCTATGTTGTTATATTGGTTACACTTTTGCTAATCCTCCATTGAGCTCTATCCAGGGCCATCTCTTCATTTAGGCTGAGATAGGCAAGATCTTGTCGAATCGTTTCCATCCAACTCTTCTTTGGCCGTCCTCTCCCGCTTTTGTCATCTGTAATATGGAGTTGGTGGCATCTTCTGATAGGGACTGCGGTAGGTCTCCTCCTAACATGCCCAAACCACCGTAGCCATTGCTCCCTCAACTTATCCTTTATCCGTGCTACGCCTAATTTACCCCTTATATCGTCATTTCTAATCCTGTCCTTCTTTGTGTATCCACACATCCATCTTAATATCATCATCTCCGCCACCTTCAGCTTCTATGTGTGATGACACTTAACCGGCCATCACTCTGTCCCGTAAGACATTGCCGGTCTTACTACGGTCTTGTAGTATTTGCCCTTTAACTTTATTGGGAACTTCTTATCGTACAATATTGCAGAGACCATCCTCCATTTATGCTATCCCACTTTAACCCTATTATTGACATCTGCATCCACTTCTTCATCTTGTTGGACCATGGAACCCAAGTGTTTAAATCATTCTTTCTGCGGTATGCCCTTTGATCCAATTTTGACAACTCCTGTGCTTGGCATGGTAGAGGTGCAGAACTTGAGTTCCATACACTCGGTCTTAGATCTACTGAGTCTTAACCCTTTCAATTCTAAGGTCATCCTCAAAAGTTCAAATTTCTCATTCACCTCCTCCCTAAATTCCCCCACTAGGACTATATCATCTGCGAAAAGCATGCACCAAGGCACATCTCCTTGGATGTGCCTTGTGAGGTCGTCCATAACCAAAATGAACAAAAAGAGTTTCAAGGCTAATCCTTGGTGTAACCCAACTGTAATGGGGAAAGCGTCTATAGCCCCTTCCGTTGTGCTCACCTTGGTTTGGGCGTCTTCGTACATGTCCTTGATAACTCGTATATAGAGCTGGGGGATGCCTTTCTCCTCCAGGACCGTCCATAAGACCTTCCTCGGTACTCTATCATGTGCCTTCTTCAAATCAACGAAGACCATGTGGAGTTCCTTTTATCTATCCTTGTAGTACTCTATGGACCTCCTTAGAAGATGAATGGCTTCTATCGTTGATTTGCCTGGCATGAATCCAAATTGGTTCTCTGAGACCTATGCTCCTTGTCGAAGCCTAGTTTCTATGACCCGCTCCCAAAACTTCAGAATGTGGCTCATTAGTTTGATTCCTCTGTAGTTGGCGCAACTCTGAATATTTTGTTCTTATAGACGGGAACTAATGTACTCTTCCGCCATTCATCAGGCATGTTCTTCCCTTGGATAATTTGGTTGAATAATTTGGTCAACCATCTGATGCCCACTTCTCCAATACACTTCCATGCCTCAATGGGTATTCTGTTTGGGCCGACTGCTTGACCCCTGCTCATTTTCTTTAATGCTTCCTTGACTTCCTCAGGTATAATTATGGTGCAGTAGAAGTAGGTCTCATGTTCTGTCGGTGCCTGTAGCTCTCCTGGGAGTGCAACTGTATCTCCCTTTTCATTGAGCAGATCGTGGAAGTATGATTTCAACCTAGTTTTAATTTGTTGCTCGTTCACAAGCACTTGTCCATCTACCCCCTTTATGTACCTTATTTGGTCCAGGTCCCTAGTCCTCTTTTCTCTTGCCTTTGCAATTCTATAAAGGTCCTTGGCCCCCTCAACTATATCTAGCCTTTTATAGAACTCCTCAAAGGCTTTAGATTGCGTGTCTCTTATTGCCATCTTTGCTTCCTTCTTATCCTATTTATATTGTTGTCTATTGTCCTCATCTCCACTTTGATCTTACTCGTTGAAGCAGTCACATTTCGCTTTAATCTTTTCCTGGACCTCCCTGCACCACGACCAGGTCTCTCTGTTGTTTGGTGCCCCTCTCTTTGATACACCTAGGGCTTGATCTTTTAGGCTACTTGGTTCCACAAGTGGTTTACATCTCCCTCACACTCCCCTCCAAGCTTTGCCTCGACTCTTTCCTTAAAGACTTGAGACTTTTCCCCTTTCAGATCCATCCAGGGTGTGCGTGGCTGTGCTGGTTTGATGGCTTTCTTGCCCCTTCTCTTGACCTTGACCTTAACCTCAGCACACACTACCCTGTGTCGTGTAGAGAAGCCCTCCTAAGGGATAACCTTGCAATCCTTACAATCTTTTTGAATCCTCTTCCTTAGTAATATGTAGTCAATCTGAGTCTTTGCTCCACCGCTCCGTAACGTGATTATGTGGTCCTTACGCTTTTTGAAGAAGGTGTTGGCCGCTGTTAACTTGTAGGTGACGGCAAAGTCTAACAGAGCCTTACCCTCATCATTTCTCGTTCCAAAACCAAAGCCTCCATGGTGGGATGCATAACCTTCTGTGTTTGCTCCCACGTGTCCATTGATGTCACCCCCAATCACAATTTGTTCGCTTTGGGGTATGCCTTGCATTGTTAAGTCTAAGTCCTCCCAAAATCTAGCCTTCACCTGCCATGTCTGCCGAATCTGTGGAGCATATGTACTTATGATGTTCAATATCTTCCCCTCTAAAAGTAACCTGATGCTAATGATCCTATCGCTAGTCCTAGTGACCTCTACTACTTTGTCCCTAAAGATGCTATCCACAATAATATCTACCCCATTCTTTCCCCTGACTATACCTGCATACCACAATTTGTATCATAACACATTTCTTGCTTTTGTGCCCACCCACCTAGTCTGTTGAAGGTACATGATGTTGATCTTTCTCCTAATCATCATTTGGGCCACCTCAAAGCTTTTTCTGGTTAGCATGCCAACATTTAATGTCCCAATTCTCAGGCTCCCTCACCACGTGGACTATTCTGTCCCATCCCTGACTCATTTAAAGACGGCCTCAAGTTTTGAGCTCCATTTCTAGTAACGTTTATAAGCTAGCTGTCCACAATCACGATTAGGCACGCAAACAATCACCAGAGACAAGGATATAGCAGTCATAGTACAGGTAATAGGAACACTAATGAGAGATATATATGACTCTTATGTATAGGTGAGAGTAAAAGGATAAATTTTTGACCACTTATTTTTTTGGTCAAAATTCATTTAATTGGCAACATACAACATTATTTTCATTTTACTAAGATTTTTTTTCCCTCTTTTTAATCAAATATATGGTTTAAAACTCATTCTCTCATATATAAAAGTTATCCTCGTATGATTGTATTATTATTTATGATTTGATGTGTATCCAAAAGGAAAAGATGAGTGGGATAAGACATCTACGTCAGTGGAGATCTCCTCTTTAACAAAGCTCAGACAGAGGTAGTTGTTCGTAAAGAGTGATCAAAATGTATCGAGTGTTGGGTTTTCTGGGAAGAAGATCAACCCTAACAAGAACTACAAATTCATGGCGAAATTCCACTGCAATTCTCCACACAAGAGGCATCTCTTTTGGCGTCCTCCCCGACGGCGTTGACGGCACTTCTGACACTTTCGTCCGCAACTCTATGCTCATGGATGATTTGTTCTCTCAGCTCCAGTTTCATATCACCAAGGTGATCTTGTAATTCGCTATCTGATGAAGAATTTGTTATGATCCATAATCAATCCACGAGCGAATTACTCGATCAATCAAAAAATCCAACTCAAAAATAGTATTAATTTGTATATAACTCGTATAATATGTACAAAGTGTAGAGATATACAAATATTGGATAAGATTTGTATAGCAGGGAGAAAGGGAGGGAGAGACTTAGAGAAAGAGGGAGAGAGACTTTCAATTCAAATTCATCCATAACTTCCTTCTAACACTTAAGCTCCCTATATATAGAGTTAAGGGAGGGTGTAACTGTAATAAAAGGACTTAACCTATTTATTTATACCAAAATTACTACTCACTTAACTTCTATAATTCGGATTGTATCAGAATTTGATCTGTTTTGTTTGTGATTGTGTCTGTCATGATGCGGAGTGTTTGATGTAGGAGTTGTGGAAATTGGAGGGGGAGAGGAGGAGAAGTGAAACATAGAAGGGAAGATTTCTGAACATAGAGTAAATTTGTTATATGACCAAATGTTGCAATTAGGTCAAAACTGCATACTTTAGTCATGAAAAGAGAAGAAATTGAGGGAGAAGGGGGAAGAACTAGGGCGGCGTTTTTTTTTTTTTTTTTTGGGGGGGGGGGGGGGGGGGGGTGTGTTTCAGGGAGAAAGTAGAAGAAGAAGGGAATTGAAGGGAGAAGAGAGAGTGATTGAAAATCGAAGAGCAATTTTATTTAGCCTAGAAATTTACGATTACAAATGTGGCTTGAGAAGCCTTTTATAGAGTTTATAGGGTAAAACTAACAAAAAGAATTAAAAATAAAAGAAATCAGTTCAAATAACAAAAACTAGAAATGCGCCCCCCAAAGCTGATCCGATCAATTGAATGTCGAAAACTTTGCGCAGGCTGATTTGATCAATCAGATATACATCTGATTGACTTGATATTGACAGAATCGTGACAAAATTTAGGAAAAAACCCTATGCCTTTTGTTATGATCCCAACTAGTTGTAGGATTATTGGCACTAAGTATTAAAAAAGGAGAGAGAATTAGAGAAAGGGGGAAGAAATGCAAATGATTTCTGCACAGAAGGGAGGAGAGAATTTGAGGGAGAAGACGATTAGGGAGAGGAAGAATTGAGAGAGAGAGAGAGAGAGAGAGAGAGATGAAAGAAAAAGCATTAACCCAATTTATTAAGTTGAACAATTACAATTGAGATTTTGATGTCTATTTATATACATATACATGGATTAACTAACTAAAGAGAAAACAGAATGCAATTCAGTACAAAATACCAGAAAAACGCCTAGCCGTTACTGCGCACTTGGCGCCAACTAACTTTTCAAAAGTTAGTTATCCAAGTTATACCTCTTTTTTTTTTCCATATTTTTTCTTCTTTTTCCATGAATAGGCTTATTGATGCCAATTTGATGGAGTTAAATTGAAATTTAGCTGAATTTGGGAACTTATGCCATGAACCCTAACACCTTTTACGTAAAAATTATAGAAGTTTTTTATAAAACAAGGTTAGATACATTTTACCCTTCTGGGGTAAATAGTCATAAAAATAAAATTAGGGTGTATTAAATTATGGATTGGGGGTGAATTGAAGAGTTTTTGAAAAATGAAAGGGAGCTAAAATGTATAACTTTGTTTGTGAGGGGGACTTTTGTTCTTATGTCAAAAGTCAGGAGTTTTCTATAATTTGCCCTCATAAATACATGTATAGGTGCTTGCTGGTGGGGGGCCAGAAGCTGTGAAGAGAAACAGAAGCAGGAACAAGTTTCTTCCAAGGGAAAGAATTGAGCGGTTGATTGATCCCGGTTCATCTTTCCTCGAGCTTTCTCAGGTTCTCTTTTCTACTCTTTTTATGTTTCTATTTGTCCTTGCTTGACATGTCTTCTCACTTGCTTCTTTTTCTGTGGAGACCCCAAGCTATTGCTGCTTGGATTTTCTATTTCATCAAATAAACCTTTAACTATTATATGTTGCAATTTCGTCCAAATTTTCGTTATTATTTGTTAAATTAGATATTTCATATCACATCATGCACTGTGATGGTGATTTTGGGGGTTGTGGAGTTAAAAAATTATGCAGAATTTAGATGGAGTATAATAATGTTAGCTGATAGGGTTTGTTTTATAAAGTTGAAAGTTGAGCAATCATTTTGATTTTGTTTTGTCCTGAATTTTATAAATATTGTTCTGTTTTTGTTTGTTTAGAGTTGGGGGCCCTTCGGAGACAACCTTTCTTCAAGGTTGCACCCTGAGTAAGGTTGCGTACTCTCCCCATACCTTGTCTTGGGGGGATCCATTTGAGTCACTGGGTTTGTTGTTCTTGTTGTACGACATAATCAAATGGTTATAATTTGGTGAAAAATTATGGGCTACCTTAGCAAGATTTCCTTGGTCATGTTCGGATGCTCTTGGATGATTGATCATGTAACCTCATACATGAAGTGTTCATAATATTTAGCTTGGGTTGTATTCTTCTCGTCATGGTAGTGATTATCACAATCAGTCATCATCAATCTTGTTGTGTGCATTATGCGTCTTCCTGGTAAATAAGAAATCGTTCTTTGGGTATAACTAAATGACACGGTTTCATTTCTGGTAGGCATGAGACGTCATGAGGAACCGACTATGTAATCCCCACTTTCATCTTTGAGAGACATGATGATTTGTCTGATACTTGAATCCGTAAAAAATATATGCTTACCTGTATAAGTGTCATTATTGTTACTGATTTGCACTTACGAACGCATTGGCCCCATATTGTGACCATAGATGTGGTCATCTTTCGTATTTGTAGAGGTTGAGGTCTGAATCACATTCAACACTCTGATTAGTTTATGCTTGGGGGAAATATGCAGGCTGTAGATGATAACATACTAAGAATCAAGGATTACTTTGCCAAGATAGGGGAAATCTAGTTTGTGATGCTCCCATTGAAGTAGAGTATGAGAGGCAGAAGTGGCATCTTGCCAAGGTATCTAGAAATAATTCCTTAGGAAAAGATTTGAAGTAGATCACGAGCATAAGCCTTATGGTCATTGAGGACGCCTTGCTCTGATGGCAAAACACTACCAAAAGGAATCCCCTCTCCCACAAACTTGCTTATGTGTTGTAGAAAAGTAAGTCTCACAATCAATTGGAACTTTGTTTAGCACACTGAAGGCACAAAGAGGAAAGAGTGATGTTCTTTTGCAACTAATTGAAAACTTGAACTTGCAAAATCAATTCTTAAAATTAAGAGCATTAATCAAGTATGCAAAATCAATTCTTAAAATTAAGAATCAAGTATGAATGCAAGAATCTAAAAGAGAGAGTGAGAGAGATTATATTGGAGATTTTATAGTAGTTCAATTCCAACCTAGAAGCTAGTCTATTCCTCAAGATACTATTATTCATCTTTTGAGCCTTTCTCTAAGATTGAAAGGTGTACACTTGATCATTTTGTAACTTAGATTAGCATTCAACCTTTCACGCTTGATCCTTTTCTTAAATTAATTTGGCTATTAACATTTGATCCTTTTTGTAATCTAGGCTAAGTATCCACCCTTTACACTTTGGTCCTATTGTAACTTAGACTAATGATCCAATCTTTACAAATACATTTGTTTACAATGAAAAGCACTCTCAAAAGAGTGTTTGTAGAACCCTTTAAGCTCAGCCAAATAGAAGAAATATGCTAATTAAACTCAATAATCTCATTTAAGAAGAGAACAAGAGGTGCTCAAGGGAAATTTTAATAAAATCAAAGTGATGAAAACTTTGAAGGCTTAAGAATTCTATAAGAATTAAAATCAATTTTAGCTTGTTAGTTGGATGTTGAAACATTTAAGGTCTATTTATGGGCAAAGCTGCAACTGGCGGGTAGAAGGAGCTAGCAACCTTTTTAAAGAAGTTGAATTTCTAAAGGTAGCTGTTAGGAGCTGTCACTATCTTGTGTGTCAACACACAAGCCTTGTTTTAGAGACATAGTTGTCTGTGTGTCAATACACAAGCCTTGTGTTAGAGACATAGCTGCTCTGTGTTGAATTACAGCAGCACAAATGGGCGTACTGATAATTTGTTTGTATGCATTGGTATTTGATTGTTGACATTCAACATGCTTTGGATGTTTTTTGAAAATTTGACCTTTGCGTTTGATCGAGAGTGTCTGAAAATAGGTAATGTTGTGAAAATCTCTTCTGCACAAGTTCTAATTAGCCCTGAATGTTGCCTTGAGGGGATCTGCTCATCCCTTAATTAAGCCATGACTCCAATAAAGCTAAAAAAAAGGGTTAACATTTAGGCTGCGTTTGTTTCAGGAGAATCCTTGGAAAATGAAATTCTTCTTGAAGTTTTCCGTTGTTTGTTTCAAGGAAAAACACATTCTCGCCCTATGATTCCTTGTTTTTTTTTTTTTTTAGGAAAACAACTTGTAGCAGTTATCTTAGACCTCGTCATAGGACAAGTAAGTTACAATACAAAATATTTGAAATTATCTAGGCTTCATGTGGTTGTGAAAAAGTTATATTTAATAAAAGATAGGGAAATTATTACTGAAGTACCCTGAGTTTTAAACATTTATTACCTACTTTGACATTTCATTATATACAATGAGGTCCATGAAGTTTGAATATTTTATTACTAGGTAGCCTATGTTGAATTTCACGAATTTTTGTAAGAATCTTATCAGTTCTATACAAAAATGCTAATATAGTACATAATTGTGATAATATTTACAAGTCATAACAATTTTCAGCAAAATGGAGCAAATTACAATAAAAAATTCATTGAATGCTGATGTAACAACTGCCTAAATATAGCCAAAATCATGTCATTTTAGCATTTTTTTGGCAAAAAACTATCAAATTTTAATGAAGATACTGATATAATTGTCGAAATCATGTTTCATTTTAGCATTAACGAAAATGTATCGAATTTCAACAAAAAAGGCACTTGATTAATAAAATTTTAAACTTCGAGATATCTAAATGATAAAATGTTTAAACCTCAAAGCACCCCATTGTATATATTAAACGTTAGTATACTTACCCCATTGTATATATTAAATGTTAGTAAACTTAAGTGATGAATGGTCAAAAATCAGGATACCTCAGTGATAATTTTCCTAAAAAACATATATCGAAAGAAAGCATTTTCTAGGAAAAACTATAATCTATAAAATAGTTTTTTGGTGCTTGGTTTGACGTAAACATTAATTCTTAATTATAGTAATCACCATAGCATGAATTAATAAAGTCTTTCAAGTATAAAATATCAGTCAGGAACGAAAATCAAATAGAACCTCGTAGTTCACTCTAATATTTGGAGCTGACTAATCAATTTTCGTCTAATTTTGGCCCAAATTATCACCTCTAGCGATCTAAGATCCAGTCTAGTTCATTTTGGTCTGATACATATTTTTACCTCTGTATATCTTCAAAATTTTCATGTCTCCCATTTGAGGAAAAGCTTTTCCTTAGAAAAACCTTTTCCGTCAAAAAAAGCCCGCCAAACAATGGAAAAGGGGAAAACGAATTCTGAGAATGCGTTTTTCCCCAGAAACAAACGGAGCCTTAGAGAGTAAATTGACTAGGAGTTCTTTGTGAAACTTCGGTTGGATACATACTTGAAATCAAATATAAATCACTTCAAGAGAAATTTTATGAGCAGCATGATATGAGTGAGATTTTGTAAGTGTAGCGGTAGACCTAATTCTAAATGCCATACTTCGACAACATGATGCCTTCGAGCACATGGACTCGGATCTCCTTTTCTTGGGCTTGGGCTTGGATCTGGATCAATCTTCACTTCAAATAGGATCATTTTTAACTTGGTCCATCATTCTTGAAGGCTTGGTAGAATCATGAGTTAATTTGATATTTCTTACCTTTTTGTAATTTTGTTTTAACATGATCAAAATTTGAGCATAAGGACTCACTAAATATTTATTATCATCAAAATTATAATGTTGATGGCACTTAGGGGCGGTGCACATATTGTATGCTCTATAGGAGCTTGTTGGAGCATACCCTATATGAGGTAGTTGAGACGAGAACTCTATGAGGCCATTATATCAATTGATAATCGGTGACGGACATTACATTCCGCTAGTTAATGAATACTAAGTAATTGCTTTTAATGGTAGCCCATATATCCGCTAATGGACAAAGTACATACTTTTGATAATTTCTTCTTTTTTTTTTTAGTAAGTCAGCGAGATATATAGAAGAAGAAAAAATATATACAATCTACGAGGGGCATATCCCTGGTCACGGCCGAAGCCTACAAAGAAGATTAAAAGTCAAAGACAATGTCCTCAAAAATAACAATACACAATAGCAGAAAAGTTACAAAAACAATGACAAGAAAAGGAGCTAAGCCTCAAAACCCCATTACATAAGCAAAGAGGCATAACATTGAGCCCCCCTGAAAGATAGAGAAGAGGCATAACGCTGAGCACCCTTGAAAGATGAAGCTTCAAGCAAGCGGCTCCGGATCAAATCCGTGATCTCCCTCCCTCACGGCCTCCGCAGGCCTGGACTATGAACGTCGAATCTTGAGATTGTGTTCGTACCAAGGACGTACGTAGTTATAGAAAGGCAAAGACGGGCTATGATACTGTCTATCTCGCACCCCCTGAGGTGCTGAGCAGCCCAAGGGACAAAAATCACCCCAGGAAAGAGCAGGCCAGTCAACAGATGTGTGCGGAGTAACTGGACTCCAGACATAAGTAGAGAAGGGGCAAGCAAAGAAGAGGTACTCATGAGTCTCATCATTAGAACCACAAAGAACTCAAATGCTTCGAGCATCCTAAGCGTGATGCCTCAGAAGACTGTCTCGAGTCCACAATCGCTCACTGGAGGCAAGCCAGAGAAGAAAAGAGTGCCTCAGGATATGAAGCTGGAACCAAAGCAAATTATGTGTGGAATCTTCCTCTCTC
This sequence comes from Simmondsia chinensis, assembly GCA_018398585.1. NCBI lineage: Eukaryota > Viridiplantae > Streptophyta > Magnoliopsida > Caryophyllales > Simmondsiaceae > Simmondsia > Simmondsia chinensis. Next base: position 20,187,885 of record JAGTTD010000017.1, on the reverse strand, counting down.
CAACTCCGAATCATCTCCCAAGCGGACTTGGTGGTGAATTTCCCCGAAGGGTCACCCATCCACCTAATGCACTCCACAACACCAGCTCGGCTAAAATCAACCATGTCCTAGATCAGGCCAAGCTCCAAACAACCCTGTGGAAATCTCCATTGATCACCCTCAATAATATTTGAGACTTGGGAGTCTCACGTAAGGCCAGGAGGAGGTGAGAAGGCGGGCAGGGGAGCGCCCTGAAAGACGGCCGCATGGCCAATAGTTAATCCAGAGGGCCGTATCAAGCCCATCGCCAAGGACATGATGAAAAGCTCCTGAACAAAGACTGCAAATCTCAAGGATTTGCTTCTAGCACCAGGAGGTTGGAGCTCGTTACCTGGATCGTCCAAAAACTCCTGCCTCTGAGGGGGTTTCGATGAACCTAGCGAGGCCATAAAGTGGAGGGATCTGAAAGAAGAAACCAGATGTGCTTCATGATCGAAGCCTGGTTCCACTCAGCGAGACGGTGGATCCCTAAACCACCCTCACGTCTCGGAAAACAGAGGTGTTTCTAGGTAACTTTCGGCCCCCCCGCCCTCAAGCGGCGAGGCGCCTCTCCAAAGGAAGGCAGCAAGAGTGGATTCAATCTTCCCGATCACCGTCTTGGGGAGTGTGAAGATCGATTACCACTAGACCTGGATGGCAAAAAGAACCGATCTGATGAGTTGCCGGGGACCATCATATGATAGAGAACATGAAGTCCAGAGGCGGATGCGGGAGAGAATACGATCCAAAAGCGGCTTGCAGTCACTAGAGCGCAGCTGAGAAGTGATGAGAGGCACAACTAAGTACCTAACTAGACACTGCCCAGACTAAAGCCCAGAACATTAAGAATCTCTCGTTGAACCCTAGAATCAACACCGGTGAGAAAGACGGTACTGTTCGTTGCATTCAAGGAGGAGACCCCAAAATGCATGAAAGCGATCAAGAACCCCACGAATAACAATAACACTACCTGTATCACCTTTGCAAAAGATCATTAGATCATCATCAAAGCACAAGTGTGTGAGCTGAGTGAGACGACAACTCAGATGATAATGAAAATGCGGGTCGTCAATTGCCTGACAAATAAGCCTAAAAAGACCCTCCATAGCTATGATAAGGGATGGCAATGGGTCTGGTTTGGGTCGGGTTCACCTTCATCCAGATCTAACCCATAAAAAATCTGACCCAATCCAAATCCAAAAAAACCCCAGTATTCCATAAAAATTCAATCCAAATCCAAATCTAAATCCATCTCCATCGGATGGAACGGATATCAGACTCAAATCCATAGCTCATTTAAATTATAGAATAAATTGTAGAATAATTATAGTATTACAATATAATATTAATATATTAACAATAATAATGTAATAATAATAACTTAAAAGCCAATATTTGGACAAATCGCTATATCTTTTTCCTGTTTTCATTTAATATGTATAAATATAATATTAGACAATCATTTAAGTACCTTTTAACGAGTAATCTTTATATATAAATTTGTTAAATCATGGTTCTATAAAAAAATATTATAGTGCCAAAACGAACTTCAAAATGTTGGCACAATGAAAAAAGATGTTGGAATATGATCGGACATGTTAATGACTTAAAATTTAGTAATTTAAAAATTTTTGCTACATTGAGCATAATTTCGGCTCGGATCTATGTCGGGTTTGGGTTGGATTTTATGTCATCCAAATCCGACTCGACCCAAAACCCATTTATCAACATCCAAATCCAAATCCATCATAAAACCCATTTTTGCATCCAAATCCATCATAAATGGATCGGGTTGGATGGATATCCGATGGATTCGGGTGCAATTGCCATCCCTAGCAATGACAAATCGATGAGGAGAAAGCAGACCTCCATGGCAGACACCATGTCTAGAGTTGAAGAACTTTTAAGTTTGCCATTAATGGCGATAGAGAAGCGAGCAATAGATAGACATTCCCGAATCCATCCAATCATAGTTTCAGGGATCCCCATATATCGATTGTCAGCTAAGATAAAATCTCAATGCACCGTGTCAAAAGCTTTGTGGATATCAACCTTTAGGACACAACACAGTGAAACTTGAAGATGATAACCATGCATAAGCTCCTAGGTCAAAAGAACACTGTCAGATCTCCTCATATCCCGAATGAAAGCTGTTTGAGCATCATCAATGAAGTCTAGGAAGACTCCCTTTAGCTTGTTTGCAAGGATCTTAATTATGCACTTATAGACCACATTGCAACAGGAGATAGGGCGAAAATCTTCAAAAGTAGAGGGATTCTCTACTTCTGTACTAAACTGATCCTGGTGGAATTCACGGCACTGAGCGCACACAACTTTCTTGAAAAAGAGGGAAGTGTAGCCATCTCGACCTGTTGCCCTATCATCACCAATAGAAGAAAGGGCATCTCGAACCTCAACAGCAGTATCCGGGGAAATCAATGGGCAAACATGTTAACAGACAACACCCATTTATATGCTATTTGTGATGCGGGATAGACCAAACTTCGTCAAGCTAAGATACACGAGTTCTATTCTATGGAGATTACTTTTCTATCTGTGATGTGGTATCGTTAAATGATAATATGCTTGTGTTAATAGGCAGTCCAATTCCTTAAGATCACCTTCAATTGTGGATAAAAAAGTTAAGTTTTAATATAACTAGTAGAAAGTTGAGAAAAGAATTCAGGTGGGTGAGGTTCAATGGTTTAACGTCGTAGGAGGAAAGCTCATTTATCATTTTCTACCCCGGTGTTGAGGCTCTGAACCGACTGATTTATACACTGCTTGTCAACTCCACATTTCTTTCTTTTTTCTTTTGTCTGGAAGAGAGAAGTACCAGGCCCCCCGCCCGGGGGGGGGGGGGGGTGTAAGGATCGAGAGTGCCTATTTCTTCCTCTTTTTATTTTCTAACAGATTTATGTATATTATGTAAGAAAGTTGTAAATGGTTTTTAATCGACAACTGACATGGAAAGAAGAAGAATGGAGACGGACTTCTTAAAGTATCATTTGGAAGTGTCATACTTGGAGGTCAACTGTAAATTTCTACACTTTCTTTTGTTCAGGCAAGTGGAGATATGGGGATCTAAACCTATGACCTTTTGTCGTAGGCCTGGAGCTTAGTTGTGTTTTAACCACTAGAACAAGGCCTCATTGGCTGTAAATTCCTACATTTGCATAAACCGCATACTTTTTTGTTGACCTTCCACCTTTGTGAGCCTTATGCAATAAGTTACATTCAAATGTGAAGAAATGGAGACCAACTTCTTTGAGTATCATTTGAAATTGTTATAATTGAGGCCCACGACTTTGCTACATTTCCATAAATCACATCTGTGATCTGTTGACATTCAACCTGCTGATTCCCTCATAAATGAGTAAAGCTTGCAGGTCATGAATTATATGAAGATTATCTTCCATCTGGTGGAATAATTACTGGCATTGGACCTATACATGGGAAACTTTGTATGTTTGTGGCTAATGATCCCACCGTAAAAGGAGGAACATATTATCCCATCACAGTCAAGAAGCATTTGAGAGCACAAGAAATTGCTGCTCAGTGCAAATTGCCATGCTTATATCTTGTTGATAGTGGAGGTGCCTTCCTGCCAAAGCAGGCTGAAGTGTTTCCTGACAAGGAGAATTTCGGGAGAATCTTTTACAATCAAGCGACCATGTCTGCGCGAGGAATACCTCAAATTGCACTTGTTTTTGGTTCTTGTACTGCTGGGGGTGCTTATATACCTGCAATGGCTGATGAGAGTGTCATGGTGAAAGGCAATGGTAGTATATTTCTTGCTGGGCCTCCCCTTGTTAAGGTTCGTTTCGGATCTCCGTAATTCTTACCTGCTTTTTATGGTTATTGTTAGACCTCTCTAATGTCCCACACTCACAATTCCATAATTTCTTCTTCATGTAAAGTATGAAATCAAATAAAAGCCGTTATGTGACTTAATGTCTGTTACATTAAAGGACTCTGAGCTTGCCATTACGCAATTGGCTGTTACATGGTGATAGTTTTGTAATGGCCTCTATAATGCATATATATTGTATCCTGTTTATGCAAAGATATTTATAAATGTATAGTTTTGTCGAGAGCCGGTTTCGAAAATAATGCAAAAGAAAAAAAAAAAAAAAAAAAAAAGTAATGCTGGAAAAAAAATATTTACTTATCTACTGCTGAGCCGCGTTTGGAAATTGCGGCTATATAAACCGCGTCACAACGACGCGTTTAAAGCTTATATAAACAGCATTAAGAAAAGCCGTTTTTTATTATATTAAAACGCGTTTATAAGACTTGATTTTTGTCTAAATAAAACGCGTCAATAAAAAGCGGTTCACTAAAGTTGAACCGCGTTAGCGAGACGGTTTTATATAAAAATTAAACCGCATTTATAAGATGCAGTTTATATTCGTTTAAAACGCCTTTGAAAAATGCGGTTTTCTCTCAGTCTTGCACTATCTATTACAAATCGCGTTTTTTCAATGCGGGTTACTTTCAGTGAACACTATCGCGCAATTCTTCGCTAAAAGACAGTATTTTGATGGAGGTCTTTCAGTCATAGTGTATATACAACAATTGATACGATTACACAATGCAATAGTGGTGAAATAACTCCGACAATGATCACTTAAAAGATCTCCAATGTATGAACCAAACGACGTGACCCGTGGCAGAGAGATGCTGAGAGCCGGGGAGAGGGGGATTCGTGAATGAACGAGCCGGGGAGGGGGGTTTTGAGATTCGCCAGTGAACCGTGTCTCAAAATCGCGGTTCAACTATACATAAAACGCGTCTGAAAGACGCGGTTCTATTTAAACCGCGTTTAGTAGCCCCGGTTTTAATAAACCGCGTTTAGTAGACCTGGTCATATCAAATAATAACCGCGTCCAAGTAACGCGGTTTACTTGCTTAAAAACTATTTTCTTCATGCGGTTTTTTTAAGGTTGAAACGCTTGGTTATAACGCGGTTCAACAGTAGATAGGTAAATATTTTTTTTTCGGCATTATTTTTGTAATTTTTTTTTCTTTAGCATTATTTTCCGAACCGGCTCTTTTGTCGAAGTATAAAAATTAATCATTTTATGGCTGCTTATTCAAATTTTATAACTGTAAGATTTGAAAACAACTTATGTTACCTTAGAGAACCTAACTTGGTTGTCACAATTGTTATGCAACAGTTTTGACACGTTGCTTCTGCGACACTTAGATAGCAAGTTTTGTGACACATTGAATCTTGATTCTGTGGATGTATTGGCCATCACGTAAAGGATAATGGGTAGCTGTTATGGGATTGGTGGTTACATAACAATACTTTTGTATCACCTTCATAATGCATACGTATTGTATGCTATTTACTAGAACCTAAAAGTAAAAAAGAAGGAAAAAAATTACTAGAATATAATTGTAAACAGGAGTATAAAATTTATATGACTTATTTCTATCTTTGCAAACACAAGGTTTGAAGCAATTTATGTTCCCTTGGAGAATGTGATATGAAAGTTGTGACCTGTTACGGATGTACAATATCTTACTTCCACAGCATGTCATTCTTGACTATGAGTCGCTATATGATTCCATTGATAACCTACTTTCACTTATCTGGACAAAGATACTTTGATCTTTCTGTGCCACATCTTAGCTTTGTGTATAATTTAAGAGTTAATTACAGTTTAGTATCCCAGGGTTAGATTGAAATTATTTTTAGACAACAAGTTCTAGAATGAATTTTTAAGTCCACCTTTTGAAGTAAAATAATTTTAATTGTCCAAGATTTGGCATATGACATCATCTTTCCGGTGACATGCTGATGTGTTAACTAACCATGTTTTATAAAATACCCGAAATACCACTTCCTTCCCCACTCCTACCCTTCCCACCCCAACACCCCAACCACCAACGTCTAATGCACTGCCTTTATTCTCAGCACTCCACACCAACCACACATCAACCCTTGGCACTCCACACAGTCACCACCTGACAACTTAGTCATTCATCCTCTGACACGCCTGCCACTCCAGCTGCTGCCATGACCTCCAGCCCCACCCCGGCAACACACCCACCTCCAAATTGTTTCGTCATCTAGATCTAAAGCTTGAGCTCGTCTACGAATTTGACCCATGCGAATCTATAGCTACTACGGCTGGGGGTATCTGGGGGGGCCGGGGGGGGGGGGACGGTGGGGTGAGGGAAGGGGTTGTCGATGTGGGTGCCAGTGGGGGTAGGGGTGCGTCCTAGAGTTGATGACAGGTTAGGGTGGTGGTGGTCTGTTAGGGGTCACTGGAGCTGGGGTGGGAGGCGGTTGAGAGGGTGCCAGGGTTGGGGAGGGGTGGTGGTGGCGGTGGAGATGTGGGTGGTGGACAGTGGGGTTGGTCAGTGATGGGAAAGGAGTGAAAGGTGATGGTGGGCGAGGTCATGAGGTGATCGACAGTTGTGGGAAGGGGGTGTCAGGGACTGCAGAGGGGCGCGGGGTTGAGGTTTCATTGGGGGTTGGTAGTACTTCTAGTTTTGTTTTTTTGTTTGGTACAAAAGTTGTGTTTTTTTTATCACAAAAAAGTTGGTGGTCAGTAGGAGTGTTTCTGTCTTTTTGTAAATCCCGGTCAAGAATACACTGGTACTAAAATATTAAATAGCACTAAACCATGGAGTAAAGAGTTCATTTTGAAAGTTAGTGAAGCATATTTACCAAACCTCATGATATTAAAGTGTAACCATGAATTTAAACAGGCTGCTACAGGTGAGGAAATCTCTGCTGAAGATCTTGGAGGAGCCATTGTTCATTGCAAGACATCTGGGGTCTCTGACTATCTTGCTGAAGGTAATGTATGCGTTCTTATGTTATAATGCTTTTGTTCATATCGAATGGCTGACTTTAGGTCAATTATTCCGATCAATTTATTCTTATGGGCCACCATACAGTTGTTATTAGTGATTAGCCAACAATGTGATATTCACATGATTATATAGGGAACTATTGTAGTGGTGAAGAATATGAAGAGCTCTTCCGATGCGTATTGAGGCTTTGTCACATGTGATTTGGGTCATGTCCTTCCAAAATGGGGAAACACACGATCATTTTTTGTTGCAATGCTTAGGGGCTTGGGATCTATGGTGGAGGTTCTTCTTTGACAAATGTGGGTGTGTCTAAAATCTATCGAGTGTGTTCTTTTAATCGATTCTTGTGGAGTGGGGAAGGCAAAGGACATCAAAATGTTATTATCTCCTATTAAGATTGCATTTTTCTTGTGTATTTGGTGGGAGAGAAGTGCAAGGATTTTTAGATACTAATGAACATAAGTAAATTTCCCTGATTTTAATAAAAAAACTCATTGCTTCCATTGTGTGACATAACTTCTAGCTCTAGATAATTATGTGACTGCCTTTATTTTATGTATGACTTCTATTTCATTCCGTGATTGGACTTATTTAGAGCAGCAACATGGAGGTTTAAAGGATTGGCAACTTCTTTAGCATCATGAGCTATTTTTGGCCGTTGCATTTATCTAAAATATATAGGTAGATCCAATGCAACAGAAAAGGGAACATTTGGTATAATATCTGCTGTGTAAGTTCCTCATGAAGGAGACAAAAGGAATAAACACTCACATCGTATTCCACTGCTTAATCTTTCCATGTTTCTACTGCTTTTTCTTGTGGATCATGTCCAGAACATATGCTTCGTGAGCGATAAATGACCTTATTCACAAATTTTATTTGATTTCTCCTCTTACAGATGAACTTCATGCCCTGGCTATAGGGAGGAGCATTATTAAGAACTTGAATGGCGCTGGAAAAAGAGGCTTACCTATAGAAGTAGAGAATGTTGTACAAGAATACAAGGAACCACTTTATGATGTAAAAGAGCTTAGATCTATTGCTCCTACAGACCACAAGCAGCATTTTGATATCCGATCAGTCATTGCGCGCATTGTTGATGGAAGTGAATTTGACGAATTCAAGAAATTGTATGGCAGTGTGAGGAATTAGATCTCCTGAACTCAGAAGCTAAGTCTGTTTCTGTCTTCATATTTTCGCCTAATTTTTTGTGCCTGTGTCTGCAGACATTGGTGACAGGTTTTGCAAGAATCTTTGGACAGCCAGTTGGCATCCTGGGAAATAATGGTATACTGTTTAATGAATCTGCTCTCAAGGGAGCCCACTTCATTGAAATATGCTGTCAGCGCAACATTCCTTTAGTCTTTCTACAGAATATTACTGGATTTATGGTACGGATTCGCATGCGCTCGCCTTATGACTGCATACTTGAAGATTTAGTTCATTTTTCTCCTCAGTTGTGAATTGTTGAATTAAAACAATTCCAGTAGGTAGGTCCACTTTGTTGATGTATGCTATTAGTGCACTATTCATTCATTCTTTCTCCCAAATGTTACTGGATTTTATGGTATGTATTTTCATATGATTACGCAACTGCAGACGTAATCAAATTTCCCATCCAGTTGTCAGTTGTGGAACTGAAATAAATTCCAGTAAAAAGGTCGACGCATATCAAAAATGTGGGGCTTTTTAACAGATGGAGGCCTTCATTTTAAATCTTGGGTCATTCTTAGTGCTTTATTTCATGATGGAGGAAGGTTACTTACTTGCATGATGCGAAGATGATTCAATGAGAAAAGTTACCAGGAAGCAGAAAAGAATGAGGGCGGGCTGGTTCGTACATCCCTGGATTATATAGTGTTCCCACGATTACTATCCAATCAGCAGCTCGCTATTGTTTATAAGCAGGTTGGCAATCTGCAATAGCGTAGTCCGGTCATCAGAGCAGGCCAAATTCAAATCGAGCTGCTATAGGCCCAATCATTAATTGTGTGGTTCTTCTGGGTTTTAGCAGGCCAAGTGGGTCGTGGGATTCAAACGAGAAAAATGCCATAAGTTATGGGGTTCTTTTTTCAAGGTAAGAAACCCATATTTAGGTAATATCAGCATACAAACTCACTTTTAGTTTGGCCTTGTGGCTTTAGCTGCTTGCAGCTGGGTTTGGGGAGAGCCCACTTATATCCTCAGTGGAACCAAAGTTTACCACTGAGCATGCAACAACTTGTTTGAATTTTAAGAGTTGCCTTAACTTTCCGTAGCTCAAGAAGAAGAATACGGACATTTCATACTTGAAGGCAAATTTGGGTTTTCTTTTTGTTGCCTTCTCAGATTTGTTTGAAGAATTAGAGGTGTCTTGATTTGGAGGGGAATGGTTGACTTGCTTTCCTTTCACATTGAGTCCCTTTTCTACTTTATTGGACTCTCAAAACTAGAATCTAGTCAATATATGTGATACCATCAGGTCCAGAACAAGATGAAAGCAATTTCTTGATGTTTTACACTGGCCTTCAATGGTCTTGAGGAGGGGGCGAGTTAATTGTTTCTGAAACTGGAGATGATGTAGAAATGAGTTGAGGAAGGAGTGTTAAGAGAAGTCCAACTATGGGGAGAAGGGATAGATAATTGGGAAGGTTAGTATTTTGGGTTAATTATGTCAGTGATTTGCACAAGGCTCCGCTGGTGCTATCTCACTTTATATGATGTCAATTAAAGTAAGGTTCTCAAGAATGTCCTTAGACATTAGAGGGATAGTTCGACATGTATTCAAGAAAAAATCTCTTGATTTAGGAGATTTCCGCACTGGAGGACAGTTGATAGTGTATTTCTTTGGACAGAAATTTGGCCCAATACATCCCTATGATATGGAATAGGGAAATTTTAAGGTTGACCTCATCATATTCGGGTACTTTCTCTCGTAGTGGAGGATGACTATGCATGGGCTTTGCTGTCGTCAATGGGACTAATTCTGGGAGGAGAGGAGAAATCATGGTATTTCTTTTTCATATTAGACCTTTATCAGTATATATATATATATTTTTAGGCCTTTTTATTCCCCCTCTTCATTCTGGATCCTATGGGATTTCTAGAAGATTATTAAGAGGATTATGCCTTACATTCTTTTGTGCAGGTTTAGGATGAGTGAAAGGATCACTTAGTTGAGTGCGATGAGATTTCAATTGAAGGAAGAGAAAGGTCTAGGTCTAGGGGATCCGACGCTTAAAAATATCCGTTTAGTGGGGAAATGACTATGCCGGTTCTCTTGAATCCGGACTATTTTTGGCATAAATTGCTACAAGGCAGGCCTTTAGCAGAATGGCTGGGATCCTAATGCTGGTGCTTATCTAGCACTCATAGGTCGTGGGAGATTCATCTCACAGGTTGCTCACCAGTTTTCCTGCACATTGCTAATAACATTTTTTCAGGTGAAATTCCCTTTTCTGGGATGGCATTTGATTAGGAAAGCTTCCCTTTTCTCATCTTTTCCTTTTGTTTTCCAGCTTTCTGTTATTCAGTGCTCCCATCTTTGATTCTTGTGATTCACATGGCAGTGTCACTTGCAACTTCCATTTCCTTATGGATATTGATAGTGGATTATTTCTACATAAATCCAGATTGTAGTGGCTGGTGTCTTCACTCTTCAGGGTTAAGTTCTTTCTACAGAGGTTTCATTTCTGTTTCGCACCCTAATCCTGTTCAGCTTGCTCATTTAATTTGAAAAACGAAGGTTCTCTTTAAAGTTAGGCTTTTACTTGGACTATAGTTAATCTGTTGTAACGAGGAGGCTTTATGAAGCCTTGTCCCTTGTTCGTGTTCTGTCCTTTGGTTTTAATAGGATGAGTGATCATCTCTTTCTTCATTGCTCTTTTTTTGTGGACCTTACTCTTTCTGCTTAAAACATCATGGTTTTTTCATCCCAAATGACCCATTCTCTGAAATTTGAACTTAACATAGTATTTTTGTGGAATGGTTACTTGGGTGATCTTAGGGAATTCATGTATGATGTATGTTTAATCAGTCCGATAAAAAAAATGTTCAATCAGATGAATGATAATGTTATATGAGACTAACTACTGGTTTCAACTAAGAGATCTCTGGACAGCATGAGGAATCGTTGATTTGAAATTAACATAAGGGTTGAAGCAGCTGGCGGCATGGCCTTTTAACTGATGAGATTCTCAATTTACTTGCCTATCTTAGAAAGTTTCTATGCTGTATTACTGGATGCCCCTGCAATTAACACTGATTGTATCCTGTAAATTGAACTCGGGAAATTTAGGCCAACCACATAATTTGGCGTCTTGACAAATTTTTTAGATCGATTTAAGAGGGGATGCCCGTTATATTCATTTCATTTGACGCATTTTCTTTTAGTTTTGCAAACTAAAGAATAAATTGGGGAACTAGCAAAATTTGAAGTGTACGAGAAAATTTGTTTCATTTGCACTAATAATTTATACTGACATTATTCATGTCATAGACTGTATATTCATGAAACTAATTTCAATTGAAGGTTGGCGCAAGGGCTGAAGCAAATGGCATAGCAAAATCAGGAGCAAAAATGGTGATGGCAGTCGCCTGCGCAAAGGTTTCTTGCTTGATTTCAACTTTGTATCCCATGTTTTCTATGCCTCACTCGTTATCTTGATTCATGATTGGTTGAGTGGATTCTGTATGAGCCTAAATGATTAAATCTTCATCTACCTTTCCGTTTCCCTCTGTTTTCGTTTTAGTTTTTATGGATCAGGCAGTTCCTATAATACTTTTACCCATAGTTGGACGAAGTGGGAGCAGAAATGCAAGCGGGAACGGGTGAGCGGGCAGTCATAGAGGTTTCTAAGGTTGGGAGTGTGGAGAGAGCACTTATATTACTATATATTAGATAATGAATATACAAGAAAAAGCAATGAAATTTTATCAATTGAGTTGTTAAAGTATAAATATCAAAACAAAGTCAATATTAAGTAATAACCAAGAAATTTAAGTACTAAATCTAGAAAATTGATTCCAACATGCCCGAACAATTCAATCATCGAGTTATATAATTAGCCAACAATTAATCTTATAAGTATATTCTTATGAAAATCATTCCATGATTGTTTGGAACGTGTTTCCGTCGGGTTTGATACGCGTTGGAAACGGGAATCTGACTTTGAAACACTGAATTGTGTGATTGAAGTGGAAAACGTTAGTACTTTAGGAGTTTCCTACAACTATGCTTTTACGTATTGCTCACCATTCAAAAAGTAGTTAGCGCTGTCATGAAATCAAATCGTGTTTCATGAGATTGCAGAAGTGACGTGTCATTAATGATGTGTAATGGGTCACTAAATGGGTTTTTTACAGAACATAAGTTATTTTTAAGCTTCATGTTTGCAAAAATTTGAATGAACAAGCCACAAAATCGTTGAGTACCTCTTCCATAGTTTTAAGCATGTAAACTTATTTATTTGTATATTTTGATAAACACAATAGGGGTTAACACATTTAAGCATGTAAAGATATTTTTTTGTATATTTTAATAAACTTATTTATTTAGGGCCAGGGTCCTTCTGAAACAGCCTCCCTACCCTGTATAGACGGCTGCGTACATTTCACCCTCCCCATACCCTGCTTTGGTGGGAGCCCCTTTGATGCACTGGGTTTGTTGTTATTTAAGCATGAGAGCGGTCATGCTTATTCCTTAGTTGACAACTTGGCTGATTTCATACTATGGGGTAAGCGATTTGAACCTTGGACAAGCTTATACATGAATTTATGAAGATAAAAGAGTGCAGTGACAAATGAATGAGTTGTGAGTGAGCATAACACCTATGAGCATCCGTTCTTCCATGGAATCAAATAGTGTTCCGTGGTTGCATGATGGCCATGATCGCAATGTCGTGGATGTTATGCAACTGTTCGCAGTGATCTTATAGAGATTTCTAAGGGAATATAGATTGTAATAAAGTCTTATTTTTGCAAAAATTAGAAAAAAAGAATGAATAGTTATACTATCTTAATTTTTATGCCCTTTGATAGATTTTAACATGTAAATATGTTAAAAATGTGTTTAGTTATGTAAATTATAATATATTTGCATTATGGAGGCCGTTACAAAAGTGTTGTTATGCAACAACCAATCTTGCAAAGGTTAGCCAAAATCCACTGCTTATTGGGCTTTATTTGATTCCGGAGTTCCTTTAGCTCAGTTCATTTAAGGCTATAAAAACTTGTGCACATTTGACACATTTATAAGTAGACTATCATAATTGAGCTTTTGTCAAACCTGGGCCTGTGCAGTTCAGCATACTGCTGATTTCACTTATCCTGTAGTTGTATTGCAACCAAACAAAAAACTATAGATTGAGGAATATGCAGTTAACACATTCAGTGCTTGGTTGAGATCTACTTTCACTTGTACCACTTATTTCACGTATGTGGCTTATTATTTATTAGGGATTTGCGGAGTGCATGAATGAACTTGAAGCCCTTTATGCGTGGCTCTCTGTAGTTCTCCTCTTGAATAATCTTCTACTACTTTCCAATAATTTTCCTCATTTGTGCCTACATTTTTCTTCATGCTCTTAATTTTACTGTTTGACACTCCAATGGCATCAACCTGTGCTTAATCCCGCAACTACTTTGTTGGATGACCAGTTGGAGTTCCCGAGGAATAGGTTCTCAAATCTCTGGAATGTGATATGAATATGCTGCTTCATTTATAATTATGTCCACATATGTGTATGACTGAAGTAGATAGACAAGAATATGAGTGGACATCGATGATATGAGCAGCATTTCAATCATTGCATCTGCAGGTTCCTAAAATCACTGTTGTAGTTGGTGGAAGCTTTGGTGCTGGAAATTATGCAATGTGTGGACGTGCATATAGCCCTAATTTTATGTTCGTCTGGCCAAATGCGAGAATATCTATAATGGGCGGGACACAGGTATGAAATGTTTCATTCATTTAGAGTATGCATGTAATGTACTTATGTTGTATGTTTCTGGTAGTTGTTACAGCTTCCTTGTTTAGCCTCCATTAATGTTATTATAGGTTTTTCCATGTTAATATGATGCACCATGGTGGCCCTAAAGTACTTGTGTCAGATGAGAATGTAGATGTTGGTATGGCACTTACGCACTTTAGATTAGACGAAAAACAATAAAAAGTCTTGAAGAAGAGGCTGAGTTCCACTCTTGGACACTGCTTTGTCCGGCACTAACACGCGTCTATGTTGCATATATCTGATGCCATACATTCATGATTGGGTAATGTTGAAAGAACAATATACTCCTGTCCCTTGTCATTTAGGGTGAATTTCGCTCATTTGTTTTCAACTTATCTTTTATTAATTTATTTGTTTCAATTATATTTGTATACCTATGATACATATTCTTTTACAGTGTGGTGTTTGGTTATATAATGCAGAAAGGCCTTTTGAACAGAATAGAGTGTTTGGATACATATTTATAAAAAACTTATCTACTATAATGACAAAAAGGGACTTAATAACGTAATCAATCAATAATGATAGGTGCTAGTGGTTGGACGGATCATGTTGGTGACCAAACAATAAGAATAGATGATAGCAAGTCTTATTAGTGAATAATTGTTATGACCAAACTGTACTAATCAAAAGAGGGTGGTCATGTTGGTCAAGGTGGTGTGAGCAATGGAGATGGACACTTGTGATGATGTGAAATTAAGGGAATGGCAAGCCATGGTGGTGCCGTTGGGTGGTGGGAGTGCATCGTAGTGGCGGTGAGTCATGGTGGTGGATGATGGAGGGTGGTTAGTCTAGCAAGCCATGGTGGTGGACCAGGTGGTGGTTGAAGTGATGGTGGATCATAGTGGTGAAGATTTAAAACTAAAATAGTTTTTTAAAACATCTTTACAAATAAGTAGTGAAAAGGTCCAATTTTGCATTTTTTTTCTATTTAGTTACAAAATAACTTTTTGATCATCCTATTTAAGTTGTGTAAAAAGATGTAAAAGGGATCTTTGTTGTCAACCAAACACAACCTTGCAGTCATTAGAGCCATTTCATAACTTTAAGTTGTTAAAAAGCTAAACTAAATGCAGCCTTAATCTACTTACTAACATGAGGAGGTCAATGACACTTGAGGCATAGAAAGGAGCCACTACAAAGGAGTTATAGAAGTTACAAAGCTGAGGACTATGTTGGTTTTCGAGACTGGAGCTTTTAACCACTCAACCCTCTTTCTAGAGCACTACTTCATACACTCTTGGGAATCCAGGAGGATTCTCAAGTGAAGGAATCCAGTGCTAGCTGTGCATCAGAGATGCAAACATTGATTCTCCCGACAGGCTATGACAGCTTTGCACTTCAGTTGGTAATAGTCAATGGAGAACATGTTAAAAATTGGATATGTTCGATCTAACGTCATTGTGCCTGGCATGATTGAAAGAAAAGAAGGCTTATGGCGCTTTTTACACCAGTACTCCAATTAGATACTTTTAGCTCGAATGATTGGATTACTCATCTTGAGCCGATGTGAATTTCAGGGATCACTTGTTCTGATTGTACTAACTGGATAAAAAAGGTTTTCTCATCATGAGGACTTCTCCCCTTGAGGGGGAATCGATTTCACCTCCATGGAGTTTCCTGTAGATCATTGTTTCTACTAATTTATATAAAAAGTAATGATAGAAATAAGATGGAAAAAGACAAACAAAATGGAACCGTTCTCTCTCTCTGTCTGTGTGTCTTTTTTGATTTATAGTTGTAAGCTTCCATGTTCAAGATGGTGGAAGCCTTAATTGTATGACATGATAATCTGCAGGCCGCTGGTGTGCTGGCTCAGGTGGAAAGCAGTAACAAGAAAAGGCGAGGAATCCAGGTATAAGTGTCGTTGCACTCCACCTCAAGTTTGATAACAAAGTTTCTCTTTAGAGTTGTGATAAAGAAGAGATTAACATATAAGCTTAGTTGGATGCTCCGGCCTATGTCAATTATTTTTATAATTGAATCCGCTTGAGCTTATATTCAAGTCTTACATCCCAACTCCTTAGGTTGACTTTGGCCAAAGAGAATTTCACAAGTAACATATTGTTTTATATGCGTGAATTGGAACTTGTGTTTGTGTGGCTCCTATTACTAGGATCCAATCGTGATTCATAATCACGGTCATATAGTCACAACGTTGCTGAAGTATACTGTCGTGGGCATTATGTAATAGGTCTCGATAATCACATTGTATTTGTAAGAGAATGTAAGTTGCTTTTAAGCTTATATTTACAAAAGTTCAAATGAGTGGCAGTTTATTCTCAATTTGAATTACCTCTTTTGATAGTTTTTGACATGTAAATGCATTTATGAACATAATATATATATATATATATTGTGGAATTCGTTACATAATTGCTAATGGTTAAATTTCACCGGGCCTTAGGCTTGAGACACAAAGTTGACACATATGAGGTCCACATATAAACCCAATTGAGGTTCCATCCTAAAACCAATTGACATTAGGTGAAGTAACCTACTAAACTTATATGTTGATATCTTCTTTTTTACAACTCCCATGTGGAATTCTTAATAGACTCACATGTGGAGTCCTTAACACCAATCGCACAATGACTAACTTAAAACCATTTACATAGTGCTCTTATTTGATTGCACAAATGGATTATCATACTGTTATGATTTGTGTACTTGCAGTGGACAATGGAAGAAGAGGAAGCGTTCAAGGCGAAGGTGGAGGCGGCATATGAGAAAGAAGGGTGTCCACATTACTCAACAGCAAGGCTATGGGATGATGGCATTATTGATCCTGCTGATACCAGGAAAGTCCTTGGCCTTTGCATTTCCGCTTCCCTTAACCCCAACCCTGAAGAAACTAAGTATGGTGTTTTTCGGATGTAAGGGGGAAAAAAAAAAAAAAAAAATTCAATGTACAAAATGGTGTTTTTTGGGTGTTAAAAAAAAAAAAAAGAAATTATCAGGGTTTGAAAACAAAGATAATACCTTTAAGGCAAATACTTAGCTCTTGAGATTCGGTTAATGGTCACTGCTACATCTCTTGACAGTGGTTAGAGATTTGAGTCTCATTTTCTCCTTGTAAAATTGTAATCCTGATTTTAGGGAAAAAAATGCACTGAAGCAGCCAAATTTGGCTGTGCTGCTCTTGGTGTGTCTCTCTCTCGCTCTCTCTCTATATATATATAGAGGGCATTGACTCGGGTGAGAAATGAGAGGCGTAAATTATGCCCATTGCATCTAAATCAAAGAAATCTTATAGAACGGAAGCCAGCGGAAGATCGAGACTGAACCAGGGGGAGATTAAACGATCAAGGGCATCGTTAACGAGCGGAAGGAAGATGCTGATAACTTATAGAACGGAGGAAAAACAAAAGGAGATGAAGATGGAATCAAAATGGAAGGACGATGGTTTCAGTAGAGTGAGGGATTGGTCGGAATTCGATAGAAATGTTAGCAGGAAAGCGTGGATGTCATGCTACAGAGTTCTTCTTCATGCTTGGTCCAAAGAATGCTTCATGGACAGCTAAAAAGTGGGGTACAATGATGGCAGTTGATAAACGTTGTTCAAGCTTCGAATCCTTTGAGGTTGGCGGGGTTTCGGTCGAGACAGATAATTTTGAACCAATAAAGGATGTGGTGGTATTGTCAATAGGTAATGCATACCATATTGTCTATGCCTTTTACCAATGGAAACCTTCCAGAAACGGATTGAGGCTATGGTGGGAGGAGATAAAGTAGAGAATTATCATAAGAGAACCAATACCATGAGGAAACAGGAAGATAGGCAGCCGGAGAATGAGGGTGATGAGATGCCATCGAAGATGCTGATGAACACCAGACACACTGAAGGGAGAGAAGTCGTACCAGGGGAGTCGAACAGTTCGAGGGCAGGTGAAGAATTGTGTGTTCTTGAGGAAAATGGGCTCGATATCAGTAGTGAGTTAAGAAGGGAGGGGGAAAAGGCGGCAGGAGGTCAGGGGGCAACTCTACAGAATCAAAGGTGCCAAAGGGGAGAGCTGTGGGCGACACGCAGAGGGTTGGGAAGCAAAGAGGAATCATCACATGTGGACAAGTTGTATACAACAATAATAGACCTAGTGCCTCAAGGGCTCCAACCCAAGTGGGGTCTGGAGGGTGGATGTACGCAGCCTTACCCCTTTAGGGTATAGCCTTGCCGAGAAGCTGTTTCAGAGGACTCCTAACCTTATAGGGTTGGTAACATGAAGACTTCCCATGAGGTCACCCATCCTGGTACTATTCTCGCCCAAGCACGCTTAACTTCGGAGTTCTAATGGGATTTGGTGCATTAGTGCCTGGTAAATGAACCCTACATGTGGACAAGTTGGATAAAGGGCTAAAATATGGTACAAATCACATTTTAAATAGAAGCAAGCTTTCTCCTAGACCAATCCCAGAAGAAGGTTTAATGGGTCTGAAAGTAGCATTGAGCCAGATTATAAAACAACAAAGTGAAGAAAAAAATAGAAGGTGGTGGTGTGAACATTTATTGTTCTACGGAGAAAACTGAAGACTCACAGACCTTACCAACCGAAAGCGAGAGCACGGGGGATACTTTCCCATTGGGGTTGTTAACCTTTATGATGTGCAAGTTCAGGAGGGAAGCGATCTGGAGATGCGCAAGGAAAGGGCCAAGAGCAGGAATTGAGGAAAAAAAAGTTTGAAAATTATATTCTCTCATTTTATTTTTTACCCTCTTATAAGAGTTTCATATATATATATATATATATATATATATACTCTTTAGGGGCCTATAAGAGGGAAATCTAGGCCATTGATCTAATCAATGGCTGTACCTCACGTCACTCCTCTTCTCCCTCCTTGGCTTGGATTTCCTTTTCATTCTCTTGTAAGAGTCATATGCACTATATATATATATATATATATATATATATATATATGCTAATTCACACCTTATCAATAACCACTTTGAATCTTTACATAGTTAATATTTCAGCATTATTGGCATATGCAAATTCTCTCAGACATTGCATAACAAATTTTATTTACAAGAATAAATGCTTATCCGACAAATTTTATTTGTAAATTCAAGGAAAAGAAATCCAGCGCTAGAGAAAATTAAGGCATGAAAGAACAAAAGTTCCGTTTGTTTAGAGGGAAATTAGATTCCAGGAAATGATTTTTTTTATTTTTCGTTGTTTGGTGTGCATTCTTTGATGGAAAAGATATCCCTGGTACCTTGTAAAATCAAGGAAGTCGTCATTCTAAAGTATCAGGGGATTCATTGGTCTAAGTTTGAATTAGATTGAGTTTATGTTGTCTATAAAAAAGTATAGGATAATTGGTGGAAAATGTATTCTTTCAAAATAAACAAAAGTAACATCATAAGGTGTGAGAATAAGTTTTCTATTGAAAAAAATGACAGAAAATTTAAAGTGAAAGTTTATGTTTTTTTTGGAAAATTTTTTTAAAAGGAAAATGTTTTGCGGTGTAATAAGATTTCCCTTCTACCAAACAGAGCCTAAGAGAGCAACATTTGCTTGAGGACCGATAAATTTTACAAACTAGAGAAATTAGAAGTAATAAGTGGAAATAGTACTGTAAAATGTTATAGTTATGGAGTCAAATATGAAGTACATCAAAAGAGTAATTATCATGTACAACTCGAGGCACATGAAGGAAAGGTACCTCCATATACTAGTGTGTCATGGCAAGTAGAAGATTCAAGGCAAAGTTGGTCACATCCCTCAACTGGCAACAAAAAGGACGATGTCTAGGTTGCAAGATGTAAGGTGATGCGCGTTTGACTTGATCCTCATTTTTATGCGGGTTGACTGTGGCCTTGTCTGTATGAGCTGCTTGTTTTGTACTGCTACTATATTGCTAATTATCCAAAAAATAGGTGATGCATGTTTGAGCTTTTCAGGTAGGAGAGTAATCGAGTATTCCTTCTAAATAACAATAAAAATGAAATCCCAAGTTTAGGCTCAAGCTTCTCACAAGGGTGCATCTACATGATCACTTGAATTCCCACTTGCATTCATTTCAAAAGGTGCTTAATTCAGGTGATGTTAGAAATTTTACAACAACTGATACCTTCATTAATACCAGTTGTTGGGACCACCTATGAAATACTAACCCCAAACTTGAAATAGCAAACACAAATTGAAGGGATTGGGGGAAATATATGAACACTGGAATGCTTTAACCAATGCCTACATTCACAGAGGGGGAGCAACAATATTCACAACAGAGGACTAACAATTTTTGCTCGTTGTTCCTTACTCTACACAAGCACAAGAATGCCATATAAATAGGCCTCTTACAAACATAACTGGTGGAAGCTCATGTGAATCATGCCATTCACCCATCAATCTAGTCATTAATATAGTGTTACTGAAAGGCGAGCAGTCTCTACACTTAACAAGTGACACCTCTATTAGTCAATCTCTACGTAGACAAAAATATAATAAGCATTATGGCTTTTCCCTATTAGCTTTTAACATATGATACCAAATGTTATATCTCACCAAAAATTTAGATGGCTATTGGACCATTTGAGAAGTGTTAAAATATAATGGCAGATTTATGGATACTCTTGGCACACAACAATAGCACATCCTAATTTCCATATCCCATCAAAATACATAAAAAGCAAACAAAAATGAAAGGAGATCACCGAGTCCTAGAAAAAAAAGGATGTGCAGCACTCCACATCCAATGAATGAGAGGTTGCAATCATCTGAATCCTTACATCGTGAGACTTTTGCTAAACAATTCACTTTTCTCCTTCTAGAGCAAATAGAAGTACTATGGAAGCATGTTCACAGCGCTGGAATGTTGCGCATGAAACATGGAAAAAGGATCTCCAAATGGATTAGAAGATGCTATAGATTGCGCTTGTTGGAGATATCGAGGAGGATAAGGGATCATCGTCACATGTTCATATTGATGATGTTGTAATACCATCATTTGTTGTTGGTGCTGTTGGTGTTGCTGCTGCCTATTAGGTATCATCGTCATCTGCTGAGATTGCTGGTAATGTTGCAGTAACATTAATTCTTGTTGCTGTTGTTGCTGCTGTTGCTGATGCCATTGAATAGTCGTTTGCATATTGGTCGGTGTAGGTGGTGGTGCTATGTTGGTTGTCATGATGAAGCCATTTTGGTTACAATATGAGTTTTCAATTTGCATTGTTGCCATTCCATGTTGTTGTTGTCTTCTCCTACTTTCATCTTCATACAAGCTATCTAGTAATAGTTTGTCAAAACCACCAGCCTGATTCAAGAATACAAGTATCAATTTCATTTTCTTTTTTGATAATTAACAACAAAGTCGCAATATAAAAGACAACCCGTACAAACGAACCCTGAGTCAATCTATATATAGACGGGGATCAAAAGCAAACAATACAGTACAACGTCCCAAGCTAAGAAATGCATGCAAATATTTAGTACTAATAAACCGAATAATTTAGTATGCATAGAAAAATAGTTGTTTGTGGGATACCTTATTTCAGTGTTGTCAAAATTAAACTTAAAATATTATCTTTATGAGAAGTGATTAATTTAAAGTTAAAATATTATCTTTATGAGAATTGATTAAGAATCATTCTACACTGAACCGTGATAGGATTGAGCTCATTTGTCTAGGACTAAACCATATTGATAGTTGATACTAGGTGATACGGTCCTTCGCAACTTACATATTTATATGTGATATGGGTGCATTAGTTTTGTATTAAGAGTTACCTCTCTAATACTAGATTGAACTTGTTGTTATTGAGCTTAGACTTCAGTAAATCATGATGTCCAATTCAATTGTGTCCCATCCATATTGAAGTGCATAATTGGTTAAAGATCATGGGGCGTTTCGAATAGAATAAAAGTTAGTATTTTGAATATTTTCTATTTGTTAGAATTCACGTTGGCCTATTGCATTCGTAAAATAAAATGGGATCATTCTTTTGGGAAGAATCAATCAAAGAATTTTATTATATCCCTTCTTCAATCATTCTACTTCTTTGTTTGTTATTTTAGAGGGATAAAGAACAATATAGAATAGATTAGTTCAGATTGACAACTACAAATAGTCATTATAATGGTCTTAAAAATGTGTTTGAAAGCATTTATACCCAAAAGAAATGAGAAACAATGCACAAAACAATTCAAGTATGCAATCAAGTATTGATTAATTATAAAATGTTCTAACTTTATTATTAAATAATTACCAGTTAACCAAAGAGGATACCAACACGCTGGCACCGGATCCCATTAGAATTCCGAAGTTAAGCGTGTTTGGGCAAGAGTAGTATTAGGATTGGTGACCGCCTAGGAAGTCCTCATCCCTCAGGTTGGGGGTACTCGGAAACAGCCTCTCTTCAGGGTACCACTTTGAAGGGGGAAGGCTGCGTACATCCATTCCCCCAAGTCCTGCTTAGGCCGGAGCTCTTTGGACACTGGAAATGTTGCTTTTGCTTTTTTGTTTTTGTTTTATCTTTTGGCTCTTTTCCTCCTATACAGTATGACCAAACAGACTCTTACTCTCTTCTTTTAATTCTTAACTATTTTCTAACATTACTAAGGTCTCTTACTCTCTACTTTTCGAAAGAAGTTAAGGAGAACAAGTTTAACGAGAGTTAAAAGATGTACCAATTTATTGTCCACAACGTTGTTAGTGGTGAGATTGGTGGGTTTAGTAAGAAGAGCAAGCTCCCATCCTGTATTACAAACTTCTTTCAACCCGCTGCTCACACTCTTTGGAGAGTCTTTCCCTGTATGTATGACGCCAAAAAAAAAAAAAAAAAAAAAAAAAAAAGATCACTTTCTGTTTGTAACTCAAGGAAATAAAAATACCAGTGAGGAGGATAAATTTTTTTTTTTTTTTTTCATTTTTAGATGGTAAGGAGGTACAACAATACTCTAATAAGGTCTAACAACATCCGTAAAAGAAGGAGAGATGAGCATCGAACCCAAGATTTCATATTTGGGTGTGGGTAGCCTAATCACTACATCAAATCCAGTGGGACCAGCGGGCCTTCTTGCATGGACTTTTTGGAAAATGTTTTGTATATAATTTGAATATCTAAATTAAGTATTTAGTATTAAAATTAAAATATATAGCTATTTGTATGATTTTTTTTTTCCGATAATTAGCGACCAGGTCGCGATACAATTCAGGCGCTTGAGTTAACGAGCTCTTAAAAACGCATCCTGATTATTTTCGATAATTAGCTATTTGTATGATATAATTATTTTCTATAAATCAATTAACACAAGCCCATAATACAACCCTATGCATCGTGATTTTCGTATAGGTAAGGAGATTATATATTTCTTTATATAAGGATAATAAATTGGGAAAAAAAGGCATTTATGAACTTCATGCTAAAATTTCTGACTTAATTGATTGGATTAGCCTGAGAAGATATTGACGGAAGCCCGGATTATTATGATAAAATATGCCTATATCTAATTATATATTGGAACCATTGTGATATGGGCTTGGGGTGGATTAATGGGAGCCCATTTATAGTATATGGGCCCATGATGGTTAGGCTCATATATTTGTCTATATAAGGGGTCACCTCCTTCCGCATGGATCATTCTAATTTTGATTTCTCCTTCAATACCAAGAAAATTGTTAGAGAGATTTCTTATCTTCTCTCTTGTTCCGATTGGTGCTTATCATTGTGGATGAGTAGAAATGTGTCTCAGACTTAATCGCCGGTAGTACTTAATACATAACAAGCATGGATGTGAAGGGTACATTCTAATTCATTTATACTTTTGCTGAATTCGGTTTTATAACCTCTATCATGTTTCAAGTATTAATCTTACACTTCAATCTTAGGATGTCAGCAAAAAGGGACAAAATTTTAACCATCAAGCCAACCTAGGAAGCTCAGCCGATCCCTTTTTTGCAATATACATATAGGAAGCTGATACATGTATTAGAGTGTATTAGTGTAAGGTTGGGATTAGTATAAATAGAGGTATAAGTCATCTTGTTTAGCATCAATAAACAAAACAATTTCTCTCTCTCTTGATTCTCTTTCTTCTCCAAATCCCTAACCCTCACTCCCTCCCTCCCCCCCCCCCCCCCCCCCCTCTTTCTTCTCTAATTCGCTCTCTAATCTCCTTCTTCTCATCAATTCTAGATACAATCTTAAGTGATTGTATCATTTGGTATCAGATTCAGGCTGTGCTATATTTTGGCTCGAATTATGGCTAAAGATACTCGTTTTGCATCCGAATTGAGGCATTTGGAGACGCGAATTGACGACAACCAGCACGCCATGGATGAATGCTTCCAGAGCTTCGAAAATCATGTGCAGTCAGACATCTCTTCGTTGAAACAAGAACAAAGCAAGATAATAGAGATTTTGCGCGAAATTCAGAGTCAGAGGCTACCAATGGAGCCTCGTCCGACCGAATCTCGCCTTGGGTGATGGTATTTTGGACCGCCCTACCGAGCCGCCACTCATTCCGGTAACCACCTCGGTTCCCGGCTCTGGTATATCTTCTTCGGCTACTTCTCTTTATCAATTTCATACTCGCTTGTCCAAAATCGATTTTCCTCACTTTGTCGGTGCAATTGACATCAAGAATTGGGTGTTGGTAGTAGAAATTTTTTTTGCCCTTGATAAAACTCCTAATTGGGCACAAGTTAAACTGGCCTCGATGCATCTTGTGGACGGTGCTCTCGAATGGCATCGTCCCTTCCTTAAAACTTAAAACACATCAATTGAGGACGTTGTGTGGGTTGAGTATTCGGCATTAATAATTCAAATATTTGGCAAAGTTTATGACACTTTCATGGCTAAGAGGAAGGGCAATTTTATCCATACCACTACAAATTCGGCAAAGGAACTGGTTGTTCTCACTGCCAAACCCCCTAAATTCATCATAAATCAATTCAAGGCTAGAGTCCGGCTAAGAAGTGTGCACAAATAGATTGACTTGCAGGCTCAATTGAGTGGATATGAAGTTTACTCAGCTAAGATCCATGTCAATAGACCTCCTGATCCAATGGACAAGATGTGGCCCACTCAAGTTCTAGGGTTGAACTCCATCAGAGCAGTAGCAACATCATCAAGGCAGATTGTTAAAATCACGCGAAGTATGGTGGATTCACATGATTTAGTTTGGGGAGCATTTGATGAGCTAGATGTTGCAAGCTCAGTCTCCTCTATCGATAAAATGGAAGGCTATGATCTTGTTATTCAAAATACTAGCATTGCAGTTCACTCACTTTCTGTAGGGATGCAATGGTATATGCTGCAATGGTATCAAATATCCCTTAAGACTATCAACATTTCATGGAGAAGCCTCTTGTTTGGGAGGATATATGCAAATGGTTTACAGATTTTATACATTTTCGTTTGTGCTGCAATGGACGCCTCTTTGTAGTATGGATGGGCTACTATGTGCGTGGTCTTCGTTTTTTGGAGCTTTCTTCCCTAGGGACAAGGAAGTTCTTGTGGGGGGAGTAATGATACATGTATTAGAGTGTTTAGTGTAAGGCTGGGATTAGTATAAATAGAGGTGTAAGTCATCTTGATTAGCATCAATAAACAAAACAATTTCTCTCTCTCTCTTGACTCTCTTTCTTCCCCAAATTCCTAACCGTAATTCTCTCTCTCTCTTCTCTAATTCTCTCTCTAATCTCCTTCTCCTCATTAATTCTTCATCAATTCTAAATACAATCTTAATTGATTGTATCAGAACCTCGATATTGTATCAGAGATGTGTTACAGCTTAATTTTCGAGTGGAAAATTCATAAATTTAGAATACAGTTTTGGCGGGAAGGCTCTGGACCGTTGGAGCTCAAAGAGGGGGAGTTATCACTCGTGAGCAGCACGTGAGCAAGAGGATAGTTATCGCTCATGAGCGGCACGTGACCAGGCGCAGCTGCTTTTTGTTTTCTGTTACGATTCTCTGATTCCTTTGTTTCCATTTCTGCATTTCTTTTATTTGTTAATTTCAATTTCTGTTATGAAGCATATATAAGCTGGGTTGAGTTGTAATTAGGGTTTTTATCCAATGAAATAGTCACTTTTCTTACGTCCTCTATCTTTCTCTCATTCTTCATCTCTTCTCTATCTCTTAAATTCTAGTTACTGGTGTTTGTTTGGGTGTTGAATCTTAATTTTCCTGTATCAAATTGGTATCAGAGCTTGATCCTCGGCAAGGATTGAGTAAAACCTATTCGGTATGGCAGAGGGAACGTATTCATCAGCTGAAATTAGAAGGGTAGAGGATACCTTATCTGCACAGCTGCAAGCCACTGAAAGCAAAATGGAGCAATTGGTGGATGATGTGAGGGATTCCATGGGTGAGCTGCGTAGTGAGTTTCGTTCCAATAATGAAGAAATAAGGGTTGAGATGCGTGAGATCAGGCAACTGATCACCACTTTATCTCAACAACAGCATCGGATGCTTGAACAGAATGCAGGGGGAATTGGAGGATTCACTTCCAATGCCACGGCCCCAGCAGCTAACACACCTCACAAGGAAGCTACTCCTGATCAAAATAATGGTAATCGCACTAATGCTACTAGGTTGAGTAGGTTGGATTTTCCATTGTTTGAAGGGGAGGATGTTAATGGGTGGTTGTTTATGTGTGAACAATTTTTTATGATTGATAACACCCAAGACATGGACGAGGTGCGATTAGCCACAGTGCACTTGCGAGGGTTACCCCTCCAATGGCACCAAAAATATATAAGGTCTCGGGGAGACCTAGCATTGATTCCTTGGGCTATGTACTCAAGGGCTATAAAAACGAGGTTTGGAAATGCTTATGAGGACCCGATGGCTGAGCTGGTTAATTTGAAACAGAGAGGGACAGTTAAAGAATATTTGGCTCAATTTGATGCAATATCAGTGAGAGTTGATATGACCGAGGAACAGCTAATCAGCTGCTTCTTGTCGGGACTTAGGGATGACATTGAACTTGAAGTGCGATCCACCAGACCTTTAACATTGCAAGATGCTGTCTCTGTTGCCAAATTGGCTGAAGCCAAGGTAGAGGCCTTGGCTAAACAGTTAAGAATTAGCAAGGCACCGTTACTACCTACTCCCAATATACCTAAATTCCCTCAATATGCTTCTAAGGCTAATGTACCCAGATCAGTTCCAGTGCAACAGCAGCCTCCAGTACCTCACAGGACACAACGCATATTATCTAGAGCTGAACTACAAGAGAAAAGGGCCAAAGGGCTCTGTTATTTCTGTGATGAGAAGTTTGAGATGGGTAATAAGTGCAAAAGTAGGGGGCCTCAACTATTCATTATTGAGATCGATGATGAGGAAATTGAAGGAGAATGGGATGTGGAGCAGCAACAGATCAGTGATGAGGTTGATCCTGAACCTGCAGCTCAGATTTCATTGCATGCCTTGTCAGGAACACATAGCTTCCAAACACTACGGCTGATGGGATCAGTCAAGAAACGAGCTATTTGTGTGTTGATTGATTCTGGGTCAACACATAACTTCATAGACCTTCATTTAGCTCACAAATTGGGTTGTCACTTCACTGAGGTCTCTTCCATTGCGGTTGCTGTGGCAGATGGCAGTAAGCTGGTCTGCAAGAACTAATGCAGTGAGCTTTCCTGGAGGATGCAGGGCAATGTTTACACTTCAAACTTCTTAATGATTCCTCTTGGTGGTTGTGACATGGTGTTGGGGGTAGAATGGCTATCAACCTTAGGGGATATACGATGCAATTTCCAAAATCTCACTATGGCCTTTATGGTGAATGGGGGAGAAAGAGTGTTGAAGGGGGAGGGCTCAAATTCTTGCAGGATAGTAGGCACGCGAGCTATGACTAAGGCCATGTGTGGAGCTCCGTTGGTTGCCTTACTGCAAGTACTTCCTCACGGCAATCCAGTAAATGAGGCTCACTTGATGTCTGTGGAGAAGGATGTGAATTCTCAGGAAAATGTTGATAAAATTCCCGAAGTAGAAACCTTGTTGCAGCAGTATGCATTCTTGTTTGAAGAACCTAAAGAGCTTCCACCAAAGACAGCTACATTTGATCACAAAATACACCTCAGGGAGGGGGTTTCACCTGTGCATATGAGACCTTATAGGTGCCCTTCCCTACAGAAGGATGTAATTGAAGAATTGACACAAGAGCTGTTGAACAAGGGTTATATACAACAAAGTTCCAGCCCTTATGCTTCTGCCGTGGTTTTGGTAAGGAAGAAGGATGGAGGTTGGCGAATGCGTATCGACTATAGGGAGCTCAACAAAGCCACTATTAAAGACAAATTCCCTATTCCCTTAGTTGAAGAATTGTTAGATAAGTTGGGGCAAGCTAGTCTTTTCACTAAGATCGATTTGAGATCAGGGTACTATCAGGTCAGAATGCACACATATGACGTTCAGAAAACTGCATTCAAGACTCATTTTGGCCATTTCGAATTCCTAGTAATGCCATTTGGCCTTACTAATGCCCCATCGACATTTCAAGCTTTGATGAATCACATTTTTGCCCCATATTTGCATAGATTTGCGTTGGTTTTCTTCGATGACATCTTAATTTATAGCCAACACCTAGAGGAACACCTTCAACATCTCAATATTGTATTCAATGTGCTGAAGCAGCGCCATTTATTTGCTAAACAGAACAAATGTTTCTTTGGAGCAAACAAAATTGAGTATTTGGGGCATGTAATCAGTGAAGGGAAGGTTGCCACAGATCCCAGGAAATTAGAAGCAGTAAGTCAATGGCCTTTCCAACAAATCTTAAACAGCTATGAGGATTCTTGGGACTAACGAGGTATTATCGAAGATTTATCAGACATTATGGCAGCATAGCAAAGCCTTTGACAGCTCTGACTGGTAAGGAGAAGTTCGAATGGAATGAGGAAGCAAGACAAGCATTTATTGCTCTGAAAACCGCAGTAACTTCAGCTCCTGTCTTAGCTCTTCCGGACTTCAATAAGCCCTTTGTGGTAGAGACTGATGCTTGTAAGGCTGGGTTGGGAGCAGCATTGATCCAATCTGGGCATCCTTTAGCTTTCCTCAGCAAGGCATTCAGGGTAAAACAGCAAGCACTTTCAGTTTACGAGAAGGAGTTGTTAGCAATTGTGACAGCCGTCCTGAAATGGCAACAATATTTACTCAACAACACATTTGTCATTCGAACAGATCAAAAAAGCTTAAAATTTCTGTTGGAGCAGAAAATCCACACTCATTTTTAGAGATTGTGGTTATCTAAATTAATGGGATTCAGCTATGTCATTGATTACAAGAAGGGGAAGGAGAACATAGTAGCGGATACTCTATCTCGAATCTCAAGCAATCAGCTCACATGTATGCTACTGTCCACAGCAGATAGCAATCTGTACGCTTTGCTTCAGTTCACCTGGCAGTCGGACCCTCACTTACAGCAATTGATTCATCAGCTTATCAATAATTCGAGCAGTCATCCCAAGTACAGCTGGCAGCAGGATCAATTAAAACGAAAGGGGAAGCTGGTTGTGGGTAGAGATGAATCTGTGAGGCAAAAAATATTACAATGGTTGCATAGTTCTCCTAGCGGTGGTCACTCCGGCAGAGATGCTTCTCTTCAGAGGGTAAAATCTCTGTTTTATTGGCATGGCATGACAAACTCAGTCCGCGCATTCATCAAATCATGCTCTGTGTGCCAAGCTTGTAAAAATGAAACCATTGCTTCTCCCGGATTGCTTCAACCATTACCAATACTTGATACGGTTTGGACAGATGTTTCCATGGACTTCATCGAGGGTCTCCCACAATCTTATGGCAAAGAGGTCATCTTAGTGGTGGTGGATAGGCTGAGCAAGGCTGCTCACTTTCTAGCTCTATCCCATCCTTACACAGCCCTCTCGGTAACTCAGCTATACATGGACCAAGTGTATAAGCTGCACGGCCTTCCACACACTATAGTTAGTGATAGAGTTGCTGTCTTCCAAAGCGAGTTTTGGCAAGCTCTATTCTCTATTTAGGGGGTCGAGTTACATCTATCAACCGCTTATCATCCTCAATTGGATGGACAGTCAGAAGTGGTTAACCGGGGGCTTGAGACTTACCTTCGATGTATGCGTAGCACCCACCCGGCTCAATGGTCGAAATGGCTACCTTTAGCTGAATGGGTTTACAATACTACTTGGCATTCCGCGATTCAAAGAACTCCCTATGAGGTGGTATATGGACAACCCCCGCCTTTGCACATACCGTACATCCCAGATGAAGCTCATATTGAAGCTGTGGATAGAAGTCGCCAACATCGAGAGGAAATCATTCAAACAGTCAAGTATCATCTGAAGCGAGCGCAAAATCGAATGAAACAGTTAGCAGACAAGAGAAGGACTGATAGAAGCTTCAAACCCGGGGATTGGGTGTACCTTAAACTGCATCCTTATAGACAAATAACCGTAGCCCATCGAAGCAACCACAAACTCTCCCCTAAGAACTATGGTCCCTTCCTGGTGCTTGCAGCAGTGGGCAAGGTAGCCTACAAGCTAGCCTTACCGGACTCAGCAAAGATACATGATGTATTTCACGTTTCACAGCTGAAGCCACACTATGGTCCCCTTCCTGACACCATAATCAATCTGCCATATGATGTAGATGCTCCAGCGGCGAAGGATCCCGAGCTCATACTAGAGAGGAGACTGGTGAATCGTCATAATAAGGCTGTCATGAAGGTCCTAGTGCAATGGAAGGGCTTACCTCGTGAAGAAGCAACTTGGGAGTATCTCTATGACCTTAAATTGAAGTATCCTCAATTCCACCCTGGAGGACAAGGGTGTTTTTTTTAAGAGGGAGGCAGTGTTACAGCTTAATTTTTGAGTGGAAAATTCATAAATTTAGAATACAGTTTTGGCGGGAAGGCTCTGGACTGCTGGAGCTCAAAGAGGGGTAGTTATCGCTCGTGAGCAGCACGTGAGCAGGAGGATAGTTATCGCTCGTGAGCGGCACGTGACCAGGCGCAGCTGCTTTTTGTTTTCTGTTACGATTCTCTGATTCCTTTGTTTCCATTTCTGCATTTCTTTTATTTGTTAATTTTAATTTCTGTTATGAAGCATATATAAGCTGGGTTGAGTTGTAATTAGGGTTTTTATCCAATGAAATAGTCACTTTTCTTCCTTCTATCTTTCTCTATCTTTCTCTCATTCTTCATCTCTTCTCTATCTCTTAAATTCTGGTTACTGGTGTTTGTTTGGGTGTTGAATCTTAATTTTCCTGTATCAAGATGTACCTAATTTACGTATTTTATGTATATATGACACAAAGTCTTACAAAAACAAAGTATCTTTATATCATTATAAATAAATGGTTTGCTCCCACATCGGGCACAAAAATTAGATACATACAACACAGTTTAACCAAAACAAGTGAGAAGTATACCTTGTGGAATGATTGCGAGAGCTAATGCATTACTTTCCTCATATCGTGTCGCAGAGGGATTTGCTTCATTCATACCCTATCATATGAAAATTAAATGGAAAAATGGTGAAGACATGTAGGAATACTTTTTTAACAATCTAGAGTTATAATCTAATTCCTCGAACTGAAATAGCTTAAAAGGATCACGTAACAATAGAAGAAATAGGGACATAATATTTAGTCATATATACAAGAATGATAATGTATTGAAAGGAACATAGAAAGTGACATGTTTTAGTTAGAAAATGTACAATAAATACATTCACTTTATCTTCAATGATTGGAATGATGATATGGATGCCACTCTGCATGTACTCGATTGCCACGTTATCTTTTAAATTGCCAATTCATCACTCCGACAACCAATCATGAAGCTGATGCCTTTTTTGTTATTTCTTTGAAACATATCATCCTTCTTACATATATGATAAATATTATGCCCTTCTTATTCTTTTTGTCGAATATAAGCCCTTTAAAGACAAATTTCAAATTTTATTACGTAAAATTGAAAGATTATGGTAAAAAAGAACGTACAAGAACATCATCCTCATTGGTTGATATAAGAGGAGGAAGTTCAGGTTTGCTTTTAGGTCGAGATTCTTCTTGTACATTGTCTAATGGCTTCTCTTCGGTGCCTTCCTCAACATGCTCGTCAGTATTCGTAGGGGAAACTTCTTCAAGCTTTTCAAGTGATTCATTCTTTCCTTGATCATCCTACAATTAAGATAATGATTGCGGTAATGATAAAAATGCCAAGAAAATAATAAATAAGCTGAGCCAAACAGAAGTGCGCCATAAGTTTAAACTCAAGTTCCATAGCAAACTTAACTTTGAGTTGAGTTTTTATTTGAATCTTATTTCATATGATGTTTAGCATGCTTGATACTCGATTTAACTATTGACTTTTTAATCTAATTGTGCCAGTAACAAGTTCTTACTGAGAAATTAAGTTCTTAATAACACTTTAACAAGCTCTTAACGAGTCTTTAACTAATTTTCACATACTTTGACTAGCCAAGTACCCATGTTTGAGCTCTACTCATTAGGCTCATTGAGCATTCTCTGATTTGCCTCGTTTATTTATTGAGTTTCGGTGTCAAACATGGACGAATCTTTATCCATGTTCAACACGAATAGTTTACAGAATGCTTGGTTGCTAATACCCTTGGCCCAACCTAGTATACTTCTCTATATTATTACAATATCAACTGCTAGGTCATTATCAAAGCTTAAAGGTTTAAGGCCATAAAACGCCATAGAACCAAATTCCTATGCCTGCTTAATGAACCCAATGCAAATAATTTGATAAAGTTAGGTCTAGTTTGGTTACCAGGAAGTAAGCGTAGGAAATCGTAATTTGTAAGAAGTGGGTATTTTTCCTTGTGTTTGATTACCAAGAAATGGATAGAACTTGAAAAATGAAAATTCCTTATCGATTTCCATTTCCTTTAGAATGCAAAAAGTATCTTATTTAGTCTCGAAGGTAAAGTCTAGTTCCTTGTTTTCACTTAACTCCCTAGGAAGTTCTATTTCCCATATTGGCAACCAAACACTTGTACAGATACGGATACGAGATACGACACGATATCGATACGCCAACACGTGATTTTTCAAAAAACTAAGATACGACACCTTGGAGACACGTTACTTAAGAATTATATCTTTTCTTGGATATATATTTATGTAATTGATTAAAAAATATGAGTTATAAATTTAAAAAAATAGAAAAAAATTATAATAGCTTAAGTAAAGCTTAACTAAAATAGGGCAAATTCAAGCATATGCAGTTAACCAAAAAAAAAAAACAAAGGTTCAAGCCACGCTGCCGCTGTTGCCGTATATCTGTCTTTCTGTCTCTCTCCTCATCACACTCTTTCTCTTTCAAATTGTAAGAAAATATTATTATTTTATCAAAATAACTAAAACATTTGAAAATATTGGTTTATTTTTTAAATATAATCATATTAAAATTTATATAATATAATTTAACTATTTAATACATACTATTATATTACATAATAATATATTATAAGTCAAACCATAAAAAAAAAAAAAGTCTAAACATATCGGAAGCGGCTCGGAAATGTATTAGAAATGTGTTGAAAATTCAAAATTAAAAAAAAGAAGTATTGGATACTCTTTTCACAATTTTGAATAACTTTAGTGAAGTGTGTTTCCATAGCAATAGCTGCTGCAGACAACGACCTTCAAAAAGAACTTATCCTTTCTTTTACTCATTGTATCGTGTAAAGCATTGAAAGAATATGAAGAATGACCGCCTTGACTATTCTCATTGAAAAATAAAAGAACATTCAAGTGATGAGGCTCACCAAGGTTTTGTTGTTTGATGTAGAATCAGAACGTGGTGCTTCTTTCACATATTCTTCCATTGTTGCCAGAAATGAGGGTGGAGGCTGTCATGTCAACATTTGTCATCTATAAAATCCATACATAAATCTAAATGGTGTTCATTCAAAATGAGTTGAGATTAGGTAGAAAAGCTCGGTAAAGTTACATATTGATCTGTTTTCTCTCACAATTTCAACACGAACCTGCTTCAAAGATGGAAACTGAAAGTTCCTAGCAAGCTCCAATTGTTTGCAGAAGTCATAAAAATCAGCGAGAATTTCTGCCTGTACATGACAAATTAAATTAATTAGTTGCATTTCTATTATCTAAACATGTTTGTAAATGCAAATTTCTTAATGAACATCTCTAATCATCTATGTAAGCGCATCGATATTGGAGTAAATTTGGTGTCTCTCGAAGCATCAGAAACTGTTGAAAATCTGTGATGCTAACTCGGTTCATGCATCACTTAATATTAGATTTATTGGAATTTGGTTCCTAAATAGTCTAAACTATGTCCGAGTACAATGGCCAGAGAGAGCTAAGCTTTTCGTCGCAAACAGGTTTTGGCGGATAAAACGTAAAATACTTAAATGAGGAATTTTACTTAAATCAAAATGTGTTTTGTATTTAAGTAAAATAAATTAAGTAAATATAATAAAATTTAAGTGTTTTAGCTGTTGGAAATTGTTGGATGAATTTAAAAAAAATGAAGCTTCCTTGGGAAGCGTCCCGTGTCATTTTTCCCTCCTTTGCTCTGCCACGTGTCGCCACGTGAGTGGTTGGTTTTGTGGTGAAATCTGGGCCTTTCATTGTTGTAAAATTGGACGGTTGGGAGGGGGGACACGTGGCGTCCATCTGGTGCCCCTCTATGTGTTTCTTTGAATTGATCTGGGCCGTTCGTTCTACTTGATCCAACGGCTCACGTGAGCCTCACATGGATCATCATTTGCTTATAAAAGGGGGAGTTTTAGAGAGAGAAAAAGATGGGTGGTTAAATTTTTTGTGTTATTTTCACTGGTTCTCTCTCTCTCTCCTCCATGCCCATCTTCAACCTTTTGGAGGTGTTCCTAGGGTTTGCCCTAGGGATTTCCGGTGCCAAAACCTAGCCGGTAATGGATGGAGCTCATCGGTGCTGGGAACCACGAAGGCGGATCGTCTCGGAGATCTGGGATCGTGATGGTATAGCAGCTACCGGCTCGGAGTTGGTAAATTTCTCTTACTCTCTCTTTTATTCTTTACTGATTCGGTTGTAAATGGTTGTATAAAGAGAGGTTTGTAACTAATAGCTTAGGTTTTGATGTGAAAGCGCCTTGTACCATTTATGTGGTTGTAAAGCTTAAATGATTAATAAAGTAGAGCTCTCTAGTGGTAGGGGGACCGTGGAGTAGGCCATTTAGAGCCGAATGACGTTAAAATCATGTGTACTATCTTTATTTCGTTATTGTCTTCTATTGTCGCATGTAATCTCGAATCAAAGCTTAGAGCCTCAGTTTTAAAGACCACCATTTACAAGATCCGAAAATAAACTAAGTTATTGTTGAAGTTAAAACCGGATTTAAAGATGATAACCTAAAAACAGTAAAGTTAAAACAATGGGTTTTGGAACTTAGGTTGTAAAGAGGTTAGGTTTTTATTTGGACAACATTAAATGAGCTAAAGGTTTTATCAGATCAACTTTAACAAGAGTATTTTGAGAACTTTAATCGCATAGAAATTGGTTTAGAACTCTGAAGAACACCAACAAGTGATATCAGAGCCCAAGGTTTGTAAAACGGTTGTGGTTCTTTAACTGTGTTAAAAACGTGTTTGAAAACAGGCTTCTGTTTTTTTTTTTTGAAAAATTCGTTTTTTTTGGGTCACCGTGTGTGAAAAAAGATTCTATTTGCAAAAATCTTTTTTTTTTGAAATGGGAAAATTGGCTGCTAAGTTTGATATCGAGAAAATTTGACGGGAAGAACGTAATACCCTTTGGAAGACGAAGACTAGAACAATGCCATTGTCCCAAGGTGTGGGAACCAACTCCTCTGGCTGCTGTCCAACAAAAGGACCGTGAAGAGTTTGGAGCAAAAGTGCTTTTGGTACCCTTGTTATGGGTTATTTAGATTTAATTTGCTACCTCTTATTTTTTTTCTTTTGTTAAACTATTGCTAAAAATCTGGTCTAAGTTAGAAGAAATGTATTAGGATGAATCCTTGTTGATTAGGATACCAATATGAAAATTTCTTCACCTTTAGATTGGCTGGTATAAGCCTCTAGAGGACTCCCTAATTAGGTTAAACAGAATTTTACAGGACCTAATGAAAGAAGATGCTAGAATTCTAGGTGAGATTCAAGCTATAGTCTTATTGTGTGCTTTACCTAAGTGACTTAGGGGCATTAAAGACACATTAAGATATGGTCGGGTGAAGATCACCTTAGATGGAGTAAAGTAGGCTTTTAGGAGTAAAATTCTAGAACTTAAAAGGGAGGGGGACAGACCAGTCTGGGGTACCAATGGTGAGGGAATGGTTATGAGAGGAAACAATAGGCATTAGGAAAATATGAAAAAAATAGCAACAAGGGATGATTGAAGGGTAGGTATCGTTCTAAGTTTAGAAATAGAAGAGACATAATGAAAATAAAGTGTTGTGAGTACAACAAGCTATGACATATAAAAGGAACTACCCTGATAGGAATTAAATACCCGGTATAGCTAACAATGTGGATTCGTTTTCTAAAATATGGAAATGTTGATGTTTATTTCAATGTTTCGAACTGATTTTTGTGACTCGAATGCCAATTGTGGAATGCTTGAAAGTGCTATGTTGAAAATAGTACCACTGGTCATGTTAATGTTTCGTTTTGAATCATTAGAGCATGTGTAGGTGTTTAAAATTCAGGTTGTAGTTATTTTTATATGACTGCCACTAGAGATAATTTTATTAATATTAAAAACCGGTAACTGGGAAAAGAAGAGTGATGTTAAGACATCACATAGGAGTAACCATAACTGGTGTAGGGTATTGAAAAAAATTAGATTAACCAATGGAATGACATACATCATGGAGAATGTAAGACACGTTCCTGACCTACGTAGAAACTTGACATCTTTAGGTCATTTGGACTTAAAGGGAATGTAGTTTGGAGCCATGAACTTAGAACTTAGGATCTTGATGAGATCCTTGGTGGTTCTAAAAGAGTGCTCAGATAGGTCTACGTATTAAAGGATAGGAGTGTCTTAGGTGAGTCAAGGATCGTGGTTAAGTCTAACCAGAACCGAGTTATGGCATAGGCATTTAGGGCCTTGTGAATGAGAGAGGTTTGGAAGAACTGTTATAACATGGAATGTTAGGAAATAACAGTCAGTCCAAAATTTAATTTCTGTGAGTCATGTGCATTTAGTATTATAGGTTGGTATTCAACGTAGGGACGCATACAACTCATGGGGTGCTAAATTATGTGCATTCTAATTTATGAGTCAAACCAGGGTTGTTATCCTAGGTGGAGTGTCATAATTTTCTGTCTATGATTGAAGTTAATTCATGCTCAGTGTCTGAAATTTTCTGCTGAAATGTTAGATAATTGTTTACCCATATTTGAGAGGTGGAAGGATTAATATAACTGGTTAAAATTGAAAATACCTAAGAATGAACAACGGTTTGGATAACATAAATTTAGAATTGGTGAAGTTGTATGCTGCTGGAAATTATTTAAAATGGTGTCAAATAGTTAAAAACACGGTTAGAGGAATGTATTAGTAAACAGGGGTTGCGATGAGTATGAACCGAACTCTGTGTGACAGGGGCCGGTGTATGCTGTTCGCATCAGGTACTAGGCAAACAGCTTGAGGGAAGAGGCTGACACGGAAGCCTTGGTATCTTGTGGATAGGATGCCCTAAACTTGTAAATTGGGCTTAAGGACACCTGAGGAAATGCGGATCGGACAGCAAGCAAATGACTCTTTTGGGAGAGTGTTTGGCTGTGCGGCATGCGCCCACAAGTCCGTGGTAAAGTGTGAACCCCGGGCCGTGAACAAGCATGTTCCTCGGTTACCTTGGAGGGGTCACAGGTGATAGGATAGGAGTTAAGGAGGAAAATCGGACTAGGATCATAATAAGTAGAGATGTAACTTTTGATGAGTTGGACATAACCTACTTAGGTGATACTAGTAACTCAACTTCTAAGGAATTGTGTGTTTGAACCAAATCTACGTGAGACGAATCCAACATAACTGAATTATCAAAACATGACTAAGATCAGAAATTAGGGAATGAACCAGGAAAAGAATCGGATACCAAAAATGAACCAACCCGAACAAGAATAATCTCAGGATGTTGGTAGTGTTGAAATATGGATTTTGACCTGACTGGAATCTGCAAAAGATTCTTGAAAATAAACTAGGAGACTATCAACTGACTAGGGATAGGGCTAGGAGAGAGGCAAGACCTCCCCGATGATTAGGATACAGCTCGGTGCATAGTGTATGCCTTGGTTGCCCTTTAGCATATAGAATCATGACCTTTGAGCTTCAAGCATGCTATCTAATAGCCACCATTCTGTAAAATGGCAGGATGCATTGAAGGCGGAAATGGATTCCTTAGCGAAGTACAGGACTTGGTCACTAGTGCCCAAGCTGGCGGGTAAGAATCTAGTGGAAACCATGTGAAACTACAAGACTAAGGAACCTAGTTTACCTTCTAAGAAAAATATAGGTTTAAGGTTAGGCTTGTAGCTAAAGGTGTCCCGCAGCAAAGAAGCATGGATATCACGGGGGACTAGGATGTCAATGAAGTTGACGGACTAGGATGACCTGGATTTGGAATAGTAGTTAGACGTAACTATCGCTTGCTTGCATGGGGAGCTTGGAAGGAGCTCTACAAGGCTTAGCTTGTGGGTTTTGTGGAAACCCCGGAACGCTGGCCCAGGTCGTAGGCTCAAATAGTCCTTGTATGGACTGTAGTTGTCCCCATCGCAAATGGGAAAAGCGGTTCCATGACTTCTTGGTAGAAGTAGGGTAACTAGGTCAATTCATGATGAGTGCTTCTGTGTAAAAATTGTGATTGTTATACTTGCCTATGTTGATGATATGTTGATAGCTAGTCGTTGCATGCCTGGAGATTGTTGACCTGTGGAGTCTGTTAAACCAGATTAAATATGAAAGACCTTGATCCTGCTAAGTGGAATTAGGAATGGAGATTGGTAGTTGATCAAATGTTGAAAACGATAAACTTATCTCAGTCTAATTACTTAGAGAAGGTCATTCATAGGTTTAACATGACGGCGGCTAAGGTTAGAGTTCACATAACAAGACAAATTTTCAGCAAATACCAAAATCTTAGGAATGAACAGGAGGTTGCTGATTAGAGCAACGTTCCATAGGCTAATGCTATAGGGTAAATTATGTAGTCCATGACTTGTACCGGGTCTGACTGTAGCTTAACCAATCAGCGTGCTCTCTAGGTTCAGGATGAATTTAGGGAAGGAGCACAGGGATAGGGTTAAGTAGCTATTGGGATATATATCAAGGGTAGTTTGATGCTAGGACTCACGTTTGTGGGAACAGATAGAGACCTAAGACTCTTAAGGTTCACTGATGTCGATTTCGGTGGAGATCTGGTCAAACAAAATTCCAAGAGCTTCTACATGATCTCTTTGAATGGTCGGGACTGTTAGTTGGAGATCCAAGGTCTAGTCAATGACTGTGGTCAAATGACTGTAGTGAACTCCTGAAGCTAACAGATGCTATTAAAGAGGGAATTAGGCTAAGTAGACTTCTGGAGGAATTAAACTTAGGCCTAGGAATTCCAGGGGTATATGGATAGCCAGTTAGTGCTATTTAGAAGGAACACTGTATTCCATGATAGGAGTATGCATTTAGCTGTCAAGGCGCATTTCGTGATGGAATAGTTAGAGGACGATAGGTTAGCGTTGTTGAAAATTTGGACGGATGAAAGATCTGGCTGATATGAGAACTAAAGCTGTGCCCTTGAACAAGTTAATAGGGTTCATTAACTTGGTTCAGGTCTCCTTTGTTTCAGGAGGAGGATCAAGACCAAAACCCCTATTACTAGAGTGAGTCCAGTAGTTAGACTAATTAGTAACCAGGTGGAGAATTATTGGAATTTGGTTCCTAAATAGTCTAAACTATGTCCGAGTACAATGGCCTGAGAGGGCTAAGCTATTAGTTGCAAACAGGTTTTGGTGGATAAAACGTAAAATACTTAAATGAGGAATTTTACTTAAATCAAAATGTGTTTTGTATTTAAGTAAAATAAATTAAGTAAATATAATAAATTAAATTTAAGTGTTTTAACTGTTGGAAATTGTTGGATGAATTTAAAAAAAAATGAAGCTTCTTTGGGAAGCTTCCCGTGTCATTTTTCCCTCCTTTGCTCTGCCACGTGTGGCCACGTGAATGGTTGGTTTTGTGGTGAAATCTGGGCCCTTCATTGTTGTAAAATTGGATGGTTGGGAGGGGGGGACACGTGGCTTCCATCTGGTGCCCCTCTATGTGTTTCTTTGAGTTGATCTGGGCTGTTCGTTCTACTTGATCCAACGGCTCACGTGAGCCTCACATGGATCACCATTTGCTTATAAAAGGGGGTGTTTTAGAGAGAGAAAAAGATGGGTGGTTAAATTTTTTGGGTTATTTTCACAGGTTCTCTCTCTCTCTCCTCTATGTCCATCTTCAACCTTTTGGAGGTGTTCCTAGGGTTTGCCCTATGGATTTCCGGTGCCAAAACCTAGCCAGTAAGGGATGGAGCTCGCCTGTGCTGGGAGCCACGAAGGCAGATCGTCTCGGGGATCTGGGATCGTGATGGTATAGCAGCTACCGGCTTGGAGTTGGTAAATTTCTCTTACTCTCTCTTTTATTCTTTATTGATTCGGTTGTAAAGGGTTGTATAAAGAGAGGTTTGTAACTAATAGCTTAGGTTTTGATGTGAAAGCGCCTTGTACCATTTATGCGGTTGTAAAGCTTAAATGATTAATAAAATAGAGCTCTTTAATGGTAGGGGGACCGTGGAGCAAGCCATTTAGGGCTGAACCATGTTAAAATCGTGTGTACTATCTTTATTTCGTTATTGCCTTTTATCGTCGCATGTAATCTCGAATCAAAGCTTAGAGCCTCAGTTTTAAAGACCACCGTTTACAAGATCCAAAAATAAACTAAGTTATTGTTGAAGTTAAAACCGGATTTAAAGATGATAACCTAAAAACAGTAAAGTTAAAACAATGAGTTTTGGAACTTAGGCTATAAAGAGGTTAGGTTTTTACCTGGACAACATTAACTGAGCTAAAGATTTTATCAGATTAAATTTAACAAGAGTGTTTTGAGAACTTTAACCGGATATAAATTGGTTTTAGAGCTCTGAAGAACACCAACAAGATTTATGCACTTATCAGGTCAATTGAACGCATGTTTATGTATTTTTATGGTCAATTTTTATAATTTTTTCTTGATTTTGGTAGGATTAAGAGAAAATTAACGCATGCGGTAGGAATCCACTAATGGGTTTCCTAGAAGACACTTAAAGAAATCTTCTTGAAAGCATAGATTGAAAAGGAGCTTTTCAATCCAGGGATGATTTAGTGGAAACAAATTAAAAGAACAACTAAAAGTTCAACGAGAGAAGCAAACAACATACAATTGTGACTACGATCATGGATGTCAAGGAACTATATGTCCTAAAAGCTTAAGATGATAGGTGAAGGTTCATGATTAGTTTTA
Organism: Simmondsia chinensis; assembly: GCA_018398585.1. NCBI lineage: Eukaryota > Viridiplantae > Streptophyta > Magnoliopsida > Caryophyllales > Simmondsiaceae > Simmondsia > Simmondsia chinensis. The sequence goes on along the minus strand of JAGTTD010000017.1, from coordinate 20,146,584 downwards.
TACCTTGATATGCCCCCTTATGCAAATATGCATTAGGCTTAAAACATGGATAATATATAGGCCCATCTCATACCTTGTGTTAGAATTATTTTAATATTTAATATTGAAAATAGAGTCTGTTGAGATTTTAACTCGTAACTTTTTGGTCAATAAGGCTCTAATACCATGTCAAGCAACCATCTATCCCAAAAACTTAAGCTGATAGTGAAGGCCTATGAATAGTTTTATACTCTAACAATAGGGCTGCAGAGATTTTCACTATCTTTGAGAAGAGTAGAGGGAACTTTTTTTCTCACTCTCAGTTTTTTCTTAAACCATAAGTTGAATTTCATAACCATGGACATTAATAAACCAGACTCTACACAAGAAGCCGAACTTGCAAAGCGATCCGATTGTTCTAAGTTGTAAACATAAGCATTTTGTGTATATAATAAATAGTATGCTCTTCCTGTTCCGTTTCTCAAAAATAATGCCCATTAAAGATATATATTTTTTTTAGGGAAAGAAAAAGATGTTGCTTAAGTTTGCAATAAAGTAGAGTGGCATATATACCTGTTGGCTAGCTCTTTTGTAGATTTTAAGTGCTTTGATGGCATCTTGCTTTGGCATTTCAAAAAACTGCACAAAGAAGCACATGAAATTAGATGTTTCTTGCCAGGTCGGACATAATCCCAAGTGATCCAAGCAACCGTTTGAGGCTCCCGAAATTTAGGACCTCCAAATTATACAGGTTGTAGTTTTTGAAATAACAATTGTTAACATTAATAAGTTTTAAGAAAAATGTCATTATATACGAATGGCTCATTTGAAAGTTTTGTAAATGTCAGGATTGGCCTATTTCCTACTATAACTATCATTTCTACTAGAAAAACATTTTTATGCGTACAATTTAAGTAACCATTTAAATAAATAGATGTATTTGTGATAAATATTATTAAATCATCAATTGAAAACATTACATAATGATCTTGTGATCCAATTTCCATGTTGACTGAAATATAAACTGATATAATAAGTGTTTATCATCAATAGAAAATTTTACGTAATTATGGGTTATTCACGTCAAAAGTTTATTTACTTTGTCTTTTTTTACTTTTTAATTACCCCACTTTTATCCGTGTACAACCTACTATATTAATTTAGTCTTATGATAACATTGAAGTTAATTGTTAATGACTCAATATTTAACAACCTCATTATATCAGATGCAAGTGACGGCATACGAACTTAGTTATAATTTGACTGTTAAACATATTTACTCTCGATCTAAATTGACACAGTGTAAATTATATGGGAATTGAATTAACATTAATTACAAGTGAGTTACTATATTACCACAATGGATAAAATGTATGAACGTATGAGGTAGATAATGTTATAGTTATTTTCTTGTGATCTGATTACCATGTTGATGTGAAATGGGTAACAAGGTGGTAAAATGAAGCTGCAATCTCTTTTTTTCTTTTCTTTTCTTTTTTTTTTTTTTGTTTTTCCTAGTTGTGATGTTGGTTAGTTTTTTTTTTTCTTTTTTTGCAACACGCTTTTATGCGAGCTGGCTTAGACATAGTTTTTGCGGGTTGCCTATATTGTAATGCGACTCTTATCGCTAATTATCCAGAAAAAGTAGGAATATCTTACCATGTCTACAAGGTTGATGATGCCGTCGTTGATAGCGCAATAAATTTTAAAGCTTTCTTTTAGTACCTACATCACCCGACAATATAACGAGTTCTCATATATAATACATAATCGGTCATGATCATCTAACAAGTTTGATTGGTGAGCCCTTTTGTATAACTAAAGTGTTTGGGCTTGTTTGAATGCGACTTGTATAAGCTACTATATATTGTAATACTAACAACTATGTAAGTTCTTTATATCATATATCGATATATGCATAGGTCGCTATTTCTCTAATAATGTATGGTGATATACGGTAAAAATAAACTAATATTATCTGATCAATTAATTAATTATTAATTATATTGAATATTCAAATTACATAGTGTATGGATATCATTGCTCACATTTGTGGAATAGTACTAATAGAGGCAATATGAAACCAGTCAGGCCTAGCAAAGTATGATAAGAAAGGATAACATGACACAAAATTACTGTAGGAAACTTGTACGATCTGCACAATAGAATTAATGATATGAACCCAAAACAATTGATCATTTTAAAGCAAATTTAATCATATGATATATTTTTTATATTTTCTTATGTTTTAAATCTAAAATAAAATTAACACGATTATATTATTAACATGACATGACACATTTTCATGAAACAAATAAGATCAAATGATGAGATAGAATTGAGAACAAGTTTAGTAATTTGCTTACCAAAGCAAGAGCATATTTTATGAGATAATTTCCAGATGTTGTCCCTTTTGGCTGCAATGGAGATACCATTTTAGAACTTCTAAAACAGAAGCCACCTTTAGTGACAACTTTAACAGATGTATACTCCTTTTATCATTAGCTCACAAATAACTTGGGTTAACACGATATTTTTTTTCATATATCGGTAGCCGATAAAAGGGAAAAAGGTTAATAAGATAGTCGTTGCCGACAACATTCCTATGATGAAGCACACATTTTGGATTGATCAGAAACTTTTTTATATTCAACAAACACGTAGCACTATAACAATCAAATAAATCTTAGGTTGTGTTTAGAATATGGAATTGGGCCCCATAATTTCAATTCTATTTTTTTGGTTCACCTACTAAAATTAAAATTACAATTCCACTGCTCAATTCTATAGAATTAGATTATAATTGAAAATCATACTATCCAATTCCTTGGGGTAGAGGTAAGGAATTGCAATTCCATATTAACTTTATTGACCTAAAACCTAAAATGACACGACTTAATTAATCCAAATCCAAGATGACTCAAAATCTAAAGACTTAGACACTACCTAAAATTTGGCCCGAACCTTGAAACCACCCAACTTGAATGACTTGAACGACTTGAACTTGAAATGACTGAAATCACCTTAGCTTAAAGTTCGAAGTGACCCAACTCAATTGGCCTGAAACTTGAGATGACTCAAATCTAGAATGAAACTACTTCACTTAAATGTGATGTAGACAAGTTGAGCCGAAGTGGAAGCGACCCGACCAAAATGATTCAAAACTTCAGACGACCCATACCCAAAATCACCCGACCCATGTTAAACTCAGTCTAAGATGACTCGATTTGAAATGATACGACTCACCCTATTAACTAAAAATCCGAAATAACTTGAATACCCAATAATCTGACATGATACTCGACCTAATTTGGTTAAAACTTGAAAAACTCAAACTCAAAGTGAATCGCTCTGACCGTAATAACCTGAAAGCAATGTGAACCACTTTGACCAAAATTCAACTATAATTGATTTATAGTTACAAATACTCTTGTTGGTCCTAAATGCCATTTATATGTAATTCTAATGATAACAATTATTTAATGAGTCATTATATTTAAATTGTACTAATCTTGTTTAAAAGTGAATCATAAGAAAGCTAGGAAAAATCAAGATTAATTATGTTGTTATCAAGCTCTCCAAGATGATGGATAAAGAGGAAATCGAGCCAAATGGAAGAGAAAGTTGATCCTAAGTCAAGAGAACGAGATCCGAGTCTAGGCATTTCAAGTTGTTTATTTAATTTTTTTGACTTAGGATTAGAATATATCAATTGAGTCAAAATCTCCATAATGATATGTGATGCTCTAACAAAAATATTTTGAAAATATTTTTAAAATTTGATTTACAAATGTTATTTGAAAAGTATTTAAGTCAAATTCAAGCCAATCTAGTTTATCAATAAAAAAATATTCTTCAAATTGTTATTATGAAAATCATGCCCAAAAATAAAAAGATGGTGATATTTTAGCTTGATTAAATTAATCAATCTTTCAAATAAATATGCAAAACATGGAAATTAATTCAGAAATTAAGCCAATATGGTAATCAACTAATTAAGCTAAATGATCAAAATTATTCAAATCCACCTAGGCATGCTGAGTGTCGATACACAGAAAGGATGTGTACACAAACAGACATACATTAGCGATTTGGAGGTGTTGTGTGTCGACACAGTGCCAAAAAAAGGCTCCAAACGGCTACTTTTGATTTAATTGCTTTCCTAATCTTTTCCCAAATATTTCCAACATCTCCTAGCCCCTCATTTGTTGAATGCCTTGGTTTAATCCATCTAATTCTTTCTAAGCATTCTTTGATTAAAAAAACTCTTATTCTCTTGTGTTTTAACATTTTAATTTCGATCGAGTTCCGTTTAAAGTTTTCTTGAGTATCAATACTTCTCGCTATTGCTAATCATTGGCCTTAATTAGCATGCTCTTAGTTTGGCTAAGCTTGATCTAGTGTCAATTCACTCTTAAAAAGTGAAGAATTTTAGTGCTTTAATTCATTGTAAAGTTTGGATCTTGAACCCACTGTTTTAAAATGGCGTTTGTAAATGTTAGGTCTTAAGCCTACGTAAAAAAGACCGATGGTAAAAGTTGGATCCTGAGCCTAGTTTTAAAAAGGATCATCAAGCTTAGTTAAAGGCTCAAGTGACGAACAGTAGTCACTTGAGGAGTGGACTAGCTTTGAAGTTGGAAGTGAACCACTCTAAAAATTCGTATGCATTGTTTTTCTTCTTACCTTTATTTTATATATTTCACATTTATCGTTTATCCTTTTATTCATTTTTTTTGTTCTTAAAGTTTAAATTTTTATTTTATGGCGAAAGAACCTAATTCACCCCCTCTTACGTTGCTCTTTGGGCCTTCCACTTCAGCTCAATTGACTGAATCATTATTCAATTATAATTCCGACTTTTAATTCCTTTGATAAGCCAAACAATTGAATTTCAATTCCATCAAATTCTAGTTTCGTCGGAATTGGAATTAGAATTGTAATTTCACATTCCAATTTCAATTCCATGAGTCAAATAGAGCCTTATAGGTGTTGTACCTAGAGGAATGTCACAAGTTTGTACTGGATCGACCGCAAAAGAAAAGGAAAAGAAAAGGTGATCAATCGCAAAAGCGAACAGCAATTAATGGAATCTCTGAGACAACATGCCTCAAAGTCCAGTCATAAGTTTGAGTTGCAATTAATCACAAGAACAAACAATCATGTATGTTTTGCCACCAACAAAATTAATAACGCTTTTGACTGTTTTAACCATTCTCTATCAGAACAAATTAGATTCAAGAACAACAAATGAAGCATTACCTGACAACCAATGAGCCTACAGAGAAGTTGTTGGAGTGCTTGTAATTGTTCTAATGACTCATCACAACTCGAAAATTGCATTTTATCACGTACCTAATAGATAAAGTAGACCATTAATGAACAGAAAAGAACAACAAAAAAGAAATAACACATAAGATTTATGTTGTTCGACTATGTGTCTACATCTACGGAGGTGCAGGGATTATCTCCTATTTGCCCTTCTCTCCAACCCGGCTCCTCCTGCCCTGTCGGTTCCTGGCCTTGCCTCTATCTTCCCGACATCCTTGGTTCACTTGCTTGATGTCGTTCTTCGAGCAAAACAAACTTGAGGAATTGGTAAAAGATTAGGCGTCTATAGTTTGGTGGCCCCGAAGAGGATATTATCTAGACTTTTTGCTTGATTAAAAACAAGGTGGTTGGTGGGTGTCTTAAGAAGAAGAAGAAGACTTGCAGGCCACGGTAGTTGCGAGGTCATCTTTTTTCAAGCGGTCATTGAAGGTTTTCTCATGCCGTTGGTGCTTAGCTTTGAGTCTGGGTGGCAGCTGTGGTTCCCTTTGAATGGGCTTTTGGAGTGTGAAACGAGGTCGCTAAGTTCATTGCTTGCATAAAAAGCTGGTAATGTACTCTGAGGTGAATCGTGCAGGCTCTCTATCCCATTAGCGGTGATTTGCACAAGCCTGCTTCTGGATTAGGTGTTGGACGTTGTTGCCTAGGTGGGTGCTCACTTTTGGGGATGTTTTTGTGTAATTTTCTCTTGCTCGCATTGTATGTGTGTCTTCTGGTCTCGCATTGAGATGTCGGCTTTTGTATCATGAGTTTTCTCATTAATTATAGAAAACGGAGTTGCAGGGATTTTTACTATTTTCGGGAAGTTTTTAATAGAATTTTCTTTTTAATCTCACAGTTCTCTCAAATTCTAAGCAATATTTTTATAGCCACACAAGTGAAACCCTAAGTGCCTCAAAATAAGCCCTCAAATGGGTTTGGGTTTGAAACAAGCCCTCATGTATAGAGCCTACAAGCACCAGCCAGTCCACATCCACTCCGAATCGAGCTTTTGCTCCATGGACATGACCCATTACAGTATAAATATGAACATTAAAATAAAGATCATACGGGGAGGCCAACATTTATAAGCATGAACATGTTGGTGCATTAACTGACATTTTAAGTAAGTGTAGTAGTAGTAAAAGAAATTAATTACCTTGGGGGATGGTCTTGTTAGGCGTTGGGTCTCAATGTCGTACTTCAAAATCCTAAAGCATTCCAGCCTTTCTTCTAGGAAGAGTGCATATGCTCTTACCCATTTAGAGCAGTCCCTTGCTGCATGTATCAAATATATATTTGCATTCCCAGACATCAAATTAGAGGTCCCAATTAGAGCAATATTAATGTCATACGGATCCAATAAATATATCCAATTTGTATACACAATATACTTTGTGAGAAGTTAGAGTGCGTACAAAAGAAGTAATCAATTTGAATTGTTACGTTTGCTGTAGCTATTGAAGGATAATCAAGGAAAAGATCATGGCACCCTTATAGAAATAGATTATGGCAAGTCATTATACGGTTGACCATAATGACATCACTACCTTTCATTTAAAATGTAAAGCCTAAGGCTAGTTTTGTCTTCATTCTTTTTAGTTTACTCTATATATAGAGAATATTCACATATGTATTTGTTATTCATTCAATAGAATCAACTCATCTTTGCTATTTCACATGGTATCGGAGCTTCTCTAGAGAATCTCTCTCTCTCTCTCTTCCGCACTTTATTTACTAGTTCTGTATTATTATTTTTTGAGTTCTTAAATTAATCTATGGCAGCTGACAATCCTGATCTTCCGTCCTCCCTCATCTCCCCCCGGGACATTCGGCCCTCTCCTTGCCACCGATTCCAGCTCCTCTCATGTCGGTGGTCGTTTGAGTGGGAGGACGACATCGCACACTACAGATATGCTCGATCTTCCCATATCGAGACATTATTCTCTATTTTATTCCTCAACGAACTAACGGACACTGGCGTCGCCATCTCTGGTGCACCATTAGCTCCTGTTAGGCCACATTTTTCTCTATTTCTTGGCTCGGGCATTTACCATACTCCCCCCCTTCTCGTTACCATCAAACGCCACACGCCCACTCTTTGGCCCGCCACCACTCACCGCCCCCTACTCTTGGGAGGCCACCCCATGGTGCGTCCTTCCTTGGTGTCGGGAATCTAGATCTGGCCACATTTGGTCGCCTGGGAGGTGGTGCTGACTCGGGTGATAGTGGTGCTACAGCAGCACTGCAACCCTCCCTCTCCCCTTTCACTCACAACCCTAATTATTATAATACTACTCCTTTACTCCTTCTCTCAAGCATATCTAATATAGTCACTATTAAACTTAAAAATACTATTGATTACCCCACTGGAGAGGACAATTTTTCATGCTTTTAATTATCCACCAACTGATGGGGTATATAGATGGAATTTACCCTTGCGCCCCGGCCACTCTCACCTACCATGATGGAACCTCTCATCCTAACCCTGAACATTTAAATTGAGTCAGGATAGACCAAAGCTTATACTTATGTATAGTTGCCATCCTCTTTCGACCTCTCATAAATGACCCGTCAACCCACTTGAAAAGCCATGTGCGATGCTCTTGGCAAGCGATTCCAAGATCATTCTATGACTAAGGAATTTGAATTAAGAACTCAATCTTAGAAAAGATGGCAAAAAAATGGAAACATACCTTTTTGAATTACAATCCATAGCCGCTGACTTAGTTGCCATAAAATCCTCCATTTCAAATAAAGATCTAGTTCATTAATGCCCTCTCGGCCTTCCTATTGAGTTTGCAGCTTTTGGGACCCTAACCTAAAATACCTCTCCCAACCTTGATTTTGAAGTTCTAAAACTGCACTGCTAAATGAAGAAGGTGCTCAAAACCACTATCAAGACTGTAACCCCCTGAACAGACTCATGCTTTAGTTTCTATAGGTACAGGATCCCAAGGACCCAATTATGATTGAGGTGGTCGCGAATCAGGTAACAAAGGCTGAAATCATGGCCACTGTGGCAATCGAGGGGGCTACTCTGATGGAAAAAATCAACAGTCGCATATGGATCATCATGCTTCCCCCAACTGATGCAAAATCGCCTTCCTGGTCCTCCACCAAACCACACGCCGGGTTTTCTTGGACTTGATCCTTCGCTTTGCCAAATCTGCAATCACTCAGGCCACAGTGCAGTTTCATGTCTTCATCCCTTTGATTAGACTACCTTAAAAGATCCATCTCATTCATGTGCCGCCAAGTGACTCCGAAGGCTGCAATTGGTATCCCTACTCAAGCGCTTCCAACCACATGACACCTAACTCAAGTATCGTCTATAACCCTCTTCCCTGTAACAGTCACAAAAGTGTTTTAGTTGGAGATGGTGCATTACTTCCTGTGTCACATGTTGGTTCCTCAATTATTAAAACAAAAAATAGGACATTACAACTTGAAAATGTCATGCTTGTTCCCATACTAACTCACAACTCGCTTTTTACTAAACATCTTTGTCACAATAATAATTGTTGTGTTGAGTTTGACTCAAAAATTTTTTTCCTGTAAAATACAAGACTGTAGGGATCCCTCTATTTCAGGTTTGCAATAATGGACCACTTTATAGCTTTTCGCCACACTTACTTGGTCATATTGATCACAGTCAGTCTAGTGATCTTAGGCATCGTCGATTAGGACATTTAGGTGTACTCATAAACTCATTTCTAATTTTTGTTTTTCTAGTATTTGTCAGTCATGTCGTTTGGGTAAGTCCCATCGTTTACCGTTCCAACATGTTTTGCATTCATTTACTATGTCATTGCATTTAATTCACTCCGATGTATGACAATCGCTGGTGTCATCAACCTCTTGCAATAAGTATCATACTATATTTGTTGATGATTGCGGTATACTTGGCTATATTCGATGAAATACAAATATGATGTCTTTGAAAATTTTGAAACTTTTAAATCACTTGTGGAAAACCAATTTTGAACAAAAATTAGAATTTTTTGAATTGATGATGGCCTTTGTAGACAACATGGCATCCACTTCTGACTCTTGTGTCTCGATACCCCACAACAAAAAAGGGTGGCAGGACAAAATCATTGGCATATTGTTGAAATGGCATGAGCAATTCTTATACATTCTAATCTTCCTTACTCTTTCTTGGATGATGTGGCATGCACCGCTTGTTTTACTATAAATCATTTGCCTACTCCAGTCTTAGCCAAACAATTACCTTTTGAAAAAATTTTCAAAAAGATCCCGGAATAGTCAAGTTTTGGTGTTTTTAGGTGTACTTATTACCCTAACCTCAAACCCGTGCCCCTCATAAATTGGCCCCTTGGTCCATATCATGCATTTTTTTAGGTTATGCAGCACGTTACAAAGGTAATCGATGTGAGATCCTAAATCTGGAAGAGTTTATGTTAACAAACATGTCCAATCTGATGAATGTAATTTCCCCTATCATGACCTTATGAACCTTAATATGGTCCCCCTTCTCGGGTCTACAATAACCATAGTTGACCTCCCCATTCACCTTGCTCCCTTCCTTGATGAAGCACTAGTGCTGGACGGCTGCGGCACCCTGGTCATTAGTCCTTGTCTATTGCGATGCCCTACTATATCGATCTGACCACCAACACCCCTCACCACTTCTATTGTGTCCCTACCTGTCATCAGGACCACTGACTACACCTCCATAGTACACCCCTGCCGAACCACACGAGACCACCACGTGCCCACCCTGAGCATAGAGCCGAGTCCAGTCCTGCCGAACCTAGGGTCACTACTTTTGACCGTGACCTGAATCTCGCTAGGCTCACTGAGCCGCTTCTCTAATACCATCACAGAATCCCAGCACCACCTGCAACACCTCTGGTGGCTGCGCCCACAATCGATACAGTGTCAGTACTTGACTCCCTCACCACTAGTTCCGCACCCCTAGTCTGGGGTCTCCCATGTACTATCCATAACATCCATCATATGTAAACATAACTTAAAAGTGGAATTCGAAAAGCTAACATGTTACTCACAGGCTGTAAAGAACCCTAAGTGGCAAGAAGTCATGGTAGATGAATCTAATGCACTTTTTCAAAATAACACTTGGGATCTTGTCCCTTATGATCCATTCATGAACCTTATAGGAAGTACTTGAAATTAGGGGCATCCTATATTGTTAAATAGAGTGTATACTCTGCATAGATTAGGCATAAAGGCATTCCAACCCATTTTAATGGAAGGGCTGCTATTTGTTTACATCCATTAGTTCATAAGGGATCCAATGCAATCTTTGATGGAGATTAAATGGTTGCCATGGTTCCATTGATCGCTTCAAGGCTTGCCTTGTGGCTCAAGGGTTCCATCAATGTGAAGGGATTGACTTCAAGGAAACTTTTGGCCCTGTAATCAAACCCTCTACAATTGGGTTCATACTTTCACTTACAATTACCAATGTTTGGCCTATCTAGCAAATGGGCATCAAAAAATATATTCCTATATGGTCATCTTAAAGAAGAGGTGTATATGGGACAACATAAGGGTTTTATTCATTCCAAGTTTCCAAACCATGTTTGTTGGTTATGAAAAGCCCTCTATGGTATCAAGCAGGCCCTGAGGGCTTGGTTCCAATGTTTTAGTAATTTCCTCTATAGGCTTGGGTTCACTTATTGTCAAGCAGATACCTCCCTTTTTTTGTTTCCCAACAACACTGACATTATATGTCTTTTACTCTATGTGTTAGATTTGATTCTCATGGGATCCAACCCCCATTCCCTAGACACCTTAAGCCATAAACTTTCTATCTAATTCTCTATGAAAGACCTTGGAACCCTTACATTAGGCATAGAAGCTAAAAGAACTAAAGACGGACTTTTTCTCTCTCAACATAAAGACACCATCAACCTTCTCACTAGACATGACATGCAGGATGCCCAACCAAGCAAAATAACACTCCTTGCATGAACCCACCTCTCCATACATGATGGGGATATCCTCTCCGAGCCCAATGAGTACCGTAGTGTTGTTGGTACCCTTCAATACCTCACAATGACACGACCTGATATATACTATGCTGTTAACCTTGTTTTCCAGTTTATGCATGTCCCCATGACTAGTCATTGGTAGGTTATGAAGCGGATCCTAAGGTACCTCAAAGGCACCCTAGATTATTGATTCTCCATCCTTCAAGGTTCCTGTAACTCGGTAGTCGTCTATGTTGATGCTGATTGGGGTAGTTGTCCAAACACCCGGCGTTCAATCACAGGTTATGCAATGTTCCTTGGACCTAATCTCATCTCATAGTGAGCCATGAAACAAGCAATAGTCTCCAAGTCTTCCACCGAGTCCTAATATTGTGCCGTTGTCCAAGCAGTTGCAGAAAGTGACTGGGTTCAGTACATCATACATGATCTCAGTCTTCGTAATAACGGACTGGTCATTATCTATTGCAACAATATTTCCACCTCTTACCTTACTTCTAATCCTGTTTTAAATGATCGCAGTAAGCATGTTAATGTTGACTTCAACTCTGTAAGGAAAAAAGTCCTTAAAGGTGATCTCCAGGTTCACTATACTCCTACCATAAGGTAAATTGTTGACATTTTTACAAAAGGTCTTGCTGTCGACCCCTTTCATTTTCACAAGGACAATCTTCACATTGTTGCTCCTTACTTAGATTGAGGGGACCTATTGAATATTCAAGGAGAAGATCATGGCACCATTATAGGAATAGATTACGGCAAGTCATTCTAGGGTTGACCATAATAACATCACTACCCTTTATTTCTAATGCAAAGCCTAAGGCTAGTTTTGTCTTTCATTCTCTTCAATGTAATCTGTATATAGAGACCATCCATGTATTCATTTTTCATTCAATAGAATTAATTCATCTTTGCTATTTCATAGTAGTAGTTAAACTAACTATCCCTCAAGCATGAGATTTTGAATTTGATACTCATCTACAGCTCTACTGAATGTTGGTTGCCTAACTTAGCATAATGTTATACCTCTTTATTCATTATATTATCATAGACTGACAAATATGAATGCCACAAAAGGCAGAATGTTGTCAAAACGCATATAATCTATTAGCAATCACTTTTGCAATTAACTAATGATTATCTAACAAGAAACACCAAACAAATTCAGGAGATAAGGAGAAATATGTGTACCAAAGGGGCTCGAGTCATCCTTAAAGTTGGAGATATGGAGGATACGTCCCCTGCGTGAGTAGTTCAGAAGCTCTTCGCGAAAAGTAGGGTGTCCCTCTCTCAATGTTCTGTGAATAACTACTAACACCTTTGTGGCAACCTGTATCATATGGTAAGAGTTCTATATGTGAGTGCACAAAGAATTTTATATCAGAGGAAAGAGTAAGAAAAGATCAACATATTAGTCTAGTGAATTACAACCTAAAGCCAATTGATTTTAGAATATAACCTCCTTTGTACGGGTATTTGGATCTTATATATATTAACTCTATGATCTAAATTTGGGTCCACGAAATTTCACACTTGTGTAGCCAGATTATTGAAAATTTTATCGCCTACTTAACATTGATTTACTCTAAGGGTAAATGAAACAAGTTTAATTACACGTGAACTAAATTAATGCATTAAAAATATAAAGATTAGTGGCTAAAGTACAAAACCTAAATAGCCATACAATTATTATTCAATATTCTAATATCAAGATTTTTGTATTAATTGTTATTTGGCAAAGCACATAAAAAAAGAGTTAATTAACTGAAAAATCACCTAAATTTTATGTGCAATTTCAAATAATTACCTATGTTAGTTTTCATTGATATGAAATTTTGAAGAAAAAGAGAAAATAATTACAAAAACTTTGACTTTACATTTAAAATAATTTAAAAAATATTTTAGATGTCTAAAAAAATATTTAAATATCTAAAAATTTTGTAAATATTTAGAAAATAATATATGTATACATTTTAAATACAATTTCAGCAAAAGCTAACAAATATTAACGGTGTCACATGTGAAATATTAAAAAATTAGAAAATTTAGAATTTTTTTTTAAAAAGTAAGAACAAAAATCCTAAAAAGAGTGAACGATGAGCAGAACAGAAGCATTACAATCCAATTGCGCGTTTTGGCCAATCTCCTTGCCAGTGCGTGAATGCAATATGCCACATCTGCTCTTGGTCGGACTACTGATGTTGCTGCAAATATTTCTGCAAAATAAGAAAATAATTAGTACCCAAAAAAGGATATTTTTGGTTTAAAAAAGATAATTATGTACTACTTTTACACGTTCAGTCGTAGGATCCGAAACTCAATTACTAGGTATTCCCTTTTCATAAGTTTCCATAGTGTGTACATGCTATATAAATTATTCATGTGCCGTGGGTTAGCAGTTCAGAAAGAAACAGAGAACTTCATCCAGTGACTTCGCAATTGCCCTCTGACACATGAAAATAAGGTAAACCTTGACGATATGTTATATAAATAGGCTCGCTTAGTGCTTCATCATGGACAATTTTACTGAATTCACTACTAATTCGCTCAGTGTTTCTCGGGTTAATATACTTCCATAGCCCCCTAAGTACAACCCTATCTGCTACTATAGCTCAAAATTGCTGTCACTTAATTGTGTAAGACGAAGCTGTATTATGACAAAATATTTCTATGCCTAATTGTATAGGATGGTAGCGTTTGGCTGAGATTCCAAAGAACTTTAGCTTATTAAAAGTAGTTCATTATTTTTAGAATTTAATAACTTTTTATCTTATAATATATTCTTATATAACATAAATTTATCCTTTCGAATACAAAGCAAATGTAAACGATAGATGGGCTCACTTTTGACGTGACGTTCTTTGGGAGGAGACTCGACATGATTGGTGGCCTTGACAATGGCTATCTCCATATCCTACAATGCCAGTATCACATAGTCATTAAATAAAGATAATGTTATTATTAGGATAAAACTGTTATAGTTAGAGCATGATCGTAATTTTTAAAACAACTTTGTGGTTTTTATTGTTTGTAAGTCACATAATTATTCTGGCAATAACAATTTTTGCCTCAATAATAACAACTCCCGTAAATAATTAGCCAATGAAACCAGATTTTTGTAAAAATGAAGGTTTTACAACAAATAGAGGCATTACAACTCGTAAACAAGAATGCTGAAGGTGGAGGATTTACAACTTGTAAACAAAAATGGTCACAGATAGAAGCCCTATGACTTGTGCTTTTGAGTTAGCGAAAAAAAAAAAAAACAAGTTAAAGCATATATAAACATAGACCATCCATTTCATTTTATGAGAGATTAGCAAATTTTAGCAAAAAAATTGAGAAAGCAATTGTTTTAAGTGTATTTGAGTGGTGAATTAATTGTAAGTGTTATAAACATCTTTCTCTCTCTATTAAAAGTAACAACAGCTCGTGGACGTAGCCAAAATTGGGTGAACCATGTTAAAATAGTGTGTCACTTTTTTTGTAATTTTGTATATCGGATTGATAGAGAACTTTTTTTTTATTCTCGGGTTGGTGGTTTTTGGACACAGCCTCTCTTTAAGGTGGCATCCTAAAGAGGTAAGACTGCCTATATCCTACCTTTCCCAGATCCTGCGCATGCGGGCGCCTTTGAGGCATTAGGTTTTTTGTTGTTATTGTTGTTGGATTGATAGAGAACTGTTTTCCTAACAACTCTGCCATAAACTGAAAGATTTATTTGATATAATATTTTTATTTTATATATTAATTTTGTACAAGAAAAATCAGATTTTGAGAATAAGGGCTTATTTGGTGACATTCTTTATTTATAGTTTTTAATTTTTGTGAAATTCACAGTCTTGTTTTATATGAAACATCATTTTTAAATGATACAAATATGATACAAATGAGTCCTAAATTTTTCTTTCTTTAAGTTCTTACTTTAGAGTTCTACCAAGTAGTTTAAAAACCAAAAATTAAGAAAATAAAATAAAAAAATTATTTTCAAAACATAATTTTGGGTATCTCAAAAATAAAAAGCTAAAAACAGAAAATGATACAAAACAAAAACTGAGATTCAGATGTCCTTTTAACCTAATTAATTACCCTGAATTCGCCGGTGAAATTGGCAAGTCCAACGGTAGTGGAGTCCTTGAGCGCTCCATAGGCTTTACGAAAGCTCTGAAACGTTCCCATCTAAAACAGAAGCAAAGTGATAAACAATTAGAGACGATTTTTGTTTTGTTTTTGTCTTTGTTTCTTATTACGTTAGGAATATGGTGTTTGAAAGGTAACCAAAAAAAAAATAAAAATGAAAGTAATAGGCTCTTTTTCATTGAATGTACTATCCAAGAAGTGCGCAACAAAGATGGCTGACTAGGCCCCACGACCCGAGCTTAATGGGGACATTTTCTTTAGTGTCTTAAATTAGAAAGTGCCCTTCACTTCACTTCAAGTCTATTATGAGTTTTTCATATACTAGGTCAGAAATTATCCTATGGAAGGAGAACAATTTTTTCCCTTTTTGTTGCCATTCTCCTTTTTTTAAAAAAATTTTTTATTTACAAAGATAAGGCCAGAATTATACGATCTTACGGACGCTCTCTCAATAGAGAAAATCCAAGGGTGTTAGCTCTTATAATAGAAAGGGAAATATTAGAGGAAGTATGATCCCAAATAGAAACACCTATACTCTTGTGACCAACATTTGCTGACCAATCAGCAAACTGGTTAGCTTCTTTTAGAACATGAGAGAAAAAGATGCTCTAAGGATGAGCTAGTGGTATATATGAGTATCTTTTACAATAGTTCAAATATCCGTAGGAGTCGAGTAGGATCCACTAGGAGCCTTGATAACAATTTCGTTATCACACATAATAGATTTGTTCTTGGAAAAGGCCTTATCATGTCCTGCTGTTTCCCTTTTTGTATTTTACAAAGGACAAAAAGTGATATTTATCACCTATATATATTTTATGTCGGAATTTGATGAATTTTTATGAGAATCTGACCAATTTTATACAAAAGATGCCTACGTAGTAAATGATTGATGATATATATAAGTCATGACAATTTTTAAAGTATAAAAGTTTTATTGAATGTTGATGTAAATTATCTAAATAGTGTCTGTCTCCCTCAAATTGCCCCCACCCAAGAAGGTTCGAAAGAAGCTTCAGCATCCCACCATTCCTTTTTTTCTTCTTGTTAGCAAAAATCATGTGTCATGTAAGAATTTTTGGTAAAAAAATCATCCAATTCTAATAAAAAAAATGATATATTATCGAAATAATATTTTATTTTAGCATATTTCAACGAAAATCTATTAAATTTTGACAAAAAAGGTGCCTGATTAAAAAAGTCTTAAAATTTTAGAGTACCTAAATGATAAAATATTTAAATCTCAAGGTGCCCCACTATTGGGGAAATAAGCTGACAGGTCCTTAGTGACACACCCGCAGATAGAGGCCTGGCCTCATAACCTTGCTAGCACACACATACCCTTAACGACATATACCTGATGCGAGGCCATGCCTGTATATCCTTGGCGGTATAGCCCATCTAGTCAACATCGTGTGATCACGGCATCCAGTCCCACTTGCTCTACCGCGTATGTAGGCTACCTGGCACTCTTTGCTTTCCCTGCAAGGAAAGACTGCCACCCGCCTAACCAATCAACGCCTACCACTTGCCTTTAGCCACCACACTAAGTCAACCCCTTATGACCAGATAAGGGCAAGGGGGTTCACGGTTACCGCTAACCCACAATCGCCTCTCCTCCTCCTATAAATACCAGGCATTTCCCTCCACTCAGGGCAAGGGGGAAGGTGCTTCCTTCTCCACTCTTTCTGAGGACCCTTTGTCCTTCTCTCTCCTCACCCCTCCTACTCTTCATCCGCTAACTTCTTTTCATGAGCTACCTCCTACTCACCTCAGGCCAAGTATTCTATTATGCTTATTTTTTATTACCGCGACCCTACTGACTTAGGCATCGGAGGGGTTTTCCGCTGTCCAACCCGCGGGTCCCTCTAACGCCTTGCTCGTTTTGCAGGAAAGCCTGGACTAAATGCGCCAGCGGTTGACTTCCCAGGCGCGAGCTTGAGTTCGGCTCTCATCCTAAAAGAACCTGCTTGGGACAATTGAGTCCAAATCCCATCCAAAACAACCTGCTCAATTTATCCCGAAACAAGTGGCGCCGTCTGTGGGAAGGATAGCGTGCTAACGTTTGGTTCAGCGTCTCCTACAATGCACCCAGGCCTTCAACTAAGCCGTATTTGCACAGGTAAAGTTCTTGGTTGGGAAGCATAGGTATCCACTCCTGGCCAAGCTTTTAGCTGGGGCCTTGGATGCTCACCTTAAGCTAAGATTATGCCCGGGGGCTGCCTAAGTAAGTCGAGACATCCAATTTTCATCCTTTCTTTCTATGTCTACCCTCAAACCAAGTCCCTTTTTTCCTAGTAGGTTGGCACCCGATCCTTTTTCCAAGTTGGGGGCTGGGCATATAAAGCCCGGTCTTAAGCATCAATTTATTTATCGGGCTCTTCGCTCCCAAAGCTCAAGCGTAAAGCCTTGAAGCATCCACTCATATGTTCGAGAACCCATACCCCTTTTCATAACGATTATTTAAATTACCTCATGATGTCTACTATGGTGAATAATACTCAATAGGCTACTCAAAGAGCATAAGGGGACCTGGCCACTCTTAGCAGGTTGTCTCAGTACATTTATAGGACCTTCTGGATCCTAACAGGCCCCACACACCTATAGGAGGCCAATCACTCCTAACACAATAACCTGAGCACCTATACCGGGCATCCCCGTTGATTAGCCTCACTAGGATAGCCACATGAGCCCTTCATTACTAGTAGACGACCTTGAAATACCTTTTTACAAAAAAATTGTTAAAGGTTTTAGAGTTATGGGCCACTACGGCCAAAAAATTGGGCAAAATAAACTAAAGTTTAAGATTGACGTGTAGTTATCTCCAACCAGCTAAGCTGAGTCTCACCGCTAATAAGCTTGGTTGGTTGCTCGCCAATAGGCGTATTATCACCAACCAACTAAGTCATGAAATACCGCCAACAAGTTTGGCAGGGGGCTCACTAATACGCGCGTTAATGCCAACAGGCTTGGTCGGGTGTTGCTGCCAACCAGTTCGATAGAAGATTACCACCAACCAACCCAGCAACGAACTGCCGCTAAACAAATTTAGCTAGGAACTACCGCCTTCAAACTTGGCTAGGGGCTACCTTCTTTAAAGTTAAGGCTAAAAACTTTGTATTTCTGAACAAGGGCCTGTACCGCCCTTCCCTTCTTGTACCAAAGGTGTTGTTGAACAGTGTGCTTATGTACAAAAAAGAGTCCTTCTTCAGTACGTTACCTCAAGCGCTCCTAGTGGCGGTTTCAATATGCCTAAAGGGAGTGCTACCTAGTCCTCCACTCGATATAATCTTACAGGGTGTCTCCTGGCACCAACAGAGCTTGCCGCTTCTTGGCGGAGATAGTATGTGCCACTCATTAGGCACACTTATTAGTCCCATTTCATACATAGTTGCACAAAGCATTCCTATTGGCAGTTTCAATATGCCTAAAAGGAATGCTCACTAGCACCTACTCATATACGCTTACTCAAAGCTTCTCCATTGGCGGCCTTCAAATTCCTTAAAAGAATGCCTCCAATTTCTCTACTCATTATGATCCTACAGGACTGCTATCCTCTAGTGGTGTTGGTTGACATTACTCATCTCTCATAGACGGTATGAGCAGCTGGCCACTCGATGGCGGCATACACCACTCACTATTTGTTATTCATTCATGTTATTGGTTTAGGGTATGGGTTTACGCTATTCACCCCTCGCTATTGATTGACAGAGTGGATATGTGCAATCCACTATTTTCTACTTATCCACGTCTATTCAAAGCACTCCTACAGGCGGTTGCAATACGCCTAAAGGGAATGCACTTAGACCCTCTGCTTAGTATGATCCTGCAGGTTGTCTCTTGGCACCTACAAGCTACTCACCATTTGTTAAAGTTGTTGGGGTATGATACTTGTTAACATTACTCATTGGCGCTACTTATAATTCGCCAATGGCATATGAAATGGATTTATGCCATCTATAACCTGTCACTCCTTGATGGAGTTGATGTGCTTTATTCATTAATGCCTACTCATATACGCCAACTCAAAGCGCTCCTACTAGTGACTTCAATGCATCTAAAGGGAATGCAATTAGATGCACTGCTCATCGGAATCCTACAAGCTGCTTCTTGGTGCTTGCAAGATTCGCCGTTCATTAATTGTTTGGGATGATGCCACTCACCACTCATTATTCCTTGCCGATGCGTATTATTCACCACTGGTTATTCGTCGACGGTATATGTTATTCCTTAGCGGTATGCACTGCTAGTTCTTCGTTAGCGGTATATATTACTCACTACTCATTGTCCATGGATAATATTGGCAAACACTACCCGCCATTTTCTGATAGCATTGATTAACACTGCCTAATGTTTATTATTTCTTACCCGATTACAATATTTAAGTTATTATAGTAAATATTCACCAAGGGTATTTACATGCTAACTTAGGATACTCTACATAAGGGTGCTTCTTAATGAAGGCAGGGTGGTTGTTAAGATAAGCCTCTCCTTGGCGTGATACGCCAAGAGAATTTCTTAGCATCACATCTTTATACCATGTAAAGAACACCCTTAGTTCTTACATACATTAACAACTCTCAGGATAACAATAAACATAATAGGAAGACAAAGAAGTATTCATTTCAAGGGAGCCAGCTGATATACATTTACAACGAAAGTAAAAAGTTCCTAATCGAAGACAATGCCTCAATCTTCTTCATCACATGGGGAACTTGAGATGTGCTCCCCTTCATCCTCAATTTCCTTGTTAACCTCCTCAACTGCCTTTTGAAGAAAGGATGCATCAAGTTGGGGGGAAATGCTCGAGCCTTCTCTTCAAAGTTCGATAACACCTTCTCCACTCCTGCCCGATACATTTGACTTTTTAGCTCCAATAATTTTGGGTTGGCGAAGTAGCCCTCCATAGCTCCCAATCCCGCTGCAGAAAGCCGTGTTGGTAGCTTAGAAATATATTCCTTAAGTTTGTACTCTGACTCCTGAGCAACACACTCTTTCTTAGACGCTGTTACCTCTAGCTCGGAAACCCATGAATCCCCCTCGCCAACTTTAGCCTTCAACTCCTCAACTAACCTGCTTTGGCGTTGCTTTGCTTCTTGAGATTTCTTAGGAGCAGCTGAGCAAGAGGTGTACTCATCTTGAATGTGCTGGAGTTCGGCTTCTTTTACAAAAAGTGCCGTCAACACTGACCTAATCGCGTCTAGCCCCTACAAGTTTTAGGTATAACGTGTAAGGCATGCAAGAATTATAAGTTAAAATAAACGACATCCCTTACTTGTGAAACACATGCCACCATCTTAGCCGAAGGAGCCCTTCTAACTCTTTCGAAGTCCCTGGGGAAGTGAGCTCCTTTAAGTATTGGGAGAGAAGATCTATGCTGCCACCAACCAGTGTTGACGTAGAAGGCCCAAAGGCCCTTGAATCTTCCCGATGCCCTCGCTCGCTACACAACTCGGTAACAAGAACTCTTTCAGGAGTGCCACAAAGAGGGTCCTACGCAACTAAGGCCAGAGGGTTATTACCCTCTGTCTCATCTAATGCAGCCTCGATTGCGGTATCTTTTCCAGGCAAAGGAGCTTCTTGACGCGCTAGGTGATGACGTACATGGCAAGAAGGCCTCTCAATAGTAGTAGAGGAAGATGGGTGTGACAGCTTTTTAGATGCCTTTGCTATCTCACCAAGAGGATGCCTTCTCTTCCCTCTTGTCCGAGTAGGTAGTGGCAGTAACGCCCTTATGTCAGAGGCTTGGAGCTCTTCCTCTGGGAGAGAGATATAACTCAAAGTTAGTTGGTGAATAAACTCAAATACAGTGCAAATCATTTGGCGAGCATAGAAATGCAATATAAGTATACCTCGGAACGACTTGCCACTGACTCCAGCCTTGGCGAGTACGACCTCCTGCTCCAGTAATTCCCAGGTAGCTAAAAACTTGTCTACCTTAAATTCACTAGTAAAGTAGTTGTATTCTACTCACTCCTCCATAGTCATACTCACCAACTCAGGAGAAGTCTACTTATTCACGATCCGCCAACTCGTAGGATAACGGGGGCGAGTTGGCGGCTTGACCCAAATAAACTTGTTCATCCGATTCTTCAATTTCGAAGGATTTGTCTTGATAAAAGTGGACCTGACTCTACTTTGAAATGAAGTACCACTTTTAAATTGCTTTGTTTTAAACAATATGTCAAAAACTCGATGAGTGGGCCGAAACCCGTCAACAAAACAACCCAGTAGAAAACCATATATATTTTCATATGTGTTTGGTGTCACTTGACAAAGGAAAATGTTGTATTGAAGTTAGGACATTTGGCACAAAGAGTGGAACCAGAAATCCTAAACTAGCATCGAGCGCATCTACAATAGTCGGAAAGAAGCCCATTGGCAGGCGAAGCGGGCACTCATCTTCTCTAGGCCCCCGAATTTCAAAGTTATTAGGGAAATAATACCTAGTGCATAGCATAGCAACTCCTTGCTCACTTTGGGTCCTAGCAATGAAGGCACGTGGAGGATGAGCATTGAACACTTTTGGAAACTCCTTCGCAAGCCTCGCCTATTCCATTGTCCAATGTGCAGTAGGAGGACGTTGAGGGGTAGGTTTCGATGTGGCTCTCTCCACGACAGGATGCTCAGAGCCGTTGGCTTCCTCATGACTCTCTTTGATGTCGCCTTCCCCTTAAACAGCTCAAGACACATCCTCATGAACCCCCCCCGGTAGGTTGCTCAGTAGAAGCCCTATGTTCACTAACTTCCGTAGCACTTGCCAGGTCTACCATTTTTGTATCTAGGCTTGAAGTCAAGATCCTCAACATCCTTAAGTAGAATACAAACCAAAATAGGGGTAAAACCGTGAATATTAAAATACCTAGTTGAATGATGGAAGAAACTTAATTTTTAGGGTTTCGAAACGGGTTAAGGAGAAACGAGGAAGATGAAAGGGGAAGAGGAGTTTTGCACGGTAAAACTTTGAAAATAAACAGCTCAAATGCACTCCACTTAACGAACGGCTTAGATTTAATTGATGATTGATTGACAGGACAGCTCTTTGCCACGTGTCATTCGATAGCTGTCATCCGAGAACCCTGCACCTTTTCTTCTGCCAACACTGAAATCCCGTCATATCTACTTGGCGTAATGACCATACTTCCCCTCTTGGTGAAGTCGCCTACATTACCCAGCTCGTTAGGACAGGCTGAGCTCTGGGAAAAGACGCCAACTTGCGAGAACACACTCCATGGCCGAATGTGAACGGGTCACCTTCACCCATGGAGTGGGGGCTATCTGGTGGGGAAATAAGCTGATAGGTCCTTAGCAGCACACCCACGTGACATATCCTTGATGCGAGGCCATGGTGGTGTGGCCTGTCCCGCCAACATCGTGTGATCATAACATCCAGTCCCACTTACTCTATAGCGTATGTAGGCTTACTGGCACTCTTTACTTCCGTGACGCGAGGCCATGGCAGTATGGCCCATCCCGCCAACATCGTGTGATCATGGCATCCAGTCCCACTTACTGTACCGCGTATGTAGGCTTTCCGGCACTCTTTGCTTTCCCTGTAAGGGAAAGACTCCCACCTGCCTAACCAATCAACACCTGCTACCTGCCTTTAGCCACCACACTAAGTAAACCCCTTATGACCAGTTAAGGGCAAGGGGGTTCACGGTTACCACCAACCCACAACTGCCTTTCCTCCTTCTATAAATACCAGCCCTTTCCTTCCACTCAGGGCAAGGGGGAGGGACTACCTTCCCCCACTCTTTTGAGGTACCTTCGCCTTTCTCTTGCCTCACCCCTCCTACTCTTCATCTGCCAACTTCCCCTCATGAGTTACCTCCTACTCACCTCAGGCCAAGTATTCTATTATGCTTAGTTATTATTACCGCGACCCTTACTGGTTTAGGCATTGGAGGGTTTTCCTGCGATCCTACCCACGGGCCCTCTAATGGCCTTACTCGTTTTGCAGGAAAGCTAGGACTAAACGTGCCAGCGGCTGACTTCCTAGTGAGAGCTTGAGTTCGGCTCTCATCCTAAAAGAACCAGCTTGGGACAATTGAGTCCAAATCCCATCCAAAAGAACTTGCTCAATTTATCTTGAAACATCCACTATATATATTGAAATATCAGGATACCTAGGTGATAAATAGCCAGACCTTATGGTATCTAAATGATAATTTCCCTTAAAACTAATAGAAAATGCTTTTGTATCTATCTAATTGATGTATTTATTGTAGTGGAATATCAGTAGCTTATGAAAATAATATTAAAAATAAAAAGAATGTTAATTAAAATATAATTTACTTAATAACCATGTGTTAGACGATTATTTTATTCAAATATACCAGTTGATATTATTTTATTCAAATATACCAGTTGATACTGTTGGATATTTTAATAAAAAAATAATTCTTTTAATCGTGATTTTGAAATTTTATGTTGTAATGTCATTTATAATCTTTAATTATCGATAAATTTATATTGAAATACCAATAATTATATCCTTCCTCTTTTATTGATAAAATTTAATAAAATATAAATTTAAGAGGTTTATTTTAATGTGACCGTTCAAGGTCCTCAATGTAAATTGCTCAACCATTGCTTTTATTTTCAAAGTTAATGCAAGCACATGATTATTCTATGTGTATAAAGCTTTGGTTCTCTTGAAAATATTGTATGTGGGTTTTTTCTTCTTTAGAAAACACAACTATTTTTTTACTTTATTTTTTTATGGTTTCCTTCGTTCCTTTGGCTTAGTAAGGTGTTGGGGAGGCTCTAGCTTTCATGGTTGTGCAGACCTAGAAAGTGTCAACAGAGTAATTGGGCGTTGTATCCTGGAGGCGGCGTGCCGGAACCTGCTGCACCGGCTTAGATCCGAGAGGGGCGCGAAACCATCTTAAAGAGAGCGTGATCCACGCCTCGCTCAACTGTTACATTATTGGCACTTCGTCATTTCCAACATTTCAGGTGATATCCTTCTACTTTATATGTTTTGTATATTATTTTGTTTCTCATGATTGTTTGCTACTGGGGCACACCTATACTAATGTGTATTATTGGGATTTTACTTCTAATTATCGCTGAAAATATAATATTTTTGTCTATTTGGTTCTAACAATTTTAAGACGGTTTTGACCTTCAAGAGGTTAATCGAGTAAGGTATTTTTTGTCTCTACTAATAACAAGAATTCTTGGGGTCGAAACTTTAGATTTATTGCCCAACTTAAACCTATGGGCAAAATCATGAAAAAGGGGTCACAAGAGTTTGTTAATCATGACCAAGGATTAGAACTATTAATAACAAGTTTAGGGTCCTTGTTAAAATACTACAACTAGTTAAAAATGGACCCAAGCCTCAAGCAATTGTCTGATGCCTCTAGGCAAGTATGCTACAATAAAAAAATTCGTTTAAGACCTACAACATTAGTTGAGGGTAACAATGATGCCATGAGTGTTAGTACCATGAAAAATGACTCTTATGCCCGGAAAAGTTTAACCACTACATATATGTCCACTATACTCCATAAATTAAAAGAAAAAAAATCTTGTTTTTTGATTATCTCTTAAATAAGGATGATTAAGTAGATGATTGAGTTTGATCAACACGTCATTGCAAGAATGGTATTTGTGTTGATAAAGGATATGATTGTGATGGAAGGCTTAAAGTCAATGATGAGACTAAATAAAAATCTTGCTAGTTCCATTTATATTATTTTCTTGTGTGAATCTTGACAAACAGGGCTTTGATATGTGAATATAAAATATTTCGATAATAGAATTTTTCTAGGCATACTTTGAAAAACAAATTTTTTCTGAAAAATGTGTACATTATGAGTTAATTAAAGTTACCATAATTGAGATTTCCGTTGTTTACATCTAAGCCTTTACCAAAAAGTTGAAAACTTAGGCGATTATCCGTATGTTGTTTATGTTCCGGCGGAAATCCGAACGCACCACAAATAGCGAACCTTGTTTATATGCGGATAATGGGCTCATGCAAAGTAAAAAAATTTACATTATGAAAATATTTAATTTATTTTCTCTAATGATGTGTTATGTGGAAAATTTTATGGTGGAAAGCTTTGTGGTTTATTCCTAATTAATTCAATTGCGTTAAAGACTCAAAATGTTTAATTACTTGTATGCTAATACGTTGTTAATTCACTTAGCTGATTTACGAGCAAGCCTAAGTGTGATCATTGGACTACTTCAAATTATGAGGTTTAAAAAATAAAAAAAATTTAATAAGCGCATGTACTAGTCTTGTTGGCCGTCCAAGATATAGGTGATATGCATTATTGATTCTATTTGTACTAATAGTCATTTAGGTTCATTGGATGGACCTGTAGCTGTCCTTTATTAGGGCTTAGAATGACAATTACTTAAAAGGAAATGTAATATTGATAATATATTATGTAGATGTGCCTATATTCCAATCAATGAAATATACTTCTTTATGTTTCCAATAGTGGGGGTCAATCACATTAAAGATTTTTTAGAGAATCCTAGTCAATCATGTTTTTAAGAAATAAAGATGATGAAATGATAGATGGTTGACCTTGGTATTTTTTTTTTCTTTCTCTGCAATATAGGGTCATTAGATTTACCCTATTTAGATGGATCATGATGGAAAGAAAGATGCTCAAAATTGTTGCATCAAGGAAAAGAAAACGTCGATCGCTCTAAGCTCCAAAATGAGACAATGCCAATTCCTTTGGTAGTTTATTTTGTTCAGAATGTCTAGACATAGCAAATGAAGTCATTGTGTAAAACAAAATTATGATTGACTTTAGTCAATCAACAAGTGGTGCTAATTAAAGAACATTGTCAAACATATCATTGTTTAATTGGTGGTTCCTCCCTTAATATAGTCGGTGCATTAGATAAGGGAGTATGTTGATATTGCAAACTTGATCACAAAGACGAAGGGAAAGCGCTAACCATATCGCCTTAAATGTGTGTTTCTTGATCTCGTACTCTTGAGTGTAGGTGTGTTGTTGGGGCAAATACTTTGACGTATTATAGGCACTAAAGGCATGAATGAGGCAATCTTGGTATAGTGGCATATTGATATTGATGTGTTGTCCACGATGGACTTGCCACAATCGGCTTGTTGGGCGAGCATCAAGGGCAGTGTAGTGCCAATGATGCAAGGAAGTGACAACAAATCTCATGTTGTTTGGAAAAGTGCTGAAAAAAGACATATTACATAGTTTTACTTGTGCCACTATTATCATATATGTACGGAAAAGTATACGATAAAACCATAAGAATGGTAGGTCCAAATCTGTTAATAACGGCGCCAATGATGTTACAATGTGATTTACGAGGGCATAAAAGCTCTAGCTAGAGTTAAGATCTGGATGGCATCGAAGGGGATAAGACTTAAGCCTAAAAAAGAAATTGGGTCACCTATGAGGATACCCTAAAATGGGACAACGAATCATGGAGTGATCAGGGGTTAGCATGCGCTTTATTTTAGTTCATCCCTATGGTACGGCATGCTTACTTGTGGCGATGTTGAGCTTGAGCTAGTTACGCTCTTAATGAGGTCTATAGCCCCTATGTTGGGGTGGGGTTTATGGCCACGAGTACACTCCTGATAGACTCACCTATATGAGTGTGGGAGTAAGGCTGCTTCCTATGAGAGTTTGGGCTAACTCTCTAGAGCGCTCATGAATCCAGGATGATGCACAGGGTCATAATGTGCACGCTTTAGAGAACCTATGGGAGCACCTTGGATACCATGTGTGTGAAGCACTCTACATGTCCACAAGCAACCAAGGTTTAAAGGCTAAGTCCACCGTGGTTCTAGTATGAGAGCTGCTGAAACACTAAGTGAGGGTTTAAAGGTATTGCCACTCTCATGATGCATGGGGTCCTCACTTGGCCAAAGATATGTTTCTTTTCAAAAACCTATTCTTGTTCATTTTTATTAAAATAAGTGGGGGATTATTGGATAATTTAATAAAAAAATAATTCTTTTAATCGTGATTTTGAAATTTCATGTTGTAATGTCATTTATAATCTTTAATTATCAATAAATTTACATTGAAATACCAATAATTATATCCTCCCTCTTTTATTGATAAAATTTAATAAAATATCAATTTAAGAGGTTTATTTTAATGTGACCGTTTAAGGTCCTCAATGTAAATTGCTCAACCGTTGCTTTTATTTTCAAAGTTAATGCAAGAACATGATTATTCTATGTGTATAAAGCTTTGGTTCTCTTGAAAATATTGTATGTGGGTTTTTTCTTCTTTAAAAAACACAACTATTTTTTTACTTAATTTTTTTATGGTTTCCTTCGTTCCTTTGGCTTAGTAAGGTGTTGGGGAGGCTCTAGCTTTCATGGTTGTGCAGTCCTAGAAAGTGTCAACAGAGTAGTTGGGCGTTGTATCCTGGAGGCGTTGCGCCGGAACCTGCTGCACTGGCTTAGATCCGAGAGGGGCGCGAAACCGTCTTAAAGAGAGCGTGATCCGTGCCTCGCTCAACTGTTACATTATTGGTACTTCGTCATTTCCAACGTTTCAGGTGATATCCTTCTACTTTATATGTTTTGTGTATTATTTTGTTTCTCATGATTGTTTGCTATTGGGGCACGCCTATACTAATGTGCATTATCGGGATTTTACTTCTAATTATCGCTAAAAATATAATATTTTTGTCTATTTGGTTCCAACATATACTGATAAACATTTTTTTGTTTTACGAAGTTGGTATATGTATGATCTATTTGGTTTTTGTATTTCAGGAGTTGGTGCGGAATAGGTGTATGGACGTGTTGGGGCATGTGCTTGTATTTTAGGAGTTGGCATGGTGGTAAGTGTTTGGGTATTCTAGATATGTGTTGGGGTGTATTGCTATGTTTGTTTTATTTTTTCACTACTTTGATTGGTTTTGTCAGGCTCTACTTTGGTGGATGCGCCAATTATGTACTGAAAGTCATTTCTCTAATTATCGATGGGAAAAAAACTAATAAACCTTTATTAGATGTGTGGTCTGTATACACTAGATTATCAATCTTGTTAAACTGCATGTCAAAGTTTAATAAGAGTGAGACATGTCTCCTCGTCTTAGGCCAGCCTGCCCTTGCCCTACTCACCGTAGTTGTACTCACCTTAGGCCTGCTTGCCTCCTACATATACTCCCTCGACCTACTCACCTTAGACCTACTCACCTTCGACCCACATGCTGTTAACCTACTTGTTTTAGATTTATTTATCAATAACAAGGATTTTCGGAAAGTGGTTCATGGATAGTGAATATGAATGAAATGTTTTGAACTTGGTAGGGGATTGTGATAGCTAGATACATGCTAAATTTGATCATGTCTCCAGTCAATCAACAGTTGTAACATCTAAAAATGAAATGACTAGCTGTGCGATGGATTGTTAGTCATTCATGTTGGATTGCACTGATGCATAATCCTTCATATCTAATCTGTGAATAATCACATAAAAAAACAATGGTATCAAAATAAATATGCCGTACATGTTTTTTTTTTTTTTTTTTTTTTTCCTGTAGTTGCAACGTGCTTTCAAAATTTGAAAAGATGCTTCGTTTGCTTTTATCCATTATGCCAAAACTCATGTCTTCTGTTTGACACATAGGTTAATAGTTGCTCTTACAAGCACTCCAAAAGAAAGAAGAAAAAAATTTAAAAGCAATTGAAAATTCCTAAAGATTGGGAAAGAAGATTCGCCTTTGAAAAAGTGAGTGGTTCCCTCTTCGGTTAAATGAAGAAGAATAATATCATAGGGAACATATTCGTTTAAATCTTATCATTAAAGTCATGATCAACCTTGATATTTATCCAAAAAGGAATCTTCAAGAGATTATTCTAAATCAATGTTCAGTTACCTGTCCATTAGGTAACCATTCTAATTATTGGTTATTTTTTTATTTATTAGAGTTAGTTATTTTTTAATCAACCACCTACATTAATGTTATTAGAGCTCCGTTTGGGATACTTGTATGATTTTGCTTAGGTTATATATAAATCAGAGAAAACACAATACATGTCAGTTTTATCTAAGTTTTTAAAGCATTAAATTGTTAAGGTAACTTGATGTGCAAATTCGAATCTTTATGTGCACAAGTATATTATCGAATTCAAATGTGCACATAGAGACGATTTAAGAGTATGTTACTTTATTAAATGAGCTGACATTATATATGTTTAATCTCCCCTTTTTGTACAAGAAAATGTAAGTTAGACATGTAATCTAAAAGGAAAACTAACAGCGTTAATGTAGTTGATTAATTAAAAAAATAAATATGGTTTTCTTGACAAATTGTGATAATTAAGTGAAAATTTTTTAAAGAGATTTTCTGTAAGACAAAAAACCCCTATTTATTACTTATACCATACAACCTTATACTTTAACTAATATATTAATTTAGTGCTTATATTTTTAAGTGTATTTATTTAATCATCACACTATTTTAAGTGTAGAAAAAGGCCGTCTCTCCCAATGCTGATATGTTGTTACATACCAAAGGAGGTTCCCTCGTAAAATCAATTGGCAGTAGGTAGAGTAGTTCCTATGGTACATAAGGTGGTATTTTCTCTTCTAACCCACCTATGTGGGATTGTACTTTTTGCCAAATTTTTGACTTGTATCAAACCACCACGCTTTGCCATCGTGGTCCTCTGCTTCACTCTAGGTAGCTTCGTCCTCGACCGTGCTCTATGGGC
The DNA here is from genome assembly GCA_018398585.1 of Simmondsia chinensis. Lineage (NCBI taxonomy): Eukaryota > Viridiplantae > Streptophyta > Magnoliopsida > Caryophyllales > Simmondsiaceae > Simmondsia > Simmondsia chinensis. Next base: position 20,116,485 of record JAGTTD010000017.1, on the reverse strand, counting down.
CCATTACCTGTCTCTTGTCAAGCACGGCCATAGAGCATGGTCTGTCCCATACCAGACCAAGCCCAACTCTAGAATAGGATCTGTCTCATACCAAATCAAGCTCCTTAAAATCGATCAGACGATTAACGGCTCTGAGACCATTGCTACATACCAAATGAGGTTCCATCCCAAAACCAATTTAGTAATGGGTGGAGTAGCTCCTGTGGAATGTAAGGTGGTATTTTCTTCTAACCCACCTATGTGGGATTCTGCTTTTTGCTCAATTTTTGACTTATATCACATGTAGTGCCTGTTTTTGTTTCGTTTTGCATGTTTGTTATTTTTGCCTTTCTTTGCTGTTTTCTTGGGTGTTTACTATTTTGTGTTTCTATTTTCCAAGTCTATTCGGGTTTTTTTAGGCCTCGCTTGTTTGAGTTGCCTGCTATATGCCGCGACTTTATCGCTAATTATCGAAAAAAGTCTAGACAATCCAAAGAGTGTATTGCCATTATTTTCATCACAAAGAAATTAATTAACCGCCTAGGTCACTTATAACTGAGTCAATTGATCTTTCAATTGGGTTATACATGAATTGAATTTGTGAGGAAAGTCGTATTTCTTTAATTTTTTTGTCAATTTTTTTAAGATGGAAAATGGGATTTCTTTTGGTAAGCCGGTCAAAAACAAAGAAATTAGAACTTACCTAGAGGCTTAGATAAGTTACTTCCTACATTTCTACTTTCCACATTCTACGTACTTCCTGCCAACCAAACAAGAGTCATAATCCATATTTGTCATTAGTTTCTACTTCCCGCGTCAACTTCCTGCATACCAAACGAGGCCTTTATCCCTCCATCACCACATGAATTAACATATAACTAGTTAGTTTTCTTGGGTAAATAGCAAAAAAAATATCTTTTGCATCAATAATAGAAAACCCCCAGCATAAATAAAATCAAATATTAAACATCCTATTTCTAAAAGATCCACCACTTTACTGAAGTCATCTTTTTACGACCATTTTGCCTCAAAAGTTTGGGGGGACCCAAAAAAAAAAAAAATTAGCCTTCCGCCCCAAAAATAAGGCCCCGTTTGGTTGCCACTGGAATTGAGTTCGTATTTCCTTGGAATTCAATTCTTGTATCAACTTCCTAGGAAGTGGGTAAAAAATGGTTGGTTGCCAGGATGAGAAATAGAACTTACATGGAGAAACTAGTTAAAATGAAAGAATTAGAACTTACCCCGTGGGGGCTAGGTAATTACTTCATGCATTTTGAATGAGTGGAAAATTACTAAGCAATTTCTACTTTCTGCATTCTGTCAACTTTCTGTCAACCAAACAAGAGTCCAAATATATACTTACCATAAATTTCGGCTTCGTGTTTTTATTTACACCCAAATGAGGCCTAAATACTTCATTACTCACTTGAAATTATCAACTCAGTGGTATAAAAAAAAAAAAAGGTTATCAACTTTCTAACAAAAATACTGGCTTATGTTAATGTTAATAAAAACTCTGTGATATTTAATACTTTAAAATTGAAGTTAAAGGTAATATTTACTAAAATATGTCATTGTAAATTTCAAAGGGTTAAGCAATTTCGGTAGGCAATTTTCTAGTTGCAAAAGCCTCCTTATTCCAAGATTTTATCCAAAAGCCAGATTGGGCTTTTTTTAGGCCCAATTGATGAAGTTGAAATATACAAAATTCACATAAAATGTCAAGTGAGGTTCAGTCCTAAAATTAATTGGGATTAGGTGGAGTAGCATATTAGGCTTATACATTGATCTATTCACTCTTACAACTTTTGGGCCTGAATTTCCTCTAGGTTTCGAGGCCCATGTCCTAGACAGGGCGAAGCCACTCATGGAGGGACCTAGCTTTGTTAGGAAGAGTAAAGGAAAATGTTTGACTACAAAAAGGGAAAGGAATGCTTTGAAGAGCAAGAAGAAAGGAGCAAGAGAAACGGGACCTCCAAGAGTTCTTAAAGGATATGTTGCCCATAAATAGCATGCAAAAATCGGATAAGACCTCAGGCAAGCAGAGGAAGAGGAATATGGCGAAGCAGAGTGATAGCGTGCAGGAGGCCGAGAAGATCCTTGAGGTTGAGTGAGTAATTGAGATGAAAAAGAGGCTAGGTCTGAACTTTGACAGCTTTGACTCGCCTAAGGTGAGAGCCATACTTGATGAAGGATGACCTGACTACCTTTTATCTTGTTTCAATTGCCCTGAGATTCGAATCAGTCTTAGTGGTCTGTTAGATTCGTCCTGTTATGCCTGTTGTTATTTGTTGTTTGTAGTCCTGTATGATCCTGTTTTTGTTTCTCTGTGCCCCCTTTTTAACTGGTTTTTTAAGGGCTCGCTAGCTCGAGCGCCTGAATTATATCGCGACCTAGTCGCTAATTATGGAAAAAAAAAACCTTCAATGATGGATTCTTAAACTAGACTCAAATGTGAAGTTTTTAACACTCTCTCCCATATCCAAATCCTCAGCAATAAGACCCCTTGCCTTTTCTTATCCAATTGTATCCAACATATTAGAGAGGCCCTCGGAGCACAAAACACAAATGTATCCCTCTTACGAGGACATGGTACGACGAGCAACAGATTGGAATCATCAACTTGCTCTCTGATACCATGTTAAATTTCATTGGACATTTCAAATTACTAAATTATATTTTTATTCCCTTGTATTTATCTTATAAAAAGTAAGTTCATTTTGATTCTTCTGAACGGTCCAAACCACCACATAGTATGGGGAAACAAACTTTTCTTGAATAAAGACATGCCACCCTCGCAAAATTGCCTAATCCCGCAAAAAATTATGCTAAATCAGTTATCTCAAAAATTTAAACTAATAGATAAAATAACTTAAAAAGAACTAATAAATAAAATAGTTTCTATAGTATAATATGTCGCATATGCTATGGCTCATTAAGCTTAAGGTGAATAATGTATAGGCCGTCATAGTTTATATTGAAATTATGCTGATATTGAAAATGGAAAGTGTTCTGATTCAAACTTGGTGACATTTTGGTCAAGAAATAGCTAATATTATATTAAAGAACAAAAGCTTAAATTGAGTGAATGATCATATAAAGTTTTATACTCTAATAAGGAACAATCTCAAGTAGAGCATCTCTATTAGGTCATTTTTACTAACCAGCATCAAGACGGCATCCCCATTGGGCATCCCCAGAATTGCTTTATCACACTAACTGCTCCATTTTTGGTGGAATAAGTATTCCTTGTTGGCTTTTTGTGGTGCGTTGTTTTAATGGGTGCACCCACTCCTGTATTATGAGTTCCCCTCGCTAATTATCGAAAACAAGAGTAGGTAGGTTGATGTGCACTATTGGAATTGTCACCAATACGATTATCAAAATTGTGAAACTTTTGTACTCTTATTTGTTGATGTAGGCTTGGGTCGGACCACGAAAATTCCGGTGCTAGTGGGAGAAGAGATTTGGTGGCTGGTGCTACTATTTCGACTAGTGAACAGTGGGGTATGGTCGTGATTGGTCGAGCATGGTGGTGAGCGGATAAGCATGAAACTAGATCCGTGTACTTGAAATACGACCAACATTTATAATGGAGAACTGTACAAAATGTGAACACGTGTAGACATAGGTAAATCTGTTGGAGGTTTGTAGAGATTTGAAGGAATCTCAAAAAGCAATTTCTCTCATGGCTATAAATATACCAAGGCCATAAGCATTTGAACCCAAAAAAGATCATACATCAAAGACAAATAAAGTTTTAACTAAAATCATTTTTTTAATCAAATAATATGGCACCTCAAGCTAATCTTGAAAGCATAGGGAAAGAAGGGTTTGGTTTGCTCAACGAGTATCTCAAGATGAAGAGGAGAGAAGCTCAGTCCTCTTTAGGCCGAGAAGATGGGAAAAGGTTGGTAATAGACAGCGCTCGTGCTGCAAGAGAGTTTAGAGGGGTGAACATTGTAAATTATCCGAGAGAAAATATGGACAGGAGGGCTTTCAAATAATTCTAAACAGTAAGTATAATTATGTACACTAGTTAGGTGTGTGTGATACTTAAGTAGTTATAGCACTCGTATAAACTTATGTATGTCTCATATATGTGCTTCCCCCATGCCTGCACTTGTAGGTGGCATGTTGTGTGAAGAGTGAAAGACCTGTACTATTCGGTGTATGCGCAAGTGTACTCTTGGTGTCGGTGTTCTGTTGTTGTATTCAACATGAAAACACATGGACATGGGGTTTGTTACCATGTGTTCATTGTATGATATCGGCTCTAGGATGTTGTACCTATTGTACTATAAAAGTCATAAGTCCCTATATTTCCTTTATATTAGTTTGATATTTATATTTTAATTGTGTCAATTTAGTTTCCCAAAATTTACATTGTGTGAGTTTCATATGAAGGTAAGGCTAATATTAATTAAGTTGGTCATCCAATTTCTAATGGTAGAGTCATTAGTGTGTTTAATGTATAGATTTGTATTAGTCACTTGCATCTACCATGACAGTTTTATTAACTATTTCAAAATATAATCTAGAAATGAATAAATAAAGTTAGAAAAAATAAATTCAGGACCTATACTTTAATATGTTCATAGTATAACAATATTTAAGAAAACAAACATACATATAAGAGAGCCAAACATATATAGAAGTATGAAAAGCTTGCCAAGATGTGTAGATACAAGAGAATTTCTTAGAGTTAGAGCGGACAAAATATGATCTTACATGATTCAATCAACCTATCCATAAACTAGAAGATTCAAAATTGTCGTGGCCCAGACCCAAAATAACATGACTCAACTTAGAATCGACTTGAATATAATTTAACTCAAGCTCATGTAAAACTTGAATAACCTGACTCAACCTTAAATCTGGGAGGACACAAACTTGACAAAGTCGAACCTAATGCATCCTGTAACCTAAAAATCCATAAAAATCCAATTTATCAAAAAATCTGAAAGTAGGCTAGTGTATCGCCATTGTTGCGATTTCCGGTTTTAACTTTTTAGGCTCTGTTTGAAATTAAGAAAAGTTGAAGAAAAACAAATGTAGGAAAAATAAGTTGAAACGAATGAAAATAATGGAAAATGAGTTTTTTTCACTATTTAGAAGTCAAGAAAAAACAAGGAAAAAAATATATTTCAAGATCAAATATTTTTTTTTCCCATTTGTTTGGCTGATAGAAAATGAAATGGAAAAAGTAACTATTGTCCAAGATAATGAGCTACATTCTCTTTATATTGTTTAAGTTGTGTGATTTTTCTTGCGACCGTTCTTGATATTGTTCTGTTGGGAATTTATTGATTAGGCATCTTGAGTTTGATTATCACCTATATACTTGACATTTCAAATATAATATCGGACATCATGAGGTTTAAAAATTTCATAAAAATTTGGTTCAGGGACATGAATTTAAAATTTTTTAATATAATAAAAGTTTTTAATATATTAAATATTTTTAAAATATTTGAACGTTTTAAAATATTTTTAAAATAGTAGATGTTTTATTAATATTTAAAATATTTTTAAGGATTCAAATATTTTTTAAAATTGAACATTTAGCACTTAAGTACCCTTACATTTTAATATGCACATTGATGTGCCCCGGGCTTTCAAAATTTATTGCTTAACTACCTTATGCCGGAATGTTGATGTAGTATATGATTAGAACGATATACACGAGTTATATCAATGTTATCACCGAAAATCTAACATATTACGAAAAACATTTAGTTTACTATGACCGAATATATATATATATATATTAGTGAAATAATATATCATATTAGCATTCATGGCAACAATTCAGACCTTATTGATTAAACATGAAGCTGAGGTTAAGTCTAATACATAGGGGATTGAGATGGTTAGGTTGAGAATCATTTTTTCCCCCCGTTTTCCTCTCCGTTTCAAGAGGAAAATTATTTTCCTCAAATGTTATTGTAAGGTTTTGAAATTTTCCTTTTAATTTTTTTTTTTCCTTCATATTTTCGTGTCTTCGGAACATGGGAAAATCATTTTCCTCCCAAATTTTTTTCCCTTGTCAACATTTTTTTCCATTCCAAACGGGTCTTTAAGGTAAATAAAAGATAAATTATTGATTTTGAAAATTATTTTTCTTCATAGCACGGTAAGCCTTTTTTTGGCAATAAATTCTTGTATGGTACTCGACCATCTTCGACTCCTGTATTAGTAATATAAAGTTCTCTAACTCTACTTTGTAATCCTTAGTAGAACCTTTTGCTTAGGGTAATGTTTCAATTTAGTGTTGCACTCTTGGGTCTTTCACAATGGCTGGTGGTACAATCTATTTAAATTGTATCTAAATTTAGGGTGAAGAATATACGATGAGCAGAAAATTAGAGAGATGCGAAAAGAAGAGAAGGGAGTAGGACAAGAGAGAGAAGGAGTTTAGCAAAAGTTTGAGACATTATTTCATTTGTTATGCCTTTATTTACTACATGAGCAAATATTTATAACGCTACCAACCTTTCTCTCGAAAACCTAATCAAAATCGAATTACAAATTCAAATGTAAAATTTGAAAACTAGCGGGAAAGAGATAGTGTGTAACAATTGGCTTGTTTTTTTTTTTTTTTAAATTTTTTGTTTTCATTAGTTTCTACAATATAGGGCGTCCTTTATTGTTCAAGTTAGGAAAACTATCGAGCTCAAATGGAGGAGCTCCCTCACTAATGAGGGATGAAGTTGATGTGTAAGCATTTGCAAAAGCATTTCAGTTCTTCTGGCAAATGTTCTCTAGCATAACTTTGCTATTTTTGTTGGCACCTTAAATTTGGCGATACACTGAACCAATTACTATTGTTCTTAGAAAATAGTTATTTGGCTTTTGAAATCTGATGGATAAGAGAAAAATCGGTGCCACAGTTTATGTGCCTTTAAATATTCATGGACTAGATATATTCTACAGGATAAAGTTTATGCACAAACCATATCTTATTCAATTGTCCAGCTTCGCCTTTTAGCAAAGATTCGACTGAAGCGTCAGCTAAAGAGAACAAGTTTCTTTTTTATATGTTGCCATCTGCATCAACATTCTTTGTGAGTGGTTTCTTTTGAAGTTTATGTGGGAACACAATTTAGTGCAGACCCCTTTCTAAAACGTTTTATGCCACTGCTCTTTGTTGCGAACTTGGTCTATGTTAGTGCTTAGCTAGGCGATTAATAGAAACATATCCTCGCTTTTGCTAAACCTAACATCCCTCTTTCAAATTACTTGAATTTTCATGATAGAGCTATCACTAGTGATAGCCCCACTAGAGTTGTGAGACAATTGTTCCACGGGCATGTGCCCTATTATCTCTGTTAGAATATAAAATTATTTTTGGGCTTTCACCCATGAACTTAAGCTTTTGGGACAGATGGTTCCTTAACATGGTATCAGAGCCTTATTGATCAAGAGGTCATGTGTTCGAATCTCAGCAGCCCCTACTTTCAATATTAAAAACACATTAAACACAAGGTATGATGTGGGCCTGTGCATTATCCACATTTCAAGCCTAATTGGCATTCACGTAAGGGGGCATGTTAGAGTATAAAATCATTTCTGGGCCTTGACCCATCATCTTAAGCTTTTGGGTGAGATGATTCCTTCACAATCTCTATTAAAAGGTTTTAGATGGTTGCTCCATAGGACTTTCAAATGATTTCCCATAAGGATTTGAAAATTTTGATTGAATGGGTAAGGTATGATATGGGCATGAGAGAGAAATTTATAGTATTATTTGACTCTAGATGATTACTAATGGGCATTTATACCTTGACTCTTGAGAATAAGGGGCTCCAAAAGGGAATATATTGATACAAACGACATATAGTAGTCAAGTGAGGGTAGTTTTGGTACTAACTAAATTAGCTAATCCTTCAAACCACATTATAAAATCCTACTATGGTTCCCTCTAAGTTTTTAAATAAGGCCCTAGAGGAATGTATGTGGAAGAAGAATTGAAGTCTCTCTCTCTCTCTCGTCCTACTCTCCCCTTTCTTTCTTGGTTTCCCCTCTCTCTGTCCTATCTCTCTTTCCTTCGTCTGATGCAGCTGTGATGGGATAAAAGGGGTACGGGAAGGTTTAATGGCCTTTCCTTTGATTTTTATTAAAACTGATAACAAAAATGACAAAAAGGGGTAGACAGCTTACTCACTCACAATCCGAGGAATCAAGGAATCTCCACAAGATAATTCAAAATTCTCATAATCAACTCTACCCTTCCTATTCCTAACTGATTCCTTTTATAGAGGAGAATTACAAGATTTGAAATTTAAATTCAAAAGGAAATAAAATCAAAACGGCAAGAAATCAAAACGGAAAGAAATCAAATCTACTCCTAAAATCTCGACTGCCGCTTCCCTAAATCACACCAGAACTCCAGCAGTAGCGTTCTGTGTTGACTCCTTCATAGCGCCAAGTCTTGCTCCGTGACGCGAAGTCTGGAACTTCCCTTCAGCTACTAGCCACGCTCCTCCTTTTTCATGGAGCTCGCCAAAGCTGTACTCCTCCAATGCTTTGCTCTAAGGTACCCGCCAACTTTCATTTGTCCTTGGCGCCATCAGCCTGTGGTTCCTCTTTCCCTTCTTGACCCGCCAAGGCCAAGCTTCTACCCAAGCTCCCCGCCAACCCTGAGCATACAGTTGTTTACCCTTTGTAGGCCAGACCCGCCGAGGGCCCTACTCCGGTGGTGCTAACCCATTTTGTGATGACGTGCTTCTATTGGGATGCATCATCATCTCCATAATTTAATGCTTGTAAAGCTGTTGATATATTTTCAAAATAAAGTACTTCAGAAGTTCACTTGTTATATTTTGGCTTAAATATGGTGTGTGTTAACATATGCTAAGTGTGTATTGACACACATTTTGCACAAACACTCTACGGAAAGTTGTATGTCGACACATAGATTATGAGTATTGACACACAGAGCGGTTATGTTCGTTAACTTGCGCGGATTTTTTTTTTTTTTTTTTGTAATTTTTGTAAATCAATTTAATACATTTTGGAGGGATATATCCCTTATTTAAACACATGTTTATAATGATGTGTCTCTTCCCAAAGAGACACATGGATCTCTACATAAAGCCCCACAAATGGTATTTGAAAAATACTTGGACAAAATCATTCTCTCTTTCATTTAAAAAGTCAAGATTATCAATCCTCTCTATGCTCTTACTCTCACTTTGTGTTTGGTTTAATTGTATCCCCTTGGACTATTTTGGTACCCTAGAGTTAAGTCTTAAGGAAAATAGTTTGCTACATGCCTTGAAAACGGAGACTGAAATTGATTCTTGTTTTTCATATTTCCTTAACAATCTTTGTGCGTTTATCATAGTTGTTATAACAATCTTAAGACTTTATTTCTGCTTTGAAAATGTCTTCTCCTCTTTGAGAGATGATTGCAAACTTTGTGAAACTTGACCGATTTGATAGAAGAAATTTTCGTCACTGGCAAAGAACGTTGCACTTTCTTATCACAACTTTGAATGTGGTGTACGCTTTGAATGCACCAATCCCTCCTCCTCCATCCGATGATGAAATCTTGACCAAACAACGTACGAGACTCAAATGGGAGAACAATGATTACATTTGTCGGGGCCATATCCTTAACGGTATGACGGATGCTCTCTTTGATATCTATTCCAATGTCACTGCCGCCAAAGAATTGTGGGAAGCACTTGAAACAAGGTACATGGCGGAAGATGCTACAAGTAAGAAATTCCTTTTAAGTCAATTCAATAATTATAAAATGGTTGATAATCGTTCTGTTATGGTGCAATTTCATGAGATTGAAAGGATTTTAAATCACTTTAAGCAACATAACATGAACATGGATGACGCTATTTTTGTTTCCTCCTTAATAGACAAACTTCCTTTTTCTTGGAAAGATATTAAAAAGGGACTTAAACGTAAGAAGGAAGATTTGTCTCTTGAGGGGTTGGCTAACCATCTTTGAATTGAGGAATATTTACAGGTTACAGGATGAGAACAAGGATCATCCCAGGGGCATTGGAAAAATCAATGTCATGGAAGAAGGCCAGTCAAGTAAAGGACCAAAACAAACCGGACTCTTCTCAAAGAAACGTGTAGAAAAGAGGCAAAAGCCTATTTGTTGGGACTGTCACAAGCCCGGTCATATAAAAAGGACCATCATTACCTCAAGAATAAGAGAGGCAAGGGCCTTGATAATCGCAATAATAATTTGAAAGATAATTTCGTGGATGATGTCTGAGATTAATCTCTTTGAAGACGACGAGTCTTGGTGGGTTGACTCGAGGGCCACAAATCATGTTTGTAAAGATAGGAGATTTTTTAAAACATTTGAACCCATACTTGTTCATGGGAAATGGTGCAACCATACCAATCAAGGGTAAGGGTAAAATTGAATTGGTTTTTACATCGGGAAAAACACTTACCTGACTGATGTATGTTTTGCACCGGATGTTAAAATGAATCTCATATTTGGTAGCCTTCTTAACAAGTTCGGATTTAAGTTGGTCTTTAAGGCCAATAAGTTCATCCTATCCAAGGGTGGTGCCTTTTTGGGAAAATGTTATCTATATGAAGGAATATTTAGGACTTCGTGATGATTTTTACGGTGAGGCCATGCTTACGGCCGGTCACATTTTGAATCAAATTAATGATAAAAAAAAGTAAACTAATCCCGTACGAACATTGGAACAAACAAGCTCCTAACTTGAGTTATTTCAAGGTTTTGGGATGTAGGGCAATTGTTAAAATCCCTGAGTCTAAAAGGAAAAAGGTTAGGGGAAAGAGGAATTACATGTATATTTATTGGCTGTGCAGAACATAATAAGGCTTATCGATTTTAAGTTTTTGAACCAAATGAGTTCATAAATGTTAATATGATAATTGCATCTGGAGATGCCATTTTTGATGAAAACGTTTTAGTTCGACCGAAAGATAACATTTCGGTTGAAAATGACATATGCCGTTTTCATATTATGAAAATCATGTTGTGAGGGAGGAAATCCATGACAATGCTCTAGGACTTAGAAGAAGTAAAAGAGCAAGGAAAGAGAAATCTTTTAGACCAGATTTTTGTACATTTCTAGTGGAAGCAACTAGAGAAAATGTGGAATGTCAAACCCCATATTGTTGTGTCATAGAGTCTAATCCTATGACATTTGATGAGGCTATGAGATCTCATGATACCGCCTTTTGGAAAGGGGTGATAGCTGATGAAATGGACTCCATCAAGGGGAATAACACTTGGATTCTTGTGAATTTTCCATGAGGGAATAAGCCCCTAGCGTGTAAGTGAATTTTCAAAAAGAAAATGAAGGTCTATGGAACTATTGACAAGTTTAAAGCTCAGTTAGTGGCTAAAGGTTTCACCTAAAAACAAGGAATATAGTACTGTGATACATATGCCCTTGTGGTAAGAACATCGACTTTTTGAACATTGATCGCTCTAGCCTCTATTTAAAAATTAAAGATTCACCAAATGGATGTGAAAACAACATTCTTAAATGGTGAGTTGGAAGAAGAGATGTATATGGAACAATCGGAATTGGCCAAGAGAAAAAAGTATATAAACTCATACATTCTTTATATGGGCTAAAACAAGCTCCTAAACAGTGGCACCAAAAATTTTATCAAGTTGTTTTGAACAACGCATTCAGGATTAATGAATCGGATAAATGTGTCTACAGCAAGTTTGAAAATAAAAAAGAGTTATTATTTGTTTATATGTTGATGACATGTTAATATTTGATATTAATATGGAGCAAGTTAATAAGACCAAAACAATTTCTCTCAAATAATTTTGCTATTAAAGACATGAGTGAGGCTGAAGCTATCCTTGGTAATAGTATCATTAGGGATGGTTATACGATTTCCTTGACTCAATCTCACTACATTGAAAAGGTGTTGAATAAATTCAATATGAATGAATGTGCAGTGGCTTCCACACCGATGGATCAGAAATTAAATTTCATACCTAATGATGGTGATCCAATGGATCAACTCAGGTATGCTAGAGTCATAGGTTGCCTTATGTATGCTATGACTTGCACGAGACCTGATATAGCCTTTGCGATTAGAAACTGAAGTGGATACACTAGCAATTCAAGTATGATACATTGGCATGGGGTACTAAGAGTACTGAAATATCTTAAGAAGACCATAGATTATGGTATTTCTTATGATGGGTATCGTCCTACTTTAGAAGGGTACTCGGATTCTAGTTGGATCTCCAATATGAAGGATTATGCTTCTACAAGTGGATGTGTTTTCTTAATTGGTGGGGGTGCTATTTCTCAGGGTTCCAGAAATAGACTTGTATTACTAATTCTACCATGGCAGTGGAGTTCATTGCTCTAGCATTTGTGGAAAAAAGAAGTGGAATGGTTGAAGGATCTCTTGTATGAGATTTCTTTGTGGCTTAAGCCAATCTCTCCAATTTGTATCCAATGTGATAGTCAAACCATGCTATCAAAAGCGTATAATGAGGTGTATAATGGAAAGTTTGGGCACATTGGTATGACGCATAGTTTTGTAAGACAACTCATCAAGAATGGGATAATCATTGTGGACTTTGTGAGAAAAAGTAAGAATCTAGTGGATCCTTTTACTAAAAGCCTTGCTCGAGACTTGATATTGAGTACAAGTAAAGGGATGGCTCTTGAACTGGTCAATTTTTAGTCACCCATGATAGACCCTCAACCTAGCTCCGGGTACAATGCTAGGTCTTGCATTCCATGAGAGAGTTCCATCATCTGTGTGGTTGCAGGCACTAAAAGTAAAATTCCATCCCGGAGTAGTGCTTGGTTCCCTGTGACAAAGGGAAAAGGTGGTTGAGCGCAGGTTCTTAATGAACCCAAGTAAATTATTGAATGTCGTATTGTAGGGACATGATCAATGGGATCTACCTAAGCGAATGTGAAATTTGGTTGCTTCGAGGAGTGTTTTATTGACATGAGTTTTACTTTGTTACACTCATGAAAGGTACGGGACACAAGGCCTAAAATGTGTTAGTCGAAGATGAGGTGTGTTGTCGAGAGTAAGTCTAGTGTATGGAGACATGTGCTGTTAGTTAAATGGACTCGTTTGGTTTAAAGGTTAGTTTACCATTACGCTTTGATTAATTGTAACATGTCTTTGCTAAATGAGGGTTTAATCAGAAGACATTCTCATTTATGCATAAAGACTTCCTTTAATTTTGAGATATTGTTTATTGTGCATGGAATGTTTGTATTTCAAAAATGGTGGGGGAATGTTGATGTATTTTGAAAATAAAGTGTTTCGAATGTTTACTGGTTATATTTTAGCTTAAATATAGTGTGTGTTGACAAATGCTAAGTGTGTGTCGACACACATATTGCAAAAACACTCTCGGGAAAGTTGTGTGTCGGCACACAGATTTGAGAACTCAAAGAATGGGTATGTGTGTCGACATATATAGCACTGTATCGACACAGGCCCTATGTGTCGACGCACAGAGCGGTTATGGCTGTTAATTTGCGTAGGTTTTTTTTGTAATTTTTTTGGAAATTAAATTAATATAATTTGGAGGAATGTGTCTCTATATTAAACACATGTTTATAATAATGCCTCTTCCCAAGAGACCGATGGATCTCTATATAAAGCCCTACAAATGATATTTGCAAACTACTTGAACAAAATCATTCTCTCTTTCATTTAAAAAGTCTTGGTTATCTATCCTTTTTACGCTCTTACTCTCACTTTGTGTTGGGTTTCATTGTATCCCTTAGACTATTTCGGTATTCAAGAAATAAGTCTTAAGGAAAATAGTTCACTACATGCCTTGAAATAGGAGACTGATATTGATATCTGTTTTTCATATTTCCCTAACAATCTTTGTGTGTTTATCATATTTGTTCTAACCAAAGCTCTATTTTACTACAAAATACAGACTATATTGGAATTAACATAACATACTATGTGCATGTTTGGTTTTTGGTTAAAAAAATGGGGGTAATTTTTAATGGTGCAATAGTTAATGGGGTAACAATTACCCCATAATTTTTTTTTTCTTTCACCTTGTTTGATTGTACAACTTTCAAAAGAGTAATCTTCAACCTATAAAGTTTTCTTTATGTTTGGTTTGAGTATAATATAACTGCTTTTTTCTTCATATATCACTTTATTTCATACGTTAGCTTTCAAAATTTTTAATTTTAATTAAAATAAATTGTGACGATTTATTAAACATTTGGTAAACTTATCTTTATAAAATAAATAATATATTAAATATTTAAAAAATAACTTTCAAAATAAAAAATAAAAAAAATCTCTCCTACAACACTGACGACCTACCCCTACCGATGCTGTCTTCGTCACCATCCTTCGGGCACGACCAATATTACCGTCATAGATCTCTATTATCTTTTAGTATTTTTTTAATATTTAAGTATTTTTAAAATAATATTTCTAAATATTTAAAATATTTTTTATATAAAAATATTTTAATTTTATTCAATTATTTAAATGTTTTAAATTACTTAAAATATTTTTTTAAATATATAAATACTTTGATAACATTGAATATATCTAAAATATTTTATATTCATTCTTATTTTTAAAATATTTGAAATATTTTATAAATATTTATATTAATTTTTAAAATATACAAAATATTTTAATAATATCTAAATATTTTTTATTATCTAAAATATTAATAATATTAAAAATATTTTTCTAATATTTAAAATATTTATTAAATATTTTTTTTATTTTCTAAGTATATGAACTATTTTTTAATAATCTCCTAAATCCTCCAAACCAAGAAACATAAAGAAACTTTCCCCCCTATCCTATTACGGTCCTTGCACAAGGGATTGTAGTGTAATGGTTTTAACCCCAATTGGGGATAAAAATTTTTGTGGGGTAAATTTTGATTGTAAACCAAATAGGGTTAAAAGGGGTGTAATGGTTACCCCTATAACCATCAACCCATATATTTCTAATACTGGCCCAATATTTACTCACCTAGATACCCGCATGTTTATAATACTGGCCTGGTATTTACCCGCCGAGATACTCACCGCCCAGAAGAGGGTGTCCCCGAAATTGGGTGCCCAGCCATCTCTGGGTGCCCCAACTAACTTAAGTCCGATATACAGGGGGAATGACTTCTCATTCTTCATCTTCTGGGGACCCCTCGGACCACTCACCCTCTATCTCTCTCTCCATGGCAAGCCTCATCCAAGGTAGGCCACCACACGCCTTTTCCTCCCATCGTCTTTTATGATCATGTCTTCGGAGCAATAATCGTTCAAACTTCCTACTCTTCTTAGGCCAAGAAATATCAAATCAAGCGTGTAGCTAGAGCTTGTGTTCAAATCGTCCTTATGAATTCCACATTGTACAGAACTCCAATATGATAAATAAGCACACTGACCAAATTCATGGTAAACATTTTGGCATCGTTTGTGGGAAGGATCATAAGCTCACGCCTAGCTTGATGTTTCTTGTAATAGCTGGATATTTCTTGAAAGACTTAAGCCTTTCAATAATCAAATAAGCTAATTTTCAGCATTTTCTTTTGATTCCTTGACATTCTCTATGATGGGAATAAGCGTACCCAAGCCAAGTTGATAAAAGGGGCTTGATTAGATAAGGTGAGATATGGCTGCAGACTTTATGCCCCTTTTCTATTTTTTCTTTGATCAAATGCTTGAAAAATCATCATAGGTGCCTTGAAATTTTCAAGAGCTTTGTTTTGATATGTAATTCAATTCATAACTCTTCCCGAATTGAAAGTTATGCCTGTTTTAAGTTGTATGGTAAGTTATATGCCTTACCTGTGTCTGGCATGCCCAGATCACTTTTCATATTCTTTCTTTTATAAAAAGTTTAAAAAATTTCTATGAGTACCTAGAACTCTTATACATCTTCGTTTTGACATAAGATTCGATCTGTAACTTTTCAAGTATTAGAAGTTACGCTCATTTTAAGTTGTACGGTAAGTTATATACCTTACCTGTGTCTAGCACACCCAGATTAATTTTCATGTACTTTCTTTCATCAAAAGTTTAAAAACATTCTATGGGTACCTAGAATTCTTCTAGATCTTGGTTTTGATATAAAATTCGAACCATAACTGTTCACAGATTGAAAGTCATGCCTATTTTAATTTATACGGTAAGTTAACCAACTAAAATGGGCGGTTTGCTGGCTCGGTTCACCTTTTATATGCTTTCTTTGAGCCAAAAGCTCAAGAAATCAATTTGGTTATATAGAAATCTTCAAGAGCCTTGTTTTGATGGGTGATTTGACTCGTGGATCCTCAAGAATTAAGAATCATATTTGTTTAAGTCTTAGGGTCGGGTAACATAAGTCAACAATCGCTACGATGTGGGAGAAACTCCCACCACCCCTTTGTTATCTTTTATTTAAATATAGGATATCATGACGGTTGCGTAGAGCTCTTTAAGAGCATCATTTTGGTATATGATTCGCTCTATAACTCCTTATGGATAAAACGTTCTGTTCGTTTAAAGCTACATGATACTTTATATATTTAAAGAAAAAGCACAAAAAAAAAAAAAAAAAAATTTGTTGACTACCCATTGAAACTTTGACCATCATTCTCCTCTCTTCACTGTCATCAACTGCATATACACCCACCACGAAAAGCACGCCACCGCCACCACCACCACTTCGCCCGCCGTGCTTAGTGGCTCGTCTTGAATCGTGGCATGCCTTAGAATTTTGCTCGCCCCACCTCTGGCTCACCGAATCTAGATCGCCCTCCTCTGGCTCGCCTTCCTCTTGCTTGCCCCACCTTTGGTTCGCACACACTAGTGGGTCGCCCCACACCTAGCTCGCCGAAACCTATCATGGACCTGGGTCCATGCATGAGCTTCTTGAAGGGATTCAGGTGAGAAGAAGAAAAAAAGGGAGAAGAAGAGGAGAAATCAAAAGAGAGAGGGTGAGAAGGTTGTGAAACAACCGCGGGGGTGGGGGGCGGGGGTGAGCGGTGGGGTGAGAGAGAGAGTAAAGTTGGAAATCCCAACTGATGTTATTTCATTCAATACCTTCTCATGTACTTGTACAAGCTATTTATACTCTATACACTTCAGTACCAATACAACTAATACAATGTGTAACTACTTGTACTTCTAGCAACCAATTGTAACAACCTCTAACTAATATTGAATCTATTACAATCACAATTACAAGAATCAATCAATTATAATTACAAGTATTCACTATTGAGTTATATCTATAAGGAATAATGACAATGCATCCCCCTTAAAATCCTTGTCCTCAAGGATTTGATGAAAAAATTTAGGAAATTGGGAAGCTAATGCACTGTAATCTTCCCAGGTTGCTTCTGATTCATCCAGGTTGAACCACTTAATCAGTTGTCTTGTTATAATTCTTTTGGCCAAAATCCTTTCTGGTTGAACCTTGAACTCCCCATTAGAAGTGGTCTGAGGTAGATCAGGTTGGACCAGCAGTTGAGTCCCAATCTTGCGTTTCAGCTGTGATATGTGAAAGACTGGGTGGATGAGGCAATTAGCAGGAAGTTGACGCTTGTAAACCACCTTCCCAATCTGCTCTAGGACCAAAAATGGTCCATAGAACTTTAAGGACAACTTCAAGTTCTTTCTAACTACAATAGTGGCTCGTCTATAAGGTTGCAGCTTCAGGTACACCCAATCTCCTGGCTGTAAGGATCTTTCTGTCCTCTTCCTGTCAGCAAAATACTTCATGCGTGCTTGGGCTTGGTTCAGATTGAACCATAGTTGCTGCAACATGACTTGCCTTTCTGCCAACTAGCCCCCTTCTGCTGCAGTGGAAAGCGTTGGCCCTGGGGTGTTCTCCAGATCAAGTTGTGGTGGAGTATATCCATATAGAGCCTGAAATGGTGAGAGCTGCAAGCTTGTATGGTAACTGGCATTGTACCAATATTCAGCAAGAGTAAGCCACTTATGCCATTGCTTTGGCTTATGTATACAGAAACATCTTAGATAAGTTTCTAGGCATTGGTTTACCCTCTCAGATTGGCCATCTGATTAAAGGTGGTATGAGGAACTAAGATGCAATGCAGTTCCAAGCGTATGAATTAGCTCTTGCCAAAATTGTCTCAAGAACACTTTGTCCCTATCAGAGACAATGCTGCTGGGAAGGCCATGTAGTTTGTATACATGATCTATAAAGAGCCTGGCCACATGTGAGGCTATAAAGGGATGTGAAAGACTAACAAAGTGTGCATACTTTGTTAATCTGTCAATAAAAGCCATGATTGTATCTTTTCCTTCTGAGAGGGGAAGTCCCTCTATAAAATCCATTGCAATATGTGTCCAACACTGAGTTAGGACATCTAAGGGCTACAAGAGGCCTGGGTTAGCATTATGCTCAGCCTTACTGCGTTGGTAGATATCACAGTAGTGCATTGTGAGTTTAACATCATGTTTCATTTAAGGCCAATAAAATAGCCTCTTTAATCTCTAGAGAGTGGCTTGCAACCTAGAGTGACCTCCAAGTGGTGAAGAATGAACTACTAGGACCAGCTCTAGTCTGAGATTGTGGCCTTGCCCAACAAATATTCTTCCTTGGAATTGAATGACTCCATTTTTAAGTGTAAAACCTGGCTAACTGTCAAGGGAGACAAGTAAAGCAGTGGGAATTTGGTTGCAATGGTCATCACCCTTATAACTCCTTACCACTTCATTCACCCAAGTTGGATGTAGGACAGTAGTGGTCATAGTATAGCATGAAGCATCTACTTTTCTAGATAAAGCTTCAGCCACTAAGTTCTCTTTCCCTTTCTTCTATGCTATTGTGTAGTGAAGTCCCAAAAGCTTAGACATGCCTTTCTTTCGTACACTAGTAGTGATTCTTTGTTCTAACAAGAATTTAAGTGCTTGGTGATCAGTTTTAATCACAAAACTGTCAACTTCCAAGTAATGCCTCTAGTTAGAAACAACTAGGAATATGGCAAGGAAGTCTTTGTCATATATTGACAGACCCATGGTATTAGGTTCGAAAGCTTTGTTTATGAAGGCTAAGGGCCTATTTTGCTGCATAAGGACATCCCCCCATCCCTCTATCACTAGCATCTGTTTCTAAGACAAATTGCTTGGAAAAATCTGGGAGTGCTAAGACTAGTGCATTGGTCATAGCTTCCTTAAGCTGACAAAAAGCATTCTCAGCTTCTACTGTCCAAGAGAAATCATTCTTTTTCAGTTGGTCAGTCAGGGATTTTGCAATTGAGCCATAGTTATGGATAAATTTTCTGTAGTAACCAGTGAGGTCAAGAAATGACCTAAACTGCTTGACATTCTTAGGGCTGGGCCATGATACCATGGCTTCCACCTTTGAAGGGCCAGTAGCCACCCCCTTGGCAGAAATGATGTGGCCTAGGTATTCTATTTGGGGTTGGGCAAAGCTGCATTTAGATTTTTTGTCAAAAAGTTGGTGATCTTTCAGCATTTGAAGGACTGATTTCAAATGGATCAGGTGGGATTCTAAGGATTGGCTATAGATGAGTATATCATCAAAGAATACTAGGGTATATTTTCTCAAGGCTATTGCAAAAACAATATTCATTAAGGATTGAAAGGTAGCTGGTGCATTTGTAAGGCTAAAGGGCATGACCCTAAATTCAAAATGGCCATGATGGGTTCGAAATGCCCATGATGGGTTCGAAATGCTATTTTTGGGATGTCTGGTGGGTGTACTCGAACTTGGAAATAGCCAGCTCTCAAGTCCAGTTTAGAAAAAATGGTAGCCCCTTGGAGTTCATCCAACAAGTCATCTATATGGGGGTATAAGAAATCTGTTTTTTATTGTAAGGTAATTAAGCTGTTTGTAATCAATACAAAATTGCATGAATCTATCTTTCTTTTTGAACAACAGGACAGGGGAAGCATAAGGTGAACAACTAGGTTGTATTATTGAAGTTTCCAACATTTCTTTCACTTGTTTCTCAATTTCATTCTTTTGAAAATATGGGTATCGATAAGGTCTAATGTTAATAGGCTTGGCATCATCGTTTAGAGGTATATGGTGGTCATGGGATCTTTTTAGTGGCAAGGATTTAGACTCTTGGAAAACCACATCATATTTAGCAAGAAGGGTACTAACTAAAAGAGGTAAGGTCGAAGAAGGTACCTGAGGGCCTTCATAGCCATGAACCAACATCAAGGTTGCCACGAAGTGCTCTTCCTTCTTTTTACATAGGCTCTACAGCTTCTGGCCAGACATCAACTTCAGTAAGCCTGAATCTGTAATCCCCTTCAACTCAACTGTCTTTCCTTCCCTGACAAAACTGAGTTTGGGCTAATTGAAATCTAGGGATATTGGACAATATTGTTTCATCCAATCCACACCAAGTAGCATATCACATCCCCCAATCTTCATCAGCCTAATATTGTACGTGAATGACTGATTTTGCATTTGCCATTTGGCCAAGCAGTGCTGTGTATGGATCATGGTCTAACCATTGGCCACTATAATGCCTAGGGAAGATGTATCCTCCAGTGTGAATCCAGCCCCTTTGGCTAGTCTTGGATCAAAGAAGCTATGAGTGCTTCCACTATCCACTAGAATTATTATAGATCTCTTGTGCATTGCCCAAGAATCTTAAGGGTGTTTGTAGATGCATTCCCAGTTACAGCGTGTACATACACTTCCTCAGCCAGCTCATCACAGGTGTCAATGGTTTCCTCCTACATTGTGGCCTCAGATAGTCCATTTTCTAATTCAGGGTCTGGGTCAAGAAGCTCTACTGCTTCTAGGCTATTTAGTGTTTGGTTTTAACATTTACGGCCATGAAAATTAATTCTTGTTACATTTGTAACTAAGGCTTGGGTTTCTTTGGATTGGAAATTTGGTCCAATTAGAATTGGATCTTGTAAACTGGGTTTGAGGCTTTGGGTTCATAGTGCTATTCATATTTGCCATGGGGTTTGGGGTTTTTTAAAGGCTTTTAGCTTTCTGCAAGGATGCATTAGTAGATTTTGTGAATAGTTTTGCTTTAACAAAGGCGTTTGACAATGTTTTTGGGTTAAGGGCTTTGACCATGGGTTTGATTTCTTTGTCCAGGCCAGATATGTAAGAGGAAAGAAAATAGCCCTCAGAGAAAGCGCTATCCGTCGTCAACATCAAGGAACGAAGTTCTTCAAACCTTTCTTGGTAATCTTGTAGAGACCCAGTTTGCTTGAGCTTGTTGAACTGGCTTACAACATCTGTGTGGTCATTTCCCTCAAATCTGTCATAAAGTTCTGCACAGAACTCAGCCCAACCTATTTCTCCTTTATCTGCTATGAGGCCATCAAGCCATAGGTGTCTCTTGTCATCCAAAAAAACTGCAGTCACACCCAACTTCTTCGACTGCTCGACTTGGAAGAGACAGAAGTACCTTTGGCACTTCCTAACCCAACCCCTAGGGTTAGTGCCATGGAAAGGAAACTCAATCTTGGGTTTCGGCTTAGAACCTTTACCTCCATTTGAATCTCCTATTTGACTGCTATCTCCTTTATCAGGGAGTGCCCCAAGGACAGAGGACATTCCAGCATTGATGTTTCCCGTGTTGGCCCGGGATTCTTGGATTCTTGCCTCAGTTCCTTGGTTTTGGATGTGCTCCAAAGGGCTTGAAGAATTCACTATCAATTGTTGCAATAAGAGCAACATCTGGTTGGTAGACTGTGCCATTTGGGCATTACTCTGCTGAATGGCTTCCAATAGTTGGGCGTGTGTTTCGTTGTGCAATATGCCTGCTTCTTGCTGCAATTCAGTGATCTTTTGTTCCAGAACTTGCATGTGGCTCTCAAGCTCCGCAATGGAAGGACCTCGCTTGCCTCTAGCCAGGGTTTATCTATTTTTCGAGGGTTTGTACCAAATTGGTGCTTAAGATGATGCTTTGATACCAATTTTCATGGACCTGGGTCCATAAGGGAAAAAGGGAGAAGAAGAGGAGAAATCAGAAAAGAGAGGGTGAGAAGGTTGTGGAACAAACGGGGGGGGGGGGGAGAGAAAGTAAAGGTGGAAATCCCAACTGATGTTATTTCATTCAATACCTTCTCATGTACTTGTACAAGCTATTTATACTCTATACACTTCAGTACCAATACAACTAATACAATGTGTAACTACTTGTACTTCTAACAACCAATTGTAACAACCTCTAACTAATATAGAATCTATTAGAATCACAATTACAAGAATCAATAAATTACAGTTACAAGTATTCACCATTGAGTTATATCTGTAAGGAATCATGACAAAACCATAGCTTGCCCAAACCCTAGCTTGTCCCAACTTGGCTCACCCAAATCTTGGCTCATCCAGACCTTGGTTCGCCCACACCTAGATCGCCTTGACCCGTGGCTCGCCGTGGCTTGTCGTTCGCCTTGCTCCGGTGACGCGTGTTGCCCCCAACATCCCATACTAACCACCACCATCGGTGGTCCTCTTTCTCCTACATTAAACCCTAAAAGGGTCAATTTTTGTTACAATTTTAGTTTAATTCAAACCTAAAAGTGTCAATTTTTGTTACAATTTTAGTTTAATTCAACCCTAAAAGGGTCAATTTTTATTACAATCATAGTTTAATTGAACCCTAAAAGGGTCAATTTTGGTTATAATCTTAGTTTAATTCAACCCTAAAAGGGTCAATTTTTCATTACAATCTTAGTTTAACCTAAGACTTAAAATGTTAATTTTCATCCCAATATCTACTCCATTCAATCCTAACTTGGGTTAATTTCTACTACAACATTAATCTAATTCACCTTAAAGGAGTTAATTTTCGTCACAATATCAATTTAGCAGCGAGTTTTCGTAGCAATCTCTATTCAATTTAACTTTAATGGGGTCTATTTACACTGCTATCTCAATTTAATTCAATCTTAAATAGTTTGGTTTTCGTCAACTCTAATTGAACCAATATTCGTTACAATTTTAATTTTCGTCAACCCTGATTGAACAACTTTCTATTACAATCCTAGTTTATTTTGTCAACCCTGACTGAACAAATTTCTATTGCAATCCCAGTTTAATTCAACCCTAAATGGATTAATTTTCATTACAACCCCAATATCATTCAACCCTAAAAGATTAATTTTTGTTGCAATCCCCTACTCATTTGAACTCTACATGCGTTAATTTTCGTTAACTCTAGTGGAACCAATTTTCATTATCATCTTAGTTTAACTCAACCCTAATGGGGTCAGTTCTCGTCATAATCTCAATTTAGTTCAACCCTAGTTGAACTAACTCTCGTTACAAGCTCAATTTAGTTTAGCCCTCACTGAACCAATTTTCGTTACAATCTCAATTCAATCATTTTCGTTATAATCTTAGTTCAATACAACCCTGATTGCACCCATCTTTGTTACAATTTCTATTCAAATGAATCCTAATTAAGCCAGTTTTCGTTACATTCATAAACTATTCCAACCTTAATAGTCGGACAAATTATATTCATTGACTAGCCAGCCAGTGGGAAAGCCTGTCTATGCTTGCCGACCACTATATTAAGGAACCAGTTCACTATAATACATCTTTTGTATAGGAAACCATGCTTTGCTAGATCCTTACCCGCAAATTGTCGAGTTAGTAATTAAGTGTAACAATTTTAAATTAGGGGTATTAAAGGAACGAAGTCATCTACTATACCTTTTATGATTCCAGAATTCAAAAGTACACAATTCAACACCGAGACACAACTGTAAATCAAAAGATACATATAAGCACCGAGTTCAAAAGCGGTGAAAGTGCTTATAACAGGATGACAAAGTTACATGATTCACTCTAAAGACTTCGCATAGACATGCATCAGACCACATAATTGTCTTTAAGCCAGCAAAACATTTGATTCTTCTCCTAAAGCCACTCCATTCGCAGTTGATACAACTGTTCCATGAATCTCTTACTTGCCTATCTTATATGTGCCCAAGGTAAACATCAAAACAAACTATTCATCAAGTTCCAGCTTAAGATGCCACATCCCCTCTGAAGATTCTAACTATCAGCTAGGTGCCACAGCACCTGCAATCCTACTACACAATGTTTAAAAACTATTTAGCCCGCAATCCTACAACACCCGTTCTACTCGCCGAATGACGCAATTTCGTCATCTCTTTACATCGATGATTCTAAATACCTCTTAAACTAGCCTTAGGATATGAAGTTAACTTAGAAGAACATAAACCAGTAAGTAGTTTAGGGTGAGTCGATCTTTCTTTCAATGGTGGTGTAAATCCTTTTAGGACTGGGGGACTTTGCCTCAGTCGTCTCCTGATTATGGGGGTGTAGATCATTTTAAGTCTGGGGGACTCTGCCTCAGTCATTTCCTTGTTCTGAGGGCAAATCACTTTCATACTGAGAGATTTCGCTTCATTCATCTCCTTATCTTAAATGATGCAAATTATTTTGGGACTGGGGGACTTCGCCTCAGTCATTTCCTTATACTGGTGGCAAATCACTTTCATACTGGGGGACTTCACCTCAGTGATTTCCTTATTCTGGTGGAAAATCACTTTCATACTGAGAGACTTTGCCTCATTCATCTCCTTATTTTAAATGATGCAAATCATTTTAGGGCTAGGGGATTTCGTCCCGATTCACAATTTAGACTTCTTTATCTTGATGGCATAAATCATTTTCACGACTATGGAACTTTGCCCCCAGGTCAAAGGCTAGACGTCGCTTCCATCGCAAAGGATGAACCACTCCAAAATCAAGAGGCTTCACAATCAACAATGATTGAAAGTACATTTCTTTTGCATGATGTAAATCAGGTCAGAACAATTAGAAGATAGAAGCTACCCATCTATAAGGTGCAATCCCTCTCAAAGCTGGTGAGCTTCACCCTCAATCAAGTCGAGTGACACAACATCATGACATATTTAGGAGACTTCATTATTCACTGCAAGTTAGAGATTGAGCTATAATTGGGCAACTTAGCCTCTTATTGTGACCCAACAAAACATTTCCAATGGGAAAGTCCAACGTAGGCCATGCACATTACCGCACCTGAGTAACTCACACTCCAACTAACCTTTTGCTAAGCGATTTAGTACCACCACCAGTCAACAACTTGGTAAGAGTAGTACAAGATATCATTTTTATCTGCTTAGCACCACCTTCATAATCACATACATTTTGTGGTGGCGCATAGTCGGTACTTCCAAACCACGGAAACAAGTTCTTGATTATCACAACACATGACCGACCTGAAAGTTGGCCTTAGAAAATTGAAGATACTTCATCAAATATTTCAAAGATAGCCACCTTACTTGAACTAAAGAATTATAAGCCAGTGATGTACGGGAGTAATGATGACCCAATAATAAAACCCCTTCAGAATGTGGCAATTTGAACGGATAACAATAGGGATCAACAACCCAATATTCTTGATAACATATTTTAAGACAATCTTGAACTTGCTCACAAATAATCTCAAACTCCTTTCATCGCCTACTCAATCTAGCAATAACCGCTACCCCCAAGATCATACACCACAAAGGATCGGTAAATTCTTAAGAACCATTTCGCAACCTTAAGGCCTAGATAGCAAGATTGACATGTAACTAAAAACATTTACAGATTGACAAGGGCATCCTTAGAGGCCTGCCATCATCGATATCCTATAAACTCACCTTATAGAGTTTTTAGTATTCGATGCCAACATTGGCAACACACCATAAGCTATCAAAAACTCATCATTGGTAAGTCACATATTACACATAAATGCTTGTCATCCCAGCATTAGTGAGGGTTCAAGTGATTTACTTATAACCACTAAACATGAGCCATGCCAAAATCATCAGTTCATAAATAAACATTTAGGACAAACAAACATTATTCATTAACATCCATTGAGAATGATATACCATAAGTTTATCACTTAGAAGGTAATGGCCTTAAGAATGTTTTATTTCTAGCAACGTTGTCTTTATTTTGATATTTATTCTCGACATATCTGTTATCAAATAAGTGTGTTACTACTAACCTGTTTGGTTTGATTTACTGTCTCAAGTGTGCCTAATTTTATCCAGATATTCTACGCTTGACACCCAATGGTTATCCACATACATACCAATCACCATGGTTCACCCAAGGGCAATCATCCGCAACGGGTGCAATACTCATCACCATGGTCCGTTCTAATGCAATCACCCATAACGGGTGTAATATTCATCATCATGGTCTGTCCTGGTGCAATCACCCACAATGGGTGGAATACTCATTACCATGGTACGTCCTGGTGAAATCACCCACAATGGGTGCAATAATAACCCATGGTAAGCCTTGGTGCAATCACCCTCAACGAGTGCAACATTCATCACCATGGTTCGCCCTGATGCGACCACTCGCAATGGGTGTAATACCAATGGCCATGACTCGCTTGATGGTTATCTAAGGATAATACACTGAGCATCAATATCTACTTTCCATTCAATACATATGATGCACAGTAATAACTTACATGACAATTACAGTAATAACTTACCCATCCTTGTCAGACCAGTATAACATATTCATCATCCTTGACTCTAGAATATCGGGGCATGCTCACTGCATTGACCTTATTTAGTTATATTGCATATGGTTCACTCTGGCGATAAAACGAACGTATAATATTGAACACCCTAACCTCGTTCAGGGTTGTTGCACGTATCACCTAAACAATAACTAAGTATATTAAATAAACTGTTTAGAGGTTTGATCAGACATGCCTTGCTTGTATCAAAATGCATCGTACTCACCACTTTATGGGTATTACAGACTAAATACACATATACCTAGTGGCTGGTCATGATAATGATATAATTACATTCTTGTCACATAAAACTCAAAATGCTACAAGCGCTCGTAAGAATAAAGGAACAAAATGCTGAAAATACTCTAAGGTTCAAAAGTTCCTAGAAGTTCAGTCTCTTTTAAACACTCCTACACAAATGAAGACTTCCCCCCTCAAACAAACAAAGAGATAAAACGCTCCTTTAAAATCCCTAAAAGGATAAGCGCCTTGTTAAGCAGAGCAATGCGTTAAAAACTTTGTTAAAGATCCACAATTAGGCTAAAAGCCCTGCCAAGATTCATGATGGGCCATGCGCCTAGATACGAGCCGTAATGATTTAAACAACTTGTTAAATGTCAAAACCCCGATACACAGCCTAATTAGGTCACACGCTCTGTTAATTTCGAGTAAAAGTCAAAATACACAAGAATGAAAATTACGAAGTGCTAAAGCATAACGCTGAATACCTCTATCATTTGGGCAAACATTGTGCACTAGCAAGCGATGGGTAAATACTAACGCGTAATCCACTCCATGGCTAAACATGGAATGATTGAAGTTCGCCTATGGAGTGGGGATACTGTATGTTTATAAATACTGTCTCGGTATTTACTCGCCCATATACTCACATGTTTATAATACAGGCCCGGTATTTACTCGTCTAGATACCCTCATGTTTATAATACTAGCCCGATATTTACTTGTCCAGATACCCGCGGCCCAGAAGGGGTCACACAAAATAGACGCTCCCAAATTGGGTGCCCGGGGCGCCCCCCAGCTGGGCGCCCCCGAATTGGGCACTCCCAAACTGGGCGCCTCAACTAACTTAAGTCCTATATAAAGGGGGAAGGGCTTCTCATTCTTCATCTTTTGGGAACCCCTCGGACCACTCTCTCTCTCTCTCTCTCTCTCTCTCTCTCTCTCTCTCTCTCCATGGAAAGCCTCATCCAAGGCAGGGCACCATATGCCTCTTCCTCCCATCGTCTTTTACGATCACCTCTCCAGAGCAATAACCATTCAAGGTTCGTACTCTTCTTAGGCCAAGAATATCAAGTAAGGGGTGTAGCTAGAACTTGAGTTCAGTTTATCATTACAAACCCCACCTCGTACAGAACTCTAATACGATGAATAAGCACACTGACCAAATTCGTCATAAACACCCTGTTAACTCCATACCAAACATACCCCATACGAATTTCATTTTTCTCATGATTTCTGGATTGATTGATTGGTCGTATTGATTGAATTCGGTGTGAGAAACATTTTGTTGGTATCAAGGTGCTTCCCCAGAAGACAATAATGTAAGATAAGATTTGTAACTTCAAATCCAAAAGGGTTTTAATGTGGTTTCTAGCTAGGGCTTTAACACAAAAATCAAAGGCATTATGATGGAAATACCAATATTAAAAATTAATGGAGTCCATTTTTAAATTGATAGAAGATTTCAGTAGATAATAAGGATGAAAAGTAATTTGGAGGTAAACATAGGTTTTTTTGGTGGTTTTTCTGGTAGGACGAGTTTGATTCAAATTTTGTTAGTGAGGCGTGATCATCATTCGGTTTTTTCTCTCTTTCTTAAGCCCTTCGTCACATTTTCTCGTGCCCCCTTTTTTGAAGGGGGTCTTCTTTATTTATAACATCCATTCCCTTAGGATGAGTATGTAGAAAAAAGGAATATCATATTCGTGCTCCTTTTTTAGGTAAGGTAAGTGAACTTTCTTGCTAATATGATATCTTGAACATTCTTTATCTAACCCCTTCTTATCTTGCTTGCTAGATTCCTTTTTGATAGGACTTAAACTTCCCCTTGAAGGCTATTCGGACTGCTTGTTGAGGTTTTGGGCATTAGCTTTCTAAAGCATTCTCAACTACATGCATGCCATCCATCCACTCTTGACTCACTTGTCCTTGGTAGGCATGCCCTAGGCCTACTCGTCTTCAAGTTGCTCGTCCTGGGTTTGCCGGCCCTTGGCCTACTCACCTTAGGCATACTAAAGTTTTTCCTACACTCCCTTGACCTACTTGCCTCCGACCTACATGCCCTTAACCTACTTGTGTTAGATTTATTTATTAATAACACGGATTTACGGAGAGTGGTTCATGGATGGTGAACATGAATGAAACATGATCAATTTTTGTAGAGATTGTGATTGCTTGATACATGCTAGATTTGATCACTCAGCACAAACTACATTAATCGAGAGTTATAACATCTAAAATCAGCTGACTAACTATATGATAGATTGTTAGTCATTCGTGATCGGCCGAATTGATGCACAGTTCTTCACACCTTTTCTACGAGTAATCACATAAAAAAATGATGGTTTCAAAATAAATGTGGTCGTAATGGGGCTTCTTTGGAGTTGAGAAGCGCTTTCAAAAGTTGAAAGATGCTTCGTTTGCTTTTATCCATTATGCCAAATAAGCCCATGTGTTCTGTTTGACACATGGGTTAAAAATTGGTCTTACAAGCATGCTCTAAGAAAGAAGAATAAAATTTCAAAAGCAATTGAAAATTCCTAAAGGTTGGGAAAGAATGTTTGAGTTTGAAAAAGTGAGTGGTTCCCTTTTCTTTTAAATGAAGCAAAATAATGTTATAGCAAACATATTCGTTTAAATCTTATCATTAAACTCATGACCAACCTTGATATTTATCCAAGAAGAAATTTTCAAAATATTATTCTAAATCAATGTTCATTTACCTGTTCATTAGGTAAACATTCTAATTATTGGTTATTTTTGTTTATTAGGATTAATTATTTTTCAATTAGACACCTACACTAACATTATCAGCATTCTGTTTGGGATAATACTTGTATGCTTTTGCTTAGATTATATATAAATCAGGAAAAATACAATACATGTCTATTTTAGCTATGTTTTGAAAGCATTATACAGTTAAAGTGACTTGATGTGCAAATTCGAATCTTTATGTGCACAAGCATATGATGAATTGGAATTCGAACGTGCACATAGAAAGAATTTATGAGTATATTGCTTTATCAAGTGAGCTGATATTATATGTGTTTATATCCCCTTTTTTGTACATGAAAATGTAAGTTAGACATGTGGTCCAAATGGAAAACTAATTTTATACTTTTAAGGATGGTTTTCTTGACAAGTTGTGGTAATTAAGTGATAAATTTTTAAAGGGATTTTCTATTAGGTATAACCCTATTTAAACTTTAACCTATATATTAATTTAGTACTTGTATACCATACAACCTCATACTTTAACTAATATATTAATTTAGTACTTATATTTTTAAGTGTGTTTATTTAATCATTATACTATTTTAAGTGTTAACCAAAGAGGGCACCAACACACCGTTACTAGATCCCATTGGAACTCCGAAATTAAGCGTGCTTGGGCGATAGTAGTACCAGGATGGGTGACCTCCTGGGAAGTCCTCACCCTCAAGTTGGGGGTATTGGGAAACATCATCTCTTCAAATTAACATTCTGAAGGGGGAAGGCTGCTTACATCCGCCCCCCCAGACCTTGCGTAGGCGGGAGCCCTTGAGGTACTGGGTATGTTCCTTTTTTACTATTTTAAGTGTAGAAATACAATCCAAAGAGTGTATTGCCATTATTTTCATCACAAATAAATTATACTTAACTGCCTATGGTAACTTATAACTGAGTGAATTGATCTTCCTTTTGGGTTCTACATGACTGAATTTGTGGGACAAGTTGTATTTCCTACGAATTTAATTTTTGTGTTAATTTTTTAGGAAGTAGGTAAAATATGTTTGGTTGTTTGTATGGAAAATGAAACTTCTTTTGGCAAGCTAGTTAAAAATAAAAAAAATTAGAACTGACTTAGGGGGCCTAGGTAAGTCACTTCCTACGTTTCGACTTTCCTCATTCTACGTACTTCCTGCCAACCAAACAAGACCCAAAATCTATACTTTCCATTAATTTTTTAATTCCTGCATCTACTTCTTACATACCAAACGAGGCCTTTATACCTGAATCGCCACATGTGTTAACATATAACTAGTTAGTTTTTTCAGGTAAATATCAAAAAATTGTCTTTTACTTCAATAATAATAAAAAAAACCCATGAAAAATAAAATCGAACGTTTAACCTTTCATTTTTTAAAGATCCACCATTTTATATCCCATGTTAGCCTTTTATGACCTTTTTGTCTCTCAAAAGTGTGGGGATTAAAACCGAAAAAAAAAAAGCATTACTATCACCCCAAAAATAAGGCCTTGTTTGGTTGTCACAGGAATTGAGTTCCAATAGGAAGTCATATTTCCTTGGAATTCAATTCCCATATCAACTTCTTAGGAAGTGGGTAAAAGAAGTTTGGTTGCCCGGATAAGAAATAGAACTTACTAGGAAACGCTAGTTAAAAATGAAGGACTTGGAACTTAATTACCTAGGGGGCTAGGTAATTATTTTCTACATTTTGAATGAATTGAAAATTACTAAACAATTTTTATTTTTCTTACATTCTGCCAACTTCCTGCCAACTAAATAAGAATTCAAATATGTATTTCCTATTAATTTCTATTTTCCATATTTATTTCTTGCATACCAAACGAGGCCTAAATACTTCACTACTCACTTGAAATTATCAACTTTCAGTGGTAAAAAAAATGAAAAGAAAATATCTAATAAAAATACTGGCTTATGTTAATGTTAATAAAAACTCTATGATATTTAATACTTTAAAATTTAAGTTAAAAGTAATATATACTAAAATATGTCATTAATTTCAAAGGGTTACGCAATTTCGGCAGGCAATTTTGTCGTTGGAAAAGCCATTATTCCAATATTTTATCCAAAAGCCTGATCAAATTTTCAGTAACTATGTGAAAATTTTCATTGGGCCCTTTTCAGGTCTGGCTCAAGAAATTGAAATATACGAGATCCACATATAACATCTAGTGGGGTTCCATCCACCAATTCGCATTAGGTGGAGTAACCTATTAGGCTTATAAATTGATCTATTCGGTCTTACAACTCCAATGTAGGATTCTTCAACTAGACTCACATGTGAAATTCTTAATACTTGCTCTCACATGTGAATCCTCAGTAATCACACCCCTTGCCTTCTCTGATCCAATTGTATCAAATATATTGGTGAGGCCCTTGGTGCACAAAACAGAAATGCACCCCCTCTTGCAAGGTACGGCGCGACGAGCAAGAGATCGGAATCATCAACCCGCTCTCTAATACCATGTTAAATTTCACCGGTCCATTTTAAATTACTAATTTATATCTTAATTCCCTTGTCTTTATCTTATAAAAAGTAAGTTCATTATGATTCTTCTGAACGTCCAAACCACCACATAGCAAGGGGAACCAAACTTTCCTTGAACAAAGACACGCCACATCTCTGAAAATTACCTAATCCGCCAAAGAATGTAAGAAATTTATTATCCCAAAAGTTTAAGTTAATGAATAAAAACATGTTAATAGTTTCTATAATATAATATTTCTCATAAGCTATTTTATGCTGATTATCTCTTAAAAATGGAAATGATTATAATTCAAACTTAATGACCT
This sequence comes from Simmondsia chinensis, assembly GCA_018398585.1. NCBI lineage: Eukaryota > Viridiplantae > Streptophyta > Magnoliopsida > Caryophyllales > Simmondsiaceae > Simmondsia > Simmondsia chinensis. The sequence goes on along the minus strand of JAGTTD010000017.1, from coordinate 20,084,224 downwards.
CTTGGTCAAAAATTGCTAATATTATATTAAGGAACAAAAGCTCAAATTCTGTGAATGTTCAGAAATAGTTTTATACTCCAACAAGGAGCAATCTCAAGAAGAGCATCTCAATCAGGGCATTTGATTAACCAACATCAAGACGGCATCCCCACCGGGAGTCCCCAATATTGCTTTATTCTGTTTCTTGAGTCGTGCATGTCACAATAATTGCTTCACTTTTGGTGGAATACATACTCCTTGCTGGCCATTTTTTGGTGCATTATTTTAATGGGTGCACCCTCTCGTGTATTGTGGGCTCCCCCTGCTAATTATCGAAAATAAAAGTTTCGTAGGTTGATGTGCGCCATTAAAATTGTCTCCTATACTATTATCTAAATTGTAAAATTGTTATACTCCCATTTGTTGACAGAGGCTCGGGCTCGACCATGAAAACTCCGGTGCCAGTGGAAGAAGAGATTCGGAGGTTGATGCTACTTTTCCGACAAGTAAACAGCGGGGTCTGGTCATGGTTGGTCGAGCATGGTGGTGAACGGATAAGCATGAGACTAGATCCGTGTACCCGGAATAAAGCCAACATTTTTGATGGAGAACTGTACAAAATGTGAACACGTGTAGACTTATGTAAATGTATTGGAGGTTTGTAGAGATTTGAAGGAATCTCAAAAAGCAACTTCTCTCACGGCTATAAATATACCAAGGCCATAAGCATTTGAACTCAAAATAGATCATACATCAAAGAAAAAAAAAAGTTTTAGCTAAAGTCATTTCTTACACAAATAATATGGCACCTCCAGCTGATCTTGAATGCATAGGGAAAGAAGGATTTGGTTTACTCAACGAGTATCTCAAGGTGAAGATGAGAGCAGCTCAGTCCTCTTTCGACCGAGAAGATGGGAAAAGGTTAGTAATGGACAGTGTTCGTGCTACAAGAGAGTTCAGAGGGGTGAACATTGTAAATTATCCGAGAGAAAATATAGACAGAAGGGTTTTCAAGAAATTCTAAACAGCAAGTATAATTATATACATTAGTTAGGTGTGTATGATACTTAAGTAGCCATAACATTGGTACAAACTTATGTGTGTCTCGTGTATGTGCTTCCCTCATGCCTGCACTTTTAGGTGGCATGTTGTGTGAAGAGTGAAAGGCCTGTACTATTTGGTGTATGCACAAGTGTACTCTTGGTGTTGGTGTTTTGTTGTAGTATTTAACATGAAAACAAATGGACATGGGTTTGTTACCATGTGTTCATTGTATGATATTGGCTCTAGGATGTTGTACCTAATGTACTATAAATGTCATAAGTCCCTGTATTTCCTTTTTATTAGTTTGGTATTTATATTTCAATTGTGTTAATTTAGTCTCCTAAAATTTACAATGTGCGAGTTTCATCTGAAAGTAAAACTAATGTTAATTAAGTTGGTCATTAAATTTCTAATGGTTGAGTCATGAGTGGGTTTAACGTATAGGTTTATATTAGTCACTTGCATCTACCACATTAGTTTTATTAACTATTTTAAAATATTTTAAAATATAATCTAGAAATGAATAAATAAAGGTAGAAAAAATGAATTCTGGACCTATACTCTAATATGTTTATAGGTATAAAAAAAATATTTAAGAAAACTTACGTATAATATATGAGCCAAACATATATGGAAGTATGAAAAGCATGCCGAGATGTGTAGATGTAAGAGAATTCCTTGGAGTTAGAGCTGACAAAATATGATCTTACTCAATTGGTCTACAACCAATCTATCCATAAACTAGAAGATTCAAAAATGTCAAGGCCCAAATCAAAATAACATGACTCAACTTAGAATAGACGAATATAATTTAACTCGAGCTAATGTAAAACTTGAATAGCCTGACTTGACCTTAAATCCGAGAGGACACAAACTCGGCAAAGTCGAACCTAATGCGTCCTGTAACCTAAAAGAACTGCTACAAAAATCCAATTTATCCAAAAATATGAAAGTAGGCTAGTGTACTGCCATTGTTGCGATTGTAGGTTTTGACTTAAGATTTTTAGGCTCTGTTTGAAATTAAGAAAATTGAAGGAAAACAAATGTAGAAAAAATAAGTTGAAAGGAAAGAAAATGACGGAAAATGATTTTTTTTTTTCATTTGTTTGGCTGATAGAAAATGAGATGGAAGAAAAATAATTATTGTCAAAGATAATTGTTTGCGATAAATTTGGTTAGTGTGCTTATTCATCACTTTGGAGTTTTGTACGAGGTGAGGCTCGTTAGGATGACTTGAACTCAAGCTCTAGCTGCACGCCCAATTTGATATTCCCTGAGGAGAGTAAGGCATTTGAACGATTATTGCTCCGGAGAGATGATCATAGCCTTGGGTGAAGGTGAGAGGAAGCTTATTTGTGGATGAGTATGACTTCACTTAAAGAGGAAGGATACTTATGGATGAGTAGGACTTTACTTAAAGAGGAAGCATACTTTTGGACGAGTATAACTTTACTTAAAGAGGAAACATACTTTTGGACGAGTATGACTTTACTTAAAGAGGAAGAATACTTTTAAATGAGTATGACTTTACTTAAAGAGGAAGAATATTTGTGTAAGTTTGATTCTATCTTTTGTACTTATGCATAAATGTGTTTTTGAGGGATAAAATACACGAATTGTGTTAAGCTAAACCTAGTAGGCAAATTAAGTTGTTTCGCTATTGGGCGAATTGCGTTGTATTTCTACTGGGCGAATAGTGTTGATTTTACCTCTACTGGGCGAATAGTGTTGATTTTGCTTTAAGTTTTATCCAAATAATTGTCTGTGTAACCTACTTACCCCTCTATAGTAGCAAGCTACTCAATTATAGCTTACCAACATATTAGTCCCCCTACTTCGTGAGCGAACCCTGGACATTCCAAGTTCGGTCACGAAGTAATAGATTTGTCTTGTTCTTAGCTTGCTACTGTACATCATTTTCTTCAATGATGGCAATATTTAGTGTTCTATTTTAGCCCTTCATAATTTTCGTTGATGTGTATTTTGAGTTTTACTCAAAATCAATAGAGCGTACGTTCTGAATAAGATATATAATGAGGAATTTGACACTTAATAGGATGTTTAAGCCATCATGACTTGTAATTGGGCGCATGACCCCTCATGAACTTTAATAGGGTGTTTATCGTAATCGTGGATATTGGTGGAGCATTTTTATATCGCAACTCTTGTTTGTGTACGAATGTTTAGAAGAGTCTGTGCTTCTAAGGTTTTTTTTTAAACTTAGAGTACTCAAGCATTTTGCCCCTTCATATCAGTGATCCTTCATCATGTATCAAGCTCTACATGATAAACATGTAAGGATACCAGTATCATGAGTAGTCACTAGATATATTTGCATTTGGTCAATAACATCCACAAGGCGATGAATGTGATGTATCCATCCCATGTTATTTTGATAGACAAAGACACTTCTGGCTAGAGCCAAAGGTGGTTGAATTCATACACCTGGTTGGTATACCGGTGATAGGTGTAGCCTGCTTTAAACGAGATTAAAGTGCCAAATATATTGCATTGTTCGTTTACTGCCCGAGTAAACAGTATGTAATATATCGTGTTGTGGTTAATGTGATGAGTATGTTCTTGAGGGATGTTGTACTCAATTGTTGGTGATTGCACCAGGGCGGACCATGGTGATAAATGTTGCACCCGTTGCGGGTGATTGCACCAGGGCGGACCATGGTGATGAAGGTTGCACCCTTTGCGGGTGATTGCATCATGGCGGACCATGGTGATAAATGTTGCACCCGTTGTGGGTGATTGCACCAGGGCAGACCATGGTAATGAATATTTCACTGGTTGCAGGTGATTGCACCGGGGCGGACCATGGTGATGAATGTTGCACCCGTTGCGGGTGATTGTACCGGGGCGAACCGTGATGATGAATATAAACTTGGTAAATATTGAGTGTCATGTACAGAATACCTCGGTAAGTTAAGGTAGCAAGCATAATCGAGAGAGTAAAACCACACAGGATAGTATTCATATCTGATGATAAGCATATTGAGGACAGATATCGAAGTAAAGGCTAGTTACTAAAATTAACACACCTTAAGGGCCGTTACATGCCAAGCAAGAAGTAAATCAAGCATATGCTGTATCATTCCCAAAGGATGTCTTTGACTGTCATTGATTTACCTCTAGCATTCATCTATAAACTGATGAGCTTGATATGCATTCTATTTAGTGGCTGCAAATAAACAATCGTAGGAATAGTGATTACTAGTGCTCATACAATGCAATTTGCACACGAATAATATCCGAAGGATGTGATTCATCATATAGACTATTGTTAATTTTTGAAGCACTTATGTAGAATATGCTGCTAAAGAACGACCAGCCTTCAATATCCTCTCATCATAATACTTATTGCTAAACAACACCTATTGCTAAGTTGACAGGAATTTAAAGTGGACTATAGGAAAGCCCAAGGCCATCTTGATGTAGGTCATTGTGGATATTGAACTAGTTCATCTCAATCCTAACTTTTTGTTCAGACAGCCACATTCTAAAGGGCTTTTTACTAGTGAGTTATCATTTATGTTCATAGTGCCACTAGCTTGTTACTCGTCATCTTGAGTTAGGGTTAATAAGTGCCTAGAGTTAGGTAGATAAAAGCGACCTCTTGTATTGATTTTCTTAAGTTATTGGCAAAAAGTAGTGTCTAACTAACAAACATTTAGTTGAGGTGTGGGTTGCTCAGGCATGGTAATAGGTGTGGTCTATGTTGGACCTTCCTATTAGAAATAGTTTGCCGGGCTGCAACGAGCCTCCAATTTTTGGTAATCGTAGTTCGGTTTCTTATAGGTAATAAATCCTTACAAATATGTCATTGTTTTGAATAACGTGGTTTGGAATTACCGATTATGTGCCACCACTGTATGTATAGGATTATAAAGGTGACTAAGAAGATAAAGATAATACCTTGCACTGCCCTTATTAAGTTGTTGATCAGTTGTGGTATTAGATAGCTTAGCAGAAGGTTAGTTGGAGTGTGAGTTACTCAGGCGTAACAAGAAATGTTGCTTATTTTGAATTCTTTTATTAGAAATATTTTGACAAGTTGTGATAAGAAACCAAGTTTGACAGTTGTAGTTTGATTTATGACGAGTAGCGAAGTCTTCTGGATATGCCATATTGTTGTATAATGTGGCATGATTGAGGACGAAGTTTACTCATTTTGAAAAGGATTGCCCCTTATGGATGGGAAATTCTTGACTTGTAATTGATTTTACTTGCATTGCATCAAGCAAAAAGAATGTACTTTTAGCTATTGCTAATTGTGAAACTTCCTGATTTTGGAGTGGTTTACCATTTGTGATGGAGATAATGCCTAGCCTGTGACCTGGGAGTGAAGTCCCATAGTCGTGAAAAAGGATTTGCGCCATTAGGATGAAGAAGCTGAAGTTATGAATTGAGATGAAATCCCTCAATGCCAAAATGGTTCACACCACCTAAGATAAGGAAATGGATGAGGTGAAGTCTCCTAGTGTGAAATGGATTTGTTACTAAAATAAGGGAATGACTGAGGCGAAATCTCTCAGTCGAAAGATGATTTATACCACCGTTGAAATCAAGTTTGGACTATGAACAAGGACAAAGTCCCCTAATCCTAAAATAATTTGTACTACCGCTGAAATGAAGTTCAAACTGTGAACAGGGACGAAGTCCCCCAGTCCTAAAATGGTTTGTATCACCGCTAAACTGAAGTTCGGACTGTGAACAGGGACGATGTCCCCAAGTCTTAAAATGATTTGTACCATCGCTAAAATAAAGTTTGGACTGTGACTAGGGACGAAGTCCCCCAGTCCTAAAATGATTTGTACTACCACTAAAATGAAGTTCGGACTGTGACCAGGGACAAAGTCCCCAAATCCTAAAATGATTTGTGCCACCGCTAAAATGAAGTTCGGACTGTGAACAGGAGCGAAGTCCCCTGGTCCTAAAATAATTTGTACCACCGCTGAAATGAAGTTCGAACTGTGAACAGGGACAAAGTCCCCCAGTCCTAAAATAATTTGTACCAATGTTGAAATAAAGTTCAGACTGCGAACATGAATGAAGTCCACTAGTCCTAAGTTGATTTGTACCACTGCTGAAATGAAGTTCGGATTGTGAACAAGGACGAAGTCCCCCAGTCCTAGATTAATTTTCACCTCAATTGAAATGAAGTTCAGACTGCAAACGGGGATGAAGTCCACCAGTCCTAAATTGATTTGTACACCGCCATGGATAGGTAATCGTGAATAAAGGCAAAGTCTTCGAACTCCCAATACGTATGAAACGATTTCTGACTCGAACGCATTTTATTGATTTGACTTGATTTAGCTAGGCCGAAAAGTATCCCGTAAAAGGTACTTAGCATATAGCCAGATCCAATTTCGAGAAATAGTGATATCTCGTGGCTTATGAAGTAAGTTAAGTATGGTGGAATTCCCTTTTTTTTTTATACTAAATAACCCTTGCTAGTGCTTTGTAGGTTGGCACACAACGAGTAGCTTGTGCCGTAACAGCACATTGAATTCCCCTTGGATGACTTGTTTGCTTCGGAATTTTCTTCGTAGGTGTATAGAATACGCTAATAAAAAGTTCATGAAGTAATTGGATTAGTTATGGATGGGGAGAAATAACATATATGCCTTGTGAATTCCAAGGGAGTTATGAGGTCTCTTACGTGCCCAAACAAGATTCCTTGGAATGAATCGTATCACCTGGCCGTCTTATTATTGATACTTTTACTATTCTAGAACTCAGTACTTATGTGTTCTTTGATTTATACTCATGTGTTAGTGTTGAATAATGTATGTTTTGTATTTCAGTCATTAAGGGTAGGGCTGATGACTCTGTTCCTATAATGCCCTTAATTTAGAATTATCATGTGTAATTGCTAATTTGATGATTTATGGGTAAGGATCTAGCGTAGTATAAATTAGTTGAACTAGAAGCTATAGCAAGAGTGTGTTGAAGCACAGTTTATCTCGACTAGAAATCTTAGCAAAGGTTTACTTAGCTTAAAATCCATTAGAGCGGAATTGCGATGAAGACGGATTCCTTCAGATGTTGATTGAACAGATATTGACATAATCAGGACTTGAGTAGACTAAAACTCCTGCAAGTTGTGATTCAGCTAGCATTGAAATGAACTTATGTTGCAACAAGAATTAGTTCAATTAGAATTTGATTTAATATGAAGGTTGAATTGAGCTAAGATTGGCATAAAAAATGACCCGAATTCGGGTTTGAAGGAGAGAGCAAGGGTTTGACCATGGTGGGTGGTGAATGACAAGTGATGACTGATGGGCCAGTGGCGGTTGTTGAGCAACCGAGTGCAGCAGTGGATATGGGTGTTATGCCAGTGCCAACATGTGGCGGAAATATCGATAGTGGTGATGGAAGATGAGGCTCCACATACGGTGAACGAAGCATCACGCGGTGGCGACTTTGGAGAGGATGGTGATTTAAGTCCCAAGAGTCGCGGAAGCGATGGTCATTATTGAGAATGATGATGGCTGCTTGGGATGGTGGTTGTGGTGTGGTAGGCAAAGTGTCAAGAATAACGCTAGGTTTTAGGGATAATGCTAGGTTGTAGATAACGCCAGGTAGGGAATTCATCGGATGGTGGAATTTGGCCGGCTATGTAACTTAATCTTGTGACCTAAGACGGCCACAACTTTTAATTCGTAAGGATTTACGGATTCAATTTCCTATCAAAGCGAAGCTGTTGAAGTGTTTTATGTAATTATGATGACTTATAAAGCTTTTGATTAAAGAAAACATAAAGAGGAGGTGAAAAGATGAAGTGGGGCGTTTTCCTCTTGTAATAGTTATATAGCTTGAACCCTTCACTTAAAATGAGCATAGCTTTCGATCCGCGAGTAGTTATGGAACGAATCAGCTGTCAAAATGAAACTTGGGAAGTGTCTTAGGTAACTATAATGAGGTTTTAAGTTTTGGATTAGAGAGAATATAGAAGCAGGTGAAAATTCGAACTAGGCGAATTCCAATTGCGGTTGTTGTATAATGTACCTCGTAAAATAAAACACGGATAAGTTTTAACTCGTGAAGAATTATGGATTTTATTGCATATCGAACCAAATTTCTTGAAGAGTTATATAGAAATATAATGAGTTTTTGATCAAATAAAATATGAAAGAGAGGTGAAAAGATGAACCGGGCGAATAATGCTGGTGGTAGTTGTATAACATACTTTGTAAATTAAAACGAACATACCTTTTGAAGAGTTATTGATTGAATTATATATCAAAACGAAGCTCTTGAAGAGTTATATGTAAATATAATGAGTTTTTGATCAAAGAAAATATGAAAGAGATGTGAAAAGATGGATCGGGTGAATAACGTTGGTGCTAGTTGTATAACATACCTTGCAAATTAAAGCTACCATAACTTTCAATCCGTGAGGAGTTACAGATTGAATTACATATCAACATGAAACTCTTGAAGGGTTATATGTAAATATGATGAGTTTTTCAGTTTTTGATCAAAGAATATATGAAAGTGAGGTAAAAAGATGAACCGGAAGAATAACGTTGGTGCTAGTTGTATAACATACCTTGTAAATTAAAATGAACACAACTTTCAATCCGTGAGGACTTATGGATTGAATTACATATCAACACGAAGCTCTTGAAGAGTTATATGTAAATATAATAAGTTTTTGAGTTTTTGATCAAATAAAATATGAAAGAGAGGTGAAAAGATGAACCAGACGAATAACATTGGTGCTAGTAGTATAACATACCTTGTAAATTAAAACGAATATAACTTTCAATCCGTGAAGAGTTATAGATTGAATTATATATGAAAACGAAGCTCTTAAAAAGTTCTATTTTGCTATGATTATTATTATTTTTTTATAATTTTTAATCAAGGAAAAGATAAGAAAGAGGTAAAAAATAGGTTACAATACTTGACTTAATCAAACATACCTCTTTGCATGTATTGATATGGTTAAAAGTGCTTAAAGAAATAGTAGAGAGCTTTTTTTTAACTTGCTTTGCTTGACTAAGTCCATTTTTGTTAGAAAGATGCGCTAAACAACAAAAGATGCTTGAACTTACCTCGAACGACGTTAAAAATGTTTGAATTTTTCAAGAACACCAAGCCATGCGTGAGCTTGTGATCCTTCCCACAGACGGTGCCATTATGTTTGTGATAAATTTGGTCAGTGTGCTAATTCATCACTTTGGATTTCTGTACGAGGTGGGGCTCGTTAGGATGAGCCGAAGACAAGCTCTAGCTGCACGCCCAACTTGATATTCCCTAAGGAGAGTAAGGCGTTTGAATGATTATTGCTCCGGAGGGATGATCGTAGCCATGGGTGAAGGTGAAGGAGGCATGCAGTCCTTTTTATAGAGGAAGTTTATTTGTGGATGAGTATGACTTTACTTAAAGAGGAAGGATACTTTTGGATGAGTATGACTTTATTTAAAGAGGAGGCATACTTTTGGACGAGTATGACTCTACTTAAAGAGGAGGCATACTTTTGGACGAGTACGACTTTACTTAAAAAGGAAGCATATTTGTGTATGTTTGATTCTATCTTTTGTACTTATGCATAAATGGGTTTTTGAGGGATAAAATAGGCGAATTGTGTTAAGCTGAACCTAGACAGAGAATAAAGTTGTTCCGCTATTGGGCGAATTGTACTGTATTTCTACTGGCCGAATAGAGTTAATTTTGCCTTTATTAGGCGAATAGTGTTGATTTTGCCTCTACTAGCCGAATAGTCTTGATTTTGCCATTACTGGCCGAATAGTCTTGATTTTGCTTTAATTTTTGTCCAAATAGTTGTCTGTGTAACCTTCTTGCCCCTCTATAGTAGCAAGCTGCTCAGTTATAGTTTACCAACAAAAATAAGCTGCATTCTCTTTATGTTGTTTAAGCTGTGTGATTTTTCTGGCAACCATTCTTGATATTGTTCTGTTTGGAATTAATTTATTAGGCAACCTGAGTTTAATTATCACCTATATACTTGACATTTCAAATATACTATCGAAAATTGTGAGGTTTAAAATTTTCAGAAAAAAATTGGTTTAGGTACATGAATTTAAAATATTTTTTTAATATAATAATATTACTTATGAACATTTTCTAAATATTTTTTATAAAAGTCGATATTTTATTATTATTTAAAATATTTTTAAAATTTGAAAATATTATAACTTTTAAAATTATTATAAATATAAGGGAATTTATTAATTAGGTATCCTAAGGTTTGAATATTTATCACTTAAGTAGCCCGACATTTTAATAGATACAATGATGTACCCTAATCTTTCAAAATTTATCGCTTCACTGCCTTATGTCGGAATGTTGATGTAGTGCATGATTAGAATAATATATACAAGGTATATCAATGTTATCAATGAAAATCTAACATATTACAAAAAAAAATATTTACTGAACTATGACAGAAGACATGTATATATTAGTGAAATAATGTATCATATTAGAGTTCATGATAACAATTCAGACCTTATTGATTAAACAGAAGTTGAGGTCAAGTCCAATACATAGGGGATTGAGATGGTTGGGTCGAGAATCATTTTTTCTTCCCCCTTTTTCCTCTCCATTTCAAGAGGAAAATTATTTTCCTCAAATGTTATTGTAAGTTCTAAAATTTTCCTTTTAATTTTTTTTTCCTTCATATTTTTTGTGTCTTCGGAACATGGGAAAATCATTTTCCTCCAAAATGTTTTTCCTTTGACAATATTTTTTCCATTCTAAACGAGCCTTTAAGGCAAATAAAAGAAAAGTTATTGATTTTGAAAATTGTTTTTCTTCGTAACACGGTAAGCATTTTTTTGACAATAAATTCTTGTATGGTACTCGGTCATCTTCGAATCCTTTATTAGTAATATAAAGCTCTCTAACCCTACTTTATAATCCCTAGTAGAACCTTTCACTTAGGGTAATGTTTCACTTTAGTGTTGCACTTTTGGGTGTTTCACAATGGCTGGTGATACAATCTATTTAAATTGTATCTAAATTTAGAGTAAAGAATATACAATGAAAAGAAAATAAGATAGAGATACAAGAAGAAGAGTAGAAGGGAGTAGGAGAAGAGAAAGAAAGAGTTTAGGAAATATTTATAAGAAACCTTTCTCTCCAAAACCTAATCAAAATTCGAATTACAAATTCAAATGTAAAATTTAAAAACTGGTGGGAAAGAGATAGTGTGTAATAGTTCACTTTTTTTTTTTTGTTTTTGTTATTGGCTTTATCGCTTTCCATAATATAGGTCGTTCTTTAATGTTCAAGTTAGGAAAACTATATTCGGGCTCAAATGGAGGAGTTTCCTCAGTGATGAGGAAGGGAGTTGATGTAAGCACTAGCAAAAGCATTTAAGTTCTTCTAGCAAATGTTCTCTAGCATAACTTTGCTATTTTTGTTGGCACCTTAAATTTGGCGATAGTAATCAACACTGAACTAATTACTATTGTTCATCAAAAATACTTATTTGGCTTTTGAAATCTTATGGATAAGAGAAAAATCGGTGCCATAATTTATGTGCTTTTAAATATTAATGACCTAGATATATTCCACAAGATAAAGTTTATGCACAAATTATATCTTATTCAATTGTCCTGCTTCGCCTCATAGCAAAGATTCGACTGAAGCGTTAGCTAAAAAGAAAAAGTTCTTTCTGTATACGTTGCCATCATTGCATCAAAATTCTTTGTGAGCGGTTGCTTTGGATGTCTATGTGGGAACACAATATGGTGCAGACCCCTTTCTAAAACGTTTCATGCCATTGCTCTTTGTTGCTGACCCAATCTATGTTAGTTTTTAGCTAGGCAATTAATAGAAGCACGCCCTCGCTCTTGCTAAACCTAACATCCCTCTTTCAAATTACTTGAATTTTCATGATAGGACTATCATTAGTGATCGCTTCACTACAGTTTTGAGACATTTGCTCAACGGGTATATGCTCTATTATCTCTCTAAAGGGCTTTTAGATGGTTGCTTCATAGGACTTTCAAATTATTTCCCATAAGGATTTGAAAATTTTGATTGAATTGGTTGGGTATGATATAGGCATAAGATGGAAATTTATAGTTGTTTTTGACTGCGGATGATTATTAATAGGTATTTATATCTTCACCCTTGAGGATAAAGGTTTCTAAAAGGGGAATATATTGATACAAACGACATATAGTAGTCATGTGAGGGTAGCTCTGGTATTAACTAAATTAGCTAATTCTTCAAGCCACATCATAAAATCCAACTATGGTTACCCCTAATTTTTTAAATAAGACCCTATAGAAATGTATGTGGAAGAAGACTTGAAGTCTCTCTCTCTCTCTCTCTTGTCCTACTCCCCCCTTTCTTTTTTGGTTTCTCCTCTCTCTTTTCTCTCTTTACTTCATCTCCATAATTTTATACATGTAAAACTGTTGATATATTATTAAAATAAAGTGTTTCGAATGTTTACTTGTTATATTTTGACTTAAGTATGGTGAGTGTCAACACATGCTAAGGGTGTCGACACACATTTTGCAGAAACACTCTTGGGAAAGTTGTGTGTCGACACATAGATTCTCTGTGTTGACACACAGACTTATAGAACCCAAAGACTTGGACTAGGTTTGTCAACATACAGAGCGGTTATGTCCGTTAACTTGCACGATTTTTTTTTTTTTTTTTTTGTGATTTTTGGAAATTAATTTAATACATTTTGAAGGGATGTGTGCCTTAATTAAACACATGTTTACAATGATTTGTCCACATGTTTACAATGATTTGTCTCTTCTCAAAGAGACACATGGATCTCTACAAGAAGCCCCACAAATGGTATTAGCAAAATACTTGAACAAAATCATCCTCTCTTTCAATTAAATTGTATCGGTTATCAATCCTCTCTACGCTCTTACTCTCACTTTATGTTCGGCTTCATTGTATCCTTTAGACTATTTCGGTACCCAGGAAAGAAGTCTTAAGGAAAATGGTTCGCCATATGCCTTGAAACCAGAGAATGAAATTGATATCTGTTTTTCATATTTCCCTAACAATCTTTGTCTGTTTATCATAGTTGACTTAATTTCTGTTTTCAAAATGACTTCTTCACTTCGAGAGATGGTTGCAAACTTTGTGGAACTTCACCAGTTTGATGGCGGAAATTTTCATCATTGGCAAAGAAAGATGCACTTTTTGATTACAACTTTGAATGCAGTGTACGTCCAGAATGCACCAATCCCTTCTCCTCCATCCGATGATGTAACCTTGGCCGAGCAAGGTATGAGACTCAAATTGGAGAACGTCGATTACATTTGTAGGGGTCATATCCTTAACAGTATGATGGATGTTCTCTTCATATCTACTCCAATGTCACTACCACCAAAGAATTATGGGATGCACTTGAAATGAGGTACACGGCGGAAGATGCCACAAGTAAGAAATTCCTTGTGAGTTAATTCAGTAATTATAAAATGGTTGATAATCGTTTTGTTGTGGAGCAATTTCATGTGACTGAAAGGATTTTAAATCACTTTAAACAACAAAACATGAACATAGATGATACCATTTTTGTTTCCTCCTTAAAAGACAAACTTCCTTCTTCTCCGAAGGATATTAAAAACGGACTTAAACATAAGAAAGAAGATTTTTCTCTAGAGGGGTTGGCTAACCATCTTTGAATTGTGGAAGATTTACAGGTTACAAGATGAGAACAAAGATAGTCCCGAGGGCATTGGAAAAATCAATGTCTTGGAAGAAGGCCAGTCAAGTAAAAGACCAAAATGAACGGACACTTCTCAAAGAAATGTGTTTAAAGAGATGAAAACCTGTTTGTTAGGAGTGTCACAAGGCCAATCGTATAAAAGGGACCATTATTGCCTCAAGAATAAGAGAGGCAAGGGGTTGGGTAATTGCAATAATAATTCGAAAGATAATTTCATGGTAATAATATCTGAGATTAATCTCGTTTAAGACGATGAGTCTTGGTTCGTTGACTCAAGGGGAACAAAGCATGCTTGAAAAGATAGGAAATTCTTTAAAACTTTTGAACCCATAGATGATAGGTTGTTCTTGTTCATGGAAAATGGTGCAACCATACCAATCAAGGGTAAGGGTAAAATTAAATTGGTTTTTACATCAGGAAAAACACTTACCTGACTGATGTATGTTTTGCACCGAATCTTAAAAAGAATCTCGTATCTGGTAGCTTCTTAATAAGTTTGGTTTTAAGTTGGTCTTTGAGGCCGATAAGTTCATCCTATCCAAGGGTGTTGCCTTTGTGGGAAAAGGTTATCTGTATGAAGGAATGTTTAGGACTCAGTGAGCTTATGGCCGGTCACATTTTGAATCAAATTCATAATAAGAAAAGTAAAATAATCGCATATGAACATTGGAACAAACGGGCTCCTAACTTGAGTTATTGCAATGTTTGGGGATATAGGGCAATCGTTAAAGTCCCTGAATCTAGAAGAAAAAAGTTAGGGGAAAGAGAAATTGAATTTATATTTATTGGCTATGTGTAACATAGTAAGGCTTATCGATTTTATGTTATTGAACCAAATGAGTTCATAAATGTTAAAACAATAATTGAATCTAGAGATGCCATTTTTGATGAAAAACATTTTAATTCAATTCCTAAACTGAAAGATAACATTTCGGTTGACAATGACGTGCCTTTTTCATATTATGAAAATCATGTTGTGAGGGAGGAAATCCTTGAATATGCTCTAGAACTTAGAAGAAGTAAAAGAGAAAGGAAAGAGTAATTTTTCATACTAGATTTTTATAGATTTCTAGTGGAAGCAACTAGACAGAATGTGAAATGTCAAACTCCATATTGTTGTGTCATAGAGTCGGATCCTATGACATTTGATGAGGCTATGAAGTCTCATGATGCCGCCTTTTGGAAAGAGGCGATAGATGATGAAATGGACTCCATCATGGGAAATAACTCTTGAATTCTTGTGGATCTTCCACGAGGGAATAAGCCTATAGGTTGTAAGTGGATTTTCAAAATGAAAATGAAGGTCGATTGAACTATTGAAAAATTCAAAGCCCGGTTAGTGGCTAAAGGGTTTATCCAAAAACAAGGGATATACTACTTTGATATATATGCCCCAGTGGCAGGAACATTGAATATTAGAGTATTGATATCTCTAACCTCTACCTATAAATTAAAGATTCACCAAATGGATGTGAAAACGGCATTCTTAAATGGCAAGTTGGAAGAAGAGATGTATATGGAACAATCGGAAGAATTTGTAGTTCCAGGCCAAGAGAAAAATGTATATAAACTCATACATTCTTTGTATGGGCTAAAACAAACTCCTAAACAGCGGCTCCAAAAATTTGATCAAGTTATTTTAAACAACACATTCAGGATTAATTAATCGGATAAATGTGTCTTTAACAAGTTTGAAAATAAAAAGGAGTTATTATTTGTTTATATGTTGATGACATGTTAATATTTGGTACTGATATGAAGCAAGTAAATAAGACCAAACAATTTCTCTCAAATAATTTTTCTTTGAAGGACATGAGTAAGGCTGAAGTTATTCTTGGTAACAGGATAATAGGGGATGGTGATACAATTTCCTTGATCAATCTCATTACATTGAAAAGGTGTTGAATAAATTCTATATGAATGAATGTGTTGTTGCTTCCACACCAATGGATTAGAAAGTAAATTTTGTACCTAATGATGGTGATCCAGTGGATCAACTGAGGTATGCCAGAGTCATAGGTTGTCTTATGTATGCTATGACTTGCACGAGGCCTGATATAACCTTTGCGATTGGAAACCTAAGTAAATACACTTGCAATCCAAGTATGATACATTGGCATAAGGTACTAAGAGTACTGGAATATCTTAAGAATACCAAATATTATGGTATTTCTTATAATGAGTGTCCTCCTACTTTTGAAAGGTACTCAGATGCCAGTTGGACCTCCAATATGGAGGAATACGCTTCTAAAAATGGATGTGTTTTCTTAGTTGGTGGGGATGCTATTTCTTAGGGTTCCAAGAAATAGACTTGTATTACTGATCCCACCATAGCAGCGAAGTTCATTGCTCTAGCATCTGCTGCAAAGCAACAGAATGGTTGAAGGATCTCTAGTACGAGATTCCTTTGTAGCTTAAGCCAATCTCACTGATGTTTCTCCATTGTGATAGTCAAGCCATGCTATCAAAAGCGTATAGCGAGGTGTATAATGGAAAGTCCAAGCACATTGGTATGACACACAATTTTGTGAAACAACTCAGCAAGAATGGGGTAATAATTGTGGACTTTGTGATAACAAGTCAGAACCTTGAGGATCCTTTTACTAAAAGCCTTGTTCGAGACTTGATATTGAGCACAAGTAAAGGGATGGGTCTTAAACCCGGCAATTTTTAGTCAGCAATGATGGACCCTCAACCTAACACCAGATACAATGCCAGGTCTTGCATTCCATGAGAGAGTTCCATCATTCGTGTGGTTGCAAGCACTAAAAGTAAAATTTCATCCAGGGTGTAGTGCTCGGTTCCTAGTGACAAAGGGAAAAGTAAGTTGAGCGCATGCTCTTAATGGACCCGAGGAAATTATTGGATTTCGTGTTGCAGAGACATGATTAATGGGATCTGCCTAAGCGATTGTGAAGTTTAGCTACTTCGAGGAGTGTTTTAATAGCATGAGTTTGACTCTGTTACACATATAAAGGGTACAGGACACAAGGCCTAAAATGTGTTAGTCGAAGATGAGTTGTGTTGTAGAGAGTAAGTCTAGTGTATGGAAACATGTGTGGTTAGTCAAATGGGCTTGTATGGTTTAAAGGTTAGTCTACCATTATGCTCTGATTAATTGTAACGTGTCTTTTGCTAAGTGAGGGTTTAATCGGAAGACACTCTCATTTATGCATAAAGACTTCCTTTAATTCCGATATGTTGTTTAATGTGTATGAGAATATTTGTATTTTGAAAATGGTGGGGACTGTTGATGTATTTTAAAAATAAAGTGTTTTGGATGTTTACTTGTTATATTTTGGCTTAAATATGGTGTGCGTCGACACATGCTAAGTGTGTGTCGACACACATTTTGCAGAAACACTCTCAGGAAAGTTGTGTGTCGACTCATAGACTTAGAGAACACAAAGATTGGGTCTGGGTGTTGACACATATAGCTCTGTGTCGACACATAGGCCCTATGTGTCGATACACAAAGCAATTATGGCTGTTAACTTGCATTTTTTTTTTAATTTTTGGAAATTAATTCAATACATTTTGAAGGAATGTGTCCCTTGATTAAACACATGTTTATAATAATGTGTCTCTTCCCAAGAGACACATGGATCTCTATATAAAGCCCCGCAAATGGTATTTGCAAACTATTTGATCAAAATCATTCTCTCTTTTATTTAAAAAGTCTTGGTTATCAATCATCTGTACGCTCTTACTCTCACTTTGTGTTACATTTCATTGTATCCTTTAGATTGCTTCGGTATTGAAGAAGTAGGTCTTAAGGAAAATATTTCGCTATATGCCTTGAAATTGAAGACTGAAATTGACACTTGTTTTTTTATATTTTTCTAACAATCTTTGTGTGTTTATCACATTTGATCTAACCAAAGCTCCATTATACTACACAATGCAGATTATATTGGAATTAACATAATATACAATGGACATGTTTGCTTTTTGCGTTATAAAAATTGGGATAATCTTTAATGGTGCAATTGTTAATGGGCTAAGTAACTTTAAAAAGAGTAATCTTTAACCCATAAAGTTTTCTTTATGTTTGGTTTGAGTATGATATACTTCTTTTATCTTCATGTATCATTTTATTTCATACGCTATCTTTCAAAGTTTTTTTGATTTAGGTAAAATAAATTGTGACGATTTATTAAAATATTTGGTAAAATTATCTTTATATAATAGACAATATATTAAAGAGTTAAAAAATAATTTTAAAAATAAAAAATAAAAAAATCTCTCCTACAACACTGACAACCTACCCCTACTGACGTTGTCGTTGTCGCCATCCTTCAACCATGACCAATAATACCGTCATAGATCTCTACTGTCTTTCAGTATTTTTTAAATATTTAAGTGTTTTTAAAATAATATTTCAAAATATTTAAAACATTTTTTTATATATAAAAATATTTTAAAATTTATTCAAAATATTTAAATTTTATTCAATTATTTAAATTTTTTTAAATTACTTGCAATATTTTTGTAAATATATAAAATATTTTTCTGACATTTAATATATTTTAAATATTTTATGTTCATTCATATTTTTTAAATATTTTAAATATTTTATAAAATAGTTAAAATATACAAAATATTTTAATAATATCTAAATATTTTTAATTATCTAAAATATTTACAATATTAAAAATATTTTTCTCATATTAAAAATATATTTCTAACATTTAAAATATTTATTAAATAATTTTTTATTTTTAAAATATCTGAACTATTTTTTTTATAACCTCCTAAATCCTCCAAACCAAACAAGGTCGTTGCAAAAGGGATAGTAGTGTAAAACTAACGCCATTTGCGGGGTAAAACTTTTCATGGGGTAAATTTTGATTATAAATCAAACAGGGTTAAAGGGAGTGTAATGGTTACCCCTGTAACCTATAACCATCAATCCCTGTTAACTCCATACTGAACATACCCTATGCGCATTTCGTTTTTCTCACAATTTTTGGATTGATTAAATTCGGTGCGAGAAACATTTCGCTGGTATCAAGGTGCTTCCCAGATGACAATAACGTAAGATAAGGTTTGCAACTTCAAATCCAAAGGGTTTTAAGGTTGTTTTTCGCAAGGGCTTTAACACAAAAATTGAAGGCATTATGACGGAAATAACAACATTAAAAATGCTTTGATTCCATTTTTAAATTGATAGACGATTTCAGCAGATGATAAGGATGAAAATTAATTTGGAGGTAAATATAGGTTTTTTGGTGGTTCTTCTGGTAGGGTTGGATTCAAGTTCTTATTAGTAAGGCGTGATCGTTATTCCGTTTTTTTCTCTCTTTTTTAAGCCCTTCATCACTTTTTCCCATGTCCCCTTTTTTGAAGGGGGTCTTCTTTATTTATAACATCCATTCCCTCAGGACGAGTATATAAAAAAGAGGAATATTATATTCGTGCTCCTTTTTTAGGCTAGGTAAGTGACCATTCTTGGTAATATGATGCCTCGAATGTTTCTTATCCAGCTCCTTCTTACCTTGCTTGCTGGATTCCTTTTTGATAGGACCTAAACTTTCCGTTGAAGGCTATTCGGGTTGCTTGCCGAGGTTTCGGGCATTAGCTTTCTAAACCATTCTCAAGTACATGCATGCCGTCCATCCGCTTTTGACTCACTTGTCCTTGATAGGCATGCCCTAGGCTTACCTGTCTTCAAGTTGCTCGCCCTTGGATTACTCACCTTAGGCACACTCAAGTCTTGCTTACACTCCCTTTGCCTACTCGCCTCCGACCTACATGCCCTTAACCTACTTGTGTTAGATTTATTAATTAATGACACGGATTTACAGAGAGTGGTTCATGGATAGTGAACATGAATAAACATGATAAATTTTTGTAGGGAATGTGATTACTAGATACATGCTAGATTTGATCTCTTTGCACAAATTACATCAATTGAGACTTGTAACATCTAAAATGAAACGACTAACTACGTGATGGATTGTTGGTCATTCGTGATCGACTGAATTGATGCACAATCCTTCACACCTTTTCTATGAGTATTCTCATGAAAAACTAAGGTTTCAAAATAAATATGCTTGTACTAGGACTTTTTTGGAGTTGAGAAGCGCTTTCAAAAATTGAAAAGATGCTTCGTTTGCTTTTATCCGTTATGCCAAATAAGCCCACGTGTTTTGTTTGATACATGCGTTAAAAATTGGTCTTACAAGCACCCTACAAGAAAAAAGAATAAAATTTCAAAAGCAATTGAAAATTCCTAAAGATTGGGAAGAATCGCATTTGAAAAAGTGAGTGGTTCCCTTTTCATTTAAATGAAGAAAAATAATATTATGGGGAACATATTGGTTCAAATCTTATCATTGAAGTCATGACCAACTTTGATATTTATCCAAGAAGGAATCTTCAAAAGATTATTCTAAATCAATGTTCATTTACGAGTTCATTAGGTAAACATTCTAATTATTGGTTATTTTTTTGGATTTTTTGTAAATGATCTCCTACATTTTATATTATCTAGCTTTTAGCCACCCGGCTTTTTATGTTTTACTTTTAGCCACCTAAAATAAGCTTGGTTAGCAAATGATCACCGTTTAGTCCCTACGTCAGCCAAAACTGAATATTCCGTCCATATTTGGAGGGAATATTATGATTGATGGAGGGGTTAATCATTTGCTATCCAAACATTTTTTTAGGTGGTTAAAAGCAAAAAAAAAAAAAAAAAAAAAAAAAAAAAAAAAAATGGTTGTATAATTTTTACCCTTGTTATTACCATCACTTTAGTAAAGGGTAGTGCAATGTTTTAATCTTATTTTGGGATAATCTCTTTCATGAGTTAAATATTAATGGTAAACAAAATAGGGTTAAAAGTGGTATAGTGGTTACTCCTGTAATCATTAACCTCTTTTAACCTCATACCAAAAATGCCCTGAATGATGAAGCTAAATAAAACTTTTGCTATTGATCAAAAAAAAAAAAAAAAAAAGAAAAGAAAAAACTTTTGGTAGTTCTATTTATATTGTTTTCTTGTACAAATCATGGCATACTACACTTAGACACATGAATAATAATTTTTTGCATAACATGAATCATCTAGACTTACAATGTATCTTGACATGAAAATGTTTTGAAGAGAAAAGAAAAAGTGGACTATTATAACGAATCAAACTTGTGGCAAAAGGAGTAACCAAGCATGCTTAGTATCCACTAGACCAAAATATAGCCATTTACACTAAGATTATACTAAAACTATTGCGATTTAGATTTTTATAACCGAGTATGCTAAAAAAAATTAATTATTCACTTATGAATGTTTATGACTCAAGTTAAATTCTTTAGTATACTCATTTATCAGAAAGGAAAAATAAAAAAAAAGGAAGTGAATAACGTCACCAAATTATCAGGTATGTTAGCTAAAACTTAAAAGTTCGAAAGGCTAATCATATTAGACGTGGTTACAATTCGTAATGCAAATCAAGAAACAAGTAGACATATTAATACATTGAAAACTATCAAAGATGTAAAAAAGTTAGTGATTATGTGGCAATTCAGTTAAATTTTTGTAAACATAAGGCTTAAAACCAACTTATTTTCTTATAAAAGCCTAAAGCCATCACCAATACCTATTACTTAATGTCCATGAAACCGTGACCACAATGATTAGACAACTATAAACTAGTAGACCCTAAGTAAATCTCTATAATATGATCCTGAAAAACAATTCTAATGCTTCAAAGGAATCATGCTCCGCATTTTTGTTTATGTCATTAAGAGGCCGAGGGGCTTTCCTAATGCCACTTCCGACATATAAATATACTGAAATAATATTTAATTATTAGTTTGTATATCTATCTCTAATAATAATTTAGGAATTGTTTGCAAATAACCACCTACATTTTTTGCCATTTAGCTTTTACCCACCTAAAAAAAGTTTGGGTAACAAATGACCATCAGTTAACCCCTCTGTCAGTTAAAACAAAATATTCCATCCAAAAATTCGGTTTTGGCTGATGGAGGGGTTAAATAGTGGTCATTTGCTAACCAAACTTTTTTTAGGTGGTTAATAAAAAATCGGGTGGCTAAAAGCTAGATAGCATAAAATGGGGGTGGTCATTTTCAAAAAAACCCTATTTTTATTTATTAGAATTAGTTGTTTTTCAATCAGCCACCTATATTAACATTGTCAGTGTCATGTTTGGGATAATACTTGTATGATTTTGCGTAAGTTATATATAATTCAGGGAAACACAATAATTGTCTGTTTTAGCTATGTGTTTAAAGTATTATATAGTTAAAGTGACACGATGTTCAAATTTGAATCTTTATGTGCACACGCATATTATGGAATTTGAATTCGAACATGCACATAGAGCGGATTTAAGAGTATATTGTTCTACCAAGTGAGCTGACAATATCTTTTTGAATGTGTTTACTAAATCTTTTTTTTTTTGATAATTACAAAAAAAAAAAAGGAAAAAAAATTTAATAAACACACTCAAAAATATGAGTACTTAAATTGTAAGAAAAGCGTAGAAATACAATCCAAAGAGTGTATTGCCATTATTTTCATCAAAAAAAAATTATAATTAACCGCCTAGGGTAACTTATAACAGAGTAAATTAATCTTTCCTTTTTTTTCGATAAGTGACACCGGAGTGCCGATACAAGACAGGCAAACTTGAAAAAATGAGGCCTGAGGCTAGCCGAAAAATGACCAGACAACAAGAACGAGAAAAGACAAAAGAAAAAGAAAAACAGGACCTCAAGCGAAGCAAAAGGAACACGGAGAGGCAAAGACCTGACTGAAGACCAACACAGCCAAAACAAACGACGTGAGCAGACCCAAAGAAGATAAAACCCAGAAAAACAACCGAAACAGCAAACCTGGATATCACACAGACAAACGGCCAAAACAAACACAGAAAAACCACAAAGGAGCCGGAGTTGAGCCAGCAAACTCGAAAACCCCAGCAGCAACCAGAAACAATCGAAAGAAACAAGCCCTAACACACAAGCCAAATCAATGAGCAAGGATGTCTGCCATCTCAACAGGATCGAAACCATCAAAGTTGATGCCCACCCTTTGACCTATCTCTATAACCCGCTCCGCAGTCAGGATCCTTTCATCATAAGCTTCTTCCGTGATGTTCTGGCTTCGATTACCCCTATTTTGTTTTTTCTTCTTCTTCTTCTTGACTGAATTAGGTGATTTTACAGCATTACTTATAGGAGACATATCCTTGAGGAAGTCTTGCAGCTCCCGCTTCTGTCTATCCTTTATCTTGCGCTTAATCGCTTTTCTCTGTCTTTTTGTTGTGTGCACTTTTTCTTTTATTTTCCAGCTCGGGCTAGGCCCTCCCATGGGAGGAGCTGATTCTTGCTGACACGACAACATGCTATCCTCAGCTTGAGAGTTACCCATTGCTGCTATGGGCTTGAATCCTAGAGGGAACGCAGGCCCAGATGTTGTTGACTCACTATCACTGTTTCCTTCTCGAGTGTCGGTATCAGGTGCGGTTATCTGAGCATGATGTTGAATTGCTGGAACTTCACCATTCTCAGCCCATGGCAGTAGCCCGGGGGGGGGGGGGGGGGGGGGGGGGGGGGGCGGGGGCACCTGCTGAGGAGCGCAAGGCCTGGCATGCATGATCAATGGCTGCGGGGCCCATCTTCCAATGATTTGGCCATTGCGGTGGAGGGAAACATGACCAGACAGCTGCCAAGCAACTTCCGTCCCATCATTAGCCAACAGCAGGGCAGGAGTTCTAAACTCTTCACTAATAACTGAGCGCTCAGACGCCAGATGCGGAGAAGGTTGAATCTGTGAGGAATGCCTTATCACGGTCGTGCACTCGTTCCCTTGAGGGGGATGTGATGTGAAAAAGGCCTGCTCCCTCGCTAATCTAGCAGAAGCGGCTCTGGACACAACGCTAGGAGAGTAGTCTGGTATCAATGCAGAGCTTCCTTCTTTCACAAAGATCAAAAGGGTTCCCCTGAATTAATTAATATTTCTTTTGGATTCTAGATAGATTTAATTTGTGGGAAGAGTTGTATTTCCTACGAATTTAATTTTGGTGTTAAGGTTTTAGAAAGTAGGTAAATATGTTTGGTTGCTAAGATAGAAAATGAAACTTCTTTTAGTAAGTTAATTAAAAACAAAGAAATCAGTACTTACCTAGGGAGTCTAGGTAAGTTACTTCCTACGTTTCTACTTCTCGTATTCTACCTATTTCCTACCAATCAAACAAGAGCCAAAGTTCGTACTTTTCATTAATTTCTACTTTTCACATCTACTTCTTGCATACCAAACAAGGCATTTATCCCTCAATTAATCACCACATGAGTTAACCTGTAACTAGTTCATTTTTTTGGGGTAAATTGCAAAAAAAAACAAAAAAAAAAACAAAAAAAAAAAATTTCTTTTGCTTCAATAATGAAAGAACCCCATCACAAATAAAATCAAATGTTTAACCTCTTACTTTTAAAAGATCCACCACTTTATTTATCCCTTGTTAACCTTTTATAATCTTTTTGTATCTCAAAAATGTGGGGGTTAACCCCCGCAGTATGATATCTTAAATGTTCCTTATCGAGCCCCTTCTGATCTTGCTTGTTGGATTCCTTTGTGGTAGGACCTAAACTTCCCCTTGGAGACTATTCAGGCTGCTTGTCTTCGAGCATTAATTTTCTAAACCATTCTCAAGTGCATGCATGCCATCCATCTGCTCTTGAGTAACTTGCCCTTGGTAGGCATGCCCTAGGCCTACTCGTCTTCAAGTTGCTCATCCTAGGTCTACCCGCCCTTGTCCTACTCACCTTAGGCATACTCAAATCCTGCCTACACCGCCTATGTTGGAAAATTATGCATTTTAATGATTTAAAAAATTATTTATTGTGAAGTAAAGTTTTATAAAAATAACAATTTACTATAATTACTAATTGTCATAAATTATAGGTTATTAAAATCTTTCAATAATAATATAGCTGTTACTAGCCATTGCTTGGCATTGAAGAAGAAATTAACATGGTCATTTATGAATTTAATCATGGACTTAAAAGCTTGAATATTTCTCACTATTGGAATTCAGACATTGAACATGAAATTTATTTCTAGACCAAATTTGTGCGTGCTTTAATAAAGAAATTAAATATACGGTTTTGTGTATATATAAGCATGAATTTGGTGGAAAAAGTATATGCACAAGATCAGATATTTTACTCTTTCAATTTCCCATATTCTTGCAAAAATAGTGAGCTTGGTAGTTGTAGTTCGGGGATCTTTCATTGCTGCCCTGATAAGGGTCCGACGGGTTGTTGAATCCTGGGAAAGGAGCGCGTTTAAGCCTGAAAGCAATACTCGTGCAGGAGGGGCGTTTCCTTTCTAAGGAGAGCATTCTCACGTACCTCAACCCAAAGATATGTTTTCCTAAACTCCGTTCTTTGTTTAATTTACCTAAACATTCTTGTTATTATTTATATAGTATTATTGGTCTTAAATTTGACAGTATTTGATTGATGTTGTATTATAATTTTTGTTTGTATAAGTATCCAACTTTTTATAAGTATCCAAATTGAGATGTGTTAATATGTATTATTTCTTAATATATATTTTATATGATTAATACTATAAATACTTTCCAACAGTCTTAGAAAGGAAAATTTTGCCTTATTAAAATATTTGAAAGTTTTAAATATTATTCAATATACTTTAATTTTTATCATATGGAAAACTATATTACCCTATCTCGTTTGCCAATTAATCATATTGGTACATGAAAAAAAATAGTGGCTAGGGAGGAAATTCAAAGAAAATATTGAATAAGTGAAGAATTATCAGGGTATTTCCCATTTCTTGTTAATTTCCATTGAGAAAATTAGTGATTTATAATATAATTATTTAATTAATATATGAAAAGAAATGTAATGTCGACTTAATAATAATGTTGGACTTTGGTTGCAAAGTTTTATATCATGTGAATATTGTAGTGAACGACAAAATGTGTCATATTACTGTTAAAATGTTTTTCTTTTGTTGTATTAGATGGTCGTTTCGGTTTCATTCGATACTGATATTATCAATTGTTGTGAGTATGCATCACTTTAAGAAAACTTTACTTATTAATTTACTATCCTTACTAATTGAGAAACTTGGACGGTTGACTAAGTCAAGTTGGCACATTGATGATTTGTGATGGTTGAGATTTCGTATATTTGAACTTGAGTTTCTCTCAATGTGTATTTGCATTTGTTGCTCTAGTGTTAAATTAAAAGAGATTAATATGATTAATCTTGTTGTAATTGTATAGTTTTTTTTTTTTTTTTGGGATGAAAATATACTAGTTTTAAAAGGAATTACTATTGGTAGAATTATACCTAATTATTTCATTAATTTCTTTTGTACTTCGTCTCTATACGAGAAATTGAAGTATCTAATTGTTTTGTGTTTGCTTTGAATCAATTTCTCCACTAAATGTTGATTTATAATTCACGAGTTATGTATATGAAAAATGTGGTCTTCCTTGGTTTATGGACAATTTAGATAAAGTCATAATCATTAAAATGTTCATTCTATACTTTATTGTCCTGTATCAAATGATTTGAATCTCATTGTATGGAATTGTGAAATGAGTACTAGCCTTTTCTATATAAATGTTGCATACTATTTGTAGGAACTTATTAAGTAAGATAGATATATAAAGATCTTATATGTTAGTAATAATTAAAAAAAAAAAAAGGTGTTGCTAAAGTTGTTGTAGAAACTTTACAAACAAGTGCGTAAAGAAAGATAACGATTAAACGAAATGGAAAAGAACTAATGAGCAAAATATCCAAAAGAATGGATAATGGACACTAAAGTAGATCTAAATGAAAATTCAAATGAACTGATTGAATATTAGTGTTTGTTTGGGACCTCAACAATATCATAAGCATTAAGGATCTTAGGAGGTTGCATAAAAGTCTAAGCTAAGGCTAGTTCTTTGTGTGGGTTATTTAATATGGTAGTATTTTCTTTTGATTTTGTGCAAAATAAAACACAATTTTAGGACTGATGTTTATTTTGACTTATACTTGGTGGCTATGGTTAAATACACTATGGATGGAGTAGTATGAATGAATAAAATTATTCTTATATCAGTTTCCAACATGATTTAATCTTCTACATTGCTTTTGTGAGACTGCTAAAGTGAACTTTATGTGAAAATTTATATTCCATCTTTATAAGTCCTACACTACTTTGAGAGTAAATGTATAGCTAGTTTTAAGAAGTAAGATTCTTGGAAACAAAGTGGAGCTCCATTTGAGCTTAAAGAGAAGACCTAATGAAGTATGTATGCGTATAAAAATAGGTATTTAAAATATTTATGATTCTAAGATAAACAAATAAAGTCACATTTTGATTACAGTGAATGATGATGTGGTTGAATTAAAGATGCATGAGGTATACTATGAGCAATTCTTTTAACAATTTATATATTAATGCTTCACTGTGGGTATTTGAGGATGGCTATAGCCTAACAAAATACGGATATGTGATGCTTTTATGATTGGAATCAATATTTAGACATGAATTGGTATTCTCTTACCAGTGTAATTAAGTGCCTCTTATATAAAAGGAAAAAAAAAAAAAATTGGGACAACATCTATTACTTGGCAAGTATGGGAAAGATTGAGCTTTCATACTATATCCACAATGATTACATGTATTAACATGGGTAATCTAGACTTGCGCATTTCTTCATCTATTTTGGAAGTATACGAATTCAAATTACTAATATGTGTTGTGTGTCACATATATCCCCCCCAAAAAAAAATAGTAAAATAAAATAAAATTTGTGAGTGAGTAAAACACCATTTCAATAGATTGTTTAATTTGAAAATGGTGGATCTGTGTACTATAAATGCAAAATAAAAAAAAAATTTTGGGAATTAATGAGTATATAAATAGCAACCTTGTTGTTTATATAAATCTTGACATGACTATTAAAATGTGGGGGTAGTTTATCTCTCAAAAAAAAAAAAAAGTTATATGACTTATGTTGCAACTGGTGGGATCATGTCTGTTTGTGTTAATTATGAGTACTTTGAGAAGTAGTACAATTAAACCCAACAATTTAACTTGAACTTGTTATTTGTGACATGTTCCAGACTTGGTAATTATATAATGGTTGTTCGGACTATATTGTGCTTGTTAGGCTGTAGAGTTGGCATTATTGTTAATAATATCTTCACACCGTGACAAATGCATGCTCAAGCAATTTTAGCCATAGTGATTAAGAGATACTTGATGTAAAAGAATCATGAACATGAAGTTCTAAAATGTGAGAATTTTGGTTAAGTTAAAAACTTAACCATTGTACTCCTCTCTTGACGTCCAACTCAACCACTGTATTTGAAAATTTTTGGTGAAATTTTGTCAAGAAGTTGACTTTAAGAATTGAACTTAAAAGTTCAAATCAAGACAATTTCCTAAATTTTGGTTTTTTGATGTTTCCGTGATTTTTGTACAAAGTCATTACTTAAATGAATACATTGGTTGTTTTGAAAGATAAATTGATGGGCGATAATAGAAAGCAATAAGAGAAGGAAAAACACTTCATATGTTAGTGCTTAGCAGAAATTAAATACTCTGCATTACAATAATGAAGTGCCTTTGAGAAATGCAAATTGATATTTCTTTAATAGTTTTATGTAAAGTCATTCTTTACTAGTTTATGAGAATTGCCTAGGATTGTTTGAATATTTGAAAGGCATTATGAATGACGTATACTTGGTGTTCATTATGTTGAGAAAGGCATAGCATTCTAATTGATTTTTGATCCAGGTGAATTAAGAAGATTATATTCACCATTGGATGTGCTATGCAATGGAATTCTAGTGAGTGGAAAGATGAAAAGCTTGCTCCATTATAAAGTCAAGATTGATTGAGTTGAAAGGGAAAAGCAACGATGATGAGCATCTGATATCAGAAGAAGAAGAAAAGCAAGAATCGCGGATCTGCTTACAAAAGGGCAGACATGCCTATGTGTTGTTAATCATCGAGGGGAGTGGGATTGAAGCCCATAAATTAATCACCACAGTGGAAACCCATCCTCAGAGGTATGACGATCCCATAAATGAGGTTCAACATGTACAAACGAAACTGATGGGTGGTTGAAAAAGAGCACAAATTATACTAATTATAGCGGGGCATTCCCGGGTCCTATTCCTAAGGTGAGGTGCTCTTTACTCTGATATTTAAGGCGGAGTTTTTTAAAACTCTAAATGAACTTGAAGGCATATTATTAGCGGGGTGTTGATCACAGATCATCCTTGGAGGGTTCACCTACGTGAGTGTGGTGGTGGGGTCGCCACTGTGGGAAATGGGCTATTCCCTAATGACACTCATGAGATAGGATTTCGTGTGCATGGCCGTAACGCGCCCTATTGATAGAACTTTACAACTACCAGTATTATGTGTGTGATGGGTCTAAACCTGACTACAAAGGGCCTAGTTCAAAGCTCTTATGCTACTATGGTTTCTTCAGGTTGAAGCTCGTTTACACTAAGTGTTGGTTCAAACCCAAAAGGTACCTACATGTATTAACAGAGTACAATGCTCACTAAGTTTTAAATTTTTAAATCATGTGCGGGATTGTTGGAAAAATTATGCATTTTAATGATTTAAAAAATTATTTATTGTGAAGTAAAGTTTTATAAAAATAAAAATTTACTATAATTACTTATTGTCATAAATTATAGGTTATTAAAATCTTTCAATGGTAATATAACTGTTACTAGCCGTTGCTTGGCATTGAAGAAGAAATTAACATAGTCATTTATGAATTTAATCATGGACTTAAAAGCTTGAGTATTTCTCACTATTGGAATTCAGACATTGAACATGAAATTTATTTCTAGACCAAATTTGTGCGTGCTTTAATAAAGAAATTAAATATACGGTTTTGTATATATATAAGCATGAATTTGGTGGAAAAAGTATATGGTACAAGATCAAATGTTTTACTCTTTCAATTTACCATATTCTTGCAAAAATAGTGAGATTGGTAGTTGTAGTTCGGGGATCTTTCATTGCTGCACTGATAAGGGTCCGACGGGTTGTTGAATCCTGGGAAAGGAGCGCGTTTAAGCCTAAAAGCAATACTCGTGCAGGAGTGGCGTTTCCTTTCTAAGGAGAGCGTTCTCATGTGCCTCAACCTAATGATATATTTTCTTAAACTCCATTCTTTGTTTAATTTGCCTAAACATTTTGTTATTATTTACATAGTATTATTGGTCTTGAATTTGACAGTGTTGTGTTGTATTATAGTTTTTGTTTGTATAAAAATCCAACTTTTTATGTTAGTCTCAAATTATATGTGTTAATATGTATTGTTTTTTTAATATATATTTTATATGATGAATACTACTAATACTTTCCAACAGCCCACTCGTCTCCGACCTACATGCCCTTAACCTACTTGTCTTAGATTTATTTATTAGTAATACGGATTTATGGAGAGTGGTTCATGGATGGTGAATATGAATGAAACATGATAAATTTTTGTAGGGGTTGTGATTGCTAGATACATGCTAGATTTGATCACTCTGCACGAACTACATCAATCGAGAGTTGTAACATCTAAACTGAAACGAATAACTACGTGATGGATTGGTTAGTCATTCGTGATCGACTGAATTGATGCACAATCCTTCGCACCTTTTCTATGAGTAATCACAATAAAAAACGATGGTTTCAAAACAAATGTGCTTGTATAGGGGAGGAGTTGAGAAGCGCTATCAAAAGTCGAAAAGATGCTTCGTTGCTTTTATCCATAATGCTAAATAAGCTCATGTGTTTTGTTCGACACATGTGTTAAAAATTGGTCTTACAAGCACCCTCCAAGGAAGAAGAATAAAATTTCAAAAGCAATTGAAAATTCCTAAAGATTGGGAAAGAATATTTGCATTTGAAAAAGTGAGTGGTTTCCTTTTCATCTAATTGAAGAAAAATGATGTTATATGGAACATATTCATTTAAATATTATCATTAAAGTCATGAC
Source organism: Simmondsia chinensis (assembly GCA_018398585.1). Classification (NCBI taxonomy): domain Eukaryota; kingdom Viridiplantae; phylum Streptophyta; class Magnoliopsida; order Caryophyllales; family Simmondsiaceae; genus Simmondsia; species Simmondsia chinensis. The sequence goes on along the minus strand of JAGTTD010000017.1, from coordinate 20,053,489 downwards.
CAACCTTGATATTTATCCAAGAAGGAATCTTCAAAAGATGATTCTAAATCAATGCTCATTTACCTATTCATTAGGTAAACATTCTAATTATTGGTTATTTTTATTTATTAGGATTAGTTATTTTTCAATTAGCCACCTACATTAACGTTATCAATGTTCTGTTTGGGATAACACTTGTATGATTTTGCTTAGATTATATATAAATCAGGGAAAACACAATATATGTTTGTTTTAGCTATACTTTTAAAGCATTATACAGTTAAAGTGACTCGATGTACAAATTCGAATCTTTATGTGCACAAGCATATTATGAATTGGAATTCGAACATGCACATGGAGAGGATTTAAGAGTGTATTGCTTTACCAGACATGCGGTCCAAACGGAAAACTAATTTTAAACTTTTAAAGATGGTTTTCTTGACAAGTTGTGGTAATTAAGTGAAAAATTTTTTAAAAGATTTTTTATTTGATAAAACCCCTATTTATTATTACTTATGCCATACAGCCTTATACTTTAACTAATATATTAATTTAGTACTATATACCACACAGTCTTATACTTTAACTAATATATTAATTTAGTACTTATATTTTTAAGTATGCTTATTTAATCATCATACTATTTTAAGTGTAGAAATACAACCCAAAGAGTGTATTGCCATGATTTCATCACAAAGAAATTATAATTAACTGCCTAGGGTAACTTACAACTGAGTGAATTGATCTTTCTTTCGGGTTCCACATGAATTGAATTTGTGACAAAAGTTGTATTTCCTATGAATTTAATTTTCGTGTTAATTTTTTAGAAAGTAGGTAAAACATATTTGGTTGCTAAGATAGAAAATGGAACCTCTTTCGGTAAGTTAGTTAAAAACAAAGAAATCAATACTTACCTAGGGAGTCTAGGTAAGTTACTTCCTGCGTTTCTACTTCCCGTATTCTACCTATTTCCTACCTATTAAACAAGAGCCAAAATTCATACTTTCCATTAATTTCTACTTCCTACATCTACTTCTTACATACCAAACGAGGCATTTATCCCTCAATCACCACATGAGTTAACATGTAACTAGTTCGTTTTTTTGGGTGAATTGCAAAAAAAATGTCTTTTTCTTCAATAATAAAAAAACCCTATCACAAATAAAATCAAACATTTAACCTTTCATTTTTTAAAGATCCACCACTTTATATCCCATGTTAACCTTTTATAACCTTTTTGTCTCTCAAATGTATGGGGGTTAAAAAAAAAAAAAAAAAAAAAAGAAAGAAAATCAGCCTTACTATTTCCCAGAAATAAGGCCTTGTTTGGTTGCCCCAGGAATTGAGTTCCTACATGAGGTTGTATTTTCTTGAAATTTAATTCCTGTGTCAACTTCTTAAGAAGAGGGTAAAAGATGTTTATATGCCCGGATGAGAAATGGAACTTATTTGCAGAAGCTAGCTAAATATGAAGGAATTGGAACTTAATTACCCAGGGGGCTAGGTAATTATTTCCTGCGGTTTGAATGAATTGGAATACTAAACAATTTCTATTTTCCGCATTCTGTCAACTTCCTATGAACCAAATAAGAGTCCAAATATGTACTTTCCATGAATTCCACTTCCCGTATTTGTTTTCTGCATATCAAACAACCCCTAAATACTTCATTACTCACTTGAAATTATCAACTTTCAGTGGTTAAAAAAATATCAACTTTCTAATAAAAATACTGGCCTATGTTAATGTTAATAAAAACTCTATGATATTTAATACTTTAAAATTTAAGTTAAAGGTAATATTTACTAAAATATGTCATTGTAAATTTCAAAGGGTTTTACGCAATTTTCTCGTTGGAAAAGCCATTATTCTAAAATTTTATCCAGAAGCCAGACCAAATTTTAAATAACTATGTTATTGGGCCTTTTTTTTAGGCCCGACTTATAAAGTTGAAACATACAAGATTTACATATAAGGCCAAGTGGGGTTCCATCCTAAGGTGAAGTAACCTATTAGGCTTATAAATTGATTTATTCACTCTTACAACTCCAATGAGGGATTTTTAAACTAGACTCACATAGAATTCTTAACACTTCCTCTCACATGTGAATCCTCACCAAACACACCCCTCGCCTTCTCGGATGTAATTGTATCCAACATACTGGAGAGGCTCTCGAAGCACTAAACACAAATGTACTCTTCTTACGAGGACACGGTGCGACGAGTAAGAGATTAGAATCACCAACCTGCTCTCTGAAACCACGTTAAATTTCACCAGGCCATTTTAAGTTGTATCTTTATTCCCTTGTCTTTATCTTATAAAAAGTAAGTTCATTTTGTTTCTTCTTAATGTCCAAACCACCACATAGTATGGGAAACCAAACTTTCCTAGAACAAAGACATGCCACAAATCGCAGAATTACCTAATTTGCTAAAGAACTATAAGAAATCAGTTATCTCAAAGGTTTAAACTAATAGATAAAATAACTTTAAAAAGCCTAATAAATAAAATAGTTTCTATAGTATAATATGTTGCATATGCTATTGCTCATTAAGCTTGACGTGGGCAATGTATAGGCCATCCTTATATTTTATATTAAATTATATTAATATTGCAAACGAAAAGTGTTAGGATTCAATCTTGTTGACCTCTTGGTCAAGAAATCGCTAATATTATATTAAGTACAAAAGCTTAAATTGAGTGAATGATCATAAATAGTTTTATACTCCAACAAGGAACAATCTCAAGCAGTGCATCTCTATTAGGGCATTTTTACTAAGCAGCATCAAGACGGCATCCCACTGGGCATCCCCAAAATTGCTTGACTCTGCCTTTTGAGCCGTGATCACACTAACTGCTCCACTTTTAGTGGAATAAGTACTCCTTGTTGGTGTTTTTGTGGTGCCTTGTTTTAATGGATGCACCCACTCGTGTATTGTGGGCACCCTTGCTAATTATCGAAAACAAGAGTTAGTAGGTTGATGTGCACCATTGAAATTGTCTCCTGTACTATTATCTAAATTATGAAATTTTGCACTCTAATTTGTGGATGTAGGCTTGGGCTGGACATGAAAATTCGGGTGCCAGTGGGAAAAGATCCGGAGACTGGTGCTACTGTTCTGACAAGTGAATAGTGGGTTTGGTAGTGGTTGGTAAAGCATGGTGGTGAACAGATAAGCATGAGTCAAGATCCATGTACCTGGACTAAAGCCAACATTTATGATGGAAAACTGTACAAAAATGTGAACGCGTGTAGACATAGTTAAATGTGTTGGAGGTTTGTAGAGATTTGAAGGAATCTCAAAAAGCAACTTCTCTCACGGTTATAAATATACCAAGGCCATATGCATTTGAACCCAAAAAAGATCAGACATCAAAGAAAAAAAAATTTTAGCTAAAGTCATTTTTTACACAAATAATATGGCACCTCAAGCTAATCTTGAAAGCATAGGGAAAGAAGGGTTTGGTTTGCTCAACGAGTATCTCAAGACGAAGAGGAGAGAAGCTCTGTCCTCTTTTGGCCGAGAAGATGGGGAAAAGTTGGTAATGGACAGCACTCGTGCTGCAAGAGAATTTAGAGGGGTGAATATTATAAATTATCCTAGAGAAAATATGGATAGGAGGGCTTTCAAGAAATTCTAAATAGTAAGTATAATTATGTACACTAGTCAGATGTGTATGATACTTAAGTAGCTATAGCACTTGCGCCAAATTATGTATGTCTTGTGTATGTGCTTCCCCCATGCCTGCACTTTTAGGTGGCATGTTGTGTGAAGAGTGAAAAAGAGTGTACTATTTGGTGTATGTGCAAGTGTACTCTTGGTGTTGCTGTTTTGTTGTAGTATTTAACATGAAAACACATGGACATGCGGTTCGTTACCATGTGTTCATTGTATGATATCGCCCCTAGGATGTTGTACCTATTGTACTATAAACATCATAAGTCCCTATATTTCCTTTATATTAGTTCGGTATTTATATTTTAACTGTATTAATTTAGTCTTTTAAAATTTACAATGTGTGAGTTTCATTTGAAAATAAAGCTATTGTTAATTAAGTTGGTCATCGAATTTCTAACGGTTGACTCATGATTGGATTTAATGTATAGGTTTATATTGGTCACTTTCGTCTACCATGATTTTTTATTAATTATCTCAAAATTTAATATAGAAATGAATAAATATAAGTAGAAAAAATAAATTCAGGACCTCAACTCTAGTATGTTCATATGGTATAAAAATATTTAAGAAAATAAACATACATATAACATATAACAGAGCCAAACATATATAGAAGTATGAAAAGCTTGCCAAGATGTGTAGATATAAGAGAATTCCTTAAGAGTTAAAGCTGACAAAACATGGTCTCACTCAATTGGTCTACAACCAGCCTATCCCAAAACTAGAAGATACAAAATTGTCAAGGCCCACACCTAAAATAACATAACTCTACTTAGAATCAACTCGAACATAATTTAACTTGAGCTAATGTGAAACTTGAATGAGACACAAACTTGGTAAAGTCGAGCCTAACACATCTTGTAACCTAAAAGAACTCCAATAAAAATCCAGTTTATCCAAATATTAAAAAGTTGGCTAGCGTATTGCTGTAGTTGCGATTGTAGGTTTTCAGTTAAGATATTTAAGGTAAATAAAAGAGAAGTTATTGATTTTGAAAATTGTGTTTCTTCTTGAAGCGGTAAGACTTTTTCACAATAAATTTTTGTATGGTACTCAGTCATCTTCAACTCCTTTGTTACTAATATAAAGTTCTCTCATAACTATTCATTGTAATCCTTAGTTGAACCTCTTTCTTAGGGTATTGTTTTAGTTTATTGTTGCACTTTTGTGTATTTCACAATGGCTGGTGATACAATCTATTTAGATTATATCTAAATATAGTGTAAAGAATATATGAGGAGAAGAAAATTAGAGAGAAATATGAGAAGAAGAGTAGAAGGGAGTAGGAGAATAGGCAGAAAGAGTTTAGAAAATGTTATAGATATTATTTCATTAATTATGCCTTTATTTACTACATGAGCAAGTATTTATTAATGGAATAAAACTAACAACCTTTCCGACCAAAACCTAATCAAAATTTGAATTACTAATTCAAATGTAAAATTTGAAAAGTGGCGGGAAAGAGATAGTGTGTAATAGTTGGCTTTTTTTTTTTTTTTTTCCCACGATATAGGTTGTTCTTTAATGTTCAAGTTAGAAAAACTACATTTTGGGCACGAATGGAGAACTCCCTCACTAATGAGGGAGGGAGTTGACATGTAAGCACTAGCAAAAGCATTTCAATTCCTCTAGCAGATATTCTCTACCATAACTCTGCTATTTTTGTTGGCACCTTAACATTTGCCAATAATAACCAACACTGAACCAACGACGATTGTTCATTGAAAATAGTTATTTGGCTTTCGAAATATGATGGATAAAAGAAAATTCGGTGCCACGATTTATTAGCTTTTAGATATTAATAGTTATGCTACAAGCTAAAGTTTATGCATAAACAAGATCACATTCAATTGTCCCGCTTGACCCCCTAACAAAGATTCAACTGAATCATCAGCTAAAAAGGACAAGCTCTTTTTGTACATGTTGCCATCATTGCATCAACATTCTTTGTGAGCGGTTGCTTTGGAAGTTTAAGTGAGAACATAATTTGGTGATGACCCCTTTCTAAAAATGTTTTATGCCACTGCTCTTTGTTGGTGACCCGGTCTATGTTAGTGTTTAGCTAGGCGATCAATAGAAGTGCACCCTCACTTTTTCTAAAACTAACATTCCTTTTTCAAATTGCTTGAATTTTCATGATAGGACTATCATTAGTGATAGCCCACTAGAGTTGAGAGACAATTGTTCCAGGGGCACAAGGCTGGTCTTTACTTTTTAGGGTTTCAAGAGAAATTCTTAAAAAGGGCACTTCATTTACATAAACTACAAAAATTTTGACCATAATATTCACTAATAATAAGAATTGACACTTTAAAAATCACAACTCAAAAATCTGCGGCCTTAAAAATTTGGGGGCTTCAAATGGTTGCTTGGGTTGTTTAGGATTATGTCTGGCCCTGTACGGGCATATGCTCTATTATCTCTATTAAGGGCTTTTAGATGGTTGCTCCATAAGACTTTCAAAATGATTTCCTATAAGGATTTGAAATTTTTGCTTCAATGGGTAAGGTATGACATAGGCCGAAGATAGAAATTTATAGTTGTATTCAACTCTAGATGATTATTAATGAATATTTATACCTTGATCCTTGAGGACAAACGTCTCTAAAAGGGGGAATATATTAATACAAATGACATATAGTAGTTAAGTGATGGTAGTTTAGGTATTAACTAAATTAGCTAATCCTTCAAGCCACGTCATCAAATCCAACTATGGTTTCCCCTAACTTTATAAATAAGGTCCTTCATTGTATAGGAATGTATGTGGAAGAACAATTGAAATCTCTCTCTCTCTTTCTCTTATTCTACTCTCCCCTCTCTTTCTCGGTTTCCTCTCTCTCTCTTGTCCTACTCTCTCCTCTCTTTCTTGGTTTCCCTTCTCTCTTTCTTACCTCACTTTACTTCATCTCCACAGTTTTATACATGTAAAGCTCTATTATACTACACAATACAGACTATATGGAATTAACATAATATACACGAATTCTATCATTCTCATGATTTTTGGATTGATTGATTGGTTTATTGATTGAATTCGGTGTGAGAAACATTTCGTTGGTATCAGCGTGCTTCCCAGATGACAATAATGTAAGATAAGGTTTGCACTTCAAATCCAAAAGGCTTTTAAGGTAGTTTCTCGCTAGGGCTTTAATATAAAAATTGAAGGTGTTGTGATAGAATTAACAACATTAAAAATGATTGGGGTCCATTTTCAAATTTATAGGAGATTTTAGTAGATGATGAGGACGAAAAGTAATTTCGAGGTAAATATAAGTTTTTTGGTGGTTCTTCTGGTAGGATGAGTTTGTTTCAAGTTCTTGCATGTATGATGTGATCATCATTTGTTTTTTTTCCCTCTGTTTTGAGCCCATCATCACATTTTCCCCTATCTCCTTTTTTAAATGGGGTCTTCCTTTTTTATAACATCCATCCCCTCAGGACGAGTATTTAGAAAAGAGTATTATCATATTCGCACACCTTTTTTAGGGCAAGTAAGTGAACTTTCTTGCTAATATGGTATCTTGAATGTTTCTTATCCAGTCCCTTCTTATCTTGCTTGTTGGATTCCTTTTTGGCAGGACCTAAACTTCCCCTAGACGACTACTCGGGCTACTTGTCGAGGTTTCAAGCATTAGCTTTCTAAAACTTTCTCAAGTACATGCATGCCATCCACCCACTTTTGACTCACTTGTCCTTGGTAGCCACACCCTAGGCCTACTTTTCTTCGATTTGCTTGTTCTAAATCTGCTTGCCCTTGGCATACTCACCTTAGGCATGCCCAAGTGTCACCTACACTCCCTTAGCCTACTTGCCTCAAGCTAACATGCCCTTAACCTACTTGTGTTAGATTTATTATCAACAACATGGATTTATAGAGAGTGGTTCATGGATGGTAAACATTAATGAAGCATAATAAATTTTTGTAGGTGTTAAGGGAATAAATTGTCCTGGCTCCTTCTCGGCTTTAGAGTGATGAGCAGACCCTTGGCGGCATACTAGTCGCCGGGTCACATGCATGCTGTTGGTGGAATACCCGCCTAAAGAGCATAAAGCAAGCTCTTGGCAGAACACCTAGTGATAGATCCATAGGTGAGCCCTTGTCAGCACACTTGGCAGCAGGCCCATGGATATACCCTTGGCAGCACTCCCGGCAACAAGCCAGCGGATAGACCCTTGGCGAAATAAACCTGGCGGCACAAACCTAGCGGCACATTCTTAGGATCACTCTAGTTTGGCCACAACATTATACTATGCCAATGCCATCCGCTTGCCTTGCAGCATACTACTCCACCAACCTTACCCGCAAATGACATGCCTTACTGCTATTGCAAGGGAAAGCTGCCACCCACCTAGCCAATCCAAACCCGCCATCTACCTTTATCAACCACACTAAGTAAACCTCCTTCAACTATGAATAGGAGGGGAAGGTGGTTAGATAAAGGCAAGGACGGGAAGGGCTCACAGCTCCAACTTGGTCCTTCCTCCTTTCTGCCAAGCTCGACCCATGTCGCCAACATCATCGACCCACGCAACCCACCAGAAGCCAACCCTCTCTCCACTCACTAGCAATCCACTCGCCATCAACACTTCTCCCTCTTTTATAAATACCAACCCCCGTTCCCTCCATTCGATATAGCCTATCCAAACCCCCACCCCCCCCCCCCCCCCCCCCCCCCCCCGGCCCCAAAAAAAAATCGCCACACCCTTCATTTCTTTCCTATTCTTCTAGTCACTATGCATGCCAATCTTCTGTACTATTTTGGCCTACCTTCATCAGCTCTCTAAGAGCTATCTCCTACTCATCCCAAGCTGTGTAGTTTATTACACTTATTTACTATTGTGACCCATATTGACTTAGGCATCGGAGGGGTCTCCCGACCCTCTGACTACTTTGCTCATTTTGCAGGAAACACTATATCAAACGCTTCCCACTTAGAGCTTGAGTTCGGCTCTCATCCTAAAGAACCTGCTCAATTTTTCTCGAAACAAATGGCGCCGTCTGTGGGAAGAATGGCATGCTAGCGTTTGATTCTGCATTCCCGACAAAACACCTAGGCCTTCCACTAAGCTGGGGCCTCTGATGCCAACCACAGGTAAAGTTCTCGGTTGGGAAGTACGGGCATCGGCTCTGGGTCAAGTTTTTAGCTGGGGGCTTGGTTGCCCACTTCGAGCTATGGTCATGCCTAAGGACTATCCAAGTACGTTGGGACCTAAATCTTCATCCCTTGTTGTTAAGTCTTCCCTCTATAAAGCCAAGTATCTTTTTGCCTAGTAGGTTGGAGCCTGATCCTTCTATTAAGCTGGGAGCTAGGCATGTAAAATTTGGTTGTAAACATTGTCTCACTTACTTGTCGAACTCTACGTGCCAACTCCCTAACATGAAGCGGTGTCAATGAACTTAGCTGGGGGCCGCTGTTAATAAGTTTGGCAGGGGGTTCGTCAACCAACTTGGATGGGGGGCTACAGCCAATAAGTTAGTAGTGGTAAGGAACCTGGCTGCGGGCTACTGCCAGCCAGCTAGACAGGGGGCTACCGCCAATAAGCTCGATTTGGGGATGCCGCCATCATGCTTGGCGGGGGTCTGTGGCCTTCAAACTTGGCTAAGGACTACCATCTCTAGAGTTAGGATAAAGACTTAGTATTTTTGGACATGGGTCAATACTAACTTTCTTTCCTGTACTAGTGGTGCAGTTGTATGGTGTGCTTACATGCAAATAAGAGTCCCTTACCAGTACGTTACTCAAAGAGTTCCTATAGGTGGCTTCAATACACCTAAAAGGAATGCCGCCTGGCTCTCTACTCACTAGGATCCTACAGGCGCCTATAAAAGTAGTTATTCATTGGTGGTGTTGGTAAATGCTACTCGCTATTTGTTAATATAATTGGGGTATGCCACTCATTGACACTACTCACCATTTGTTAGCATTGTTGGTATATGCTACCCACTGACGCTACTCACATACACTACTCATCATTTGTAAATGTTGTTAGTGTATGCTACTCACTAACGCTACTCACATACACTACTCGCCATTTGCTAATGTCATTGGTATGTGCTATTCATTCATGTTACTCACAAATGCTACTCACTACTCATTGACATTATTGGCTTATGCTACTCACAACAGCTATTCATTATTTGTTAACATGACTACTGTATGCAACTTAATACCCACTATTCACTACTCACCACTCGCTGCTCGTTTTTTATATTCAAATTATGACGTTATATACTTGTCTATGCCATTCACAAGTCCTACTTGTATACACTACCCCATTTGATCTTGTCGAGAATCCCTTGATACACCAATTCAAGACATTTTACGTAAGGGGGCTTTTTGACGGAAGCCGAGTGGTTGTCAAGGTAAGCCTCTTCTTGGCGTGATGTGCCAAGAATGCTTCCTATCCTCTAACATAGAGCAAAGACCACCCTCTAATTCCTACATGCATTGACTACTTCCAAGATAGCATTAGTCATAACAGGAAGACAAAGAAATATCTATTTTAAGTCAAGTGTTTGCTACAAAAGGGACTTAACTGGTATACACTTGCAAAAAAAGTAAACTGAGTGGTTGACAAAAAAAATACCCAATTAAAGACAATGCTTTAACCTTCATCGTCACGTGGCGAACTCAAGCCATGCTCCCCTTCATCCTCCATTTCCTTGCTGACCTCCTCAGCCACCTTTCAAAGCAAGGCTAGGTCAAGTTGAGCCGCAATGTTCTAAACCTTTTCTTAAAATTTCGATAACGCATTCTCTGCCCCCGCCCAATATGTCTGACTTTGTAACTCCAAAAATTTTGGGCTGGCGAAGTAGTTCTCCAGGGTTTCTTCTCCCGTTGCAGAAAGCCATGTTGGTAGATTAGAAAGATACTCCTTAAGTTTGTGTTCTGACTCTTAAGCAATACATTCTTTCACAGATACTATTACCTCTAACTCGGAAGCCCGCGAATCCAGCTCGCCAACTTTGGTCCTCATCTCTTCAATAACCCTAGCTTGATTTTACTCTGCTTCTTGGGACATTTTAAGAGCAGTTGAGCAAGAGGCACATACTCATCCTTAATGCACTAGAGTTGTGTCTCCTTGCCAAGGAGTAGCGCCAACACAGACCCAATGGCATTTAACCCCTGCAAGGTACGTACTCGAGTAAGATAAGCAAGACGTATAGAGATGGCGCGATGAAAAAAATAAAGTCTCCTACCTGTGAAATATGAACCACAATCACACTTGTAGATGCATCACTCTCCATTTCTTCCTACGTCACAAACTCCTTCAAGAATCGTGAAAGGCGCTCCATCTCACCACCAACCAATGAACGTCCAGAGGGCCCAACATTCTATAAACCCTCCCAAGGCACCTGCTCGCTGCGCAAACCAGTAAACACCACTAATTCAGGAGTTCCGGGAAGAGGGGCTTGCCTAGCTAGAGCTAGAGAGTTACTACTCCTTGCCTCACCCACTAAATCCGGGTTGCGGTATCTTCGCTATGCAAAGGAGCTTCTGAACTCTCTGGGCAACGACGTACCCTACGAGGAGGCCTCTCAACGGCAGCAGAGGAAGATGGGTGTGACGGCTTTTTAGGCGCCTTCATTCTCTAGCCAAGAGGGTGCCTTCTCTTTCCCTTTTCCTTGTAGATAACAGCGGTAGCGTCCTTATGTCAAATGCTTAAAGCTCTTCTGCAGGGAAAGGGGTACACAACGCGAGTCATTTGGCGAGTAAACTAGAGAAATACAACGCGAGTCCTTTGCGAGCATACTTGGGAACTCGCACAAAACATTTCCACCCCTTGCTCACCGTCAGTCCAAGCAACAAAGGCACATGGAGGTCGAGCATTAAGCGGTTCGGGAAACTCCTTAGCGAGCCCCAATTCCTCTGTTGACCAATTCGCTGCGGCGGCAAGGTGAGGGGTAGGCTCATATGAGATTTCCTCTCCAGTGGGCCTATTGGAGTGGGTCGCTTCCCCACCAATTGCTGTAATACTGCCATTCGCTCCAGCAGAATGCTTGGAGTGGGTCGCTTCTTCATAAACTTCCCTCACATTACTCTGTTTTGCCATGTTTGTGACCTTAAAAGGCCCAAAGAAAGGAGAATAGGGAGCGTAATGCAGAGTTTCTTTCAAATCTGAAGCCTCAATCACCTCATTGATACCTGCTTGTAGAATTCGAGTTGAAGTTCGCGAGAACGAGCAAAGTAATGAAGTATGGAAAAGTGGTTAAAGCTAGGACTCAGTCTTAGGGTAGGAGAAGCTAATTAGGAGTATCGAAGGGGTGAAGAAGATGAAATAAGAATAGAAAGGGAAGGGTTATTCTGCCGACGGCTAAGATCTAATCAATGCCAGATTGATTTGATAGCTTCTCGCCACGCATCAATAAAGGGCTACCCTCTTATTAATTTCGCATGTTCCCAAGTGGAAGCCCGCTTAAAATAAAGTTCTCTTTCGCAAATGCAGAAATCCTACTGTATTGACCTGGATAATAACCGCGTCTCCCCACTTAGCGAGTTCGCTTACACTGGCCAACTCATTAAGATGGCATGGAGTGAGGTCAAGGACACCAATTCTTGTTGGCAGGAATGCACTCCATGGACGAATATGAACAAGTCACTTTCACCCGTGATGTGGGGGGGCTACTTGTTGAGGGAATAAGTTAAATTAGCTGCTTCTTGGCTCTGAGTGACTAGCAAACACTTGGTGCTGTACTTGTACCCAGGTAACAGGCATGACATTGGCAGAATGCCCGCCTAATGAGCGTAAAGCATGCTCTTGGCGGAACACCTGGAGATAGATCCACAGTTGAGCCCTTGGCGGCATACCCTCGGCAATAGGCCCTGAATATACCCTTGGTGGCACACCCGGCAATAGACTCGCGGATTGCACAGGGCAACAGCCCCACGAATAGACCCTTGGCTGCATAAACTTGGCGGCACACTTGTAGTGGAACTCTAGTCTGGCCACAACATTCCACTACGCCAACGCCATTCGCCTGCCTTGCAGCAGACTATCCCGCCAACCTTACACACAAACGACTCCCCTTACTTCTAAGGGAAAGCCGCCACCCACTTAGCCAATCCACACCCGCCACCTACCTTTATCAACCACATTAAGTAAACCCACTTCAGCTATAAATAAAGGGGAAAGGTGGCTAGATAAAGGAAACAAGGGGAAGGGCTCACGGCTCCAACTTGGCGCTTCCTCCTTTCTGCCAAGCTCGACCCATATCGCCAACATCAGCGACCCACAGAACCCACTAGACGCTAGCCCTCTCTCCACTCACCAGCAGCCCACTAACCGTCAACAGCTCTCCCTCTACTATAAATACAAATACCCATTCCCTCCATTCAACACAGCCTCCCTCACCCCCTCTCTCCCATCGCCTCACCCTTCATTACTCTCCTACTCTTCCAGTCACTGTACCCGCCAATCTTCTCTCCTATGTTAGGCCACCCACCTCAATTATTGGGTTCTTTTCTTTTATTTATTAGGGTTAGTTATTTTACAATCAACCACCTACATTAATGTTATTAGAGTTCCATTTGGGATACTTGCATGATTTTACTTCAGTTATATGTAAACTTAAGAAAAACATAATACATATTGTTTTAGATAAGTTTTTAAAGCATTATATTATTAAAGTGACTTGATGTGCAGGTTCGAATATTTATATGCACAAGCCTATAGTGGAATTTGAACATGCACATAGAGATCATTTAAGGGTATATTGCTTTATCAAGTGAGATGACATCATATGTGTTTATCTCCTCCTTTTTAGTACAAGAAAATAAAAATTACACATGTGGCCTAAATGAAAAACTAGCGGTGTAAATGCAGTTGATTAATTGAAAAATATTAAGTTTTAAAAATGCGTTTTACCTGAAAAAATTAACATGTTTTAGTGGTTAAGGCTTTTTCCAATAAATAGCAATGAAATCGCAAATACTGAGGGCACACCCACTTGAAAATGGGGCCGGGCACAACAAACATGAGATCCAAAGACAAAAGAACCATTTTAGCCACTTAAATGACAAAAAAAATGGCTACTTTAGTCACCGAACTTAAATTTTGGAAGATTTAGTGACCTAACTCCTAAAAAATGTCTCATTTAGTCCCCCAAGTCATGTAAAATGGACAAATTGGTTACGCAACTCAAAATTTGGAAGATTTGGTCACTCGACTCTTAATAAAAATCACATTTAGTCACCCAAGTGGTTTGAAATGAGTGAATTTGTCACCCAAATCATATTTTAAAGATTTGGTAGTGCAACTCCGAATAAAAATCCATTAGTCCCAAGTAGCTTCAAATATATAAGTTAGTCACTAAAGTCAAATTTTGGAAAACTTTAATCACCCAACTTTAAAAAAATTTCATTTTGATAACTTATGCGATTCAAAAATGACAAAATTCATTGCTCAAATATAAAAATAACAAATTGAAAACATTTAACAAATTTAATCACTTATATAATTTTAAAATGGTAAAATTCATTACCCAAGTGCAAATATAAATTATTTTCAATTTCAACACTAAAATTTAAATAGATATAATAAATTTAGAGATATAAGAAAAATATTTTGTTTTTAAATTGGGGGTTCTTTTTGTTTCTCTAAAACTGGCTCAAGAGTGAAACTTTTTTTTTTATAATCTATTTGTGAGGGAAATTTTGACAAAAGCATTTAATTTAGAGTAATATTTTAATTCTTAATCTTTTCTAATTATAAGTATATTTAAATGATTCCCATTTTTTATTTAAAATATTTTTTATGTTTATTTAATGACAAAATTGATTACTTATCTTTTAACTTTTACCTAATGTTAATAACTGGATAATGACAAATTCTTTTTTTAGTCCGGGGGGGTGACCCCGTAAAATTTCAATAAAGGGAAGCCACAAGTGCAATAGTGGCGAACAAGCTGGCGTCCATACACACTAATTTGGTTATAAAATAAAAGATGAACGACTATTTTTGAAAAAAAATGATAGATAAATTTCAATAAGTTTACAAAATTAGAGACCAATAAAATAAATAATTTAAAAATATGTTTAAATTTGTTATTTTTTTAGGGTTATTTACATTTTTGTACCTCAATATGTTTGAAAAAAATAAAAAGGACCCTTACCTTTTTAAATTATTAAAAAGGTCCTTAAGTTTTTGTCATATTAATGAAAAAGGCCACTAAGTTTTTATTGCATTAATAAAAAGGCTTCTCTCTAACGTGATGATGTTATTTTTGCTTGACATAGTTGACATACTAGCTGTATTTTTATTAATATTACGGTAAAATGATAAAAATATCATTTAATAACCATATTCTGAAACAATTTAAGCAAAAATAGATAGCATCCATATAACACAACATCTGAAATTTTGTACTTATAAAGTAATAATAAGGTGTTGAATTGTACTTTAGGTTATTTTATTATAGCATTAATAAAAAGTAATTACCACGTCAGCTCTATCGATGGAAAATGATGCCATCATGTTTGAGAGGGGCATTTTTCATTGATACGACAAAAATATAGGGGCCTTTTTAATAAATCAAAAAGGTCATGATCTTTTTTATTATTTCCAAAAATATCGGGGTACTAAAATCTAAATAACCCCCTTTTTTTTACTGGAGCAGTGAATTTAATCAATTTTAAAGCAGTTGGATGACTACATGAGATTTTTAGTAGGAGTTGAGTAACCGAATCTTCTAAAATTTTTGTTAGGTAACCAATTTGTTCATTTTAATTGACTTGAGTGACTAAAATAAATTTTTAATTGAAGTTTGGTAACTGGATTTTCCAAAATTCAAGTTTGGTGATTAGGTTGACCATAGTAACCAAAAAGAGACTTTTGTCAATATCCAAAAATAAAAAACAAAAGAAACACGGAAAAACCAAAAGAAGAGCAGACGACGATACAAAAATAAAAAACACAAAAGACCGACAAAGAAGCAAAAAAGTAGAAGGCCATTGGAAGGACAAAAAGCATGTAGTGTTTCAGCAGGTATGACCCAGCTCACTTGCTCCAGAATGAATGCTTTTTGTATGAGCCAGCACCTGAAACCAAAAACTATGTCTGCACGTTTGAAAGACTCCAGGACTTGATGCACTCTACGGCTCCGTTTGTTTCAACGGAAAAGTAGATTCTCGGAAGTAGTTTTCCTATTTTCCGCCGTTTGTTGTGCATTTAGTGACGGAAATGGTTTTCCTCGTTTGGGGGGCAAATGACTTCCCTTTTAAAATGGGAGAAGTCATAATTCCAAGTGGCGCAAAAACTTTCGCGGTAATCATCATGTGGATCCCGTGGAATCGAAATAAATTAGATTGGACCACAGACATTTAACATCATAATATCAGACAAAAATTGGACCGAATGATTAAACACAACTTGAATGTTACTTTGTTATTGTTGCAACAAAACAATTTTGATCAGGTTGAATTGCTATATAATATTATATAGCGAAATTCTCAAGGTGCCCCAATATTTTAGCATTTGTTATATAGGTACCATAATGTTTCAGTAATATATAATGATGTATCATGAAGTTTAAAAGTATTATCATGAATCAGATATATTTTACCAAAATTTAGTAAATTTTAAATGAAAATTATTAATATAGAACATGACCATAGTGCAATAATTTCTTTTGTATGAAAATGCTAACATGATACATTTTTTTGATAATAATTTTTGTCAAGAACTTGGACAATCTTTTGATAATATAGTTACAGTTTATATCACATCATTTTTTTGGCGGAAATTAGACAAATATTTTTAAAATTTACCAAATTCTAAAACTGTATAGATATAAGTGATTATAGTTCTTGTTTCAGAGTACCTCACTGTATATTTAAAATGACATGGTGCTTACATGATAAATGCTCAAACTTTAGGATACCTAAGAGATAGTTTTCCTAATTTATAGAGTAGTAATAGTTAATCTATTTTTTGTAGTTACTTTTCATATATATTATATTGCTATTTATATTATCTTATTTAAAATATATAAGAAGACATTAAAATATGGAATTAAGTTTTCCTTTGACACAAACAACGGAAAATCCAATTCAGATTTTATATTTCCTAGGAAAACCTTTTCCGAAGAAAAATCAATTCCTAGAATCTAATTTTCCAACGAAACAAACGGAACCTTCATTTCTAGAAATTTCCTCAGGCGAGTAGGGAAGTTATTCACAGATTCAGAATCCCTCTCTCATCTTAACGCTCTAAAATATATCTTCTGCATTCCATTGACCTGAACACAATCTTGTTTTAGTTGTCCAAATGAACCAAACCACTACAAAAAACAGTGTGATCCATGGCATTTTTTGAAATTTGCCTCCAATTTGATAGGAGAGCCATTGCTCAAAAAGCCTCTCAGATTACAAGGAGCAACCAAAGAAATTCCCACCATTTGAGGCATTTGCACCAGAGACTCCAAGTGACTCTACAACCGAGGAAGAGGTGATCAACGGAATCTTCCAAGCCGGGATAGGCACTGATGTACTTCATATTTACATATTTTATTTCTCATTCGTGCATCATATTTGACTTTTACATGTGTGTTTTATTGTAATCTAGATGTATTTTGGCTTGGAATGCAATGGAGCAAACAACAATTGAAAAATGGCAAAATCAAGCGTAATCGAGGGATAATTAAAGACTATTTTGAAAAACCTGACCACGCTTGAAAAAGAAGGACCAATTGGGTCATAATTAGGTAACTCAATTAGGTCATGTAGAGTTTCAAGTGCTAAACGATCAGCCGACACGAAGTACTGATCGATCAGCTACCGATAGCAGTACAAGGCTTACAGTGGGGCGGACAATCTATTTGGAAACGGGGATGATCAATTGGCTTGCTACAAAAAGCCAGCCGATTGATTGGCACTTATGGCCGAATTCACGCCGTAGGTATAAATTAAGAGGGGAGACTTATTTTCACATCTTTTGGCCGCGTCTCCTCTCCTCCTCCCTTCCCGAAGCCGCTACGAGATCTATGAAGTTCTCAAATGCTGAAGTGCAGGTGGTCGGAGTGTTGGAAGAATCAAAGTTTGGATCAACGTTAATGCAAATTGGGGCAGTCTCAGTTCCAAGTTTATTTTCCATTATTTCTTTCTTTATTGATTTTAGTGATGCGTAGAACTCTAAATGAGGAGTAGGCTCCTAGTTTAGGAATGAAGGAGGGTAGCCGTCCATATCCCGGATTTATATTATGCTTTTGACAATAGATTTATGTTATGTTATATACGCATCCCTGTGTAGAATTTGTGATTGTTGTTTGGTGTTTCTTTTAGCGTGCTTGTAGCATGATAAAATCCCCAGATTATTAGTGTTTGTCTATGAGCTTGTAACCTGGACCATAATATAACTAGTTTTTCACGTGTGGTCAAGTTGAGGTTGTACCCAAATCTGACCGCAATCTTTTACATAAATTATTACTTAATTAAGAGTGACAAAGAAATTTATTAGCGCTATTGAGATAATCCATATACATCTAGAGTGATACGATGGGTTATGCCCTTAGATTAGGTCGTTACTCTAAGCCCTAACTTAAGTGTGTGTGTGTATATATATATTCGATAATTGGAGCGATTTATTGCATAAAAGAGAAATACAGCACAAACAAGCTTGAAACAGAAGCACGCCAAACAAGCACCTCCGACACACCCCGACACAACCAACCCAACCTGAGACGAACTCCACGGACTCCCAACACCACCGAAACACCCAAAAAAAAAAGGGAAACGGGAAAATGACTCGACAAAAAGACAAGCCTCCCACAAACACCAGCCACACTCGACAACAAAGCCAAAAGAAAAGGCCAAACAACCGCTCGATCGGACACAAGCACACCAAAAACAAAGCAAACACAAAGAGAATTTCCAGATGAACTCTAAGCACACACTCAAAGCTAGCAACCCCCCGATTAACAAATCAAAACCCAACTCGGAACATTATAAAGAGCTAATAGGGAAGAAGCCAAGAGATACCAACCCCATGAAGAAACCTAAAATAACCTCACAAGCACACCCAAGGCTACAAAACATCTCCGAAAGAAATAAAACATCCAAAGCCGACAAACACACACCAGCAACAATAGACCCTACGGGTGTGCAAAATACGGTTTAAACTGTAATCCAAACCGAACCAAACTGTAAATTACGGTTTGGTTTGGTTAATTTGGTTTATGGTTTGAAAAATTATGGTTCGGTTTAAGAAACTTTGGTTATTAGGATTTACGGTTTAGGTTTGGTTTAAAACCAAACTTAAACCATAAACCATAAAAATCATAAACTAAAGAATCTAAAGATTATTTATATCACCAAAATCATAACAAGTTATATTAGTGGCAAAATTTACTTGATAACTCGATAAAAATAATTAGGATTATTTACACCAAAGGCCTTTGTACTTTTCCGATCTTGTCAACTTAAGCCTTATACTTTTAATTATATCAATTTAGTCCCTTTATAATTTAGATTATGTCAATTTAGTTATTTAGTCAAATTTAACTTAAGATAATGATGTAATTTTTAACGATAGAATCATATTAGATGTAAGTAATATTTACTCGCTGATTCAATTTAACTCAATCTGTGACTAAACTATTAAATATTTCATTAACAACTTAATAAAAATTTTAACAGACCCAATGGTACTGCTGAATTTTCCAAAAAACGTTACTACTGAATTTAACAAACTAATTTTATGTGTTGTTCGTAGTTTTTGTTTATGCAGTATAAACATATATTATACTATTAATTAGGAAAAGAAGTAAAGTTTTCGTATTTTTTTTATGTTTTTGTAGTTAATGATGATTTTAATATTGATCAAATTATGTTTATATTAGTGTTAATAATAATTTTTATATTATAATGGTTAAAACTATAAAACGGACCGTACCGGACTAGAATTACGGTTTGGTCTGGTTTGGTTTGTGAGATAAAACGGTTTGGTTTTGGCTTAGAAAATTTTCAAACTGTATTTTTACGGTTTGGTCCGGTTTGGTAACCATAAACCGTCAAACCGGACCGTGTGCACCCCTAATAGACCCAACCCACAAAACACCAAACTGCAACAGGCACCCAACTCCCACAAACAAACACACCAACTTCACCCTCATCATGACGCTCTTAACACCTAAACACTCAAAAAACCACACCAAAACACCACGTTGATCACTGCATTGACTACCCACAAAATCAACTACAAACACCTTAACATTTCCGAACGAGAAATCTAGTGGGCTTTCCTCTTTCCCTTCTTGCTTTTCTTTCCAATAGCATTTGCAAACCTAATCTTCTTAAGACAGGACTCAATTCCATAAAGTCCCTTATCCTTCTAATTCAAACCTATTCGGGCCCCAGTTCTACGAATTTTTGCAGCTTCTTTGGAGATGGCTATGTCTGAGTCTTCTTCTGAGTTCCAATTCGAGGAGCGGGTGTAATAATCACTATCTTCACCTGGATAGTCAGGTTTCACATTAGATTGTTTATTCCTTTCCTCCTTTTGAGTCTGTGGATGAGATTCTCTGGTGATATGATCGCATGGCGAGTTTTGATCTGGAATCTTCTTAGCCTCTTGAATGTGGACATCAACCAAGTTAACAAAGCCCGGAGGAAACTTGTCACTTGAATCCTCAGATTGGACTTGGTGGACCACCGGCATAAAGGATGGCTCATCATTATCCGGTACCCCATCATAGTGGGGCCCACCCTTTAAAAGACTCACCCCACCGTCCTCTACTAAAAGAGGAGGCACACAGGGACCATGTGACGATCCGGGGTCCACCTCAGAAAGGATCCCCTCTTTAATTCCTATAATTTGCATCGCTTGGGGATCACATGCTTGATTATCTTCAAGCCTGATCAGACCCTCTTCCACGTCTGTAACCAACATCTGGCCACCTTTCCTCTCCACATCGAATTTTGATGGTGCTGCTCCCACTGGTCTTGAGCAAGGTGTACGGCAACTACTCACAGGGGAGTCACGGCTCGTTTCTGATTCAAAAGCTATTTTTTGTCTAGTGCAGGGACTTGATGGCGGCAGGGATTCTGAGAATTTATTAGTGGTCACCCTACAGACTTCGAAGGCATTAAGGACGTGGTGAGGTTTTTCTAATGAGAGAGCAATTACATCTTTGATTGGTTCCACATTCTCTGTTTCAACAAGAATACGTCCAACCTCAAATGATTCAAAATTACTACATATAGTATCCAGAGCAAGAACCCTTACCCATTGGCTTGCAAGTTTGGTAAATGTATCTGCCTACCAAGCTTGCAAAGGCACACCATAACATGCCGCCCACGCTTTTCCCTTCAAGTTACGGTCGAATTCTTTCTACTTAGCCATATGTCTCAGACATATAGAAGAACCCTCAGTACTCAAATGAAGGATTGCATCTCTTTCCTCTTCAGTTTCAAGGACCAAAAGGAATCTTTTCCCTTCCATTACGAGGATGTCATAAGGTGGTGCCCCATTAGAATACAACATTCTCTTCAAGCTGTCTTTGCTCACATCATCAATTGTTTCGGTGACAATGGCTTTCGCAAGCTTCTCTAAGTTTTTCCCATCGGTAGCACCCTTGATAACCACCTTGCCCATCCCTAGAACTAACATGAGGTGGGGTGCTCTTTCGCTATTACTATTTTCTTCTTTCAATCCATTTAATGCTTCAGCTCTCATTGATGGCTTCCCTTTTTGGATTTGGGCCACGTTTTTCCTTTGATTCCTTCCGTACTTGGCCCAGAATACAAACAGTCTTTTATCTGCTAGCCACGCACCATCTGCAATCAGATGAAATCTAGGAAATAATCAAAACAATAAGGAAGTACATTGGGTACCTTACAGCATAATGCCATTAGCAGAAGAAACACTTGAGTCTCGATCGGACCACCGCGGGCACCACAAACGCTACCCAAACCACACTCCACGAGCAAGGCTTGCAAAACAAAATTGAGGCCAGATCTTGGTAGAGGATCACTGGGCAATTTCAACAAAGCACGGGCAGAGCCTAATGCCATTGGAAGCACCCCCACGCTCCATCGGACGGAGGAGGAGAAGAGGGTGATGTTTTTTTTTCCTAACTTAAGTATTAATTTGGGTTTAATATTAAATTGGGTGTAAGGAAAGAATTAAGCAGTTCTAATAAGATAGCCTATGCTACACATAGGGTGATATAATTGGTTATACCTTTAGATTAGTTCATTACCCTAACCTCTAATTTAAATATTAGCTCGGGCTTAGTCCTTGTAGCCTAAACAACCTAAATCATTGTCATAGTATAATTTAATGACGAGATATGAGCAAAGCTATCCTAAATTTATTCTCTAGACTAACCTCAATTGAATTGACATCCTTTTTATTATTTTAATTGTTCTAGATTAGTTAATTTATCAAACAATCATCCCAAAAAAACCAAAAGTCTAATCACTCGTTAATAACGAAATCTAAGTTAAATCTGATTCCCTGTAGATACGACCTGTATACACAACTAAGCTATGATAATGTCGTACATTGTGAATACAAGATTTTAAAACACACTTTAAAATCACAATAGGCACCAACGATCCTCGTCCGGGATGATGTCACTACAACAAAACTAGGCCATTGCGACACTAAGTTAGGTGCACTTTTGCATATGTGTTGGAAAATGCTCAAGAATAGCCTATTGCGACATTAAAATAGTTACACTTTTGCCTATGTATTGAGAACCAAAAAAAATCCAATTTTTATATTTTGAGCGGGAATTAAATGCTCAATTTTGGAACACTATCCTTAATATATTTTGAATTATTTACGACAAAGATCTATGTATAAATTTAATCCTTATATTTTTAATTATGTTAATTTAGTCTTGCTATACTATTTACATCATGAACTATAAGATTAAAGTGACACAATTTGAATGATACAAGAACTAAATTAATATAATTAAAAATACAAGAATTAAATTGACACACTAAATAAAGTATAAATACATTTTATGTAAATAACCTTATATTTTTCTAAATATAATTTCAGTGGCCACCATTTAAAACAGAGTTATTTACATTTTTAATACCCCGATATATTTGAAAATAACAAAAATGACCTTGAGCTTTTTGAATTATTAAAAAGGCCCCTCAGCTTTTGTTGTATCAATAAAAAGGCCTCTAAGTTTTTGTCGCATTAATAAAAAGGGGTTCACTCCAACTTGATGATGTCATTTTTAGTCGACAGAGTTGAGAGGATAGTTGCGTTTTATTAATGCTACAATAAAATAACAAAAATACTCTTTAATAACCATATTTTGAAACAAATTAAATGAAAATAGATAACTTTCATATAATACAATATCTCGAATGTCGTGCTTATGAAGTAAGAATAAGGGAATTAAAGCATATTTTAGGTCATTTTATTGTAGTATTAGTAACAAACAGTTGCCACATCAGCTGTATCGATGAAAAATGGCGTTATTACATTTAAGAAGGGCCTTACTATTAATATGGTAAAAACTTAGGGGCTTTTTAATAATTTAAAAAAGTTATAATCCTTTTTATTATTTTTAAAAATATCAGGATACTAAAATATAAATAATCCTTTAAAACACTTAGTCCAACATAAAAACCCATTTAAAACGCTCATTTCTCTCTCCTCACCCTAATCTCTTTTCATTTTCCTCAACGGTTTTCTTTGTCTTTCTGTTTTCTTTGCATCCCACCATCGTCAATCACCATTGTTGCGTGGTGCTCTGGTTTTCTGTCTGCTCTCTCTCTCTTTGTACTTCGTTGATTGCTCTATTCTCTCTGTGTGCTATTTGTTGTTTATGCTTCAAGCCCTAATTTCTATTGTTTGAGCTTGGTTTACTTGTTATACTACCAATTTGGAGTATCAGTTTTTTGTTTATAGTTTACAATACAATTAATGAGGATTGTTTATGTCTAATTTTTGAACTAAAATCAGATGTATCAATTCAATTTTCACATTTAACTTGTTTGTTCGAAAGTGTCATCACTCAATACAATTTTGTTATGATTCAAGCTAATCTTGAATCATAAACTAGGGTTTTGAGAGTTTAAATTGAGATAAGAGGTGAATTGATGTGAGAATTAGAAGAATTACATGAGAAGTTGATAGAATTAGTTGAGAGAGAGGTGAGATTTGAAGAGATTAGAGAAGAGAACTAAGAGATTTGAGAGAAATCAAGAGATAAATATCAATAGTTATTCATCATATCAAAATTACAAGAGAACCTTCACTTATATACTAACTAAAAGCTAATGGTTGTAAAACTCTAATACAATGTCTCTCTCTCTGTTCAGTTTATCATTACTTGATGTTGAAGTTTAGAATTAATCGAGTTAATGCATAGGATTGCTGAATTTGAATGATTGAATTTGTGTGTTGATTCTTTGTATTTAAAAAAAATGATTGGCATGTTGATTGAAGGATAACTATCATAGAGTTGCTCTAAACTATTACTTGAATTTAAAATGACTACCTCATAAAAATGACGTGATTAAGTGTGTCTTGTGTAAATTGATTGTCTTGATGAGCTATGTCCTTGTCATATTGTTCAAGATTCTATCATCTAAATTAGAGCTTGACTTTGATTAAGTGATGAATGGGGAATCTAGTTGCTGAGGCTGCTTCTATCTCTTGGCCAGAAAATTTTAATTGGTCTTTGTCTTTCTGGCCTCTGAGTTTAAGCTAATCATTTAGTAGTATGTGCTAGAGAGGACAAATTCATAAAGGATAATGCTTCATGTACAAATTTCTGGCCTCTAGATTATCCTCTAGGTAGAGAATGGTGTCATCCGCAAATTACCAGTGGGACATAGGCACACATTCTCTAACTACCTCGATCCCTGGAATTAAATTATGCTCCTCACTGTGAGAATATGACTTAGAACATCGACAATGAGTGTGAAGAGAAAAGGGGAAAGACGATCACCTTGCCTTAAACCACAAGAGGTCGAAAGCCAATCTTTTAGATTCCTGTTAACAGGATCACAAAATTTCGCTGAAGGTTTCTTTATCATGTAAATAAAATGCCTTGGACAAAGAAATTGAAAAACAAGACTGCTTCAAAACATTGGAAGTGGTCAGCGTCAAACACTAACTAAAACCTTTTTTCTTTGCATTTTTTGTTATACATAGGTCTCGTTGATGGCAAAGTTAAATACCGTTATAAGTGAAGGACAACAGGGTCAATCAAGGAAGCATGCTTCTTTAGGAACTGCCTTAAAGGTCTTATCCTAATATATAGATTATATTTATTTCTTTGGTACAGATGTGTAAGGCTAGTAATTGTTTTATTGAATATAAATAAAACCCACGAGGAAACATAGGAATGTCAACACACAACAAACTCAATCTCCATCACAATTGCATCATTCACAACTAGAGGATCAACATCCTGGACAACCTATATTTGATCCTTCTCAACCCCAAGAAACCGTTGAGGAACATGAAGCAGTGGTTACTATTCAAGGTAATACTTAGATCTTAGGCCTACAATGGTTATTCAGTATCTTGACAATCAATTTGTTGCACCAATAGATCTTTGAATTGCATATGTGGGCTATGAAGTAGATTAGGTCTCAATTGAATCATTATGTTTGATGGTTTCTTAAATTGCAAAATAAGTAGGTGACGGTAAGATTTATCGTGGAAAAACTCGTCTATCACATATTTGGATTTTACCACCTAGACAAAAGGTTGTAGTTGGTAGCAATGAAAAAGGACAAACAATTGGTGATGAAGGCAGATTTCTGGGTCATTTTTTGGGTACGATTGCAAGGAATGGAGCTATTTGTTCATTAGCGCATAATAATTGGAGGCCTATAAAAAAAGCTAATGGGCAACTAATACTAGAAGAAGTGCGAGTAATATTTGAAATAATTTTTTGGATAGAGAGACTAGGCTTTGGACTAAAAAGTGATTTATGATATGTTTATTTATTTTTGTTTGTTTTAAAGGCTAAGTTTCAATATTCTTCCATAATGGACAAGTGGATTTTGAAGTCAATTGGATCAAAGTGGAAGAACTACAAGGTTGAACTCAAAGCAAAATTTTACGATGAATATGCAAGCTTAACTAGCTTATATAACAAAGGAATAGAAGATATTTTCAAAGATCAATGGATTTGGCTTGTAAATTTTTGGAGATCACCAGAAGAAAAGGTAAATTTTAAGTTTATGAAAGTTTAATTTCCTTTTTGTCATTTTATTATATTTATGTATGCTATCTTTTATTTTTTTTTTTTTAAATCATAGAAACGTAGTAAAAGGAACAAAAGAAGTCGTTCCTTTGTAGATGCTCCTCATACAACAGGAACAAAGAGTTTTGCTCGTGTAATTGAAGAAATGGTAAGTTGAAAACCATCATATTATAGAGTAGAGTTTTTTGAATAGATATAGGATAGAGTTCAATTTTGTAGACATTTTGATCCCTCAAGTTGCTTTTGCTTTCAATTAATCTTCCATATTTGTATTTTTTTTTTTTTTTTTCATTTTCAAAGACAAACACATCCAGAGAAGAAAGCACCACATCGTGATGAAGTTTACTGGGAATGCCATAAGCACGTAAAGGATGTAGAGAAATGTGTATGCATTTAACCAATCTTTATTACATAATTTTATAGTAAAATAAAACAATCAAAGTAACAACTAACCTATTTGTAGGCTAAAGTAAGAGAAAAGTTCTTGAAGCAACGACCACTCCTTGAAAGTTCAAATGGAAGTACGGCTAGGGAAGGAGATGCCCTTGAGGAGGCTTTCGGTAAGGACAAGTATGGTTGTGTACGAGGCATGGGATTAGGACCTACTCCTACACAGGTCATTAGTGGAATCTTGAATTTCATTCTCAATATTCCAATATTAATGGAAGATGTTTTACTTTGCTTTTTATCTATCTTCACTATAAAAAAAGTGGCCAATAGCAACAAAGCAGTTTCTGTTGCTATTGGCTATTTTTTTGTTACTATAGCTTTTAGCAACTGAATTTTGTCTGTTACTACGTTGTTGCTATTGCCGTTGTCACTAAAAATTATAGCAACAGAAAATGCAAGTTGTTGCTATTGCACCCCAATAGCAACAAACTGGTCATTGTTGCTAGATTTGTTACTATTGCCTTTTGTAACAACATGACAACTGTTGCTATTAGTTACAGCAACAAAGTACTTTCTGTTGATATTGGTTAGAGCAACAAAGTGCTTTCTGTTGCTATTAGTTACAGCAACAAAGTTCTTTCTGTTGCTATTGGTTACAGTAACAAAGTGCTTTCTGTTGCTATTGGTTACAGCAGCAACAAAGCTACATCAATATCATTACAGTTCTGTCACTATTGCTTTTAATAACAACATTGTACTTCTGTTTCTGAATTTTGTATTTTTCAAACAATTCGAACACATAATTGAAAATAACAAAACCAAAAACCCTACATCATCATCATACCAACGGACAAATTTGTCATGCATTACATACAACTAGAATCATCCATAAATCCAAACAAAAAAACACATAGTTGAGTAAGACACAACATTCAACACAATTCTTCCCATCATATGCAGGTTTAGCAAAAACGCATAATAAACTTCACTCTACATCTTCCACTACATCATCCTCGTCTTCTAAGACATCATCCCCATCTTGTTGCTCACTTCATCATCACGAGATCAACTAGCTTCCTGTAAAATAAAGATAAACAAACCAAAACTTTTGTAAGGGTGGAGATCACTTGCCTTTAGAGTCGGTAGCCACATGTCAAAAGTGAATCGAGTGTTTTAAGTAAAAAAATAGTCATGTTGCAATAGCTAGCAAGGCAAACGTTTAAAAGAGAGCAATGCAAATCCAAAGCAATTAAAGAAACAATATCCAACGGGGCCTAAAGAAAAGGTTAAATTAATTAAGTAGTCTACAAATTCATCACAAACAACCCATAGGAAAAGGTTAACTTAATTAAGTATTCTACACTTAGAATATATAAATATCATTAAAATAGGACATAATATTAGTAAAAGTACATTAATTACATATAGTAATCTCTTATTGACTATAGGAATAGTGTAAGATTTGTTACAAGACTCAAATTCCATGTAATTTGTATTTTACTAACTATAATCTGAATCAACAACTCAAATTCACTACACAAGCATCAAAACAAATCAAAAGCTAAAAAATGTGACAAAAACAGAACTCATCATCATGAAGCATCAAACATTATAATTTAATATATTGGAACTCATTGAAATCTACATTTTTAAGGGAAGAAATATCTTAAAACACCATATGCTTAGTTCATAGTTTCTCAAAATCAAGCATAAATCGAACAAACTAATCATTATAGCATATGTCAAAACTAACACTGCACCAAACACTAACACATTAGATAATCATATATTAAAATATTCAATCCTCAACAAATTGACTGTAATCTTACATTAAACTACTCAATTTTCAACAAATTAACAGGAATCTTACATTAACCTTATTTTATTACAAACTAACCCTATTTTGTACCTGAAACAACAAAACGATGAAACAAAAGAGTGAAGACCTAAAGATGAGATTTATAATACTTTCAAACAATGTAAACCTAGTATAATCGGACAGTGAACTGCGAATTAAACTATATCATAACCGAAATTGAAGCACGGACACTACAAGAAAAAGACGATTTAGTAGCAAAAAATTTTTGATACTAAAAGCTTATTTTCCGATACTCTCATCAAGTGGATCATCTGACTCTCCATCTTCAATACTCTCATCATTAACATCTGTAGATAACAACTCATCTCCATGAAAAATCGAAAAATTTGTATAAACCCCCTTCCAAACTAAGTGTTCACGAACAATGTCTGGTTGAACAAACATCACAGAACCACATATCTTACATGAGCACTTGATCCTACCATTTAAAGATGTAGTACTTTTTGTAGTGCTTATGTATTGTTCCACTACATTCAAAAATTCTTGACTAAACCTGGGCAAATTTATCCAACTTTTTTGACCATCCATCAATCACTTATCCTATAGAAGTCAAATTGAGAAGCATCACAATTAGTTAATTCTTATAACTATATTAAAGTCTATACTCATAATACAAAAAGTTTCCTAGTATAAAATCTTCTTACATAGAAACATATATTAGTGTCAATATATCAACCATATATTAGCACAGCAAAGTACAACAATATCACAAATGTTGCAGATCAAATAATAATAGATAACAACATGTCACATTCAACAAACCTGAACCTCATTTACATCATCTTCATGAGTATAATCAATTACAAGCTCACTTTTCAATTAAAATTCCACTTCTAATTTCCATATTTAATTTTCTCAATCTCCAGTTTCTAACCAAAAATAATCAAAAATTAATAATAAAGGAAATACCTTCACCAACATAACAAATTTCCAATTACTTTCTCCTTTCTCTCACTCTCTACACACATATTGGCATCCCAATAGAGAACTCAACTAAAATCCAACTGGAAAATTCAGAACTTTTAGTTGTCACAATAAGTGAACATTACCACCAACAACTAGCAAATGAACATTCATGCAAAAGTAACAAGAAATTCCAACAGTTACCAAAACCCCCTAAAATAAACGTGCACTTAAAACCGTAATTTTAACAGCTTCATTAACTTCTAAACCCTAATTTACATCAAAATCCAACGAAGTTAACAAAAAAATTGGATAAATTGAAGAACATATCAATAAAAAAAGAGATTAAAATACAACAAAGAGCATAGATTAACTCACCGGAAAGGCCACGAGAATAGAAACGTGGATAAGCAAACAGATGAAGAAGAAAAGGAAGAATGAAGAAAGTTAAAAGAATGAAAAAATCGTGCAGTTTAAGTAATTTTGGAGAATAAAATTAGAGCGGGAGCGGGAGAATGAAATTTGAGAGAGTGAGAGATGAAAATCGAGAGGGAAATGTATGGAGCGGGGCGACACAGAAAACCGGGTTAACAAGACACGGTTTTTAGGCAATTGAACCGCGTTTCCTAGACACGGTTTAATAGTAAAACGTGTCTTTAAGACGCAGTTTAACAGTAAACGGCGTCTTCAAGACGCGGTTTAGATCAAAGGCAAACGCGTCCATGAGACGCGGTTTTATTTATGTAATTTTTTTTAAGTGGTGCTGGGCACTGGTTATAAGCCGCGTTAAGTAAAAGCGGGTTTATCTCAAAATAAACGCATTTTTTTAACGCGGTTTTATTTGAATATAACCGCGTTTTTTGAATGCGGTTTAATTGTTGCCACGTGAACCCCACCAAGTGAATATTTTATTTTCAGCATTATTTCTTTTATTTTTTTTATTTTTGAGCATTGTTTTGGGAACCAGCTCTAATATATATTTTATAGTTTGGTATCATAAAATGTTCGATACAATAGGATAACAACTCAATTGTATCGGAAAACCTTAGATACTATAGAATTTTTTGTATCGGTTACAAAATTTTCCGATACAATAATAATTTTCCCGCTACAATGCGCAACCTCGTTGCTTTAAGTGTCCATAACCTTAGTATCAGTAGCATGTATCCGATACAATTAATGTCTTTTTGTATCGGTTCACATATCCGATACTAAATTTTTCGATACTAAAGGTCATTTTTCTTGTAGTGGAAATTGATACCTTCACAATAGAGTCAAGCTTGCAATGTTAAACCCTTTCTCTCTACCAGACCTACAACAAGGACACAAAACTAAATTAAAGAAGTGAAGAGCCAAGTGAAGGGACGAGCGAAAGAGAAGGCGTAGAGACGAGTGAGAGAGAGAGAGAGCGTATAGGAGTGAGAGAGAGAGTAAAGGGAGCGAACAGGGAGAGAGTGAAGCAGGCGACAAAGAGAGAGTGAAGCAGGCGAACAGGGAAAGGAGTGTCAAACCCTTGTGATTTAGGGCACATTTTTTATTTTATAAAATATTAATGAAATTTTTAATACCCAAATTTGGGCTTTGGCGGGAATATTTTACCCAAAAATTTGTGAATTGACATAAAATTTTAAATTATTGCCAATATTAAATTTATGTAATGTATTTAGAGGACAAAAAAGTTAATATAATTGAATTATTTATATGTCTTTGACAAATTATTTTTTATTTTTTTTACAACGTAATATTGGAGGGAAGTAAAAATTCGTTTCTTACCTCATGACATATACAAAAATTTCTATTAAAATACCTTTACTAACAAACAAAAGTGTACTGTTGGTAATACTATATAGAATACCAACAGATTGATTTTCTGTTACAAAAGGGGTCAGCTTTGTATAAGATTTTGCATTTGCAACAAAAGAAAATTTTTGTTGCTATTGGTAAATCAATTGTAACAGAAAATTTTCTAGTTTGTTACTATTGGTCACTTTTTTTGTAGTGCTTTTTGATATGTGTTTTGAACTAACATATTTTACCTATTCAAACAAGGTGTTTGGACCTTCAACCTCACGCCGCTTTGATGGTTTGAGGATGACATCAATTGAGGGAACTACTGTTGAGGAAAATATGCATCGTATGAGTGGTAACATTGAAAAAATATTACTATGCATGGAGAAAATGGAAGACAGATTGAATAATCAAGAGAAAATGATCAAAAAATTGAAAGGCAAATTACGAAAATATAAATCCAAACATGCATTGAGGTTGTTACTATATAATCCAAGATTAAATTGAGTGCACTATTTTTGTGTGCATTTGCTTTTTGAAGTTGATATTATTGTTTTTTGTATTTGACAGAGAAACTAGTTTTCCCACCGAATATAGAATTTTTAGTTGAGGCAGGTTTTTTACGATAATTATATTATTATTAGACTTTCCATATATTTGGCTACTTATTAGAGTTTTACTTTTCGATTGTCAATTTAACTATTATGTAGGGGAATGTTTCAACACACATGTTTTCTTGCATTTTTGAAGATAAACTTCTCTTCTAGATTTATTATAATGCTTTATAACTATTGGTATCACTGTATTTTCTCTAAATATTTATGCGTGATGTGCTTCTAAATGAATTTTGTTTGAACATTTTGCAAGGAATTGCAATAAGGAAAATGTTGGTCAGCGGGCTTTACAGACAGATCATATATTGGTATGTCCGCTCTAGGCATCCAATCTGGATTTTGGTTTAATTAAATAGAAGTAAAAGTGTATAACAATGTTCTCGTGCTTGCATAATCGTCATCATCCTCAAATAACTGAATAAATCCTAAGGAAAATTTCACCTTGTACCTTGAGAGTCAAACATTTCTTAAGCACCAGTCACATTAATTAGCCTATCTTTGTGTATCGTCCTAAAATGTACTATAAATCCTAAATTTCATATAGTAATTGCATGTTAAATGGAAGAATGACATAATCTACTTAAAAAGGGTATTAGAGCACACAGAACTCCCACCAGAGCAGGATTTCATATTGTCATTTTTGTGGAGTGGATCATTTCAATAATTGAACGTGTCAAGTTACTATGACACCACCTTACCAATAATACTTTTAGAACAACATAAGTTCCATTGCTGTTACAAACTTGGTGCTTTCACAGTTACAGTTACAATGAGTCCTCATATTCCAGTAGAATATTGTTTACAAATTAATGAGGCATTTTGTATTCTGGATCCTCCCTATTGTCACCTATTGTGCTTTTTTATGTCTTTGATGTGATGATGTGAAATAGCATTTCTCAGTGTTAAATATTTTTTACATGTTTGAACTGTTTTGCTTATTACATGATAGTCTTTTCCATGATCATTTAAGAGCAGGTCTTATTGGATGGCTCTCAAGATGACGGTACCCCAACAAATAAGCTAGCGACATACTGGATGACCATATCAAATTGGTTCTTTTTACACTATAGGATGGATTTCTTTGGATCTAATTGAAAGATATTCTTTGTTTGTTTAATGATAAATAGTCCAGGACATGTAATACACAAGCACATTTACCATCCTTGTATATGGGATTCGTTGTATGAAACTTTGTATTGACATATATTTCTATGCAATTATGTGGTTTTGTGGAACAAATAATGCATGTACTTTCGAATTGGATTTGTTTTGACTAGATGTATTGATAATGGCATTGTATATTTGTAAAGATTATGAATCTTTACAAAATTTAAGAAAGTTTTAGTGTGGCTTGTTTAGTTACCCATGAGGGATTGGGTATGCTAATATATAAAATTCCAATGCAGTTTAGAGATGCTAAAAAGTGTAAGAACGTAAGTGTCGCAATCTAAAGACGTGTATTTATCCTTGTACCAACACTACAAGAAAGCGTCGCCGTACCCTCAGCGACACAGCCAACATCGACACTATTATGTGTGTCCTTAGAGTGGCCAGCGACGGTCTCAAGTGTAAGAAGAGTTAAAATTTGGCATCGCAATAGACTGGTTTTGTTGTAGTGTGTTAAGATTCCAAAGCCTACCCTTTGTATTCATTTCTCCTACTAGTTAAGTTAAAAATTCTAGAAGAAATTCTGTAAATAAAAATCTTTATTTATTATTTATTATAGCATACAACCTTATATTTTGTTAATATATTAATTTAATGCTTATATTTTACTTGTGTTTATTTTTTTGGGATAATTGAAACTTTTTTAATAATAGATAAACTTAGTATAATGTCATCTATACAATTTTCAAATCCCAAAGCAAAAAAACTCCACCCCACCAGCACAATTCAAATACACCTGCTACACCCAATTGACAAGAGGATTAGATGGGTTTACAACATCTTTTACAAGAGAGTCGGCTATATGGTTTGCTTTCCTTCTCATATGGACAATTGATACCCATCTCAACATTCTTCTTAGATTCAAGATCTTATTAAAAATTAAATTCATACTCCAAGGACCATCATCTCCATTACACAATAATTGTGTTTATTTAATTAGCATACTATTTTAACTAAAATAATTTGACCCAGACTCAACTTGACCCGAGTAAAGGTAAAAACCAAAAAGTGACCTGAACCGAAATGGGTCAACCTCAAGCTCAACCCGATTTGAGTTTATTGTAAACCCAAAATGATCCAAATTCAAATGGATACACCTAAACCTGACTCAAATGACCAAATTACCACCTCAAAGGGCAATTTACTTGTTGAAAAAGCTATCATTCCAAGATTTTTATTCAAAAGCCTGATCAAATTTTAATTAACTAAATTAGATTCTTATCCCCTTGTCTTTATTTTATAAAAAGTAAGTTTTGTCTTTATTTTATAAAAAGTAAGTTCATTTTGATTCTTCTGTACGGTCCAAACAAACACATGGTATGTGGAACCAAACTTTCCTTGAGCAAAGACACGCCACACCTCGCAAAATTGCCTAATCCGCTAAGACTATAAAAATTAATTATTTCAAAAATTTAAGACAATGAATAAAAACTTATTAATAGTTACTATACTATAATGTCTTGCATATGCTACTGCCTATTGAGCTTAAGTCATCTTTATATTTTATGCTGAATTATACTAATATTGGAAATAGAAATTGTTGTTATTCAAAATCGGTGACCTCTTGGTCAACAAATCCCAAATATTATATTAGAGCAAAAGCTTAAATTGAATGATCCTTTAAAAATAGTTTTATACTCTAACAAGGAACAATCACAAGAAGGGCATCTCAAATGGGGCATTATCACTGTTAGGTATATGTCTCAAAATTACTTGACGCATTAAGAAGAAGTGCCGTGAAGACCCCGATCGATCGGGTGGAGCTCGATCGATTGGGAATGTTACGTAAACAAAGGACGTCTGCAGTGAGGCGGCCGATCGATCGGGAAACAGGGTTTACACGGCCTATATAAACGGACGTAGGGGTTCGTCATTAGGCATCCAAAGTCAAAGTGAGGTTATTTCCCTTGCGTAGCGCCGCACCAATCTAAACGAGAGTGTGTGAGAGAGAGAATCTATTGTAATTCGTCTTCTTCTTTTTTTCAATAATAAAAGCTCCGATCTTCGCTCGTGGTTTTCTTCCCTTTAGATTGTAAAGGGGTTTCCACGTAAATCCTTGTGTCTTTTGTTTCATTTCTCTTTTTGTCCGATTGTTTCTCGTTATTGTCGTGGTATTTGATTCAATATAGATCCGAGTATATTGTTTATTTCCGCACAAATTGGTATCAGAGCTTGGTTCTTCGAATTGATACAATGACATCAGGTATTAAAACCGAGGTTGAGAAATTCAATGGTCAGGGAAGCTTTAGCTTATGGCAAGTCCGTGTGAAAGGACTCCTGACTCAGAATGGCTTGAAGAAAGCACTGGAGGGGAAAGAGAAGAAACCAGAAACATTGACCGAGGCACAGTGGGAAGAGTTGGATGAGAAGGCTCTCACGGCTATACAGATGTGTTTGGCTGACGATGTTTTGTCAGAGGTATTGGAGATCAAAACCGCAAAGGAGTTATGGGAGAAATTGTTAAACATGTTTTTCCACAAGTCAATCTCCAACAAACTCGCAGTGAAACGACGGTTGTACACTTTTCGTATGTCAGAAGATACATCTCTTAAAAACCATCTTAGCGAATTTACCTCAATTATTCATGAATTAAAGGCTTTGGATGATGTCCCTAAGGACGTGGATCCGGCTATGATATTACTGTGTTCGCTCTCAAATGCGTATAAGAGCTTCGTAGAAAGCATGATATACGGGGGTTGGCCAACTATTACTGTTGATGAAGTAAAAAGAAACCTAGTGAGTAAAGAACGGATAGATAAGGAATTATTTGACTCAGTGAATGACTCGGGTAGTGGCTTACATGTGAGAGGTCGATCAGAATATAGGGGATCCAATGGTGGGAATAAGTCTAGGTCCAAATCTCGATATAAGAACTTGTCATGTCACTATTGTTACAAAAAAGGGCACATAAAGAAAGTTACAGATATAAGAATAAATCAAAAGAGGGTAACAGGGGTGACCAGGGTAAAGACAAGTCCGCTGAGGCTAGTGTTGTAGAGGAGGATAGTGAGGGGGAGTTTCTATTAGTTGTTAATTCTCAGTCCAGGTCCATAGATAAGTGGGTCATGGATTCGGGTTGTTCGTTTCATGTTACTCCAAACAGAGACTGGTATTCCACGTATAAGTCTATACAAGGTGGGGTTGTCTTAATGGGTAATGATGCTGCTTGTAAGGTAGTTGGTGTTGGAACAGTCCATGTGGGAATGTTTGATGGAACTATTAGAACCTTAAGTGATGTTCGTCACGTCCCGGATTTGAAAAAGAACTTGATTTCTCTTGGTATCCTAGAATCTAATGGGTACAAGTACACTGCTAAAGGTGGAGTCATGCGGGTGAGTAAGGGCGCGTTAATTGTGATGAAAGGAAATAGGGTTGGTACTTTTTATGAGCTTGCAGGTACAACCGTGACAGGTGCAATTCCTGTTTCCACATCTGCTATGACAAATGCAGAGATCACAAGATTATGGCACATGAGAATGGGTCATATTGGTGACAAGGCATTGTCTGAACTGAGTAAGAGGGGACTTCTTTGTGGTTAGTCAACAGGACTGACGGGATTCTGTGAGCACTGTATTTATGGGAAGCAGAAGAGAGTCAGCTTCCAGGCAGCAGTGCATCAGACCAAGGGGAGGTTAGACTACATACATTCTGATCTGTGGGGACCATCCAGAGTGGCTTCTAAAGGTGGGTCCAGGTATATTCTAACGTTCACTGATGACTACTCACGTAAAGTTTGGGTCTATTTTCTTAAGGAGAAAAATGAAGTGTATGATATCTTCAAGAAGTGGAAAGTTCTGCTTGAAAAACAGACAGGGAAGCCGACCAAGAGGTTGAGGACTGATAATGGTCTTAAGTTTGTCGAAGGGGACTTCACTAAATTTTGTGAAGATCAGGGCATAGTCAGACACAGAACATGTACAGGTCGACCTCAACAAAATGGAGTGGCTGAAAGGTTAAACAGGACGTTACTTGAGAAGGCTCGTTGTATGATTTCAAATGAAGGTTTAGAGAGAGAATGGTGGGCAGAAGCATTTAGCATGGCTTGCTACCTTGTGAACAAGACACCGCATTCTTCATTACAAATGAAGACTCATGAAGAGGTATGGTCTGGTTCAACTTCTGATTATTCTCATATCAAAGTTTTTGGTTGTCCTACATGTGCATATGTTAATGATGGAAAGCTGGAGCCTAGGGCCAAGAAGTGCATCTTTCTTGGTTATACGTCAGGTTTGAAGGGATATAGATTGTGGGATCCATGTGTTCAGAAGTTTCTGACTAGTAGAGATGTTACTTTCGATGAGTCTGATCTACTTAATCCGCCACACACACCCTCCATTGACACAGATACAGTTCAGGTTGAGACACCTGATGATACAGAGATACAGTCAGATCAGCAGATTGTTCAGCTTGAGAGTATTCCAACGCCTCAGGTACGGGTTTCTGATGTTGTTACTGATAATGCAGAAACAGGTCAGCAGATGGAGAATATTTCTATAGCTGGTGGTAGACCGAGGCGACAGATCAGGCCTCCTGAGAGATATGGGTATGAGGAGATGATAGCCTATGCCCTCTCTACTGCTGAAACATTAGATGACAATGAGTCGACTTCGTATACAGAGGCTGTATCGAGATTAGATACTGAGAAATGGCTCGTTGCTATGAATGAAGAGATGTTGTCTCTTCATAAGAATCAGACTTGGGAACTGGTGAAGCCTCCTACAGGAAAAAGACTGGTTGGATGCAAATGGGTCTTCAAGAGAAAAGAGGGCATTCCTGGAGTGGAAGATGCGAGGTAGAAGGCACGTTTGGTAGCTAAAGGCTACAGTCAGGTACAAGGTATTTTCATGACATTTTCTCACCTGTAGTTAGACACACTTCGATTCGTGCATTATTGTCTTTGGTTGCCATGCATGATTTTGAGCTTGAACAATTAGATGTCAAAACTGCATTCTTGCATGGTGAACTAGAAGAGACTATGTTTATGCATCAGCTCAAGGGTTTTGTTGTTGAAGGAAAAGAAGATCATGTGTGTTTGCTTAGACGGTCTTTATATGGTTTAAAGCAATCTCCTAGACAGTGGTATAGGAGATTTGATCAGTTTATGACAAGTCATGATTACATCAGGAGTAAGTACGACAGTTGTGTGTACTTCAGAAAGACAGATTCAGGCTTTATTTATTTGCTTTTGTACGTTGATGATATGTTGATTGCAGCACGAGATATGAAAGATGTCGATGATTTGAAATCAATGCAGAAGAGTGAATTTGAGATGAAAGATCTTGGAGCAGCTAAGAAGATATTAGGCATGGAAATTCATAGAGACCGAGAAGCTGAAAAATTATACTTGTCTCAGCAGAAGTATATTGAGAAGGTGTTGGACAGGTTTCATATGAAGGATGCTAACCCGGTTAGCACGTCCTTAGCAGCTCATTTCAGACTCTCAGCGTTAGATTCGCCTCAGACTGAGGAGGACATCAGGTACATATCTCAGATTCCTTATTCTAGTGCACTGGGCAGTATTATGTATGCAATGGTCTGTACGCGTCCAGATATTGCTTTTGCTGTTAGTAGAGTTAGTAGGTACATGGCGAATTCGGGCAGAGAACATTGGCATGCAGTAAAGTGGATTCTTAGGTATCTTCGTGGAACCTCTGATTTATGTTTAGAATATGGGAAAAGTAAGTGTTGTTTGGTTGGGTATGTAGATTCTGACTATGGTGGAGACCTTGATAAGAGGAAGTCCACTTCAGGGTATGTGTTTTGTTTAGGTGACACAGCTATCAGTTGGCGAGCGTGTTTGCAGCCTGTTACTGCACTATCTACTACCGAGGCCGAGTACATGGCAGTAACAAAAGGGTTCAAGGAAGCCGTCTGGTTGAGAGGATTGATCAGTGAAATCAGTGTCGAGCAGGGGACAGTTAAAGTTTACTGTGATAGCCAGTCCGGTATCCGCCTAGCGAAAGATTAGATGACTTATCATGACCGAACGAAACATATTGATGTAAAGCATCATTTTATTAGAGATCTGATTGACGAGCGGAAGGTGGAGTTGAGGAAGATTGGGACTGAATATAACCCAGCTGACATGTTCACAAAAGTTCTACCAGGTAACAAGTTCGAGCATTGCTCGAATTTAATGGGTCTTTCGGTTTGATGTATGTTGGCCCCGGTTGAGGGGGCGTTTGTGGAGAAGGTGGAGTTTGTTTTATTGTTGATGTTGATTTTGAGCCAAGGTGGAGATTTGTTAGGTATATGTCTCAAAATTACTTGGCGCATTAAGAAGAAGTGCCGTGAAGACCCCGATCGATCGGGTGGAGCTCGATATATAAACGGACGTAGGGGTTCGTCATTAGGCATCCAAAGTCAAAGTGAGGTTATTTCCCTTGCGCAGCGCCGCACCAATCTAAACGAGAGTGTGTGAGAGAGAGAATCTATTGTAATTCGTCTTCTTCTTTTGTTCAATAATAAAAGCTCCGGTCTTTGCCCGTGGTTTTCTCCCCTTTAGATTGTAAAGGGGTTTCCACGTAAATCCTTGTGTCTATTGTTTCGTTTCTCTTTTAGTCCGATTGTTTCTCGTTATTGTCGTGGTATTTGATTCGATACAGATCCGAGTATATTGTTTATTTCCGCACAATCACTAACCAAGATCAAGACGGCATCCCCGCTGGGCATCCCCAAAATAGCTTTATTTTGCTTTTTGAGTCGTGCATATCACACTAACTACTCCACTTTTGTTGGAATAAGTACTCGTTGTTGGGCTTTTGTGTGGTGTGTAGTTTCAATGGGTGCAACCTCTCGTGCATTACGGGTTCCCCTTGCTAGTTATGGAAAACAAGGGTTGCGTAGGTTGATGTGTGATGTGGATTTGAAAGTGGTTTAAAATTGTGTACTCACAAGCGTAAGAGATAGTTATAGCTAAATCCGGTATACGGGTCGTATCCACAGAGAATTGGAGTTAAGTCGGATTTAGTTATTAATAAGCGGTTGAATTTTTGGGTTTTGTTGATTTGAATTTGTTAACTAAATTAAAAAAACTAGCTGTTATTGTGTAAAATCAATCCTAGACCTTCACCCATCGGCTTAAGCTTTTGGGAAAGATGGTTCCTTAACACTAACTACAAACTAAAGTTGTTAAATCAATTAAGGGTAGTTTAGGAAATGAGTTCGGGGCAGCTTAACTCGAATCCTATCAATATACTTTATTATGACAATGATTTAGAGGGCTTAGGCTACAAGCAATAAGTCTGGGTCAACACTTAAATTAAGGCTTAGGGTAATGAACTAGTCCAAGGGCGTGACCTATCTTATCACCCTAGGTATAGCATATGTTATCTCAATAGAACTACTCAATTCCTTTCCAGCTCTTAAAATCATGTTAAACCTGGATTAATACTTAAGTTAGGGTTTACTGTAATAAACTAGTCTAAGGGCATAACCCATCTTATCACTCTAGGTGTAGCATCGATTACCTAAATAACACTAACAAATTCCTTCATCACTCCGAATTAAGCATTAGTTTATATAAAAGATTGTATTCAGGATTGGGTACAACCTCAACCATGACCACGCGTGAAAATCCGTTATGTTAAACTCTAGGCTACAAGTACAAAAATGGGATGCAAATAAATCGGGAATCTAAACATGGCTACAAGCTTGCCCATAGAAAACCAATCACAAATATAAGTTCCCCACAGGGGTACGATAATAACATAACATAAATCATTGTCTACAATAAAGTATAAATACTAGATCCGGACAGCTACCCGTCCTTCACCCCTAAACTATGAGTCTACTCCTCCATGAGATTTTTACACATCATTAAATTCAAAAGAAAGAAACAATGGAAAGAAAACTAAGAATTGAAGACTCTCCCAATTGACGTTGAAGTTGATCCATGCTTTGAAACCCTTAGCACTCCAACCACCTGCGTTTCGGCGTTTGAGAACCCCTTGAATCTCGTAGCGGCTTTGGGAAGGAGAGGAGAAGGAGAGGTGTGGCAAAAGATCCACAAAAAAAAATTAGGCTTTCGATATTTAAAAGTCGAGAGCCTGGCCGGTGCGGCGTGCCACCCCCCCATATATATAATGTAATATATAATATAATATAATATAGGGTAAATTATAAAAAATCCCCCCAAACTTTTGCTTCAAAAACAGAAAATTTCCTCACAAATAGAATCACTCATTAGACCCTCTCACTTTTATAAAATTATCACTTTGCACCTAAACATCCTTTTTTGACCATTTTGCCCCTAAAAATAAAATAGTTAAGTATTTATTTTTATTTTTAGGTAGAATTTTATGTTTTGAGGAAAAATAAGAATTTTTTTTTATATTTCTGGAAAAAAGGGATTTTCAATATTTATAAAAATTATTATTTTAATTAATTATATGGTAGTAGCATTATAATATCAACAAAATATTATATTTTATCTTATAATATTTTTATAAAAATTTTAAAAATATTTTTTATCTTCTAAACTTATAATATCATTACTATAATTAATTAAAATAATTATATTTTTTATAAACATATAAAAATCCCATAATTTATTGCAAAAAACATAAAACCTTTTCTATTTTTTGCCCAATAATATAAAATCTCCTTCTAAAAATATAATTAAATATTTAACCCCCTCACTTTTGAGGGGTAAAATGGTCAAAAAAAAAAAGTTGCATGGGGGTTAAGTGATAGATTTTTAAAAGTGAGGGGGGTTTTGTGAGTACTTTTATCTGTGAAAGGGGATTTTCTGTTTTTAAAGCAAAAGACATGGGTTTTTTCCGTAATTTACCCTATAATATAATATAATATATTATATAGTAAATAACATTATAAAATATACATATTACCTATCGACGAATTATTACTTGTTTTGAATTGTAAAATTGAATTTTGACCCGATGGGTCCTTCTTTTACACACCTGAGCGGGTTTCACACTGCAGTCTTTAAATATGCCTAAATTCTACTTGTTTTTATCACTTTTCAACCTTTCTTTGCTCCGTTGCACTCTATCCAAAATGTACTTAGATTATAATGAAAACACACATGTAAAACCCGAATATGTTGCAGGAATGAAGAATAAAATTTGTAAATATAGGGCACATCAATGTGCACCATTGAAATTGTCTCCTATACTATTATCTAAATTGTGAAATTGTTGTACTCCTATTTGTTAATGTAGGCTTGGGCCGGACCATGAAAATTTTAATGCCAGTAGAAGAAGAGATCCGGTGGCTGGTGCTACTATTCCTACTAAGTGAACAACAGGGTATGGCTGTGGTTGGACGAGCATGGTGGTGAACGGATAAGCATGAGACTCGATCCGTGTACCTAGAATAAAGCCAACATTTATGATGGAGAATTGTACAAGATATGAACACGTGTAGATATTGATAAATATATTGGAGGTTTTTAGAGATTTGAAGGAATCTCAAAAAGCAACTTCTCTCACAGCTATAAATATACTAAGGCCATATGGATTTGAACCCAAAAAAAAAAAAAAAAGACCATCAAATAAAACGTTTTCGCTAAAGTTATTCCTTACAAATAATAGTGGTATAGACATGGCACCTCAAGCTAATCTTGAAAGCATAGGGAAAGAAGGGTTTGCTTTACTCAACAAGTACCTCAAGGCAAAGACAAGAGAAGCTCAGTCGTCCTCCAACCGAGAAGACGGGAAAAGAACAGTGATGGATAGTGCTTGCGCTGCAAGAGAGTTTAGAGGAGTGAACATTGTTAATTATCCGAGAGAAAAAGTGGAAAGGAGGGCTTTCAAGAAATTCTAAATAGTAAGTATGATTATGTACACTAGTTATGTGTGTATGATAATCAAGTAGCAATAGTTCTTGTATAAAATTATGTATATCTTGTGTATGTGCTTCCCCTGTGCCAGCAATTTTTGGTGGCATGTTGTGTGAAGAGTGAAAAGCCTATAATATTTGGTGTATGTGCAAGTGTACTCTTGCTGTTGGTGTGGTGTTGTAGTATTTTACATGAAAACACATGGTCATGAGGTTTGTTACCATGTGTTCAATGTATGATATCGGCTCTAGGATGTTATAGTATAAGTGTCACAAGTCCCTGTATTTCCTTTCATTAGTTTGGTGTTTATAATTTAATTGTGTCAATTTAGCTTTTTAAAATTTACATTGTGTGAATTTCATCTGAAAAATAAAACTATAGTTAATTTGCTCATCAAATTTTTAATGGTTGTGTCATGAGTGGGTTTAATGTATAGGTTTGTATTGGTCATTTGCATCTGCCATGATAGTGCTATTAACTATTTCAAAATATAATTTAGAAATAAATAAATAAAGGTAGAAAAATTAAATTCAGGAACTTTACTCTAATATATTTGTACAGTTTAAAAATATTTATGAAAACAAACATGTACATATAAGACAACCAAACATATATAGAAGTACGAACAACAATTAATCTAAAAATAACCTTACTATTGA
The DNA here is from genome assembly GCA_018398585.1 of Simmondsia chinensis. Lineage (NCBI taxonomy): Eukaryota > Viridiplantae > Streptophyta > Magnoliopsida > Caryophyllales > Simmondsiaceae > Simmondsia > Simmondsia chinensis. The sequence goes on along the minus strand of JAGTTD010000017.1, from coordinate 20,010,440 downwards.
TCTATTGAAACCCCTATCTATTATGAATAGGTCAAACCTCTTGTACCATTGCCTAGGGGATTGTTTTAGGCCATACAAAAACCTTTTTAAGAGACAAACATGATTTTCTTTCTTTGGTTCAGTTATTCTTTCAAGTTAGACCATAAAAATCTCCTCATCTGACTCACAATGTAAGAAAGAAGTCGTTACATCCATTTGCTCTAAATGCATACCAAATTTCAGCTAAGGCCATTAGAATACTATTTGTGGTATGTTTAACAAGAAGTGAGAAAATTTCATTATAGTCCACTCCCTCATTTTGTGAAAAGTCCTTAGCAACTAATCTAGCCTTACATTTAAACTGGCTAGATGGTGTAGAGAGCTCTTTGTTGGAACCAAAATACAAAAAATATTATACTCAACTTAAAAGTAGAAAGATATTACCTGAAACCTGTTGAGATAATGAAATAACAATAAAGAAACAATTGAGCGAGGAGTGGATCACGCTCTCTTTAAGACAGTTTCACGCCCCTATCTGATCTAAGCCGGTGCAGCAGGTACAGTCGCGCCGCCTCCGGGATACAACGCCCAAATATACACTTGACACTTTCTAGGTCTGCACAACCTTGAAAGCTAGAGCCTCCATCACACCTTACTTAGCAAAAAAAAAAAAAAAAATGACAAATTTGTTTTTATTCTCGTAAAACTGTATGTTTTACAGCTTGAAATATAACGTAGTTAAATACCCACAATATGGCAGAGACATGCAACGGTGCATTTACTCATTTCTCCTATTATGCAACTGATCATTAAAAATAGTCAACAATGTTAACGGTCAAAGTTTCAAAAATAAGTATTATTATACATAAAACTCTCTTAAATATGATTATCTTTGAATATCATGAATACATGAAGGATGACATAAATTTTAGCATTGAACAAATATGTACTACTACGTGTTTGGTATGGGGTTAACAAGGATTAATGGTTATAGGGGTAGCCATTATACTCTTTTTAACCCTGTTTAGTTTGCCATTAATATTTAACCCATAAAAAGGTTTACCTCCAAATGGGGTTGAAACTTTTGCACTACCCCCTCTTGTGCAACATCCATAATAAGGGAAGGGGTAAAAAATTTTTTAACTTATTTATTGTTTGGGAAATTTAGATATTATAAGAATATATTTTATATATTTAAAAAATTATTTAAGTATTTAATAAAATACTTTAAATATTTTTAAAATATTTAATATTAGAAAAATATTTTAAAATTTATAAAATATTTGAAATATATACAGAGTATTATAAATATTATTATAATATTTATATATCTAAAAATATTCTATACATAAAATATAAAAATATGTAAAAGATTTAACAACAAGAACAACAACAATTGACCTAGTACCTCAAATGCTCCGGTATAAAACTTCAATAGTTAAAAATATATAATAATATTTAAATACTAAAAATAATTAAAAATATTTAAATATTAGAAAAATATTTTGTATATTTACAAAAATATTTTAAATACTTAAAAAATATTTTAAATATTCAAAAAAGCGAATAGAAATCATGAGAGATCTACTATGGTGATGTTGGTGGTCATCGGAGATTGGCAACGATGTTGGTGGAGATAAGTCATCAACATTGTAATAGGTAATATCTATTTTTTTAATAATTTCTAAATTAATTTTTAAATATTTAAAATTTTATCAATTATACAAGGGGTGATTTTATTTAATGTTTTAATAAATAGTTATATTTTATTATAATTAAATTTAAAAATTAAAAATAATATATGAAATGAATTAGCATATGAAAGATAAAAAAGACAATAATTAATCTAAAAGTAGCCCAACTATATGTCAATATACTAAAAAATAACCCAATTGTATTTTCTAACTAAATAATAACTCATCTCTAATTTTCTACCAAAAAAATAACCCAACTCTAACTTTTCTACCAAAAAATAACCAAAATCTAAAATTAATTTTAAAAAAATATTGAATTGGTGGCTAAGCACGGCGTGTCGTATGACACTCCGATAATATATTTTTCTTCTATATATTTTTGGTTTGGCTTAATTTATTTTCCCACATAACCAAACTAAAAATACGTTTTTTTGAATAATTAGTACAATTCCACAAAAAAGCAATATCTCGAGGCATAAAATAAGTAAAACAATAGAGGAATACAACCAGAGAATTTGGCTACAAATGAGCAGAGCCAAGCTTAGCGGAACCATAGCTTGCACAAGTCGGCTCGTTAACTAAATAAGACTAGCTCAGTATTGGTATCATTTATCTAACCGAGCTGCATATCTGTGGTCAGCTCAGCTCATTTACTAAATGAGACTGGCTCAGTATTGGTATCATTTAGGCTTGATTATTTGTAGAGCTGGCTTGTTGAGTTTTGCCGACTCATTGTGCTTATTTAACAGGCTCGTTAAGCTTATTAGGATTGTTATACTCATTTATAATTATTGTGACTTGGATTTCCAAAAAAGGATGATAAAATAAATCATTGTATGAAAATTAGAAATAAAAAATACATACATGCAACTCAACTCCGCAATGTAGGCATGAGTGACAATAATCGAGCTGGCTCATGAGCCCATAAACAAGCCGGCTCGTTCTTATGATTTGGCTTGTGAGACATTCGAGCTGATTCAACCTCAATTTGATTTGACTCGTTTACTTAAATGGGCCTCCCTTAAACGAGTTGAGCAGACTCTCGAGTTGGCGTAGACAAAACCAAGCCAAGTCCTTAACAAGTCGAGTCAAACCAGCTCGCAAGCCAGCTTAGCTCATTTGCAGCCCTACACAGAGCAAGTCAAACTAAAAATATGCAAAAGAAAAATATATTGTCAGAGCATCATATCACGCACCACAATTCAATATTTTTTAAATGAAATTTTTAAAGCTTGGTTATTTTTATATTTATTTTAAAGTTTGGTTATTTTTTCATAGAAAAGTTAAAGTTGGGTTATTTTTTTAGTTAGAAAATAGAGTTGGGTTATTTTTTAGAATATTGATATATAGTTAGTTATTTTTAGATTAATTGTGGAAGTATGAAGAGCTTGCCAATATTTATTTTTTGAAAGCAATTCAAGACGAGAAGTGTGGGGATGAATTTCAAAATTTTTTCTTAGTTAATTAAATTAATGTAGCAGAACGGTTTAAAATTCTTAATTTTAAACCTACATGTAATTTTAAATCTACATATTTTAAATTCATAATTTTGAAATCTACATGCCTCTACTCTATCACATTCATAACAATAACATAAATATTAACTAGCATAATAAAATACTGTAAATAAATACAGAAGCAAAAAAAATAAAAGAAAAGGTAAAGAAGAATACTTGAAAATTGCTCCAATAAAGAAAACAAAAAAAAACTGAAACCTAGAGACCTTCTACGCAATCACATTAAAAACCTGGAGTATAGGCTCAGAAAAATATTAAACTAAGAGAAAAAAAAATTCAAGAAAATTTTCTCTCTTTTATTTCTCAGAAAGTCAACATTTTCAAAAACTTTAATTTTTGATTGGATTCTAAACCTTAACTTTAGTACCCCTATTTATAGTGGGCTATTGGAGTGGAAAAAGTTAAAACCGATGTGGGATTCAAAAATTCAAATAAAAACGTCATCGTTTTAAGCCGAGGAAAAAAATTCTCTCTGCCAACGCATAACTACCATGTGGCAGCTTCGAATTGGTCCGCGCATAATGGCGCGAATTGCCCCCGTCACCCTCATGCTGCATGGCACATTCTGATTAGCCCACGCCCATAGGCGTGGATTGATCCTGCTGGACACCTAGCACATGACACGTGTCGCACCCTGGTTGGTCTTTTCGCAAGTACATGGATCGCCCCTTTTTTATTGTTTTTCACATGTAAAAATTCATCTTATGAATTTTAATTTTTTTAACTTTATTTTTATTTTTAGTTTTAACTTTGAACTTTTATTCATCTCCTGAATAATGTTTAGAAAATTTAAATTTACTCATCTTACGAATTCTTTAATATTTTTCTGATGGCATTTATAATAGAGGCTTGCGTAGGAATCTTAGGGACAATTTAAATCTACCTCCAAATGGGTTAAATTAATTACCATCCCATGATAAAATCTAACTACCATTTAGTGGACTTAGTTGCACTAAATAAATCCCACCGCACTCTAGAGTTAAATTATTTATTCTATAATTTCCAAATAGACTATATTGACAACAACAACCCCTCTATTAGATATTCATGAGAGAAAAAAATTATTACCACTACCATTGTTTTTCTGACAGCTTTTCCATTAGTTCCCGACTTACCCTTTCCTGAATAATTCATTTATACTTGAATATATTCACAATATAAACTTCAAGTGTCAAACACTTGGAACACTTTGGCCAAAGTTTCCGAATTAATTCAAATACTTGTGTATCAACTAAGAGGACATCTATATCTCATAAGAGGCTATAGATTTCATATTGAATACCTCATCCCTGTCACACTTCATGCCATTACCTAATACACGTGGGATTTCAACCATTTATTGAGACCTTACTTATAGTGCACCGAGATAACTAACATTCTATGTACAGGTTTAGAATAATATTAGGATTTAGAGTCGTCGTTCAAATAGTACATCATGAATTACTCATTTTCGATAGTAGTTTAGAAACAAGTAAATCACATAGTCCAACTCAGTGTATTAATCTTATTGAACATATCAACATAACACTTTTGGATCACCATCCACATGACCAAGACAGATCATCTAAAGTGTCATGGTATGACCTTAGTAGACAAGTAGTCCAAATGTGTCACTGACTATGGGTTTTTTCAAGTAACATTTCATTCCATTTGCTCTAAGTCTCTATGTGGGTTAATCTCATAATCAACTTAGAATGACAAGAGTTCCCTTTCTAGATACATGACAACTAAGGGCAAAAAGGCCAAAGGTAAAACCCTAGTTGACTTTCCTCTAATAGGCCCCCCTCAATCTAACATGTGGAGCTGTAACATGAAGATTGTTTTTGTGATGGTGGAAGAGATCATTTCCGAGTCCTTTGATGAAGATGTCTACTACTTGTTGAGTTATCGGAGTGTGACGGAATTGAAGATCGCTTTTGAGAACTTTTTCTTGAACATAGTGGAAATAAAGATCAACATATTTGCCGCGGTCAATGGAAATAGGGTTAGCAGCAAAGTAGGAAGCAAAGACGTTGTCCCATTAGATGATGACCTATCAGGAGTGTTTTGAGACTGAAGTCTCGCATGAGGTAGCAGACCCAATTGGCTTCGGCTGCAGCTTGGGCAATAGTGTGATATTCAAATTCGGTGGAACATTTAGAGACGGTGGCTTGTTTCTTTGCATGCCTAGAGATAAGGTTAGGACCAATGAGTAGGCCGTAACTAGTGGTGGAGCGATGAGTATCAAGGCAGCCTCCTAAGTCAGCATCAGCATAGACTACTACAGATGTGCACGAGCCACGAAGGATTGTTAACCCATCGTCCGGGGTGCTGTTCAAGTATATAAGGATGCGCTTCACAATATATTGGGAAGTGTCATGGTGAGATATTGAAGTGCCCCAACTGCACTCCTATTCTTGATGGGGTCAAGTAATGAATTGCCATCGTTTAGCAATAAGTGGGCACAGGCTGGGAGTGAGGTTTTGATGGGTTTGACATCTTGCATGTTGTGTTTTCTAAGGAGGTCAATATATATCGGTGTTGTGATAGGAAGAGTCCGGATGTGGTTCGGTGTGCTTCAATACCTAGAAAATAATGGAGAGGGCTAAGGTCTTTCATGGCAAATTGTGTTATGAGGGTGCGAATTAGGACATCAGGGGATGTGGAGGTGGAACTACTGAGGATTACGTTATCGGCATATAGTAGGAGGCAGATGAAGTCATTGGCTTGTGGAAGCGTAAGAGGTACGAGTCAGCTAAACAATAAGTAAATCCTAGGCTATAGAGAAAGGTATTATGGCAATGAAACCATGCTCAGGGAGCTTTTTGAAGTCCATAAAGTGCTTTATAGAGTCTACACACATGGTTTGAGAATTTAGGGTGAATGAAGCCCTGAGGCCGCTTCATGTACACTTCTTCCTCAAAAAGGTCGCCATGTAGGAAAGTGTTTTTAACATGTAGTTGTTTAAGAGACCATTTGTTGATGATAGTGCGTGTATGGATAAATCGGATGGTCGAGGTTTGTCTATAGGGCTAAAAGTTTCCTTGAAGTCGACACCTTCAAATTGGTAAAAACCTTATGCTACAAGGCAAGCCTTGAAGCGATCTACAGAGCCGTCCGCTTTATACTTAACTCGGTATTTCCAAGTGCTTCCTACAATATTTTTAGTGGGGTTGGGGAGAACAAGTTCCCAAGTGTTGTTTTGAATTAAAACGTTAAATTCATTTGCCACGGCTTCTTGCCATTTTGGATTTTTAACTGCCTGTGAATAACATGTGGATCCTTGTATTATTGTTATTTAGGAAAAGGAGAGGAGATATCAGATATTTTGAATATTGTCCTTGAGTCGAGTTTGCATTGGTGGTTGTTGGTGGGAGGTGCTGGGGGTATGACATTGGGGGTGTCACTATGGGGGTGAGGGAGCCGACTGGTCTGGGGGCCTTAGCGAGGTCTAGTTGTGTGGGAGTTTGAGAAGGGGGGGGGGGGGGGGGGGGAGTGAGGGTGTCGAGTTAGGTTTCGACAAGCTAAGGTCGGGTATGGTGGCTGTGCGGTTCGGGCCCAAGGGGTAAGGAGCTAGGCAACGTTCTAAGGCAGGTCCGTTAGGGTGAAGGGGCTGGCGGGTGGGTCACCACCAGTAGGGGGTTCGGTGTGGTCTGCCGGGTTATGCAGGGAAACCGAGGTGATTAGTGTGTGCTAGATATATCGCGGGGGGATGGGGAAGAGCAACAAGGTTGCCACCCGAGAGTGGTGCATCTAGTCCTAGGGATAGCACAAGGGTAATGGAAAGTGGGAGGTCAACTATTGTCGCAGTAGCACCTGGATTATATACGTTAGACAAGTTGACCAATTTCGGGTATTGGAAGCTAGTTTTATTTAACCTAACATGTCGGTTTATGTAAATTGTTCCCATTTGGGGTCAAGACAATAGTAACCCTTAGAGCATGCGGCATATCCTATGAAAATGCATGCTATGGACCTTGGAGCTAATTTGGGAGGGGCACGAGGTGTGACATTGGGATAGCAAGCACACTCGAAAATGCAGAAACTAGAGTTGTCAGGACTGCGTTGAAAAAAATTTTCAAAGGGGGATGAGTTTTTGAGAACGGGTGTGCGAAGAGAGTTTATGATAAAACAATACGGTACAAGAAATATCATCCCAGTAAGTAAAGGGTAAGCGGATGGAATAAAGAGCTTTTGTTCCATTTCAATAATGTGTTGGTGCTTCCTTTCCGCCACTTCATTTTGTTATGGAGTATCAGGATACTAAAGACTAAAATGAATTCGATGTTGACAATATAGAGCATTCATGTGACAATGGTCAAATTCACGTCCACCGTTACTTGGAAAAATTTTGATTTTTGTGGAAAATTGGTTTTTGACAAAGGGTTTGAAAGTTTCAAAATTTTCAAAACTTTCAAATTTTTGTTTCATAGGATAAAGTCAGGTCAAATGGGTAAATCGTCAATAAAAGTGACATAATATTTAGGACACGAGTTGGATGAAATAGGAGATTGCCATAAATTGGAATGAATTAAATATAAAGGAGAAGTAACTAAATGCAAAACACACTGAAAAGGTAGTTGATAGGACTTGCACAAACTACAAGTTTGACCAAATTTAATAAAGTGAGCACGATGTATAAGTTTGTGACAACATAAAATATCTAGCATAGGTTTGCCTAAGTGCCCTAGTTAACGATGCCATAACTCCCCAGATAGTGTTTGTTCCATGAGTCCAATAGAGTAAGGCGAGAAGCTGAGCAATCTATTACTGTGAACTTGAAGTAGAGTGATTCCCTTAGCCTTGTCCTTTTCAGAGATGGAATTAGAGTCAAATTCAACAGTACTTACGTTATCTTAACATAGTCCTTTTTTATAGATAGAAGATTGTGAGTTAGTTAGGCTACTAAGATAATGTTGTTAAGTTGAAGTTGCTGATGTTTAGTGTTTAATGTAGTTGAACCCACATGTCTTATAGGTAGTAAAGCCCCATCCCCAACTAAGACTTGTTTATGACCACAGTAAAGAAAGAGAGAATGAAGCATACCTAAGTTGGGAGTCATGTGGTTGGTTGCAATAAAGTGAGGGTACCAATTGTAATCTTGTGTGTCATTGATAGGCACGGCAGTAAGGGAATGGGAGGGATCAGGAAAGGTAGCTTGATCAAAGCGATTGGGACAAGAAACCGCGCCATGACCCATTTGATTGCAGATCTGGCAATGTTGAGGTCCAGGCCCAAGAATGCCACTATTTTAAAGGGTGCGCTACTTGTGGGCTAAGGATGGTTCAGTTGGGGAATGGAGCATGGGGTCTCGATTGGTGCTGCTGATTTTGTCCCGCAGAGCGGCCCCCACGATAGCCATGGAAGCCGTTGTTGCGTCCTTTACCACTACCACGTCCCCTATGGCTGGAGTTAGATCCTTGAAAACCTGCACCTGTAGCAACTAAGGCATGTTGTTGATTAGTGGAGGGGAACCTCTGATATCGGTTTTAGGTGCTTTCCTCGTTTAGGAGGTTAGTTTTGAGTTTTTCAAAGGCATGAGTTGGTTAGGTGCTACGAGTGAGAGTAACGAAAATGGCATATTCAATTGGGAGCCCGTAGAGGGTATAGTGGACTAGTTCTCTGTTGGAAATTGGTGAGTTTATGGCAACTAAGTCATCAGCGATGGATTTTAACTCGGAAAGGTAGGTTTCTATTGTTTTGCCGTCTTTTCTTACATTTATGATTTCTGATCTCAAGTCAAATTCCTTGGTCACCAACTGGTCTCAAAACCGCGTGAGAAGGGCATCCCCCATGGCTTTAGATGTGGGATGTTGGACGATGTCATTTAGGATAGGGTTGGCAGCAATACATGAGCGTAGACTTTGGTTAGTTCTAACACAATTTATGTGCTTGGGATTAGGAAGAGAAGTTCCATCAATAACTAGGATTTTCGGAAAGTAGTTTGTGGCGGGGGAAAATGAATGAAGTGCGATGAATTCTTGTAGGGGATTGTAATAGCTAGATACATGCTGGATTTGATTACTCCACATGAACTACATCGATCGAGAGTTCTAACATCTAAAAATGAACAACTAGCTATGCAATGGATTGTTAGTCATTCGTGATCAATTGCATTGATGCACAATCCTTCACATCTTTTGTGTGATAATCACATGAAAAACGATGGTTTCAAAATAAATGTGCTTGCACAGGGATTTTTTTGGAGTTGAGATGCGCTTTCCAAAGTTTAAGAGATGCTTCATTTGCAAATTTATCTATTATGCCAAATCAATCCATGTCTTCTGTTTAACACATGGGTTAAAAGTTGCTCTTAGAAGCACTATGAAAAAATAATAAAAAAATTTTAAAACCGATTGAAAATTCCTAGAGACTGGAAAGAATATTCGCCTTTGGAAAAGTGAGTGGTTCTCTCTTCTTTTAAATGAAGAAAAGTAATATCATAAGGACCATATTCATTTAAATCTTATTAGTGGAGTCATAACGAACCTTGGTATTTTTCCAAGAAGGAATCTTCAAAAGATTATTCTAAATCAATGTTCATTTACCTGTTCATTAGGTAGACATTCTAATTCTTGGTTGTTTGTTTTTTTTTTTTTTTTAGTGTTAATTATTTTTCAATCATCCACCTACATTAACATCATTAGAGTTTTATTTGGGGTACTTGTATGATTTTGCTTAGGTTATATATAAAACTGGAAAAATATAATACACATTGGCTTTAGCTAAGTTTAGAAAGTATTATACTGTTAAATTGACTCTATGTGCAGGTTCGAATCTTTATATACACAAGCATATAGTGGAATCTGAACATGCATACAGAGATCATTTAAGGGTATATTTCTATGCAAACGAGCTCACACCATATGTGTTTGTCTCCCCTTTTTTGGACAAGAAAATGTAAATTTCACATTTGGCCTAAACAGAAAGCCTACGACTTTAATGCAGTTCATTAATGGAAAAAAAAATTTAACTTTTAAGGGCACTTTTCTAAAAAGGTTAACATGTTGTGGTGGTTAAGTGAACAATTTTAAAAGAACTATAAAAAAATGTATGTATTACTTATGCCATACAATCTTATACTTTAACTAATATATTGATTTAATGCTTATATTTTTAAGGGGTCTTTTTATTAAAAAATGTTATGATCCGAGTAGATCTTGGATCATAACTTAGGAGAAAAAGAGTATGGGATGAGAAAGAATAGAGAAAGAGAGGAGAGAATAGAGAGAATTGAGATAAGAAGACAAGATCGATTTCAATTTCATTCAAATGGATGCCTTACAAATGATGAACCAAGCCTACTTATACTAAACAAATGGCGGCAAAGTATTCAAAATATCTAATACAAAATATCTAACTCCTAACTAACTACCAACTACCTACTTACTAACTAATAATTAACTTTTCCTCCAAAATATCTAATTCACCTAGCTAATACGTTTTAATACAACTGACTAATACTAATAAATTATTACTCTTAATCCTACATATACCATTCATGACAAAAGCCATCTAAATTTTATGTGCGGTTTTAAAAACCATCTAGATTTTTTAATTTTTCAACCTAAACTTTTCAAAATTTGTCAATGTCACACTTTAATGTGACGCTGTTAACATCATTTAGATTTTGTTAACGGGGTGTTACGAAAAAAAGATAAATAATTTTGGAAATTTGATCATTCCACATGAACTACATCAATTGAGAGTTGTAAAATCTAAAGAATAAACGACTAGCTATGTGATGGATTTTTAGTCATTCGCGATCGATTGGTCACATGAAAAAATGATGTTTTCGAAATAAATGTGCTTGTGCAAGGGCTTTTTCTTCGGTTGAAATAAGCTTTCCAAAGTTGAAAAGATGCTTTGTTTGCTTTTATCAATTATGCCAACTAAGCCCACGTGTTCTATTCGACACATGGGTTAAAAGTTGGTCTTATAAGCACCCTCAAAGAAATAAGAATAAAATTTGAGAAGCAATTCCTAAAGACCGGGGAATAATATTTGCTTTTAAAAAAGTGAGTGGTTCCCTTTTCATTTAAATGAAAAAAAATAATCATAGAGAACATATTCGTTTAAATCTTATTAGTAAAGTCATGACCAACCTTGACATTTATTCGAGAAGGAATCTTGAAAATATTTTTTTAAATCAATGTTCATTTACGTATTCATTAGGTAAATATTCTAAATCTTCGTAATTTTTTTTAATTATTAGGGTTAGTTATTTTTCAATTAGCCACCTACATTAACATTACTAGAGTTCCATTTGGGGTACTTTCATGATTTTGCTTAGGTTATATATAAAATTAGAAAAATCTAATACACATCGGCTTTAGCTAAGTTTTTAAAGTATTATACTGTTAAAGTGACCTGTGTGTAGGTTCGAATCTTTGTATAGATGGAATTTAAAAGTGCATATAGAGATCATTTAAGGGTATATTTCTATACAAATGAGCTGACACCATACGTGTTTGTCTCCCCTTTTTTGCATAAAAAATTGTAAATTACACATTTGGTGTAAACGGAAACTATGGCTTTAATATAGTTGTTAACGGAAAAAAAATTTAAACTTTTAAGGGCAGTTTTATGAAGACGTTACATGTTGTAGAGGTTAAGTGAAATTTTAAAAGAAATTTTATATAAAAAAACCATATTTATTACTTACACCATACAACCTTATACTTCGATTGATACATTGATTTAGTGCTTATATTTTTAGGGTTTTCACTTACTGAAAATCATCTAAATTTTATATGCGGTTTTAAAAAATTACCTAAATTTTCTATTTTTTTTTTTTTTATGCCACACCTAAACTTTCCAAACTCTTTCAATGTCACGCCTTAATATAATGTCGTTAATATCTCTTAGTCTTATGTGGCATTCCCAAAAAAGGATAAATAATTTTAAACATTTGGAATTACATTAAAAATAATTTTAAAGATTTTAAAATATATCAAATATTAAAAAATTATTTTAAATGTCTTAATATTTTAAAAATAATTTATACATTTTAAAAATGTTTTTTTAAAAAAAATTCCCCCTTAGCAAAAACTAATTGATGTTAATGATTGCTATAATAAGGTGTGACATTAAAAATTTTAAAAATTTTAGATATGACATCGAAAAATTAGAAAATCTAGCTAGTTTTTTGAAATGGTATAAAAAATTTAGGTGATTTTCGTTTAAAAAAAAAAACCCTAATTTTTTTGTCAAGACAACAACGACAATACAACTTGAGGATAGTGTACAAAAACAATAATAACAGACCCAATGCCTTAAGGGCTCTTGCATAAGTGAGGTCTGGGAGGGGTGGATGTACGCAGCCTTACCCTTTCAGCGTGTAACCTTGCCGATAAGCTTTTTCTGAGGACCCCCAACTTGATAAGGTTGGAACCATAAGGATTTTCTACGAGGTCACTCATTCTGGTACTACTCTCGCCTCAGCACGCTTAATTTTGGAGTTCTAATGGGATCCAGTGCCTTAGTGCCTGGTAAATGAACCCTAACTTGAGGATAGTGTATACTATAATAGTTAAAATCGTGTACGAACTAAATTGCAATCACCAAGGCCTTGTTTGAGTGTCTTAGAAATTGATTTCCTGCTGAAAGTTATATTTTTCAGGAATTCAGTTCCCATGTTAACGTTTTAGAAAATAGGTACAAATTGTTTGATTGCCACGTTGAAAAATGAAACTTCTTTGGGGGACTAGTTAAAAGCAAAGAACTTGGTATTTAGGTAAGGATTAGATAAGTTACTTCATACGTTATGAATAAATTAAAAATTGTTATGTAATTTTCTCACAGCCAAATAAGATACCAAATCTCTACTTCTCCTTAATTCAAACTTCTTGTATTTATTTTCTAGCAATCAAACAAGGCCTAAGTATTTGGAGACTAAGTTGACATCGTCAATACAATATTAAAAATTGTACAATTTAGTACGGCTAATTTGAAAGACTCCTCCACTATAAGAAAATTGGACAAAAAGGCAAAAAAAAAAAAAAAATAAATTAAATTTGCCTCAATAAAGCAATAAAGTGCCACACTTGCCTAATAGGGCAAAAATTAAATTTGCCACAATTTTCCTTAATAAGGTATGTCTTATTAGCTTATTAAGGCAAAAAGAATTTTTCCCTTTTAGGATGGTAACGAGTACGGCACAAAATCATGCCGCAATAAGTCATTCAAGTTGCGAAGCCTAAATGGCTTAATACAGCACTATAAAGTGCCATATTAGGACTTAGGCATATACGCCTTAATGCGGCACTATTTTGTGCCGTATTAGACCTAAAGATGGAAGGCTTAATATGGCACTATTTTGTGCCGTATTAGACCTAAAGATGGAAGGCTTAATATGGTAGTATTTTGTGCCGTATTAGACCTACAGATGTAAGGCTTAATACGGCACTATAAATACGGCGTAATACGGCAATATGTTAACTTGTGCCCTATGAAGGCTTAATAAGGCGCATACTTTCGCCTTATGACTTCCATTCTAATAAGATCAAACAAGGCATTAAATAATGACATATTAAGCCTTTTTAGGAGCCTAATAGGTAAATTTCAGTGTCTAATTAGGTTTATAGTAGAGATTAGTATGAAGCCTTCTTATTGCGCATTAGTTTACCTTAACAATTGAATTTTACAAAGGTGTAATACGGCATTAAAATTTCTTGTATTAGGTATTCCCCTGATAACCTAATACGGCATTAGGTTTTATGCCTTAGTAGATACCCTTGATATCAAATTAATACGGCACTTGAATTTTTGCTTAATTTCGCCGTATTAAAGTCATTTTCTTGCAATGTCTACTAAGTGTAATTGATATACCAAAACCAATTATTCGTTGTTGTCATTTAATAACATATTTCCTTCAATCTAAAAAAAAAAAAAAAAAATCAACTTCCCTGCAGCCCCAAAAATAAATACTTCCTTACTTGAATCTATCAACTTTCTAACGAAAATAGCGGCTTATGTTAATGTTAATAAAAGTTTTCAAATTTTTTTACAGTGCAACAACTTTAAAATTTAAGTTGAAGGTAATATTGCCCTGAAATATATAATTGTAATTTTCAAAAGGTTACACAATTAGAGGTGACAAATTCAACTCCACCCAAAAAACAGACTTGAAAAGCTTGTAAACCTATTTAACCCAAATTGAGAATTTGTCTTAAATAATTGAACTTGAAGTTGAAATGAATCGATCTAAAACTAACCCAACCCATTTTCTGCTTGACCTGGAAATGACCGAGTACTCAATTTGATCCAACCCGACCCATCATTGGTACCTAACCCAAATTGACATGATCTTGAACCCAACCCAACCCAACCCAACCCAAAATTTGAACTAACCTAAGGTCTTTAAGTGAATGATAGTTATTACTTCTAATGAGTATGACTGAACTTAATAAGAAATTATTAAACATTTATATTAGTAATGCAATAAATATATATACGTTAGTAAAAATATAAATTATTTAAATATAATTTGAGCTTTGTAAACATGCCACTAAGAATTATGATGATCTGTAACCAGTAAAGCTAGACCGAATATTGACTCGAACCCATGACGTCCAAGTGATTCCAACCTAAAATAATTTCACTGAAACCCAACTTGACCCGAATACAAGTAAAAAACAAAAGTGACCGAATCTGAATGGGTCAACCCGAGCGCCTCCTAGCCCTAGTTTATTGTAAACCCAAAATGACCCAAATCTGAATGGGTACAGCCAAACTCGACACAATTAGCTAAATTAGATTCTTATTCCCTTGTCTTATTTTATAAAAAGTAAGTTGATTTTTAATCTTCTGTACGTTCCAAACCACCACATAGTATGGGGAACCAAACTTTCCTTGAACAAAGACATGCCACACCTTACAAAATTGCCTAATCCGCTAAAGAATATAAGAAATCAATTATCTTAAAGGTTTAAACTAATAGATAAAATCAATTTAAAAAAATAACTAAAGGATAAAATAGTTTCTATTCTATAATATGTTGCATATGCTACTACTCATTAAGCTTAGCGTGGATAATATATAAGCCGCCATTATATTTTGTATTAGAATTATGTTGATATTGAAACTAGACAGTGTTATGATTCAAACTCAGTGACCTCTTGTAAACAACAACAGGCCCAATACCTCAAGGGCTCCCGAGAAAGCAGGGTCTTTTTTTTGGGGGGGGGGGGGGGGGGGGGGGGGGGGGGGTTAGGATGTACGTAGTCTTACCCCTTCAGGCTGATACCCCCTGCGAGAGGCTATTTTCGAGGACCCCCAACCTGAAAAGCATGAATATTATGGAAAAGCGTGGGAAGCATTGAGATCATGAAAGCATGGAGGCATAGAAGCAACAGCAAAAGCAAGAGCAAAAGGTAAAAGTAAACAAGCATCTATGGGAGAGTGCCTACATAGTGTCAGACCTCTAGTCAACAAATCGCTAATATTATATTAAAGAATAAAATCTTAAATAGTGTGAATATTCAAAAATAGTTTTACTTTATCAAGGAAAAATATCAAGAAGAGCATCTCAATTGGGGCATTTTGACTAACCAATATCAAGACAACATCCGCACAGGGCATGCAGAAAAGTGCTTATTCTGCATTTTGAGTCGTGCATATCACACTAACTGCTCCACTTTTGGTGGAATAAGTACCCTTGGTGGCCTTTTTGTGGTGCATTGTTTAATGGGTGCAACTTTTAGTGTATTGTTGGTTTTCCCCTCTAATTACCAAAAACAAGGGTTGGTAGGTTGATGTGCACCATTGAAATTGTCTCCTATATTATTATCTAAATTGTGAAATTGTTGCATTCCCATTTGTTGACGTAGGCTCAGACCGGACCATGAAAATTCCTGTGCCAGTGGGAGAAGAGATCCGGTGGTTGGTGCAATTGTTCCAACAAAGTGAACAACAGGGCATGGTCGTGGTTGACCGAGCTTGGTGGTGAATGGATAGCATGAGACTAGATCTATGTACCCGGAATAAAGATAACATTTATGATGGAGAACTGTACAAAATGTGAACACGTGTAAACATAGGTAAATCTATTGTAGGTTTGTAGAGATTTGAAGGAATCTCAGAAAGCAACTTCTCTCACAGCTATAAATATACTAAGGCCATAAGCATTTGAACCCAAAAAAAAACAAAAAAAAACAAAACATTCATCCAACAAAACGCCTTAGCTAAAGTCATTCCTTACACAAATAATAGTGGTATATACATGGCACCTAAAGCAGATCTTGAAAGCATAGGGAAAGAAGGGTTTGCTTTGCTCGAAGAGTACCTCAAGGCAAAAAGGAGAGAAACTCAGTTGTCCTCCAACCGAGAAGATGGGAAAAGAAAGGTGAAGGATAGTGCTCGCGTTGAAAGAGAGTTTCAAGAAAATGTGGGTAGGAGGGCTTTCAAGAAATTCTAAACAATAAGTACGATTATGTGCACTAGTTATGTGTGCATGATAATTAAGTAGCTATAGTACTTGTACAAAATTATGTATGTATTGTGTATGTGCTTCCCCCGTGCCCGCACTTTTAGGTGGCATGTTTTGCGAAGAGCGAAAAGCGTGTACTATTTGGTGTATGCGCAAGTGTACTCTTGGTGTTGGTATTTTGTTGTGATATTTAACATGAAAACACATGGACATGGGCTTTGTCCCCATGTGTTCATTTTATGATATCCGCTCTATTGTAGTATAAATGTCATAAGTCCTTGTACTTTCTTTGTATTAGTTTGATATTTATACTTTAGTTGTGTCAATTTAGTATAGTCTTCCTAAAATTTACATTTTGTGGATTTTGTCTGAAAGTAAAATTATTGTTAAGTTGGTCATGGAATTTCTAGTGGTTGAGTGAAAGTGGTATTAGTGTACAGGTTTTTATTGGTCACTTGCATCTATTATGATACTGTAATTAATTATTTCAAAATATGATCTAAAAATGAATATAAAAAAGTAAAAAAATAATAATAATAAATTCGGGACCTCTACTCTAGTATGTTTATATGGTATAAAAATATTTAGGAAAACGACTATAGATATAACATGTAAGAGAGCCAAACATGTATAGAAGTATGAAAAGTTTGCTATAATTCATAGAGATTTAAAAAGGACACCTCTTAAAGAAGAATTGACTTCCTATCCAGTCTAAAGATTCAACCTGCAGCCTCGAACCTCGACGGTGTATGGTAGGATAGGATAGGGTGCCTTTAACCTGTTGATCGTACCCAATGATGCCGGATTGAGACAAATCAGTTAAATTCCTTGATCCTGCGAAATACCCTAGTAATAACCTAAGAGGAGAGTTATGTAATTTTATTGCACTGTTTCAAAATAAATACAAAGATCGACTAATAACACAAAACTCACCAAAATGATTCAATAATCAAAAGTTTCTCAAACTATAAACTAGTGGCCTACTTAAAGGCATAAAATGTCGCCTACTCCTAATAATAATTTAACTCTAAGAACTAATTCTACTTTAAATCAAACTCTGTCACACCTAAAAATGATCTGACTCTAATACCTTAAACTTAATCACATAATTCAGTAAGATTAAACACTAATAAATAAAATCCTAACTAGACCATAATTAAAACTCTTTTTGTTATTTTGATCGGCTTACTTTGATCCCTATTTACAACATTAATGGAAATAATTTGATGAATTTTATGTTTCAGTTGATCTTTGTAATTTTATTTTAAAAGAGTTCAATAAAATTACATAACACCTTTTTAGGTTATTGCTTGGGTATAATGATGCAAATAGGGATCAAAGTAACTCGATTGAGATGGCAAAAGGAGTTTTAACTATGGTCTAATTAGAATTTTATTTATTAGTGTTTAATTTTACTTCTACAACAACTACAACAACAGACCCAATGTCTTAAGGGCTCCCGCCTAAGCGGAGTCTGGGGAGTGGATGTACGTAGCCTTATCCCTTCAGGGTATAACCCTAACGAGAGGCTGTTTCCGAGGATCCCCAACCTTATGGGGTTGGCAATACGAGGACTTTCCAGGAGGTCACCCATCCCGATACTACGCTCGCCCAAGCACGCTTAACTTCGGTGTTCTAATGGGATCCGATGCATTAGCGCCTGGTAAATAAACCCTTAGTGTTTAACTTCATTGAATTATGTAATTAGGTTTAGGTTTTGGAGTTAAATTATTATTAAGAGTGGTCGAGTTTGATTTAAAGTAGGATTAGTAATTAGAGTTGGATCATTGCTAGAAGTAGGGTTTTTTATGTCTAAAAATAGGCCATTAGTTTATAGTTTAAGGCACTTTTGATTATTGAATAATTTTGAGGACTTTTTTGTGATGAGTCGATCTTTGTAATTTTATTTTGAATTAGTTAAGTAAAATTACATAGCTTTCCTCTTAGGTTACTGCTTGGGCCTTCGCAACGAGTTTTAACCAACCCCTCTCAATCCGGCATCGTTGGGTACGATCAATGGGTTAGACGAGCTCTATCTATCCCACCACGTTAGGTTCGAGGTTTGAGGCTACAGGTTATTGCTTGGTTATTCACAGAATCAATGAGTTTTAGCCGATCCCTCTTAATCCGGCACTGTTGGGTACGATCAACGGGTTAAAGGCATCCTATCCCTTCCCACCACACCTCGTCAGGGTTCGAGACGGCAGGTTGGATCTTTAGACTGATCTACATCTGTTGGTATCAAAGCCAATCAATTTGCATCATTTCCTCTGTGCACGAATGTCCCGTGCCAAAAGTTCTTGAGATCTCAAAGCTCTCCTTGCAATCTATTCTAATCACCAAAGTGTAGGCTCCAAGGATATTCAAATTGAAAATTTTTCCATAAAAATATTCTTCCTTGTCAGAAAATAGAAATATTTCTATCTGGCTTATCTTTCAAATGACAAAAATACATTAGAAAATTTATTCTTCAAAATTAATTTGAATTGATTGCTAAATATTATTCCCAATGCCTCTATTCGGAGAATATTGATGGCAAGCAAACACATTTAAAACACGATGCAGAATATAAAAAAAGAGCCCACCTAACATCACAGTGACCTTACGCTTGGCAGAACCCACTATCATTGTGCGTATGAATTTTTGAGTAAGGAGGCCACATGGGTGTGCCCCTTGGTGCCATGGCTCTAGCATGACTCACATATGTAGGCTCTTGCCAAGCTAAGGGTTGTACTGCGCTGTCACGGCCTCCAAATGCCCTTAACTTCACCCCTAACGGTTCCTCGTTAAGATCCATGATGCCACTTAGCTTCACTCCGAAAGTACCTCACTAAGTCAGGCAAACCCCGAAAATATGAGAGTGTTAAATAACGCAGCGGAATAATTATATTTGGAAGGAAAAGGAAACACAACAACACATACACAATAGAGAGAGAGATACGGTTAGAGAGAGAGAGAGAACTGGAAGAATGGGTTGAAGTTTTTGAAGATTGGGAGATGATCCCTTCATCCATTTACACTTCATATTTATAGACAAATATACATAGAGACAATAAAGCAAAAAGCAATGTACTTTGGTGTCCTCTTGTCTAGCCGTTACTTTTTTTCTCCCCTTTGTCCTACCCTTTACTTTTTGGTCTCCTGCTTTCCCACTTACCCTTTGAATGTCCCAAGACATGCTTTATTTTAGAGGAAAAAGTCTTGCCCTTTTGGCCGCCCCTTTTGTCTCCTCTAAGTCCTCCTCTACACTTTATTTTATTCTTATATTATTCTAGATACTTCTACCCTATACAAGACTTATATATCTTACATTACGTCCTATGGACACACCCCTCTACGGATCAGTGCCGAGCACTTCACCAAAGGTTTGCGTCCTTACAAAATTGGACTACGTACATAAATATTATTCGTAAGAATATCCAAAAAGAGCCTAGTAAGCACCGTGGCCTTCTAGAACATTCCCACCGTATTACAAGACATAATAAAATTTATACAAAATTCCTAGAGAACTAAGCGGTCTGTGATAGCACGCACACTTTATTTCTCCATGTCTGCGGACTTAAGTCTCCTTTTGATCACCAAAGTGGTCAAAATAGACATTTTGGTCACCCAAGTTAAATTTTGGAAGATTTAGTCATCAAACTCCTAATAAAAGTCCATTTTAGTCACCCAAGTGATTTAAAATGAACAAATTGATTACTCAAGTTAAATTTTGGAAGACTTAGTTACCTAACTCGTAATAAAAGTATCATTTAGTCATTAAAGTGGTTTAAAATGGACAAGTTGGTCACCTAAGTAATAATTTGAAAAATTTTATCACCCAACTTTACATAACAACTCATTTTCATCGTTAAAGTGATTTAAAATTGACAAAAAATTTATCATCCAAATAAAAAATAATTAATTTGATAATGTTTTTTATTTATTTATTTCATTGGTTCTCATATTTTCTTTTCAAAGTCTATGTTCTATTTGTAACAAATTGGTGCACATCTGACTATTGACATTAGGTAAAACTTAAAAGATTATAAACCAATTTTGATATTATATAAAACTTGATAAAATATTCTAAAAAAATAAGAATTACAAGAATATTTTATAAAAACAAGAATCAATAAATGACAGGTGCATTAAAAATGATGAAAATTGATTTGGTTATATAATAAAATATTTTTAAATCTTTCATTGGTTCTCATTTTCAAAAATTATTTTCTAATGTTTAAAACACTTGGTATTCCTTGATTCTTATTTTTTTTATAATATTTTTTCATGTTTTATTTAGTAAAATTATCAGTTAGGTTCCATGAGATTGGATAATTTATCACTTAGGTATCCTAAGGTTTCAATATATATAATGGAGTACCTTGAGATTTAAACACTATGTCACTTAGGTACCCTAATGTTTTAAAATTTTATCAATCAAGCACCCTTTCGTCAAAATTCAATAGATTTTTGTTAGAAATGCTCAAAAAGAACTTGATTATGATATTACGGTATATTTATTAGAATTTGATATTTTTTGACAAAAAATACTAACATGACACTTGATTTCGAGAATTTTTTTTCCAATTGATCTTTATTATTTTTAATGCACTTGCCATTTATTAATCCTCCCCCCCCCCCCTGATTTCTCATTTTTTTAGAATATTTTATCAAATTTTATTTAAATGTCAAAATTGGTTTATGATGTTTTAATTTTTACCTAATGTTAATAATCAAATGTGCACGAGTTTGTTACAAATAAAACATAGATTTTGAAAAGCACATATGAGGACTAATAAAATAAATAAATAAATAAATATAATTAAATTAGTTATTTTTTATTTGGGTGATAAATTTTTTGTCATTTTAAAATCATTTTAGTAATGAAAATTAGTTGTTATTTAGTCGGAAAATAAACCTTTTTCAAATTATTACTTAGGTAACCAACTTGTCCATTTTAAATCATTTGAGTGATTGAATGAAACTTTTATTATGAGTTGGGTGATTAAATCTTCCAAAATTTAACTTGGGTGACAAGTTTGTTCATTTTAAATAACTTGGGTGACTAAAAGGGACTTTTATTAGGAGTTTAATAACTAAATCTTCCAAAATTTGACTTAGGTAACCAAAAGATCCATTTTTGACCACTTTGGTTACCAAAAGGGGACTTTCGTGCTTCTTTTGTTTCCCATGTATGTATGTTCTTTTTATTAATATGGATTACAGATGGATACATATACATATTTTGAGTAATGGTCTAAAAGAGTAATAAAATACTCATAGCCTCCTCTTTTTTAAACGTTCACCAGTCCATATACATCTTCTCTTACAAGTTCAAGCAGCGTAGTATTTGTACTCCATTTACTTTTAAAGAATCTTTTGGTCATCTTTCCATTCAAACTTGCAAACTAATAACTTTTTTTGGAATCTAATGGTTCGATAAATCCGTCAGATATCAGACTTTGGATCCTCAATGAATTATTATAAGCTAAACATATCTGTCACCTTTATGATTTGTCTATTTCACAAGATTCTCTTTTATATAATAAGATGGTCTACATTATATTAGAAACTGAATTAAAGCTAAATGAGTTTTGAATAAGAATAACATAAATAAATCATATTTATCGATGGTAAAAAAGTAGGCACATATAGACTATCCCTTCGAGTCAAAATGCTCTTTACAAACTTAAAATCTTATCTCCTAATGCATACGCGGGAACACCAGTAGCATCTCCGAGTGTCAAGTACATCTTGCCATCAGCGTGCTTCTTGGTTAGCTTGAGAGTGTACGACATCTTGTAGATCTAATCAGTTGATTCTGAGTTTACTCACCAGAAACCGTGTACCAACCAAATACAATCCATGCAGAACATATGAAATATTGTTAGGTTATGTCTCAAATTACTTGTTTTATTTTTTATGGGGCTGCCGTGGGGTCGCCGATCGATCGGGTGATTTAAGGAAAGATTTGGGATTTTGGCTGTGAAGGGGTCGATCGATCGGCATTGGGCGATCGATCGGGATTTTGGCCGTGAAGGGGTCGATCGATCGGCATTGGGCGATCGATCGGGATTTTGGCCGTGAAGGGGTCGATCGATCGGCATTGGGCGATCGATCGGGACCCCGATCGATCGGGTCCCTTTCGATCGATCGGGAGTCGTTTTCCGCAGGCCCTAATTGCCTTCTATAAATAAGGGCTTAGGGTTATCATTTTTTGGTGAGTTTTACTCCAATTCAGATCCAATCAAAGGTTGGGTGCCGCCATTGAGAGAAAAGAGGTGATTTCGTAATTCCTCCAAGATACTCGAGTGCTACGAGAGTTCAGAGGGAGTGATTGTAATTCTTCCATATATCTCGTTTGGGAGTGTCGTTGTAATTCTTCCGTTCAGTTAATAAGGAATCTCCATCTCCGCTCGTGGTTTTCTCCCCTCTCGATTGTAGAGGGGTTTCCACGTAAATATTGTATGTTCTTGTTTTGTTCTTTCCTTCTCCATATTTGTTTACTTCTCGTTTTGCGTGAGTTATATTATTTGAATCAAATCAAGTTATCAGGGTCCACGCTTCCGCATTAAGTTTTCCCTAACAGATCTGGTATCATCGTATATCAAATTTGTTTAAGTTTTCCTCCACAAATTAGTTTCAGAGCCCTGTTTATTTCGATTTGATAATATGACGTCCGCAATTAGATCTGAAATTGAGAAGTTTGGTGGTCAAGGGAGCTTCAGTTTATGGCAGGTTCGCATTAAGGGCCTCTTGACTCAGAATGGCTTGAAGAAAGCTTTAGATGGGAAAGAGAAGAAATCAAAGAATCTTATAGAAGCACAATGGGAGGAGTTAGATGAGAAGGCGCTCACAGCAATTCAGATGTGTCTTACTGATGACGTTTTGACAGAAGTTCTGGAAGTGAAGACCGCTAAGGAGTTGTGGGAGAAATTGCAGGATATGTTCTGTTTCAAGTCTGTCTCCAACAAACTCGCAGTTAAGGGCCGGTTATTCACGTTTCGTATGTCTGAAGGTACGTCACTTAAGAATCGCGTCGGTGAATTTAATTCAATTATTCAAGATTTGAAAGAATTGGATGATGTTCCTAAGGATGAAGATCGGGCAATATTGTTGTTATGTTCTCTCTCTACTTCATATAAGGATTTTGTCGAAAGCATGACTTATGGTGGTAGACAAACTATATCTGTTGATGAAGTTAAGAGAAACCTACTGAGTAAAGAACGAGTAGATAGGGAATTATCTGATTCTGTTTATAACTCAGGTAGTAGTTTATTTGTGAGGGGGAGAACCGAGTATGATCATAGTGGAAGCAAGTCTAAGTCTAGGTATCAAGACCTAACCTGTAACTACTGTCATAAGAAGGGGCACATTAAGAAAGACTGTTACAAGCTTAAAAGAAAATTAGAAGCAGATAACAGATCTGACCAGAGATCCATAGCAGCTAGTGTTGTTGATGGTGAGAATGAAGATTTTCTTTTGTCTTTGTCTGAACCTCAGTCCAATTTGAAAGATAGTTGGATTTTGGATTCTGGTTGCTCCTATCATGTCTGTCCCAATCGGGATTGGTTTTCCACGTACGAGTCTGTTCAAGGTGCAGTTGCTTTGATGGGTAATGATAATCCATGCAAAGTTCTGGGTATAGGAACAATTCGTTTTAGGATGTTCGACGGCACTATCAGGGATTTGGGCGATGTTCGTCATGTTCCTGATTTGAAGAAGAATCTTATCTCTTTAGGTACTCTTGAGTCTAAAGGATATAGGTACACAGCTGAAGGTGGAGTCTTGAGGAACGTTAAGGGTGCATTGACAGTTATGAAGGGCAGAAGGTTAGGTATGTTGTATGAACTTGTCGGTTCCACATTTGTTAGATCTGTTGCAGTATCTTCATCATCCTTGTTGTTGACAGAACCAGAGATCACAAATTTAGGACGTTTGAGATTGGATCGTTCAGGTGATAGGGGTCTGTCTGAGCACAGTGTGAGGGGCTCTTTGTGTGGTCAGTCCACAGGACTGGTGGTATGTGAACAAGGGCTTTATGGGAAGTAGAAAGGTTTTCGCTTGAAACAATTCCTGACGAGTAGACGTGCCACGTTTGGTGAGTCTTCGTTACTGTCTCCACAGAAGATGTCATCAGTTGTTTGTGATTCAGGTCAGGTGAGTAAGCCAGAGGGAGTTCAGTTCAGTAACACAGTTCAGCAACAGGTGACTGTTTCAGTTAGTGTGTCAAGAGCCAATTCAGAGAAGAAGAAGATTGGCATTGCTGATAACCTCTCAGATATGTTCACTCAGTTTCTACTTAACAGGAAGATCAAGCTTCGCTCGGTTAGGTTTCGTACTTCGTTGTGTTAACCTCGTGTGTGGGGTTTAGTGGAGAAGGTGGAGGAAATTCTTTTATGCATGTAATTTGAGCCAATTTGGAGATTTGTTAGGTTATGTCTCAAATTACTTGTTTTATTTTTTATGGGGCTGCCGTGGGGTCACCGATCGATCGGGAGGGAATCCGATCAATCGAGTGATTTAAGGAAAGATTCGGGATTTTAGCCGTGAAGGGGTCGATCGATCGGCATCGGGCGATCGATCAGGTCCCTTCCGATCGATCGGGAGTCGTTTTCCGCAGGCCCTAATTGCCTTCTATAAATAAGGGCTTAGGGTTTCGGTTTTTTGGTGAGTTTTACTCCAATTCAGATCTAATCAAAGGTTGTGCGCCGCCATTGAGAGAAAAGAGGTGATTTCGTAATTCCTCCAAGATATTCGAGTGCTACGAGAGTTCAGAGGGAGTGATTGTAATTCTTCCATATATCTCGTTTGGGAAGTGTCGTTGTAATTCTTCCTTTCAGTTAATAAAGAATCTCCATCTCTGCCCGTGGTTTTCTCCCCTCTCGATTGTAGAGGGGTTTCCACATAAATATTGTGTGTTCTTGTTTTGTTCTTTCTTTCTCCATATTTGTTTACTTCTCGTTTTGTGTGAGTCATATTATTTGAATCGAATCAAGTTATCAGGGTCCACGCTTCCGCATTAAGTTTTCCCCAACAGATCTGGTATCATCGTATATCATATTTTTTTAAGTTTTCCTCCACAAATATGTTTGGGAATAGTAATGGGACGTGGTAGGTATGGGGATGTCTCCTCCGTAGCCATACTCTCCATCTAAATTTATACCCATACCAGTCTTATTACCCGCCATGGATATGAAGTGGACACCAGTATCTGTCCTAGCGGGTACAAACCCATATCCATATCCATATCCACCCCACTAAAGCAGGAATCCAACGGGTGTCCATTATCCACCCCATGCCCGTCCTAATGTAGGTATAAAATTTTTCCCATACCCGCCTTTATTAATTGTTTAATGGTATTTTTTAATTCAATTATATTTTTAATAACATTGATAAATAATTTAGGTAATTAAAATTTAAGCACATATTTTTAATTTGAAAGTTAATTAGATACAAAATAGAGCGGGTATAAGACGGGGCGGGGTGTAAGGAGTGGGACGGGGTGGGTACGACACTATACCCGTACCCGTGGAGAGTACAGTGCGGGTACTCCCAATCCGTACCTGCTACTAGCCTCACTTATACCCATACTTGCCTCAAACGGGGTGGGTACCCTCGGGTAACAGATATTACCCGCTCCATTGACATCCCTAAATATATTGTCCTGATGGCTTACTAGCATTCGCTAAAGAAAAGCTAAGTACTCTTAGAAATTACTTTTTGAATGGCCAGTCTTTCTAGCCAAGAAGTCTATTCACTACATTAACAAACAAGCCTTTTCTCTTCTTTTCCAAACTACAAAGTATCGAGCTTTCTTGTCTCTTACAATGGATTATTAAGCTAACTGAACATTTATCTTAGCTCTCATGACACCTATTACCACTTATAACTCATTCATTACGTACAGAAACTAATAATCTTCATTATTCATCATAATCCAGCCTAAATTGAGCAGAAAATTTCAACAAGAAATTTACGATTGCATCCTATTGTGATTAACGATAAATCTTCAACTCTTTGTTTACTTACTTAAGCCATCATCTAGATGAAATAATCAGAAATTGGAGTGCCTAAGACGTCCTATTGTTAATCATCTTGCTTGTGAGCTCCTCTTTTGATATACCCTATCACGCCTTTCAAATATTACTTTCAAATGTTTCAACATCTCAGCTGTAGTTACCATTTCAAGCATTTGGTGCATGAACACAATCGACATTGATGCAAGAATGTAGCATATGGTCTAATCATTATATTAATGGACTGTGTGCACCCCATTTTGAAATAATGTGGCCCTACGTGTCAAGGTCACGCATACGGTCCAAAGAGCTAATTAATAGAAGAGTGCGTGAACATCACACGCCCGCACCTCCCAAGAGGCCCACATTCAATGATGTGGGCATGACATCCTTGTGACATCATCAACAATTTTTTCCCTCTTCACGGATCCCACGTGGATGTTTTAATAGATAGTTTGCCAAAAACTCTATTAAAAACAGAGTTCTTAGGAAATAAGTCTAGCATTTATTTTTCCGAAAAATTTTTACTCATAAAATAAGTGGAGAAAATTTTTTCAGTTCAATATTTTCAGAGTCCACACATGTGTTAAGAGAAGATTATGAACAATACTTTTCTGTCTCAAGATAACACGGTATCTGTCAATATATATTCACATGTTTGATCTTGTTTAAAGTTGTTAAATATCATGTTTAATATGAATGAAATTTTAAACCTGTTTAAATTATGTTAACTATCTAAAAATATTTTATTTTGAGTAGAAGTATTTTTGAAATAGGTCTAATGTGATTAGAAATTCAATAAATGTATTATTTGGAAACATGAACTTTCACATACAACATCTAATATAATTGGAGGTTTAATGGTAGCATAACTATTCTGTTTGTCCCTAACGTCTACTGACACCCCCCTCCCCGTCGCTCCGCCTCCCCACCGGCACACCGTCGGCCACCTCGCCGGCTCGACCCCACCCACCGGTGACGCCACCGTGATGGCAACGCCCCACCGCCGGACAAGCGTCCCCACCCATCTCAACCCATCCACCTGACATTGTACCGGCCAGCCAACCACAACCCACCACCGCCCACCCATAGCTGACATTGCACCCTGAACCAACCACCTCACCTCGACCCCGACCTGGACCCACGATTCTCGACCCACCACAACCCATCACACAGCTGAGCCGCCACAACCCACCACAACCCAAGACTCTCAACCCACCACAACCCACGATTCTAGCGAACCACCACCACCTCTGACCCACCTCACCACACCGACGACCCAACCCACCACATCGACGACCCACCTCTGACCCGCCACTTTGACCCACAACCACCACACCGAAGGCTCAGCACCGCACCAACCCGGACCCACCTCACCCTCGCTGACACCGAACCTCCCCCACCACCAGACATCTAAACATCACCCATCCACCACCACCACCACACAGCCGAGCCCAGGTAAGTAAAAACCGGCCACCACACACCTAGTTGCACCCAATCACCCACCCACCACCACCACCACACACACCTCTGACAGTCTAATCTAGTACAGAGGGCCGGACCACCAACGCAGTATCGTCCTCAAGGCTGCCACCGACCACCGCCTCCATAAGGCCAAACGGTCAGCCGACCGGCCCAGGTAAGTAAAAACCGGTCGGCCCAAGGTTTGAATCCTCATCCTTCTACTTCGATCTCTCGTCTTTTAAGTTCTAGTAATAGTGTGACTCTTTAAATTCCCTTTTTATTTTGCATTGTTTATTTTGACTTGAGAGTGTACATATCTATAGTGATAGAAGTGTATGAACGTGACTAGACATGGAACCCAAAACGTGAGGCCATCTTTTCAGGGGGTGGGGAGGGGGAGAGAGAGGCCAAAAAGGGATGAAAATCTAAGAATAGGGACACTAAATATAGGGACATTGAAACAAAAGGGCAATGAGGTAGTCCAAATGATGATGAAAAGAAGGATCAATATCCTTTGCCTACAGGAGACTACATGGGTGGCCTCAAAGGCAAGGGAGATGCTAGGACATAAACTGTGGTACTCAAGGAAAACCACAGGGAGGAATGGTGTAGGAATTATAGTCAACAACAGTCTTAAGGATAAAGTAGTCGAAGTGTCAAGAACTAGGGATAGGATCATAGGCATCAAGATGATCGTAGATGGGGAGATAATGAACGTGATCAGTGCTTATGCACCACAGACTAGACTACCAGAGAATGAGAAGGCCGCATTTTGGGAGGACTTAGACAGAACAATGCAAATCATCCACAAGAGGAGCAAGTGGTGATTGGTGGGGACTTCAACGGGCACGTTGGCGAGAAAGAGGAGGGATATGCGACAAACCATGGAGGATTTGGTTTTGGAACTAGGAATCCAGAGGGGAAATCTCTTCTGGACTTCGCGGTCATTTATGAGCTCACAGTTGCCAACAACTTTTCCAAAAAGCGTGACAAGCACCTCATCACATATCAAAGCGGAGAGGCGAGGACTCAGATCGACTACATACTACTAAGGAAGAGGGCACAAAGACAATGCAGGGACTGTAAGGCCAACCGAGGAGAGGACCTATCTAAACAACATCGGGTGGTGTGCGCGGATGTAAAGGTCAAGAAGTGGGTCAGAAGAAGCAGGAAACCCGTGCAGAGACGTACCCGTTGGAGAGACTTGAAGGGGGAAAAACTTAGAGCCTATAAGGAAAGAGCTGATTTAGAGCTCGATTGGGACGAGGAGGGAGATATTAACCGAAAGTGGAATGAATTGGCCCAGAAAATTAGGAGTTTGGTACGCGAAGTTTTGGGAGAGTCAAAAGGTGGGACAATCACCCACAAAGAGTCATGGTGGTGGGGAGAGGAAGTCCAACAGAAGATTAAAGCGAAACAAGACCGGTTTAAGGTGTGGGAGCGTAGTAAAGAAGAGGAAAAGAGACAACAATACCAGCAAGCCAAGAAAGAAGCAAAAAAAGCAGTTAGTGAGGCAAAGTCAAGAGCATATGAAGAGTTCTACAAGAGGCTGGATACCAAGGAGGGAGCTAGGGACATATACAAGATAGCCAGAGCAAGAGAAAGGAGGATGAGGGACCTGGGGCAATTAAAATGCATTAAAGGAGAGGATGGGCAGGTACTAGTGGAAGGGCATCAAATTAGAGCTAGCCAGAGAGCCTACTTCCATGATCTGTTCAACAACCAGGGAAGCACAGAGATAGATTTAGGGGAGCTCCAGACTACGGAAGAGGATCAGAACGAATGCTATTGTGAGCAAATCACCCCAGAGGAGATCAAGGAAGCCCTAAAACATATGGGTAGGGGAAGAGCAGTTGGTCCAGATGGGATACCCATTGAAGCATGGAAATGCCTTGGTCAGAGGGGTTTCAGCTAGCTAGCAAAACTCTTTAACCAAATCTTGATGGGGAACAAGATGCCGGAAGAATGGCGGAAGAGCACACTGGTCCCAATCTACAAGAACAAGGGCAATATCCAAAGCTGCGCCAATTACCGGGGGATCAAATTGATGAGTCACACCCTCAAGTTGTGGGAGAGAGTAATAGAAAAGAGAATACGACAACAGACGAAAGTGACCGAAAACCAGTTTGGGTTCATACCTGGGAGATCAACAGTAGAAGCCATTCATCTTTTACGGCAGACGATAGAGCAATACAGGGAGAGACAAAAGGACCACCACATGGTCTTCACCGATTTGGAGAAGGCATATGATAGAGTACCAAGAGAGGTACTGTGGAGAGTGTTGGGAAGGAGAGGCATCCCGATGCCTTATATTCAGGTCATTAGGGACATGTATGAAGAGGCACATACAAATGTGCGAACAGGGGAAGGGGAGACCGACACTTTCCCTATTACAGTAGGGGTTCACCAAGGTTCTGCCTTGAGTCCCTTCCTGTTCATTCTAGTGATGGATGAGCTCACTAGACATATCCAAGGGGAGGTACCTTGGTGCATGCTCTTCGCAGACGACATAGTTCTGGTAGGGGAAACCCGTGCGGACATAAACGGGAAGCTGGAGCTATGGAGAGGCGCCTTAGAATCGAGGGGTCTAAGGATTAGCAGATCTAAGACCGCGTATGTGGAATTCAAATTCGACCGTCCCACCACGACCAGCACCGAGGAGGTTAAGATTGGAGCAGAAGCCGTATCAAGTAAGGAGAGCTTCAAATATCTGAGATCCATGATACACTAGAATGGTGAAGTGGATGACGATGTCAGCAACAGGATTAAAGTAGGCTGGCAGAAGTGGAGGATGGCATCCGGGGTGCTGTGTGATAGAAAGTTCCCGCTAAAGTGAAAGGGAAAATACTATAAGATGGTAGTAAGACCGACTATGCTATATGGGCGAACAATTGAAAAGTAACCTAAAACATAAGGGACACTTAAATTAAAACCTGGACGCCTAACTTGAATATACGTTTATAAATGTAATCTCGTAAGGTAGATGAACAAGTTGAAGCCCACCTGGGCGCATTACTTGAAGCCCACCTAGGCACGTAACTTGAAGCCCAGATAGATAGAAGAGAAATTCCCGCGAATTGAGTTGTTTTTTGGTTCAATTGGGAGGTGAATCCCAACCAAACACCGGTGGTTCAGTCTAAAAACCCCACCGTTAGGGGTGGAGAGGGAGATACGAATGAGAGCCTCCACAATCCAGAGGTTAGAGACCATGGGTGGGACATGCGAGGAGCTCAACTAATTACCCAAGCTTCTGATTGTTTAGGCAATCAGGGGTAGGAGTCTAGGCTTCGGATTGATTTTCCGAAGTTTGTTGATGAAGGCATGGTAATGACAGAAAAGGCTTAGGATGAGCTGACGTCACTTAGCGAAGAGGAGGTTGTGGGTGACGAGAGTCATTTATTAATGGTTAGGCGAGTTGACTTCATGCCTAAGGAAGCAAAAGGAGATGATTAGCTTCAAAATATCATCTTCTAGATGACATGTATGATTGGCAAGTGGGTATGCCACCTAGTCATTGACGCCAGTGAGAATGCCATCCCTGAGGAAGTAGTCCAAAAGCTAGGGTTTAGAATGGAGGAGCACCCAAACCCTTACAACTTGTCATGGCTCAAGAGAGGAAATCATGTAATGGTATCATAAACGTTGTATGGTTAGTTTCTCAATTGGGGCAAAGTACCGGGATAGGGTCTGGTGTGATGTGGTCACTATGGCAACATGCCACTTTTTTCTTGGACACCCATGGAAATTCGACAGAGGCACCATCCACGATGGAAGGCGAAACACCTATAGCTTCATGATTGAGGGCACGAGGATAGTGTTGTTGCCCAAGAAGGAAGAAGTGCCACGTTTAGTGATAAACAAAAACCCACATAACCAGACTAGCACCATGATCACCAAAGAAGTTGATGAGGATGGGGTAGAGTCTACGTTAATTGACAAGGAGTAACAAGAAGAACAGAAAAAAGTGCCGGAAGAGGTGAAGAATTTGTCGAATTAAGTCTGCCCGGAAAGATTACCAAGTTTGTTGCTGCCATTAAAAGCCACTCAACACCAGGTTGATTGAGTGCCAGGAGTCGCCTTACTATCAAGGCTATATTTCTGGATAATCCCTATGGAGCGTGAGGGTCTTAGGCGCCAAGTTTGGTAGGTACTCACCCTAGGTTTCATTCGAGAGAGCCTAAAGAGCATATCTGTTATCTTGACGCTAAGAATGGGACTTCGCAGATATACCTTGACAATAGAACCATCAGTAAGATCATGGTGCGATTTCAATTATCCGCGCCAAGGTAACTTTCTATGCCAATTGCTGGACCCAATGGTATCCAGCAAGTTGGTTTTGCATGACAGACATCACCAGATTGCATTCCGCCAGAAGGTGAGTTGAAGGATGAGTTTGAAACTCGAGAAGGGTTACTAAAGGAGTATGAGCATGACATCCTTGCCAACAATGTGTCGGATTATGATGTATGTTTTATGTGCTATTCTTGGAAGGCATTGTGGAAGATGGCGAGTAATCGAGATGTTGGCAAGAGCGATGCAACCCTTGAGTTGGTGAGAACAATATGGAAGAATCATGTGCCAATTTGTGGGTGGATTCTCTCCAAGCCAGGGAGAATGATATAGATCACGTCTTGGCAGGGCAGGTTACAACCCATGTCTTGGCGAGCTGGGTCCACCGTTCACACCTGGGCGAGCTTGGCAAGTTGGAGCTTAGTGAGATAGAGGTTGGGCAAGCAGACGCATAGCTTGGCAAGAATAACTCAAATAATTCGTTAGTGAATTCGAGAACGAATTCTGTCCAACCCAGAGAGAATGATGCAGCCGCCCCTTAGCCTCGGTGAGTTATGGGGCTATTGGTGGTTCTTAGCAAGATGGGAAGCTTGGCGGGTTGGAATAGGCAAGATGGCTAGCTTTGCGAGTTGGTGAGATATGCACGGCAAGGAACGAGCATGAGAAGCTAATGTTAATTAGGAGATCTAGATTAGATTAGTAGATTTGTATTTTTAGTCTTTTATTCTTGGAACATCACATGGATTGTTAGATGGGCACACAGATAGCAAATTTCCACCATTAATCTTAGATAGACATTTAATTTAAAATTTATATTTATTTTACTAGTTTGAGTCTAATTAGAAAAGCTCATCTATTTAAAGATATGGCTAGTTAGGGTTTTATTTGGCATTCAAATTTAGACTTTTTATTATTTTTATATATTCTTTCTAATTCTCGGGTTATGAGAATTACATTAAACATTTCCCCTTTTGTTTCTTATTGTCATAGTACTAGAAATTAAGGAAAGACTGTTGAACTTTCCCGTTTCTCCGAATTTTCTACTAAAAAAGGAATCTTCAAAAGATAATTCTAAATCAATGTTTGATTTATCTATTCATTAGACAAACATTCTGATCAAATATTCTATTTTATATATTATTTATACTAAATAATCTTATGTTATGGCTATATGTTATGATATAGAATCTGGGGTGCTACTTGCTACTGGGAAAAGCAATTATTCCAAAACTTATAGAGAAAAGCTAAATGCACTCGCTCACGCATGACACTGTACCCATACAGTTACCAAAAATGATATTGCACTTGTGTTAATTATTTTTTTTTGACACTGAACTGGAAATAAGCTAATTTTTTTAGCATCTATGGTAGGATTTGAAACCTACTTGCCATATTTGCAAGTAGGGAAGAAAATTAGCGCTACTACAATATTTCAATGTGAATTTTTAAGCACTATATTTACAAAATTAAAAAAAATATATTACACCAACCAAAATAAATTTTTTCTGTATTACATTAATCATAAACTAATTTTTTTGAACACTACATAATTTCTAGTACTTGCTCACATGTCTAATTAATATCTCACTCGTAATATTTGATTGGCATGACATAAAATAATGATTGTAAGTGTGTTTTTATGTATTTTTGTGTTATCAATTCAATAAAATGAGTATGATGTATTATATATTATGTTTTGGGACATTATAACCTGGGTGCTTTGAGATTTAATAATTTATCATGTAAATTACTGCATAGTTTAAAATATACAATAAAATATCATAATATTTTATTATTTTATTATCTAGATATACTTTATTTTAATGTAGTTTTAAAAAAGTACAATGAATTTTAGATAGAAATTGCTAATGTGGAATAAATTATTGTAATAATACATATTTGCAATGTTTTTGTAAAAATCTAACGAATTCTACGTAGAAATTGCTAACGTAGCATAAATAACTGTAATATATATTTACTGTGTTAGCAATTGGGTTCAAAATTTGCTAAAATATATTAAAAATTTAGCAGAATAGAACTAAATTTACCTATAGTATATATAACTCAATAATAAAATATTATTAAATTATAAATATAATACTTAATACTTTATTCTAATAAAATTATATTGAATACATAAATTTACATTTACTGGATTTAGTGCTGAATCAAGTAACACTGTTTGATGCCGCGAGTGTCAGCCTGGAGCGAGTGTAGTTAGCATTTCTCAAACTAAGCCCCCAATCAAACCTTAATTAACTAAATAAGATTTTTACCCAAAAGGAATTAAGTCCATTTTGATTCTTCTTGATGGCTCAAACCATGACACTGAACCAACACGAAAAGTTTGAATTGAGCACGTCAAATTCGATAAATAATATCGGAATCCAATAAAGAGAGTAAGAACAAGGGTTTGTATTCAAAAATTTAAAAATGAAGATTACAATAACCCGTAGCTACTATTTATAGGCAAACAAAGAAAGAACCCTAATATGTAAAATTATGAAAATATCCTATAATACGAAATTACGAAAATTCCCCTAAATTGTGCGGAAAACGTAAAAAGTGAACACGTTTATAGGCCAAATTTGGGAAAATAGGTGCGGCCAGAGCCAAAGTGTCTAAGGTTGCATAGTTCAGTCCGATAGTTTCATTTTGAAAAATTACGGGCCCTGTAACTCCTTATGGATTAAAAGTAATGACCGTTTGAAATTGGTCGCACAAATTAGTACTTCCGCCCCACCCGTTTGGGTTTCTAATGATCTGGCTGCTCTAGAAACTCTTCCGCTACTCGCCATACGTTAGACCACCTCACAGTTAAGTGAGAACCAAACTTTCCTAACAAATAAGCGAGGGATTAGGACATGCCACTCCTTACAAAATTGTCTAATACACCAAAAAAATAGAAAGAATCAATTATCTCAAAAGTTTGATCTAGTAGACAAAGACAACTTAATACTTTCAATATTCTAACATTTTCCCATACAAGAATGCAAATTGGACCCAAAGTGGACAGAATATATTTCATCCTTTTTTGCCGAAATTATATTGACAGTGAAAGTAGAGTTGTTAAGAGTTGAACTTGTAATCTCTCAATCAACAAATATGTAGTAATATATAAAACAAAACAAAAAAAAAAACCAAAAAAAACATCGATTATCCAAAACTGTATGTACATAGATAAAGGCTAACGCTCTGGGACTTCTGGTGCTCATTCTCAGGCAAGGTGGCCATACTACCATCTCAACAGATTGGATGTAAAACCATAATGCTCACTCTTCATACTCCACAATTTCTTTCATAGGAAGTGCCTTCAGACGCAGACCATGGACAAAGCCAGGCTAATGCTGCTCGACTTTGCCCTTGTTGCACTCCCAACTAGGGCCTTTTTTTTTTTCTTTTTTGATATCTTATTTTTTTTCTTTTTGATTTTTTTTTATTTTTATCTTTCAGAGGTTATCTTTGTCATACTTGTAAGAATTTTATTCTCTAAATTATTAATAAAAAATAAGGAAAGATAAAAACTCACAAATAGTTTATACACAACCAAGGACCTACAAGCTAAATGGCCCACTAAGTCTACATTTCCATTCAAATGGTCAAGGATATGGAGTAATGCATGACAAAGTTCTTCAGAGTCTCAATTCCAAAGTAGGCATCATGATGGACCTGCATCAAGATGGCATCTCGTTGACAGCTATTGGAATGAAAGCAGTATCATTTGGAATGTTGAAAGAACGTGTTTTTGAGTAAGACTTGGTGTGACTCTTTCCCTTATTCTTCGGATGACATTGGTAGAAACATTGAATGCATCAGAAGTCGACATGGATCTTGATGGGGAAATTAGATTAACGGTTTCGAACGCTCTCAGTTGTACCAAGTTGCTTTGCTCCCGGGTTTATTCTTCTGCTTTTTGTTATTGTTCTTTTGTTCTCCTGTCCCATGTTTGTGGGGTCTCTTGGGCTCCCTTGCAGAGGGGTCGGATTTTATTCTCGCGATATCTCTCACTAATTGTTAAAAAAAAAGATGGCATCCCTAGCTAGGCATCTCATAAATTTTTTTATTTGCTTACACAAGGCTATGTTAGGTTCAACGAAAAATATTTTCTTATTGAAAATTTTTGTTTATAAAATATTTTCTATTCAAAAAAATATTTTTTTCATAAAAATTCTTTGCTTTTTAGCTAAAGGAAATTGTTTCTTTCTATAATTTATATAAGGTTTACGTTTGGCCAGGTTAAGGTTGAAGTGAAGCATCTGATGGCCAATTATGACAAAAAATGTTATTCCAGTAAAAGGAAAATATTTTCTTCTATTTTAAAGGAATCTCAAAAGCAACTTCTGTTATGGCTATAAATATGCCAAGGACATAAGCATTTTGAACCCGAAAAAGATCATTCATCAAATAAAAGAGTTTTATCTAAAGTCATTTCTTACACAAAATAATATTGGTAGAGATATGGCACCTCAAGTTGATATTGAAAGCATAGGAAAAGAAGGGTTTGCTTTGCTCGAGGAGTACCTCAAGGCAAAGAGGAGAGAAGCTCAGCCGTCCCCCAACCAAAAGAATGGGAAGAGGATGGTGATGGATAGTGCTCGCGTTGCAAGAGAGTTTAGAGGAGTGAACATTATAAATTATCCAAGAAATTCTAACCAGTAAATATGATTATGTACACTAGTTAGGTGTGTATGATATAGCTATAGTACTCGTACGAAATTATGTATGCCTTGTGTATGTGTTTCCCTCGTGACTGCACTTTTAGTGAGCAAGTTATGTGAAGAGTGAAAAGCCTGTATTATTAGTGTATGCTCAAGTGTGTACTCTTGGTTTTGGTGTTTCGTTGTACAAACATAAAAACACATGGACATGGGGTTTGTTGCCATGTGTTCATTGTAATATCAGCTACGTTGTTATACCCATTGTAGTATAAACGTCATAAGTCCCTGTACTTCCTTTATATATTAGTTTGGTGTTTATGTTTTAGTTGTGTTAATTTAGTCTCCCTAAAATTTATATTGAGTGTATTTTATATGAAAGTAAAACTATTCTTAAGTTGGTTATCAAATTTCTAATGATTGAGTCACAAGTGGGTTTAATGTATAGGTTTGTATTGGTCATTAGCATCTACCACAATAATGTTACTAACTATTTCAAAATATAGTATACAAATGAATAAATAAAGATAGAAAAAATAAATTTAGGACCTCTACTCTAATATATTCATACAATTTAAAATTAAAAAAACATACATATAACATATAAGAGAGCCAAATTCACATAGGCTTAAAAAGTCCACCTGTTAAAGAAGAATTGACTTTCTCTGTGCATGAATGTCTCCTGCCAAAATTACTGAGAGCTTAAAGCCCTACTTGCAATCTATTTTAGACACCAAGGCCCTGTTTGTTTCAACGGAAGTACTTTTTTTATGGAAAATATTTCCCTTTGAAAAAAATTTTCCATGGAAAATGCTATTCTCGTTGAGGCTTTCCGTTGTTTGTTTCAACGGAAAACATATTTTCACATTTCGATATTCCTTGCTTGTTTTAACGAAATCATCTTATACCAATCATCTTATACATAGTTATAGGATAATATAAGTGGCAATACAATATATTTGAAATTATTTAGACTTTGTGTGGTTGTAGAATTATTACTAAGATACCCCGAGATTTTAACATTTATTACATATCACAACATTTGAATGTATATAATAACGTATCTAAAGTTGAATATTTTATCACTCGGGTACCATACATCAAAATTTGATGAATTTTTGTAAGAATTTGACCAAATATAAAAGTGCTAATATAATACATAATTACGATAATATTTACAAGTCATATCAATATTTTTAGCAAATTACAATAAGAAATTCAACGTATATTGATGCAAAAACTACCTAAATATGGCTGAAATCATATGCTGTGTAAGCATTTTTTAGGAAAAATCTAATGAGAATACTTATATATTAACGGAATCATATTTTTAGATCATTCAGAATGATGACTTCCCTTCTTTTAAAAGGGAAGTCATTTTTCCCCATTTGCAGGAAAAGGTTTTCCTTTGAGAAAACCTTTTTCGTCATCAATCTTGCGCCAAACAATAGAAAAAGGGAAAACCACTTCCTAGAATGTGGTTTTCCCCCTAAACAAACGGAGCCTAAGTGCAGACTCCGAAGATATTTAAATTGATACAATTTTAATGAAAATATTCTTCCTTTTCAAAAAATAGAAACATTTCCATTTGGCCTATCTTTTAATTTCCAAAAACTCATTAGAAAATTTATTCTCTCAAATTAATTTGAATTTATTGCTAAATATTATTTGTTGGAAACCTGGAACGCGTAAAAACGACAATATGCCAATAAAGTAATAGTTGAGTGAGGCACGAATCACGCTCTGTTAAGATAATTTCGCTGCCCTATCGGATCACAAATCGCAGCAATAGGTACCGGCGCCGCTTGTGGGATACAACGGTCAACTACAAAGTTGACATTTTTTAGGTTTGCACAACCTTAATAGTCAAAGCCTTCACAACACCCTATAGCATTTATCATCTTGAATACCGTGTCATTTTAATATATATACAATGAGATGACTTGAGATAAGAAATTTTATCACTTGTGTATATACTGTATTAAAATCTTGTGAATTTTCATTAAAATTTGGCTAATTTTTGGCAAAAAACTAATATGGTATAAAATATAATCATATTATCAAAAGGTTGTCCACATTCTAACAAAAATTACTTATATATTATCAAGAAAATGTGTCATGTTAACATTTTCGGACTATTACATTATGATATAGAATACATATAGATTATTGTTTTTATTTAAAATATATTAAATTTTGGCAAAAAGATACCTAATTCATGATAAAATTTTTAAACTTAAGGGTACATTATTGTATATTACTGAAATATCATAGTACCTAATAAATGCTAAAATATTACCTACATAATTTTCTTATATAATACTATATAACAATTCAACTTCATTAAAATTGTTCTGTTGCAACTATAACAAAGTAACATCCAAGCTGCTTTTAATTATTCAGTCTAATTCTTGTTCGAGGTTGTGACGTTAAATGTCTACAGTCTAGTTTAGTTTATTTCAATTCGATCTAGATTTGCATAATAATTACCGCGACGGTTTTTGAGCCTCTTAAAATCATGACTTTCCCCATTTTGAAAGGAAACTTATTTTCCCTCTTTTGATTCCGTAAGCAAAAGACGCACTTAACAATAAAAAAGGAAAAAATCACTTCCTATAATATTGTTTTCTCCCTAAACAAATGTAGCCTAAGTAAGGTCCCCTTTATAAACATTCCAAGTCTTGTTCATTGCCAAACAATTTGTAACTGAACAAGCATGAGTTATTATACTCATTTAAAATGAGTAAATTACCACCCTATTATAACCGGCATTTTTCTTTTTAATGTAAATTAGTTTTTTTTTTTTTCCTTTTTTAAATAGATTACTCTTAAATTAGTATTAGACTTAAATTTTGTTAAATACATTAAGGAGATATCAATCTCATTATTGTAAAACATCACCAACTAATAAATCGATGTAAATAAAATTTTCAAACCCATCTTAACTTTAAAATCTTAATTTGAAAGTACTTATTTTTCATTTCAGATTTAAACCCAAAAAGTTTAAATGTGATTGTAACAGGTGAGACATAAAATTATTTTATTAAAATATCCAACGCTATTCCCATTGTCTAACAGATTGTTGCCAAGAAAACACCCTTAAAACACCATGCAGAATTTAAAAAAAAAAAAAAAAGGGTGGTTTGCTAACATCACGGTGACCATACCCCCATGACTTTCTGAGTGAGGCGGGCACATGGCTGCACCCTTGGTCCCTCGGGCTTGTGCATGACTCACATGCGCAGGCTCCTGCCACGCTTATATTGGAAATATATATAAAATATTCCCTAAAATATGCTAGAGCGCGCAGCGAAATTAATCTAAAATTTTTAACTCTAAATCTAAGGATCTTTAATCTAATATATACATAACGTCACAGAATATCTAAGAATAATGCACTTGAAATTAAAAACATAAATAGAAATGTGAAAATTAAAGGAAAGCTTAAAAAGAAAAACTTGGATTGTAGACCGCAATTGTCACCCAGGGAAAATTACCGAGACTGCAAGGTCTTCTCCACAATGACTTCTTAACACCCTGAGTGTACAACAACAGACTCAGTGCTCGCCTAAGCGGG
The DNA here is from genome assembly GCA_018398585.1 of Simmondsia chinensis. Lineage (NCBI taxonomy): Eukaryota > Viridiplantae > Streptophyta > Magnoliopsida > Caryophyllales > Simmondsiaceae > Simmondsia > Simmondsia chinensis. The sequence goes on along the minus strand of JAGTTD010000017.1, from coordinate 19,969,855 downwards.
GCAGCCTTACCCCTTCAGGGTGTAACCCTGCAGAGAGGTGGTTTCCGAGAACCCCCAACCTTAATTATAGGGTCGGCAACACCAGGACTTCCTAGGAGGTCACCCATTCTGGTACTACTCTCGCTCAAGCACGCTTAACTTCGGAGTTCTAATAGGATCTAGCGCCTTAGTGCCTGGTAAATGAACCCCGAGTGTACAACAACAATAACGCATGCAGCTAGTTGCCTAATCAAATGCCACGTCATAGTCCTTTATTGGTCCGTGCCGTTGTGCGCGAATAGCCATTGAAGCCACCCTTGTGCATGACACGTGTTGCGCACTGGTTGGCTGGCTCAGCAGTGCATGGATTATGGTTTCACTAGTCACTGCACGAAAGATTGGTTGTTCTGCGGTGGAGCAGATCCTGGGCTGCTTTATATGCAATTTCCTTTTTTTTTTTCCCCTAGTTTCCCACATGTATAAATTTATCACATGAATTACATGTTTAGCAAAATAAGTTCATTCATCACATGAATAGATAACTCATCCTTTGAGTTCGCTTTAAATATTTTTCAACCGATGTGCTTCTAGAGGCTTGCGGTGGGACTTTAAGGACAATTTAATTCTAGCTCCAAATGAGTCAAATCTAATGATCAACACTTAATAACATTGATTACCATTTAGTAATATTTTATTCCACGAAATAAACATTACTGCACGATAAAATTAAATATAATTATTCAATAATTTTCAAACAACTTTTATAATGACAATTAACTCCTCCATTTGATATCCATTAAAAAAAAAAAAAAACTTTAACTACTATCATTATATTTCTCACCTCTTTTACCTTAGTTCCCGACTCCCCTTTCTCAAATAATTCATTAATACAGAAAAAAATTTCTTTACTAATTCCAAATATCAAATTATTTATAATTATACTCCTATAAGGCGAACAATTGAAAAGTAACCTAAAACATAAGGGACACTTAAATTAAAACCTGGGCGCCTAACTTGAATGTACGTTTATAAATGTAATCTAGTAAGGTAGATGAACAAGTTGAAGCCCACCTGGGCGCATTACCTGAAGCCCAGATGGACGCGTAACTTGAAGTCCGCCTGGGCGCCTCTCTTGAAGCCCACTTGGACGCCTAACTTGAAGCCCAGATAGAAGTGGGCCCGCATGAGAGGTGCGGGCACGTGATGTTCATACACGCCTCTGTTAATTAGCTCATTGGACAGGGCGCGTGACCTTCACACACTGGGCCACATTATTTCAAAATGAGGCACGCACAGCCCGTCATTGTTACTATGAAACCGTATGTGACATTCTTTCATCAGTGTCGATTGTGTTCACGCACCAAATACATGAAATATGTACATCTATTATAGACAAGTCCTCCATTCTCCCTAAATTATCCAATCTAACAATCCTTGCAATTTTAGAGACCAATCTTTGAGTTAGTCATCTTTAATTAATTCCTCGGCGTCTATAACATCGTTGCCCCTCTTTCTCACATTCCTATTTCTTTGATTACTCGAAGACTTAACCAACCTCTTTGCACTACTTCTGGGCAACATATCTTTCTTCTTTGAACACAGCCCACTTGTCTTGCTTCTGCTTGACACAATGGTTAAAAGGCGCACGTACATTAAATAAATCTATTCTTACCTATGATTTACAAGTGCCTCGCCCCCTTAAATCCTTCCTTAGCCCTAATGAAATTCATCTAAGATAAAAACTATTCACATTCATTAATTCAATGCAAAAAATACCAAAAATAGAAAAAAAAAAAATTCATATTCTCCAACACATAATAAATAAAAAGCACCAAAAAAAATAATAATAAAAAAAATAAAAATAACTAATAGTAAAAAAATAAAAAACTTTTCATACTCTTCCATACATAATAAAATAAAAAGACCACCAAAAAAGTAATAATAAAAAATAAAAACTAATAATAAAAAATTAAAAAAAATTCATATTCTTCCATACATAATAAAGTAAACGACAACAAAAAAAGTAATAATAAAAAATAACTAATAATATAAAATACCAAAACAATGATGAAATAATTAATTTTCTTTTAAAAACGTGACACTCCATCTAAGGCCAAAAGCTATTCACATTTTCTAATTCAATAAAAATTACCACAAAAAAAAAAAAAAAAAACTTTTCATATCCTTTTACAAAACTAATACTATATTATAAAATTTAAAGATTAATAACTACATAAAATAAAATTATAAAATCTATTATTATCTATGAATTAAACGATATGCCATCTATGTATAACAATATTCAAGCCATGGCTTTAAAAAAAAAAAGAAACATACACAGTGCCTCAAGGGCTCCCTCCTGCACAGGGCCTGAGGGGGCAGATGTACACAGTCTTCCCTCTTCAGGGTGTTAACATAAAGAAAGACTGTTTTCCAATGCCCCCAACCTAAGGTGAGGACTTTCCAGGAGGTCACTCATCCTGGTACAACTCTCGCCCAAGCACGCTTAACTTCGGAGTTCTAATGGGATCCGGTGACGGCGTGTTGGTGTCCTTTTTGGTTAAGCCATGGCTAATGAATGCAATAATTAATTTCATTTTAAAAAAAATTCAAAAAATTATATTTACAAAAAATTAATACTCTTTTAAGTCAATTAACATTCATTTAAGTTTCTTTAAAAAACAATTACAAAGGATCTTTCAATATTATTTTACGTAATGCTTAGGATTTCTCAATATTATTTCACTTATTAGCATATATATTAATATATTAATAATAATAATTGATTTGTAAATGAAATTCAATGAATAAATACCAAAATTATTGCAATAAACCATTAAAACCATATTTTAAAAATTAAAATCCACTATTATATTTTTTCACAAAATATTATATCCCAAAACTATTGTAATAAATTAATACACCCTCATTTTAGGAACTTACAAGCTACTATTAGGTTTTTTTTTTTCTAAAAAAATTTCACAAATATAATCATAAAAAACTCATTGCTTTCGTCATCACTCATCATCAAAATAAGGAAAAGAGGCGTTACCACGTAATTTGCAGCATTCAACATGCCATTTGGTATAAACGACATCTCCTACAGAGTTAGGAGTTTATTTTTTTTCGTGCACATTATTTTTTGTACTCTTTGGTAAATATTTGTGAGTATATCGGATTATGAGGGGAAAAAGGAACTTTGGGAGAAAAATTAAGGACATTGTAGAATATTTTACAAAAAATATAGCACATTATAGAACATTTAGAAAGAAGAACAGTGTGAAGTTAAGGAGAAAAATCAAAATATAAAAATTGTAATTTTAAGGAGGGAAAAAGAGAAATTGTCCCTTAAAATTATACCCACTGTACATTGAAAACAAAATCTAGGATATTATATGACATTTTAGGACATCATAGGATATTCGAAAACAACACATTATGAGGCGAAGGGAAGAAAAAAATTGAGAAAATGTAATTCTAAGAAAAAAAAAATGACAATATAGTCATTTCTGTAAAGTGAAAGAAAAAATAATATAAAAAAATGTAAAGGAAAAAAAAATTCAAGGTTTTCTTATGGGTGATGTTTATTCCTTACATAAAAATAGTAATAAAAAATATTTTTACTTACATAAAAGCAATATTAATTCTTTCCATACAAAATAGTCTTTAAACTACTAGGTTGGAGGTCCTCGGAAACAGTATCTTGTCAGGGTCTCATCCTGATAGGGTAAGGCAGTGTACATCCTACCCCTCCTAGACATTGCGCAAGCGGGAGCCCTTGAGGCACTGAGACTGTTATTATAGTTGTTGTTGTTATTACTCCAGGGAAGAAAAATTTAGAACATTATTTAACATTATAGGCTTTGGAAAGATTTGAACCTAGAAATAGTTTAGAATTATAGCCATTGTAGGATATCATAACAAATAGTTGTTTTAACATGTTCTATGTAGTTATGAATTTTCAAATTATTTTAAAAGAAAATTAATGATTTCATTACTTATTTGGTATTTTCAATTTCTACATTTTATTTTATTTTATGTATTTAAGTATGAAAGGATATGAAAGTCATTTCTGTGAAGAGAAGGAAAAAAAAATATGAAAAAGTATAAATGGAAAAATTAATTCTAAGTTTTTGTATGGATGGTGCTTATTCCTTACACAACAATATTCATAAAAATTATTTTTTCTTACATAAAAATAAAATTAATTATTTTTTTCATACAAAATATTACATTAAAATTATAACCATTGTACTTTAGGGGAGAAAAATTGACTTTTTTTGCAAAATGGCTTCCTTTGAAAAAAAATTTTAGAAATTTGGCCTCGTTTAGAAAATATTTAGCAAAATGGCCCTATTTACTGTAGCGAGGTGGGTGCATGACGTACGGAACATCATGCACCAGTGTTGCATGACGTTTCGTATGTCGTGTAACAGATCGGGATGGTTGCATGACATTCCGTATGGCGTGCAACAGTACCCAATTTTTTTTTGTTTTACCTTTTTAAAATTAAAAAAAATTAATTAAATTTCTTTTTAATTTAAATTATTTTAATTTTTAAAATAAAAATATCCTGGGGGCACTTATCAGCTGGTTTATTTGCTTAGGTTCAATTACATACTATTGACCTTGTACTATTTGGAAAGATTTGAGCTTTGAAATATTTTAGAATTATAACCATTATATGATGTTATAACCAATCTTTTTTTAGCACGCTTTATGTATTTTGAATTTTTAATTTTTTTCTAAAAGAAAATTAATGATTTTATTACTTTTTGGGTATTTTTCATTTTTATATTTTATTTTATGAATTTATGTCTGAAAGTCATTTATGTGAAGTGAAGGAAAAAATTAATATGAAAAAATATTAAGGAAAAAAACTAATTATAAGTTTTTCTATGTGTGGTGTTTATTCCTTACATAAAAATAATCATAAAAATATTTTTCTTTACGTAAAATAGAACTAATTCTTTCTCTATCCAAAATAGTTTTTTAAAATACATTGTACTTTGGGGAAGAAAAATTTAGGACATTACAAAACATTTTTGAACTTGGAAAGATCTTAGAACTATAACCATTTTAAGATATTATAAGCAATAGTTTTTTTTAGCAAGTGTTATGTCGTTATGAATTTTCAAATTATTTTAAAAGAAAACTAATGATTTCATTACTTTTTTAGTATTTTTAATTTTTAAATTTTATTTTATTTTATGTATTTGTCATTTCTGTAAAGTGAAAGAAAAAATAATATTAAAAAATATAAAGAAAAAAATTTAGTCTCGGCTTTCGTATAGGTGGTGTTATTTCTGACATAAAAATAGTCATTAAAATTATTTTTTCTTACATAAAAGCAAAATTAATTATTTTTTCCAAATAATATAGTGTTTTAAAATTATAATCATTGTACTTTGTGGAAGAAAGATTTAGGACATTATACAACTTTTAGAATTTGGAAAGATTTGACTTGAAAAACTTTTAGAATTATAACCACTTTAGGATATTATAAACAATAGTTTTTTCAGCATATATTATGTATTTTTAAAGAAAATTTAATTATTTCATTACTTTTTTGACATAATTTATTTTATTTTACGTATTTATGTATAAAAGGATATAGAAAGTTTTTTTTTTTTTTTGGTTTTTTTTCATTGACCTAAAGAATGTGAATAGTTTTTGCCTTAGATAAAGTGTCAATTTTTTAAAAAGAAAATTAATTTCATGTACTTCTGAATTTTTGAATTTTTAAAAGAAAATTCATTATTTTATTACTTTTTTTGGTATTTTTTAGTAGTAGCTTTTATTATTCTATTTTATATGTTTATATTTTATTTTATTTTAGTTTACGTATTTATGTAAAGCGAAGGGAAAAAGTTATATAAAAAATATAAATGAAAAATTAATCCTAGATTTTTGTATGGGTAGTGTTTATTCTTTACATAAAAATAGTTATACAAATTATTTTTTCTTACATAAAAATAAAATTAATTCTTTTTCTATATAAAATATTCCTTTAAAATTATAACCATTGTACTTTTGGGGAGAAAAATTTTAGGATATTATGCAAAATTTTAGAATTTGGAAAGATTTGAGCTTAAAAAGATTTTAGAATTGTAACTATTATAGGATATTGTAACCAATTTTTTTTAGCATGTTTTATATAGTTATGAATTTATAATTTTTGAAAAAAAAATTAAATATTTTATTACTTTTTGGGTATTTTTTTTGTTTTTATATTTTATTTTATTTTATAAATTTATGTACGAAAGGATATAAAGGTCATTTCTATGAGGTGAAGAAAAAAATTAACATGAAAAAATGTAAAGGAAAAAATTAATTCTAGATTTTTGTATGTGTAGTGTTTGTTCCTTACATAAAAATAGTCGCAAAATATGTTTTTCATTGCATAAAAAATTTGATTCTTTTTCTATAAAAAATAGTCTTTTAAAATTATAAACATTGTATTTTGGGGGAGAAAAGTTTAGGACATTAAACAACATTTTTGAATTTGGAAAAGATTTGAACTTGAAAAGATTTTAGAATTGTAACCATTATAGGATATTGTAACCAATAGTTTTTTTTTAAATATTTTATTTAGTTATGAAATTTTAAATTATTTTTAAAAAAATTAATGATTTCATTAGTTTTTGGGCATTTTTAATTTTTTATATTTTACTTTCTTTTATGTATTTATGTATGAATAGATATGAAAGCCATTTCAGTGAAGTGAACGATAAAATAATATGAAAAAAATATATAAGAAAGAATTAATTCTAAATTTTTTTTTTATAGGCGGTGTTTATTTCTTGCATAAAAATAGCCATAAAAATTATTTTTTATATAAAAATAAAATTAATTCTTTTTTCATCCAAAATAGTCTTTTAAAATTATAACCATTGTATTTTGGGAAAGAAAAAAATTAGGACATTATACAACAGCAACACAACAGTCCCAGTGCCTCAAGGGCAACCGCTTACGTAGGATATAGGGGGTAGGATGTATGCAGCCTTACCCCATCAGGGTAGGACCCTGACGAGAGATTTTAGAATTGGAAAGATTTGAACTTGGAAAGATTTTAGAATTGTAACTATTATAGGATATTGTAATCATTAGTTTTTTAAGCATGTTTTAAGTAGTTATCAATTTAGGAATTTTTTAATGAAAAATTAATTATTTCATTACGTGTTCTAAGGAAAAAAATTTACACCTACGAAATATACAAAAGTAACTAACTATTACAATTTGTAGAATTTTGGCAGAAACTAGTTGGAGGAATATCTTAAGGAATACGTAGACAGAACATGGATTTTCGACATTGAAGCTCCACAATAAAAGGACGAAATGAGAAACTAGATGGCTGAACTCATCACATGCATGCATCAGGAGGAGGAATGATTTTATAACATAAATCAAATCAAAAATTTTGAATGACAATTATAAACAAGGTATTGAAATAATCGTTACATTTTATATGCGTCTCAAAACAAACGTTTGTATTGTAACTTGAGGGTTGATATGGCCATAGTTATTTTCCGGTCAAAATTGCATTTTACATTTTCTGTTTTGACAATATAAATGGAACTTTCAATATTAATGCCTTATTATGTGCCTTGGAGTTGTCTTCGACACGACCTAACCCTTTTTAGGATGCCATGCTTCTAGGACGACAATATCTTCAGGTTGGGAGTCCTCGAAAACTGCCTCTTTTCCACTCAGAAGGGGAAAAGCTGTGTACATCCACCCCCCCAGACCCTACTTTTGCGGGAGCCTGTGAGGTACTGGGACTATTGTTGTTGTTGTTGTTGTTGATCAAAAAAATTAGGTGATTTTTATTCCGTTATGTTCAGATGTTTGTTTTCTTAATGGTTATTAATTAAGCCCTACCGGTGCCTACTTTTACCAAGAAATAATACCTGCAATCCTTTTGGATTTCACCAACTCAATATTTTGTTGGGATGTTTATATAAATTACTTAAATTTGGATTTTGTAGATGAATGGAAGTAATGATTAAGTCAACGCAAAAATATGCTTCAAATATATTTTGGATTTATGGCATGGGATTACACATATGTTATATTTATTCATCAACAGTTTAATACATTCAACAAGTATAAATACATATAGCAACTGTGCATTGCACGAGGTTTTGCAAGTAATATGATAATTTAGAAGCATTTGAAAATTCCTAGAGATCGTAAAAGAGTATCCCCTTTGGAAAGTGGGTGGTACCTTTTTTGTTTAGATGAAGAAAACAAAATCATAAGAGAACATATTCGTTTAAATCTTCTTAGTAAAGTCTTGGCAAGCTCAATATCTAGAAGGAATCTTCCAAAGATAATTCTAAATAATATTTGCTTTACCTGTTCTATAGATAAAAATTCTGATCAGTAGTTCTATTTTATTTATTATTTATACCAATTTATCTTATGTTATAGCTAATATGTTACTACACAATGAATATTAGATGCCAATTGCTAGTGGGGAAAGGATCATTCCAAGCTTTTATTCAAAAGCCCCCAATCGAATCTTAATAGTTTCTATATTCTAATATGTTGTAGTCTTCTAGTAATAGTTAATATCGTTTGTAATTTCTTTTTTTCCTGTTCTTTTTTGGCTGTACTGTTGACTAGTTCTGTTTTTTTTTTGAGCTACACACTTTATGCAGACTGCCTCAAGCCTCGCTTTTGCGGGTTTGCTTGTATTATACCGCCATTCTTATTGCTAATTATCTAAAAAGAACGTACATGAATGCTCATTGGGCCTAATGTGAATACTATACAGGTAATTGATCTTTTTGTGTTGAAATTATATTGACATTAAAGTATAGGTTGTTAAGGTTTAAACTCATGATCTCTCGGTCAAAAAATCTCTTAACTTGTAAATAGATATATACTTGTAAAGTCTCACAAATAGTTCATAATCTAACAAGGAACTAGTTAAATACCCCACCAATTCTACATTTCCATTAAAATGGTCAAGGATAGGGAGCAATGCATGAAAAGATTTCTTCATGTGTCAAGATGGGCATCCCAAACTAGGCATCTTGATTGACCAGCATCAAGATGGCATCCGACGAGAGCGGTTGGAATGCGAGCGATATTTTTTGGAATGTTAATCTAAGAACGGGGCCTTGGATCAAGGCGTGGTGTGACTGTTTTCGAATGACATTGCTAGAAACATTGAATGCTTTGAAAGTTGACATGCAGCTTGATGGAAATGGTTTTGATGGCTCTTAGTTGGACTAAGCTGTTTTGTACCCAGTTTTAGTCTTCCTCTTTTTGTTATTGTTCTTCTGTCACCGTTTGTGGGCTTTTTTGGGCTCCCTTGCAGAGGTGTCGGATTTTGTATTGCGAGTTCTCTCACTAATTATCGAAAAAAAGATGGCATCCTGTTATGATTCTTGGATGAATCATATGCTAACCTAGGGTTTTGATAGTGATTTTTATGAAGAATAGAGATTAAGAATTGTATGAATAGAATTCAAGTGAAGAATTGAGATTAAATTTGAGATAAGAAGGATAAGATGAGATCAATTGAAGATTGATTAGATGAGAAGTAGAGATTGAGAAGAGAAATCAAGATTGGGATAGACTTAAGACAGAGACTTCAAGCACAAGGTTAAGAGTCAATTCCTATCATTCAACCTTATCTCTTACAAGCAAGAATTAACCTATTTATACTAACTAATACATGCATCAACTAAAGCACTTAACCAAACCAAATGAGCTAAAACAAGACTTATTCATGACCTTCTGCTACTAAACATATTCTATTACAATCATGACACATCCCCAGCTATGCATCTTAGAAATCTTTTTATTTTCTTACATAAGCCTATGTTAGGTTCAAAGAAAAGCATTTTCTTATTTAAAATTTTTGTTCGTAGAATATTTTCTATTCAAAAATATTTTTTTCATAAAAAATCTTGGCTTTTTAGCTAAATGAAATGATTTCATAAAAAATCTTTCCTATTACGTTTGGCTAGTAAAAGGAAAATGTTTTCCTCAATTGGTAAATAGGCGCCTACATTCCTTTAGATTCTGGTAAAGTTCACTAGAAGTGTAGGCATAATACATAATTTTTACAAAATATAAATACCCAGATGCAATGATTTTTTATTTGAATCTAGTTGTCCTTTGGTAGAAATTGAAATTTAGTCATTTGCCATCAACATATTCCTTAGAAAATTTACAGATTGTGAATAAATTATAGTTTCATATTGGGAAGAAAATCAACAAAGTCCAGTTTGGTAGCCAAAGTGATCAAATCACATACTTTATTAAATATATTAAAACGTAAGAATACAATAATTATAAATGCACAAATAATTTCGCATTAGAAAAAATGATAAGATCCCTGTAAATTTAACGCAGAATTTTTATGTGATATTTTAAAATATTTGCTAATTATTTTGGAAGAAAGCCGGCATCTATTTTGGAGAGACCTATACAAGATGTGAACATATGTAGGCATAAGCGAATATGTTGGATGTGTACGTATTGATCTGAAGTAATCTCACAAAGCAACTTTTCTTACATCTATAAATATACCAAGGCCATAAGCATTTGAAGCTAAAAAAGATCATACATCAAAGACAAAAAAGTTCTAGCTAAAGTCATTTCTTACACAAATAATATGGCAACTCTAGCTAATCTTGAAAGTATAGGGAAAGGATTTGCTTTACTCAACGAGTATCTCAAAGTGAAGAGGAGAGAAGCTCAATCCTCTTCTGGCTAAGAAGATGGAAAAAAGTTCAATATGGATAGTGCTTGTGCTAAGAGAGTATAGAGGGGTGAACATTTTAAATTATCCGAGGAAAATATGGACAGAAGCATTTTCAAAAAATTGTAAACTTTATAGCTTAGTAGCTTCAAAGTGTTAATTATGATTATTTACAATAGTTAGGTGTAAAAAAAATAAAATAAAATTAAGTAGTGATGATACTTTGTACAAAATTATGCATGCCTAGTATATGTGCTTCCCTCGTGCCCGCAGTTTTAGTGGGCATGTTGTGTTAATAGTGAAAAGCTTGTCCTATTTGGTGTATATGTGCAAGTGTATTCTTGGTTTTGGAGCTTTTTTTTTTTTTTTTTTTTGGAACACCAGACATGGTGCTTGTTACCATACGTTCTTTGTAAGATATGGACTCTAGGTTGTTCACATTGTAGTATAAACATCATAAAGTCCGGATATTTCCATTGTCTTAGTTGGTCTCTATATTTTGATTGTGTGAATTAATCTACATGCAATTTATATTGTGTCAATTAGTCAATGTAAAATTTGCACTAAACTGACAGTGGAATTTCTAATGGTTGAGTTGCAGGTGGGTTTAATACAAGGCTTGTACTGAGTCAATTGCATTTACTATGATTGTGTTTTTAAATATTTCAGAATATACCAAAAATGAATAATAGAAGTAGGAAAAATAAATTCACGGTTACTTTAATGTATTGTATAAAAATATCTAAGAAACAGACATATATATAACTTAAATGAGAGGGCAAAATATAAAAAAGTATAAAAAAGCTGGACATAATTCCCACATACTTAAAAAGCCTACCTTAAAACGAAGAATCGATTTTCTTTACTACTCCAATGGCTCTTGATGAAAATTTTTGAGACAATAAAATCGCTTTTACAATCTGCTCAAAACACCAGAATGTCGGCAACAAAAATATTTAAATTGGGAAAATTTTCAATAAGAAATTGTTCTTTTTTCATAAAACGTAAACATTTCCATCTAGATTATCTTTTAATTTGGAAAACCACTTTAGAAAATCTTTCTCCAAATTAATTGGAATTACTTGCTAAATTTGATTCCCTATGCCTCTGTTTGCAGTAGAGTATTGTCAACTGGTGGATATTTTAATAAAAATATTTTTTAATTACGATTTTGAAATTAATATGGTTTTGAGGATGATATTTATGTTTTAAAGTTGCTGGTAAATTTTTATCTAATATCAATAATTGTATCCTCTTTTAAGTATTAATTTATAATTTAAAAAAAGTTTATACAAAAAAAATCAAGTCTGAGCATCAAGTAAATAATAAAAGCCTCTTTATATGTTAATAATGAATTTTTACCAATTCAATGTCTTCAATTACACGGTGTAAGTATCAGTAAGAGCTACAACAATGGTAATGCATAATTTATGGGCAATGTATCGTTGCTTTTTCAATATAAAAATGGCTTGCATTGTTTAAACCAATTTCTCACAGTGAGCAAACAAAAATTCTTTGTTGTATAGAGAAAAAACATGTGTTTTTTTACATACTTTGGCAAGGTAAGGTGTTGTGAATATTAAAAAGGTTCTAGATCCTTCCTAGTATCTTATGTCATTACCTTGTATTAGAAGGATTCTAGATCCTTTCTAGTGTCTTATGTTATTACCTTGCTACCTCTTATGTTATGGCAAGTGCAAGGGTATTATAATCTTTATGCTTGTAATCTTTGGCCTATACAATGGCCCTTTGTATTGTCATTCTAGTCATCCAATACAAGTTCTTTACATTCACATGGTATCAGCTACTCTGATATATATATATATTTTTTTTTTCTGCTTTCGCTCTACTTTTTCTCTATTTCTTTAATATTTAGCATTGTGTTGAATTTACTTCTTGTTAATTCTCGTTGTTAATTTTCTTTTTTCCTTCAATTACTGTCAATGGCAACTAACCCAAGTCGGTCCTATGCATCTGCGCTTTCCCCCTCTCCTCAAACTGATGTGCCGGCGTGACTGGTGGAGTCCAGTCCCCTTCATATCGGTGCCCCATCGAGCCGGTTGGATCTGCTCCCATGGGTGCATTTGGGTGGTGACCGACCACTCCTATGTCGGTCCCATCACCTCCGATGCCTTGCTTCCTGATCGATCGATACCGATGTCGCCATCTCCGGTACTCCACCACCACTTGAGACGCCTACAACAAATTCGGCTTTTAGTTTGGGCATCCTTTCGTTCTCTCCCCCCCCCCCCCCCCCCCCCCCCTCTTTTTCTCTTTGCTCCCATGTTTTTGGACGCTTACTCTGGCGTTGGCATGGGCGGCGCCGCCTTGCCCCTCCGATCATAGCCCTATGCTACCGGTGGGGAGGCCCCTCTCCCATTTACCCAAAGAACCCTTTCTCCCCCTAATTTTATAAACCCTAATATGAACAACCCTAATCTCTATACTACTCTCCCCTTCCTTGTTACAATTCCACTTTCAAATATTACTAGTATTGTAACTATAAAACTTGAGTTCATAACTGATTATCCTCCCTGACATGAACAGTTTAATATGCTAATAATTGCCCACCAATTACAAGGTTTATAGATGGTTCTTTGCCTTGCCACCTGCCCAATTCACTTCACAAAATGGATCGACGCAACCTAACCCTGATTATATCAACTGCCTTCGCACGGATCAAAGTCTTCGATCCTGTATAGTCGCCACCCTTACCCGACCCTTACTAAACAACATTGTATGCCACTCTACCTCAAAAGCCATGTGGAATGTCCTAGCTCAATGTTTTCAGGATCACTCTATGGCTAAGGAGTTTGATCTCCGCACCCAACTCATTAATCACCGAAAAGATAGCAAAACAATGGACATTTACCTTTCAGAATTAAAATCAATCATAGATGACTTAGCTGTTATTGACTCCCCTGTTTCGCAACGAGAATTTCAGCAGTATGCTATTTATGACTTACCCCCTGAGTATGCTGCTTTTGCAATGTTTACACATCAAACTAACAAACAATATACATATGAAGAATTGAAATCTTCACTCCTTGACGAAAAAGCTGCCCTCACCTGATCTCATGGACATTCCTTCCCTGACCAAAGCCATGCTACAATCGCTCAAGGACCCACTGGATCCCAACCGAACCGCGAAGGTCACGGCCGCGATCGCGGCTGAAGCAAATGCCAAAGGCGTGGTGGTTGGGGGCAACTCTTGGGTCACCCCAGCAACCCACCCGGGCACCCGTTTTCCAGTTCGGCCCCCTATCCCTCCCCCTAACTCAAGTGCAGGTGTGCTCGGCCATGGTCCTTCATATTGTCAAATCTGCTCCCAACCTGGACACACAGCAGTTGCTTGTCCCTATCAATTTGATGGCACCTCGTATCCTGATCCCACCCACTTCTTTGCTGCTATGACCATTAGGGAACCACATGACTAGAATTGGTACCCTAACTCCGGTGCTACAAACCATATGACGCCTAATCCAGTTATTCTCAATAATTTTCTTCCATATTCTAGTCATAAAGGTGTCTTAGTTGGCAACGGTGCACTTCTTCCCGTGACACATGTGGATTCTTCTACAATTTGCACAACCCAAACCCCATTAAAATTGCCCAATGTCATGCTCTTCCTTAACCTCACCCATAATCTGCTATCCATTAAACAACTGTGCCGTGATAATAATTGTAGTGTTGAATTTGACTCTAACTTCTTTTGTGTTAAGGACAAGGCTTCGAGGACACTGCTTCTACGAGTACCCAGTGATGGGTCACTCTATAGCTTCTCACCTCATGATGTTAGCCTCATAGCACAAGTAAAGAATGGAAAGCTGTGGCATCAGAGACTAGGTCATTTAGGGAGTGCTGTGCTTGACATGTTATGTAAGAAGCCATCTTTTCTGAATGTTAAGTTTTTGAATAAATGTAATTCTTATTGTCTAGGAAAATCTAAGAAACTTTCATTTGACCGTGTACTACATAACTTTTCTATGCCACTTCAATTAATACATTCTGAAGTTTGGCAGTCACCTATATCTTCTTTTGTGACCTACAAATACTATGTTCTTTTTATTGACGATTTCTCCAGATTCACTTGGCTTTATCCAATGCAGCGTAAATCTGAAGTTTATAAAATTTTCACCACTTTTAAAAACCTAGTTGTTAACACGAAAATCAAGAATTTTCAAAGCAATGGTGGAGGTGAATCCGACCACCAGCGCATGAATGCTCTTTGCTATGATGCCGGAATTCATTTCCATCTCTCTTGTCCTGATACCTCGGAACAAAATGGGATGACGGAACGTAAGCATAGGCGGCGACAACGACAACAACAACAACAAACCCAGTGCCTGCAAAGGGCTCCTGCAAAAGCAGGGTCTGGGGAGGGTAGATGTACGCAGCCTTCCCCCTTCAGGAGGTACCCTGAAGAGAGGCTGTTTCCGATGACCCCCAACCTGAGAGGTTTGTTCGCAGCATAGCGCATATGACCTGTCAGCAGAAGATCATCAACGCATGAGTAAGGTAGGACACATAGCGAGAAAAACAACTAACTTAGCAAGCCACAACAAGCGGAAAGCAAAAACCAAGCAGAAATCACAGAGATCACAGGATAGGTAGGTAGGTAAGCGGGCAAGTAGCAGCTCATGCGAACAAGTACACACCTAAGTATGCCAGGAGGCTGTCAAGGCCTAGCACTAGTAAGCTAACCTACCCTACTTCAACCGGAGCATCTATAACCCCTACACTAGCCCTCCATTGGGCCCTACCTGAGGCCATCTCCTCCCGAAGGTTTAGGTGGGTGAGGTCTTGTCGGATCGTCTCCAACCGTCTCTTCTTTGGCCTGCCTCTTCCTCTCCTGCCTAGTGTAGTAAGGGGCTGTTCGCACCTCCTAACTGAAGCGTTGTCCGGTCTCCTCCTAATATGTCCGATCCACCTCAAACGTTGCTCCCTCAATTTATCCTCAATTGGGGCTATGCCCAATTTTCCTCTTATGACGTCATTTTCGATCCTATCCTTCCTTGTGTGTCCGCACATCCACCTAAGCATAGACATTTATCTGAAATGGCACGAATGCTACTCATTCACGCTAAATTACCTTATGAATTTTGGGACGACGCTTTTTGTACCGCCTGTTTTACTATAAACCATCTCCCTAAAACAATGCTGTCAAATGCCACTCCCTTTCAAAAGCTTTTTAAAACCAAACCCTATTATAATCGTTTTCGTATTTTTAGATGTGCATGTTATCCAAACATTACATCCCGTGCCCCTCATAAACTTGCTCCACGCTCTACTCTCTGCATTTTCTGAGGGTATGTTGGTCGCTATAAAGGATACAGTTGCTTTGACCCCAAACAAAAAACGAATGTTTTTAACAAAACTTGGTTTCCTTACAATGATCTAGACGCCCGTAATGTCTTAGACTCTGATGTCATGTCTTCCCCACCCCTTACAATACATTTATCACCTACCCCCACCCTCGTCCTCCCCCTCCCTGCGGTGTAGCCACCAGCTCCAGACCGTCAGGTCCTTGCCGATGGTGCCTCGGCCCTTGTCACTATTGCCCATGATGGAATTGATATCCCAGTTCTCACCCCCACACCAGCCCTAACAGGACCCGAGCCTGTGGAGCCAACCCGTGTCCTGCTCGAACTCCGGTCTTCGCTGCTCTGTCCTGTCGTTGCCTCGGTGGTGGCCCCCTCACCCCCTACAACAGCACCATACCCCTCTACCCCTGAGCCTTGCCTTGTCCCCCTGCTCCTAGTCTCCCCACAGAAACATTAGAGGAAAATGTCAACACTCACCCCATGCAAACTCGACTTAAAACAGGCATTCGTAAAACAAAGTACCCCCTCTCCCTCTCCTCCATCGTCGTAGTTTAAGAATCCACATGTTATTCACGGGCTGCGAAAAACCCCCAATGGCAGGAAGCAATGGTGGATGAATTCAATGCTCTTATTCTTAACAACACCTGGGAATTAGTGCCATATGACCCTTCGAAAAACCTTGTTGGAAGTACTTGAAAATACAAAGTTAAGTATAAAGCAGATGGATCTATTGAACGGTTTAAGGCTCACCTTGTGGCTCAGGGCTTCCACCAATGTGAAGGCCTTTATTACAAGGAAACCTTTAACCTTGTTGTAAAACCATCCACCATACTCTTTATTCTTACCCTTATGGTTACATACGAGTGGCCTATTCGACAGTTGGATGTCAAAAATGCTTTCTTACATGGCCATCTTAAGGAAGAAGTTTACATGAAGCAACCACAAGGCTTTATCCATCCTAAGTTCCCAAATCATGTGTGTCGCTTGCGAAAGGTGCTGTATGGACTCAAACAGGCACCACGAGCTTGGTTCCAAAGGTTTAGTGTGTTTCTCCTCAGTCTTGGTTTTCTTTGCTACCGTGCCGACCCCTCTCTATTCATACATAAATCCAAGACTCACCTTACTTGTCTTCTCTTATGTGTCGTTGACATCATTCTCATAGGGACTAACCCATCTCACCTCTCCAAACTGGTTGCGTCTCTCTCAACCCAGTTGGCTATTAAAGACCTTGGCCCTTTCCACGTTTTCCTTGGCATTGAAGCCCATCGTGACAAAAAGCACCCTTTTCTCTCTCAACATAAGTATGCCATAAACCTTCTTAGCAAACATAACCTTTGTAATGCTAAACCCATAAAAACACCCCTTCTCGCTCGAGCACACCTCTCCTTGAATGAAGGGGAGCTTCTTGAGGATCCTACTAAGTATAGGAGTGCTGGCAGGGCCCTTCAGTACTTGACAACGACTCATCCCGACATCTGCTATGCTGTTAACCTTGTTTCTCAGTTCATGCATGCACCTCGCACCCCTCACTGGCAGGCTATCAAGCACATTCTTCGGTACTTTAAAGCCATGCCGGACCATGGTCTCTCCATCATACCTACACAGACACCCACGGTTACTGTCTTCGCTGATGCTGACTGCGGTGGATGCCCTAACACTTGACAATCCACCACAGGCTATGCTCTTGACCTCGGTCTCAATCTTATCTCTTGGCGAGCGAAGAAGCAGATCATCGTCTCCAAATCCACAATTGAATTTGAATACCGAGCTGTTGCTCAATCTGTTGCTGATAGTGACTGGATTCGCTACCTCACGCTAGACCTCAGACTTTTCCATCCAGGACCCATTACAGTATATTGTGACAATCTCTCTACTTCCTACCTTGCTGCAAACCAGGTCTCCAATGATAGAAGTAAGCACGTTGACGTCAACGTCCATTATGTTCGGGAGAAGGTGCTCAAGGGTGTCCTACAGGTGCACTACACTCCTACAGCTAGACAGATTGCTGATATCTTCACCAAGGGCTTGGCAGTTGGCCAGTTCTACCAACATAACGCCAATCTTCGCGTGCTTGCCCCCCACTCAGATTGAGGGGGCCTATTAGAAGGGTTCTAGATCCTTCCTAGTGTCTTATGTCATTACCTTGTATTAGAAGGATTCTAGATCCTTCCTAGTGTTTATGTTATTACCTTACTACCCCTTATGTTATGGTAAGTGCAAGGGTATTAGAGTCTTTATGCCTGTAATCTTTGGCCTATATAATGGCCCTTTATATTGTCATTCTAATCATCCAATACAAGTTCTTTACATCCACAGCGAAGACTTTAGCTTTCTAGGTTATGCGGAGCCAAGAAAGTATCAACAGTCATCCGTGGCTCGCTCAGTTGTTACTTTATTTGTATTTGCCGTTTCCATGCGCTCTAGGTAATATCTTTCTACTTTATATATAAATATTTTTTACAGTATTCTATGCATCTAGTTCCAACAAGTTAAAGATGTTTTTGGCTTGGAAATTAAAGGTATGTCTAGTAAGGTTAATTTTGATTCTACTTGTGATAATAAACCTAAGGATCAAAACTGTAGGTCAGATGCCCGACTTGAACATAGTGGCAATACCATGGAAAATAAAACAGTCCACAATAGTTTGTTAGTCATGACGAAGGACCTAGAATCATTAATAATAAATTTGTGCATGGTTCTTATTACAAGTGAGTACTTTGATAAAAATGGACCAAGCCTCAAGTTGTTGTAATTGATGAACAATTTACAACCCTTTTGGAAACATTATGACGGTTGCTAGACAGACACTGATGCCTTTAAGCTTAGATGCCATGGAAGAATTTGTAAAAACTTCACAAACAAATAACCAACAATGAACCCTAAGAAGAGGAGGAAAACTTGAATGATTTCATTGAAAAAAATCTAGCCTATTTATAAGTACATCAAAGAAAATGAAAGGATGCAAAGAATCCTAGGCTAATTACACTAGGAAATAACATTGAAAGCAAAAATTAAAAACAAAATTGAAGAGCCCATTGATGGGGGAGGGTGCCGGTTACACCATTCAAAAGAGAAGAGAAAATGCCCTATTAACTACCTTAAATTTAATTCTAGATCTAAATTAAATTCAAAGTGTTTACATTAAAAACAAATACAAAATACACATGTATACGTAGTATATTTTTAACACTCCCCCTCAAGTTGGAGCATGCAAGTTGACAATGCCCAACTTGTGAGGAAAGATTGAAAACGAGGATAACCCCAGTGCTTTTGTAAACATATCCGCCACTTGACCCGAAGACCGAACAAAAGATGTGGAAATTTCCTTTGCTATCAACTTCTCTCGAACGAAGTGGCAATCAATTTCTATGTGTTTCGTTCTCTCGTGAAACACAGGATTGGAGGCAATATGAAGTGCTGCCTGATTATCACAAAACAAGATGGCAGGTTGATCAGTGCCAACTTGCAAATCACGAAGTATGCGCCTCAACCACACTAACTCACTAGTAACTGTAGCCATGGCCCTATACTCTGCTTCAGCGGAAGAACGAGAAACGACGGATTGTTTCTTGGAACGCCACGAGATAGAAGAATTCCCCAAAAATGTAACAAAACCTGTACTGGAACGTCTAGAAGTCAGGCAACCTGCCCAGTCAGCATCGCAATAAGCACGAAGAGACAAGTCACATGCACATGGTAGAAAAATACCCTGACCTGGTGTCCCTTTAATGTAGCGAAGGACACGATAAGCGCCTTCTAAATGCGGTTCCCGCGGATCATGCATGAATTGACTAAGAATTTTAACGGCATAACATAAGTCAGGACGAGTGATGGTCAGGTAGAGAAGTATTCCTACTATTCGATGATACTGTCCCGGATCTTCTACACGGTCCCCTTCCCCATCAGCTAGTCGATGGTTTTGGACTATAGGGGTGGAAGCAGGCTTAGCTCCTAAAAGACCGGTTTCACTTAAAATGTCAAGCGCATATTTTCTTTGATTTAAAATAATTCCATCCTTCGTGCGTACAACTTCTATTCCAAGAAAATATTTAACTGGGCCTAAGTCCTTAATCGCAAACTGCTTATCAAGTGAAGCCTTGACCTCCTCTATGTGACTTAGGTTATTTCCAGTTACGATCACATCATCAACATATACCAGTATACTAGTAAAAACTAACTCATGAGTATATGTAAACAAAAAATAATCTGACTTTGACTGCACGAAACCCATGCCAACCAAAAAGGAAACAAACTTCTGGTTCCAGTTACGAGAAGCCTGTTTAAGTCCGTAAAGAGACTTATGCAAACGACAAACTTTACCCTTATGTTGCTTCTCAAACCCTTGAGGAAGTTTCATATAAACTTCTTCATCTAAGTCACCATGCAAGAAGGCATTATTAACATCCAACTGATGCACAATCCAATCCCTAGCGGCTGCAACTGCAAGAACACATCTAACTGTGACAAGTTTAGCGACAGGGGCAAAAGTGTCATAATAATCGATACCTTCGATCTGAGTGTATCCTTTGGCAACCAAACGTGCCTTGTAGCGCTCAATGGTACCGTCCGACTTATATTTTATTTTGTAGACCCACTTGGAGTCTATGGCTCGTTTCCCAGGCGGTAATTCTTCCAATGTCCACGTCCTATTCTGTTCAAGTGCTGAAATTTCTTTCTCCATTGCATCTCTCCAATGTTTATGACCTATAGCTTGAGAAAAATGTCGTGGCTCATCACCCGAAGTGATGGATTTAAGCAAAGACGAGTGAGAGTTAGAAAATCGTGCATTAGACACAAAATTTGACAAGGGGTAAACCATACCTGAGTCAACTGAAGGAGCGGTAGCACTAGAATGGGCTATAGAAGAAGGAACATCCACAATAAAATCTTGATACTTAACTGGCATTGAGTGAACCCGACTTGGTCTACCCGAAGTACCCGGTGCAGCAGCACCCCGGGGTCTGTCAGACCCCTGTTCTGGTGCTGCAGCACTAGTGTCTGTCGGTGGTACTGCCACCGACAGATCTGGCAGCTCCGGTGGTGGTTCGGCCACCACCGGTTCTTCCTGTACACGAGTCCTCCCGTGATCTTTATCACCCACATAACGTATTAGATCAATTTCGTTATCATCATTTCCTTTCCCTTGCTTTTCAAGATAAGGAAACTTATTCTCATAAAAAATGATATCACGTGAAACCAATATTTTCTTGTTGTCTAAATCAAAAACCTTGTACCCTTTCCTCCCATGTGGATACCCGATGAAAATACACTTATTTGCACGATAACCGAATTTATCCTTGCTACGATCATTATGATGAACACAGCATAAGGAACCAAAAACACGTAAATGACCAAAAGAAGGAGCTTTTCCGGGTAGTACCTCATAAGGAGTCCGATTCCCTAGACGTTGTGTGGGCATGAGATTGATCAAGTAGGCTGCTGTGAGGACACACTCTCCCCAAAAATGGATAGGAAGACCTGCTTCAAAACGAAGTGCTCGAGCCACCTCAAGGAGGTGCCTATGTTTCCTTTCAACTACCCCATTCTGTTGAGGAGTATCACTGCACGAGTTTTGTACTTGGATTCCTTTTCCTGCATAAAAATCGAGCAAAGGACCAAAAAGGAATTCGGCACCGTTATCACTCCTTGCTTGTTTCACACACTTGTTGTACTGAGTTTGTACAACTTGGCAAAAATCCATTAATATTCTATGAGATTGCGACTTATCTCTCATCAAATAAACCCATGTGCATCTGCTATAATCATCAACTATGGTGAGAAAAAAACGAGCACCAGTCATGGACATGGTA
Source organism: Simmondsia chinensis (assembly GCA_018398585.1). Classification (NCBI taxonomy): domain Eukaryota; kingdom Viridiplantae; phylum Streptophyta; class Magnoliopsida; order Caryophyllales; family Simmondsiaceae; genus Simmondsia; species Simmondsia chinensis. The sequence goes on along the minus strand of JAGTTD010000017.1, from coordinate 19,948,022 downwards.
CGGTACGGACCCCAAATGTCACAATGAAGTAACTCAAAACATCTTGTAGTTTTGCTAACAGAAACAGGAAAAGGTAAACGAGTTTGTTTTGCCCGATGGCAAGAATCACAAATTGCATCAGTAGAAGTACCAAAATCCAAATTCAAAAAATTCAACAATTTATTAAATGGGACATGCCCCATTCTTCGATGCCAAATCAAATACTCTTCTTCCGAACTCCTCACGTGTGTAACCTTGGGAGCAACCGGTCCCTCCAAAATGTATAGCCCATCTCGCTGTCTACCCACTCCAATCAGCTTCCTCGATAGTAGGTCCTGTATTACACAAAAGTTTGAATAAAATGTCAAAGCACAATTCCTATCTCTAGTCAACTTGCTAACTGAAAGAAGATTGCACTGGAATCCAGGAATACACAAAACATTATCGAGCGTGAGATAGCTAGAAATGGTGACACGCCCTACATGGGAGACTGACAATGAATTCCCATTCGGAAGTTTGACTGGCTTGATTTTAGTGTTAACTTGGACATTATCTAACACAAAATCTGAGCAAATCATGTGGTCGGAAGCACCCGTATCAATAATCCAAACGGTATTAAACAAAACCTAACCTGACATGTTAACACAAGGTGAACTTCCCTCGGCACTGAGTAAAGACAACAACTGCTGATATTGAGATGCCGACAACCCAACAACGGGGCTGTCGTTCGGCAGTGATGGCGTGCCACCAGTCGCTGCCAGCAGCAGCAGCGGCTGCTGGTGGTGTGCTGTCAACTGAGCAGCAGCTACAGTAGCTGCTGCTGCTCGGTTTTGTCCACGATTCTTCCATCCAGTCGGATATCCTATGAGCTCGAAGCAACGTTCTTTAGTGTGTCCCTGTCTTTTGCAATGAGAACAAGAAAACTGATTATTCCACCTAGTGGTTTGCCCGTTAGAATTGGGCAAATCCCCACTAGTGGTACCAAAATTCCCTTTGACTACGAGAGCCGTAGCGTCCGGGACAACAATACTACCCGAAGCAACACTCTGTTGCTTCTCCTCCTGACATAAAGTGGCATATGCATCGGACACATTTGGAAGTGGTTTGGTATTCATGAGTTGAGATCTAATGGTAGAAAAGGAGGGATCTAATCCCATTAACAAATCGAGCAACCTCTCCATGTCCCTTATGGCCGCAAAAGCTTGTCCTGAACCACAAGTACATGGGAGAATTGCTACAAGTGTGTAAAGCTCGTCCCACAAGGACCTTAGTTTAGTGAAATAGTCAAACATTGACATATTATCTTGTTTTAAGTGTGAAATCTCACGCCTAATTTCATAAACCCGTGGTACATTTCCTTGGGAAAAACGTTCATTCAAGTCTAGCCAAACATCACGCGCAGATTCAAAATACGCAATACTTGCATTGATTTCTTTCGAAACCGAATTACATAACCAAGAAGAAACCATGGAGTCACAGGCACTCCAATTTTCAAAATCCGGAGAATCTTCCTCCGGTTTTTTAATACTACCATCTAGAAAACCAATTTTACGTTTGGCCCTAAAGACCTTAAAAATAGAGCGCCTCTGCGCCGGAAAATTTGGGCCAGTTAAAATATCTTGCACAAAAACAAGTCCCGGATGATCCGAGGGGTGAAGATAATAAGGTGAGTTCGCATCAGGAACTCCCCCTGAAACAAGAGCTGGCGCAGCGGTTTGGTTAGAAACTTCACTTGAATTTTCGTTATTCATTTTAAGATGCGTAAAATAACACAAATAAAACAAATAATATGAAAACTTCTTACAATGCTGCGCAGCAAGGAAATGGGGCAGCAATTGGAGTGAGGCAACAATACGAGCGGCAAAATTGATCTAAACCCGCTCTGATACCATGTAAAAACTTCACAAACAAATAAACAACAATGAACACTAAGAAGAGGAGGAAAACTTGAATGATTTCATTGAAAAAAATCTAGCCTATTTATAAGTACATCAAAGAAGATGAAAGGATGCAAAGAATCCTAGGCTAATTACACTAGGAAATAACATTGAAAGCAAAAATTAAAAACAAAATTGAAGAGCCCATTGATGGGGGAGGGTGCCGGTTGCACCATTCAAAAGAGAAGAGAAAATGCCCTATTAACTACCCTTAATTTAATTCTTGATCTAAATTAAATTCAAAGTATTTACATTAAAAACAAATACAAAATACACATGTAAGCATAGTATTTTTTCAACAGAATTCGTCAAAAACCCAAAAAAAAAAAAAAAAAAAAAAAAATATATATATATATATATATATATGTGTGTGTGTATATTGGTGAAGGTAACAGTGAGGTCATAGGAGTTGGCACTATGGACATGATTTTTATCTCCGTTAAAATTTTGACCCTTAAATATGCCCTTCACTCTTCTTTGAGAGAGAGAGAGAGAGAGAGAGAGAGACCTTAATTTGGGTATCTTTTAAGTAAGCTTGATTTTAAGTATACAATTGATTCTGATAAATACGTAACGGCTAAAAAAAGGTACTTTTAATATGATATATATGCTTGTAATGGTATGTTCAAACTCTATGGTGAGGCTGAGTAAAAACTCTTGATAGCTCTGTTTAAATTGGTTCTTGGGCGAAGCTTTGGTAGGCTAGACTTTGTGTAGCTAATATTTAAGTAACGTGATATATATAGGCTTACACTGAATGTTTTGTAGATAATTGCGACTTTGCAGTTTGACCAAAATTATTGCAAAGGAGATAGACTTGAATGTGTACGCTAAAATAGTTAGTCACTTATGAGCCTTGACCTAATAAGTTAAATTCAAAATTTATCACATCTTAAAAAGTAAGCATGTGGTTTCTAAGCTGGAAAAAGTTAGATAGTAAAATCAATTAAATATTGCACACCAATTGATGTAGCACGTAAAGGTGGGATTTGAGAACGGGAAGGTTCAACAACTTTTCCTGTAACTTTATTATGAAAAATAATAAAATAAGGGGAAACTCACTCAATTTCTCACAATCTGAGATAGAGAAAAACCCGAGAAACTTTTGGAAATAAATATGAAATTATGGATGCTAAAAAAAACCCCTAAATTTCCTCTTCTTTAAATGGATGAGCTAGTTAACTAATACTAAAACTCTAAAAGCTAAAAGATAAACATAATTTAAACCAGATAATTCAAAGTAAAACTTTCTAACACTAATCGAACTCTAATTTGTTCTCGATCTCCCAACCGCGCCCTTCTGCTCGCTAGCCTTAGTACCCGCCAAGCCTCTCTGCAGGCCAGCCTCTGTACTCGCCAAGTCATAACCGCCAATTCGCCTATGTTTGTTGTTCACGGGCTGCATCATTCTTTCTAGGCTGGAGAGAATTAACCCTTGAATTTGCCTAAGGATCTTTTGTGCTAACTTCGGTAGGTCATGTTTTCGGATGCCTATTCTCCATCCCGCGAAGCTTCGACTTACCACAGTTGCTCGGATGTGGGTTGTTGGATTACTCTGCTTAGATACGGGTTGTAGCTCGTCCCACCAAGGTGCGAACAGAAACATTCTCTCTCGGTAGGAGAGAATTTGCTCACGAATTCGCCACAGAGCCGTTTGAACCACTCTTGTCAATGTGCCGGAGATCCTTTTTTCACATACTTGGTGCAAACTTCTAGCAATGATCTACAAGTATGCACAAGCCTAGTTTTCCAATTTGAGATGAAGTCTTGCATCCTCTTGTGTGGGAAAATAAGATGTGACATCGGTCTAATGCCTGTTGGTGAACGAGGAATAATGCCATTGTTAATCTTAAGTCACGAAAACTCTGTGCTGTGATTCTTCGAGCTATCTTAAGCCAACTTGACGTGACACAACCTTTGCTCCCTACTTCTAACGTGTGTGGAAACGAAGCATCAGAGTAGGACACCCACAATATGCCAGTGATGCAAAAGGTCAACAACATACGGTGGCGCCATTGACGGACCTACCACTAATATCCCTTCGCCAACTCTCGCCCTCCTTAGTCAACAAGAGAATTGTGAACATGTGAAGCCTGAAATCCCACTGCTCCACAAGGTTCACTCGGAAATGGAGCCTATCCGGTAAGTCATCTCCCGGTAGCTGAAACTTTTCGCTATTACAGCAACCAGCACCTCTTCCGGCTCTTCAACCTATTCTGCTTGGCGTCTTTCCACTGTTGGCACAATGGATTCCTTGTTATCGCCAACATCTTTGCCTAGCAAAGCTCCAACCGGGGACTTAGGATCCACGATTTTCTCTGGTCGTGGGGCCTTATTCTTTTTAGGCAACAAGACTATCCTTGTACCCTCAAACACGAAGCTATAGGTGTTTCGTCGTCCGTTGTAAATGGCGCCTCTATCGAATAGCCAAGGTCGCCCCAAGAGCCGATGACATGTGTTCATAACTACTACATCACATCACACCTTGTCCAGATACTTTGACCCAATGGAAAAGCTAACTAGACATCATTTTGAGTCGGTTACCTGGTTTCTTTTCAATAACCATGACTTATATGGGTTCGGATGATCCTCCATCCCCAACCCAAGCTTTTGAATAGCTTCTTCGAAGATGACATTCTCATAGCATCCCGAGTCAACCACTAGGCGGCATACCCTCTCACTAATAGTGCACGTCGTCTGGAAGATGCTACTGCTCAGCCGGTTAACACCCTCTTCTTCCTTTGGCAAAAAGCAAACTCGCCTTACCACAAGTATGCAGCCTGACTACAACTGCTTCTTCGCCTTGTCGCACCAACTCATCGCTGGCATCTTCCTCAACTATCTCGCCATCTTCAACTTGGTGACCTTCGATGTACAACCCTTTGCTAGGTCTATCACTCTTCCAACACTCGGCAGAACGGTGTCCCATCTCTTCGCACTTAAAACAACGGGTTTTGGAGCTACTCACAAATTCCTTTCCATGGTTGGCAGCAACTGGCTTCTCTTGCATATTCGAGCTGATTATTCGTACCTGGTCACCCCCATTATCTAGGGTGGTCACAGTACCACCAACTTGACGACGCCTCTATTGCTTCTCGACGTTCATTGCCCTCTAATTCGCCTTTGAGACCAATAAGATGTCGAACATGTTCAACACCTCTTGTGTCGACTCTTTTAACCCGCCAACTTATCTATCTGCTAGCTGCTCCTCGGATTCTGCCAAGTCATTCCTTGCAACTGAGTAGAATTCCTCCGTGTATTCCTTTATGGTCTAAGAATGCTAACACAAGCTCTGAAGGCACTGATACATGACCTTGGTGTAATTGTGAGGCTGGAAGTCACCTCTCATGTACTTTTCCATCTTCTCCCACGTCTCAATTCTAACCTTTCCTTGTCGAAGCCATGAGTGCTTCAACGGCAGCCTGCCACCAGGCGGCTGCCTAAACCGGGTAGCAACCAATGGCGCCTGCTACCTCTTCGAAACCTCCTGGAACTTAATGACATCCTCCACCGCAGCAAGCCAATCCCAAAACTCCTCCGGGCGACTTCTGCCATCAAAATCACCCCTTGAACCTTGTTATTATGCACAAAACACCCCTTGAACCTTGCAATTAAACACAATACAATAGCCCCCTGCACTTTTAGTTTCAAAAATAGTCCTTGAACTTTATTATTACGCACAATTCATCCTTGAAATTTGTTAATAAATGTAACTCACCCCTTGGACATTAATAAATTTGAAAATAGAAACAAAATACGGAAAAAAATTTAAGAAAAATTTTGAAAAATATATATATAATTTTTTGAACTTTGAAAAAATTTAGATTAAAAAAATTTTAAATTAAAAAATATCTCAAGCTAAAATGAAGGATTTCTACTTTTATATAAAAAATAGGGCTTTTATATTTTTAGACAAAATAATAGGAGTTTTATGTTTCTACGCAAAATATAAGAAGATTTTCTAATATTTATAAAAAATAATTTTTTAATTAATTTTAGTAATACCATTATAAATTTAGAAGATAATAAAATATTTTTTAAAATTTTCATAAAAAATTTATAGGATAAAACATAGTAATTTTTTTAAAAATATAAATTTCAAAATCAGATCAAAAAATTTAAAATTTAAAAATAGTACAAAAATAAAAATTTGAAAAAAAATTTGAAAGTTGAAAAACCCAAGTTAAAAGATATTGCTATATTTTTTCCCAAAAATTATTTTTCAAAATTTACAATTTCATACTTTTTTTTTTATAATTTTATGTTTATTAATATCTAAGGGATATCTTATTTTTACTAACAACGTTCGGGGGGTGAATTTTGTGTAATAGTAAAGTTTAAAGACTAAATTAAAAGTGACTAGATGTATTGTGTTTAATTGTAAAGTTTCAAGGGTTATTCCATGAAATTAAAAGTATAGGGATATATTGTGTTTAATTATAAAGTTCATGGAGCTATTTTATAAAATTAAAAGTTTAAGGGGGTATATTTTGTTTAATTGTAAAGTTCATGAAGTGTATATATACATATATGGCATTGTCTTTTATGAGGGGGTAAGAGAGTGAGAGGGAGAAATCTTGGCCACCCATTATAATAGATGGCCAAGGTTTGTTGAGTATTAAAATATAAAAATAAAAAATTCCCCCCCCCCCCCCCTACCCCTTCTTTCTCTCTCTCTCCTCCATACCCCCTCCTTCATCATGTCATCGATTGCCACCTCGCGAGCGCCCACGGTGCTGCCACCTTCTCTCTCCCTACTATTATCCCCTTCCTCATATGCCCTTTCTCCCTATCTAGGTGGCTACCGGTGATGGGGTTTGTCTGTGACATGGTAACCCCGGGCGGGGGGGGGGGGGGGGGGGGGGGGGGGGGGGGGATGGGGGGGGGGATGATTAAAGGAGTTATAGGGAAAGTGGTACTCGGAGAGAGCGAACGGGGTGACGGCACGGCAAGCAGCGGCAGGGTTTTTTTTTTTTAATACTCAACGAATCCCGGCCATCTATTACAATGGATGGTCAAGATAGGTACATTGGCAAATTGCGGGAATCAATTTAGGAAGTGCTTAACATGTCTAATATCTTTTTCAGTCTCAGGGGCAAGCCATAGGGCTTTGCAAGTTGAGAAGCAAAAAAAACTGCGTCAGACTGGCGATGGTTGGAATACCCAGAATAGTGGGCGTAATCCAATACAACCTACAACCAACTCAGGTGTATAGAGACAAATAGGGAGACTAGATGTCGCCAACCTAGTAGGCCGAAATAACCAGGCTCCGGCGGATTGTTCAAAAATAAGTTGCTTCAAGTGTGGCGAGTTGGGTCACTGTTCCGTTGAGTGTTGGAAGAGCAATAGACCCGGTAAGGGGTTGTACATTGAGGGTCTTCGTACTAAAGATGGCGCATTAGTTGAGGATAAGGCTCAAGACAAATTGACACCAAGTGGAAAAGAAGAGGTTGCCGATGAAGAAGGCCACTTATTAGTGGTCAGAGAGTCTGCTCCGCACCTCAAGAAGCTCAAGGGGAAGGTTGGCTCAGAAATAACATCTTCCAGACGACCTGCACTGTTAAAGGGAAAGTATGCCACCTGGTCATCAATTTTGGGAGTTGTGAGAACACTATCTTAGAGGAAGTAGTCAAGAAGTTGGGTTGAACTGAACTCATACAAGTTGTCTTGGCTTAAGAAATGAAACTAGGTAACTGTGTCTAAAATATTGCCTAGTTAACTTTTCAACTGGGACAAAATACCAGGATGGGGTGTGTTTAATGTGGTTACCATGGATGTGTGCCATTTTTTGCTTGAACGACCATGGCAATTCGATAGAGGTGCCACCCATGGCAGAAGACGAGATACCTACAGCTTTGTGTTTGAGGGCCCAAAGAAAGTCTTGTTGCCCAAGAAGGACAAAGCATCACATTGGGAGTTAGCTAAAAACCTGACTGTCTAGACCAGGGCCATGTTCGCCAAGCAAGTTAGCGAGAACAAGGTAAGGAGTATCAAGCGAAACAAGGGAAAATACAAGAGGAAGTGGAAAACTTGTTGAAGGAATTTGCTTACATCTTCTCAAAAGAGCTGCCTAGTACTCTATCGCCATTAAAGAAATTTAACACCAGATAGATCTGATGCAGGGAGCTGCCTTACCAAATAGACCACATTACCGAATGAGTTCTATGGAAGATGAGGATCTGAGACACTAAGTTGAAGAGTTGCTCGCCAGGGGTTTTATTTGGGAGAGTTTGAGCTCATGTGTGGTTCCATCTCTCTTAACGCCAAAGAAGGATGGTACTTGGCAGATGTGCGTTAATAGTAGACCAATCAACACAATCACTATATGTTACTAATTTCCTGTTCTGAGATTTGATGATTTACTAGATTAACTACAAAATTCGAAGGTGTTTAGCACGTTAGACTGGAAGAGTAGATACCAAAACATTCTTATCTCACCAGGTGACGAGTGGAAGATTGCCTTCAAAACCTGAGAAAGGTTATACGAGTGGCCGGTGATGTCGTTTGGGCTTTCTAATGTGCCTAGTACATTCATGAGATTTATTAACCTGGTACTACAACCCTTTATCGAAAAGTTTGTGGTAGTCTACTTTGACAATATTTGTAGTCTAAATTAGAAAGAGCATTTGGACCACCTTAGGGTGGTTTTGACAACCTCAAGAGAACAACATTCGTTTGCCTCTTTGAAGAAGTGTGACTTTGTGAAAGACAAGGCGACTTTTCTTGTCTTTATAGTGTCCAATGATGGGATTGCAATAGATGAAAGCAATATAGAGGTAATTCGGAATTGGGCCAACTAAAGTCAGTAACTGACGTGTGTAGCTTCTATGGTCTTGTATCTTTTTACCAGAAGTTAGTACGGGATTTTAGCTTTATCACTATTCCAATTATGAACTTCATGAAAGAGAGTAGCTTCAATTGGACTTCGGAGCCTTCCAACGCCTTCGAAGAGGTGAAGCGAAGATTGACCACAGCTCTAGTGTTGACATTACCAGATTTCCAAAAGATGTTCAAGTTACACACTGACTCCTCAAAGATTGGCATTGGCGTGATGCTTAATCAAGAAGGGTGTGAAATCAAACACTACAATGAGAAGCTTGACGAAAGTAAGTTGAATTATTCAACTTATGATATCGAATTCTATGTGGTGGTAAGAGCTTTAAGGCATTGGAAATTATATCTCGCCAATAAAGGGTTCGTCTTATACTCAAATAATGTTGTGCTGAAGTACATCAATAGTTAAGATATGCTTTCTGACCAACATTCAAAGTGGGCAATTTACATTATACTCTTTCACTTCGTGATTAAGCACAAGTCTGGGGCATTGAATAAAGTTGATGACGCCTTGAGCAAGAGTACGTTGTTCATGACTGGAAATCAAGCTTCGATACTCAGTTTTGACAAGTTGGCGGAATAGTACCAAGATGATTATGAGAAGCGAAATTAGGCACAACACTGGGATACTCCATCCACAACGGATTTCTCTTTAAGGAAAATCGGCTGTGGATCCCAACTTCGAGTTTGCATCTTAAGATCATTTAGGAGAAGAACAATGAAGGGCACATGAGGTGAGACAAGATGCTCTAGCTGGTGACCAGTACATATTATTGGCCAACTACGAGGAGGGAGAATGAAAGGTTTGTCAAAAGGTGTTAAATTTGCCAGGTTTTTAAGGGAGCATTGATTAATTCCAGTTTGTATCTACAACTTCCGATTCATAGTCAACTGTGGGCAGATATTAGTATGGACTTCGTTCTAGAATTTTTGAAGACACAGAGGGGGGTAGATTCGATCTTCATTGTTGTGGATCGATTCTCCAAGATGGTGCAGTTCTTAGGAGGCAAGAAGGCCGTCGATGCAATTTATGTGGCGCAATTGCATTTCCAGAAGGTCTATAGGCTTCATGGGTTGCCCGCTAGCATTGTTTAGGATAGGTACGTAAGCTTTGTGAACCATTTCTGGAAGACGTTGTGGAAGATAGTGAATACTTCTTGCCTTCAGCATTATTCATCACCCGCAAATGGAGGATGAGACTGAAGTGATAAATAGATCCTTTGGTAACCTTAAAGAACATTAAGGAATGAGGTCAAAAGTTATATCAAGCCGAGTTCACTTATAACAGCTCGGTAAATCAAAGCACGGGGTTTCCGCCATTTCAAATCATTTATGGCTTCAGTCCCCGTTCAACATTGAACCTTGCACCAGTTCTAAATCTTGTTTGCCCACATGAAGCGGCTGAGGACTTCCACTCCAAACTTCAAGAGATACATGAGCAGAAATTAGTATAGTTGCTAGAGGTAAGCGCCTAGTACTAGATGGCGAGTGACAAGCGACGTAGAGCAGTGAAACTTCAGGTCGGCGATCAAGTATGGACAATTTTGACAAGAGAGCAGTTCTTGGCTTCGGAGTACAACAAGTTAAAAGCACGAAAAAATGGGCCACTGCGAGTCATTTAAAAAGTCAATGATAATGCATACTGCCTGCAACTATTGAGTGAAATGTGGACTTCCAACGTCTTCAACATTAAGCACCTCATTTCTTACTTTGGCTAGAATGAGCGAGACGAACCTTTAGCGAATTTGAGGGCAAATTCTCTCTAGGTTGTAGGGGATGATACGGCTAAGGATCAGCAGATAAGGAACACAAGCACGGATATGGAGGAAGAGCTCATATATAGCAAAGGAGAGCAACCGGATAGATGGATCTACTTAGATAGGAATCTTGATTAAGATAAAATTTCTTTATTTTTTTTTATTTAGATTCATTTTAGTCGTTAAGCTTGGCTAGGAAAGCTCCTTTATAAAAGGAGGATAGCTGATTTAGAATTTTAATTCAATTTTGATACTAAGATTTTCTCAATTATATTGTTCTTTTTCAGTTCTCTAGTGAGAGGATTAAGATTAAAAATTTTCCATCATTTTCTTATTAGCTTTTGTAATAGAAATTTAAAGGAAGGTTGTTGAATCCTTTTGTTCTAGATCAATTATCTTTTTTGCACTGCATCAGATATCCTCTTCATTTAGATGAAATAAAACTAAATCATGAGGGAACATATTCGTTTAAATCTTCTAGTAAAGTCTTGGCAAGCCCAACATTTATCTAAAAAGGACTTTTTGAAAAATAATTCTAAATCAATGTTTGATTTACCTATTCATTAGATAGACATTCTGATCACTGGTACTATTTTATTTATTATTTATACTGAATAATCTTATGTTATGGCTATATGTTAGGATGCAGCATCTTGGATGCCACTTGCTATTAGGAAAAGAAATTATTCCAAAACTTTTATGCAAAAGCCCCTAATCAAATCTTGATTAACTTAATTAGATTTTTATCCTAAAGTAAGTTCATTTTGATTATTTTAAATGGTTCTAACCACCACAAGGAGAACCAAACTTTTATTCCAAATAAGCTAGGGACAAGGACATGGAACAACTCAAAAAATTGCCAAATGTGCCTGGAAATGTAAATAATCAATTATCTCAAATGTTTGATCTAATCAATGCATAGTATCTATACTCCAATATGTCCCATACACTATGCTCATTGAGCCTATAATGCGGATAGTGTATATGTCATTCTTTTCTGCTGAAACTATATTGACATTGAAAGTAGAGTTGTTAAGATTCAAACCCGTAATCTCTTAGACAACAAGTCACTAGTAATATAGTAAGAAATTAACTAACCAAAAATGTAAGTAGATAGGTAAATACCACACCAATTCGACATTTGCATTCAAATGGTTAAGGATAGGGAACCATGCATGAGCATGATGGGCATCCCAAACCGAGCATCTTGACTAACCAGCATCAAGATGGCATCTGAACAAGAGCGATTGGAATGAGAGCGATATCTTTTAAAATGTTGAAAGAAAGGGGTTTTCGATTAAGAAGTGGTGTGACTCTTTCCCTTATTCCCAATCAACTATGCATTGCATATCCACTACGCCTTCCTATAGTTCACAAGCTTTGGATGCGGAACGAATTTTCCAAGCCAACAAGTCTCCTTTATTGCTTCTCAAGCTACCAAGTACTCTTTTTCCATAGTGGAGTCAGCAATGCAAGATTGCTAGACATTTCTCCACCTAATAGTTCCTAGTCAAAGGTAAACACCTCCAAATGTTGAACATCTTAAAATCTTTTAATGATTGTATGCCCTGCCGAAATGAGATCCTTATGAAAATAGAGAGAAAACTCTATATGTATTGGATGAATAAAGGATTACAAGAGTAGCCTTTGTATCGGCAAGACATAAATACAATAAAGACAAAAGGGCCCTTGGACTTTACATAAGTCTAGGGGTACAATAGTAATAGCATGTGACATGAGTAAACTCTAGTACAAGATGGTTCTAGAATATGCTCTAATACGTCCCCTCAACCTGAGAGGGGTGGTAGGACGCGAAGATTGGTCCTGTGTTGTGCGAAGTGATCAGCAGTGAGACCCTTTGAGAAGATGTCAGTGATCTGTTTGTCGGCGGAAGTGTAGTGGACCTGGAGATCTCCTTTTAAAACTTTGCTAAGACATAGTGAAAGTCAACATCAACATACTTACTCTGGTCATTTGACACAAGGTTAGCTACTAGGTAGGAGGCAGAGACATTGTCACAGTGGACAGTGATGAGTTCCGGATGGCGAAGACCATGATCCCTCATCAGATAGCGTATCTAGTCACTTCTGGCAACAGATTGGGCCACAGCACGGTACTCGAATTCGGTTGTGGATTTCAAGAGAGTGGCCTGCTTATTGGCTCTCCAGGAGATGAGATTAGGGCCAAAGTAGAGAGCATAGCCGATGGTGAAGCGACGAGTGTCAGGACAGCCTCCCCAATCAACATCAGCAAAAGCAGTGACCGCCAGTGTGCGAGCACGTATGATGGAGAGTCCATGGTCAGGAGTTGCCTTGACGTAGCAGAGGATGCGTTTGACAGCTTGCCAATGGGATGTGCGAGAAGCGCGCATGAATTGTGAGACAAGGTTGACTGCATAGCTGATGTCAGGCCTAGTCATGGTCAGGTGTTGAAGAGCTCCAACAACACTCCTATACTCAGTAGGATCCTCAAGGAGATCCCCATGTGCCCGGGTAGGGAGGGGTGTTTTTACAGGTTTGGCTTCACAAAGGTCATGTCGTGATAGGAGGTTGATGGTATATTTGTGTTGGGATAGGAAAAGGTCATCATGGGAGTGTTTTGCTTCAATGCTAAGAAAGAAATTAAGAGGGCCAAGGTCTTTCATAGCGAATTGGGTGGAGAGAGAGGAGATCAACTGGTCAGGGTGGGATGAGTCATTTCCAGTTAAAATTATGTCATCGACATATAGCAGGAGATAGGTAAGGTGGGACTTGGACCGGTGAATATATACGGAGGGATCAGCACGGCAGCAAATGAAACCAAGACTGAGGAGAAAGGTGCTAAACCGTTGGAACCAGGCCCAAGGCGCCTGCTTCAATCCATACATCGCTTTGTGTAGACGACATGTATGGTTTGGAAATTTTGGATGTATGAAGCCTTGGAGTAGTCTCATGTAAACTTCTTCCTTTAAGTGACCATGTAGGAATGCATTTTTGTCATCCAACTGACGAATGGGCCAGTTGTACGTAACAGCAAGTGTAAGTATAAAATGAATGGTTGTAGGTTTAACGATAGGACTGAAGGTCTCCTTATAGTCAAGGCCTTCACGTTGGTGAAAACCTTGAGCCACGAGTCGAGCCTTGAAACGTTCAATGGAACCATCCGCTTTGTACTTAACTTTATATTTCCATCTACTTCCTACGAGGTTCTTTGATGGGTCATATGGGACAAGATCCCAAATGTTGTTTAGAATAAGTGCATTAAATTCATCTGTCATGGCTTCCTGCCATTGAGGATTTTTCATAGCTTGTGAGTAGCATGTAGGCTCCTAAATGACAGAAATGGAGGAGAGGGAGCGGGAATTGTTGGGAATTGAGAGTAAACAAGTAAGGGCGGAGAGATGATAGCATCAGAGACTAAAGTATTGTTTACTAGTTCCGTGTATGGGAAGTAAGATTCATTAAAGACTACATGACGACTGATGTATAAACGCTTTTGTTTGGGGTCAAAGCACCTGTATCCTTTATATCGAGCAGCATAACCTAAGAAAATGCAAAGGGTGGATCGAGGGCCAATTTTATGAGGGGCATGAGGTATGATGTTAGGATAGCATGCACACCCAAAGACGCGAAAACGTTTATAATCGGTGTTTATGTGAAAAGGTTTTTGGAAAGGGGAGACATTTGAAAGGTTTGGTGTTGGAAGTCAATTTATAGTGAAACATGAAGTACAAAAGGCGTCATCCCAAAATTCGTAAGGTAATTTAGAGTGAATTAAGAGCGTCTGTGCCATTTCAGATAAATGTCGATGCTTGCGTTTCGGTTCCGTCTTCAACCTTTGTATGTTTAGCAGATATTTGCAAGCCATTCCAAATCTTCAACCAATATTTGGCCTTGTACATAACATGGTAAAGTATAAGCATAAGGTATACTCATCATCAACTTTTCCTTTTCAAGTGTCTTAAAACACTGCTCAGAAGAAAGAGGGACTCCATTCTTCAAATATTTTCCTAAATCCTATTATATCTTACCTTGCCAATATCTTCTCCATACAAACAGCCTATGATCACCCCAACATCATATTCTTATGATCTTGACAAAAAAAAAAAAAAAAAGGCTTTTCTTGGGTCCCATTTAGTGCTAAGTTGATAACCCAAATCTTAACAACTGATAACATTCCTATGTTAGGCTCAATGAGTAGAATGCCATACCATAAAATGCTAGAAAGTCGCTACATTTTCTTTACAGCTCTTGTACGCACATGGTTAACCAACTATTTGATCAAACCCATATGGTCAGCGGTCTTCTCTCCCACATTTTCCTACTTCTCTATAATAATACTTGAGACCCATGTTTTGCTTTAACACTCTAGGTAATTGTCTCAAGTCGTGGGCTTCCTTTCCCACAATATTCCCAATACCCACCTCGAGCTTGAGCTTTAATCACTTGCTAATATTCTTGGCAATTGCCTCAAGCAATTGTTTCATGAGTGTTAATGTCATCACCGACTAGATACATGTTTCATTAATCAAAATGAAACTGTTGCCAACCCTTTGAAAATGTTGGGGTAAATGTAAGTCATTGAGCAACACAAACAAAAATCAATGAAACAGTTCGCGTGCTATTTTACTAGGTCAACATAGGCTACTTCTCTCGTTTTGCACAATGGTTAAAAGGTGCTATTAAAAGCCCAAACAAAAACCAATGAAATAGTTCCTGTGCTGTTTTTTCCTTGTCTGTGGAAGGTTTTTTTTTTCTTGTCTTTGATTTTTTTCCTAGTTTTGCAACTTGTTGATTTATGTCTCGTTTGTTCGAGGCGCCTGTTGTATTGCGACTTTGTTGCTAATTATTTTTAAAAAAAAAACGCACAATCAAAGAAAGAACAAGATAATTAATGTTGGAGATTTTAATTTAAAAAAATCCTAAAGTGTTATATATGTCAGTAAAATCTTTCTAATAAAATTTCTACTCAATAGCATATTTTCTAATGTTGGATATTTTGTAATTGAATTATATGGTCATATCTTCTTTTCACTTAAAATGCTTGACTTTGAGTCACATCTTAATATAAATTCTTGGTTTTCAGCCATATTTTAAGATCAGAAAAGATTAAAAAAGTTTGGATTTATTTTCCTTTGTTAAAATGAATACATTCTACTGTCCATTTCCCTTTAGGGGTTTGTCTTTTAAGATTGTCTAGAATAAGGAAGTGTCAACAATAGGCAAACATTGTATCCTGGAGGCGGTGTGTATCTACTACATTGATTTTTTATCCGATAGGGGGCGGCAAGCGGTCTTAGAGAAAGCATGATCTGCACCTCGCTCAACTATTACGTTATTGGTTCATCTCCATGCATTTTAGGTAATATCTTTCTGTTTTGTTTTTTCTACCTTTCGTTCAAACAGAAGCAACAAAATATTCCTAGAGATTAGGAAAGAGTATTCTTCCTTTTGAAAAAGTGAGTGGTGGTACCTTATTTTCATTTAGATGAAAGAAAACTAAATCATGAGAGAACATATTTGTTTAAATCTTCTTAGTAAAGTCTTGGCGAGCCCAACATTGATCTAAAAACGAATCTTCGAAAGGTAATTCTAAATCAATGTTCGATTTACCTATTCATTAGATAAACACTCGGATCACTAGTTTTATTTTGTTTATTATTTATACTGAATAATCTTATATTATGACTGTATGTCAGGATATATAATATCTAGGATGTCACTTGCTACTAGGTAAAGCAATTATTCCAAAACTTTTATGCAAAAGTAAGGGAGAACCAAACTTTCCTTACAAATAAGTGAGGGACAAGGACATGCCACACCTTGAAAAATTGCCTAGTATGCCAAAAAAAGGGAAGAAATTAATTATCTTAAAAGTTTGACCTAATAGATAAAGACATGTTAATACTTTTTGTATTCTAATATTTCCCTTACACGAATGCTCATTAGGCCTAACATGGATAGTATATAGGTTTGTGCTAAAATTATATTGACACTAAAAGTAAAGGTTATTGATATTTGAACTCATGACCTCTTGGTTAAAAAAATCTCTAATACCACATTAAAAAATCAACTATTCAAAGCAGTTTAAGCTAATAGGTAAAGACTTATAGCTAGTTTATACTCTAACAAGGAATTACTAGCTAAGTTGATAGCATGGTGATGATGGGCATCCAAACTGGGCATCTTGACTGACCAACATCAAGATGGCATTTGAATGAGAGCAATTGGAATGACAGCGATATCATTTGGAATGTTAAAAGAACGGGGTTTACGATCAAGACATGGTGTGATTCTTTCCTTTATTCTCCGACTGACATTGCTAGAAGCACTGAATGCATAAGAAGTTGGCATGGAGCTAAACAGGGACCTTAGGTGAACGGTTTTGGTGGCTCTCAGTTGTATCACGTAGCTTTGCTGCAAGTTTTATCCTTCAAGTTTTATCCTTGTTCCCTCTCAAATTATTGAAAAAAAAAAAACATGGCATCCCCAAGGCGTCTCAAAATGTCTTTTTATTTGCATACATAAGGCTATGTTAGGTTCAACAACTTTTTATTGACATTTTTTGTTCATAAAATATTTTCTATTCAAAATTATTTTTTTCATAAAAATTCTCGGCTTCTGAGCTAAAGGAAATGATTTCTTTCTATAATTTATATAAAGCTCATGTTTGGCCAGGTTAAGATAGAAGTGAAGCATATGATGTCTGATTACGACCAAAAATATTTTTCCAATAAAAGGAAAATGTTTTCCTCTATTCATAAATGGGCTCCTAAATTCCCTTAATGAGCCTACTAGGCCAAGTCAAGCAAGCGAAGGGCCCATGCCTTCGCTTTCTAATTGGATTTAAGTCAAAACTTGAAATAGTCTAGCAAATAAAATAAAATATTTATTATTCAAGTATTCTCAGCAAAAATCTGATTAATTTTAATACAAATGTGGTGTAGTACATAATTTCAACAAAATATAAATACCTAGATGTAACCTTTTTTTTTTTTAATTTGAATTTGATTATCCTTTGCTTGAAATTGATATGTACTCATTTGCCATCAACATATTCCTTGGAAAATTTATAGCTTGTGACATAAGGTTATATTTTCATATTTTCAAAAATGTGAACGAAATCCAGTTTGGTAGTCAAAGTAATAAAATCAAATTTATTATATATATGGCGTTCTTATAAGAGGGTGAGAGCATGAGAGAGGTGAATCTTGGCCCTTCATTTCAATAGACGGTCAAGATTTGTTGAACCTTAAAAAAAATTAATAATTTACGGCCAAGATTTAGTGAGTACTAAAAAAAAAAAAAATTTTCCTTCTTTACCCCTTCTTTGTTTTTGCCCCGTAAAGGAGTATGTTCAATAAATCTTGGCTGTCTATTACAATAGAGGGCCTTGATTCCTCTCACACTCTCACCCTCTCATAAGAACGTTACTATATATATATATATATATATATGTATATGTATGTATATGTATATGTATGTATATGTATGTATATGTATATATATATATATACATATATATATATATACATATATATATATATATATATATATATATATGTATATATAGGGAGCGGCTGGAATGAGTATGAAATTTTTGTGAGAATTCGAGAAAATTAAATTTACACCGTTAGATCTTAAGTAAGATTGATCAATGGTTCTAAGAAGCTCATCATGACTAGAGCCCCACCACCAGCCGCCGCCGGTTGCCGCCACCACCACTCCTCTCTCCTGCCCCCTCCATCGCCGCTACTATCTACCACCCCACCATCGCCACACATTCTCTTTCTCCATCCCATCTCAAATCCCAACGGTCAACACCACTGCTACCCGCCGCCGCTGCCGTCGCCGCCAGCGCGGTGGCAGTGGTGGTGACTGTTTGGATTTGAGATGGGATGGAGAGAGAGAGGGGTTGCGGTGGCGGGGTGGCAGAAGCGGCGGGCAGCGGCGGTGGGTGGCAATGGTGGTAACCGTAGGGATAAAAGATAGGATGGAGTGAGACAGATGGTGATAGGGTTGGCAGAGAAGAGTGGCGGTGGCCGCGGGCGGCAGATATATCTATAAAGGCTCACAAATATATTGTCATAAAAAGTATAGGATTCGAACTTATGATTTTTTGATGAAAAAATCCCTAAACTTGTAAGTAGATATATCTATAAAGGCTCCTTCTAACAAGGAATTACTAGTTAAATACCCCACCAATTCAGCATTTCCATTCACATGGTCATTGATAGGGATCAATGCATGGAAAAGTTCTTCAAAGTCTCAAGATAGGCACATCTTGACTGACCAACATCAAGATGGCATTTGGATGAGAGCAATATCTTTTGAAATGTTAAAGGAACAGGGTTTTGGATCAAGGTGTGGTGTGACTCTTCGGATAACATTGTTAGAAACATCGAATGTTTTGAAAGTTGACATGGAGCTTGATGGAAATGGTTTCGATGGTTCTCAGTTGTACCAAGCTGCTTTGCTCCCGGTTTTAGTCTTCCACTTTTTGTTATTGCTCTTTTGTTCTTTTGCCTCGTTTGTGGGCTTTTTTGGGCTCCCTTGTAGAGGTGTCGAATTTTATATTGCGAGTTCTCTCAATAATTATTGAAAAAAGATGGCATCCCAGCTAGGCATCTCAGAATTTTTTTTTTTTTTTTTTTTTTTTTTTAATTTGCTTACATAAGGCTATGTTAAGTTCAAAGAAAAATATTTTCTTATTGAAAATTTTTGTTCGTAAAAGATTTTCTATTCAAAAATATTTTATAAAAATCTTGGCTTTTTAGCTAAAGGAAATAATTTCTTTCTATAATTTATATAAGGTTCAGGTTTGGCCAGGTTAAGGTTAAAGTGAAGTATACGATGTCCGATTAAGACAAAAAATGCTTTTCCAAAAAAAGGAAAATGTTTTCTCTATTTGTGAAGGCTCCTAGATTACCTTAAATTTTGGTAAAGTTTAATACAAATATAGGCATAATACATAATTTGGACAGAATATAAATGCCCAGATGCAGTGATTTTTATTTGAATCTGGCTGTCTTTTGGTAGAAATTGAAATTTAGTCATTTGCCATCAACATATTCCTTAGAAAATTTACACATTGTGAATAAAATATAGTTTCATATTTTGAAAAAAAATCAACGAAGTCCAGTTTGGTAGTCAAAGTGATCAAATCACATACTTTATTAAATATGTTAAAACGTAAGAATACCATAAGTATAAATGCACAAATAATTTCACATTAGAAAAAATGATAAGTTCCCGAAAACTTAACGCAGAATTTTTATGTGATAGTTTAACAGATTTGTTAATTATTTTGGAACAAAGCCATCATCTATTTTGGAGAGACCTATACGAGATGTGAACACGTGGAGGCATAACTGAATATGTTGGATGTGTAAGTATTGATTTAAAGGAATCTCATAAGCAACTTTTCTTACGTCTAAAAATATATCAAGGCCATAAACATTTGAAGCCAAAAAAGATCATACATCAAAGAAAAAAGTTTTAGCTAAATTCATTTCTTAAAAAAGATCATAAATCAAAGAAAAAAGTTTTAGCTAAATTCATTTCTTACACAAATAATATGGCACCTTGAGCTGATCTTGAAAGTATAGGGAAAGAAGGGTTTGCTTTGCTCAACGAGTATCTCAAAGTGAAGAGGAGAGAAGCTCAATCCTCTTCGAGAAGATGGGAAAAGGTTAGATATAGATAGCGCTCATGCTGCAAGAGAGTTTAGAGGGGGGAACAATTTAAATTATCCGAGGGAAAATATGGACAGGAGGAGTTTCAAAAAATTCTAAACCTTATATCTTAGTAGATTCGAAATGTACAACGGTTAGGTGTTGTATAATAATTAAGTACCGATAATACTTTGTACAAAATTATGTATGTCTTTTGTATGTGCTTCCCCCGTGCCTACAACATTAGTAGGCATGTTGTGCGAAGAGTGAAAAGCCCATCCTATTTGGTATAATATGCAATTGTATTCTTAATTTTGGTGTTTTGTAGTAGTATAAACAACAAGGACATGGACATGGTGCTTGTTACCGTATGTTTTTTGTAAGATATTGACTCTAGGATGTTGTTTCCATTGTAGTATAAACATCATAAAGTCCGCATATTTCCTTGTATCAGTTTGGTCACTATATTTTGATTGTGTAAATTCAGTCTCTCTACAATTTACATTGTGTCAGTTAGTCTTAATATAAAATCAGCGTTAAGTTGGCAGCGAAATTTCTAAGAGTTGATGGCTGGGTTTGATATAGGGTTTATATTGAGTCATTTTCATCCACCATGATAGTGTTATTAAATATTTTAAAATATACCAAAAATGAATAAATAGAAGTAGAAAAAATAAATTCACATTCCCTACTTTAATGTTTTGTATAAAAATATCTAAGAAACAAACATATATATAACTTATATAAGAGGGAAAAATATGTCGAAGTGTATAAAAGTTGGCCATAGTTCCCACACACTTAAAAGTCTATCTTAAAGCGAATAATCGACTTTCTTTACTACCCGAATGGCTCTTCCCGAGAGTTTTTGAGACCATAAAATCTCTTTTGCAATCTACTCAAAAATCCGGAATGCTGGCTACAAAACTATTTAAACTAGGAAAAAATTTTAATAAGAAAATGTTGTTTTTTCAAAACACGTAAACATTTCCATCTAGATTATCTTTTAATTTGGAAAACCACATTAGAAAATCTTTCTCCAAATTAATTGGAATTACTTGCTAAATTTGATTCCCCATGCCTCTGTTTGAAGTAGAGTACTGCCAAGAAAACAACTTCAAATGACGATGCAGAATCGGAAAAATAAAGCTACTTCATCATGGTCATATATGCCTAAGCAGGCCGCGAGCACCGGGCATATGTATTTTTGGGTGAGGCGGATATAGCATGGGTGCGCCCCTTAGTCCTTCAAGCCTGTGCATGGCTCAGATCAGCGGTGGAGCCACGTACAACTAAGAGTTGGCAATCGTCCGCACTAAAGTGCTAAAATACATTTAGTTGTATTGTATAATCACAAATAATACAAAAACATAAGTACAAATTGTCCACACTGAAGAATTAAAATAACAATTTCTATTATAATGACCCCACCAGCTTAGGTCCTAACTCCGCCACCTATTCACATGCACTTGCTCTTGCCGGGCCAGGTGTTAGGCTACATGCACACCTTACTTCCCTATTTTTGTGATTCTTATCTTCCCAGATGTGTATTTTGACTTTTTTTTTTCAAACTATCACAATTAAAAATTTTTTTAAGCAAAATATCATAATTTAGAAAATATTTAGCAAACTATCACATTTTACTGTAGCACAGTGGATGCACGCCTTCCCGTACGACGTGAAAAGTTAACAGTTCTTTTTTTTTTTTTTAAGTTTCACATCTTTAAAATTTAAAAAAAAATTAATACTTTTTTTTTTATTTAAATTATTTTTATTTTTAATTTTATAATTTAAATCACTAAATACAAATATTTTTATTTTTAATTACGGATCTGGGAAGTCCTCACCCTCAGGTTGGGGACACTGGGAAACAGTCTCTCTTCAGGATAACACCCTAAAGGGGGAGACTGTGTACATCCGTCCCCCCCAGACCCTACGTAAACAATCATTTCATGTAGTTCAAATTATATATGAATTTTTAAAATATATTTTATAAACTATACGAAGGACATATTTAAATGAAGAGATGTTGATGTTTCCAATAAAAAATCACGAGTTTAAGCATTTGTATATTATTATTTGAACTATTTTATTAGATATATGTAACTCAAAAACTAAAAAATTATTTATATAGTTTATAAAATATATTTTAAAAATTCATATATAATTTGAACTATATGAAATGATTGTTTACGCAAGGTCTGTGGAGGAGGATGTACGCAGCTTTTCCCCCTTCAGGGTGTTAACCTGAAGAGATGCCAGTGCATCCAACCTAAGGGTGATGACTTCTCAGACGCGTAATTAAAAATAAAAATATATTTATTTAGTAATTCAAATTATAAAATTAAAAATAAAAATAATTTAAATGAAAAAAATTTATTAATTTTTTTTTAAATTTTAAAGATGTGAAACTTTAAAAAATATATATATACGTTCACTGTTGCATGCCGTACGGGAAGGGGTGCACCCATTGTGCTATAGTAAAATGTGATAGTTTGCTAAATATTTTTAAAGTTACGATATTTTGCTAAAAATATTTTTTACTTGTGATAATATGCTAAATTAGTCGTGTATTCTCATGTCATAGATATTTCTAAGTATAAAATTTTGTCCCTTGGGGACATAGCAAAGTAGTTTATAACGTCGGGTGCCAACGGGGTGGCCCGGGTTCGATTTCCACTAAGCTCTAAGTGGGCCTCTTTATGAGGTGATTTAGGGGTATTATCCCCCTCCTCCTCCCCTGTCCTTACCATCATTAAAAAATAAAAAAGTATAAAATTTATTCATCCAATAAATTTAATCTCAAACAGTGCATCCATAAAGGCTCACAAAGAAAAGGAACTTTGGGGACAATTTAATAATGTTTCCAAATGATTTAAATGTAATTATCATAATTTGATGACATTTATTAACCAATTTTTTTTTTTAAACAATGGTAAAGACAAATCAAATAACAGCCAAAACGACGTGTACCTCATTTAATTGTTGTGATATTCACTTGATTTTGATTGTTGATTTATTAACCATTTAACAATACTTATTTCAAATGCTTAAAATACTTAATTTTATGAAACGTGTAACGCTGCACTCCAAAATTAAATGTATTTATTCAAAAATCCCATACTGCCATTATTTGAATAGGTGACCACCCTTTTTGTCAAGGAACCATATGTTTCAAAAGTTTAAACTGATGGGTGAAAGTTCAGGAATAATTTTATGCTTTAACATGCTCCCTCACGCGAATGCCAATTGGGCTTAAAGCGTGGATAGTACACAAATCCACCTTATACCTTGTGCTTAAATTATTTTAATATTAAAAGTGGGGCCCTATTGAGATTCGAACCCGTGATCTCTTGGTCAATAAGGCTCTGATACCATGTCAAGGAACCATCTATCTCAAAAGCTTAAGTTTATAGGTGAAAGTCCGGGATATACTCTAACACTTTTAGATGGCCGCGAAAAATAATAACTTAAGCTAGCTATTATCTTTATGTCTATCCATACCGTATTTCTACTTTAAGTTCCTGAATTATCATTTTTCAAAGTTTCTATTAATAAAAAGCATTTTTCTCGTACTAGGTGTTAGTGATACTAACTTAAAACATTTTGACCAAAGATTCAGAATTTTTGAACACACGTAAATCTACTCAATGAGATATCTATATCTAAAGAGGAGATTATAAATTTAATTTCAAATATTTCCCTTTAGAACCCTAAACCAATGGAAAGTGGCAAATCTAAGAAGTTCATCACAGGGGGCTTATATATATGCGGTGGTTTTAGCATTATTTTCGAGAACATAATTTAAGTAGATGATGGATGCAATATTATGTTTCTAAACTGTTTCATATGTTCATAAATACTACGTTACAAGAAAGATTACACTTCAAATTTTGAATTTAAAATATACTAAATGTTGAAATGATATAATATTGAAATTATGGCATATATATATATATATATATATATCTCTAAGCAATGAATTTGAATCTAAACAAAATAAAGCTCAAAGACAATGGTTTTTCCAAACCTTTACAAAATAAAGTACAATAAAAATAAGAGAAACCTATTACAAAGAATTAAATTAATTAAAATGTGATATTCCATTCTTTCAATGGCTAAAGTCATTTACATCCAAAAATGAAATACCAAATCCATTTTTTCAAAATTCTATAAATGTTAATGCAAACTTAACTACTAAATGGCTTACAACAGATGGACAAGTTATTCAAGCAATTCATCCTCCAACAAAAAATTTGATCATCAATTTTCATAGTCAAGAAATGGCAGCTACATCTTTCCGCAGAGGACGAGAAGATAAAGAAGGTGAAACTGCACCTACAATCAAAGATATAAACAAAATTTATGAACAAAATAATTTTCAAGCCTTAAATCTCAAAACGATATCAGAACAATTAAATACAATACATAATAGTCTAATCACCTACAAGGACAAACAAAAGGTAGAGCAACCTCCAATAATCCAACAAACTCCTCAACCAATGATCCCGCAACCAATATCGCAAAGCTACCTAATTCAACAAAACTTTTCTATTCCACAATCACAAGCAAACCCATTTTTTCAAGGTATATAGCAACCCTCATTTCAACCTTTCAATTTAACTCAAAAAGATAAAGAACAAATAAAACTTAAAAAATTAAAAATTTCTAATAATGATATTATACAAATAATAACTCAAAAACTAAAATTAACGGACAACCCTTCTTCAAGTAGCCATACAATTCAAACAATTTCAAAAGAAACCGAAAAAATTTTTAATGAAGGCACATCTTCCATATCCTTAAGTGAAACTGAAATTCAAAAAATTGAATAACAATTTAATACAAACACAACAGAAAACCCTGAATCCTCAATACATAGAATAAAAAATAACTAGAAAATCAACCCACAAGAAATTATTATCCAAGGCCAACTCCACCAAATATTCAATATGAAGAAAGAAATCAATTTACTTCTATATTATTTAATGGGAATGATATCCATGAATGGAATATAGATGAAAAATCTGAGTATGAGATCAAAAATACTCTACAACAAATGGCAATGGCGTCTACAGCATATGAAATATTCAACCTCGCAAATACAAACCATATAGCAGCTAGACTAATTGTTTCTAGATTTTTAGGACAACTTCAATCATGGTGGTCTAAAACATTACAAATCCACGAAAGAGAACTAATACTCAATCATACCCATACAATAAGAAGAAGACTTGATCCAAATGATGTCAGTTCACCCTACATTGAAGATGAAATTGAAGGCGCCGTGAAAACATTAATTTGGTCAACAACTGTTGCCTTTCTTGGCAGTGCAATTGAAGAATTGGAATGAACAAAACTTTTTCTAACCAATTTAAGATGTCCATTGTTACAAGGCTTTCGATAGTACAATGATATATTTTTAACCCATGTACTCAAAAGAGAAGATGGAAATCAACCATTTTGGAAAGAAAGATTTGTAACCGGAATTCCAAAATTATTTGTAGAAAAAATAATGACAAAAATTCAAGATGTTTGTGGTACTCAAACAATCCCATGGCAAAGTATAACGTATGGACAATTATTTGCTTTTATAAAAAAAGGAAGCCTTACAATTATGATTTGAACAAAAACTAAATAAGTCTTAAAAGAGCACAAACAAAGAAAGAATTAGGTTTTTTCTGTGCTCAATATAATATTCATGACTTTAAACCTCCTTAAAAAAGATATAAAAACAAAAGATTTCAACAAGAATATTATAAGCGCCCAAGAAAAAACAAATATAAACATCAAACACCTCCACAATATTACAAGAATAAAAAGAAATATTCAAAGAAAAAATCAAATAATTTCAATCTATTGTAAATGCAAAAAACTGGGACATTATCGAAACAACTGCAAAATGAAACAAAAAAATCAATGAGATAGAAGACGAAGAATTAAGAAACAAATTAGTGAATTTACTCTTATCTGAATCAAGTTTAGACAATAAAAATTACATAATTTAAATTCAAGAAAACTCAGACGATGAAAGCTCATCATCTGAATCAGCAAAAGAATTATGTCCATGTAAATTCAAAACAATCAATGTATTAACAAAGGCAAATAAAGAAGATTTCCTAGATATTGTTGAAAGAATTCAAGATCAAAATTTAAGAAAAGAATATCATCTTAAATTAAAAGAGATTATATTCAAAGAACAAGAAATAAAAAAATCAAAGCAACTCAAATCTTTGGAACAAATATTTGAAAGATATCCCACACCAAATATATTTCTACAAATTTTGACTGGTGATCTACGAAGAAAAATCAATGATTTGAAGGGACAAATTCAAGATCTACAAACTGAATTAATAACAATGCAGTGCCAAGATTTAGAAGCAAAATCAAAACTGTCACTTATAGAGTCCAAAGGTCTAGAATTAGAGGCCAGGATAACATATCTGAAATCTAAACAGATAATTCAAATAATTTACCAGATTTAGCTCAATTAGAAAATATTCAAATACCCGAAGAACCAACATCAAACGAAAAGTTTCTCCAAATAGTAGAAAAAATAGAATACCAAAAATAGATCCCAGGTGTTGTTTAGAATAAGTGCATTAAATTCATCTACCATGGCTTCCTGCCATTTAGGATTTTTCATAGCTTGTGAGTTGCATGTAGGCTCCTGAATGATGGTAATGGAGGAGAGGGCGAGGGGATACTTTGGTTTACGCACACTAGCTTTAAGCCTTGTTTGCATGGGATGGGTGTTAAGAGGATGTTCAACTAGTGTGACGCCAGGTCGACCAAGAACCGAGGAGGACTGGGATGGATCGGTTGGGTCAGGTTCTAGGTCGGAGGTGGGAGGGGGAGAAGCCCGTGGAGTAGGGTCGTGAGAGGGTTGCTCATGTACGATACTCAGGTCGTGGTTAGAGTCGGGGTTGGGGGAGCCCATCGGCAGTGCCGGCGGACTGTGGGCGCGGTCGAGGACCCTGGTGTGAGGGGCTGGAGAGGCCGGAATAGCTGCTGTTTGGGGGGGTCCATGGGAGGTGGAGCGCCAGGGGGATGAGGGAGGGGGAATTGTTGGGAATTGAGAGTAAACAAGTAAGGGCGGAGAGATGATAGAATCAGAGACTAAAGTATTGTTTACTAGTTCCGTGTATGGGAAGTAAGATTCATTAAAGACTACATGATGACTGATGTATAAACGCTTTTGTTTGGGGTCAAAGCACCTGTATCCTTTATATCGAGCAACATAACCTAAGAAAATGCAGAGGGTGGATTGAGGGGCAAGTTTATGAGGGGCATGAGGTGTGATGTTAGGATAGCATGCACACCCAAAGAAGCGAAAACGTTTATAATCGGGATTTATGTGAAATTTTTTTTGGAAAGGGGAGACATTTGAAAGGTTTGGTGCTGGAAGTCGATTTATAGTGAAACATGCAGTACAAAAGGCTTCATCCCAAAATTCGTAAGGTAATTTAGAGTGAATTAAGAGCGTCCGTGCCATTTTAAATAAATGTCGATTCTTGCGTTCCGCCACCCCATTTTGTTCTGGGATATCAGGACAGGATAAGCGAAAGTGGATACCAGCATCACGACAAAGGGCGTTCATAAGCCGATGATCGTATTCACCTCCGCCATCGATTTGTAAAATCTTAATGGTAGAGTTAAATTGATTTTCAACGAGGTTTTTGAAAACAGTGAAGATTTCATAAACTTCAGATTTACGTTGCATCGGATATAACCAAGTAAATCTAGAGAAGTCATCAATAATGAGAACATAGTATTTATGGGCCGAATTGGAGGATACAGGTGATTGCCAAACATCAGAATGTATTATTTGAAGAGACATAATAGTCTTGCGTAATACACGTTTAAAAGGAAGTTTGTGAGACTTTCCTAAGCAACATGAGTTACATTTATTCGTAAACTTAACATTGGGAAGCAAATTGTTCTTACATAACAAATGAAGAATATTACTACCTAAGTGTCCTAGTCTCTGATGCCGCAAGTTTCAATTCTTGACTTGTGCCACAAAGCCCACACTGTGAGATGAAAACCAATAGAGAGACCCATCACTAGGTACTCGTAGAAGCGGCGTCCCCATAGTGTTGTCCTTGACACAGAAAGAATTTGAGTCAAATTCCACTTTACAGTTGTTGTCATGACATAATTGTTTAATTGATAAGAGGGTGTGTGAAAGGTGAGGTACAAGCATGACATTTGGTAATTTAAGAGGATAAGTAGCGGTGGGTATGGTAGTGGAGCCTATATGCGTCACAGGTCGTAATGCACCATTTCTTACCAATACACCTGTATGCCCAGAATAAGGAAGAAGGTTAGAGAGAATACCTGGGTTTGGCATCATATGATTTGTAGCACCAAAGTCTGGGTACCAATTGTAGTCATGTGGTTCTCCAATACTCATTGCAGCAAATGATTGGGAGGGATCAGTATAGAGGGTATTGTCGAAGCGTTGAGGACAGGTGACAGCAGTGTGTCCAAATTGGGAGCAAATTTGACATTGGTGAGGACTGGGCCCGAGCACACCTGCATTAGAGTTAGGGGGAAGACCGGATGGGGGTCGAACTAAGCCAGGGTGGGGAGGTCCAATAGGCGGGGCCGGGTTGGGGTGCGGGTCCGGTTGGCCACCACGGCCACCATGACCACCACCCTTGCCCTTGGCCAGACCACGATCACAGTTGCCACGGCCCTGCGACTGGCCTGGCTGCGGTGGACCATAAGCCACCATGGCAGGGCTAGGTTCAGTATTATGACGTCCAATTTGACAAGTTAAGGCAGCCTCCTCATTGAGAAGAGAAGTTTTTAACTCCTCATAAGTGTATTGTTTGTTTGTTTGGCGTGTAAAAGTGGCAAAAACAGCGTATTCAGGAGTTAAACCATAAATAGCAAAGTGTTGAAATTCTCTTTGTGAGACAAGAGAGTCAATGGCAGCTAAGTCATCCGTGATTGATTTTAATTTTGAGAGATGGGTATCCATTGTTTTGCATCTTTTTTGTGATTTAATAATTGGGTCTAGAAATCAAACTCCTTAGCCATAGAATGATCCCTAAAGCGCTTAGCGAGGGCATCCCACATACCTAAAGCGCTTAGCGAGGGCATCCCACATAGTTTTTGAGGTAGAGTGGCAGACAATGACATTTAATAATGGATGACTGAGGTTGGTGGCAATGCAGGATCGGAGACTTTGATCCGTGCGTAGCTATAAAAGGTGATCAGGATTAGGGTAGGTCGATCCATTTGGAAGGGATATTTGGGCTGGGAGACAGGGGTACGTACCATCAATAAATCCTAACAGTTGGTGAGAGATTAGCAGCATATTGAATTGTTTACGCGAAGGCGGATAATCAGTACTGGATTCAAGTTTTATAGTGAATATACTCGTAATGTTAGAAAGAGGAATTAAGACAGGGGAAGGGAGATGATTATATAAAGTAGAAGCTGCTGCATTAGGAGTTGTGTAGATTGAATTTATATAATTAGGGTTGGAGATGGTAGTGTTAGAAGGCCTAGCTCCTCCACCGATACTATGGAGTAGCGATTTTGTTTTTGGGGGGGGGGGGGGGGGGGGGGGAGCCGCTCCGCCATTACCGGTGCCCGGGAAGGTACCGGTGATGGTTGGACTGGCGAGGCCCATGGGGTGAGAGGAGAGATAAAATAAGGGGGGAAGGGAAGAGGATGAGGGGATGCCCAAATTAAGTGCCTGGTTCATTATAGACCTCCCAATTGGTGGTGGAGTACTGAAGATGGCGACATCGGCATCAACCGACCGAGGAAGCAGGGCAACAGAGGAGACGGGGCCGACATGGTGAAGGTCGGTCACCTCCCTTGGTGTTGCAGCACCAGTCGCTCCTGGTGGGGAAACAGTACTGTCGTTACTGGTCTCCACTGGTGGCTGGGTGGTGGCGGGTTAGGGGGAGAGAGAGTGGGAGAGGGCACTAGCATATGATCTACTAGGGTTCGATGCCATTGTAAAACAAAAAGGAAAAAAATCAAAAATTCAACACAATGCAGAAATTAAAGAGAGGAATGAAAAAAAAAAAAAACATACAAAGGTTGAAGACGTAAGCGAAAATTTAAATCATAGTCTTGGCTCTAATGCCATATGAAAATAGAGAGAAAACTCTATATGTATTGGATGAATAAAGTGTTACAAGAGTAGCCTTTATATAGGCAAGGCATAAATACAATAAAGACAAAAGGGCCCTTGGACTTTACATAAGTCTAGGGGTACAATAGTAATAGCATGTGACATGAGTAAACCCTAGTACAAGATGGTTCTAAAATATGCTCTAATAGTATATCCATATAACACTCGATGTTTCAAAAGATCATAAAATTCAAACCCAAGCCCTATTAGACTCAGGCACATATCTTAATTGCATCCAAGAAGGACTCATTCTTTCAAAATACTACAAAAAATACTAGAAAGCCTTCACACTTCTAGTGGAGATAGAATGAATATCAAATACAAACTATCAAACTCTTACATTTGCAATGACGGCATATGTTTCAAAACTCCTTTTATATTAGTCAAAGACTTTCAACAACAAATTAAACTAAAAACTCCCTTTATCAGTCAAATATATTCCTTTACGGTTACAAAAGAAGGAGTCCACACTAAAATCAAAGATACCCCAATAACTTTTCAATTCATTAATCCAATTAACCAAAGAGACCGAAACCTTTTAGAATCAACTGCAGTATTCAAATAAATAAATTCAATACATAATAAGAAAAATCATATTCAACATCCTCAAAAAGAAGTAGAGTATCAAAAAATTGAAAAACAACTTCTTCAACCCAATGTTAAAAATAAGATCAATCAATTAAATAACAAAATAACCAAAGAAGTTTGCTCTGATCTTCCCAATGCCTTCTGGGATAGAAAACAACATATTATTCAACTCATATATGAAAAAAATTTCAGAGAAAAAAATATCCCTGCTAAAGCCAAACCTATACAAATGAACAAAGAACTACTAGAACATTGTAAAAAGGAAATTCAAACTCTTTTAGATAAATGATTAATAAGACAATCAAAGTCTCCATGGAGCTGCTTCGCCTTTTACTTAAACAATCAGGCAGAAAAGGAACGAGGAGTTCCAAGATTAGTAATCAATTATAAACCACTAGACAAAGTTCTTCAATGGATCAGATATCCAATTCCAAACAAAAAAGACTTACTCAATAGACTATATAGTGCAAAAATATTTTCAAAATTCAATTTAAAAAGTGGCTTTTGGCAAATTCAAGTTAATGAACAGGATCATTACAAGACAGCATTTACGGTGCCATTTGG
Source organism: Simmondsia chinensis (assembly GCA_018398585.1). NCBI lineage: Eukaryota > Viridiplantae > Streptophyta > Magnoliopsida > Caryophyllales > Simmondsiaceae > Simmondsia > Simmondsia chinensis. The sequence continues at coordinate 19,916,555 of JAGTTD010000017.1, read as the reverse complement.
ACACTACGAATGGAATGTAATGGCTTTTGAACTCAAAAATGCTCCATCAAAATTTCAAAATATCATGAACGATATTTTTACTCAATATATAGATTTCATCATTGTACACATAGATGATATTCTTGTTTTCTCAAATAATATAGACCAACATTTTAAACACTTAAATATTCTTGTACATGTTATTAAGAAAAATGGTTTAGTATTATCTGTCTCAAAAATGAAACTATTTCAAACAAAAGTTTGATTTCTAGCCCATAATATTTTCCAAGGAGCAATAAAATCAATTGTTAGAGCAGTTGAGTTTGCTAACAGATTTTTAAATGAATTAAAAGATAAAACTCAATTACAAAGATTTTTGAGATGTCTTAACTATGTTTCGGATTTCTTTCCCTACCTTAGAAACCTGTGTCAACCATTGTACCAAAGACTCAAAAAGAACCCTCTTCTTGGACGGAGGAACATATAGCAATAGTACAAACATTCAAGGAAATGGCCAAAAGTCTTCCATGTCTGGCACTTCCAAACCCATAAGCATTCCTTATTGTTTAAACAAATGCTTCAAATATTGGTTATGGAGGAATACTTAAACATCGATTAGGTACAAAATCAGAACAAGTAATTAGATTTCATTCAGGTCTATGGCTCGGACCTCAGAAAAACTATTCAACCATCAAAAAGGAAATTTTGTCAATTGTTTTAAATATTTCAAAATTCCAAGATGATTTGTATAACCAAACTTTTCTTTTACGAATTAATTGCAAACCTGCAAAAGTAGTTTTACAAAAGGATGTCAAAAATTTAGTTTCAAAATAAAGTTTTGCCAGATGGCAAGCAATATTATCAGTCTTTGATTTTCAAATCGAATTCACCAAGAGAAAATAATTCTCTTCAAGATTTCCTTTCAAAAGAATTTTTACAAGGTTATGACATCATCCCATCTTCTTTTTCAGGATAATGTCTAAAGAAAAAAGAAAAGGAAAGGACAAAGAAAAAGAATTTCAAAAACCAAAAGACTATGCTACGAAGCTTCAACTTCATCCTCAAAATTCCTCAATACAATTCTAACTCAAAACCCATATTCAATTCTTGAACAAGAGTTCCCTCCAAATTCCTATGCAGCAGCAACTTCAAAATCCCCTCAAAACCATTTTCCATTACGACCTCCTTCTCCTCTACAACCTCTAAAAAAAAACTCCCAAGACTCATCATCTTCTCAATCCGCTCAATATTTTACAAAACCTCAATTAGAACATATATATTTGACAGGACAATATGAGCCACTTTCTTTAAATGAAATTCATGGTTCTATAAATTCAACATTCCTAAAAGATTTTCAATGGATTCCAGAAGATATCAATCGAACTCGAAAATTTTACGAGTTTATTTTAGTTGACTAAAAATCTGTTCAAATCAAACATAAGACTAATTCTACAAATGGATCAATCATGTTTTCATCCTGTAAAATTTTAAATGTTTGGAACCGAAAAGATTTCGGTTACAACCCTTTTATTTCAAAGCAATTTTCTCAATCTTTTCAACCCTCTGGTTATACCTATCGAGATTACAAAATGGCTTGGTTTAGAAGTTTTCTTATCAGACCATTTGATCACTCTTGGTTTTTTCAATTTACAAAAAGATCATGACATTTCCCCACTTGGTTTCTTGAATGGTGGCGTTTTTTTATTCCTTCCTCTACCATTTATCCTGCCAACGTTCAAGCATTATTCAATATTTATTCCAAAAATCTAGGAGATTTACATAACCCCATAGATAAGATTACTAGTTTTCATTCAAATTTTCAAATCCCATGAATTTTATGTTGGTCTTACTCAACTGCTCATTTTTTCGAGCACCCTTACCCATTATCCAAGATACGTGAATACAAAATTAAATGGTGGGACAAATACGGTGTAGAACGTGTTTACAAATTTTTCAAAGAAAGCAAAAACAAAAATATTTAAAATTTTCCTCTAGAATCTTCAACACCGTCCAAGTCTCAACCTGTGAAAGTAACAAATTCAAGCACCTCTTCAAATCCAAATCCAAAAAGAAAGTTTCAAAGGAGCTTCTAGCCCAACTTCTCCAGCAAATTTAAGACTCATCCGACGAAGAAGAAGGTGATGATGTCAATTCTTCACAAACAGATCCTTTCAATTTTCTTCAATAATGCTACTTCGATTATCAGCCTCGACAAATCACTGTAGAAAAGTCAATCAACTACAGCAATTACAATAGCAAGGATAACTAGCAGTCCAATTACTGTTACAATAATTCAGATCACTGTAAATCGTACAATAATAGAAAACAGGTGTCCCGGACTTCAAATACATCAACTCTGATTCAATTTCCGCAGCTATTTAAGGAACTTCAAAGGATCCAAGCAGGAGTAAAGGAAATTGGAAAGGCAAAATCAGAAATGACAAAATTCTCGTTTGCTCATTTAATTCTGCTCTTGTAATTTTAGTGTCTATTCAAGCTTTGCATAAAAAGTCTTCCATTTCCATATGTAAGTTTGTATTTGTATTTCAATTACTGTCCTAGAAAGTTTTAATCTGTTGTAAATTAACTTTATATTTTCAATAATAAATTCCATCTTTCTCATCTTCTTCTGTACCCTGCGCTGATACAGAATGGTGGGACAAAAATGCTATAGAGCGTGATTGCTCTACTAAGATTCTTTCCAAAATTTTCAAAGATATAAAAACAAAAATATTCAAAATTTTCCTCCAGAATCTTCAACACCGTCCAAGTCTCAACCTGTGAAAGCAATAGATTCAAGGTCCTCTGCAAAATCCAAATCCAGAAAGAAAGTTTCGAAGGAGGTTCTAGCCCAACTTCTCCAGCAAATTCAAAACTCATATGACGAAGAAGAAGGTGATGATCCCAGTTCTTCACAAACAGATCCTTTTAATTTTCATCAATAATGCTGCTTCGATTATCAGCCTCGACAAATCACTGTAGCAAAGCCAATCAACTGTAGCAATTACTGTGGCAAGGACAACCAGCAGTCCAATTACTGTTACAATAATTCAGATCACTGTAAATAATACAATAATGCAAGACAAGTATCCCGGACTTCAAATTTCGTCAACTCCAATTCAATTTCCGCAGCTATTTAAGGAGCTTCAAAGGATCCAAGTAGGGGCAGAGGAAAATGGAAAGGCAAAATCAGAAATCACAAAATTCTCCTTTGCTCATTTAATTATGCTTTTCTAATTTTAGTTTCTATTCAAGCTCCGTATATAAGTCTTCCATTTTCATCTGTAAGTTTTGTATTTGTATTTCAATTATTGTCCTATAAAGATTTAATCTGTTGTAAATTAACTTTATATTTTCAATAATAAATTCCATCTTTCTCATCTTCTTCTATACCCTGCGCCGATACAAAATGGTGGGACAAATACATTATAGAACGTGATTGCTCTACAGAGAATCTTTCCAAAATTTTCAAAGAAAGTAAAAGCAAAAATATTCAATTTTTTCCTCCAGAATCTTCAACACCTTCCAAATCTCAACCTGTGAAAGCAACAGATTCAAGCTCCTCCTCAAAATCCAAATCCAAAAAGAAAGTTTCAAAGGAGCATCTAGCCCAACTTCTCCAGCAAATTCAAGACTCATCCGATGAAGAAGAAGGTGATGATCCCAGTTCTTCACAGACAGAGCCTTTCAATTTTCTTCAATAATGATGCTTCGATTATCAGCCTCGATAAATCACTGTAAAAAAGTCAACAACTGTAGCAATTATTATAGCAAGGACAACAAGCAGTCCAATTACCGTTACAATAATTCAGATCACTGTAAATCATATAATAACGCAAGACGGGTGTCCCGGACTTCAAATTTCATCAACTCCAATTCAATTTCCGCAGCTATTTAAGGAGCTTCAAAGGATCCAAGCAGGGGCAGGGGCAATTGGAAAGGCAAAATTAGAAATCACAAAATTCTCCTTTGCTCATTTAATTCTGCTCTTGTAATTTTAGTTTCTATTCAAGCTTTGTATAAAATGTCTTCCATTTCCATCTGTAAGTTTTGTATTTGCATTTCAATTACTGTCCTTTAAAGTTTTAATCTGTTGTAAATTAACTTTATATTTTCGATAATAAATTCTAACTTTCTCATCTTCTTCTGTACCCTGCGCCAATACAGATTGGTGGGACAAATACGTTATAGAACGTGATTACTCTACTGAGATTCTTTCCAAAATTCTCAAAGAAAGCAAAAACAAAAATATTCAAATTTTTCCTCCAGAATCTTCAACACCGTCCAAGTCTCAACCTGTGAAAGCAACAGATTCAAGCTCCTTCTCAAAATCAAAATCCAAAAAGAAAGTTTCAAAGGAGCTTCTAGCCCAACTTCTCCAAAAATTCAAGACTCATCCGACGAAGAAGAAGATGATGATGCCAGTTCTTCACAAACAGATCCTTTCAATTTTCTTCAATAATGCTACTTCGATTATCAGCCCTGACAAATCATTGTAGCAAAGTCAATCAACTATAGCAATTACTGTAGCAAGAACAACCAGCTATCCAATTACTGTAAAATAATTCAGATCACTGTAGATCGTACAATAAAGCAAGACAAGTGTCCCGGACTTTAAATTTCATCAATTCCAATTCAATTTCCGCATCTATTTGAGGAGTTTCAAAGGATCCAAGCAGGGGCAGAGGCAATTTGGAAGGAAAAATCATAAATAACGAAATTCTCCTTTGCTCATTTAATTTTTCTCTTGTAATTTTGGTTTCTATTCAAGCTTTTTATACAAGTCTTCTATTTCAATCTATAAGTTTTGTATTTGTATTTCAATTACTGTCCTTTAAAGTTTTAATCTGTTGTAAATTAACTTTATATTTTCAATAATAAATTCCATCTTTCTCATCTTCTTATGTACCCTGCGCCGATACAAAATGGTGGGACAAATACGTTATAGAACGTGATTGCTCTACTCAGATTCTTTCCAAATTTTTCAAAGAAAGCAAAAACAAAAATATTCAAAATTTTCCTCCAGAATCTTCAACACCGTCCAAGTATCTACCATTGAAAGCAACATATTCAAGCTCCTTCTCAAAATCCAAATCCAAGAAGAAAGTTTCAAAGGAACTTCTAGCCCAACTTCTCCAGCAAATTCAAGACTCATCCGACGAAGAAAAAGGTGATGATGACAATTCTTCACAAACATATCCTTTCAATTTTCTTCAATAATGCTGCTTCGATTATCAACCCTGACAAATCACTGTGGCAAAGTCAATCAACTGTAGCAATTACTTTAGGAAGGACAACCAGCTATCCAATTACTGTTACAATAATTCAAATCACTGTAGATCGTAAAAAAATGCAAGACAGGTGTCCCGGACGTCAAATTTTATCAATTCCAATTCAATTTCAGCAACTATTTAAGGAACTTCAAAAGATCCAAGCAGGGGCAGAGGCAATTGGAAAGGAAAAATTAGAAATCACAAAATTCTCCTTTGCTCATTTAATTCTGCTCTTGTAATTTTAGCTTCTATTCAAGCTTTGTATACAAGTCTTCTATTTATATGTATAGGTTTTGTATTTGTATTTCAATTGCTGTCCTTTAAAGTTTTAATCTGCTGTAAATTAACTTTATATTTTTAATAATAAATTCCATCTTTCTCATCTTCTTCTTTACCCTGCACCGATCCTGACCCATTCTGGTATCAGAGCCAAGTTCAAGGAGCTTTCAACAGTAATTTCACAGAAATACTATTAAGCACTTATTAAGAACGTTGGTAAACTAGAGAGTAGCATTGGTAAGCCCTGTAAGTATTGGTAAGCCATGGTAGGTGTTCCCATTACCATCACTCTGGTATTCTCGTTCTCAACAGTGTTAGATAGTAAAACTACTCAGTACCTGTTGAACCCAAAACTAAGGTTAGAACCATGTCAAGGTCCAGAGTTGCAGGGTCCTTCAGAAGACTATTTTCAAATCAACCAAGTACCAGTTCAAACTCTTCAAACTCACATAGAACTATTAATTAAAAGGAAATTTCAAAAGAAGTCTCAAACCCCAAAGATATGGTCAATTGAAGCATTCCAAATGAAAATTTTGAATCAATTTATCAAATTGGACATTTTGACTTCAAAATGGCTTTTTCATGCAAAACACATGAGCAATCAATGTCTATAGAAAGAGAAACCCAAATAGTTCAATTACTCTCTAATTTGTCGCTTCAAAAATATATTTTAAAAGGTTTTCATTATATATACTATGGTTTAGTACAAGTAGCGATTTGTCCCCTTTCAAGAATTGGGACATAATCAACCGGTTATGTTAGCACTAAGAGATTCAACATTTTTAAAATCTGAAGATTCCTTTTTAGCTATTGTTCAAACTAATTTGCACAATGGTCCAATCAACTTCAACTGTTATCCAAACTTTTCAGTAGATCTCCAAGATCCAACAATTTTAGAAACATTAACTCTAGATACCCATATGCCAAATATCGAGATCAAAGAATCTCAGTAGAGCAATCACGTTCTACAACGTATTTGTCCCACCATTTAATTTTGTATTCACTTGCCATGGATAATGGGTAAGGATGCTCGAAAAAATAAACAGTTGAGTAAGACCAACATAAAATCCATGGGATTTGAAAATTTGAATGAAAACTAGTAATTTTATCTAGGGGGTTATGTAAATCTCCTAGATTTTTGGAATAAATATTGAATAATGCTTGAATGTTGGCAGGATTAATGGTAGAGGAAGGACCAAAAAATCACCACCATTCAAGAAGCTAAGTGGGGAAATGTCTTGATCTTTTTGTAAATGGGAAAAACCAAGAGTGATCAAATGGACTAATAAGAAAACTTCTAAACCAAGCCATTTTGTAATCTTGGTAGGTATAACCTGAGGTTTGAAAAGTTTGAGAAAATTGCTTTGAAGTAAAAGGGTTGTAACCGAAATCTTTGCGGTTCCAAACATTTAAAATTTTGCCGGTTAAAAATAGGATTGGTCTATTTGTAGAATTAGTCTTATGTTTGATTTGAACAGATTTTGAGTCGACTAAAATAAACTCATAAAATTTTTAAGTTTGATTGATATCATCTGGAATCCATTGAAAATCTTTTGGGAATGTTGAATTTACATAACCATGAATTTCAATTAAAGAAAGTGGTTCATATTGTCATGTCAAATATATATGTTCTAATTGAGGTTTTGTAAAATATTGAGCGGATTGAGAAGATGATGAGTCTTGGAAGTTTTTGTTTAGAGGTTGTAAAGGAGGAGGAGGTCGTAATGGAAAAGGGTTTTGAGGGGATTTTGAGGTTGCTGCTGCATAGGATATTGGTGGAAACTCTTGACCAAGAATTGAATATGGGTTTTGAGTTGGAATTTGTATTGAGGAATTTTGAGGATGAGGTTGAAGCTTCATTGCATAGTCTTTTGGTTTTTGAAATTCTTCTTCTTTGTCCATTCCTTTTCCCATTTCTTTAGACATTATCCTCAAGAAGAGGATGGGATGATGTCATGACCTTGTACAAATTCTCTTGAAAGGAAGTTTGGGAGAGAATTATTTTCTCCTTTAATGAATTCGATTTGAAAATCAAAGACTGACAATATTACTTTGCCATCTGGCAAAAATTTGTTTTAAAACTAAATTTTTGACATCCTTTTGTAAAACCTCTTTTGCAGGTTTGCAATCAATTTGTAAAAGAAAGGTTTTGTTATACAAACCATCTTAGAATTTTGAAATATTTAAAACAATTGACAAAATTTCCTTTTTGATGGTTGAATAGTTTTTCTAAGGTCCAAGCCATAGACCTGAATGGAATCTAACTACTTGCTCTGGTTTTGTACGTAATCGTTGTTTAAGTATTTCTCCATAACCAATATTTGAAGCATTAGTTTCAACAATAAGGAATGCTTCTGGGTTTGGAAGTGTTAGACATGGAAGACTTTTGGCCCTTTCCTTAAGGGTTTGTACTATTGCTGTATGTTCCTCCGTCCAAGGAAGAGGGTTTTTTTTGAGTCTTTGGTATAATGGTTGACACAGGTTTCTAAGGTTGGGAAAGAAATCCGAAACATAGCTAAGACATCCCAAAAATATTTGTAATTGAGTTTTATCTTTTAATTTATTCAAAAATTTGTTAGCAAACTTAATTGCTCTAGCAATTAGTTTTATTGTTCCTTGGAAAATATTATGACCAAGAAATCTAACTATTGTTTGAAATGGTTTCATTTTTGAGGCAGATAACACTAAACTATATTTCTTAATAACATGTATAAGAATACTTAAGTGTTTAAAATGTTGGTCTATATTATTTAAGAAAACAAGAATATCATCTATGTATACAATGATGAAATCTGTATATTGAGTAAAAAGATCGTTCATAATATTTCGAAATTCTGATGGTGCATTTTTGAGTCCAAAAGGCATTACATTCCATTCATAGTGTCCAAATAAAACCGTAAACGATGTCTTGTAACGATCCTTTTCATTAACTTGAATTTGCCAAAAGCCACTTTTTAAATCGAATTTTGAATATATTTTTGCATTATATAGTCTATTGAGTAAGTCTTTTTTGTTTGGAATTGGATATCTGATCCATTGAAGAACTTTGTTTAGTAGTTTATAATTGATTACTAGTCTTGGAACTCCTCATTCCTTTTCTGCCTGATTGTTTATGTAAAAAGCGGAGCAGCTCTATCGAGACTTTGATTGTCTTATTAATCATTTATCTAAAAGAGTTTGAATTTTCTTTTTACAATGTTCTAGTAGTTCTTTGTTTATTTGTATAGGTCTAGCTTTAGTAGGAATATTTTTTTCTCTAAATTTTTTTTTCATATGGGAGTTGAATAATATGTTGTTTTCTATCCCAGAAGGTATTGAAAAGATCAGAGCAAACTTCTTTGTTTATTTTGTTATTTAATTGATTGATCTTATTTTGAACATTGGGTTAAACAAGTTGTTTTTCAATTTTTTGATAATGTACTTCTTTTTGAAGATGTTGAACATGATTTTTCTTATTATGTATTAAATTTATTTGTTTGAATATTGCAGTTGATTGTAAAAGGTTTAGGTCTCTTTGCTGAATTGGATTAATGAATTGGAAAGTTATTGTGGTATCTTTGATTTTAGTGTGGACTCCTTCTTTTGTAACCGTAATGGGATATATTTGACTGATAAAAGGAGTTCCTGATATAATTTGTTGTTGAAGGTCATTGACTAATATAAAAGGAGTTTTGAAACATACGCCGTCATTGCAAATGTAAGAGTTTGATACTTTGTATTTGATATTCATTCTATCTCCACTAGCAGTGTGAAGGCTTTCTAATATTTTTTCATAGTATTTTGAAGGAATGAGTACTTTTTGAATGTAGTTAAGATCTACGCCTGAGTTTAACAGGGCTTGGGTTTGAATTTTATGATCTTTTGAAACATAGAGTGTTATATGGATATACTATTAAAGCATATTCTAGAACCATCTTGTACTACGGTTTACTCATGTCACGTGCTATTACTATTGTACCCCTAGACCTATGCAAAGTCCAAGGGCCCTTTTGTCTTTATTGTATTTATGCCTTGCCTAAGTAAAGGCTACTCTTGTAACCCTTTATTCATCCAATACATATAGAGTTTTCTCTCTATTTTCATATGGTATCAGAGCTAAGACTCTGATTTAAATTTTCGCTTCCGTCTTCAACTTTTGTATGTTTTTTAAAGGTTGGAAAACCAAAGTTAAAAGAAACTACTATATTTTTTTTGAATTTTTTTCATAAAATTATTTTTCATAATTATTTTCAATTTCGTACTCTTTTTCTAATTTCAAGTTTATTAATGTCTAAGAAGTGTCTTATTTTTACTAACAAAGTTCAAGGGGTGAATTGCGTGTACTAGTAAAGTTTAAGGACTAAATTGAAATTGTACAGGATGTACAACAACAACAAACCCAGTGCCTCCATGGGCTCCCGCCAAAAGCAGGGCCTGGGGAGGGTAAATGTACGCAGCCTTCCCCCTTCAGGGGGCTCCCCTGAAGGAAGGCTGTTTCCGAGGACCTCCAACCTAAAACGTTGGTCTGCATCCTTCAGCCAAAGACTTGGCACAGGAGAAGCATAAAAAATGCATGAGTATGGCAAAAAAAAAAAAAAAAAAAAAAAAGGATAGAGATAGAGGTAGAAGAGATAAAGAAAGAGAATGAGAATGAGATAGGGATAGATAAGGTATAGCCAAAGATAAGGTAGAGACAAAGACTACCCTACTCTAACCGAATTATCTAATACCCCTATGCCAGCCCTCCATTGGGCCCTATCTAAGGCCATCTCCTCCCGAAGGTTTAGGTGGGTGAGATATTGTCGGATCGTCTCAAGCCATCTCTTCTTTGGTCTATCTCTGCCTCTTCTGCCTAATGTAGTAAGGGGCTGTTCGCATCTCCTGACTGGAGCGTCGTCCGGTCTCCTTTTGACATGTCCGAACCACCTCAGACATTTCTCCCTTAATTTATCTTCAATGGGGGTTACGCCCAGTTTGCCTATTATGATGTCGTTTCTGATCCTATCCTTCCTTGTGTGTCCGCACATCCACCTCAGCATTCGCATCTTCGCCACCTTCATCTTCCATGCCTGCTGTTGTTTCATCACCCTGCACTCCGCCCCATACGCCATGGTTGGCCTCACAACCGTCATATAGTATCTTCCATTTAGCTTCAAGGGGAATTTCCTATCACAAAGTACCGCGGAGGCCATCCTCCACTTATGCCATCCCGCTTTGATCCTGTAGCTGACATCCTCGTCCACTTCGCCGTTGTGCTGCATAGTGGACCTCAAGTACCTGAATCTCTCCTTCTTCAAAATGGCCTCGTGTCCAATCTTGACTTCTTCCCGGCTAGACGTGGTAGAGGGATCGAACTTGAGTTCCATGTGCTCGGTCTTGGCTCTGCTTAGTCGTAGACCCTTTGACTCTAGATTAATGGTGCTAACTTACTTTGCCTAAGAGTTGGTTCAACAAGTTCATAAAATTAAGACCAACGCTTTCCAGCTCAAGACTTAGTTATCAAAGCCTTAGATTAATGGTGCTAACTTACTTTGCCTAAGAGTTGAGGACATAAGCTATAGCAGAAGGGGATACCTTCTTGAACACCATTGTTCATGCACCCTTGTATTTGTAAGAGCGAATCAAACTACAATTACGCCTACTCCAAGAAATAGAGAAGAAAAAAATTAGAAGCATGATGTATGAAAATTGAAGAGTTTCGTATTTATGTTGGGATCCTTCACAAAGCCTTGGGCTCCCTTATTTATAGTCTAAGAGAATTAATTATTGCTCCTCGTTTGACGCTTGTCGCTCCCTACGTCCGGGCCTTGAACCTCCATGTTTGCTTGAGGCATAGTCTGCCGTTTAATCAGGTGTTGAGATCAAATAGTTGCTCTCCCACATCGGCCCTCTTGTACATAAGAATCTTTGAGGCCACATTTCCCTTTAACCCTCCAGGTAATTGTCTTGAGTCATGGGCATAATGCCTTTCCTATAGCACTTATGTAACCGCTTCGTGCTAGAGCTTGAGCTTGGATAGGGTGATAGTATCCCTGGTTACCACATTGTACAATTGTTTTCAAATTGTTAATGTCATCACGTGCTAGACACATGTTTCATTAATCAAAATGACACTATTCCTAGCCCTTTGAAAATATTAGGTAGACAATAAGTCCTCGAGCAAACTTGTTTCTTTGAATTCATGATGACCATACAAACGCGAACAAACAAAGCAGTTCCCAAATATGCTATTTTATTGGGTGAACACAACCCAATGGTTAAAAGGTGCTCTTATTATTTAGAAGCAATCTAAAGTTCCTAGGCACTAGAAAGAGTATTCCCCTTTGGAAATGTGAGTGGTATTGATGCGGCTAGCAATTGGCAGATAAAAAAAACGACCACAGATGAGGAAGAAGAGCACAAGGATAACTAAGGAGAGCACGCAGATAGCTAGATCTACCTTTAGTTTTAGATAGGAATTTTGATTAAGATAAAATTGCTTTATTTTTATTTATTTAGATTCAATTTAGTCTTTAACCCCAGCTAAGAAAGCTCCTCTATAAAAAGAGGATAGCTAATTAGGGTTTCAATTCAATTTTGATATTTAGATTTTCTTAATTATTTTGTTCTTTTCTAGTTCTCTAGTGAAAGAATTGATATTAAGAATTTACCATTTGTTTTTTACTAGCTTTTGCCCTAGAAATTTAAGAGAAAGATGTTAAAGAAAGATGGGAACACGCTTTTTTGACCGCGGTGGTATGATTTTTGGGCCTTCTCCTCCTTCCGCTCGTTGGCCTTCTGTTCCCAATCAATTATCTTTATGGACCTGCATCAGTTGATATTAGAGCTCAGAACGTTTCTGTGATCACCCATGGGGGGTAAAGATACCCCGCCGCCAGAGATGTGTACTAGAGAGATTTTGAACATCAAATGACTAAGAGGTTAGAGGAGATAGAGGAGAGATTACGACATATCAAGCTGAGTTATGCGATGCCCAGCCAAACGGTTCATCCTCAACCACCATCGGATGTGGGAGGTGAGGACGAATTCGAAGGAAGCTTTCATAACTCGTTTGAGAGGGTTGGCAACCAAGGGTGGAATATCAGGAGGGAATGACCGATTTCTGGCACTTCTGATTACCTGGATGATTGACAGTGGGAATCCGGGCTTCGAAGATTTCGGAGTTCGCCAGTGGAAGAGAAACCGAGTTCTAGGGTTTGCTGGCTTCGATAGAAGAGGTGCTCAAATTGTTCAAGGAAGTTCTAGAGCACAAGAAGGTGTCATTGGTGGCTACCTGATTGAGGGGTAGAGTTGCCACCTAGTGGCAGCAATTGAAGCATACCCACTTAGGTAGGGAAAGACAGAGATTGAGACTTGGGAGAAGATGAAGAAGCACATGCAAAGTGCCTTCCTTCTCCTTAATCACGCCAAGATTATGAACTAAAATTTATGTCAGGGTTCTCGATCTATGGAAGACTACATGGCAAAGTTCTATGCCTTAGTCGTCAGGAATGACTAAGCAGAATCAAAGAAGCAATTGGTGGATAGCGGGAATCAATCCAAGAAGTGCTTAAAGTTTCTAATATCTTTTTCGATTACAAAGGCAAGCCAGAGGGCTTTGCAGGTTGAGAAGCAACAGCAATGATGTCAGACTGGCAGTACTTGGAACACCCAGAATAGCAGGCGTGATTCGATACGGCCTCCATCCAACTTCGGTGTACATGGACAAATAGGGAGACCAGTGGTCGCCAAGCTTACTAGGCCAAAATAACCAGGCTCGGGCGTATTGTTCGAAAATCCGTTGCTTCAAGTGTGGTGATTTGGGTCACCGTACCATCGAGTGTCAAAAGAGCAATAGACTTGGCAAGGAGTTGTACATTGAGGGTCTTCATACTAAAGATGGCAAGTTAGTTGAGGATGAGGCTCAAGATGAGCTAGTGCCAAGTGATAAAGAAGAGGTTGCTAATGAAGAAGGCCACTTATTAGTGGTCAGGCGATTCTGCTTTATACCTAAAGAAGAAGGAAGGGAGAGTTGGCTCAAAAATAACATCTTCCAGATGACCTACACTATTAGAGGGAAAGTATGCCGCCTTGTCATCAGTTCTGGGAGTTGTGAGAATGTCATCTCCGAGGAAGCAATCAAGAAGTCGGGGTTGAAGGCAGAGGATTATTTGAACCCATACAAGCTATCTTGGTTCAGGAAAAGAAACCAGGTAACCATGTCTAAAATATTGCCTAGTTAACTATTCATTTGGGACAAAATATCTGGATGGGGTATGGTTTGATGTGGTTACCATGGATGTGTGCCATTTTTTCCTTGGCTCACCATGGCAATTTGACAAAGGCGCCACCCATGACAGAAGATGTAGTACCTACAGCTTTGTGCTTGAGGGCACAAAGAAAGTCTTATTGCCCATGAAGGACAAAGCACCACGTTCGGTGTTAGCTAAAAACCCGACTCTCCAAACTTGGGCCAAGTTCACCAAGGAGGGTGGCGAGGACAAGGTAGTGTTTTGTTGATTGGTAAAAAGTATCGGGCAAAACAGAGGAAAGCACCGAAGGAAGTTGAAAACTTGATGAAGGAATTTGCTTACATCTTCTAAGAAGAGTTACTACCATTAAGAGACATACAACACCGGATAGATTTGATGCCGGGAGCTGCCTTATCGAATAGACTGCATTACTGAATGAGTCCTATGAAACATGAGGAGCTGAGACGCTAAGTTGAGGAGTTGCTCGCCAGGGGTTTTATTAGGGAGAGTCTGAGCTCATATGTGGTTCCATCTCTCTTAACGCCGAAGAAGGATGGTACTTGGCAGATGTGCATTGACAGTAGAGTTGTCAACAAGATCATAGTACGTTACCAATTTCCTATTCCGAGATTTGATGATTTGCTAGATTAACTACATAATTTGTAGAAGTTTAGCAAGTTGGACTTGAAGAGCGGATACCAACACATTCATATCTCACCAGGTGACGAGTGAAAGACTGCCTTGAAAACCCGAGAAGGGTTATATGACTGGCTGGTGATGCCGTTTGGGCTTTCTAATGCCCCTAGTACATTTATGAGGTTTATGAACCACGTACTATTGCCCTTTATCGGAAAGTTAGTGTAATCTACTTTGACGACATCCTAATCTACAATACAAATCGAGAAGAGCATTTGAAACACCTTAGGGCTGTTTTGAAAACCTTAAGGGAACAACATTTGTCCGCCACTTTGAACAAGTGTGACTTTGTGAAAGACATGGTGACATTTCTTGTCTTTGTAGTGTCCAAGGATGGGGTTGCTTTAGATGAAAGCAAGTTAGAGATGATTTAGAATTGGCCCAACCAAAGTCAATAACTGAGGTACATAGCTTCCACGGTCTTGCATCTTTTTACCAGATGTTTGTACGGGGTTTTAGCTTTATTACTGCGCCAATTATGAATAGCATGAAAGAGAGTAGCTTCAATTGTACTCCGTAGGCATCCGACGCTTTCAAAGAGGTGAAGCGAAGATGGACCACAGCTCTAGTATTAGCATTACCAGATTTTCAGGAGACGTTCGAGTTACACACTGATGCCACAAAGGTTAGATTGGCGCGTTGTTTAGCCAAGAAGGTCTTCTGATTGCACACTTCAATGAGAAGCTTGACAGAAGTAAGTTGAATTATTCAACTTCTGATATCGAGTTCTACATGGTGGTTAAATCTTTAAGGCATTGGAAATCGTATCTTGCCAATAAAGAGTTTGTCTTATACTAGAATAATGTTGTGCCGAAGTACATCAAAGATATGCTTTTTGACCGACATGCGAAGTGGGTGAGTTACATTTTACTCTTTCACTTCTTGATCAAGCACAAGTCTGGGACAATGAATAGGGTTGACGATGCCTTGAGCAGGAATACGTTGATCTTGACTAACAGTGAAGCTTCAGTACTCAGTTCTGACAAGTTGGTGGAACAATACCAGGACGATATCGCCTTTGGAGACATTTAGCAAGAAGCAAAATTAGGCACAATACCAAGATACTCTATCAACAAGGGATTTCTCTTCAAGAGAAACCAGTTGTGCATCCCGGCTTCGAGTTGAAAAGCACAATGAAGGGCATATGGGGAGAGACAAGACGCTCAAGCTAGTGAGCGATACATATTATTGGTTAACAACAAGGGAGATTGAAAGTTTTGTCAAAAGGTGCCGAATTTGCCAAGTTTCTAAGGGAGCAATGATTAATGCTGGTTTGTATCTACTGCTTCTGATTCCTAGTCAATTGTGGGCAGGTATTAGTATGGAATTCGTGCTAGAATTTTCGAAGACACAAAGGGGAGTTGATTCGATGTTCATTGTTGTGGATCGATTCTCCCAGATGGCGCATTTCTTGGTATGCAATAAGGCCATCGATGTAGTTTATGTGGCACAATTGTATTTCTATGCGGTCTATTGGCTTCATGGGTTGCCTGCTAGCATTGTTTCGAATAGGTATGTACACTTTGTGACCCATTTTTGGAAGGCATTGTGGAAGATGGCGAATACTTCTCACCTTCAGCACTGTTCATCACCCGCAACTAGATGATGAGAATGAACTGATGAACAGATCCTTCGATAACCTTCTCTATGTCTTGTTTCCGAGAACATTAAGCAATGGGATCAAAAGTTATATCTATCCGAGTTTGCTTACTACTGCTCAGTAAATCAAAGCACAAGGTTTTCGCCATTTCAAATCATTTATGGCTTCGTTCCCCGTTCACGAATGAAACTTGCACCTGCTCCAAATCTTATTTGCCCACATGGAAAGGCTGAGGACTTCCAATTTGACCTTCAAAAGATACATGAGAAAACTTGAATACAGTTGCTGGAGGCAAACACCAAGTACAAGATGGCGAGTGATAAGCGACGCTGAGCAGTGCAACTTCAGGTTGGCCATTAGGTATGAACAATTTTGACAAGTGAGTAGTTCCTTGCATGGAAGTACAGCAAGTTAAAAGCACAGAAGATTGGGCCACTGCGAGTCATTTAGAAAGTCAATGACAATGCGTACCACCTTCAGCTACGAAGTGAAATGAGGACTTCCAACGTCTTCAACGTTAAGCACCTCGTTTCTTACTTTGGCCATAATGAGCGGGATGAACCTTTTACGAATTCGAGGTAAAATTCTCTTCAGGCTGTAGAGGAAAGGAAGACAAGCATTGATAAGGAGGAAGAGCACACGAAAAGTTAAGGAGAGCAAGCAGATAGCTAGATCTACCTTTAGTTTTTTATAGGAATGTTGATTAAGATAAAATTGCTTTATTTTCATTTATTTAGATTCATTTTAGTCTTTAAGCATAGTTATGAAAGCTCCTTTATAAAAGGAGGATAGCTGATTAGGGTTTTAATTAAGTTTTGATACTTAGATTTTTCTCAATTATATTGTTCTTTTCTAGTTCTCTAGTGAGAGAATTAAGATTAAGATTTTCCCCTTTTTTTCTTATTAGCTTTTGCAATAGAAATTTAAAGGAAGGGTATTGAATCCTTCCGCTGCCAATCACCTATCTTTTTTGGGCTGCATCAGGTACCCTCTTCATTTAGATGAAAGAAAAATAGATCATGAGGGAACATATCCGTTTAAATCTTCTTAGTAAAGCCTTGGCAAGCCCTACATTTATCTAAAAAGGACTCTTCAAAAAATATTTCTAAATCAATGTTTGATTTACCTATTCATTATATAGACATTTTGATCACTGATACTATTTTATTTGTTTTTTATACTGAATAATCTTATATTATGGCTATATGTTGGGATGCAATATCTTAGATGCACTTTCCACTAGGAAAATATATTATTCCAAAACTTTTATGCAAAAGGCCTCAATCAAATCTTAGTTAACGTAATTAGATTTTTATCCCAAAGTAAGTTCATTTTGATTGTTCTAAATGGTTCCAACCACCACAAGGAGAACCAAACTTTTATTCCAAATAAGCTAGGGACAAGGACATGCAACAACTCGAAAAATTGCCTAATGTGTCACAAAATGTAAGTAATCGATTATCTCAAATGTTTGATCTAATAGATGAATAGTTTCTATACTCCAATGTGTCCCATACACGAATGCTTATTGAGCTTATAATGTGGATAGTATATATGTCATTATTTTCTGTTGAAATTATGTTGACATTGAAAATAGAGATAGTTAAGATTTGAACTCTTGATATCTTGGACAACAAATCACTATTAATATATTAAGAAATCAACTATCCAAAAATGTAAGTATATAGGCAAAGGCTCACAAATAGTTTGTACTTCAATAAGGAACTACAAGCTAAATATCACACCAATTTGACATTTCCATTCAAATGGTCAAGGATAGGGAACAATGCAAGATCATGATGGGCATCCCAAATTTTGCATCTTGACTTTCTAGCATCAAGATGGCATTTGGATGAGAGCGATTGGAATGAGAGTAATATCTTTTGAATGTTAAAAGAATGTTAAGACATGGTGTAACTCTTTTCCTCATTCTCAATCAACTATGCATTGCATATCCACTATGCCAATCTATAGTTCACAAGCTTTGGATGAGGAACAAATTTTCCAAGCCAACAAGTCTCCTTTACTGCTTGTCAAGCTACCAAGTACTCTTCTTCCATAGTGGAGTCAGCAATGCGAGATTGCTAAACATTTCTCCAACTAATGGTTCCTATTCAAAGGAAAACACGTCCAAATGCCGAACCTCTGGAAATCCTTTAATGATTTGTATACCCTACCGAAGTGAGATCCATAGAAGGCTAGCATATAGTCTTAAGTCTTTCAAAGCACTTAAGTATTTAGTTTTATTTCTACTGAACGTGTAAAGGCCCCATATTTAGCAGATATTTGCAAGCCATTCCAAAAGTTCGACAAATATTTGGCCTTGTACATAACATGGTAAACGAGGCTACTCAAAGTCAAAGCATTAGGCATAATCATCATATACTTGTCCTTTTCATGTGTCTTAAAACACTACTCAGAAGAAAGGACTCCATTCTTCAAATGTAACAAACCCTTTCTAGGGTCTGTTATACTGTACCTTGCCAATATCTTCTCAATATAAACAGCCTATGATTACCTGAACATCATACTCTTATGATCTTTAATAAAAATTCGATATCAAGAATAAAGCTGGCTTTTCTTAGGTCTCATATAGAACTAAGTGGATAACCCAAATCTTAACAACTGCTAACATTCCTACGTTAGTCTCAATGAGTAGAATGCCATCCCATAAAACGCTAGAAATTCGCTACATTTTCTTTACATCGCTTGCACGCACATAGTTCATCAACTATTTGCTCAAACCTATAAGGTCTGCTATCTTCTCTCCCACTTTTGTCTACTTCTCCATAAGATAATAGAGACCCATGTTTCTCTTTAACACTCCAGGCAATTGTCTCAAGTTGTGGGCTTCCTTTCATGGAATACTCCCAATAACCCCCTCGAGCTCGAGCTTTAATCACTTGCTAATATTCTTGGCAATCACCTCAAGCAATTGTTTTATGAATGTTAATGTCATCACCTACAAGATACGTGCCCATTAATCAAAACGAAATTGTTCCCAGACCTTTGAAACTGTTGGGGTAAACTGTAAGTCATTGAGCAATACAACAACAACCAATGAAACGGCTCCCGTGCTATTTTACTGGGTCAAAATAGGCCTCTTCTCTCGTTGGCACAATGGTTAGAAGGTGTTATTACAAGCACAATCAAAGAAAAATAAGATAATTAATGTTTTTAATAAAAAAATTCTGAAGTGTTATTTATGTCTTTAAAGTAGTTTTAATAAAATTTCTATTCAATAACAATAATTACATCCTCTATCAAATTTAATTTCCTATTTTCATTTCACTTTAAATGCTTGACTTTGAGTTACTATTTTACATGGTAATCACATCTCAATATAAATGCTTGGTTTTCAGCCATTTTGTAAGATCAGAGAAGAGGAAAAAATTTGGATATTAATTTCCTTTATTAAAATCAATTCATTCTACTTTCCATTTTCTTTTAGGGGTTTGTCTTTTATTTTGGCTATGTAAGGTATTGTTAAGCTCTAGTTTTTAAGATTGTCTAGACCAAGAAAGTGTCATCAATAGTTGAATGTTGTCTCCCGAAGGCGGCGTGCTGGTATCTACTTCACTGGTTTTTGATCCGATAGGGGTACGGAGCGTTCTTAAAGAGAGCATGATATGCACTTCACTCAACAACTACATTACTGGTTTTCTCATCATCTCCACGCGTTTCATTTAATATCTTTGTACATAATATTTTTTTATAATTTTTTCTACCTTTCGTTCCAATAGAAGCAGTTGAAAATTCCTAGAGATCGAGCAAGAGCATCCTTCCTCTTGAAAAAAGTGATTTTCATTTAGATGAAAGAAAACTAAGTCATGAGAGAACATATTCGTTTAAATCTTCCTAGTGAAGTGTTGGCAAGCCCAACATTTATCTATAAAAGAATCTTCAAAAGATAATTCTAAATCAGTGTTCAATATACCTATTCATTAAATGAACATTCTGATAGCTGGTTCTATTTTTTTATTATTTATACTGAATAATCTTACATTATGGCTATATCTCAAGATACAATATCTTGGATGCCACTTGCCACTAGGGAAAGCAATTATTCAAAAACGTGTATGCAAAAGCCCCCAATCAAATCTTAATTAACTTAATTAGATTTTTATGCTAATGTAAGTTCATTTTGATTCTTCTAAATGGTTCAAACCACCACTAAGTAAGTGAGAACCAAACTTTCCTTACAAAGAAGCGAGGGACAAGGGCATTGTCACACCTCGAAAAATTGCCTAATACGCCAAAAAAATAGGAAGAATTAATTATTTCAAAAGTTTGATCTAATAGATAAAAGCACATTAATACTTTCTATATTCTAATATTCCGCTTATACGAATGCTCATTGGGCCTAACATGGATAGCATATAGGTTTGTGTTGAAATTATATTGATGCTGAAAGTACAGGTTGTTGAGATTCAAACTCGTGACTTCTAGGTCAAAAAATCTCTAATACTATATTAAAAAATCAACTATCCAAAAAAGTTTAAGTTAATAGCTAAAAGCTCACAAATAGTTTACACTCTAACAAGGAATTACTAGCTAAACACCACACCAATTCAACATATTGTCACAAACACGAGTTATTTCGTTATTTTCGCTTTTGATTTTTGTAACAATTATGTAATGTAAATGTAGAATTAGTCAAATATAAAATTATTGTAATTTTGAATAGGGGGACCGGTTAGGAGGAGGAGGCCAAGGTACTTTGAAACACAATAATGTAATTACATTAATGAAATGGGGCTATACCTTAGGGTCTAGGGTATAGGGTGGCCGGCCCCTTCCCTCCAAAATTTTCCCAAGCTTGCTTATTTAAACAACTTGTAATCTTGCATTTGGGCATCAATGAAAATTATCAAATTTACTTCTCTCCTTCTCTCTCTCTCTCTAACCGTCTCTCTCTCTCTTTCTTTTCCCTTCTAATTCTAACTTCTTTTCCCCTCTAACTCTTCTAAATCTTCCTCTACTTCTACTCTCTTTCTCTAACTCTCCTCTAATTCTCCTTCTCTCTCAAATTCTAACCGAGTCACGGGCCTAGGTTCGTGACAAAATGGTATCAGAGCCATCTTCTGATCCGGAAAGGGGCTTATCCTATCCTTCTTTTTTCTCATCCGGTTAAACCGAATAAAAAAAAAAAAAAAAAAAAAACAACGGCTATAACAAGAAGCATGTCCTCAACCGGTCACACCGATACCAACGAGTGGGTCGACACCGTTGATGAACGGATGGTCCGCTTGGAGGAGAGGATGGACCGACTAGAGGAACAACAAAACCGAAACAACATCGAGATAAAAGCAGACATGGCAGACGTGAAAGCTGACCTTAGGGCCCTAACCGATGCCGTGGGACGGTTGGTGAAGGCCCAGGAAAAGAGGACCGAGGTAGAGCCCATGGCACCACCCTTAGGTGCCCGTGACAATGCCGCACCAGGAGGTTAGGCACGTACCCGAGAACCGGTGATGGGATCCTACCGCCTCCAACACACTCCTCAGAGCTCAGAAATAACCATGCCCCCCCGCGGGTCACGGATGAAGGGGACTTTAGCCGAAGCCACGGAAGCAACCGCACCTTGACCTCCCATGCGCCCAAGCTCGAGATCCCAAAGTTTGAAGGTACGAACCCGAGAGCCTGGATCCGTAAGTGCCTTAAATACTTCCGTTGGTACCAAGTGCCCGAAAATGAGTGGGTGGAATATGCTTCAAGCCACCTTCATGAACACGGGGACGTTTGGTTCCATGGGCTGGAACTTAGGCACCCTCACATGACGTGGACCTTTTTCATGGACTAATTGTGCAAACGTTTTGGGGACCGATCACTCCAAGACATAGTGGAAAAGTTTAGCAAGATGTCACAAAACGGGCCGGTTGAAGATTATATTTTGAAATTTGGAGAGTTAAGGAGCTGGATGCTTATTCATCACCCGACATTGAGCGAGGCATACTTTGTCTCGAGCTCTATTAGCGGGCTTAAGCCCGCCATTCGAGCATCCATCAAGGCAAGCCGGCCAACCGAGCTTAGCATGGCCTTTGAACAGGCCAAACTCCAAGAAGTTGCGGTAGCCGAAATCAGGAATGCTGCCCGACCTACCAACCGACCCAGTTTTAGCGCCCGGCCTGTCCCCAGCAGCCGACCAGTGTCCTCGGCAGCGCCCCAGGGCTGGGCCCAGTCCCAAGGGTCCGTGTCCAAAACCAGCGGCAGCAGCAACGCAGGTTCCAGCGCACCAAGACGAGAGCTGGGCCAATGTTACAAGTGCCATGAAAAATACTTTCCGGGGCACATTTGTAAGAAGGCCTTACAAAGTATGGAGGGAGAAGAGGTCGAAGATGAAGCCCAAGAAGAGGAAGTTGCAGGTGAAGAGCAAACCGAAGGAGAATACAACGGAGCTATGGAGATTTCTCTAAATGCACTTTCAGGCCGAGTCACGCACAACACCTTGAGATTGAAGGGCCAGATTAAGAAACGAGAGGTAAATAACTTGATCGATAGCGGGTCCACTAATAGTTTCCTAGATGCTAATGTGGTCCCGGAGCTTCAGCTCGAAACCGTATGTACCGTCGTCATGACCGTGACGGTGGCAAACGGGGAGAGCCTCGTTAGTTATCAGAAATGCCCGGGCGTAAGGTGGAAAGTCCAAGGCACAACGTTCGTTGATGACTTGAGGGTATTGGAACTCCGGGGCAGTGACATGGTCCTTGGGGTTCATTGGCTCCAATGATATGGGCCCGTAACATTCGACTTCACCAACCTCAAGTTCGCTTGCTTCAAGGAGGGTAAGGCAGTCCGGTTACAAGGTACATCCGAGAAAGCCGCCTTACAATCAATTTCGGGTAAAAGCCTCACCAAGCTCTTCAAGAAGGTCGGACATGTGATGGGTCACCTCTTTATGGCTACCGCCGTGGAAGTCTCCAAGTCCATCATTCATCCGGAGATAGAATGCATCCTCGACCGCTATCAAGATGTTTTTGAGGAACCGAAGACCCTTCCTCTTCCTCGCTCACATGATCACCGCATTCCCACCTTGCCCGAAGCCAAGCCCGTGAACATAAGGCCCTACCGCTACCCGCACGGGCAAAAGAACGAGATTGAAAGGCAGGTCAAGGAGATGTTGGAAGCCTCCATCATCCAACCGAGCCGGAGCCCATTTGCTTCTCTGGTATTCTTGGTCCGCAAGAAGGATGGGTCATACCGTTTTTGCGTAGACTATCGGCAACTCAACAACATCACCATCAAGGATAAATTTCCGATACCGGTCATTGACGATTTACTAGATGAGCTCAAAGGGTCTTCCATTTTTTCCAAGATCGATCTCCGTGCCGGTTATCATCAAATTCGAGTGTGTAAAGAAGACCAGCACAAGACCGCCTTCCGAACTCACCAAGGGCATTATGAGTTCCGTGTCATGCCTTTCGGACTCACTAACGCCCCCGCTTCCTTCCAAGCCTTGATGAATGAAGTCTTCGAGCCATATCTACGCAAGTTTGTGCTCGTATTCTTTGACAACAACTTGGTCTATAGCCCGAGCCTTTCCACACATCTTAGGCACTTGACCAAAGTGCTTGAGACCCTTCGTATGCACCGCCTCTATGCTAAACGGAGCAAGTGTACTTTCGGCCAAGATCGGGTAGAATACTTGGGACACGTAATCTCAAGAGTAGGGGTCGCAACCGAAGAAGTCAAGATCGAGGCCATGAAGAAGTGGCCAAGACCAAAGAATGTCAAGAGCCTCCGTGGATTCTTGGGACTCACCGGGTACTACCGGAAGTTCATCCGTGGGTATGGAACCATGAGCAAGCCGTTGACCAACCTCCTCAAGAAGGGGGGATTTCATTGGAATGAGGAAGCCGATCAAGCATTCGAGGCCTTGAAGGAGGCCATGACAACCGCCCCAGTCCTGGCACTTGCCAACTTCTCCAAGCCCTTTGTCCTTGAGACCGATGCTTGCGGGGTTGGGATTGGAGCGGTCCTATCGCAAGAAGGCCGACCCCTCGCCTACCTCAGTAAGGCCCTTAGCCCACGCCACTTGGGGCTTTCGGTCTATGAGAAAGAGCTCCTTGCAGTACTCATGTCAGTTGAAAAATGGAGACATTATTTGATGGACCATCATTTCATCATCAAGACCGACCATGCCAGCCTCCGTCACCTACTCGAGCAAAAAATCACCACATAATTACAGCTCAAAGGAATGTCGAAAATGATGGGCCTACATTATAGCATTCTTTACCGCAAGGGAGCCGAAAATCGAGCTGTCGATGCACTCTCAAGACGAGATGAAGACGAAGCTATTGCCACCTACGCCTTCATGACCACTTCGGTTCCCCTCTGGATGCAAGAGCTCTCCCAAAGCTACGAAGATGAGGCCCATACCACCGAACGAATAGAGCAACTTGTTCTTGACCCAACAAGCAACAAGCCTTACTCCTTTGAAGGGGGTCTCCTCCGATACAAGGGGAGGCTTTATGTGGGGAAGGATGGAGGAATGAGAGAAAAGATCCTACAAGCACTTCATGACTCTCCCACGGGGGGTCACTCAGGATCCTTTGGCACCTTAATGAGGGTAAAACGCATGTTTTATTGGCCCAACCTCAAAAATAGTGTCCGAGACTGGGTCAAGAAGTGTGATACTTGCCAACGCACCAAGCACGAGAATGTGGCTTACCCGGGACTCCTACAACCTCTACCCGTGCCCAACCAAGCATGGGAAAGTATTAGTATGGACTTCATCGAAGGGTTGCCCAAGTCCGGGGGTAAGGATGTCATTATGGTGGTTGTGGACCGACTTACCAAGTATGCTCACTTCATCGCCTTGACACATCCGTACACCGCAAGCAAGGTAGCCCAAGTGTTCGTGGATCAGGTCTACCAACTTCATGGGTTGCCCAAGGATATTATTTCAGACCGAGACGCATCCTTCCAGAGCCTCTTTTGGAAGAAGCTCATGCGCCTAGCTGGGGTCGCGCTCAGAATGAGTAGTGCCTATCATCCACAATCCGACGGACAAACCGAACAGGTCAATCAGTGTCTTGAGAGTTATCTTCGAGCCATGGCCCTCCATAAGCCGAAACAGTGGCCTCCATGGCTTCCTCTGGCAGAGTTCTGGTACAACACCCACTATCACTCATCATTGAAGGGGACTCCGTTCCACGCTCTCTACGGTTATGAACCAAAGTTCCTCGCCCTCAACGTCCCTTGCATCTCTACATCCGGCGATGTGGAGGACTTTGTCAATGAAAGACAGAACTTAATTGGTATATTAAAGGAGAACTTAAAAGAGGCTCAACACCGCTACAAACAGCAAGCCGACCATCGGAGGACCGAGAGAGTATTCGAAGTAGGTGACTGGGTGTACCTTAAGCTGCAGCCATATCGACAAACCTCCGTCGCATTACGAAGAAACTTAAAGCTGGCCGCTCGATACTATGGACCATACCGAATTGAAGCCCGGATCGGGGAAGTGGCCTACAAACTCGAGCTCCCCGAAGGTTCCAAAATCCATCCAGTCTTCCATGTTTCCCGATTGAAGAAAAAGGTAGGAGACAACATACGCATCACTTCGGACCTTCCGCAGATTGACCAAAACGACGAAACCGAAGTCACTCCACAAGACGTTCTCAATCAACGGACCGTAACCCGCAACAAAAGGAGAATCAAGCAAGTTCAAGTCCGATGGAAAAACATGGGAGAAGACGCCGTCACTTGGGAAGATTGGACCTTCATTCGCAAACAATTTCCGAACTTCAATCCTTGAGGACAAGGATTAATTGAAGGGAAGGGGGATGTCACAAACACGAGTTATTTTGTTATTTTCGCTTTTGATTTTTGTAACAATTATGTAATGTAAATGTAGAATTAGTCAAATATAAAATTGTTGTAATTTTGAATAGGGGGACCGGTAGGAGGAGGACGCCAAGGTACTTTGAAACACAATGATGTAATTACATTATTGAAATGGGGCTATACCTTAGGGTCTAGGGTATAGGGTGGCCGGCCCCTTCCCTCCAAAATTCCCCCAAGCTTGCTTATTTAAACAACTTGTAATCTTGCATTTGGGCATCAATGAAAATTATCAAATTTACTTCTCTCCTTCTCTCTCTCTCTCTAACCGTCTCTCTCTCACTTTCTTTCCCTTCTAATTCTAACTTCTTTGCCCCTCTAACTCTTCTAAATCTTCCTCTACTTCTACTCTCTTCCTCTAACTCTCCTCTAATTCTCCTTCTCTCTCAAATTCTAACCGAGTCACGGGCCTAGGTTCGTGACACATATCCATTCAAATGGTCAAGGATAGGGAATAATGCATGGTCATAATGGGCATCCAAACTGGGCATCTTGACTAACCAACATCAAGATGGCATCTGGAAGAGAGCAATTGGAATGAGAGTGATATCCTTAAGAATGTTAAAAGAACGGGGTTTTCCATTAAGACATGGTGTGACTCTTTTCTTTTAATCTTTGAATGACATCATTAGAAACATTGAATGCATAAGAAGTTGGCAAGGAGCTTGACAGGAACCTTAGCAGAAAGGTTTCGATGACTCCTAGTTGTATCAAGCAACTTTGCTCCCAGTTTTATCCTTCAAGTTTTTGTTATTGTTCTTATGTTCTTCTGTCCCAGGCTTTTTCGAGTTCCCTTGTGCGATTGTCAAATTTTGCATCCCGGTTCTCTCGCAAATGGAAAAGGAAAAAAGATGGCATCCACAAGGCACCTCAAAAAAAAAAATTTATTTGCTTACATAAGGTTAGGTTGAACAAAAAATATTTTCTTATTGTTCGTAAAATATTTTCGATTCAAAAATAATTTTGTCGTAAAAATTCATGGTTCTTTTAGCTAAAGGAAATGGTTTCTTTCTATAAATTATACAAGGTTCACGTTTGGCCAGGTTAATATTGAAGTGAAGCATATGATATCCTATTACGACCAAAAGTGTTTTTCTAGCGAAAGGAAGATGTTTTCCTCTAAATAGGCTCCTAAATTCCCTTAATGGGCCTACTAGACCAAGGCAAGCAAGCCAACGGTCCATGCCTTTGCTTTCTAATTGGATTTAAGATGAAACATGAAATAGTAAAAAAATGATAAATTCCCTATAAAAATAAGGCAGAATTTTTATGTGATATTTTAAAGATTTGCTAATTGTGTTAGAATAAAGGCAAATCTTGGAGAGAGCTATATGAGATATGAACACGTGTGGACATAAGTGAACACATTGGAAATCTACTTATAGATTTAAAGGAATCTCAAAAAGCAACTTTTATTATGGCTATAAATATGCCAAGGCCATAAGCATTTGAACCCAAAAAAGATCATTCATCAAATAAAAGAGTTTTAGCTAAAGTCATTTCTTACACAAAATAATATTGGTAGAGATATGGCACCTCAAGCTGATATTGAAAGCATAGGAAAAGAAGGGTTTGCTTTGCTCGAGGAGTACCTCAAGGCAAAGAGGAGAGAAGCTCAGTCGTCCTCCAACCGAGAGGATGGGAAGAGGGTGGTGAACAAAAATAATAGTGGTCTAGACATAGCATCTCAAGCTAATCTTGAAAGCATAGGGAATGAAGGGTTTGCTTTGCTCAATGAGTACCTCAAGGCAAAGAAGAGAGAAGCTCGGTCGTCCTCCAACCGAGAGGTTGGGAAAAGGATGGTGATGGATAGTGCTCGCGCTGCAAAAAGAGTTTAGTGGAGTGAATATTATAAATTATCCAAGAGAAAAAGTTAATAGGAGGGCTTTCAAGAAATTCGGAACAGTAAGTACGATTATGTACACTAGTTAGGTGTGTATGATATAACTATAGTACTTGTACAAAATTATGTATGTCATGTGTACATGCTTCCCTCATGCCTGCACTTTTAGTCGGCATGTTGTGTGAAGAGTGAAAAACCCGTATTAATGGTGCATGCGTAAGTGTACTCTTAGTTTTGGTGTTTTGTTGTATAAACAAAAAAACACATGGACATGGGGTTTGTTGCCATGTGTTCATTGTAATATGGGCTAGGATATTGCGCCCACTGTAGTATAAACGTCATAAGTCCGTGCGCTTCCTTTATATTAGTATAAACGCCATAATACCTGGCCAAATCCACTACTGTCTTGCATATCAATTTTTGGGTGAGGCAGGCACATGGGCGTGCCCCTTGGTTCCTCCAGCCCGTGCATGACTCATCTGTGCAAGCTCTTGTCAGGCTTAGTGTTGGACCTACACACACTTTATTTCCCCCTTGTTGTGCTTATTCTCTTTCTACACGTGTATGTTCTTTTTATTAATATTGATTGCAGATGGATACATATACATACATTAAGTAATCATCCATAAGAGTGATGAAATAGTCATAGCCTCCTCTTTTTGTAAACATTCAACCGTCCACATGCATCTTTTCTAACAAGTTCAAGCAGCTTAGAACTTGTATTACATTAACTTTTAAAGAATCTTTTGGTCATCTTTACTTTCACAATTGTAGACTAATAACTCTTTTGGATGCTAGTGGTTCGATAAATCCATTAGATATTAGACTTTTGATCCAATATGGATTATTATGAGCTAAACATAACTGCTAGTTTTAGTATATATCGATTTTAGGAGATTCTCTTTTGTATAGCAAGACGGTCTTGATTGTATTGGAAGCTGAATTTCAGCTAACTGAGTTTTGAATAAGAATAATATAAATAAACCATCGACTAATGTACCTTTGCAAAGGAAAAGCAACTAAATAAAAGAAGTCCCTCCAAATTAAAATGCTCTTGACAAACTTGTTTGGTATGCAAGAAGTGAAAATTATTAAGCAATTTTTAATTGCTTCAAAACCCAGGAAGTAATGTTGGTGTACTA
This sequence comes from Simmondsia chinensis, assembly GCA_018398585.1. Taxonomy (NCBI): domain Eukaryota; kingdom Viridiplantae; phylum Streptophyta; class Magnoliopsida; order Caryophyllales; family Simmondsiaceae; genus Simmondsia; species Simmondsia chinensis. Next base: position 19,887,687 of record JAGTTD010000017.1, on the reverse strand, counting down.
GGTGAATGAGTTATTAGAATATAACTCCTTTATTACAATGAATTTGATTTTGAGATTATAGGAAATATGAAAGAAATGACTTTTATGAAAAAAAACAAAAGGGAAAGAGTTGACTGAAAAAATTGCCACGCCGTTGCAAATCTACCGCCTTAAGTTGTTTATGCCCCACAGAGATACAGTGGGATGAACGGCACTTCGACTCCCAGGGTTAACACAGCATCCACCTCAACAATGTACTCCAGGGAAGTGGGTTGGAGTACGCCCCAACTTGCTCTGTAACAAAGAAAAAAATATTGACAAGGAAAAGAAAGCCGTAAGGGAGAAGGAGAAATATCTATGAATTTCTTATATGAATTCTGTATTAAAAATAACCTTGAACGACCGTATTTATAGAGTACAACACTTGGAGGTTAAGTAAAAGATCATGGCAAAGAATCCGCCTCAAATAAAAGAAAGTGGGGTATATGGGAGCACCTAAAAATTCGCTCAATTTCGGGAAAATTCAGTTAAGGAAAGAGGGGGAAAAGATGCGGTCAAAAAGCGTACTCGAGCTCGAGCTTGAGCTTGTAACCTCGAGCCTCGAGGTCCACTAGGGATGACATCTAGAGCTCAAATAACATCCTCGAGCACAATCCCAACAACAAGAACTCATCTCGAGATAGTTTTGCGACAACTTAAGCAAAGACAAGGGTCGTAAAAATAAAAGTCCGGGTTGAAAAAAAAATTCCACGCCACAACATGCCAGCCGGTGAGGTTGGGTGAGCGTGCACATGTGTGTGGTTTACAAAACCCACTCTAGTCCCACAATACTTTACTAAGTACAATAACATAGGGGTATATAAACTAAATTCTCCTCCTCTAGATTTTCTATGTGAGAATGGGGCAAAAACACAAGACTCTAAAATTGAAGCACACTACAACACCCCCCCCCCCCCCCCCCCCCCATTCCAACAATCGCCCACATGGTTCAATTTTGATAAAGGAAGGAAAAAAGGAATGTTACTAAGCAATGAGACCCACACTTGACTGTACATTGTCTTTGGACTTGAACCAACACCTAGTGACTAAGAATGTTCCGCAACCACCCATTGGTGAGCAAAGTCTTGAACCATGAGCAGTCATTGTATAGACATATCTAACCTCTTTAAGTGGTTCTCAAGGCTGAAACGCACTCCGTGATCAGGACATATGAGGTCCATCAAAAATATATCCAAGGCCTGGTATCATAACTGCTCTAGAGAGTCAGCCCACATTCTCGACAAGAGGACTTTCTACCCCCACCGTCTCGTAGGTGAGTCCATCAGGTGTGCTTTCCCGCACCACCACAAAAGGCTATGGACGTCATTAAGAGCCAAAGGCTCAACCTCACATCATGGCACCAGCGGTGTGTCCATCAGGTGTGCTGCCCCACACTACCACAAAGGGCTATGGACAACATTAAGAGCATAAGGCTCAAACTCTATCATGGTAGATTCAGCAGATCCTACAACGACTCATAAAGTAAACATAGGAAGGGTGCGAGAGGTTGTCAAAAATTTCCTAGTCTCTGACTTCGTTTGGCCCATTGAATATCGAGAGTAGCTCCCGAGATGGGTATCCGCTAGGATTAGGACACACATAGAGCCTTTAGACCCATTCCCTCTGTTGTTTCATTTATCAATTTCCTTGCACGACCTTTTGTAAGAGGATTGGCCAGATTTTGCTCACTTCTCACAAATTCGAGTGAGATCACATTATTTGTGATTAAATTTCTCACGACACCATGCCTGGGGCGAATATACCTCTGCTTGTCATTATATACCTCACTTTGAGCAACTCCAATGGCTGCTCGTAAGTCACAATATAATGACATTGAAGGCATGGGTTTTCCCCACAATGGAATGTCTCCCTGGACACTCCTTAGCCATTCAGCTTCCAAACCTGCCATCTTAAGAGCAATAAATTCCGACTCCATGGTCGATTTAGTACTATAGGTTTGTTTAGAAGATTTCCACGTAATAGCATAATTAGCAAGCACAAATACATAACCACTAGTAGAATGAATTTTATCGTAATCAGACAACCAATTAGCATCACAGTATCCCTCTTACACAGTAGGAAACCTTTTATAGTTAAACCCCAATTCATAGTACCCTTAAGATACCTTAACAGTCTTTCGAAGCACTCCAATACTCATCACTAGGGTTATGGGTGTAACGGCTAAGTCCACTAACGGCATAGGCAATATTATGACGAGTGTAGTTCAATACGAACATTACTCTATAAATTATCTTAGCGTAGTCTGCCTGTGGTACACTATCCCTTGTGTTTCTTATCAAATAAACACTAGAGTCATATGGAGTTTTAGTAGGTGTGTTATTAAAGTGACCAAATTTTCTCAAGATTTTCTCCACGTAATGGGATTGATTCAAGGTCAAAGCCTCAGATGTTCTAGTATTTTAACCCCAAGTATCACATGAGCTTCACCTAAGTCTTTTAGATCAAAACATGTGCCCAAGAAAGACTAAGTATCATTTGCAATTTTCACACTCGTTCCAACGATAAGCATGTCATCAACATACAAACAGATAATCACACAATCATTATCAACATGCTTTGAATAAACACATGTACCGTCACTGTTTACAACAAAACCATGCATGACCGAGGTACATTTAAATTTTTGATGCCATTGTTTAGGAGCCTGCTTAAGTCCATACAAAAGCTTTACAAGTTTACATATTTTATGTTCCATTCCAGAAATTTTGAACCCCTCGAGTTGTTCCATATAAATTTGTTCCTTAAGATCAGCATTCAAAAATGCAGTTCTAACGTCCATTTGGTGTACTATAAGATTATGTATGGACGCTAGAGTTAACAAGGCTCTCACAGTAGCAATCTTAGTGACGGGTGCGTAGGTTTCAAAGAAGTCTACTCCTTTTTTCTTGATGTACCCTTTAGCCACCAGTTTGGCCTTGACTTCCCTATGGACCCATCTGTCATTAGTTTCTTTCTAAACACCCGCTTACACCCAACAGGTCTGCATCCTCTAGGAAGGTGCACTAACACCCAAGTGTTATTACTCATTATAGGTCTAACTCATTACTTATATCCAACAGGGAGCATCTATAGTTCTCATGGCCTCGCCATAAGTTTTGGGATCTTCCCCTAACATGAAGGCATCCACACCATGTTCGTCAAAATCATGATATTCAAACAAGAAAGTAGTTATGAAGTCTGGTCCAAAGATAGTCTCAGTTCGAGCTCTCTTAGTTCTTCTAAGTTCTTAAGCCTCGAGCTTAAAGGGTTCATGACTAGATGATGACGCAGATGAAATAGAAGCATGATCAAGTAATGAAGCATGCATAGATTCTTTCATAGAAAATTTATTCTCGAAGAATTCAGCATCTTGAGAATCCATTACCTTACTAAGCCTAGGGCTGGAGTCATTAATTAGCATGAATCTATATGCAGCACTGTTCATGGCATAACCAACAAAAATAGCATCTATAGTTTTAGGACTAATTATGCTCCTTTTGAATAAGGAATTCCTACTTTAGCTAGACACCCACAATTTCAAGTATTTCAGGTTAAGCGCATAACTCTTCCACAATTCATAAGGGGGTTTATCTAACTTCTTATGGGGAACCCTATTTAGTATATGGCTTCCCCCACAAGCTCGAGGGTAAGCTTGAGCAAATAAGCATGGCATTCATCATCTCTTTAAGGGTCCTATTGGTCCTTTCAACTATACCATTATGTCATGGTGTATAAGGGGCTGAGCCCTCGTGAATTATGCCAAGTTTCTCACAATGCTTCTTGAGGAAGGTAGTATCATACTCACCTCCTCTATCAGACATAATCCTCTTTATCCTACAGGTTAATTGGCTCTCAACCTCAGCTTTACATTTAAGAAACATTTCCTCAATCTTGTCTTTTGTACTTAAGAGATACACCGTAGTGAATCTCGAGTGGTCATCTACAAATGTGATATAATATCTTTTTTCCAATGTTGCTCTTAAAGTCACCTAGGTCAGAATGTACTAGCTCGAGCAGGCTCGAAGTTCTTTCTACTAATTTATTAAATGATTTCTTTGAATGTTCGGCCTCAACAAATATTTCGCATTTATCTGGTTCAGTTAAATCACAATTAGGAATTAAACTCATTTGTTTAAGTTTCTTAACCAAGTTGTAATTTACATGTCCAAGCCTAGCATCTTGCACTCTACAGGTCATCATTGGGGCTCTCGAGTTTCAAACATTATTGATGGTGATCAGTGGAGGTTCCCTCAGGATAGGGTTGAGCTGCTGCCTTTCTGGGCATCTGTTAATTTCAGGCCCCACCCGGGTGTTGCGGATTGTGTCAGGTGGATGGGTGATAGATCGGGAGTCTTCACCAACAGATCCGCTTGGGAGATGCTTCGTAGCAGGAGGGAAGCAGACTCCATCTATCATCTTCTCTGGTTCCGGCTGCACATTCCGAGGCATTCCTTCATTTTTTGGCTTGCCTCCTGTGAGTGGCTCGATACTCGTGACAGACTGCTGAGACATCGAGCTCCGAATGTCCTGTCTTCTTGTGTGCTGTGTGTTCGGCTAATGAGTCGCATAGCCATCTCTTCTTCGTTTGCAGCTTCTCTGCCTCTATTTGGTCCCTGGTGTCGTCGTGCACCTCTATTGCTTGGCCTATACTTCCTTGGCATGAGCTTGTTCAGTGGGCTTGTGGTCATCTCCGTGGCTGTTTGATGGATCGCATCCTCGCCTTCTTTGCTTCTCTGCTATGGTCTACATCCTTTGGTACGAGCGTAACTTGAGGATTCAGCGTTCTCAATCCAGACCTTCTGCTGCTGCCATCGAGGAGATCACAAGATTGGTTCGCAGCCGTCTCATTACTGCGCCGACGCTCTGTGGCGCTCATCACCACACTTAGCTTCTGCAGGAGTGGGGGATTGAGCATTAGCCTTGTTTTGGCTTCCTAGCTTTGTTTCCTTTATTTGGTCATGTTGACTTTTGACACTCTGCCTTGATTTGTTTCATTTTTTGATTCTTTGATGTAGGCCTTTCTGGCTGTGACTTAGGGTATGCCCTTTATAGACTTGTACATATATTCTTTCTCATTTATGGTGTATATCACAGAATTACCAAAACAAGTCTAGCATGTCACAAATCTAAAGACTCAACAACATAAACAGAAGTAGAAGCATTCTCGTTCATCACATCAAGTACAACTAGACCATCATTACAAAACCCTTTCCCAACAAAGTTGGTGTTTTTAGTGATGATTAACTTGTCAAACTCGAAGGTCAATTTAAAGCCTTCTTTATTCAATAACGCACCCGAGACTAAATTCTTACGCACATCAGGAACATGCAGCACATTTAGCAAACACAGAGTTTTTCCAGAGTTGAGTTTAAGGAGGACCTTTCCCTTGCCAAGGACTGGGAACACACTGGAATTTCCCATGGATACCTTCTCCCCATTAGTGGCTCTCTCATATTCATGGAATGGGCCCTTATTGGTGTAGATGTGCCTTGTGGCGCCAATATTTACAACCCACTCAACCATGTTCCCAACCATATTTACCTCGGAGATCATGCAACAAACATGTCTCCTTCCTCGGTGAGATTGAACTGGGGCCTGTGTTCTATGTGCTTTCGAGGTCCGAACCCCTTCCTGCAGTTCCTTGAGGTATGGCTAGCCTTGCGACAAGTCCAACATGTTCCTTTGTTCCTCTTTGGGCCATCATCAGCATTTTCCAGTGGCCTCTTTCCTTAAGATTGGCCTTACTTGCTGCTAAATCCTTCTTCTCAAGCATTAGGTCTACCTTTGTTCCAAGGCTTCTTGAGCTTGCCTTTCTTAACTACATTTCTTGATTCAATAAGGTTAGCCGCCAAGGAGAAGTGCTCAGAGGACTTCACTTTGGCTTGTTTACAGTTCTGATCTTTCAAGTTGATGTGGGAGATTAGTTCCTGTACTGTCATGTCCTTTTTTTATATTTTAATAAGGCTTTGTAACTATCCTAAGAGGGAGGCAGTTTTTCAATCAAGCAATTAGCTTGGAAGGTTTCACAGAATTTCATTCCCTCATTCAGTACGTTAGTGCACAAGGTCTCATATTCGTGCATTCGATCAAGAATAGGTTTTTCATCAACCATAGAAAAGGACAGCCACTTAACATATTTCTAAGCCGCGCTATCATTTGAGCCAAACTTGTTTAACAATGCTTCCCATATCTCTTTAGTGGCTTTCATATTAACGTAAATTTGATAAAGAGGACCCACCATATAATAGAGAAGCATTCTCCCTACAAATACGATTATCTTTTTCGAAATCTTTATTGGACCTTGGTGGGGCTCTATCATTAAATAAAGTATAATGAATCTCTATTCAGCCTAGAAGAACTCCATATTATTAGCTCACGTCAGGTAGTTCTTCCCATCCAAGGGCTCAGTTTTAGACGTATCAAGGATGATCAAGCCCGCGTGAGTCATATTATAATTATTCATTGCAGTAAACGACTTAGATTGTTTGTGAAAAAGGTGATTGAGTGATCAAAATATAACTCTTTTATTACAATGAACTTGACTTCAATATTACAATAAATTCGAAAGAAACGAATTTTATAAAAAAACAAAAGGGAAATAATTGACCGAAGAAATTGCCTTGCCGTAGCGAATCCACTGTCTTAAGCCATTTATGCCCTCACGAAAGTACAATGGGATGAACAACACTCCTACTCCCAGGGTTAACATTGCACCCACCTCAGCAGTGTACTCCGAGAAAGTGGGTTGAAGAATGCCCCCACTTGCTTAGTAATGGAGGACAGAATATTGACAAAGAAAAGAAAGCCATTAAGGAGAAGGAGAAATATTTGTGAATTTCGTATATGAAGTATGTGTTTAAGATAAACCTAAATGACTGTATTTATAGAATAAAATACATGGAGGTTAAGTAAAAGATCATAGCAAATAATCCACCTCAAACAAAGAAAGTGGTTGACATAGGAGCGCCTAAAAATCCGCTCAGTTATGAAAAAATCAGTTAAGGAAAGAGCGGCAAAAGACTCGTACTCCAGCTCGAGCTTGTAGCCTCGAGCCTCGAGACCCAGAGAATAGATAGAGCCTCAAGCTAGCAACCTCGAGGTCCACTTGGGATGACATCTAGAGCTCGAATAACATCCTCGAGCAAAATCCCAACAACAAAAACTCATCTCAAGTTAGTTTTGCGACAACTTAAGCAAAGACGAGGGTCGCAAAAATAAAAGTCCGGGCTAGAAAAAGTGCACAGCACACTACACCGTGACGGCCGACGGGGGGAGGTGGGATGGGTGCTGGCGTGCACGTGTATGGTTCACAAAACCCACTCTAGCCCCACAGTACTTTACCAAGTACAATAACATGGTGATATATAAACTAGACTCTCCTCCTCAAGATTTTCTATGTCGGATTGGAACAAAAACACAAGACTCCAAAATTGAAAGCACACTAGCCCCAAATTCTAACAAATAATTTACCTAGCCCCCTCAGGTAAGTTCTACTTTCTTAAGAACTTTTAATTTATATGACAATCACATCCCTTGTAATTTGTAAATATGACAACTTTACCCTTCTAATTATGAGTCTCTCTAATTAGCTTTACCCTTCCTTAGTGGAAATTGAAAGATTGGCAATGGTATAATAGTCATTTTAATTGTATTTCATGGAAAGCTGTTATGTCAACCAAACAAAATATATGAATTAAACTCATAGGAAGTTCTATTTCCCATACTCGCGGCCAAACAGTTTTTACTATTTCCTGAGAAGTTGACAAGGGAAGTGAATTCCTAGGAAGTACAACTTCTTATAAGAATAGGAATTCACTTCCTTTGGCAATCAAATGAGGCCAAACTATTGTCTCCTAATGCAAATACTAGAACACTAGTAGCATCTCCAAGTGTCAAGTACATGATGCCATCAACATGCTTCTAGTAGCTTGAGGCTTTACAATATCCTTCAGATATGATCAATTGATCTTAAGTTTACTTACCATGAGCCTGGTAGAGCACCCACCAAATACAATCGACACAGCATTCACTAGAAAGCAGCTAAGTACTCTCGAAAATTCCTTTTTAAATTTTCAGTCTTTCCACCCAAGGAGCCTATTTACTACAATAGCAAACTTGCCTTTTCTTTTCTTTTCTAAGTTACCAATTTTAGAGTTGATTTGTCTCTTCTAATGGATTCTTAAGCTAACTAACATTTATCTTAGATCACGAGCACGGTCCAATGAGCTAATGAACAGAGGGGGCATGAACATCACGCACCCGCATCTCTCAAGGGGCCTGCGTCCAATGATATGGGAGTGTCATCCTTGTGACATTCATCAGCATTTTGTTTTCCTCTCACGAATATCGCATCGACATTTTAATAGGTAGTTTACCAAAAACTCTAGTATAAATAGAGATATTAGGAAATAAGTTTAGCAATCATTTTTTCTGAAAAATTTTAACTCAAAAAAATAGGAGAAAATTTTTCCTAGTTTAATATTTTCAGAGTACACATAGGTGTTAACAGGAGATTAAGAACAACATTTTGTGGTCTCAAGAGTTTCAAGCAAACAAGATTTGTTCTTCTTTTCAGGTAAGATTTCTAGATTTTTATGCTTTACTTTTCTTCTCTTTCCTATATGTTTAGTCATTGTTTGTTGCATGAGATATTTTTATATCATGCATATATTAGAGTAGAGATTCTAAAATAGCTATTTATTTTCAGTAATATTTTTGAACCATTTTCCATCAATTTGTATCAGAGCCATCAATTATATAGGTTCATATATGACTTGAGACAGATATCATGCATGATAAAATAGACATATATCTGATTGCAAATATCTAAAATTTTCATTAAAAATAAAGTTCTATATGATTAGCGTTATTTGAAGTTGTTCGATAACATGATGTCTATCAAAATATATTCACATGTTTGATCTTGTTTAAAGCTGTTAAATATCATCTTTAAAATTGTTAAATATCATATTTAATACGAATGAAATTTTAAACCTATTTAAATTATATCAACAATCTAAAAATTATTTATTTGAGTAGGAGTATTTTTGAAATAGGTCTAATGTGACTAGAAATTCAATAATTACATTATTTGGAAACATGAACTTTTGCATACATATGATAGAATTAGAAGTTTGAGGGTTGCATAATTATTAGAACCCAATAAGATTAGGGATTTTATTTATTTATTCAAGCGTTGATGATGCTCTAGGTGAATATGACTTCGATTTGCAACTTTTACGTGAATTCATCCGAAGCTCTAATTAACGAGCTTCTTGTATAATTTTTTGTCAATTTTACATTTATAGGTTGCGAGAAAAACAAAGTTATGAACCCAACCAAAGCTACAACTGGGGTGACGGAGCAAAGTCTACAAACACCTTATCTCGAACACCTATATATTGAGAAATAGGATGAAGATAAGCTTGAAAGCTTGGTAGCCTATCAGTGCACGTCAAGATAACTCAAATGAGCTAAAACTTAATGAGATTTAGATGGAGTGAATAGAATTTGGGTCACCAATTTAGGACCATCGCTATCAAATTCAGGGCTTGATCCTCAAAGTCCTAATTTAATTGCTCAAACCTAAATTCACCTAGACCACAAATTGGTTCACCAATCTAAGACAAATGTTATCAACCTCGATGCTTAACAATCAAAGCCCCAAAAACATGTTTTGGGCATCGGTTGAGGCCCAAGTTGAGGTTCAAGCCCTTTTTGGAGGTCTCAGCTGAACAAATTATGTGTGCGTCTATTTGTACCCAGTTCTAGAGTTTGAGAGAGTAAACGAATTGAAGAAAACTTTCTATAACAATTCCATGAAGGTAGGCAATTTTAGCCAAACCACGTAAATCTGTGTATTTATTATTTATTTTTCTTATTGAATTTTTCATTGTTTAGTTGTTGCATTTTCTAAGAACTCCTTGTATGGCGCCAATCACTCCCGAGGTCCGGGCCTTGAACCTTCATGTTATAATTGAGACGTGTTCTGGCATTTAAATCAAGTGTCAAGGTCAAAGGTCTTCTATGCATACATCCTCCCACTTCTCCATAGGAATGCTCGAGGCCCACATTTCCCTTGAAGGCTCTATGTAACTATCTTGAGTCAATGGCTTCCTTTCTTACAACATTTTAGGTAACCGCTTGAGCTTGGGCTTCTATGGCTTGTTAATATCCCCTGATAAGTGCCTGCAGCCATTGTTTTTTAATTATTGATGCCATCATGTGCTTTACACATGTCTTATTAATTTTTATTAATTTACGATGACCACACAAATAAAAACAAATGAAAAAATTTTTGAACGTGCTATTTTATTGGGTCAACACTTCTCACGTGTCCTGTTTGACACAATGGTTAAAAGGTACTCTTACAAGTACAGCCAAAGAATGAAGAAGTTAATTTTGAAGCAACTGAAATTTTCTACAAACTAGGGAAGTATTCCCCTTTGAAAAAGTGTGTACTAGCTACCCACTTCATTTAAATGAAGAGAACTAAGTCATGAGGGAACATATTCGGTTAAATCTTATCAAATAAGTTATGGCAAGCCCGATATTTATTCAAGAAGGAATCATTGAAAGATAATTCTAAATCCATGTTCGGGTTTCATGTTTATTAGATAAACATTCTAATAATTGGCTATACTTTATTTACTATTTATACCTAATAATCTTATATTATGGCTAATATATCAGCCGTCTTCTAGTTTTGGACCATAAGTAAAGCTGGTGATTTTTAATCTCAGCTTTGACCATGTCGCGCTTCTAGTTTTGGGATCTCCCCCGCCCCCGACATTATTGTTCCCTTTTCTCCTATTATATTCTTGAAGAACATGTTTGTTTCTTTTGAGAATCCTATTCTCATAATTATTTAAAAAAGAAAACTCAATACACAATCAACATTGGATTCAACTTGCTAGTGCGGTAAGGCATCAGTCCAAGCTTTTACCCAAAAGCACCCAATTGAATCTTAATTAACTAACCTAGATTTTTATCCTATAGTAAGTTCATTTTAATTCTTCTAAACGGTTGAAACCACCACTAACTAAAAAGAAGCAAACTTTCCTTTCAAATAAGCCAGGGACAAGGGCATGCCACACCTCAAAAAATTACATCATACTCTTAATAGGTTAAGTAATATAACAACCCAATTATATGAAAAGTTTAAGCTTATAAATAAAGACACATTAATAGTTTCTATACTCTAATGTGTCCTTTGCACGAATGCTCATTGACCCTATAATGTGAATAGTATATAGGTCATCCTTTTGTATTGAAATTATATTGACACTGAAAATAGAGGTTAAAGGTTCGAATTCTTCACTTCTTAATCTGCAAATCTCTAATACTATATTCGAAATTAACTATTTATAGATTTAAGTTAATAGGTGAAAACCCAAAAATAGTATATACTGCAGTAAGGAACCATGCATGTCATAGAGTCTAATGGGCATCCCAAATTGGGCATTTTGACTGACTAGCATCAAAGCATCCCCAACTGGGCATTGTTTTATTCTGCTTTTTAAGTTGTGCAAAACATGCTAAGGTTTTGTTTGGTTCAACGAAAGATATTTTTTTTATAGGAAATTTTTGCTCACGAAATAGTTTCTATTAAAAAGATTTTTCTTCAAGTTTTTTTGTTACAAGAAATGGTTCCATTTTCATATATGGTTCATGTTTGGCAAGGTTGAGGTTATGATGTCCGATTACGATGGAAAACTTTATTCCCAAATAGGCTCCTAGATTCCCTTAATGGGTCTATTAGGCCAAGGCAAGCAAGCAAAATGTCCATGCCTCCACTTTCTAATCGGATATAAGACGAAACATGAAATAGTTTGGAAACATAAATTAAGGAAAAATACGATGTTTATTACTCAAGCATTCTTTGTAAGAATCTAGTAAAGTTTAATCCAAACATGTAAACTTGGCACATAATTTTAGTAAAATATAAAGACCTCCACTGGAATTGTGAATTTCTTTTTTAATATGAATTTGGTTGACGTTTGCCAGACATTGATTTGTACTCATCCGCCATATTAACATCTTCATGCAGACATTTATCATATTTTGATAGAAAATCATGAAATTTAGACAACAATCACAAAAGTTCAACATGGGTGTCTAAGTGAAAAAATCTTTAAATTCGATACATACATATATATATATATATGATACAACACAAGAACGTAGATGCACAAATTTCACATTAAAAGAAACGATAGATTCCCTATAAACTTAGCACAGAATTTTTATTGATATTTTAAAAGATTTGTTAATTATTTTAGAGTAAAGTCATCATCTATTTTGCAGAAAGCTATACAAGATGTGAACACATGTAGGCATAAGCTAATTTGTTGGACGTGTACATAATGATTTGAAGGAATCTCGTAAAGCAACTTTTCTCACAGCTATGAATATACCAAGGCCATAAGCATCTGAATCCAAAAAAAGATCATAAATCAAACAAAAAAATTAAGTTTTAGCTAGCTAAAGTCATTTCTTAACAAATAATATGGCACCTCAAGCCGATCTTGAAAGCATAGGGAAAGAAGGGTTTTCTTTACTCAACGAGTACCTCAAGACGAAGAAGATAGAAGCTCAGTCCTCCTTCGGCAAGAAGATAGAAAAAGGATGGTCATGGACAACTGTCGCACCGCAAGAGAGTTTAGAGGGGTCAGTACATTAAATTATCCGAAGGAAAATATAGAAAGGAGGGTTATCGTGAAGTTCTAAACTTTAAGTATGATCATGTACACTTATTAGGGTGTATTATAGTTAAGTACATAGCTGTAGTACTTGTATACAATTATGTATGTCTTGTGTATGTGCTTCCCTCGTGCCTCCACTTTTAGTCAGCATGTGATGGAGGAGTCAAAAGCCTGTACTCTTTTTTAATTAGCTAAAGAACTCGCAATGCAAACCAGACGCACACGCTAAAGCAAGGCCCTGGCTAACATGCAAAGCATGTAGTGTGTTACTTGGCTTTGGTATATGTACAAGTGTCCTCTTGGTTTTGGTGTTTTTTGTCGTAGTATAAACATGAAAGGACATGGACATGGTACTTGATATAACGTGTTCATCATACGATATCTGCGCTAAGATGTTGTTCCCCTTATAGTATAAAAACCACAGGTTACTAAACTTTATCCATTATATCAATTTTTTTGTTACATTTTAGTTGTTTTATTTTAGTCATTTTATAATTTACAGTCAACTAAGTCCCAAAGTAAAATTAGTATTAAGTTGGTGATGAAAGTTTTAATGGACGAATCCTGGCTGGATTTAAGTTGGGTTAACATACGGCTTTGTATTGAGTCACTTACACCTGATATAACGACGTTGTTGAACATTTCAAAATATTCGAGAAATTAATAAATAAAAGGAGCCCAAAAAAGTTCAAAACCTTTATTCGAATATACATAGCTCTAATTTAATTTAAAAGTCATCTTCAACATAATGATGCATAAAGTAAATTTAATTTAATTTAAACATGTATCAAAAATTTAAATACCATATTATAATAGAAAATATAAATTTATGTATTTCATTTAACTTAAAATTTCAATAAATAGTTTTATTTAATTTATATTATTATAAAAATTAAAGAACTTTAATTAAGAAAATATAACATGCACATGTCCCTCTTACATAATTGAATACCTTCCCCTTAGGAAGAGGTATTCAATAAAAATTAAAAAATAAAAAGAAATTAACATAATACAGAAAATGAGATGGCACCCGACCACCGGTCCACATACATGGGTGTCATTTGCGGCAATATTTTTTTTTTTGTTTTTGAAAAAATACTATTTTTAAAAATATTTTATTTTTGGATATTGTCATTTCAAGCGATGACTTATTTTGTTCCTCCTAGATGTTGGACAAAATTTTGGAAGATGAGAGATTGATCCATTTCGCATCCAATGAGAGATTTAGCACTACAGCATGCATTTTAATTAATATCTTCCAAATTGGAAAAAATTGTCACTCTTGAGTTTGGTATATGGTTAACGATTAAGATTGAGTATTGTTCTTGTAGTTGTTGAGTGGTTTGATTGATTTGGCTGGTCTGGGCTTAGCTTTCCATGATTGATCATGAGTCCTTTAAGCTGTGAAGCTTGAAGGCTATTTTATACATATATGAATGAAACACATGAGACATAGTTATAGAGTATAAGACATACACATACGATAATATACAAAAGCAGAAAATATAACAAAATTATATCATATTATAACTTAATAAGATCTCGGACTTCATGCTACAGTTGAGGGTTATATAAGTTCTGTTGAGGAGGGTATGAAGATCTACCCCACAGAGTAGCCATATGAAAGTCAAATAAAAGATGCGCTTAACCGCTAATAATAACAACTGCTAATAATATAACATACTACAGTATAACTGATGCAGCAGCCATCCCACTATTGGCGGGTCAATACAAGTTGGACGGCATCACTATAGTGTGAGGCTTGGCAGGGTAGGCTATACGGGATAGTGCAGCCCCACGTTTGAGATTGCAGGGTCTCATGTCAGGGTGGCAGCCGTGAGGAGTTGGTCTTGGCGGGACTAATAACTAGCAAGAAAGGGAGATACGGGCAACCTTGGCAGGTTCGGTCTTGGCAACATCACCGGTTGGCAGATACGGAGACACAGAGTTGCAGATTGAACGCGTTGAAGATAGAGTATGGTTTGAATTAGGATTAGTTTAAATTTCAGATTTATTTTTATTGTTTATACTTATCTCTTAGAGCTTTATTTTAGTTCAAATAGCTCATCTATAAATACAAGAGGAAATAGGTTGTTTGATTCATTCAATTTTCTAAATTTTTATGAGTTATTTTGAGTTCTCTTTTCTCGAGTAGTGAAAATCAAGCTTTATTTCCTCTTTCTTTTTATTAGTGAGTTAATAAAATTAAAGGAAGGTCGTTGAAGCTTTCCGTTCCCCTAAATCTTCCACTACGTGCTGCATCAGTTGGTATCAGAGCTCAGAAAGGTTTCTAAGATGGCCCATGGGTGATAGAGGAATGCCGCCATTGAGGACATTTACGAGCGAGACTTCAAGAGGCAAGCTGTGAGGAAGTTTGAGGAGTTAGAAGAGAAATTCCGGTGAATCGAATCCGGGTGCTAATGAAGATACGGATGAGAGCTTACAGAATCCGTTCTCGAATGCTAAGCTACCGAACCGAAGACAGAGGAGAGCTCAGCCTTTTACCAACGACATCAACGATTTTGAAGATTGGAGATGGGAATCCGGTCTCTGGGTTGAAATTCCAGAGTTTAATGGAGGAGGACACCCGGAAGAACTATTGGATTGGCTTGTCACTGTCGAGGAGATTCTTGAGTTCAGAGAAGTGCCAAAGAGGAAGCAGGCGTCGCTTGTCGCTAATTGGTTATGAGGTAAGGCAGCCATCTGGTGGCTACAACTGAAGCTAATTCGGCTTCGCCAAGGGAATGCGAAGATAGAGTTATGGGAGAAGATGAAGAAGCACATAAGAGGCGCCTTCTTGCCTCACAATCACACCAAGATGATATATCAACATCTACAAGGGTTGTGCCAAGGCTCTAGATCCGTGGAGGAGTACACGGTAGAGTTCTATTTGTTAGTCACCAGTAATGACTTGGCGGATCGATATGCTACTGGGTTGAGGGATTCGATACAGGAGATGTTGAACATGTTATCTTCTCGGTCTCGGAAGCAAGTCAGAGGGCAGTGAACATCGAGAAACAACAAAGGTGGCATCAAGTTTGCGGCATTGGGAACACCCAGGATAGTGGGTGTAAGCAAGTACAACAAATCAACTCGGATACGCAAGGGAAGCCGGTTATTGTCAACCTTGTGAAGGATTTAGCGAGTAGCTCCAGAACTTTTTGCTTCAAGTGTGGAGAGATGGGACACTGTGCTGCTAAGTGTCACAAGGGTGACAGATGGGGCAAGGGTCTTTACATCGAAGGACTCCATGGAGAAGATGGCAGGATTATTGAGGAAGAAGCTAGCGACAAGTTGGCGCCACAAGACGACGAAGCAGTTATTGGCAACGAGGGCCATCTACTTGTGGTTAGACGTACCTTCCTCACACTAAGAGAAGAACAGGGAGACGATTGGCTGAGGAGTAGCATCTTCCAAATGACGTGCATTGTTGGCTAGAGGATATGCCGCCTAGTGATCGATTCAGGAAGTTGTGAGAATGTCATCTCCGAAGAAGCCGTGCAAAAGCTTGGGTTGAAGATGGAGGATCACTCGAACCCATATAAGTTGTCTTGGCTCAAGAAAAGAAACCAAATAACTGTCTCAAAATGATTCCTAGTTCGCTTTTCCATTGGGTCAAATTATTGGGACGAGGTGTGGTGCGCCGTGGTAGCCATGGATGCTTATCATCTGCTATTGGGACGACCATGGCAATTTAATAGGGGTGCCATCCATGACGGACGACGAAACACTTACAGGTTCGTGTTTGAGGGCACAAGGATAGTCCTATTACCTAAGAAGGATGAAGCTCCACAACCAGAGTAAGACAAGGATCCAAAGCCACAAGCTAGAACCTCACTAGCCAAGGATGTTGATGAGAACAAGGAAACAACCATGCCGATAGGGGAAATATGCCATGCCGCAAAGGTTGAAGAAGCGAAAGAGTACCGTGAGCCGAGTTGGCGGTAGGGACAACCCCGCGGTGGAAGAGACAGATATCGGGAGGACCAAGTAAGACGTGAGATGCCTCCGATTTCCAGGCTTTAGGGATTCACCGCACCATTGCCACCAACGAGGGACAAGACATGGCAGAAGGACGTTGACGGTAGGTCCGTTGTTATGGGACTTGGGATCTCTAGCACATTGACAAGAATGGTTCAAGCGATTTGGTGGCCAATTCGAGGACGAATTCCTTCCAATCCGGGGAGGATGATGCCATCCATTTCTTGGCGGAACAAATTACAACTCGTATATTGGCAGAAGTGATCAACAAATTGAACTAGGAGAAGCATGGGGTATGGAGCTCAGCAAGCTTGGCATATGAAGAGAGGAAGCTCTACTTGGCAAGAGTAACCAAGAAAACCCCACGGCGAATTCAAAGACGAATTCTCTCCAACCTGGAAAGGATGATGCAACAGCCATTCCACTGTTGGCGAGTCAATACAGGCTGGACAGCATCACCATGGCAAGAGGCTTGGCGGGGTAGGCTATACGGGATGGTGCGGCCCCATGTTTGAGATTGGCTGGTCTCATGGCAGGGTGGTAGCCATGAGGAGTTGGTCTTGGCAGGACTAGTAGCTAGTGAGGAAGGGAGCTACGGGCAACCTTGGCTGTTCCGTCTTGGCGGCATCATCGGTGGACAGGTATGGAGACATGGAGTTCAGATTGAACACGGTGAAGATAGAGTCTAGTTTGAATTAGGATTAGTTTAAATTTCAGATTTATCTTTATTGTTTTCAAATTTATCTTTATTGTTTATACTTATCTCTTAGAGTTTTATTTTACTTCAAATAGCTCCTCTATAAACATAGAAGGAATTAGGTTGTTTGATTCATTCAATTTTCCAGATTTTATGAGTTATTTTGCGTTCTCTTTTCTCGTGTTGTGAAAATTGAGCTTTATTTCCTCTTTCTTTTTATTAGTGAGTTAATAAAATTAAAGGAAAAGTCGTTGGACCTTCCCGTTCCCCTAAATCTTCTATTATGCGCTACATCAATAACCTCAATAAATTAATATCATTAGGACCATGAAAATTTATTAATTAATCAACATATTATTTAATCAACCTATTATTTGCCACATTGGTCCGAAGGCGGGACTGACAAAAAATATTATTTAATCAAAATTATTAATTTATCGAGTATTAATTTATCAGGTTATACTTAGATTAACATCCTACAACAAAAGTTTTAAGTTTAAATTTCTATTTTCCTCGTGATGTAGGAACTTGCTAGTTGCTAGAGCCTTTTTGTAGTAATGAACAAACATATTTCATTTCTATAGTAAATTAATGAATTACTAGGTTTATCCCGTGCACTACACAGATTGTGTTTTTTGTCCTTCCTATTTTTGGTGCATCGCTTCAAGTCATGTTTCTGATTTGGTTTATTATGGTAGAAATTGTTTCACATACATGAATTGCATATAAATAAATAAATAAAAAAAAGTAAAGCTTAATGAAATGGTTTCTGTAGAAGTCTGCGGACTTTTTATGATGTCGCAATTCGAGCGAAATTCCTTTAACTTCAGATTTTTGACATCTATATGACGTTGTACTATGTATTATGTATTATGTATTATGGTCTTTACTAACACTATTCAATTCAAAATATTCATACTTACCGAATGTTGATGTAGACTATCTAACAATGACCCTAATTATATGTCAATCTACACTTTTAGGCCAAAAGTTATCAAATTCTAATAAAGATAGTCACGTACTGTTGAAATCATGTTGAATAGCTAATAACTCGTATGTGTAGGCTAAAGTCTGATGTAATTAATAGATTTGAAATAAAATAAAAAGAAACTTTAAAAAATACTCATATAATTATATTAGTCGTGTAATTGAAACAAAATAACTCGCGTGTAAAAAAATACTCATGTGCGCTATGCCTTAACATTAGTTACAATCTACACTAGATTTGAAATATAATAAAGGAAAACTCTTTCTTTTTGCAATGGAATGCAGATAAATTGAATAGTTGGAGTATTATATTTGCCTGTTGTCGTTCCATTATTTTCTGAATGTGTTGTAGTATGTATACTTTATAGGACTTTGCAGAGGTCAATGTCTTCGAATGTCAATATGAGTTCCCTAAATATTACAACAAACATGTGTCATATTTGCATTTCGGGGCTAGGAATCACAAAATATTAGTGAAATTATAAAAAAGGACAAAAATTACATGTTTAATGGTGGGAACTTGCAAAAAATGGGAATCGAACCTAAGGCAATGGAAATATAGATTCGAAAACCTATCATTTTAGGTAGCATCTATATTTGAAGATATATACCTTATAAAACATATTTTGAAATATATTTGAAAACCTACCATTTTAGATAGCATCTTTATTTTAATATTTTAAGAATTTTCAATATATTGTAATATGTTTATTTACTTAACATTTATTATTTTAAGAAAGTTCTTTATGGATATATATAGTTATATGCAAAAACATTAATTAAGTTATTATGTAGAAAGCAAAGAACATGCATGCCTGTATATAAAAAATTAAGAAAAAAAGTGGTTTATATATATATATATATATAATTTGCAAAAAGAAACTATATATTTATTATTTGTACATACATATTGTAAGAAAATAAAGTTTTTATTCTGATGTCTGTATAGAAATTAGAGAAAGAAATTATTTTAGAGATAGGAAATTCATTTTGCAATATTTTCGGTGTATATATATATATATATATATATATATATATGTGCATCAGTGTGTATATATAAATATATATGGTAAAAATCTAAAATTTAGAAAGAATTTCTTTTTTAAAATTTTGGATAAATATATATACATATGTGGAAAATGTAAAATATAGTTTTGAGTATATTTATATATATATATATATATGAAAAGAAGAATAGAATAATATTAGATGGAAAAAGAGGGAAAAAAATAATTTTAGATATGTATATACAGTTAACCTATATGTACTAAAGAATCAATTAACTTTTTTATCTTCAAAAACCCGAGAAAAGAAGAAATAATGTTTATAATAAATAACGAAAATTAGTTTTATGGGCATATATATTTATTTTTAGAAAAAAATTAAGATTTCTAATTTTTTATTTTTTAAAAAATATATTAAGTCTGAGAAAATTTTATTTTTATTTTTTAGATATATATAAATGGAGAAGAAGAAATAAAAAAATTTTAGTTATATATTTATATAGAGAAAGAAATGAAAATTACTTCCGAGCATTTATAATATTATATTTTAAAAAGTGTATAAATCTATTTTTGGATATTCTTAATAAATATATACAACAGATATATGGAGCAAGTAGAATAAAAATTTTCAAGTATATTATGTATATAAATATAATTATTTTCTATATATGGAAAGAAGATAAAAATATTTTTAGATGTAAAAAGAAGTTTCTTCTATGATAAATGCATAGTTATATGTAGGAAAAAATTAATTAAGTTTATTATCTAGAGAAAGAAACAAAGCACACCTCCATATATATGGAAAGACACAAAAAACAGAAATTTAGATATATATTTTATATGAAAAGATTTAGGTTTGGTGAGTGTAGTGGTGATGAAGTATTGATCGTAATTTCAACAAATAGAAGCAAATTGATAGATTTATTGCCTGTTAGAGAACTTGATTGTTGGTCAGTATCATGTTCTTTTTCGGTAGATTGCATGCAACTGGCTTATTTTAAAGCATTTTTTCGGGGTGGATGAACGTTCTGTGTATATGAATATTTGCGGTATAGTTGTTTCTAAACTCAAGTGTAAGGCATATGACACTAAAATGCGTGACTTTTGGCTTTTTTTCCCTTGAGTGTTAATTACAATTATGGCCTTTAATTTACTTAATGGATGTAGCATTTAAATTGGTAATTATTTACTACAATTGTCGGTTAGAAAAAGTCATGAGGTTTACTCACTCAATCAAAAGTTTCAATGCAAAGGGAAGATGAACATTGTGGGCATAGAATGGCCAGATTGAGGGATTGGAGAGTTTTGGGAAAAAGAGGGTCTTTACAATAATAGATTAGATAGATTGTTTTCCTTAAATTTTGAGCATCAGCTTGGCGACAATGATAGGTCTTAATTATAAAATCAAACAAAAATCATTATGTAACATAGTGAATGTTACGTAGTGAAACTTAAATTAGTTGTAACACCGTAACCTATTTAACATAAAGAAATCAGATCTCAAGAACCAGCCTAGTACACAATGGGTTAAAACTCTAGGGAAATGTGTGGATTACTTAACCATGCCGAAGATTAGCCGACATTTATATAGACTGCCCAAAGAAATAATGAGTCGCTCATGCCAAATTTAAGTCCAACTGTGTTCAAATCACAACCCCAAGCAATTGAAACAGTTCTTTTAAATTCTCAATCTATGAAGTACTTTTTTGAAAATCAGAGACATTATCAGTTTACTTATACTATGTAGAGTCATTTATAATTAAAAATAATGTTACAAGAATGACAAACTATAACATGTAAATGACTAGCATAATAGCTAATATTACGATATAAAGTAGATTTTTCGAAATGAACACCTCAGTTACCAAAAAAAGGGAGCTACCAACTAAATTTGTTTTAAACCCCTGAACTTTTATGACCGACTTGTAACTGATGCAGCAGTTTCCTGTGAGCAAAACACCATACAACAATCCTGGTTTTACATCAAACTGGAACCACCACCACCATTTTATTAACTTAATTTGCTCAAAAAATTACAATTATGTCAATCTCATGTCAAAACGTAAGTCATAACGCATCATATTCAAAAACATATTATATCATATCATGTTACAGTTGCAAGATTTTGCATCACAAAAAGAAAACACCTTTTGCACCCACCTTTACAGAACACACTGTCACTTTTCCCCCTTCTCTCTCTCTTTCCTGCTCTCTCTCTCTCTCTCTCTCTCTCTCTCTCTCTCTCTGCTAGAACACATTCTGCAGAGACTATTCCTAGCCACCCAACGGCAGAGAATTCCTCACTATAGGTGATCCAACGGCTAGGATCGCTTCCAAACAGCGCTCTAAGCAACGCTTCCAATACCATTTTCCTCATCGTTACTCATCTTGGACCGGGGCGTCAAGGGTCTCGGCAAGGGAAGACACCGTGGTGTCAGAGGCGGTGTCATCAAGTGTCAAGGCTGAGAATTCACCATTAACCGAGCTCTCGTCCTCGCTGTAGGCTGATGGGGCAGTTGAGGATACGTCGATTGTGGTGGCAGAGTCGGCCGGTGATTCAGAGTCTTCTCGTTGTAGGCACCAGTACATGATGCTGGCTGTCAAGGTGAGGATCATCTTCTGGTTTACCTGTCATAATAAGACCACAATAAAGGGGATTAATAAAAATATGAAACTAAATAATGATTTTATATTACATATTGTTTGAGAAACTAGTTTTTGCTTCTGTTTCTACTTTGAAGAAAAAAATACTATCCTTTTGTTTCTGTTTAAATGTAGAAAAATAATTTTTACTTTTATTTAATAATACTTTTCTAATCAGGCCAAACATCCTTAAATCCTAAAAACTATTCTTGAAAAGAACACTTTATTTCTAGAAAAAAAAGCTTGGCCAAACGAGCCCATAGCTGCGCTATGACGCTATGTCAAATTTGTGCCCCACATCTGCGTCATATGTTGCGTCCATGGAATAAAAAAAGGCTGTTATGTTACCATTATGTAAAGTGTATGCCCCAGTTGACACCATTGGCGGTTAAGTAAAACCACGGTAAAATACATATACATATACGTTTCATTTCTTAAAGACTCGTTTCTAAATTTATTTACATCTGGGTATAAAAACAAAATGATTATGGCTTATTCATTTTGCAAACAAACAATTGGCAGCAACTTATATTCCCTTTAAAAACCCAATGAGATTGTCGCAACACCATTGCTTCTATGAGAGCAAGACAGCGAACTGCAATTTATTTCCATATTTACGTTCATAACGTCCATCTTTGCAACTTTGTTATCGTAACAACAATCACGACTGCAATCTAAACTTTGATCCAACAGCATAAGTACAAACAGTCCTCATGACATACGACCTCTAAAAGAAGGAAACGGATTTATAGATAGCACATGGAATCTATAGGGATTACGGGATTAAGTAATTGTAGATATGTAAAGTGACCAGACAATCAAATCATAGGTTGTAGTCCCCTTGTTGCAGTCGTGATCATAGTTGCACGAAGCGGGAACCAAAGCGAGAACGAGGAAGCCGGCTATCATAGAAGTTTCAAAGGTCGGGAACGTGGACGGAGTACTTATACTACTACATATTAGATATACAAGCAAAAATAATGAAATATTACCAATTGAGATGTTAAAACATAAATATCAAAACAAACTCAATATTAAGCAATAACTAAGAAAATTAAGTACTCCAATGATAAGATCTAGAAATTGACTCCAACATATCCATACAATTCAATCATTCTTTAAAATAGAGTAATATAATTAGACAACAAATATTCTGATACGCATCTTGTTATGAAGAAGATCCCTTGATTGTTTAAATCATGTTTTAGTCGAATTTGAAACGTGCTGGAATAGCGAATCTAACTTTGAAACGCCAAGTCGCGTTTCCGAAGCGTGAAACGTTAGTATTTTAGAAGTTTCCTGCAACTATGGCCATGATATCATGTAATGTAGAGGTTATATAACAACATATAGAAACCTTAGGATAACAGCACATAGCTTACTTATGTAATGACTGTTACGTTTGTTTAATTACATGAACATAAAGATTGTTCCACAGAAGAGAAAGGTGAAAGATTACCTCCATGATGTCTTCTGGCAACAAGAAAACCGAGCACCCAAGCTTTCTCGCAACACTAATTATGTACGTTGCATTCAACCTCTTCTCATCATCTGCACATGCAACAACAGAAGTCAACAAAAACTCCTACCATCAAATCATGTCGCAATGTGAAATTTAGTGGGCCTTACGCCCAACCTACGGAATTGGTATATATGATGTCCACATACAAGCGCAAATGAGGTTTTATCCTAAAACCAATTGGTATTGAATGTAGTAGCCCATTAGACTTATATAGATCTCTTCTCTCTCATAACTCCAATGTAGGATTTCTTGCGGAGTCCTTAACATGTATCAAAGGCGTTACTTTGACAAGGCTCACAACACTAAGAATGGTGTAGTAGTCAATTGTACCATGTGTGAACGAAATTAACTTCTGCTCAACCAATCGTGTACACAAAATCTCAGCATTAATGTGTACCACGTATTCTTGGACTTCTAATTTGCCATATCTCTGAACTCAGTTGCATAGCAATTAGTTACCTTATGTGCAGTGTCTACGATTAGGGGTATAAGCGAGTTGGCTGTCTCGAGCTTAAAGACTCGAACCTGATTCGGTAAAGCCGAGCTCAGAGCTTGAGCCAATCTCGATATTGATTATAAGCCTGAATGTGCTTAATTGAGCCAAGTTTGAAACTGAACATGGCTATCTCAAGTCCAATGGAACCGGGATGAGCTTATGTCGAGCTTAAGTGAGTCTAAGTGATCAGCTTACAAAGTCGGCTTGAGCTTAACCAAGCCAAGCCCAGGCCAAGCTCAAAGTATGTAGGCTCGATGAGCTTGAAGAAGAACTCAAGCCAATCTTCAAGCCTGACAATCACAAGTTTAGCTCGACTCATCTGGACTTGAAGTACAGCGTTTTGTATAGTGCACATACCCCTTTCACCCTTGGTGACAAGATTCCAGTTGACGACTCGGGGTTCCACAGCACTGAGAAGCTCAAGGAAGAACAAGCCGTTGGACAAGCTTTTATCCTATGTACAAGCATTGTCATACACGATCAACCTCAATACTTTAAGACGACAAAACATGGCACGAAAACATAACACAATATGTCACCTTAAAGCTCTCGATACGAGATCTTCGGCCCATGATTTTAACTTTACTGTGTGCCCAATTAAGGATATCCACGTCTGCGATCTCTTTCCCTTGCGAATAGAATCTCAAGTTCTTCAAAAGCTGAAGCATGTTGTATCTCATCAACTGCCACAAGAACGCTGCAAAAGAGACAAGCAGTTCTCGCTCTGTTTATTTTACATAGTTTATCAAAACATGACCAGAAATGTACATAAAAATGGTATTTAAATTAATTATTGTGTAATTCTTTAGTCTAACAGTAAAACTAAGACTTAAAAGCAACTTAAATTCTCTAATAATACTGAGGTTGGCACTTCAACCAAATGCTGATAGAGGTTCAACCCAACACAAAGTTAAACAAAAAAACAATCAGACACCACCCAAAAAGAAATTTTGATCCCATAAAAAGAAAAAGATCAAGTGGAGAAGGGCATGGGCTGGGTCAAATACGAGTTGACCTCTAACACAACCCATGTCTAACCCGGATGCTATTTAGCACTAAACTCCTGGATTTTTAAAAGTCAACCTTCGTTCAGCTATCTATAAAAATAACAATTTGCCTATAAACTTGGATTTTTATCCCAGAATTCAAAAAAATTGACAAAACATCACCAGAGATGAGCCCCAAAAAAAACAAAACAGAAAAAAAAAAAAAGGGAAACCTAAGATTGCTGGTTCTGGTTAGATCATGTCAGATACCAATGAAGAAATATGATTCATAGGGTCAAATGCAGTTTGACTATAATCCAACCTGTATCTGACTACTAGCATTCCTACCCGCGATTCTCTCCATAGTTACGGCACAAGGCAAAGCAGGTAGATATAGTATAGAGTGGGGAAATACTATACTTAGCCAATTCATGCACACAATTACGTGATACAAAATCACTTGGTTGTAAAAAAGTAATATTACATCATTACTTTTATCATAAGTTATTGCCTTTTTGCAATGTCTATAGGGTAATACCCAAAGTTCCTACCGAGTATGAGCTTTTTATTTCCTTGAACAATGTCGTTGCCGGCCACATTGACGAGCGAAAACTTCAGTTGCTTCCCAATCCTCACAACTTGATTGCAATTTTCTACTTTTCTAAATGGCATTTTAATGGGAGGCTTTGTTGCATGCTTCCAGTTTACTGACCCTGGAGAGACCTTGTCCAATACTTCCAACAGTACCCATCTACATAGACCAAATATCTGTAAGATATGTGTTCAAAAAAAATAAAAAATAAAAAAAAAATATCAGTAAGATAAAAGTTCAGAACAGCCGCTTTGACTTGAAAGTCACAATTTCAGATCACAAAGTCTCCACTTATTGTTAACATAATTCAATGCAAGTTATAAAGTGGGTCAATGTATCATCCTCGCTTCAAACAATTGATATTCTTGTATCTTTTAGTTTATAGTGTATTACTATTTCAAGAATTGTTATTGCCATATATGAAAAAATATTATTATCAAAGCAACTTTATACTTTAATTTAAAAGAAGTTGCTCTCGCAATAACACTTCCATAACTGGAAATAACATCCTCCTTCCAACATATATTATTAAATTAATTAAATAAAATTATCTTATTCATTAAAGACACAACATCTCTTTAGGGTAACACCCTAAAGAAGTAAAGCTGCGTACATCTCAATCCCCCCCCCCCCCCCCCCCCCAAAAAAACAAAAAAGACCCTGCATTGGCAGAAGCCCTTGAGGCACTGGGTTGTTGTTGTATTGTAGACATTGGACATTGCATGGTTAATCTCTAGATCCTGGCAATTTTGGTCCTTCACCTAACATCTTATGCATTTGAGATAATTGGTTTCCTTGCCATTCATAAGAAAAAAAGAGACTAACCCGTTTCGAACGTCCTCAAAAACATTGTTGACATAAGTGACGATACCGAGACTATTGATCCAAAATCGAAAGCACCTCTCCTCTCTGGATGTCTGCACATCATAGGTCATCATCTCCGCAAATGATACCTTCTTGCTGTCCATTGACAGCCCATTCCTACAAAATGCATACAAAGTTCACAAACTCCTCCAACCGTGGAATCAAATAAAGCCTATTTCATAACAAACTTTGAACTAATTGTTATAGGATTAGCTATATGTAATGATACTTTTCTAGTGGCATCCCTAACGAATATATTTTATATTTCATTTACTAGGAAAGTGTTTACAAATGTATTTCCACGAACAAACAACTCATTGTATGCACTGGTGCTCAAGTATAACATTATCCACGCATGAGGGAAAAAAACCAATGAAAATGCCTATTTCAACACAGTTTCTCAGGTGGCATCACCGTGATGCTAATAGTACATACTGAACTTATAGAATAAAAGGCCAATACTACTTGAGCCATTGCTTGAAATTAAAGTAACATCTGTCAGCTTCACACCAGCTCAACTATCACTCTTTGTAAATTACCCCGTATTCAATTCCATCCAAATTTTTAACTCCTTCAACAGCCAAAAACAAGTGTCACTTTATTAGTTTAAATTAGACCCATTGCATTACATCACGTGATGTTCAGATAATTTTGATCGTTGACGAACTTCAAGAAGTTGGAGAAATTTAAAGTAAAGAGTTTAATGAATACAGATTACCAGTTGAGGCTGATTTTAAGGAAGATTTCAAGGGTCCTCAACATATATGTTTTAGATTAAATGAGAAAAGCATTGTCAAAGATGCAACTTCCAAAGTATCGAATTAGCAATACCTACAGATAAAAAAATTAGCAATATCCATGGAATCAAATAAAATTTGTTACGAAATGTCTTTTTAGCTACCTAGTATGCGATTGCTTGTTACATAATGCTATTTTTGTAATCAATTCCCTGATGGAAGCACATTACATTTAATTTACTAAAACATATTTATAAATGTATTTATATGTAAAAAGCTTTTTTAAAGAGGTACAAATACTATGAGTTTATGGCTATTCATTTACACTACTGAAACATAAAGCTCAAAAACAGCTTATGTTTCCCTTAAAAACCCAATTTAATTGCTGCAAACCGGTATGTCACCACCACGACACCCCACCTCCTGACACTGTGATCATGACCTTTTATGTGACATGACCGTCAACAACAATTTCATTCCAAGTTGGCAACTTCCAACAATATCAAATCATCAATACCCGAGAATAAGGATAAGAAACGTGTCATTCAAGTTCAAGTCAACAAGGTAATCATGTTAAATTCATGCATGCCTTAAAATGTGACAAAACACAGCAGGCGTTTCAATTGATTAAATGTGCTTTAACGTGATAAATCATGTCATATTCATGCCGAAATCGTGTCGTGTTGTGTCACGTTTGGGTTCATCTCAGTAACCCTGTGTCGTGCCATGTCAAGCTTTTGTCTTTCCTACCAAGGAAATAAAATTCAAACAAGAAAGCGTGGATTTCTAACCTGCTCTGGAATATTTGAGCGATAAACGCTAAATTTAAATTCGACGAGCCTTCGAGAATATCCTTAGGAGCTAAGTATCGTTTACACCCCATTCTTTCTGCATGGTCAAGTACCAAATTCGCCCTTTCTTCCGCATCTTTTGCATCTAATGTTAAGGGACTCGAGTGTTCTGGGGCGATAACATTAAGCAAGTAAGCATAGGCCTCGCCATCCTACAAATTCATCAAATACATATAGGTAAGTGAAGGTGAAGCGTTTCTATAAACAAAGAAAAGAGAAGGCTGCAGTGGAAGGTCGGCTCAAATGGTTAACAATTATCCAAGTTAACCATAATCCAGCCTATATCCAACTCATTGCCATCTCTATGTGGGTCAAATCATGGAATTAGATGAGGTGCGTGCAAGAAAATCCCAGTTACAAGTTCCCTTGAAAACTCGAAAAATCACAGTTTGCACCCGGGTAACAGTTGTGTAACATAATGGGTATACATGAGTTCATCATGTTATGTGAACGTGCTTAGGCGAGAGTAGTACCAGGATGGGTGACCTCCTGGGAAGTCCTCACCCTCAGGTTGGGGGCACTGGAAAACAGCCTCTCTTCAGGTTAACACCCTGAAGGGGGAAGGCTACTTACATCCGCCCCCCAGACCCTGCGTAGGCGGGAGCCCTTGAGGCACTGGGTATGTTCCTTTTTTTTTATCATGTTATGTGAACGTGACTGTCTTTATTTCATTCTGAAGCACATTGAAGGTAGACCTCACTCCTTGCTTTTGAGGATAGGTAAACAAGAATGTGGATTTGAACCAAGACCCCGTGTCCCTTTGCCTCAACCTTGACAGTGTTCTACCACTAAATTGAGGCCTCAGCGGCTACTCATTTGCGATTAGAAGCAAGAATTTCAAAAATAAAAAAAAAAGGGATACCTTAAGGTCAGAAGAAAAGTTCATCACAGTTTTCTGATAACCCCCTCTTTTGAGATGGAAGTTCATCCATTTCAATAAAACCTTTTCTGGGGATAGACCCATGAGCTCCTCAATGTCCTGCAATTATCAGGAAATCAAATTATAGGTGGAATCATGGGATCAGATTGCGATCCATGGCGATTTGCGTTGTTCTTTTAAGGCACATAAGTTGTCAAGTCTTATGTGCGCAAAAAATAAGTCATATAATCATTAAAATTCCAAACATATATGACAGTTTTAACATTTAAATATATTTATAAATATTTTAGTAAAGAAAATATAATTTATGTGCATAGTGAGGTTATTGCAACATCAATGTTACGTTAAAAAAAGGGAAGTAACTTAAGGCTAGCACAACTCAGAATTCTTACATTGGCATCATCCGCGAGTTCAACAAGCTGAGGCGTCTTCCTCAAATTCAAGTCGGCTAAGAGTTGGATCTGGATGTGCAACAGTAGAACAAGCCAGTTATAACAGGTAGGTTTGCTAATTTTGTTGTGTCATGTCTTTGTGTTCGTGTTTTTCATGTGAGCCATTCTAGTCAAGAGGTTGACACAAACTCAACTGGCTTATTGAATTGGTAGGAAAACTTGACTCTAACACAACCTAACAAATAAATGCTAACTTGCAGATTACCTGTTAATATATGGGTGATCTTTTGTTAAATTTCAATTCGCCAACATTCTAACTTGTCAATAATATGCATTAATGGTAGATGGTAACTCATACATGACATTTATAATTAATTGTGAAAAATAAACTACCAAATTAACATAACCAAACATGATTTGAGTTATCTCCATACTATCATAGGCCATAATAACAACCTATGCAAAGCAGTAGCAAAACACAGCTCGAATAACTTACATAACTAAGGTTTGACCTTGTATTAAATGGGTGAAGGGGTTCAACCTAAGACAGACACATCCCATTTAAAACCATATTTTAAAATGTTGAAAATAATTTGACACAACCGAAACCCAAATTCGACCAGATAATCTAAACAGGTCAATTGTATCGATCCAAATTCAAACCCGACCCACATCCTCAATATCCATGACGTGCTTGTGTTGTGTTTGCATCATGTTATCATTTGTGTCATATTTTACGATCGATGCAACAAGTTTATAGCTCGACTCACCTTTATAATTTGAGAAATCAACCCGAGCACCAGATGAGGCTGCAAGGAGGAAGTTGTCAAGTACACAGTTTCAGATTCCCGCTCGGTATCATTTTCAGTTTTTAAATTTCGCTGGTCTAAAAACTAAAAAAGCCTGACTTGGTAGTGTCTCTTCTTGTTTCTATTTCTAATTTTCAATTTTTCCAAAGCCTTTCAAAACTGAAAAATGTGAAACAAAAAGCAAGAAAAAGTTACATCCCAAAACATAATTTTTAGTTTCTCAAAAACCGAAAATAAAAACAAAGAATGATACTTGATTTAAAGTCAAACAAGAAAATAAAAACCAAAAAAGCTTACTCTGCCTTCAACCAAGTCCTGCGCGCCAATGTTGACCACCGTGCAGCCAATGGCTTTTGCAGAGTTAAGACAGAGAGTGTGATTCTCGTTCCTCTCCCAAGGATTAAGCACCCGCTTAGTGTTAATCGCTCTTTCATCTATTGTGCCAGGTACCGCTACATTTATGAGCTTACTGCATCAACCCGAAAGAGCATATGCCAAAAATATAACATGGGAATCCTTAACAAAGCCAACGTTACAGTTGTGAGATAGAATAGATCAACATATAAGCATAGTGGTCTATTCTTGTGATCTCAATTTGTTTGTTATAAAATAAAACCACAACAGACTTACATTACATGTGGACTTCAGTTACAAACTTCAATGGTTCAGCAAATGTCCAATGAAATTTTACATCATAATAATTTAATATCTACTAGTATTATAATCATGGGATTGAATAGTCATGTCATGTAATGACTATTAAGTGATAGATTTTAAGTTAGCTGATATGCAATTGAATGTTACATTAATGATTTTGCAGTGGCCTCTATAATGCATCAAGACTGTATTCTTTTAGTTAAGCCATTTTTTGTAAGTTCTATGATTATAACGTATTAAAAACAATTGAAGAAGTATCCATTCAAATTTTTGAATCCAGAAGAATTAAAGCTACTTGTATTCTCTTAAGATTCGAATGAGAGACCCCTGGCCCATTATATAATCGCGACACCACGCTTCTGCTACACAGAAAAAGACAACAATCATTTTCTGACTCTGATTAAATTACCATAAGAGAACACCGTCTTTTGCAAGATCAAAGAGATCATTAGAAGCTGGATCAAGAGGAAGAAACTGCTTTAGGAAAGGATCATCCCCAAGATAACTGTTGATGTGATGTACATAGCATCCCTTCTCTGATTCACAGATGGTATGAAGAAGTGTAGTTGTTGCATTCTTCAGGAACACTGCTGAATTTTTAACCCCACCAAGTTTCGCCACTGCTCGAGCTTGCAAGCTTAGATGAACCTGCCAATGTAAACAAATTAGACTATAATCGTGTTACATAAAGGGTAGTTACCATTAAACTACTGCTTGAAATCAAAGCGGACATGCCTTAAACTATTAATTTGCATTAATTTGACCTCCAAAGTAGTTTCGTCCAACTTGTTTTAATCTCTATCAACAACAAATTCATTTGAACACCACATGATTTCATACGGAGATTCTAATTTAAACAAAGTTATGCATATATGATTGTGGTTGTTGAAGAGGTTAAAACTTCACAGGAAAAAAACAAAGAAAAATTTGCAACAAGTAGTCTAATTGGAACAAAGTGATAGTTTAGGGGTTGTGTTTCACAAAAATGAAAATTGAGGAGATATTTTGATTTTAGGGGATTGTTTACGGAATTTCTTTGGCATTTACCCTTATACAAATAAACTCATTTGCAATAAATTAGTATGAAACAACTATGATTATGACATCCTAGTAAGTTCAATAAAGCTTGTCAATTTCAAGTAGGAGCATATACAGACCAAGCATTCAATATACTACTCGTGTTAGAATTTGATTCAATCTCCTATGTCTTTGTGGGGGCTCGACAAGTGAACTAGCCATGTTCGAGCAGTCTCAATAAGCTTAGCAAGGAATGGGTATTCAGGTCATTAACATTAGGGAATAGATCATTAAATGCTTGTTAAAGGCATGTTAAGAGCTTGTGAATTGCCAAATATTAGCTCGATGATGGATCAACAATGGCTCGTTAGTAACTTGAATAACTCATTCAATGACATCCACTTTAAGCAAGACAATGGATTCATAGTAGCTCAAGTACTCGGCTCATTAACAAGCCCGGTTCAGTTCAATTCAATTTGCTAATGATCCGATCCGACCCTAGCTGCATATCGAGCACACTAATATCTTATTATCGAGTTCGAACAAAGCTTCATAAGCTCATTTGAGGCTTGAACTCATTAAGACTTAGCAAGCCTAAGTTCAACTTTCAAACAAGGGAAGCTAGGCTCAATTCGGTTTTACAACCCCTAGTTGCAAGCATATATTTTCTCACTCTTTCTATACTCTCACAATACATTTTCCCAATGCAGATCAAGAATATAAATATAAACTTCATGTTGTACCTTCAGAAAATCTTCAAAATCAATCTCTTGACTCGTGTCTAACTCAGACTCATTCAAGATCCTCTTAATCTCCTCCTCCTTAAATATCTGACTAAATGACTTTAGTTTCACCATAAGAGCTGGCAAACCTCCGTATGTGACTCTTCCATTTTGATTCTTCAACAAAGTAAACTAGAACAAAACAAAGGAACTGTTGACAGTAAGAAATCTCACATCATCTTATTAATTATGCAAAACAAAAGCCTCATGCCCCCATCATACAATTGTTTATTAGCTAATGGTAGCTCAAATTCCTTACACAACAGCCAATATTAAATTCCAAAATTGGAAAAATTTGGATAGGTACCGATCATTAAAATATACTGACCTTGGATTTGAGGCTGCGAAGTTCAACCTGAGTGAATTGGGTTTGAAGAGTTGGATCGGACACAACAACGCCCACAAAACCTGACATTTTGCTTCACCTTCTTATTCTTTCCTCAGCTTAACAATCTGATAAATGACAAAATGCACTTCATATGGTCTTCCAAAAATCTCAAAAAGTGGCACAAACTATAATACACTAATATAGTCATGCAACCATCTATCCAAAAAGTTTAAGTTGGTCTCATAGTTAACATGCCCTGTCTTGCAAACGCAAATAAGCGTGGATTACCTAAACTCTAATAGCTCTTAATCGAATTATATTAACTCTCATAGCTTAAGTTGGATCGCTTCTCAATAAAAGAGGTTTGATGCCATATGTCAACAACCCAACTATCCTAAACTAAAACCTTAAATTGTTAAGTGAAGGCATATGAATGCTCCCATAATCTGACATAGCCCCGTGAGGCTGGAAGCATTGGATAATGTATCGACCACTTTATACCTTTAGGGGATATCGAGATTCAAACTACAGAACTTTCAGTCAAAGAGACTCTAATACTATTTTAAAAAACCAATTATCCCAAAAACTGAAGCTGTGAGGTAAACGCCCGGCAATGACCTTATAGTCCAACAATGTTCCTTCATGCAAAACGCTCATCAAGCTTACAGCGTTTGTTCTTTAATTATATTAATTTTAAAAGCGGAGATTTCTAAAATCAAATACAATATCAAGAAACAAGCCATATCAATACGACTTACGCTCTTAACAAAATCAATGAATCAATGGAGCACAACAAGAAAACTCAAATCTCAAAGCATAGGATACGCATAAAAATTCTTGAAACCGTCGACAAAAAAATCTATAAACATCCATCCAAGAATCACAATCCATAAATCTTCATTCTTTTTCAATAATCCAAACAAACTAGATCAAAACAGAGATTAAAATATCAAAAATCACGCAATTTTTTCCCCTCCTGATTCAATACAATAGATTTGACTGCTCATAAATCGAAAGAAATCCAGAAACAAATCAAACAAAAATTAAAAATAGTTTGAGAAACGAACCTGAGACGAAATCAAATAGTAACGTAGAAATTTCGGTCGTTTCCTATGAAATGAATCAAATTTCTCGTAGGATTAAGATTTTTGAATGTTCGTAATGAGAGAGAGAGAGAGAGAGAGAGGATGGCGTAGAAGGAGAGCAAAGCTGAGAGAGAGAGAGAGGAAGAAGAAGGGAATAGGAGGGAGGAAAGACGGTTGAGGACAACGTGGGGAGAGACAGAGATTTGTCACGTGTCATCTACGCGCGTTGCCTATGTCATGAATCTCTTGCATGAAAATTGCTTCACTATTTCATTTTTCAAGATAATTTTTATGGCTTCGGCATATCCCAACATTTATTAGTTTGAGATATTTTAATATTTTAATATATATAATAAGGTATTTAAGTTTTAAAATATTTATTAATTAATAATTTAAAATTCAAAAAGTTTATTAATTAAGTATTATCTTTGCAAATTTAGTGGATTTTATAGAAAATGTTGAACTCAAGCATAATTTCAATAATTTTTAATTACTTTTTGTTAAAATCTGACGATCAGTACTGGAAAATTTTTAACATGACAAATTATTTCAACAATACGTTTTTCTTTCATTAGAATCTGTACATGTAAAACACTAGCATTTTTTGGTGGTTGCCTTGTTTCTAACAACAACTCACTCGTGTTCGACATATGATACTTAGATAATAAAATTTTTAAATTTTATAATACTTTAGGATATATGTTAAAATTTCGGTATACCTAAGTGTTAAATGCTTAAATTTTAAGGTATTTGAATGATAAATTCCCTTTTTGTAATTAACTATGGTTTAAAGTTTGGAGTTGTTAATACAATTATCTGATTTATAGGAAATACTAGTTACACAATTGATTCAGAAATAACAATGATCTTCTCTTAGCAATTATCTAATTCTCAATTGCGTATCTATAAACCCAAAATGAGAATCATGAAAAACATTATCTTATAAAGCAATGCTATCTGTATGTTCGATGAACTATGGTATCCAAAATTAATTAGGACTCATTTGTATGTTGTTATTGGGTTCACGAATTCGTTGAGCAAATTCAATAAACCTAACGAGCTGAGTTTGAACACGAGTGTTTGGCTCATTAACATTCACAAATGTTTTTATAAGAGCTCGTTAAGGCTCGATAAGAGCTCAGTATGAGCTTGTTAAGTCTTATTGATAGTTGACATTAGCTTGAATATGGTTCGATAATGGATTAATAATAACTCAAATAGCTCTGCTCAGTAGCAAGCTCAATTCTATAACAAGCGTGACTCGGTTATAAGCTCGATAACAAACGTGACTCGGTTGTAAGCTCAATTCGGCTCGATATCGAACTCGATCAACTCAATAATGACCTCGAATGGAACACACTAAAATATTATCAAACCAATCTCGAATAAAAATTGGAAGCATGATAAGATATTGGTTTCAAACTCGAGCTCAATAAGTCTTATCGAGCTCAAGTACTAACACGGGGGTGCTCAACTTGGCTCGGCTCGGCTCGGCTCGTTTACACCCTTTTGGTAAGTATCTAATATACATAAAAAAAAGTGATTATATAATAAAAAGCAAATTCCTTTTATTACTGTTTCATCTCCACTATGTGTTACAGAATATATTAAGTTAAGGAACGGAAACATAAAAATTCAAATTGAACAAAAAAGATGAAAGGAACTCGGAATCCACCAAAAATGAGAAAGAAAATGCTAGAATTTAAGTATTATAAATTTTGGTAAATGGGGAAGGGCCAAAACACATATAGTTCTCAGATCACGGCAAAATACATAAGACCAACGTCAAAGCCACATGGTCAGTGCAACAACTTTGTTTTGATATGTAAACCCAATAACTCTTTAAGAATTAAAAGTCATGATCATTTTAGATTTCTAATAGTTCGGTTACTTCAATGTTTCCGGTCTCACATCATATTATATTATATGGTTAAAAAAATAAACAAATAATTTTTGTAGATATTCAATGTTGGTATGTGCATGGGGCATGTGGGGTGTGAAGAGATGCAAGGGCTAGCCTTACTACACATCAACAAAGGGGAACTGGCTTACTCTTATTTGTCTACACCTATCCCCTCTTGCACTCCTTTTTGTGTTTATCTTCTCCCCACTATTCATAGGGAATCTAATTTTGATCAAATTATTTTAAGTTACTTTGTTTGTAATTGAATAA
The DNA here is from genome assembly GCA_018398585.1 of Simmondsia chinensis. Lineage (NCBI taxonomy): Eukaryota > Viridiplantae > Streptophyta > Magnoliopsida > Caryophyllales > Simmondsiaceae > Simmondsia > Simmondsia chinensis. Next base: position 19,851,482 of record JAGTTD010000017.1, on the reverse strand, counting down.
TTGGATTATTTTTGAGGTTTATAATATATATCTTGAATTTATAAAGATTTAGGGTGAAAATATGGTGCGAAACGGAAAAGTAAAACTCGATATTCAACATGTCAGATCGAAGAATTTGAAATCTACTAAAAATTTTGAGAGAAAATTATGGTTTCTTTTGTTTTTTTCCTCGATAATCGCAATATTATATGCACTTCGTATAAACGAGACCTAATTCAATCCGTAGCAAAACAGGGAACCACAAGAAAAAAAAACAACAAATAAGGGAAACAAGATTACAAGACAAAACACAGGAAAACAACCAACAAGGATTATAAGACTACAACTACTACTGGACAGTATGAACTAGGAAGAAGGGAAAGATTTGGTATACCGAAACTGAGACAGAGGCTAACAGGGAAATAGATCAACCAATGCCCTAATTCCTCTGGTAATGCACTAAATCATAGCCAATTCATCATCATCAAAGCTCAAACTAAGCTTTTTCCTGGTCTCCCACGCATGCCTTGCACCAAGAAGCTTATCAACATCTACAATCCTTTTATGCTTCTTCGCTAGCTTCTTCTTCTTTTCTTTACAAGTAGGCTTGACCGATCTCCTCACACTACTTTCAAGTTACATATCCTTGTGATCAAGAAAGGGGAATGGGGGAGACAATTAGCCCTAAAGAATATTTAAAAGGAAAACGGATAAAACCTTGCAATACAAAATTAGAAAATTATCTCCATAATAATCTTAAAACACAAAAGTGGGCGAGAAAAATTCTAGAGGCCAAATTTTGGGGAGATGGGACCAATGGTGAATCCTTAGTTTTTTATAGTTTGGTCTGAGAATTTCATTTTGATATGTAATTAGGTTTTACAACTCTGTACGAATCAAAAGTTATGATCAGCAAGTTGCAACGTCAATCAATATTTCCGACCCATTTGTTTGGGTTTCTAGCTTTTCAATTGCTCTGTCAGCTCTTCGGCTACTTGTCATACATCCAAATGAAATTCTTAGATTTAAATATAATCATTTTGTATGAGGTCTACTTATTGCACGTGACAAAATATTAGTAGTTCAACAACAACAACAACAAACCCCGTGGCACCAAGGGCTCCCGCCTAAGCAGGGTCTTTTGGGGGGGGGGGGGAGTGGGGGGTAGATGTACGCAGCCTTCCCCCTTCAAGGGGCTACCCTGAAGAGAGGCTGTTTCCGATGACCCTAACCTGAGAAGCAGGTCCGCTGCATAGAGCAAGTGACCTGGGAGCTCTAGGAAAAGATATTGATTTCTATTTCTGATAATGAATATTTTGTTGGTAAATATGGGCAAATGAGCAATCAAATTCTCAATTCAAGATATCAAGACTAACTTGAGATGGGGGCAAATAAAACTTAAACAATACAATAAAAAAGCTCAACTCAATAAACCTCTTATTACACCAACTTGACTTGAGATAAGATAATTAAACAGCTGAAATATAAAAGATTCAAAGAGAAAAGATTAAACCAAAGAAAGTCGCTGTGCTGTGGAGTTCACCCCTGCCCTAAGTCATTTATGCCCCGCTACGGTACAAACGGGATCGTCAGGCACTCCAACTCCCAGGGTTAACACGACACCCAATACAGAAGTGCACTATCAGGTGATGGGTTGGAGCACGCCCCGACTGACTAGGTAACCCAAGTAAGAACATAGAGAATTTTAGAGAGAAAGGGATGAATGAATTATGTATTCACAGTTGTGTTTCTCTGTATATTAAACAACACCCCAAAGCACAGTATTTATAGGTAAAAAAACTTAACGTGCAAGTTAGAATCGGTTAAGGATTGTGGACAAGAAATTCGGCCACAATTAGAAAAGTGGTGCATATGGAAGAGCGCAAAATCCGGGCAAAAAGGGTTACGGAAAAGAAGTGAGCAGATACACAGTCAGAATGCTCACCACGAGCTCAAGCTTGCAGCCTCGAACTCAAACGTGGACTAACGGACATATACTCGAGCATAACAGCCTCGAGGTTGGACACAAGAAGACACTTGAGCTCGAGACTAGTCCTAGAACTCCCCTGAAGTTCGCTTACGATAAGTAAAATATAGTGTCCGTAAAAATAAAGGTCCGGGTTAGAAAAAGTTTACACCACACCCCACCGCAATGGGCTGAGTGGGCATGTGTGGTACACAAAAGCCACTCTAGTTCCCTCAACACTTTACCCAAGTACAAGGAGAAGGAGATATATATAAATTAGTCTTTCCTTTACTACTTTTCCTATGTGGGATAGAGGTAAATTCATAAGACTCAAAAACTAAAGCGCATTACCCAATATTCCAACATAGTCATTGTGTAATATGAAATATTTCCCATTTCTTAAGCATTTTTGGACATGCACAACTGTTCTTGTCTACTCGTAAAACAAATAATTTTCTTTTTTTTTTTTCCATTTCAAGTCTTTTTTTCTCAATAATTTTGGATATAGAGTAATTAAATAAATAGAACAAGAAACGGCAGTGAATATTATTTGGGGTTGATATAGGATCAATGTTCGATGCCCAATTATTAGGAGAATGATTTTGTCTGTAACTGCATCATAACATGATACTTATTAATAATGTGCAAAAAAAAATTGATACTTATTAAGGTACTCAAGTTTTTTTTTCCTTTTCTTTTTTTTTCTTTAAGCTAATTAGACTCCATTTAAAAAGTAATGAACACTAGAAGTAATACATAGTTTTAAGAAGGCACAATAGTGTAAGGCAAAGCCAGAAAGCAAACAAGAGAAACACCGAAACACCAAAGCAACAAGTTGCCCGCAACCCGGACTCCAAAACAAAAAAAAAAAGCTCCTAAATAAAGTCTAGGGTAGTCTTAATGCGACCATTACCAAGATTAAAAATCAGAAGATAGTGGAAAGGAGCTATTCCAAAGACACAAATGACTAGGCCACGAACGGACAAAACACCCAAGACAAACACCAAAAATAATATATAATTGTAAGTTTCAACATTTTTACTATGCCAATATACATCACAAAGCTCTGTGTGTTTCGACAGAAGCCTTTTTTATGTCAATTATATTATAATTTTCCTTGACTAATTGGATAACTTTTTTTAATCTCGTGTTATACTTCTTAATTCAACCTTTACTTATCTAAGTATGAACTCATACAAATTTATAATATGAAATTATTTTTATTAGTTAGAAAAATAAAAATTTTAAAGAACAATAAAAAACATTTTTTAAGGAAAATATTTCCTTTAAATCGCAAAGAGGATAAACAAATCTTTAATATGTAATGTATTGGATAAATCCATATAATCCTCTGAGATTTAGTATATTAAATTTTTTGTACACAAATTAGCGAACTAATATTTTAGTCTAAAAGTTACATATATTTAATAAATTAGTCCAAACAATAGTGCATGTGTCTAAAATAGGTCTCCCGCCTAACTTTTCTTTATTAGTAAAAAAAAAAAAAAAAAAAAAGGGGCAACATGCCCAATGTCCTAAGAGCTCCGGCCTAAGCAGTTTCGGGGGAGCGGATGTACGCAACCTTCTCACTTCAGGGTATTACCTCTGAAGAGAGGCTGTTTTCGAGTACTTCCAATCTAAGGGTGAGGACTTTCCCAAAAGGTCATCCATTCGGGTATTACTCTCGCCCAAGCACGCTTAACTTCGGAATTTTAATGGGATCCGGTGATGGCGTAGTGTCGTAAAATTGCAATGCGTGCATGGGATAAAAGAAGTAGTAAGAGGATGGTGGGATAGTTAACAAGTCACGGCATTTTTATCAAAATACATGCAACTCTCAGACTAAGTAATTATTTCATAAATTTTATAGACTAAAACATTGATAAATCAAACATCGTAAGATTAATATATAATTTATCATAATATTTTAAAATACTTTCCAAAAATAGAGTGACAAATATTTAAAACACAAAATATATGTGGGGAGTTTTTGGCCCACCAGAGAACTCCTTAACGCTTTACAAAAGAGTGGCTTCTTTAAGTCCTTTTACCTTTTTGTACTGTTTGTGATGTGACCACAACGTTATTTTGTGTATTTTGTTAATTAATAAGAAACAAAAGGAAGTTTATTTATCTAATACATTATTATTAAGTACCATTTTCTTTCAAAACCTTCATCTCCTAATCTTTACAATTTTAGAGATCAATATTTAAATTTTCTATTTTTTAAGAATATTAAACACAATACGATGAATAATTAAAAACATAATATCAAGCAAATTTTAAAATTACAAAACATATCATATAGTCTTTTTTTATATAATAATGAATGCAATACGTAATATCAAAAATATAAAATAATACATTAAGCATGTATCGTACAGGGTCACTCTAGTAATATTATTATTTATGTGACTTATTATTTTTGTGAATGAACGTGTTTAGTATTATATTATATAATATTATGGTTGGCTAATAACGGCCACAGGCCCCACCGACCTAAATGTTCTTTGAGTATCTCTCCGGCCTATCCACACTAGCTAGTCCTTTATTAGGAATATGTTTCGTCAAATTGTAAAAATATTATTGTTTTAGAAGTATTTTTATAAAATTATTTTAATGATTTTCGGTTATAAATCTTGTCAGACTAAAGTAAAAGTATTAATTTTATTAAGAATTAATTTCTTGATATAATATCAGAGCTTCATGACCAAAAAGTTACGAGTTCAAATCATATTACCTCTTACTTTCAATATTAACACAATTGAAACACAAGATATAAGGAAGTTTTGTACAATATTCACGATTTAAACCCAAAGGACATTCACATGAGGGGGAATATGTCAGAGTATAAAATTATTTTTGGACTTTCACCCATTAGCGTAAGCTTTTGAAAAAGTTGGTTCCTTGACATGAGAGCAAAGCCTTGCGACGAAATGATCATAAGTTATGTTGGATTATGGTCCCATAAAATTCGATATCCACTATAGGATGTAACCGAGTTATGTAAGTTCATCATTAATAATAGGCTGGAGCGTCTTGGCTAAATAAAAGGTTAAAATTGTCGGAGAATTTCTATTCGAAAAATTAGGATGTCGTTTTCCGGTTTTAGTCACCCTCCTTGTGTAGGCTCATTGGAGGCAAACTTGTATAATTATATCCTAATTTGGGGAACATAAATTATAGACAATTTTATTGATTTGAAATAGGGTTTTAAAATGGATAAAAGATTTGGAAAATATATTGTATTTTCGTTTGGGTAAAATAATATCAGGTTTGTTATTATTACCCGTTGGTTATTAACCTGCCCAGCTGCCCGGTAGTACTGTTGCCTGCCCGAAAAAGGGCTGCCCGTTCTGACCTGTTGTACCGCCTGCCCGATTTTGGCTGACCGCGCTGCCCGTTTGTACCAGCCTTGCCCGGATTGCTTGATGAAGTGTACAGCTTTTGCTTATAACTTCATCCTCATCTCTCTCTCCCAAAAGTAAAGTAAGCCACTTTTACAGAAGAAAGAAAAAAAAAATGAAGGAGAGCAATGGTGAAAACCCATTTGGGTTTTCTGCAAAGAAAACGCAGAGAGAGAGAGGAGAAAACATGGAGGAGAAAGACGGCGTTTATAGTGAGAGAAAGCTCGAGGAGAGAGAAAGCTTGTAGTTTGAGGTTGGAGGCTGAAGATTAAGGAGAAGAAGACGGTGGTGAACCTTGGAGCTCGGGATGCTCGGTTCAAGGCGATGCGTCGTCCCAAACGAGGTCTTCTTCACGATTCCGGCTAGGGCTTGGGGCCCTAGGCTATTTTTCGCCCGTATTCGCTCGGTGATGGCTTTCATCTTGTTCTTTCTTGTTTTCTTACTTTGATTACTGTTCGGTTTTCGGTTTTTGTCTTAAGACTTGATGCTCGGTCTGTGTTTGTAACCCTAATTACTGATAGTGGATTTGACTCCTCTGAAAACGGAGGCCCGTGGAGTAGGACCTCGCTGAGGTGCCGAACCACGTATATCGCGTGTTCTTTGTCGTTTTCGTTGTTTCTGGTTTAATTTCCGCACTGTTTCGTTTGTGGGTTTTTCGTTGCTTAGTGCTGGGACAAGATCCTATTTTCGAGTTGAGTTCGGGTCCGATTTAGGGCCCGAATTCATAACAAGTGGTATCAGAGCCTTGTTTCGTTTCCATTTGCACGGTGAGCACGAAAAACATGAATGAAACCAGAACCAGAATAAGGGTTTAAGTTTGATTGTCTTGATTTTCAGATCTAGGGTTTTCTTGAAAAAAAATTTGGGATGTTCTTTGTTTCTTGGAGAGAAATGAAAGAACCAAGAAAATGTTTACAGAAATAGGGTCTGAAATGTTTCTTGTTTTTGTGAAATTTTTTGAGTCAAAATTTCCAAATGGGTTTTAACAAGAACACTTGTTTTGAGATGATTAATGGGCTTTTGTTTCTTCGAAAAATCTGAGCGTTATTTTTCGGCTATTGTTGTGTATGTGGTAGTATGATAAAATTCCAAAAAAAGGAAGAACATGTGTGCGATGTGAAAGAAAAAAAGGAAAATGTTTAATCATTATCAGAAATTTTGGTTTCGCCTTACAATTAGAACTGGGTGCTGGTTTAGGCGTTGCACGCTTTGTTTTGACCTAGATTGAGGACTTTTACTACCTGTTTTGGATTTAATAGGTGGTGGGGTGTGCATGGTAGATGTTTCTTGAGAGATGGTTGGAGGACAACTATCTTGGGTGTAGAACATTAGATATCCCTGAATGGTTGAGAAAACTTGGTTTTCTCTTTGGAACCTTAGAAGTGTCGAATTGGTTAGAACCTTCTTGAAGTCCTTAGTTGTCTCTAGTCGGGTTGGACTAGTATCGGAGATGGGTCATTTGGTTTGAGCGTCAGACTGCATCTAAAGCCCTAGTTTGTCTCCTACGTGGTAGTTGAGACGTGTTTTAAGTGTCTTAGTTTTGGAGACTCAATTAAATGGCGTAGGTAGCATGGATTTCTCGTTGTTGTTTGAACATTATGTGGTTTCTTGTTGTGGAAATGATGTTTATGCCTTGAGACTAACGATTTGTCTTGACGTGAGAAAGCTCTAGGTGCATCTAATCGGTGGAGCGGTTTGGGTTTAATCGCTTGTTCGTCCTCGTGTATGGTCGGTTGAGAATCTGGAGTAGATTCTTGTTTTGGTGGAGCGATTTCGGAGGTAAATTGCTCGAGCCTGACCCAATTGGTGGTTGGATGGGAGTCCTTGGTATGGATTTCATTTTGGTGTTAGTTTGAACACCCTGGCATGGTGTTGGTGCTGCTGTTGTGTGGCTAACTGTGCTGTTCGGAACTTGAATTATGTGTTTTTTTTTTCAATGTTCTATGTGACTGTAGTGGTTAACATGTGTGTAATGCTTGAGGTTGATTGTGAACTTGTTGGAATGGAAGCCTTGAACCTAGGATTGACAACTCTTAGATTAGGCATGTCTAGTTGCACAATATTGGATCCCGTGTATGGATAGAGCATTGCATGTTTTTTGAGTTTAATTGTGGATTAGACTTTGTATGGGAGAATTGGTATTTCTTGCACATGTTTGAGTGAACTAAGTGAAATAGTTGATCATTGTAAAGGGTTTAGAGAACTTGTGAGTTCTTATGGAAAATCTATGTGTGATTTAGTGTACTTGGTCTCCATGTTGACGTCTCATGTATTTCCCAAGTCTATGTTGGAATCGAGTTGAATATATTGGTACTTGTTGCTTGAAGTGATAATAAACATGTTGTTTATGGACTGTTTTAAGTTGAATTTGTTGCTGTTTTGGACTGCATACATGCTAGTATGTAACTATGTTGCTGTCAAAATTATTTGCTGCTGATTTACTGCAGATTTTGACACTTAGGTGCTGAATTTTCTGCATATTATTATGTATTTGAGCTATTTTGTTGAATTTTAGCCAAGAGTTGGGAAAACATGATATGTTTGAGTCATATGTGGACATGGTGTTGTCTTGGGAGACTTGTATACCCTTAGAATCATTGTGTCATGCCTTCTTTTCTAGTTTTTGGGAAAAGTGTAAGGTATAGGTCTAATGAACCTTGAATTGACCATTTGTTTGATATTTAGGTTATGTTTAGGTACCTTATATTTTGAGTAACGGTCATTAAGTTGTTTGCTCATGTTGGGTTATTTTGGATATTATTCATGGTGGAGTGTTGTGATGCAATTTATGAATTGATTTGGCTAACTTGAATTCTAGGTGAATTGCATGTTTAGCTTGGATTTCGTGTTGATATTATGATAGACTTGATCACCATGATTGTGCCCATGTTATGTTGTGTGAGCATGCTTCGTTTCTTAGTGTGAAACTTGTTTTCGAAATGGCCTCTATTTTCGAAGGAGCGTTCTGAGTTAATTTCATGAGACTATGGTGGAGTTTGTTGGATTATGGTCCCATGAAATTCGATATCCACTATAGGATGTAACCGAGTTATGTAAGTTCATCAGTAATAATAGGCTGGAGCGTCTTGACTAAATAAAAGGTTAAAATTGTCGGAGAATTTATATTCGGGAAATTAGGATGCCGTTTGCCGGTTTTAGTCACCCGCCTTGTGTAGGCTCGTTGGAGGCAAACTTGTATAATTATATCCTAATTTGGGGAACATAAATTACAGACAATTTTATTGATTTGAAATTGGGTTTTAAAATGGGTAAAAGATTTGGAAAATATATTGTATTTTCCTTTGGGTAAAATAATATCAGGTTTGTTATTATTACCCGTTGGTTATTAACCTACCCAGCTGCCCGGTAGTACTGTTGCCTGCCCGAAAAAGGGTTGCCCGCTCTGACCTGTTGTACCGCCTACCCGATTTTGGCTGACCGCGCTGCCCATTTGTACCAGCCTTGCCCGGATTGCTTGATGAAGTGTACAGCTGTTATTTTGCTTATAACTTCATCCTCATCTCTCTCTCCCAAAAGTAAAGTAAGCCACTTTTACAGAAGAAAGAAAAAAAAAATGAAGGAGAGCAATGGTGAAAACCCATTTGGGTTTTCTGCAATGAAAACGCAGAGAGAGAGAGGAGAAAACATGGAGGAGAAGACGGCGTTTCTAGTGAGAGAAAGCTCGAGGAGAGAGAAAGCTTGTAGTTCGAGGTTGGAGGCTGAAGATTAAGGAGAAGCAGACGGTGGTGAACCTTGGAGCTCGGGATGCTCGGTTCAAGGCGATGCGTCGTCCCAAACGAGGTCTTCTTCACGATTCCGGCTAGGGCTTGGGGCCCTGGGTTGTTCTTCGCCTGTATTCGCTCGGTGATGGCTTTCATCTTGTTCTTTCTCGTTTTCTTGCTTTGATTACTGTTCGATTTTCGGTTTTTGTCTTAAGACTTGATGCTCGGTCTGTGTTTGTAACCCTAATTACTGATAGTGGATTTGACTCCTCTGAAAACGGAGGCCCGTAGAGTATGACCTCGCTGAGGTGCCGAACCACGTATATCGCGTGTTCTTTGTCGTTTTCATTGTTTCTGGTTTAATTTCCGCACTGTTTCGTTTGTGGGTTTTTCGTTGCTTAGTGCTGGGACAAGATCCTATTTTCGAGTTGAGTTCGGGTCCGATTTAGGGCCCGAATTCATAACAAGTTCGAATCCCAATCGCCCCACTTTCAGTATTATCATAATTTAAGCACAAGATATGAGTTGGCCTTATGCAATATCCACGCTTCAAGCCCAACGGACATTCGCATGAGGGGGTATGTCAGAGTATAAAATTATTCTTGAACTTTCACTCATCAACCTAAGCTTATAGACCTAAAAAGACAAGGAAGGAAATAATTTTTTTTTTAAAAAAAGAAAAAAAAGGGTCTATAGGGCGGAAGGAAAACTCCATTATTTCTTAGTTCAATAAAATGTTAATAGCTTTAGGAAATGAAAATTCAGGCTTTCGAATGAACAGAATTGGAATTTCAAGGCTTATGAAAGAGTAAAAACTTCTCCTTAAAATACAGATAGATATAAACATTAAATATAGATTATTGAGGGTCAACTCCAAGAAAAGTATAATCCACTATGTTTTTTGTGATTTTTTGGGTAGTATGAGCTACAAGGAGTAAAATTGTTTTTGAGGATGAGTGAGTTGGGATTGTTAGCATTTGGAATGTTATTTTGAGAATTGGTGTATGGTTCTACAGGTGGCATGTCTGAACTCCGTATACACAAACAAAAATTGTTAGAAAGATTGAGTGCTTCGGGAGTTGGCATGGGAGTAACTGTCTAGGTTTTTGAGGTATTTTGTTATACCGTATTTCCTCTTTTTTCCCGCTTTTGTTGGCTTTCTCAGGCTCTGCTTTGGTGTGTACACTGATTTTTATATTAAAAGTTGTCCCTCTCTAGTTATCGGAAAAAAAAAAAATTTGCTTGACTAAATGAGACCTTACATGTAAAACCTACCAAAGATGCATTAAAATAATGATTATACAATGTTGTGGTCTAAATTTTTACATATATATATATATATATATATATATATATATATATATATACATATGCATCGGGAGATGTTGATACTAAAGCTCAACTTGTTAATACTAGGACAGGCCACTTTGTCTTGCATTTTATATGCTATGATAAAACATATTGTTATGAGAATAATGATGTGATTTATAGTGAATTATAACCATAAATTTTTATAAAACTGTTCTGATATTAACAATTTAACTGTGAACCAGAAATTTTTATGAATCAACCGGAGAAGAACCGTCTCCATGATTGCCATGGTAGAAACCCACCTGCCACGCCAAAGGAAACTGTTCAGGTATGCAACGTATATTGACATCACTAGAGAAGAAGTATGATAAGCATCAGATTAAAGTGCCTATTAGACTGGCTCGAACTAGACTATATTGAGGACGATGAATGTCAATGTTGTCTAGTCTAATTTTGAACCAAATTATCCAGTCCGGTCTAAGCTTGTGCTCATTAATCTTGTCCAAGAACCAATTATCTAAAAGCTTTAATCGATGGGAGAAAGTACATGAACTATATTATACTCTAATATGTCCTCTCAGTCAAATGTCTATTAGGCTTAAAATGTGAACAATGCACATGCTCGGCTTATATTTTGTGTTATTTTTTATTGAGAGCAAAGATTATTAGAATTCGAACTTATGACATCTTAGTCAACCGGCCTCTGACATCATATCAAGGGAACCAAATATGTCCGAAGTTTAAGATGATGAATGAAGAATAATAATTATTCTACAATCTAACAACTCTCGACTCACAGTAGATCAAAGACCAACAAAAATTAAAATCAAGAACTAACAACTAGATCGGATAGCAACCGATATGATCTTAACCATAAACCGAATACTGTTCTAATATGAGTTTTGGATCTAGAAAAATATTTGAAAGTATACGGAGTTTGGAAAGACAATACCACAGCTAGGGCAACGAAAATAGTACTTGTTGTCCCTCAGCACTAGCCCTGAACCTCCACATACTTTACATCTTCTCTGTGCAACCTGCATACATTTATTTCTTTTTCATATCAATAATTTAAGCAAATCAAAATTTTAGAGCATCCTATCAATGTATATGTAACCAAACTTATCATCCTGGCTAGGGGCAACCACTTGTACTTTTTAAGGTGTCGATTGTTAATGTTAATAAATTTTATGATTAAAGTTTCTATAATTTCTTATATTAATATTGTATAGTTAAGACAAATGCTAAAATATATTAAGGGCCACATGTATAACGTTCGTTTGGGACCCCTAAAATTGTCAGGATTGACCCTAACGTGGGCAAATTGCGTACACAAGTAGACTTTCTATTCTTGCATCCCATCAAACGTGCATAGACATCAACTTCTCTTCAATAAACATGATGGACCTGATATCTTGTTGTAGATTTAGCCACATGATTGACTCATAGTAAATGTGGTGAATAAATCAAACATCGCAATTTTGTTAGACCACCCATTTGTATATGCTGGACTTTCTACATGAAACTTAGTTTTATAAATAGTAAATGTACTGGATCATTGTCCATTGTGTGAAGGACTAGGCCGATAGGCCTAATTCAGAGTGATCATAGACTAGCTAATGCTTATGGGTGCTTTGTGGTGGTCTAGGGGCTTGTTTTAGGCCCAAGTCCATCTGAAGGTATGTTTGAGACACCTATGGTTTCTCTTACGTGGTCATACAAATCATACTTAGGATTTGAGAGAAAACTACGAGTGAGAAGAAGAATTCTATATACACTTTTCAAAAATAGTAAAAATCCTTGCAATTTCATGGACATAGGCACAACTAGTCAAACCATATAAATCTTACACCTTGTTTTTGTATTTTTCACCATTGTTTTGTTTCATTTCCCCAACAATATTCAACTTTCATCCTTAATTTTCCACATCAATAAAGCTAGATACTAAACTCTACATAATCCCCACATAAATTCATCGTAGTATTGGAATGTCTTAAATCATAACATACATGCTCAACCATTTAAATCGTTTCACATCATATTAAAATTCTTCTCGTAGTTTTATATAGTGTTTGAATCCTTGCACGATAGACCTACAACATATATTTTCTTGATGATCAAGAACCAGAGGCTTGAGGGAGAGAGAATTTGCCAAATGACTTCCCAACAACATAGAATTTTGTGCAAAGATTGAATAAGAAAAATAAAGGCTTACAATTCTTTTGCTAAACTCAATTCCAGCAACGACAAAAGGCGTTACACCAGCTGCACAGGATTAGAACAATTCATTAAAATTCCAACATGGAAAATTCAAAGACTAAGCGGTAAAAATAGCTTAAGAGTGATATCATGTCGATAAAATAAAGAAGCAATGCACTAATATTTGTTATATACAATTAGCTTACTTGTTAAAGCAATATACCCTTAAATAATCTCTATGTGTTGTTTCAAATCCCACCACATACAATCTTCAGCCAATTATGCCAGTTCGAAAGTGCCCCTAGGCTTCCATCTTCGCTGTTATTGCTGCTTTATTGTTGCTTACATGCTTGCATATCTAATACTACTTGACTTGACTTTGACTTGATTTCATAAATATTATTTTTTGGTAACGATGGACTGGGTCGCCCCAACCAACCCCAGCCCATGAGAAGGCTCACAATCCCTGTGAGCAGGTAAATCATGGGTATATCCTCAACGAAAATCGAACTCCTGACCCCTAGGCGATGACCGCATGGGTAGGAGACGCTACCAATTGAGATACTATCATGATGTTCCTTTTGGGTTTTTTTGCTTTTTAGGGTTGGGAGCCCTCCAAAAATAGCCTCCCTTCATAGTAGCACCTTGTAAGGATAAGACTATGTACATTTCACCATCCCAAAAGCCTAATTTGACAGCAACCTTTCACGTACCAGGGGTTTTTTTTTTTTTTTTTTTTTTCCTTCTTGCATATATTGCAAGATTGGTATGTTCTAGACTAAGAATATTGGTATGTTTTGAAATAAGAATATTAAAGCCAATATGTTTGAAATAAAGAACAAAAAACACATTGACTTCACCACTAGGTACTAACCAGAGTGATGAATTGGCATCCATAGCACCAGATTTCTAATTGTCATGTTGCCGTTATCTTTTTAATAGCCATGTCATATTTTCGATTGTCATATAATCATTCTAGTTACCATGTTGAAGTTTATTTAGTAAAAATTGTGCCATTGATCTCTCTCTTACCCTAATGTATTTTTAAATTGTTTTGTATGTGAAAATTTTAAGTTGTCATCACAGAGAAATTGAAAAATTATTACTTATTTGCCTTGATATTTTCAAAACATACAATAGAATGGAGAAAGTTTAAAAGTGTTATCGCTTAGGTATTATTATGTTGGGGAAAATTCACACATCGAGCACAACGGAAGCAAAAAACAACAAAAACAACAAGAATGAACACACGATATTTTTAGATGGAAACCCACTCTCAACTAGAAGGTAAAACCACGGGACCCAAAGGGGTACCAAATCCACTATAAAATTTAAAGATTTACAATCTCCAATCATAACCCCCAAAACCCCATATTACAATCAACCTCAACAAATGTGACTATTGCATGGTAAGTCACCAACCCTCTCCCAACATAGCTTTAAACGGCAAGCCACCAGCCCTCCAATCAACGTAGCTTTGCATGACAAGCCACCAGCCCTCCCATAACATAACTTTGGATAGAGGAAGCTACAAAAACTCTCTCAACACTCTCAAGGAAGGCACCCAAGTAAGACTCCCTTCATACTTGGGGTGCACCACTCTCACAAACAAACACAAAGGCTCACAACTCACACAAAAACACTCAACAAATATTTCTCTCATTTTTCTCTCCCTACCCGGGTGCCCCCCAGAACACCCCATTATAAACCGAACTCACTCTCTACATTTTTTTCCTTCCTTTATTCTCTCTCTCTCTTTTTCTCTACACTTCTACACCATTCTATACTTCTTATTTATAATAAACCTTACACTTTCAAATTTTAAAACAAAACACTATTTGGTACACAAAAGTAAAAAAAGACAACTCACTACTTTACTTGTGGAAATAAAGTTCCCAAATATATTACTTGAAAGATTCAACTTCTCATTTTTTTTTCTTTTTCTATTTCCAATTTATATATAATTAATTTTGAGGTAAAAAATATACTCAACACATTAAGTACTAAAATTTTGTGCATTAGTTACCCTTCTACTAGAATTCAATAGATTTTTGTTGGAAAATTTCCAATATTTTTCATCTCACAATACATAAGTATCCTCATTAAAATTTAATAATTTTTTGTCAAAAAATTCTAACATTATACAAAAAAATCTGATAAACTTTTTACTATAATTTACTGAACGTTTAGTAAAAACATTAATACCACCTACATATATTATCATAATCAATACTACACTAACATTTCTCTATAAAAATGGTTAAATTCTTACAAAAATTACTAAATTTCAACACAAACACACATGTGATAAGATGTTTAAAAATCCGTTAGCTGGTATTATTATATATATTAAAATGTCATCAAATAGGTAATAAACCGTAAAAGAAGCTTTTCTGTGGATCTTCCACAATTGCAAGAATTTGCGAAATGGACCTTCAGCTGCATATTATTATGTAGTTAATTGCAAGTAAGTGAGGAACAGAGAAAAACCTAAAGCGCCTACGATGATTTGCCAGGTGACTTGACCCTCAGCCATATCCGCGGTAACCGCTGACAGTTCGCTCACTGCTCGAATCCTCCTCGCACGCAATCCGCACCGTCCGATTACGCTACTGTCCTTATCTTTCAACCGAAACTCCACGCCACCAGATTTTGACTGAGAATTCTTCGAATTAGACCTTCCGATTGGAAGAGAGAGAATGATCGGGGAAGCAGGCGAACAAACCGCTGCCATTGCCGTACAATTTAGAGGTTTAACCCAGCGACTGGCTGGATTTCTCAATTGAGAATCGAGGCGAACTGATTCTGGCTTAGGATTTCGCGAATTGAAGGGTGTCCGGAGAATGAATGGTGAAGAAGAAGAAGGAGGTGAGAAAACGGGCGCCATTGATGCAGAAGGGAAGCTTTACTGGTTTGATCTATGAATTGTGTCAGTTTCCGTTCGAATTTGTGGTTCTGCGCCAGCCAGACTCGTTGGGCTTGGCTGTCATCACTGTTAGTAAACTCTTTTTTTTTTTTTTTTTTTTTGTCAAAGTCAGTAAACTAAGAATTAAACGAAATCTTATATATAATATATATTATCTATTTTTATAGGAAAATCACCAGAAATAGACCCCCCAGCCCTTATTTAACCTAAAATAGACCCCTATAACCTTAAATAAATCTTTTTGGACAAAAATGCCCTCCCATCCCTAACACTCCCCACCCATCCTCTTTCTCTCTCCTCATTTAATGCCCACAGTACCACCCGTCCCTTCCATCTCTCCTTCTCTCTCCTCACATTTAACTCTACAGCTGTAATTTTTGAATTTACCCCCTCCCCTTCACGTCTTCTCTCTTTCCAAAAACCAAACGTGTTTTGCAAGCCACCCTCTCTCTCCTCTTTCTCACACCCGTTCATTCTCTCCCTCCTCTTTCTCTCACCCGTTCATCCTCTTTCTCCTCTAACTTCAGCTGCTATTCTCGTTCCCGTGGGTGTATCTGTAGAGGTGGGTGGTGATATCCTCTGTTTTCACACCTTCATCCTTGCCCTATTGCAGCTCTAGGGTTTAATCACTATTTCCGAACGTGAGCACCGATTTTCGGAGTTATTTTTGTAGGGAAATGTATAATACCTGTTAGGGTTTAGGGTTTTGGTGTTAGTGGCTTTTTTGAGTAAGGGTTAGTATGTTTTATTGGTGTAAAATCAACTTCTGGCATGTTTTGTGGTGAATATCCAACTTGTATTTGTGTATGTTGAGGAATAAAGGTGTATGATCAACATACACTGTGTATGCTTGGTTTTAATGGTGTAAAATCAACTTGTGTAGACGTTTTTTAAGTAATTAGTAGGTTAGGAGCAATCATACACTGTGTATGTTTGGTTTTTATGGTGAATAACCAACTTGTATTTGTGTATGTTGAGTAATAAAGGTGTATGATCAACATACACTGTGTATGATTGGTTTTAATGGTGTAAATTCAACTTCTGTAGGCTTTTTTTAAGCAATTAGTGGGTTAGGAGCAACCATACACTGTGTATGCTTGGTTTTAATGGTGAATATCCAACTTGTGTTTGTGTATATTGAGTAATAAAGGTGTATGATCAACATACACTGTGTATGCTTGGTTTTAATGGGGTAAAATCAACTTGTGTAGACCTTTTTTAAGCAATTAGTGGGATAGGAGCAACCATACACTGCATATGTTTGGTTTTAATGGTGAATATCCAACTTGTGTTTGTGTATGTTGAGTAATAAAGGTGTATGATCAACATATACTGTGTATGCTTGGTTTTAATGGTGTAAATTCAACTTGTGTAGGCTTTTTTTAAGCAATTAGTGGGTTAGGAGCAACCAGACACTGTGTATGTTTGGTTTTAATAGTGAATATCCAACTTGTGTTTGTGTATGTTGATGAATAAAGGTGTATGATCAACATACACTGTGTATGCTTGGTTTTAATGGTGTAAATTCAACTTGTGTATTCTTTTTTTAAGCAATTAGTGGGTTAGGAGCAACCATACACTGTGTATGTTTGGTTTTAATGGTGAATATCCAACTTGTGTTTGTGTATGTTGAGTAATAAAGGTGTATGATCAACATACACTGTGTATGCTTGGTTTTAATGGTATAAAATCAACTTGTATAGACGTTTTTTAAGGAATTAGTGGGATAAGAGCAACCGTACACTGTGTATGCTTGGTTTTAATGGTGAATATCCAACTTGTGTTTGTGTATGTTGAGTAATAAAGGTGTATGATCAACATACTCTGTGTATGCTTGGTTTTAATGGTGTAAAATCAACTTGTGTAGGCTTTTTTTAAGCAATTAGTGGGTTAGGAGCAACCATAAACTGTGTATGTTTGGTTTTAATGGTGAATATCCAACTTGTGTTTGTGTATGTTTGAGAAATAAAAGTGTATGATCAGCATACACTGTGTATGCTTGGTTTTAATGGTGTAAAATCAACTTGTGTAGGCTTTTTTTAAGCAATTAGTGGGTTAGGAGCAACCAGACACTGTCTATGTTTGGTTTTAATGGTGAATATCCAACTTGTGTTTGTGTATATTGAGGAATAAAGGTGTATGATCAATATACACTGTGTATGCTTGGTTTTAATACTGTAAAATCAACTTGTGTAGACGTTTTTTAAGCAATTAGTGGGTTAGGAGCAATCATACACTCTGTATGTTTGGTTTTAATGGTGAATATCCAACTTGTGTTTGTGTATGTTGAGGAATAAAGGTGTATGATCAACATACATTGCGTATGCTTGGTTTTAATGGTGTAAAATCAACTTGTGTAGACGTTTTTTAAGCAATTAGTGGGTTATGAGCAACCATACACTGTGTATGTTTGGTTTTAATGGTGAATATCCAACTTGTGTTTTTTAATGTTGAGTAATGAAGGTGCATGATCAACGTACACTGTGTATGCTTGGTTTTAATGGTGTAAAATCAACTTGTGTAGACGTTTTTTAAGCAATTAGCGGGTTAGGAGCAATCATACACTGTGTATATTTGGTTTTAATGGTGAATATCCAACTTGTGTTTGTGTGTGTTGAGTAATAAAGGTGTATGATCAACATACACTGTGTATGCTTGGTTTTAATGGTATAAATTCAACTTGTGTAGGATAGTGGTGTATGACTTATCATACCCCGTGTATTAATGATTTAAATTCTGTTATTTCGTTTTATCTTGGTGTGTCTCATGTAATTAGTAATGTAATATCATGTTACTTTCGTGTTCACAGAAATGGCAGATGTTGCTATGGTTCAATACGGTGGACACTTTAACGAGAGGGCAGAGTATGTTAGTGGGAAGTTGGATTTTGTTATTTTGGATGATAAGACTGACTTTGCTAGCTTGCAATGGTCTTTGGTGGAGTTTATGGGTGTTCAGGTGGATGCATGTTCGAAGTTGCAATTGCAACTTCGTATCGGCAAATGGGACATCCCATTGTATGATGTCAATAGTGATAGATCAGTAATGGTTTTGAATGCACTGGCAAAAAAAGATATGGCTAAGTATACCTTGTACGTCACTGTTGAGTCCACGATTGATAGTTCTCCTTACTTTGGAGATCAACGGAATCTTAATCAAACACTACCAAATGGTGACGAGAACAATGGTGGTTTGGACCCTGTGGTCCCTGATAGTTTTGGTGGATGTATTAACGCGGGGATGGAAGAAGTAGCCCGTGGAGATGCATCTGAACTCGAGTTTGACATACCTACGGCGGCAGCGACAACGACCGGTGAAGATTGGGAAAATTCCAATCAAATTCCGTGCGATCATTTGGATAATATAAATTTATCCCATGTGCAACCGACTGCAACTGACGTATCACCTTCACATGGGCACATTTCTGACCAGCAGAATGTTTGCCCTGAAGTGGGTACATCACCTCCTATTGTCGAACCTGCAGTGGAACCGAATGTCCAACCCGACGTCCAAGCCACTGTTGACGATGACGGTGATGAGAGGAGCCGGATTGACGGGGTATATGGGCAGGGTAGTATGATTGATGTAATCGAGGTGCATCAAGTCTTTAAATCGAAGAAGGATTTGTTGACTAACCTGGGAGTAATTGCCATGAGGGAAAAATTTGAATTCAAGAGCTTCAAGTCTAACAAATCCTTAACGCTTATTCGTTGTGTGCAAGAGGGTTGCACATGGAGGGTTCAGGCTACGTGTCGAGTAGAAGGTGGGTATTGGATAGTTACAAAAGTTGAAAATAATCATACCCACCCTACCGATCTCACCACTGTTAGACACAGGCAGGCAACCAGTTGGGTCATCAGGGACTGCGTCCGCAAGAAACTTGTCAACCCCAGACGAGTATTCAAGTCACGGGATGTCATAAATGACATCCACAGTTGCTACGGTATCGATATCCGCTACAGTGTTGCATGGAGGGCGAGAGAGTTTGCATACGAAATTGTTAGATTGGGTACCGCCGAAGAGTCATATGCTCTGCAAGTCCTCCAACAGACTAACCCTGGTACCACGTTTTATTTACAGACAGATGACGAGAGCAGGTTTCAGTACCTCTTTATTGCGTTTGAGGCTTCACTGAAAGGGTACCGGTTTTGCCGGCCTGTTGTGAGCATTGACGCAACACATCTGAAGGGAAAATACCGGGGTGTTCTGTTCATGGCCGTTTGCCACGACCCCAACCAGCAAATTTTCCCGAGTGCCGTTGGTATCGGTGATTCAGAGAATGATGCATCGTGGCATTGGTTCCTCGGTAGATTGAAGGAAATCAATGGGGAGCCTATTGGCCATGTCATTGTATCTGATAGACACCGAAGCATCCAACGAGCGGTGGAAGAAGTTTTCCCCAACACATTTCACTGGCTGTGCATGTACCACTTGCTGAACAACTTGAAGGCCAAATTCAAGAGCAATTCGAAGCAGTTGGATCAGTACTACTACAAAGCAGCTAAAGCATACAACATTCAAGAGTTCCATAGTTTGTTTTTCAGTTTATGTAGTGCCGTACCCCGGGCTAAAGATTACTTGGAAGATGTGGGACTGGACAAGTGGACTCGTTGGATATTCACCATTAATTACTTAAACAACATTAAACCAAGTTGGATATTCACCATTAAAACCAAACATACACAGTGTATGGTTGCTCCTAACCCACTAATTGCTTAAAAAAAGCCTATAGAAGTTGAATTTACACCATTAAAATCAAGCATACACAGTGTATGTTGATCATACACCTTTATTCATCAACATACACAAACGTAAGTTGGATATTCACCATTAAAACCAAACATACACAGTGTATGGTTTCTCCTAACCCACTAATTGCTTAAAAAAAGCCTACACAAGTTGAATTTACACCATTAAAACCAAGCACACACAGTGTATGTTGATTATACACCTTTATTACTCAACATACACAAACACAAGTTGGATATTCACCACTAAAACCAAACATACACAGTGTATGGTTGCTCCTAACCCACTAATTGCTTAAAAAACGTCTATAGAAGTTGATTTTACACCATTAAAATCAAACATACACAGTGTATGTTGATAATACACCTTTATTCCTCAAAATACACAAACACAAATGGAATATTCACCATTAAAACCAAACATACACAGTGTATGGTTGCTCCTAACCCACTAATTGCTTAAAAAACGTCTACACAAGTTGATTTTACAGTATTAAAACCAAGCATACACAATGTATGTTGATCATACACCTTTATTCCTCAACATACACAAATACAAGTTGGATATTCACCATTAAAACCAAACATACACAGTGTATGGTTGCTCCTAACCCACTAATTGCTTAAAAAAGCCTACACAAATTAATTTTATACCATTAAAACCAATCATACACAGTGTATGTTGATCATACACCTTTATTACTCAACATACACAAACACAAGTTGGTTATTCACCATAAAAACCAAACATACACAGTGTATAGTTGCTCCTAACCCACTAAATGCTTAAAAAAAGCCAACAAAAGTTGAATTTACATCATTAAAACCAAGCACACACAGTGTATGTTGATCATAAAACTTTATTACTCAACATACACAAACACAAGTTGGATATTCACCATTTAAACCAAACATACATAATGTAAGGTTGCTCCTAACCCACTAATTGCTTAAAAAATGCCTACACAAGTTGATTTTACACCATTAAAACCAAACATACACAGTGTATGTTGATCATACACCTTTATTCCTCAACATACACAAACACAAGTGGGATATTCACCATTAAAACCAAACATACACAGTGTATGGTTGCTCCTAACCCACTAATTGCGTAAAAAAAGCCCACACAAGTTGATTTTACACTATTAAAACCAATCATACACAGTGTATGTTGATCATACACCTTTATTACTCAACATACACAAACACAAGTTGGTCATTCACCATAAAAACCAAGCATACACAGTGTATGGTTACTCCTAACACACTAATTGCTTAAAAGAAGCCTACACAAGTTCAATTTACACCGTTAAAACCAAGCATACACAGTGTATATTGATCATACACCATTATTACTCAACATACACAAACACAAGTTGGATATTCACCATTAAAACCAAACATACACCGTGTATGGTTGCTCCTAACCCACTAATTGCTTAAAAAAAGCCTACATAAGTTGATTGTACACCATTAAAACCAAGCATACACAGTGTATGTTGATCATACACCTTTATTACTCAACATACACAAATAAAAGTTGAATATTCACCATTAAAACCAAACATAGAGAGTGTATGGTTGCTCCTAACCCACTAATTGCTTAAAAAAAAGCCTACACAAGTTGATTTTACACCATTAAAACCAGGCATACATAATATATGTTGATCATACACCTTTAGTCCTCAACATACACAAACACAAGTTGGATATTCACCTTTAAAACCAAACATACAGAGTGTATTGTTGCTCCTAACCCACAAATTGCTTAAAAAAACGTCTACACAAGTTGATTTTACAGTATTAAAACCAAGCATACACAGTGTATGATGATCATACACCTTTATTCCTCAACATACACAAGCACAAGTTGGATATTCACCATTAAAACCAAACATAGACAGTGTATGGTTGCTCCTAACCCACTAATTGCTTAAAAAAAGCCTACACAAGTTGATTTTATACCATTAAAGCCAATCATACACAGTATATGTTGATCATACACCTTTATTACTCGACATACACAAACACAAATTGGTTATTCACCTTAAAAACCAAACATATACAGTGTATGGTTGCTCCTAACCCACTAATTGGTTAAAAAAAGCCTGCACAAGTTGATTTTACACCATTAAAACCAAGCATACATAGTGTATGTTGATCATACACCTTTATTTCTCAAACATACACAAACACAAGTTGGATATTCACCATTAAAACCAAACATACACAGTTTATGATTGCTCCTAACCCACTAATTGCTTAAAAAAAGCCTACACAAGTTGATTTTACACCATTAAAACCAAGCATACACAGAGTATGTTGATCATACACCTTTATTACTCAACTTACACAAACACAAGTTCAATATTCACCATTAAAACCAAACATACACAGTGTATGGTTGCTCCTAACCCACTAAAATCTTAATAAACGTCCACCCAAGTTGATTTTATGCCATTAAAACCAAGCATACACAGTGTATGTTGATCATACACCTTTATTACTCAACATACATAAACACAAGTTGGTTATTCATCATAAAAACCAAACATACACAGTGTGTGGTTGCTCCTAACCCACTAATTGCTTAAAAAACGTCAACACAATTTGATTTTACACCATTAAAACCAAGCATACACAGTGTATGTTGATCATACACCTTTATTCCTTAACATACACAAACACAAGTTGGTTATTCACCATAAAAACCAAACATACACAGTGTACGGTTGCTCCTGACCCACTAATTGCTTAAAAAAAGCTACATAAGTTGATTTTACACCATTAAAACCAAGCATACTCAGTGTACGTCGATCATACACCATTATTCCTCAAACATACACAAACACAAGTTGGATATTCACCATTAAAACCAAACGCACACAGTGTATGGTTGCACCTAACCCACTAATTGCTTAAAACACGTCTACACATTTTGATTTTACTGCATTAAAACTAAGCATACACAGTGTATGTTGATCATACACCTTTATTACTTAACATACACAAACACAAGTTGGATATTCACCATTAAAACCAAACGTAGACAGTGTATGGTTATTCCTAACCCACTAATTGCTTAAAAAAAGACTACACAAGTTGATTTTACACCATTAAAACCAAGCATACACAGTGTATGTTGATCGTACGCCTTTATTACTCAACATATACAAACACAAGTTGTATATTCACCATTAAAACTAAACATACACAGTGTATGATTGCTCCTAACCCACTAATTGCTTAAAAAAGCCTACACAAGTTGAATTTGCACCATTAAAACCAATTATACACAGTGTATGTTGACCATACACCTTTATTACTCAACATACACAAACACAAGTTGGTTATTCACCATAAAAACCAAACATACACATTGTATGGTTGCTTTTATCCCACTAATTGCTTAAAAAAAGCCCACACAAGTTGAATTTACACCATTAAAACCAATCATACACAGTGTATGCTGATCATACACCTTTATTACTCAACGTACACAAACACAAGTTGGTTATTCACCATAAAAACCAAACATACACAGCGTATGGTTGCTCCTAGCCCACTAATTGCTTAAAAAACGTCTACACAAGTTGATTTTACAGCATTAAAACCAAGCATACACAGTGTATGTTGATCATACACATTTATTACTCAACATACACAAACACAAGTTAGATATTTCACCATTAAAACCAAACATATACAGTTTATGGTTGCTCCTAACCCACTAATTGCTTAAAGAAAGCCTACACAAGTTGATTTTACACCATTAACACAAAGCATACACAGTGTTTGTTGATCATACACCATTAATCCTCAAACATACACAAACACATGTCGGATATTCACCATAAAAACCAAACGTATACTGTGTATGGTTGCTCCTAACCCACAAATTGCTTAAAACACGTCCACACAAGTTGATTTTACAGCATTAAAACCAGGCAGACACAGTGTATATTGATCATACACCTTTATTACTCAACATACACAAGCACAAGTTGGTTATTCACCATAAAAACCAAACATACACAGTGTATGGTTGCTCCTGACCCACTAATTGCTTAAAAAAAAGCTACATAAGTTGATTTTACACCATTAAAACCAAGCATACTCAGTGTACGTTGATCATACACCATTATTCCTCAAACATACACAAACACAAGTTGGATATTCACCATTAAAACCAAACGCACACAGTGTATGGTTGCACCTAACCCACTAATTGCTTAAAACACGTCTACACATTTTGATTTTACTGCATTAAAACTAAGCATACACAGTGTATGTTGATCATACACCTTTATTACTTAACATACACAAACACAAGTTGGATATTCACCATTAAAACCAAACGTAGACAGTGTATGGTTATTCCTAACCCACTAATTGCTTAAAAAAAGACTACACAAGTTGATTTTACACCATTAAAACCAAGCATACACAGTGTATGTTGATCGTACGCCTTTATTACTCAACATATACAAACACAAGTTGTATATTCACCATTAAAACTAAACATACACAGTGTATGGTTGCTCCTAACCCACTAATTGCTTAAAAAAGCCTACACAAGTTGAATTTGCACCATTAAAACCAATCATACACAGTGTATGTTGACCATACACCTTTATTACTCAACATACACAAACACAAGTTGGTTATTCACCATAAAAACCAAACATACACATTATATGGTTGCTTTTATCCCACTAATTGCTTAAAAAAAGCCCACACAAGTTGAATTTACACTATTAAAACCAATCATACACAGTGTATGCTGATCATACACCTTTATTACTCAACGTACACAAACACAAGTTGGTTATTCACCATAAAAACCAAACATACACAGCGTATGGTTGCTCCTAGCCCACTAATTGCTTAAAAAACGTCTACACAAGTTGATTTTACAGCATTAAAACCAAGCATACACAGTGTATGTTGATCATACACATTTATTACTCAACATACACAAACACAAGTTAGATATTTCACCATTAAAACCAAACATATACAGTTTATGGTTGCTCCTAACCCACTAATTGCTTAAAAAAAGCCTACACAAGTTGATTTTGCACCATTAAAACCAAGCATACACAGTGTATGTTGATCATACACCTTTATTACTCAACATACAAAAACACAAGTTGAATATTCACCATTAAAACCAAACATACACCGTGCATGGTTGCTCCTAACCCACTAATTGCTTAAAAAAGCCTACACAAGTTGAATTTACCCCATTAAAACCAATCATACACAGTGTATGTTGACCATACACCTGTATTACTCAACATACACAAACACAAGTTGGTTATTCACTATAAAAATAAAACATACACAGTATATGGTTGCTCCTAACCCACTAGTTTCTTAAAAAAAGCCCACACAAGTTGAATTTACACCATTAAAACCAATCATACGCAGTGTACGTTGATCATACACCTTTATTACTCAACATACACAAACACAAGTTGGTTATTCACCATAAAAACCAAACATACACAGTGTAAGGTTGCTCCTAACCCACTAATTGTTTAAAAAACGTCTACACAAGTTGATTTTACACCATTAAAATCAAGCATACACAGTGTATGTTGATCATACACCTTTATTCCTCAACATAGACAAACACAAGTTGGTTATTCACCATAAAAACCAAACATACACAGTGTATGGTATCTCCTAACCCACTAATTGCTTAAAGAAAGCCTACACAAGTTGATTTTACACCATTAACACCAAGCATACACAGTGTTTGTTGATCATACACCATTAATCCTCAAACATACACAAACACATGTTGGATATTCACCATAAAAACCAAACGTATACAGTGTATGGTTGCTCCTAACCCACAAATTGCTTAAAACACGTCCACACAAGTTGCTTTTACAACATTAAAACCAGGCAGACACAGTGTATGTTGATCATACACCTTTATTACTCAACATACACAAGCATAAGTTGGTTATTCACCATAAAAACCAAACATACACTGTGTATGGTTGCTCCTAACCCACTAATTGCTTAAAAAAAGAATACACAAGTTGATTTTACATAATTAAAACCAAGCATACACATTGTATGTTGATCATATACCTTTATTACTCAACATACACAAACACAAGTTGGATATTTACCATTAAAACAAAAAATAGACTGTGTATGGTTGCTCCTAACCCACTAATTGCTTAAAAAAAGCCTACACAAGTTGATTTTACACTATTAAAACCAAGCATACACAATGTATGTCGATCATACACCTTTATTCCTCAACATACACAAACACAAGTTGGATATTCACCATTAAAACCAAACATACAGAGTGTATTGTTGCTCCTAACCCACTAATTGCTTAAATAACGTCTACACAAGTTGATTTTACAGTATTAAAACCAAGCACACACAGTGTATGTTGATCATAAAACTTTCTTACTCAACATACACAAACAGAAGTTGGATATTCACCATTTAAATCAAACATACACAGTGTATGGTTGCTCCTAACCCACTAATTGCCTAAAAAACGTCTACACAAGTTGATTTTACACCATTAAAACCAAGCATACACAGTGTATGTTGATCATACACCTTTATTCCTCAACATACACAAACACAAGTTGGATATTCACCATTAAAACCAAACATACACAGTGTATGGTTGCTCCTAATCTATTAATTGCGTAAAAAAAGCCTACACAAGTTGATTTTACACTATTAAAACCAATCATACACAGTGTATGTTGATCATACACCTTTATTACTCAATATACACAAACACAAGTTGGTCATTCACCATAAAAACCAAGCATGCACAGTGTATGGTTGCTCCTGACACACTAATTGCTTAAAAAAAGCCTACACAAGTTTAATTTACACCATTAAAGCCAAGCATATACTGTGTATTTTGATCATACACCACCATTACTCAACATACACAAACACAAGTTGGATATTCACCATTAAAACTAAACATACACCGTGTATGGTTTCTCCTAACCCACTAATTGCTTAAAAAAAGCCTACATAAGTTGATTTAACACCATTAAAACCAGGCAGACACAGTGTATGTTGATCATACACCTTTATTACTCAACATACACAAGCATAAGTTGGTTATTCACCATAAAAACCAAACATACACTGTGTATGGTTGCTCCTAACCCACTAATTGCTTAAAAAAAGAATACACAAGTTGATTTTACACAATTAAAACCAAGCATACACATTGTATGTTGATCATATACCTTTATTACTCAACATACACAAACACAAGTTGGATATTTACCACTAAAACAAAAAATAGACTGTGTATGGTTGCCCCTAACCCACTAATTGCTTAAAAAAAGCCTACACAAGTTGATTTTACACTATTAAAACCAAGCATACACAATGTATGTCGATCATACACCTTTATTCCTCAACATACACAAACACAAGTTGGATATTCACCATTAAAACCAAACATACAGAGTGTATTGTTGCTCCTAACCTACTAATTGCTTAAAAAACTTCTACACAAGTTGATTTTACACCATTAAAACCAAGCATATACAGTGTATGATGATCATACACCTTTATTCCTCAACATACACAAACACAAGTTGGATATTCACCATTAAAACCAAACATAGACAGTGTATGGTTGCTCCTAACCCACTAATTGCTTAAAAAAAGCCTACACAAGTTGATTTTATACCATTAAAACCAATCATACACAGTATATGTTTATCATACACCTTTATTACTCAACATATACAAACACAAATTGGTTATTCACCTTAAAAACCAAACATATACAGTGTATGGTTGCTCTTAACCCACTAATTGCTTAAAAAAAGCCTGCACAAGTTGATTTTACACCATTAAAACCAAGTGTATGTTGATCATACACCTTTATTTCTCAAACATACACAAACACAAGTTGGATATTCACCATTAAAGCCAAACATACACAGTTTATGGTTGCTCCTAACCCACTAATTGCTTAAAAAAAGCCTACAAAAGTTGATTTTACACCATTAAAACCAAGCATACACAGAGTATGTTGATCATACACCTTTGTTACTCAACATACACAAACACAAGTTGGATATTCACCATTAAAACCAAGCATACACCGTGTATGTTGATCACACACCTTTATTACTCAGCATACACAAACACAAGTTGGTTATTCATCATAAAAACCAAACATACACAGTGTATGGTTGCTCCTAACCCCCTAATTGCTTAAAAAACGTCTACACAAGTTGATTTTACACCATTAAAACCAAGCATACACGGTGTATGTTGATCATACACCTTTATTCCTCAATATACACAAACACAAGTTGGTTATTCGCCATAAAAACCAAACATACACCGTGTATGGTTGTTCCTAACCCACTAATGGCTTCAAAAACGTTTACACAAGTTGATTTTATACCATTAAAACTAAGCATACACAGTGTATGTTGATCATACACCACTATTCATCAAACATACACAAACACAAGTTGGATATTCACCATTAAAACCAAACGCAGACAGTGTATGGTTGCACCTAACTTACTAATTGCTTAAAACACGTCTACACAAGTTGATTTTACAGCATTAAAACCAAGCATACACAGCGTATGTTGATCATACACCTTTATTACTCAACATAAACAAACACAAGTTGGATATTCACCATTAAAGCCAAACATACATAGTGTATGGTTTCTCCTAACCCACTAATTGCTTAAAAAACGTGTACACAAGTTGATTTTATACCATTAAAACCAAGCATACACAGTGTATGTTGATCATATAACTTTATTACTCAACATACCCTAACACATGTTGGATATTCACCATAAAAACCAAACGTACACAGTGTACGGTTGCTCCTAACCCACTAATTGCTCAAAACACGTCCACACAAGTTGATTTTACGGCATTAAAACCAAGCAGACACAGTGTATGTTGATCATACACCTTTATTGCTCAACATACACAAACACAAGTTGGATATCCACCAATAAAACCAAACATACACAGTGTATGGTTGCTCCTAACCCACTAATTGCTTAAAAAAAGCCTACACAAGCTGATTTTACACTATTAAAACCAAGCATACTCCGTGTATGTTGATCATACACCTTTATTCCTCAACATACACATGCTCAAGTTGGATATTCACCATTAAAACCAATCGTACACAGTGTAAGGTTACTCCTAATCCACTAATTGCTGAAAAAACGTCTACACAAGTTGATTTTATTGGTTTAAAACCAAGCATACACAGTGTATGTTGATCATACATCTTTATTCCTCAACATACACAAACACAAGTTGGATATTCACCATTAAAACAAATCATACACAGTGTATGGTTGCTCCTAACCCACTAATTGCTTAAAAAAAGCCTACACAAGTTGATTTTACACCATTAAAACCAATCATACACAGTGTGTGTTGATCATACACCTTTATTACTCAACATACACAAACACAAGTTGGTTATTCACCATAAAAACAAAACATACACTGTGTATGGTTGCTCCTAACCCACTAATTTCTTAAAAAAAGAATACAGAAGTTGATTTTACACAATTAAAACCAAGCATACACAGTGTATGTTGATCATATACCTTTATTACTCAACATACACAAACACAAGTTGGATATTTATCATTAAAACCAAAAATAGACTGTGGATGGTTGCTCCTAACCCACTGATTGCTTAAAAGAAAACCTACACAAGTTGATTTTACACTATTAAAACCAAGCATACACAATGTATTTCGATCATACACCTTTATTCCTCAACATACACAAACACAAGTTGGATATTCACAATTAAAACCAAACATACAGAGTGTATTGTCGCTCCTAACCCACTAATTGCTTAAATAACGTCTTCACAAGTTGATTTTACAGTATTAAAACCAAGCATACATAGTGTATGTTGATTATACACCTTTATTCCTCAACATAAACAAACACAAGTTGGATATTCACCATTAAAACCAAACGTACACAGTGTATGGTTGCTCCTAACCCACTAATTGCTTAAGGAAGCCTACACAAGTTAAATTTATACCATTAAAACCAATCATACACAGGGTATGTTGATCATACACCTTTATTACTCAACATACACAAACACAAGTTGGTTATTAACCATAAAAACCAAATATACACAATGTATAGCAGCTCCTAACCCACTAAATGCTTAAAAAAAGCCTACAGAAGTTGAATTTACATCATTAAAACAAAGCACACACAGTGTATGTTGATCATAAAACTTTATTACTCAACATACACAAACACAAGTTGGATATTCACCATTTAAACCAAACATACATAGGGTATGGTTGCTCCTAACCCACTAATAGCTTAAAAAACGTCTACACAAGTTGATTTTACACCATTAAAACAAAGCATACACAGTGTATGTTGATCATACACCTTTATTCCTCAACATACACAAACACAAGTTGGATATTCACCATTAAAACCAAACATACACAGTATATGGTTGCTCCTAACCCATTAATTGCGTAAAAAAAGCCTACACAAGTTGATTTTACACTATTAAAACCAATCATACACAGTGTATGTTGATCATACACCTTTATTACTCTACATATACAAACACAAGTTGGTCATTCACCATAAAAAACCAAGCATACATAGTGTATGGTTGCTCCTAGCCCACTAATTGCTTAAAAAAGAGCCCACGTAAGTTGATTTAACACCATTAAAACCAAGCATACACAATGTATGTCGATCATACACCTTTATTCCTCAACATACACAAACACAAGTTGGATATTCACCATTAAAACCAAACATACAGAGTGTATTGTCGCTCCTAACCCACTAATTGCTTAAATAACGTCTTCACAAGTTGATTTTACAGTATTAAAACCAAGCATACATAGTGTATGTTGATTATATTCCTTTATTCCTCAACATACACAAACACAAGTTGGATATTCACCATTAAAACCAAACATACACAGTGTATGGTGTTCCTAACCCACTAATTGCTTAAAGAAGCCTACACAAGTTAATTTTATACCATTAAAACCAATCATACACAGAGTATGTTGATCATACACCTTTATTCCTCAACATACACAAACATAAGTTGGATATTCACCATTAAAACCAAACATACACAGTGTATGGTTGCTCCTAACCCATTAATTGCTTAAAAAAACCTACATGAGTTGATTTTACACCATTAAAACCAAGCATACTCAGTGTATGTTGATCCTATACCATTATTACTCAACATACACAAACACACGCTGGTTATTCACCATAAAAACCAAACATACACTGTGTATGGTTGCTCCTAACCCACTAATTGCTTAAAAAACGTCTACACAAGTTGATTTTACAGTATTAAAACAAAGCATACACAGTGTATGATGATCATACACCTTTATTCCTCAACATACACAAACACAAGTTGGATATTCACCATTAAAACCAAACATAGACAGTGTATGGTTCTTCCTAACCCACTAATTGCATAAAAAAAGCCTACACAAGTTGATTTTATACCATTAAAACCAATCATACACAGTATATGTTGATCATACACCTTTATTACTCAACATACACAAACACAAATTGGTTATTCACCTTAAAAACCAAACATATACAGTGTATGGTTGCTCCTAACCCACTAATTGCTTAAAAAAAGCCTGCACAAGTTGATTTTACACCATTAAAACCAAGTGTATGTTGATCATACACCTTTATTTCTCAAACATACACAAACACAAGTTGGATATACACCATTAAAACCAAACATACGCAGTTTATGGTTGCTCCTAACCCACTAATAGCTTAAAAAAAGCCTACACAAGTTGATTTTACACCATTAAAACCAAGCATACACAGTGTATGTTGATCATACACCTTTATTACTCAGCATACATAAACACAAGTAGGTTATTCATCATAAAAACCAAATATACACAGTGTATGGTTGCTTCTAACCCCCTAATTGCTTAAAAAACGTCTACACAAGTTGATTTTACACCATTAAAACGAAGCATACACAGTGTATGTTGATCATACACCTTTATTCCTCAACATACATAAACACAAGTTGGTTATTCACAATAAAAACCAAACATACACGGTGTATGGTTGCTCCTGACCCACTAATTGCTTAAAAAAACCTACATAAGTTGATTTTACACCATCAAAACCAAGCATACTCAGTGTATGTTGATCATACACCATTATTACTCAACATACACAAACACAAGTTGGTTATTCACCATAAAAACCAAACATACACTGTGTATGGTTGCACCTAACCCGCTAATTGCATAAAAAAACGTCTACACAAGTTGATTTTACAGTATTAAAACCAAGCATACACAGTGTATGATGATCATACACCTTTAATCCTCAACATACACAAACACAAGTTGGTTATTCATCATAAAAACCAAATATACACAGTGTATGGTTGCTCCTAACCCACTAATTGCTTAAAAAACGTCTACACAAGTTGATTTTACACCTTTAAAACCAAGCATACACAGTGTATGTTGATCATACACCTTTATTCCTCAACATACACAAACACAAGTTGGTTATTCACAATAAAAACCAAACATACACAGTGTATGGTTGCTCCTGACCCACTAACTGCTTAAAAAAACCTACATGAGTTGATTTTACACCATTAAAACCAAGCATACTCAGTGTATGTTGATCATACACCATTATTACTCAACATACACAAACACAAGTTGGTTATTCACCACAAAAACAAAACATACACTGTGTATGGTTGTTCCTTACCCACTAATGGCTTAAAAATCCTCTACACAAGTTGATTTTACAGTATTAAAATCAAGCATACACAGTGTATGATGATCATACACCTTTATTCCTCAACATACAAAAACTCAAGTTGGATATTCATCATTGAAACCAAACATAGACAGTGCATGGTTGCTCCTAACCCACTAATTGCTTAAAAAAAGCCTACACAAGTTGATTTTATACCATTAAAACCAATCATACACAGTATACGTTGATCATACACCTTTATTACTCAACATACACAAACATAAATTGGTTATTCACCTTAAAAACCAAACATATACAGTGTATGGTTGCTCCTAACCCACTAATTGCTTAAAAAAGCCGGCACAAGTTGATTTTAAACCATTAAAACCAAGTGTATGTTGATCATACACCTTTATTTCTCAAACATACACAAACACAAGTTGGATATTCACCATTAAAACCAAACATACACAGTTTATGGTTGCTCCTAACCCACTAATTGCTTAAAAAAAGCCCACACAAGTTGATTTTACACCATTAAAACCAAGCATACACAGAGTATGTTGATCATACACCTTTATTCCTCAACATACACAAACACAAGTTGGATATTCACCATTAAAACCAAACATACACAGTGTATGGTTGCTCCTAACCCATTAATTGCTTAAAAAAACCTACATGAGTTGATTTTACACCATTAAAACTAAGCATACTCAGTGTATGTTGATCATATACCATTATTACTCAACATACACAAACACACGTTGGTTATTCACCATAAAAACCAAACATACACTGTGTATGGTTGCTCCT